>CM062816.1:1168535637-1169928219 GCA_031772625.1 Pinus tabuliformis
AAACTATGCATCCTCTGGAAATGCCTTGTCCACGGGAGGAAATTGACTGTCCTCTGGTGGATCCCACACAACTAATACGATGGAGTGTAATAACCACGCATAGTGGAATGTTTTACTTTCATCCTACACCTCTCAACAGTTCACGAGGAACTTGCTGCAAAATTAGCGCACCCAATTGAACTGCACACCCTCCGCACACTGTGTAGCTAGTGAAATAACTAGCATGAGAACCTCATTCATGCAACATTTTCTCATGACTTTTCCAACAAGGATCTACATGGAAATATTCACCATGGGGTCAGTGATAGAGGTGATCGAGTACTCACGCGACTTCTTCAATATTTTGAACTTTTCCTTCATCTTTTCAATGAGGTAGTGTTCGCTCATCTTTCTGCCAAACTCCTCGGCTGGATTTAACCTTGAGTGTGGCAACAACGTGATCCGATGTATCAACGTATCAGTAATAGGGATCGGTACACTCAGCCACAAGCATCCATCATGTACCAAGGTCAACATCTACATGATAACAATCAGGATGATGTTGGAGTGGTGGTAGTGGGGCACCAACAACAGGTTCAGCAACCCTGACTGATTCACTCCATGAATCCACTCCACAAGCTCCAGTGTGGTGACACTTGAATCCTTGTAAAATACCCTCCTCATGTATTTTTCTATCGCCAAGTGGGGGAACCTCTCGTGGTTCGCCAAATCCTAGTCCTCCAGTTTTAAATATGGAATCTGTCCCAAGCACAGACCTTCAAATGTAATTCTCTCTAGCAATAAGGGTGTCTGATCAAGAACTTGGTGATTTTTACTTTTCCCTTTCGTAGAGGGATATAATCTAGCAGCTTGGATATAGGATCCACCCTGTCAGTTTCTATGTCCTATGCACCCTCTTCGGCGTCTAAATCCACCACTTTCCCCTTATCCTTTGTGGACAATTTTCCTTTCTTCTAGGCCTATGTAGCAGCATGCTTCCTCGGTGACTCACGCACTGGCATGGGCTTCTTTTGCTTGTCCTTCTTAGGTTTGGGGACTTCTCTCACTGGTGTGGGTTTCAGCCTAGGTGATCTCGGCACCATAGGCACAACAACTAAAGCCTCCATGTTCATCACCTCTAGAGAAGCTTCCTCAGAGGCTACAGCTCCTCTAGTACTCGCAGCCTTTCTTGGTTTGAACATCCTGCTAAGAGTAAGCGCTGGGTATCCTCGGGTAACATATCAAATACAAAATTAGTGACCAAATTCCTAAGGATTCATAAACAATCAACAACTCAACATAGAAATTATAAGGATGCAAAGTGTTTTTCGCAGAATAACCACATGTAATTTATAGGTGAATTTGAATTCAAATTCAACTGTTCCCCCCAAAATAGGTTCATAAATGTTGAATCAGTGGCAGATTTCCAAATATTTCACTCTTAAATTCATCCTTAAATGTTGCCCCCCCCCCTCATAACCATCTCCTCACTGTAAAATCATGAACAATGATTATAACGGTCACTTTTTGGCTGTTTTGTGCGGTCTCTTCCCTTATAATGCAGCTCCCTTCGTGCTTTATCGTTGAATAATTCCTTTCAGCTTTTAACAGCTTCCTTCTCATAAATGCTATAGGATGATCCAGTTCTATGGAAATTAAACCATTTGTTGGCTTAGTGGGTCCTGACCCAAGTTCAAAGTTAGTTGCACCAAACAAATCCCTACACTACTGGCCCTTTCGGCATCAACCCGCAAAGCACAGATTGAAGTCTCACCCGAAGCTTTATGGGGGGATGCTGGAACCACGTTTTTGCACCTAGAGATCAGCGTGATGTCATTTTGTGCCCTAGATCTGCCTTCATGTGGATCGATAAGCCCTTATGGCTTATCAATATAACTCCCTCAAATAAACCCCCATACCTCCGCAAAGGTCTACGACTAGTTTTCACGAACCCTGAACAGGCTAATCAGCTACTTACACACTTCAAAGATTACTCTTAACCCATTAATTACTCAGATCGGCTTAAGCATTTGATAACTTCAACATACAACAAGATAATCTTCGCATAAACAATTAACATTAATTGCATTCATATAACAATATAGATAAAGTAAAGTCGCGCATCAATACATCGTTATTTCATAAACCCATCATTCATCACAACATAAAGTGCATTCATTCATGTCAAAAGTAAATAGGTGAAACACAGGAATTTCTGCAATAATCTTCTTTATTGATAATCAGTTCAACTTACAGACTCAAGACATCCCTGTGCACTCAACTGCAGGGGTCCACACACTCAGCTGCAGACTCTACTCTGGGCCTCTATGCACATAGCTGCAAAGCCTTTCTTCCTACTCTTCTTCACTAACTCTCTAGACTTTTCCCATAGACAAACTTCATTGCTTTCCTTAGACATCCTAAGACACACCTATTTATACAATTCCATGGTCCAAGACCATGGGTAGATCCTCAAAAAGCTGACTCATCTTACATAATGAAGGGAAAAATCCTTTATGATTCTTTAACTAACCATGTGCTCCACGACCACAATTTGCGGAAACTTTACATATTTATACAAAAAAAACTTGGGCTTTTGCCCCAAAATTGACCCTAGGGGACCCCATCCCAACACTCACTAGATTTGTGCCCAAAATTATTACATTTGAAGCATTCTACTTCACTTAGTAAGGGAGAGAAGACATTCTGAATTCTGAGAGAGAAGTTTTGAGACATAGAAATATAATGCTTATTATATAGGTGATTCTCATCTCTTTCTACTTTGATCCTTCTACAATCAATGGATTTATGTCCAACGATATGTCACATATAGAAGTGACCATAAAAAAATAGGCATGCCTATTGGTAGAAGAATTATGAGATGGTGCAATGAAATACCTTGGTCATCTAATTAATTGATTTATTCTCCATTGATGATTTCCTCTTTACACAGCTACTTTATTGTTTTCAATATTTATTTCATCATGCTTCTTCTCATGGCTCTGTGATTCTTTAAATCCTGCAGACCTGAATTTTATCTTCCTAATAGAATATTCTTGTGTCTTAGAGTATCCCAGACCAGTTCTGATTCTTGAGGTTCTTTGACTATTGAGGATCTGATCTATTCTCCTTGTCCCTTTAGAAAAAATTTCATTTAGACCCTTCTCGGTCTTTGTCTTCTCAAGATCGGTTTTTAGAGAGAAAACCTCTACTTCAAGACTCTGACATTTCTCTTCCCATTCTTGAATCAGGTGTTGAATAACTTTTTCTTTTTGTTTGGCCTCCTCCAGCTCAACCTTCAAACACAAAATATCATCTTTTCATATATGTGAGATCGTTTTCCTTTTTAACTTGAGAAACTCATGTTCCAACTACATGTTCTCCTCTTCCAATCTCTCACAGTTTCCTTGTTTCTCTTTTAGTAGAAGGGCCAGACTGTCCTTTCTCTTGATATCTTCCTCAAAATTTTCCTTTTGATAGACCAACTCCTCATTATTATATCTATACATACCTTCCTCTGCACGTTGTAATTGTTCCTTCAGCTACTTATTTTTCCATCTTTCTTTCTTCAACTCGTCAAGGGCACTGATGAGTTCCCCTTCAAGGTCTGTGACTCCTCCTTCCTGTTCAGAGTCCATAATACCCGGCTTTTTTCACACTATCTCAAAGGCCATAAGAAGATAGTTATTTCACTCATTTTCCGATGAGTCTTCACAATATGACTCTAGTGTTGAGCTATCCTCTTTGGAGTAGAACCCCTTCTTCTTATAGGGATTTTTCTTATAATGTATCTAGGACTTGTTTCCAAATTTCAGATCCTCTTCCCTTTCAGCATTTTCTTTATAAGGGCATTTGGAAGAGAAATTTCCAACCTTCCATAGTCAAAACACTTAAAGGTCAACTTCCTTTATATTTTCCTAAGCCACGCTTTAGTTTTCTAGCTAGTTGATCCAGCTCAGGATCAGATTCACAGCTGGAGTAGTCTTGATGATCTTTGTGCTCCTTGCACTTTTTGGATAATTTGAATGATGCTTCCTTCAATTCAGATTTTTCTATTCCTACTCTCATCTCATAGGTTGTGAGAATACCATGCATCTAATCCATCTTGAGATCCTTTAAGTTAGTAATTTCCTCAATAGCTGAGATTTTTCCATTAAATTTCATGGGTAGAGATCTTAATATTTTCTAAGCAATCATCTCTTCCTTAACTTCTTCACCAAGTCCTCTAATCATACTAGTCACATCATCAACTTTGAGTAATTATTCTACTATGGTTTCATTCTCATTCATTCTCAGCCTTTAAAACCTCATTCTAAAAGTTTGAATTTTCGCTTGCTTGACTTTTTCATCTCTTTCATGACTCTAGTTAATATTTACCCATACTTCCTTAGCAGACTTTCAATGCATAACTTTTACAAGTTCTTCTTGACTAAGACCAAAGGGAATGGAATTCTTGGCTTTAGCAGTGTTCCCATATAATTTGTTACCATCTGCATTAGTGGGAAGAATATCAGGGATATTGTAGTCTACTAGTACATAAGTCCAAATATCTACTCCGAGGGACATAAGATATGATTCCATTCTTACTTTCCAAAAAACATAGTTGGTCCCATCAAATACTGGTATCCTACTTGAGTAAGCCTCTTGACTCTCTTTCCTAGACATAATTCCTTATAGATCTACCTTCCAGTGTTTAAACTATTGCTGAAGGAACTTGGATCTGATACCAATTGTTGTAATAAGGAATTGTGGGGGGGGGGGTGAATCAATAATTAAGAAACTCTTTTATTTTTCTTATTATGCTTTTAGTCCCTTCTTATATTATTTAACTTGTGAGAGAATTCATTCACAAATACATTGAGCCAACAATATTTCAGACACACATATTCAAACAACAATCACATGAGAAACACACATTTGACACAATGTTTTTCACATGGAAACCCAAAGGGAAAAAACCACCATTTTGTTGTTTGTTTATGAAAAAACAACTTAACTACATTTGGTTGTTTGTGAGCACCTACTCATAGGAGGCACCAACCCCTTTGGTTAGCAAGCACCAACTTACCAAGAGGAACCAACCTATTTAGTTTGCAGGCACCAACTTTCCCTTTCCACTGTTCTCCTATATCATACAATTTTCAAACTGAAAACAGAGGCACACAATAACACAAGTAAAATAATAGACAATGGTTTTTCACATATTTGACTTCTGCACTCTACCTTTTGTGCTCACTTGAAGCAGATCTCCATGTTGGAAATAATACTGAGAGGGGCGTGGGGGGGGGGGGGGGGGGGGGGGGGGGGTGAATCAGTATTTACAAATAAATAACTTTTTCATTTCATACTCAGATTTATATACGCTACTTCAATGAAGGTAACTTGCGTGTACAAGAAAATGTCTTTAAAGAAACCAATGTATATCCAACAAACTTATGATTTAGTTAATTCATAATATGTTGATCTTTACTCAATGCATAAATACTTCATTAACCATATAAACAGTAACCATGTGCAGTAATAATAGAATAAACCATCACATGTAAGCAACACACATGAACACTAATATTTAAGGTGGAAACCCAATACGGGACAAAAATCACCTGCTGCTATCTTCTTTTAATATAAGAAAAACATGTTTACAATATTGTATTGGTGCAGACTCATACCAGTACGCAAGCACCCACCTGCAGAAGGCTACAACCTTCTCTCATTCTCCAGCTTCCACTGGAAGGGAGCTACAACCCCCTAGCTCTTGTACTAGTCAATCCGTTTAGTAGTACGTAGGCACCCACCTACAGAAGGATCCAACCTTCACTTGTTTTCTAGCTACTACTAGAAGGGAGCTCCAACCCCTGGCTCTTGTACTAGCCAATCCATTTACTAGTACGTAGGTGCCAACCTACAGAAGGCTCCAACCTTCACTCGTTTTCCAGATGTTACTGGAATGGGAGCTCCAACCCCCTCGCTCTTGTACTGGTCGATATGTTTACCAGTATGTAGGTGTCGAACTACAAAAGGCTATGACCTTCTCTCTTCCTCCAGGCACCATGTTCATAGATCTTTAGACTGGATACTCCTGGAACACAACACCACAATCTGAAGGCCAAGTTTCATCAAAATTTCATACTAGACCCATCAACAACATTAAATAAATCACTACTGCAATACAACCATTAAATACTTCTACATCAACCAATCACTTAAACTCAATCATTAATCTCTGAATCAACCACAACTTACTCAATCACTGAAAACCCATCGTCACTGAAGCAAATCACAATCAATTAATCTGAACATTCAAAACACTGTCACCAGAACACAGTCATCAAAACACAAAGCAGAACCTAGGACTCTGCATCAACAACCAAAACTAATTGCAACTTCAAAAATCATATTTCATAATGTATACGCTACTTCTATTTTCTGAACCAGTGTGTATACGTGCTTTTACCAAAGTGAACCAGCATACATATCTACAAATACTAACTTAAAAGCTTCACAACTATTCCAGACTTCAGTCATACCCAGATCATAACATTTACAGAATAAAACATGCATCAATATCCAGATCTAGACTGTCCATGAAAAAACAACATAATGATAATTCATTTTAGGTCTTATGATCTCGATCCATCATCCATCATCAACTACATAGGTGTATCCTTAGTTCAAATCAAGCAAAATATTAGAAACCCATAACCTACATATTTGATCTAACACTTCATAAGATATTCAATACTTTCACACACTGGCCTAATGATCTTCTCCTCCTTATATAGTTTTAGTCCTTTCTCAATACCTCAAACCAAAACCACTTAGGATCAATAGTTTGGATGAAATACATCAGACCAATACCTTGAACCAAATACCTCGGACCAATACGTCAGACCAAATACCTCAGACCAAATACCTTGGACCAATACCTTGGACCAAAACCTTGATTCTCCATCCCATACGTGCTTTTCCTTTTGTGAAAGTGCATGTATACATATACAGTCCTTTTGTTCTATGTGACCATGTGTATACACTACTTTGACAAAGTGAACCAGTGTATACCTCTATTTCTTCAATCTCTGGAGTCTGATATGTAATCCTTTGCTATTAACCTGTTGCACTATGAATTTTCATCTATATGAGTTTCCATCAAGGACAACACTTGTATCATAATGCCAACAATCTCCCCCTTTGGACGTGATGGCAATAGCAACACCAAGACATTCTCCCCCTTTGACATCAAGGGCAAAGGGTGGACCAAGATATTGTCCCCCTTTGATATACATTATTCTTTCCATGCTTCCCATGAATACATGTTGAATTCTCTGATTAAGCTCCCCCTTTGTACATGTTGTGATGCACTAAACTATCCATGCTCCCCCAGAGCATATGAAAAGTCTGCAAATATATTTTCTAAGAGAATAACATGACTCTATAACTCAACTATGTGATTATGACCTTCCTATCACCAATGACTCATACATACATCAATCTCCCAACCAAGTGGGGATATACCAAATTTGACTCATCTACCCAACTAAGTGGGGATATACCAAATGTTTATACATGATTGAAATAGAAATTATTACATCATCATTCCCATGCATAGTGGGGTTACAAATTAGGTCTTTTCATTACCTTTACATCAAATGATATACATGACATTTATAACAAGGACCAATAATCTAAACAATACCATGATAGTCATCAACAACTATCATACACCATATATGATCTGCACCATCAGTATCTATCAATAGCATCAAGATCAACAGCCTGTATATGTTCATCATTAAAAGATCTACTTGAATCAAAAAACTAGGTGGATCAAGAAATATAATTATCTTCATGTGCCATAATGCCAACAATACATTGTTAGAGGCATATGCTCCCCCTAAACCTGTGCCAGTTGTTCACTATAAGATCTAATCATTCCAAATATTAGTAAGAATGATCAAGGCATCAACATCAATCAGATATACATCAAGTCATCAACATCTTATGAGGGCCAAGGGCACTTCTACATATTATCAATAGACTGTAATCATCATCAATTAGAACATAGCAGATATTTGATAATTGACTGAACCATATTAGACCCCTTTTCTGAGTCTGTCCCACTACTTTTTCCTCAAACCAACATATATACGACTGCGCAGCTTCGAACTCCCGTATATATGCGACTTGTCTTCATGAAAATTGCATATGAGATTTAGAACACTGAAGTTCCACACTTTTAGCTCCCCCCGAGTCTGTTATGTCTGTACACTGTGCTATGCGACATCTTTCTGACTGTACTTCCTTCTTCTTCCATATCTTCGAGTGTGATGATGTTTTCTCCTTTTGGTATGGTGCTCAAAATTTGCTTCTGCATTCCTTTGCTATATGTCCAAACTTGATACATGCATAACATCTTACATGTTTCATATTTCTTCTATAGCAGTCATTGGCTTTGTGACCAAACATATTGCAATAAAAACAATATCCCTTAAAGTACCTAGAAGCTGATGATATTTCTGTGTGACGATCTTGAACCATTCTACTTTTGCATCTCGCTGCAACATGTCCAAAATTATGACATATAAAAAATTCAACATTATTCATCAGAGGAAATAACCAACTATCACTTCCATAGTTAGGAGTAAAAGATTTTCTTTGAAGACTTTCTTTCCTGGGTTGTTAATGCAGTTGACCTCTCATCTCCTTGTTGAGCATTTTAGATCTTGTATTAAAGTTCCTTGCCTCATCTTGAGAGCTAAATTAACCTTCAATAGATTCATGAAAACCAAGACCAGTTTTGATGGTAGGAGACCTTTGACTACTAAGAATATTATCCAAAGTCTTAGAACTGCCTTAAAATCATAACAATTTATCCTTTTCTTCTAATTTACCTTTTAAGATAGTTACCTCAACCTGATATTGTTCTTCCTTTTCAAGATATTGCTTCTTCATGATTTCTTCAGCCTTTCTTCCTTCTTCCACTTGTTTCCTTAGTTTGAGAATCTCATTTTCTTGTTCTTCATTCTGCTTATTTGATTTTTCAAGATCTTCTTTTAGAGAGAGGATCTTAGCTTCAATATTTTCATAGTCAGTGGATCTATCTTTAAGTCTCTTGATTGTTGTGCTCTTTTCATTTACTTCATTTTTTAGTGATGTCACTTCATCCTGTTGCTTTTGATATTGATCTCCCTTTTCCTTGTACTTCTTCCTTACTTTGTTTCCTTCCTACAACTAAGATTTTAATCTGGTAACTTATTATTTGAAGGCACACTTCCTTTTGTTAAACAGATCTTGTTGATCTCTAATTTTATCTGTGAGTTTTTTAACTTCTGCCTCTATATTTCTTTCACAATCACTTTCAATATATTCAACATTGCAGGAACAGAGAAAAGTATCACCAGAGGACCAAAAATTTGTACCTGATACTTCTTTTGCTTATTCATCTTCAATCTGAGGTGATTCTGAATTTGAATACTTTCTTCCGCCTGATGGCAAAATGTCTCTCCTGTTGTCACTGTTCCTTTGAGATGTCTTGTTCTTCTTAGGCACTTTCTTCTTTAGCTTATTTCCCATTATTTCTACAAATCTCCTTCAAGAAATCAAGCTTCTGCCAAAGGACATGCTCTGATTCCAATTGTTGGAAATAAAACTGAGAGGGGTTTGAATCAATATTTACAAATCAATAATTTTTTCATTTCATACTCAGATTATATACTTCTACTTCAATGAAGGTAACTCACGTGTAAACACAACTATCTTTAAAGCAACCAGCGTATATCCAACAAATTATGATTAAGTTAATTCAAAATGTATTTATCTTTAATCAGTGCATTAGTAGTTCATTAACCATATAAATAGTAACCATGTACAGTAAGAACAAAATAAACCATCACACATAAGAAACACACATGAACACCAAGATTTAAGGTGGAATCCCAATGCGGGACAAAAACCACCTGTTATTGTCTTCTTTTAATATAATAAAACCATGTTTACAATCTTGTACTAGTGCAGACTCATACCAGTACACAGACGCCCACCTGCAGAAGGCTACAACCTTCTCTCATTCTCCAGCTTCTACTGGAAGGGAGCTACAACCCCCTAGCTCTTTTTAGTAGCTGATCTATTTACTAGTACGTAGGTGCCAGCCTACAGAAGGCTCCAAAATTCACTCATTTTCTAGCTGCTACTGGAAGGGAGCTCCAACCCCCTGGCTCTTGTACTAGCCAATCCATTTCCTAGTACAAAGGCACTAGCCTACAGAAGGCTCCAATGTTCACTGGTTTTCCAGCTACTACTGGAAGGGAGCTCCAACCTGCTGGCTCTTGTACTGGCCGATATGTTTACCAATACGTAGGTGCCAGCCTACAGAAGGCTACAACCTTCTCTCTTCCTCTAGGGACCATGTTTCATAAATTTTCAGACTCAATACTCCTAGAACACAACACCACAATCTGAAGGCCACATTTCATCCAATTCTCATACTAGACCCATCGCAACATTGAAGCTCAAAATAAATCACTACTGTAATACAACCATCAAATACATTTGCATAACCCAATCACTTATCAATCTAAACATTCAGAACACTGTCACCAGAACACAGTCATCAGAACACAAAGCAGAACCCATAACTCTGAATCAACAACTAGAACCAATTGCAACTTCAAACATCATATTTCATAATGTATACACTACTTTGATGTGTTGAACCAATGTGTATAAGCACTTTTACGAAAGCGAACCAGCGTAGAGATCTACAAATACTAACTTAAAAACTTCATAGCTATTCCAGACTTCAGTCATACCCATATCATAACATTTATAGAATAAAACATGCGTCAATATTCAAATCTAGACTATCCATGAACAAACCACATAATGAAAATTCATTTTAGGTCTTATGATCCCGATCCATCATCTATCATCAACCACATAGGTGCATCCTTAGTTCAGATCAAGAAAAGTATCAGAAACCCATAACCTACATGTTTGATCTAACACTTCATAAGATATTCAATACTTGCACACACTGGCCTAATTATCTTCTCCTCCTTATATAGTTTTAGGCATTTCTCAATACCTCGGACCAAAACACTTAAGATCAATACCTTGGACCAAATACCTTGGACCAATACCTCAGACCAATACCTCAGACCAAATGCCTTAGACCAAATACCTTGGATTAATACCTTGGACCAAAACCTTGATTTTACATCCCATATGCTCTTTACTTTCTGTGAAAGTGTGTGTATATGTATACACTCTTTTTGTTCTGTGTGACTGCGTGTATACACTACTTTGACAAAGTGAACCTTGATTTTCCATCCCATATGTTATTTTCTTTCTTTAATCTCTGGAGTCTGGTCTATAATCCTTTGCTCTTAACTTGTTGCACTATGAACTGTCATCTATGTGAGTTACCATCAAGGAAAACACCTGTATCATAATGCCAACACTCCTTTCACTGCTCACAACAACACTTCCTTTGTTTTCTTCCTTCCCTATCAAGGGTTCTTCACTGAGTGCACTTCAGAACTACCCTTGAAATTCTTCACACAATCCTCACGATGCTGTTGACAGGGTATTACACTTTGTCATGTTAGGAAATTCAATATCTCTGCTTCGATGCTGACTCTCATAGCACTTCTCTCTCACACATATGCTTACTTCCCCATCTTTTTCGTTTTTGGAGATGGTTTTGTTTTACTCAGGTACACTACACATGGGAGACTCTCCACACTAACCTATGGTTGAAAATTTGTACTTTGGCATGGCTTCACTTACCTCTCTTGTGTCTTCTGATAGTTTCTTGTCACACTGCACAAAATAGAGATGGTCCTCGCAGTTCTTCATAGTCTACCTATACAGATCTCCTGTACTGAGAAGTTAATTCTCAAATGACTTTCGCACTACTCCGAGAGTCCCATGATTATTTATCATTACTCATATATTGATAGTCCACGAAGGTGATGAATCTATTCTTAAATAAAGTCTTTCAGTAGAAATCAGATGAGAGAATTTTTTGGCTGACATGTTTCCAACCAACAAGTGTGGTTCATCCATGTTTTAGAAAATCCAGATCTGTCTTCAACTTGGAAACCCTTACATGAGACCATTCAAAGTGATGAACTTTAATAGCAGTGGCCCTTCCATATAGGGTAGTAATTTCTATATTCAAGCTTCTGTGATCCATAATGAATTAAACAAATTCTTTCGGTAGAAATCACATGAGATAATTTTTTGGCTGATGCATTTCGAACCAACAATGTTGGTCCGAAACGCGTCGGCCAAAAAATTATCTCATGTGATTTCTAGCGAAAGACTTTGTTTAATTCATTATGGATCACAGAAGCTTGAATATAGAAATTACTACCCTATAAGGAAGGGCCACTACTATTAAAGTTCATCACATTGAACAGTCTCGTGTAATGGTTTCCAAGTTGAAGACAAATCTGGCTTTTCTAAAAAGATGAACCACACTTGTTGGCTTGAAACGCATCAGCCAAAAAATTCAATCATGTGATTTCTACCAAAAGACTTTGTTTAATTCATTATGGATCACAAAAGCTTGAATATAGGAATCTATTCTTATTTACCACAACCATTCGTGCATGTGAAGTAGTCGACTACTTCCTTCAATAACTCGAATTCATTTCTAATTCTAATGTTGTCCTTTGTGTCTTGTTGTAGAGTCTTCCATAGAATTAGCCCTTTTTCCAATTACCAACTCCTTCGTGCCTTCATCCAATATTGTAGCTTCTAGCTCATACATTCTTTAAATCTTTGTACTTCCTTACCAGATCGATTCCATATCGCAATCTTCACAGTGGTGCATAGTTCCGATATTTTGATCCTCTTCTCATTGAGCTCCTTTTGCTTAGTCCTCATAGAGCTTCTCATCATAGGGCTGCTAGTTGTGACTTTCCACTTAGCTTTAAGTTTCTAAGCCTTCACAATCCTACTAAGAGGAGCATTCTTCCTTTGTTAACGACTTTGCACCCCTTGTTCGTTGAGCTCTTATGACCATGTGTCAGCCCATATTGGAAGCCTTCTATATTGGAAGTTTTCAACACTTCAACTATTATAGAGTTTTGACATATTCAATCCTCCAATTGCAAACTTCTAATATGACATCATCATTTCCACGTGGCGACTCCTTAGAGGTGACACACATCACCCAGTTTTGGCCCATCAAACCACACAATATGATCAAATATTCCTACCACGTGTCCTGTGGTACTACCACCTTACGTTGACATCAACTACCACTTTAACTTATTATAGCCATTCATACGATACCATGTGTCCTACTAGAGGAGAGAGAAGAGGGCTTGTCATTCTTGGTTTTGAAGTGAAATCCTTTTTTATTATTCTTTTGGCAAACCTTGGTGCCTTTAAAGGCTTATCGATACTTATCGATATCACAACTTTATGCGGTTCGCTCACTTGAAGAATTTTTTATACTCCGATCTCTAGGGTTAGGATTGCCTCCAACTTCCAATTATCGATATCGCCGATTATGTCGATACACATACATCCCAATCTATGATTGTCGATACAACGATGTTCCGATCTCCGATATCCCAGCCTTCTTAGGACTTCAAGTCCCTGAACTTCAACAAACCATAATGTTTGATCCAGGATTCCATTTAATCTTCCTTAGAGAACTTTCCAATGGGGAGGGTCTGATATAGGCTTTGAGTCCTTCTATTACTTTGAAGGTGACTGAAAAATTCTCTGTCCATTAACTCTTTGGCCAGTTGAACACCAACTACCATGATGATCATTTTATGGATTTTTTAGTAAGCTTGCTACTGTGATGATTCTCTACAAGAAGCCTGCAACTACCATTGATTTTCATCTGGCTCATCACTGTAATCATAATTTTATGGCTTCTTCAATAATCTTACTACCGTGATGGCTTTCTACAAAGAACCTAAACAACCATGGGGTTCCTTCCAAACACCCAACCATCCTGTTGACCCTTGTCTAACGTCAATGCCAATACTTACACAGCCACCCATACACCATCAAATGTCTAACATTATTTTTCTCTCTCAATAGTATTAATATAATGGACAGGGGCCAAGTTATCTCCATTAATGATTTGTCTTGTTTAATTTTCACGTAAACATTTTCAATTTTAAACATGATATTTTTCAATATTCTAGACTTGATAAAACATTATCGGGAAGCAACATGAAATTTTCTTGATTGAGTTCTTAGAAAGCATGTAAACATTATATATGCATATGAATAGGTGACCTACCTCTTACAAATAAAAAATAGAACTACTTGATAACATCGTAATGTAGCCTTGGTGTTTATGTTGACTAAAAATGATAGATGGTATCAAGCTAGAAGTATTTTGAATATGAAAATGCCAATATACCCTTCTAAGAATTGAATCAGAAATAATTTTGAGAAAACAAATTACTAGTTTATATATATATACACACACCCACACAAATTTTAAAAAGTCTATATCAAAATAATCAGTGAAAATTTTTAAAATAGAAAATCAACTACTTTAGCAAAAGGAAAATGAACAAAAAATCTATCAAAGTTGGCTTGACTTTGTTTAATAGATTTGTTTGATAACATTCTGCTGAAGGAAACAATTATAGCAAACATAATATATGATAATTTAGCAATCAAGAAGAAGGAATTATGCTTATTTTTCTGAAAGGAGTCGTTTGAGAAGATATTAGTGCCTGTCACGCTATATTTGTAATTCTAATAACATTATAATTCCAATAATGTTTGTAATTATATGAAAGACTGCAAAATTTGTTGTATTCTACTTCAAAACTTTTAGTGACAATGAAACTCCATTAAAACTAATTTCTTACATCCTTGAACTTTTCCATCAACGGAATAAGTATTAAATTTTCTAGACTACTTCAGAGGTTTGGGAGAATATATTTTTGATTGAGAGAAGTAGAACAATGCTACAAGGATAAGGTTCCTCCTGAGCCATTTAGTCAAAGGTTGTGGAATGGTGGATGGAAATATGTGAGCTAATCCATGATCAATCTTTGGGAAAAGAAGAAAAAACGAATGTGAAGTAAAAAAAACAGTGTGAAGTAAAGAAGCGCGAACTTCTTTCTAGTTTGGTTATAATTACTATGAAATTGTTTTTGGTTAAACAAGTCATTATCAAGTCTTTGCAAGAAATAAAGACCACAACCAACTCTAAGAAGGATCACTTTAATATGATGTGGTCAAGAAGTTCAAGTGAAAGCAATATCCATCCTGAAGGAGAACATATATATGTGTAAGTAAAATTGATGATCCATATCATGGAACATGGGCCTACCTGTTGGCTTGAGGGGGCCTAACCCAAGTTCAACGTTAGTTAGCCAAACAAATCCCTACACTACTTACCCTTTAGGTTTCAGCTCGCGGAGCACGAACTGAAGTCTCAACCAAAGCAGTATGGGGGGATGTTGGAACCAAGTTTACCCATCCTTGAGATGGTTGTGATGTCGATTTATTACAACTATACCTGCCATCACACAGGTGGCTTAGAGCTCTATTCTACCCTTCAGGACCTTCATAATCTATTAAAATCAGCCTTCATGTAGCCCTATCCAGGGGCTAAATTCCTTTCGCGCTACTAGGGCAGAAAGTTGCGTGAATTCCAAAACTAGGCTAAGTATATTACTTATCTAATTGACAGATCTTAATTATCTTCACGTAAACAAATTTTCTTACTTTCGTTCACTTAACCAATATAATTGCACACATTCACGCATCATATAATAATTAGAATTGAAATTCATACCCATATAACAGATGCATAAATAGGAAATAAAGATGCAGAAATGATAGAAACTTCACTTTATTAATGCTTCTAGATGATTACAAACTCGTCTCGCCCTGCGCACTCAGCTGCAGGGGTCTGTGCACTCAGCTGTGGACTACTAGCCCTCTGCACACTCAGCTACACACTACGAGGCCTCTGTGCACTCAGCTGCAGAGCCTCTACCTATGCTATGACCCAAAACTTAGACTTACACTTCAGAACTCTCTCGCATACATCTGCATTATTTTTTCTTAGATGCCTTTGACTACTTAGAGCTTCTCTCTATTTATACAATTCCATGGTCTGTGGACCAAGGGTAGATCTTCTACAGCCGACATACATCATCAAAATAAGGGTGAACAACCCTATGAATCTTTAACAACTACGTGCTCTGCGCCCACAAAATGCGGAGTCTTTACATTGGAATTACAAAATTGGACCAAAATCTGGGCTCTAAGCCCCAAAACTACCCTTAGGGGATCCTGCACCCAACAGGCCCCCAACACAAACATCGTGACTCGCCTTCGATTCACTCTATAGGTACGGAGATCTTAGTGCGAAGACCTCCCAACACTATTTGGATTCTTGCATGTTCGACAGTGCACTAAGCACTACCTGCTGGACTTCCTCCACGCACTGTTTGGTGACTGCTGCTGTTGAATTGATGCCCTGAATCCTCTCCTAAGTTGCTTGCAGTTGCGTGAGATTTGCTTCAATGGAGGTTGTAATTATATACACCTCATCGATCCATGGTTGTAGGCACGCTTTTAACACTACTTCCTTATGCTGAGCAGCATCCACTTGTTTCTTGAGTGCCTTTGCCTACTACATCCTTGCAAGCCTCTGTGTAAGGGAAACCATCTGCGTGGTCCCTTTTACCTCATCATATTTCTATTGCAACTCACACGCCTCTATCTCTATGCACTCTATGTTCGGGTCCTCCTGCATGGTTAGGACCTTGAATTACTGTTTGAAAAGCTTCATGCTGTCGGTCACTACACTTTCAACTGCCACCATTGCTATTGTGACTGCGGTGGTACACTGTTCTCTAACCTTCAGCGGAGTTGAAGGTTGAGCCTTCAACTGCAGTTTTGTGATCTATAGGTTTAGCTCCAGCTGAACCTTGGCCATCTCTTCTCTTGCATCGCGCACCCCTAATGCTAACTTATAGATGCGTGCCTCCACCGGTTCCTCTACTTGAATGGCCAACTCCAGAACCATTTGGAAGGCTTCCTCCACAACCTACATTATCTGCTTGTTCTGCTTCACTGCCTCATTGTGCTATAGGCTCAACTGCTCAATGTTGATGTGCTACCCGCTCATTACTTGTATAGCGCGACTCTCCTTGGCCCATAGTTCTGTAGTGACTCCATCCTATAAAAGATAGAGCATCTACCGAGGGAGCGCAGCCATATTTAAGCCAACCACTTTCAAGCTACTGACCATGGCTCTGTCAGCCTCCTTCTCTGTAGTAAATGCCCCATCTGGTAGAATTATCATGTTGGTCACCTTCGCGTGCAACATTTCCTCGGCAGTTGAAGTGCTGACTGTGAGGCTGGTGAACACAACACCAGCCTGTGGAATGAGAACTTGCAACTCCTATATTTCTATCTGAAGAGACCCCAACACCAACTATTGTTGTTCCTCAAACTGCTGGATGGCCTCTGCGATGACATCCCTCACCATTTTGCTGCTATGATGTAAATCCCCCTCAGTGAGGGTGATTTGGCAGAACGACATCTTTGAGGCCTTTGTTTTCTTTCACAGCCCTAACTTCTCTCGTGGTCACGGACGTTTGAGTTGGGTGGAAATTTTATACAGGTCCGCGTCATCTTCTTCAGTGTCTGTCTCTGGCTCAGGCAAAGGTGAATTTTGTCCTTCACACTCTTCTTCTCCTATTTTCTGATGTTGTTCCACCAACATTACAGTGTCACGTTCTTCCTGGGCCTTAGCTGCTACTTCTTCTTTCCTGCGCTTTTTTGCCAGCTGTGCCATATGAAGTTTTGTCTCTTCCTTCTTGCGCTACATGGAAGACTTCTCCGTTTCCACTACAGAGCCTGCTAGAGCACGCCACTCCCACGGCCAAGACTCAAGCACTGTGGTAAATCATGCCACGTCTTCGTAGGGTCCTTCCGTGCCCTGATGAAGACATGGTGGAAATCTTCTTTGAACTCTGGAAAGATCTGCAAATTGTTGTAGACTGTGGGCGATAACCACGGCTTGTGATTGATCCCCATCCTGATATTCATCTCCATGAGCCCCTCCAAATATATTTCTCTCTCTGATCCGCTACGCATCCCTGGTCACCCACAATGGAGTGTACTTTACTGTCTCTAGAAGGTCCTGTGTGACCAAAGGGAACTGGATGCCTTTGGGCAACTCCCATGCCACTAGTACTATCAACAGTAGGAGCCATGGGTAATGAAATGTTTTTCTCTACTCCTGTGCCTCATGGTAGTTCACAAGGAACTCACCCCATAGGTAGTTCACCCAGTTGAACTAGACTCCTTCTGCGCATTGCACTGCTAGTGCAACCAGTGGCGTGGGCACCTAATCTGCGTAACACTTCTGCATTACCTTTCCTGCCAATATTTGTGTCGCGACCTTGATTGCAGAGTTGTTGATGCTGGAGATGGCATACCCTCGCTTCTTCTTTTCCAGCTTAAAATTTTTCTTCATTGCCTTCGCGAGGGCCAACTCGCCACCTTTTCCCTCTAAGATGTTTGTTGGGTCATCTCCTGAGCAAGGTAGTCATGTAATTAGGTGAATTAGATGGTCTGTGATGGAGATGGGCTCATCTAGCCATAAGCACCGATCATGCACCAAGCAGAGCAGTGGCCTGATGATGAAAACAGTCACTGGGGCACAGTGGTAATGCGGCACCCAGAGCAGGTTTAGCAACCCTGCTTTCTCAACACCTCTAAACAATTTCTGTGGCTCTAATTGGATTGTTCCAGCAGTCACGTCTATGCTCTGGCGCATTAGTTTCGTAGTTCCTAAATGCGGGAACTTCTCATGGTCAGAGAGGTCCCTGTTAGTGTCAGTTTTGTTAGCCTGTGACTTGCATCAAAAATTCTTTTACTATGTTTTTCTAGGCTTTCAAAATCAATTTTTCTGTTACTAGGTTTACACAGCAAATTTTGGTCATTGTCTGGTCAGTCTAAAGATGAAGTGATTGTTTGGAAATTCACTCATGCTAGTCGTCTATCACACTTTATGAAGGTATCACAAAAAAAATGGGTCAGTCATCATCATCATTCCATTAATGTCTCAGGTCATCCATTAGGTCACTAGGGTTTCCAAGGCCCATCATTTTCATGAATAAAACTAGTAGTGAGTAAAACATGACAAACCAAATTTTTGATAGTCGATCTTGATTTTTCACACACTCCTCATACTTTGATGCTATTAAAGGTTCTAGAAAAAGAAGCTCTGACACTCAGGAAAGCAAAGGACATCTCAGGTTTTCAATGGTAAAGGTAACTTTGTTTTCATAAAGTGAAAATTAGTTTCTAAAGGAGGTCGGGTCCCATTTCTTTTTGAAAAAGTGAGGAAAATTTCCCTATATAAACTCAAAAGCCTCAAAACTCCCTCATTCACATCCTATTCACTCTTTGTCATCAAGAAATCTCATCCAAAAAAGAAGAAAAGTTATTTTCCTAGGAGAAAGCTAAAAAAATTGCAGGTGCTATAGATAGAAGCACTGTGTTGTGCTTAGGAGAAAGGTGTTGCAATTAGAATAATTGTGCTACACTTTGGAGCTGCGCATAGGAACACTGTGCTATGCGCAGGACAATGTGCCCCGAAATTCATCAAAATTCTCCCAAAATTCATTTTTTCACTTACAAGCTTGAATTCACTAACTCCTAAGCTAAGGAACAAGTAAGTACACCATCATCCTCCATCTTTTGCTTTCCCAATTTCATCTCATGTCAATGATTCTTCAAGTTAGGGTTTGTAGCAAAATTTGCATGGGAAATGTTAGGGTGAAAATGGCCATCATTATTTTTAATTTCCAAAACATGTAAAATGATATCCTACACCTACATACATGTTTAACAAGCCATTTTGACCATTATACCCAACTCAAAACAAATTTTAAACACTCAAAAAGAAAAACCCTAGCTCATTCCTAGAGGTTTTTGAGCAAGTCTCATCATAAACCCTGTTGTTCCCACCTACAAGCATATCATCTTTCCACTATTTCTCCACTCATTTTCATCAGCTCTCAAAGTCATCTTACCTTTCCCAAGACCCATCCCATCATTTGTCAAAAATCACCTACATATCACTTCATTTCCATTCACACCTCACATCTTATTTTCTCTTCCTACGGCTAGGGCTTTGTGTCATCATGGAGGAAAAATCTTCGCCAAAAAGAAAGAATCAACATAAAGGAGGGACGATTCTCGGATATGAACCATTAGACTACAACACAATCAACTCCTATCCTTTCATCAAACAATGCTTTGAGGATGTCCACTAGTTGGAATTTTGCAAAAGGGTGAGCGAGGTGGGATTTCATGAGCAACTAACAGATTGGGTAGCAAAACAACTGAAAGAAGAAACTACTGTCATTGTTAGTGTTGAGTTCAGTTTCTTAGTGGCCTCCATCTTAATAACAGCTGGGTTACCGGAAAATAGTGAATATTGGTTCAAAGGAATGAGCCTAGATCTTGAAAACTACAAGCCTTTCTTGAAGACACCATACAGAGATACACATACTCACCTCATGCATTTTAGATATTTATTGGAGAAATATGCCCCTTTGATGAAAAATTTCATGAGGTTCTTCACTTGTGAAGGTAGATTCTCCAGGTTGTATGCCTATCATATTCGCCTCTTAATACATTTCACCTCTCAAAAGCCACTCAACATGTGTAATTATCGATTCATGAGCATTTCCAAAATGTCTGAAAAAATACAACTAAAGGACAAATAGCACTCCCCAAGCTTGTTCCATCACAGTCTCATCAAAACCATTTTCCTTCACCAACTAGCAAAGAGAGGTATGGCTTGGGAAGCCTTTTTGGAAGCAGCCTTGGAATGGCATGAGAAGAATGTAGCATCTGAGTCTCCTAGTGCACCAAAAAAACAAACAAAGGTGGGGTCATCTAACAAAACAGTGGAGAAAACTCAGCTACCCAAACTTGAGGTGACTAAAGTCTATGAGAAGGGGCAGAGGCTTGTGTTTTCTTCTCACAGAAAGAAAGGGGCCAAGCCTTCTTCATCGACAAAGTAGGAATCAACAACAAAGGATAAAGACACAACTGAGCATGAGTTTGAACCAATTGATCCAGAGACTGAGGATTAGACCACCAACATGAGACAAACTATCAGGGACAAGGACTACCAAAGCAAGGAGCTGACAATCAATTTGGAAAGGACAAAGTATGTTATATCATTCCTTGAATAGGAAAACAATCAACTCAAAGCAAAGGAGTTGATCCTAGAAAAGGAAAAGGCCAAGCTAATGTAGCAAGTCGGAAAAGGTTAGGATATCATGAAATCAAGCGAGCCTGAAGCATCAGAGGTGAGAAGAAAAAGGGAAATACCAAGAAGAAGAGGTCTCAGGAAAGCTTTGCAAGAGGAGCAAGAACAAATTTTGCTAAATGAGGGCCTTGACCTAGAAGATAGGGTCTCCCTAGGGGTTCATCAATATAAGGAATATTGGCTCAATAGAGTGAATAAAAATTTGGAGAAGCTCCTTGAGAGGTAAATAGAGAAAATTAGTTGCTTAGACACATGGCGCACCACTACTAAGCTCAAAACATGATCGCCAATGTCAAGGTAAAGCAACTTGAAAACAAGCTCAAGGAGGCCAAAAAACACCAAAAGGATGAGGGAAACTCGAATATGCTTGTTGAAGCATCCATGAAGCTATAAAAAACATATTTTTACACCTTCCCTCCAATGTTGAGAAAATTATGAGAATTTTGAGTTTTTTGAGAATCTTTTGTCTAAGTTCAGAAATTCAGCGGCTCCACTTTTTCTTTAGGCCTCCATTTGAGGAAAGGTCTACATTTTTGGAAAGGTCTTTCCGTCCTCTAAGAACCCATTTTCCCATATTTTGCAGAGGTGGCTTAGTTTTGGAGAAAAATGCAAAAAAGTGGCAAAAAACTAGCATTCTGGACCATTTTTTGACAGGTGCTATGCTTCTGGGGTGACGTTGGAAGAATGGAATTTGGAAGGTCTTCCCATGCTCCAAATCTAGAAATTAAAATTGTTCTAGAAACTATACTTGAATGAATAGTTGACCGTTCAAAGTCAGCGCTATGCTTTTGCACTTTTCTGTGTTTCAAATTGTAAAATTACATTGTAAATTTCTAGTTTCTAGTTTGACTTAGTCAAAGTCAAGATTCTCTATGTAATGGCACTATTTTCGAGGCTAGGTGATGTAGGCATGAATAAATGTACATCATAGTTTAGTTTTTAATGTTTATTAGGCCTCATAAAAGAGGAAAACTCCTAAACAAACTCTTCATGAAGTGTTTGAGTTTTATCTTTTCACTCTCACCTGTTGGTTGAGAGAATCTTAGAGTCAATTCCTCAACCAAGGAATTCGACTCCTGAAGGTGGGAAAGTGGTCTAGGAGAGTCTATATGTGTCATTTCTCCTCAAGAGAAGATGGTTGAACTTTTTGTGAAGGAATCTTGCATGTAATCATCTTTCAGCTAATACAGAGACAAGCTACATCTATTTTCAAGGAACTCTAGCCCAGTGACTTCATGGTGCTTGTAGTTCATTACTTTCATTTTCTCATGGTCTAAAAATCTTTATATACATTATATCTCCTCCCTCTATGAATTCCTTGTGATAAAATACTCAGAATTCTTGTTTTTCAAGCTTTGTTATCTGGTTTTCATAGTTATGTGTTTTGTCTCCCTAAGCTAATGAAATCATGTTTATTATGCTCATTAGTTTCTTCCACACTATATCCTCTATACTACACTAACAAATACTCAAATGACACCATGGCTTCTGATATCTAGCTCCTTATGTTTTCTCCTACGTTCCCACAGCCTAGACCTACTTGTGGCTCCAAACCCTAAGTTCAACAAATCCTAAAAAACCAAATTTTCACAAACAAACAAACAAATACTCATACCTATTCTAAAATCAATTTTCATTAAAGTCATATCACTGACAAGAGACTTAGATAGATCCCTCTCATGCTCAGTAGCGCTAGCTACTGAGTTGAAGTGGTTTGAGGTTACCCTTCTCGATTTCCTTTTCAGTCTAGGAGATTGTAAGGACTAACATTTTTGGCATCATTGCTGGGGAACGACTGTTAAATTATTCCTGGGAAATATCTAAGAGCTTTCAAAGAAATGGTTCTATACTTCTCAATTTATATTATTCAAAGTTAGGTTGAATTCATAAATCTCATCAGTTTAGCGTGTATACATTCTGGCTTCCAAAAGGCATACCAAGTCAAACCCTGACCCAAAACCACCCTCTATGTTGAAGATCCAGAAAGACTATTCAAAAAACTTAGACTACCCATCACTAAAAGTGCAGTTCGTAAAATTAAAAGAACAACTTCTCTGCCTAAAAATATGTTCACCTTTGAGCAAATTCCTTTTGAAGAGAAGATAGAATTATCACTTACAAGGTCCAAGTCTGACTCTTGTATCTCTGATATAACATTAGAACCTTTAAAGGTTGAAACTCACTCTATCTATTCAGAATATTTGTCTGGTAAGACTGATCATGAACTGTGGTTAAATTTTGATAAGCTTCAAAGCCTTGCTAACCAACTCCAAATCACTACTGAAAAAGCTTTTGTTCAATACCAGCTTGAATACCTAGCCATAACTTCATCCTCTATTTCACCTCCAAGCACATCTACTACATCTCCTAAAGTTTCATTTTCGTCATCTTTCCTACCTCCCCCATTTGTTCCATTCTTGCCTCCACAACCCATTTTAGTAGTTCTACCATCCTCATTAGCATCACCACCCTTACTTACACAATCCATTGTAGCACCTTCACTATCTTTAGTGGTCATGGCAAGACTTGTGCCTCTTTTATTGCTTGCTAAACTTGCTACTCTGCTCAGAATTATGGTCAAAGACTCCCTTTGTTTGATGGAAGTGCATAAATTACAGCTTAGCAACATGTTGACAAGTTCATAGATTTCATTGATTTAGAAGAAATTGATGAGGAGAATGCCAAAATGAGGATTATAGCTTACAGTTTCTTATGAGATGTTAAGAAATGGTTTCAAAGTATGGCTGCTAATTCTATTAATAGTTCTCAAAGATTGATTGAATTATTCTTAGCTCATTGGTAAGAGAAGAAAAATCCATTACAGATATTGGCTGAGTATAATTCAATGAAAAGGAACCCAATTAAAACAGTTCAAGATTCATAGCAATATTTAATACAGTGTACAATTCTATACCTGATGATATGAAGCATCCTCTTGGTTTGGATCTTCTTCATTATCCTGATGCTTTTGATCCGGACATGGCCTACCAGCTCAGAGAAAGAGACCCTACTACTCTTGAAGAGATGCAGCAGAATGAAATCAATGTTGAAGCTAATTTTCTCATTAAGAAGTCAAAATCAAAGCCAGAGAGGGTGGAGATGAAAGTTATCTTCAAAGAAGAGCCTACATCATCTTCTGATACAAAGCTTGACAATCTGATAAAAACTATGGAGAGGATGATGGATAGAATATCCATAACTTATTGACAAACTGAACCTTCAATGAGGAATCCTAACTTTCACGGAAAACAACAACAACGGTTCATAAATCGATAGAAAGCACAACAAAACCAAGATCCTCAAGGTCAAGTAGGAGCTCCATTCCAACAAAATTACAATGAATTTTATGAAGAAGATGAAGAAGAAATTGTAGAAGCAAATCACTTCTTTTAAGAAGATGAACTGCCTACTTTCCTAATAGAGGAAGATCGGTTTTCTGAAGACTCTCTCATACGAAGTGATCAATAGTTTGTGTTCACAAGTGAAGATCTACGGGCTGTTCAAATTGAATATTACCAAACAGGATATTAGAATGCCCTTAATCATCTCCAAAAGCAATACAATTTGAGGAAGAGAAATGTACCTGTTACTCTAACTCAGGTACCTGTTACTCTAACTCAGGTACCTGTTACTCTAACTCAGGAAAGACAAAATCTACAAAAGGATGCACCAAGCAAAGAAACCAGTTCTGCAAGCTAGAATAAAGACAAAAACATTTTCATGTTGAATTGGGATAGAACAAATGAAGCCTCCACTAGCAATGTGAGGAAAGATAAAGAATAGCAAACTGAAAGTCAAAGGAAGGAACCTGAAGCTAAAGGCCAAATAGAAAGGAAGGACATCACTTCAAAGGAGGTAGAAAATCAATCTAATCTTTTTAGTTTGGAGAATGAAAGTTCTAAATTGAAAATTGCTATTCCCCTCACTGAATTGGTAAGGAATGAGAAATATAAATTTTAGAATGCAAATATTCTTAAGGTTGATCAGATGTCTGATACAGTTAATGTAGTTGATGATGAGTTAGCAATCCTTTTTGGTCCAGCCTTAGAAGGAGCTGCTGAAGATAGTGAAATTCCCCCTTTTTATTTCAGTCTTAAACTTCATGATTTTATCCTTCATAATGCTATGCTAGATTATGGTGCCTCCCATAATTTGATGCTTAAAGCCATCATGGATAAACTAGGATTGAGCATCACCCAACCTTACCATGATCTTTATTCCTTTGTTTCTGGAAGAGTGAAATGCCTTGGAATTATTAAGGACTTGGTAGTGTCCTTGGACCAAATCCTACCCAAAAATGTACTTATGGATGTCGTAGTTGTCGATATTCCTCCTAGGTTTGTCATGTTGCTTTCAAGGTCTTGGGGAGAAAAATTAAATGGCACTCTGCAGCTTGACTATTCATACGCCACTATTCTTGTTTTTGGATAGATCCAGAAACTTGATAGGGAAAAGGAGATGAAATTTATGATCAGAAGTAAGGAGAAGCCAGTCAATCATCCTATACATGTTGTTCATATTGATCTTGACTCTTCCATTCAGTTTAGTGATATGAATTCTGTTGATAATGAAAGTCAATTAGTGGAAATTTCAGAATTTCCCAGCATAATGGGCAACATACATGAAACTATTACAGCAAAAGGTAAAGAGGTTGGTGAAGAATATAGGCAGCTTGCAAATCCTAATGAGGAAATTCAAATAATAGTGCAAAAAATAGAATGTTTTCAGATAGTTGCTCAAAATCCTACAAAATAAAAAAGTTCAGTCTTTAGAAATCCTTTTTCCGGATATAGAAAATGGTCTTTGGACCATGGAGTTTGATGGTGCATCGGGAAGAGAAGGAGAAGGAATTGGCATCTGGATACATGGTACATTACATCAGTCAAATGAAATCCCTCGAAATGTAATAATGAGCTCTTACAAGTTGGATTTTGAATGTTCAAACAATGAGGTAGACTATGAGGCATTGATTGTTGGCCTCGAAATTCTGAAAAATTTGGGAACAAAAAATATTTATGTTTATGGTGACTCTGAATTAGTGATCAAGAAAGTCAAAGGGGAATACCAGACCAAACACCCAAGAATGAGACCTTATTTTAATGTTGTACTTGATATTCTCAAAACTTTTTCAGAATATACTTTATCTCTTATTCCTAGAACTCAGAATGTCATAGCTGATTCACTCGCCACTACAACAAGTATGGTGAAGATCCCTATTCATCCTAATCATAAGTACTCCATCCATGTCAAACATCGCCCAGCTATCCCAGATAATATGAGGTTTTGGCAAGTGTTTGGTGATGATAAGAAAATAAAAAAAATTCTGCAATTGGAGGGAGAATTTCAGAATTCTCACATCGATGATGCATACAACTTTGATGATCCAAACATCCATTTAGCTAACACTGAAGTATTATAGCTCAAGGAAAGCAACATTCGAAGAGGCTTGGTGCCTTTGGAAGAGTTATTTGACAGAGATGATGTCGCTAAGAAGCTCACCATGGTTCCTAGAGAAAAGGGAGTTGAAGATGTAAACATTGGCACAGCTGAAAATCCTAAATTGGTCAAGTTATCAAAGTCTTTATCTCCTGAAACAAAGAGTAAGTGTATGCCTTTAATAAATGAATTTTCTGATGCATTTTCTTGGGACTACTCATATTTGAAAGTTTATGACAAAAGTATCATTGAGCACACCCTTCCCTATAAGCCCGATCAGAAGCCATTTCACCAGAAATTGAGGAGAATCAATCCCAATTTGCTACCATAGATTGAAAAAGAGGTAAATAGACTTTATAAGTCTGGAATAATAGTCCCCATTTAGTTTTTTGAATGGATGTCTAATCTAGTACCTGCGAGAAAGAAGACCGAGCAAATTCGTCTATGTATTGATTTTAGAAATCTCAATAAGGTGTCCTTGAAAGACAACTATCCCCTACCTAATATGGATTACATACTATAGAGGGTGGTCAGATCCTCTAGGATGTCACTGTTAGATGGATACTCTTGATACATCAAATTTTGGTACACAAATATGATCAGCTCAAGACAGCATTCACAATGCCATGGGGTACATTCATGTATGCCAAGATTCCTTTTGGGTTGAAGAATGAAGGAGCTACATTTCAATGAGCTATGGAAATAGAATTTTCAAATGAAAAAGATGTATTTTTGGTTATCTATCTAGATGATCTTATAGTATTTTCAAAATCTGATGAAGATCACTTGCATCACTTAAGGATTGTTTTTCAGAAATGCAAAAAATTTGGCATCTCACTTAACCCAAAGAAGAGCTTGTTCACCATGAAAGAAGGTAAGATACTAGGAAATATCATCTCTAAATATGGCATCCACATTGATCCTGCAAGAGTTGAGGCCATTCAACAACTAGACTTCCCTAGGAACATTAGAGAGATTCAGTCATGCAATGGGAAAATTAATATTTTGAGGAGATTTATTCCTAATCTAGCTGAGCACTTGAAAGAAACGATAAATATGTTGAAGAAGGATAGTGAGGTAAAGTGGTCTTTGGAGGCTAAGAAATCATTTCATGCGGTAAATTTTGCATTATCTACTGTTCCTATTTTGATTAGCCCAGATTATACTTCAGATTTCATCATCTTTTCTTTTGCTTTTGAGCATACATTAGCAACAATCCTAATGCCGCAAAAAGATCAAAAAAATGAGCATCCTATTGCATTCTTCAATCACACTTTAAGAGATGCAACATTGAGATACAATATCATTGAGAAACAAGCATTGGCATTGGTAAAATCCCTCAAGGATTTCCGAGTTTATATTCTACATTCTCATACCATTGCTTATGTTCCTATTGCAGCAGTAAAAGAAATTCTTGTGCAAACAGATCCTGAAGGTAGAAGAGGAAAGTGGATTGCAACCATGCTGGAGTATGACTTGGAGATAAAACCTACAAAGCTCATCAAAGGACAAGGGTTAGCCAAACTCATGGCGGAATCAAATCTACATGCACTAGATATCAATTTGATTGTTGCACTATCAGAAGAACAAGAATAAGACAACCTTTTCGTGCAGGTGTTCGATATGTCCATGTCCTCACCTTGGTATTCCAACATTTTCTATGTCTTGCAGCACTTGAAACCCCCTCTAGAAGTCCCTAAGGTAAGGCTAAATCACTGAAACTCAAAGCTTCAAAATATTGTATTCTGGATGGTGTTTTATTTTGGAAATATCCTAGAGATGTGATGCTGAATTGTTTGGTAGAAAATGAAGCTAAAGATATAATGAAGGATTTTCATAAAGGAGATTGTGGCGGTCATCACTTTTGGAAAACTACAACAAACAAGATCTTAAGAGTTGGCTTCTATTAGCCCACCCTCTTTTCCAATGCATACAAAATAGTCATGAGCTACCATGAATGTCAAAATTTTCAAGGAAAGAGGAAACTTTTGCCATTACTACTACAACCAATTTTGGTTTCAGCTCATTTCCAGCAATGGGGTCTTGATTTCATTGGTGAAACCCATCCTTCATATTTAGTACAACATAAATGGATATTAATAGCCACCGACTACTTTACAAAGTGGACTGAAGCTATCCCAACCAGGCAAGCTACTGATTTTGTCATCATTCAATTGTTGGAGTCTAATATTTTTCCTACATTTGGCTGCCCACAGAAAATAATTATAGATAACGCTGCTGATTTCAAATAAAAAAGAATGGTGGAATTCAGTGCCAAATATCATATTGTGCTTGGACATTCTACTGCTTATCATCTGCAAGGGAATGGTCTTGCTGAATCTTCCAATAAATATTTTGTTAACATCATCAAAAAGGTCCTAAAGGTAAACAAAAAGAATTGGCATAAAAAAACTCATCAATGCCTTGTGGGCAGACAGGGTCAGCACCAAAAAATCCATAGATATGTCTCCTTTTCAACTGGTATATGGAGTTGATATAGTACTTCCTTCATCTCTTGATGTCCCAATAATGGAAATCCTACAGGAATTGGATAGTGAAACTAATGACATACAAAGGAGAATAAATCAAATGATTCATTTATAACAGACAAGAGAAGAAGATTTTCAGAACACATTCAAACTCCAGGAAAAGATTAAAAAGATTTATGACCGCAAAACCAAGGAAGACAATTTCAATCTGGGAGACGTGGTCCTTCGGTGGGATGCTAGAAATGAAGGCAAAGGTAAACATGGTAGGTTTGAAAACTTATGGAAGGGGCACTACAAAATTTTTTCCTTTAAAGGAAAGAATCCTTTCTTGTTGGAAGAAATGGATGGAAGAGATTATTCAGGAGGGCCAACCAATGGTAGGCTTCTCAAGCACTACTATGTCTAAAAAATCCTGAAAAGTCATCATCATTGTACATATCGGTGTGTATTTTACTTCTAGCATTTTAGATAGCTGTCAAAAGAGTTTGAAGCCCGAAGTGAAGGCCCTAAGGTTCTTTAAGTCAATATTGTTTTCATTTTTTTATTCAATTTTTTTGTCATGTCAAAAGGTCAGTCAGTCTTAAGTAAAAAGTCAATTTTTATGCATTTTGACTCCATTACCCAATGAATAAGGCTACTTGGTCTACGATGTTCTTGACACCTCCAAGGGGTTTCCATCCCTAGTTGGATCCAGTGTTAGTGTCAGTCTTGTTAGCTTGTCACTTGGATCAAAAAAGCTTTTACTATGTTTTTCCAGTCTTTCAAAATCAAATTTTTCTATTACTAGGTTTACACAGCAAATTTTTGTCATTGTATGGTCAGTCTAAAGATGAAGTCATTGTTTGAAAATTCACTCATGATGGTCACCTATCACACTTTATGAAGGTATCACAATAAAAATGGGTTAGTCATCATCATCATTCCATTAGGTCGCTAGGATTTCCAAGGTCCATCATTTTCATGAATAAAACTAGCAATGAGTAAAACATGACAAAGAAACTTTTGGAGAGTTGATCTTGATTTTTCACACACTCCCCATACTCTCATGTTATCAAAAGTTCCAGAAAAAGAATCTCTAGCACTCAAGAAATCAAATGACATCTCAGGTTTGCAATGGTAAAGGTAACTCTATTTTCATAAAGTAAAAATCAGTTTCTAAAGGAGGGTCAGTCCCATTTATTTTTGAAAAAGTGAGAAAACTTTCCCCATATAAACTCAAAAGCCCCAAAACTCCCTCATTCACATCCTATTCTCTTTGTCATCAAGATAGCTTGTCCAAAAAAGCAAAAAAATTATTTTCCTAGGACAAATTAGCAAAAAATTATAGGTGATGCACGTAGAAGCATTGCGTTGCACTTAGTAGACAAGTGTTGTGCTTAGAAGAACTGCGATGACTTTGGTGCTGCGGGTAAGAACATTGCGCTACGCGCAGGACAGAGTGCCCTAAAATTCATCAAAACTCTCCCAAAATTCATCTTTTCACTTGCAAGATTGATTTCACTGACTCCTAAACTAAGGAACAAGTAAGTACGCCATCATCCTCCATCTTTTTCTTTCCCAATTTCATCTCATGTCAATGATTCTTCAAGTTAGGGATTCTAGCAAAATTTGCATGGGAAATGTTAGGGTGAAAATGGCCATCATTATTTTTAATTTCCAAAACATGTAAAATGATATCTAACACTTTCATACATGTTTAGTGAGCCATTTTGACCATTTTACCCACCTCAAAACAAAGTTTAAACACTCAAAAAGCAAAACCCTAGCTCATTCCTAGAGATTTTTGAGCAAGTCTCATCATAAACCTTATTATTCCCACCTACAAGAAAATCATCTTTCCACTATTTCTCCACTCATTTTCATCAGCTTTCAAAGTCGTATCACCTTTCCAAAGACCCCTCCCATCATTTTGTCAAAAATCACCTACATATCACTTCATTTCCATTCAAACCTCACATCTTATTTTTGCTTCTTGCTGCTAGGGCTTTGTGTCATCATGGAGGCACAATCTTCACCAGAAGGAAAGAGAAAACATAAAGGAGGGAGGATCCTTACATATGAACCATCAGACTGCAACACAATCAACTCCTATCCTTTCATCAAACAATGCTTTGAGGATGTCCAATGCTTGGAATTTTGCAAAACGACGAGCGAGGTGGGATTTCATTAGCAACTAACAGATTGGGTAGCAAGAAAAATGAAAGGAGAAACTATTGTCTTTTTTGGTGTTTAGTTCAGTTTCTCAGTGGCCTCCATCCCAATAGCAACTTGGTTATGGGACAATGGCGAATATTGGTTCAAAGGAATGAGCCTAGATCTTGAAAACTACAAGCCTTTCTTGAAGACGCCATACAGAGATACACATACTCACCTCATGCCATTTAGATATTTGTTGGAGAATTATGCCCCTTTGATGAAAACTATTAGGAGGTTCTTCACTTGTGAAGGTATATTCTCTAGGTTGTATGCCTATCATATTTGCCTCTTGATGCATTTCAACTCTCAAAAGCCACTCAACATGTGTAATTATTTATTTAGGAGAATTTCCAAAATTTCTGAAAAAATACAATTAAAGGACAAAGAGCACTCCCCAAGCTTATTCCATCATAGCCCCATCAAAACCATTGTCCCTCACCAGCTGGAAGAGAGAGGTATCGCTTGGGAAGCCTTTTTTGAAGCAGCCTTGGAATGGAATGAGAAGATTGCAGCATCTCAGTCTCCTAGTGCGCCAAAACAAAAAACAAAGGTGGGGTCATCTAGAAAAATAGTGGAGAAGACTTGGCTATCCAAACCTGAGGTGACTAAAGTCTATAAGAAGGGGCAGAGGTTTGTGTTTTCTCCTCACAAAGAGAAAGGGACCAAGCCTTCTTCATCGATAAAGCAGGAATTGACATCAAAGGATAAAGACACAGTTGATCATGAGTTTGAACTAATTGATCTAGAGAATGAGGATCAAACCACTAACATGAGACAAACTATCAGGGATAAGGACTACCAAATCAAGGTGCTAGCAATAAATTTGGAAAGGGAAAACTGTGTTATATCATTCCTTGAATAGGAAAATAGTCAACTCAAAGCAAAGGAGTTGATCCTAGAAAAGGAAAAAGCAAAGTTAATGCAGCAAGTCATCAAAGGTAAGGAGATCATGAAATCAAGCGAGCCTGAAGCATCATAGGTGAGAGGAAAAAGGAAAAGACCAAGAACAAGAGGCCTCAAGAAAGCTTTGCAAGAGGAGCAAGAACAAATTATACTGAATGAGGACCTTGACCTAGAAGATAGGATCACCCTAGAGGTTCATCAAGATAAGGAATATTGGCTGAATAGAGTGAATGAAAATTTGGAGAAGCTCCTTGAGAAGGAAAACAAAGACAATCAATTGCTCAGACACATGGCACACCACTACCAAGCTCAAAACATGATTGCCAATGTTAAGGTAAAGCAACTTGAAAACAAGCTCAAGGAGGACAAAAAACACCAAAACGATGAGGGAAACTTAGAGATTCTTTCGGAAGCATCCATGAAGATATAAAAAACATATTTTTACACCTTCCCTCCATTTTTGAGCAAATTATGAGCACTTTGAGTTTTTTGAGAATTTTCGGTCTAAGTTCAGAAATTTAGTTGCTCCAGAAGCGTAGTGCCTTGGAGCTGCACTTTTTCCCCAGACCTCCATTTTAGGAAAGGTATACATTTTTGTAAAGGTCTTGCCATCCTCTAAAAACCCATTTTCCCACATTTTACAGAGGTGGTTTAGTTTTGGAGAAAAATGCAAAAAAGTGGCAAAAAACTAGCATTCTGGACCATTTTTTGACAGGGCTGCACTTCTAGAGTGAGCTTAGGAGAATGGATTTGTGAACGTCTTCCCATCCTCCAAAATCACTTTTGCATGTTGACCCCTTGAATTCACCTACAAAGCAACTCAAAGTCGGCGCTGCACTTCTGCTCTTTTTTGTGTTTCAAATTGTAAAATTACACTGTGTAAATTTCTAGTTTCTAGTTTGACTTAGTCAAAGTCAAGATTCTCTATGTAATGGCACTAGTTTCGAGGCTAGGTGATGTATGCATGAATAAATGTACATCATAGGTTGTTTTTGATGTTTATTAGGTCTCATGAAATAAGCAAACTCCTAAATAAACTCTACATGAAGTGTTTGAGTTTTACCTTCTCACTCTCACTTGTTGGTTGAGAGAATCTTGGAGTCAGTTCCTCCACCAAGGAATTCGATTCCTAAAGGTGGGCAAGTGGTATAGGAGTGTTTATATGTATCATTTCTCCTCAGGAGAATATGGTTGAAATTTTTGTGAAGGAAGCTTGCATGTAATCATCTTTCATCTAATACAGAGACAGGTTGCAGCTATTTTCAAGGAACTCTAGCCCAGTGAGTTCATGGTGCTTGTACTTCATTGTTTTTCTCTTATGGTCTAAAAATATTTATATACATTATATCTCTTCCTTCTATGAATGCCTTGTGATAAAATACTCAGAGTTCTTGTTTTTCAAGCTCTGGTATCTGGTTTTCATAGTTATGTGTTTTGTCTTCCTGATCCAGGATATTTTCGCTTATAGATGTATGAAAAGAATCACATGTAAGAATTGCATCTTAACGCAGAATTATAATGTGCACTCAAGAAAGGAAGAAGAAATGCATAAAAATCATGACAAGAAGAGACCAAGACTTGATAATGGAGTTCATCTAATTGGGACTACGTCTCCAGGCCCTGCTCTATCAATGGGGAGGCCTTCATATATTAAATGGCATGAAAATAAGAGAATGCAATCATCAATACATCAAAAGAGGCCTACACCTCCATTCTGGACAATGAATGTGAACTGGAGACCTTAGATGGAGAAATGGATAGCACTGATGCGTCTGTGATGTTGAGAGGGGCTGAAAGCATATAAAACTTGTCCAAATCAGACACAATGCACTATCGGCCACCTGAAAGCTCTCTTGCCTCGAACAACATGCTGAAAATCCTCTCCCCCATACTTTTTCTAGTCAGTTGGCTTTATGTGTGTCATTTAGGGCAAAGGCCGCTTAATAATCAGAGGTTGGTTCATTCAGAATGGAAACTTTTTAGGTAGAAGGTTCGGTGGGCACACCAATCCTCTAAAATAGGTCTTTTTCATTCCAACTGATAATACATAAAAAACATTGAAAAACATTGAAAAACCCGAAAGGCCAGACCTCAAAATATATCAAGTTGGACCTATAAATCCATCGGGTCCGATCCTTATTGCCAATCACTATCGCTGATGTCATCGGCCCTATCTATTGGGAATCTCTGATCACCAATCACCGATCCACCGATCTGCCGATCCGCTGATCGCCAATCCATCGATTTAATCCTGGTCGTTGTTCTGATCCTTGATCGGACGGCTGAGATTGCATCACATGTTGCTATCTCACTATTCACTGGCCCTGTCATAGGGAATCACCGATTCCAATCATCCTGATATCTCCGATTTCTTGCTCCCAACTCTGATTTAATCGAAGATCATTGATCGCTTGCTCCCGACTATGATTTAATCAGAGATTTCTGATCGAGGGTTCTGCTGTTGCTCCTTAAGTCTGGCCCTTTGGACCCTCTGATTGCGATTTTGCCTCTTAAAGGCTTAAAGCCATTTTTAAGAGAAAATGCCTCATTTTCAAAGGGACTAAGGAAAACTCTTTCTGCCACAACTTCATCATCCAGACTCGAATTAGAGTGCGTTTGCACCGTTGGGATCAGGGAGATGAGCACTTCGATCTGATGTCAGGATACTTGCTTTTCTACCACTTTGAATTTGGAGTTTTTCCACGCCATTGTATCTGAAGATCCACCTGGATCAATCCTCCCCATTGAGGAGCTTTTGGACCACCACAAGCTCTCATTAGTCAATTGGCAAGTGAGGAAATTGTTCCCTCACATTTTCCTTCTCCATCCATTTGGCCTTTATGGGGTGCATTCCCATAAAACCCACTCGAAGATATTCCACATCTCCTCACCATGAAGTCCTGGTCCTTCTGTGAAGGATGATGTCTTCTGGTAACTCATCGAGATGTTCTGGTGCAAAATAATCAACTGTAGGGACTGTGCCCATCTCATCTGTGTCCATGACCAATGGTGGCTCATATAGTTTTAAGTTCTCTATATTCACTACTGAGTACATCTGCATATAAATTGGCAAATCAAGACAAAAGGCATTGTTTTCAATCTTCTCCAATATGGTGAATGGACCATACTAGATTGGTCTTAACTTCTTCGCTTCTCCCTTCATCCTGTCCTTGTTGATGTGGAACCACACTTTGTGACCCACTTGGAATTGGTGGTCGACTTGGTGTTTTTCATGTCGAGCCTTGTAACGGGCTTGACTTTTCTCCAAGTGCTCTTGTACTTCTTGGTGAATCAGTTGGATTCATTGAATGAACTATTGAGCTTTGTCCATATCATTACGTCCACTGGAGCCATCTTCCTTTCCAAAGACCATATTGTTATAGACATATTTGGGCACTTCAACCCCAGTCACATATATCAATAAACCAAGGGCTCTTTAACCCCTAAAATTATTGTTTCATACCGTAAATGATCACAGTCAACTGATTACATCATTTCCTAGAAGTTCCACCTAAAAAACCACTAAGAACTGGCCAAAACTGGACCATACTGACTGCTCCATGGTCAAGGTGCAATGCATACTGAAGAGGCCTTATGTAGGGTGTGATGAGCGAGAATGGACAAATGGCATAGAGTTTGCTAAGTGGAAACTCATGGAATCTTCTAGAAACTTCTCCCATGACACTTGCCTCTCTGAATTCACCCAGGGACGAGTAAGAGATCAATGAAATCTCCAAGTGGAACCAAGAACTATTAGTGGAATGACACTAATAAAAAAACCAGAGCTGATTCATACCCTTGCAAGACATCTATAAATGGATCCCTCATCTGAGAGATTTGGAGGCTCGAAGTTTGTAATTTGTAAGGAAGTGTTGTTGGTTTATCTTTGAGAAGAGACATTGTATTGTTGGGTGATCTTGCTTTTCATGAGGTGAAGAGGGCTTTGATGCTGGGAGGATGATGCTGGATTAGATAGCTGGGTTGTAATCCTCTCTTCTACTATTAATAAAGTTCTTTGAGTTTTCCTCCATATAATCGTGTATTTGTGAATCTTGTTATTTGTGAATGCAATTGTATGGTCAATGCATTTTTTATTCTGCATTGTTTATGATATTAAAGATCGAGATTCTTTGATGGTGTTTTGTTACTTTGACTCTACAGGTATTCTCTAAAGAGGGACAAGTAGGAGAGGAGTTGCAAACTCTATCAAGGGAGAGAGAAATCAAGCAAGGGGCCAAGTGGAAGATCCAAGTTGGTCCCCTTTGCTTCTCTTTTATCTATCGTACATAAAGGAAATCACAAATTGCTTTGATTGTTTGTTTTTAAGATAGCTACCCATCTTAGTGGGACTAGCAGATCGAAAAGACACTAGTTTTCTCGGAAAAAATGGCGACTCCACTTGGGAACGAATATTTTGTTTGTTTGTTATTGTTGTTTGCTTTATAAACTACAGATGGAGACTGAAGTTAGCCAAAAAGCCTTCGAAATGCTCTTGCTATGCAATTGCAAAGTAGATGAATGTTGCTTCAATCAATATTTGGGTTGGTTTATGAACTGAACATCTGACTTACAAGCATTCTAAGTGCCCTTGTGGTAGCTCGATAACCTCCTAAGATCATACCCCTGTACTTTGTTCTTTACGGTTCATAATATCTCAGCCTAAATCCTTGAACTCAGCTGCAAATTTGACCAAAAACCCAACTCAGTTTCGCTCCCTACCCCATCGCACTGTCTGTAAGTGGAAACCAGTATGCATCATGCCTCCTATGTGTAGCAGGTGAGATGCATCCCTGTTTCCCTGAAGCACGGGTGCGATGACTGAGTGATCTTATTTCTCTCTCTGAAATTTGATTTTTTGTCCTTGTTTTCAGCTCTGTTTGATTGTGTTGCTGTTGATGATCAGTTTCTCATTATTGAAGCCTCTTTCCTTTACATATTTCAACCTCCATTGATTAGTATTAGTAAGTGTTTTTATGTATTTTTCCATCATTTACAATCCTTCGTAAAGAAGTAGCTTAAATCGAACTGTCCTTTTGATGCAAAAAGGTGTCGTAACTATCATTTTGAGTCAAAAAGAAGTGTCGTAAAGTCTTCCTCCTCTAGATAGTCGATTGTACGTTTTGTCATGTATTTGATTTGGATTGTTAATATTTGAAGTGTCGAAAGCAGGTTTCTATTCGAAACTGAAAAGTGGTGGTCAGTCTTCCTTTCATTTTGAAAAGAAATTGTCGAAATATCGCTTTGAAGAAAATAGTTCAGATCTATACTTAGTTTTCCTTTTTGGCATTCTCACATTAAGGAAACAAAAAAAAATACATGCATTTGCATTTTCATTTAAGCTGTGTGTGAAAATGATTTAGGACAATTTCATTTAGTATGTGCTCGTTGCTCTCTATTGAAAGAATCGTAATCTTCTTTCCTTAGTAGCTAGGATTTTCATTGCTAAAAGAAAATAAACGATTGTTTATCATTTTAGATTGCATATTTAGGAATTTTACATATACATCATGCGGTGAACCTTGAAAGATAAACTTCTAAACAATATTAACTCTAAAATAAATCTCAATGAACATAAAAACACTTTGGAACCTAATGCAACACATCTAGAAGTCTAGGCTAGAGACATGTTCCGGCATCGTAAAACTTGGTAACTATCGTTTTCATCGAAGGTTAGGTGATTCCTCCTCTTTGATACAACAAGTGCTAGTACGGACTTGTGCTCCCTGTACCGTCGAGTATATATTGGGAGACCATAATAGGCTGATATCCTTTATCCATAGGAAGCCGTGTCTACCGCCCTATCGATCGCAATGCACTGAACACAACATTCGGGAAGATTGACTACCATACATAAGTCCTTGGTAATTTCTCTTTAATTTAACACCAAGGTGTATTTTTCAGTTTTTCGAATGGTTTGGTAATGCCTCTATCTAGATTTCCAGAGTTGTCACTTTCGTTCCTTTTCGACTCCTTAAAAGAAAAGGTCCATCTGAGCACTTGTCACTTCAGGCTCATTAAAAATCGAAGGCGACTAGAGTCATCTTTATCTTTTTCTTGTCTCTTAAAAATTTGAAAAAGAAAAGTTGTGTCAAAGTGTCATTTAAAATTTGTTTAAATCGGAATAACATCCCTGTTCCTTCGTTGATCTTAGGTTGAGATAATGGAGTGCACCAATCAAGGAACCCCTCTTGGGGGAAATCCTAGTCCTTTCTCTTCTTGGGCAATATTGGTGCTCCGTATATGGCTACATTATCCCTTCCAGGAATCACAATTGGCTTGCTAGTATGGCTATTCTCAACTTCTGTCATTCAAAATACCGTGATTCCTCAACAATCAAATCAACAACCTGATGATACTGAAGTTGTCCCTTCACCTTCTACTTCGCTTGTTTCTCCTTCCCCTTCTCCCTCTTTTCTTGGTGAAACTAGTGATACTAAAAACCAAGTAGTTGAGAAGAAGAAGAAAGGGATGGAAAAGAAGAAGGAGTCAGTTAAACAAGGGGGAAACCATGCATCATCCGATGAAAATCCACACACCAAACTTTCCAAGAACAGATCTCCATGCATAATTTGCAAGGGAGAGCACCTTCATCGAGATTGTCCTTGCATTCTGTGGATCTTGAGAGAATGGTCTCCCCATTCGCACCATCTGGTGTCATCAACCTCTAGTAATCAGGTTGACAACACACCATCAACTAGTGAAAATGAAGTCAATGGACAAAAAGGAAAGGTCAGATTTCCATGTAGGTTATTGTTGAGGGCCCCGAAGTCGGGTCGACAACAAGGGGGATACCCACCCGGTCCGGAACCTGGTTGGCGGCTCCTTGCCCGTTTGGAGTAGCGGGTCTGACTGGGGGTAATGGGACCAGTTTCCCAATGTGAAGGGTGTGTGTGTGTGTGTAGAGTTTGATGATATTAATCTAAAAGGTTTCTCTGAACTAGTCTTAATTCTAACAGCTAAACTACTTCTACACTAATGTGATCTAATGAAGAGAAACAATACATCTAATCTACGCTAACCCGGGGTGTTCTCTTTTGTTATGCGATCTAGAAAGATTTCTAACAACAGCTGGTAATAAAGATCATTCAACCGTTATCAGAATATAAATCGATAAAGATAAACCATTCTGCATAAGAAGTTAGGCAGAGTAGTTGTGAACAGCATATCGCATAATCAGTTTTCTATATGTCAAGCATAAATAAATGACTCCACCATACAGAAGTGCCAAATGGTAATACAGACATTCATACAGTAACATATAAAGAACTCAGCTGTATATCACTTTAGGGATACTAGCAGAATTTAGTCAAGAGATAAAAGTACCATTTATGACTGATTTCACTAATAAACTTCAAGAAATAATGATTTACTTCTACTTGTTTCTAATATCTACTAAGAGTACAGAAGTGCAACATCAGTAACAGACATTTAAATGCAAACATAAATAAATCTCGATCCATCCATTCATCAAAAACCTCCTCTGAGGGTGCAGAAGTGCATGTTTTGAGGACAAGTTTTTTGACAGATTTCCGGACCCTTCTCCAAATGCCATGAGAAGGGTTAAATACTACTAGCTAATTGATATTAATTACACGAATCTAGGGAATCGGCTTCAAATGACCGCCCTTTACTAAAAGAAAATTTATTTCTAAAACTTTAAATCTAATTTATGACCGTTTCTGTATATTCTCTTTAGTGTTGTCAACAGCGCAACACTTTCTTGGGAAGAGTCGGCTGGCTGCCTTCTTCTTTTGCTCGGGAGATAAAAGTGGAAATAACAAGAGCTGGCACCTCCTTCTGACAGACCAGAAGATATTTTCGAAAACCTTTCTCTAGCTGGGTGTATTCGCCGCGTGTATACTTAGCACAACCCAGGTTCTTCTCGAACTGATTTTGCTGTTGCTGTTTCGGTTTCCGGTCGTGCGAATGACTGAGTGGGTTAGGAGTCGCGCTGTATGGACAATCCCCTGTTTCGAGAATTGTTTCCGCTCTTTGTTCCAGGCTTTTCTGGAGCGTCCTCCTTCTTTTGCGTTTCTCTTTTTGCTTTACCCAGTCTGAGCTTCAAGATCTTTTGTGAACACGCTGCTTTTGTGCGCCTTTGACTCTGAGTCCTGGATAGTCTAATTTCATCAGTGCCGGTTGTCTGATAGTCTGGAATCCGCAGTGCTGCTGCATGTGGCATTCATTTGCGGAGGCATCTTCTCTCTGCTATTTGATTGGCGCTTTCCCCTTTCTCTCAGATGTTTCCTGCATATAGATTTATATCAGTTGCGTGTCTTGCAGTCTATGCAAAGAAGAAGGGAAATGAAAAGATTGACATAAAAGCATTAAACTCTAATGAATGCATAATCCTGACATGCATCATGACTTGACTCTTCGATAAATGCGATGCAATCATTCCTTGATACTCAAGCATGCGGTCATTAATTTCCTTTAAGGCGCGCGCTTGGTCTTTGGGTTTATCGTGTGATGAGTCTTTTCAGATCGCAGATCGCAGATCGCAGTTTACTGGTATCGCAGATCGCAGATATCGCAGATCGCGGATTTTATTCAATGGTTCATGGTGCCATAGCGTGACGTTTGCGATGTGTGATGTCGCATATCGGCGATCGGCGCTTCTTGGAGGTCCTCCTTTTAGAGCGCCTTTGAGATGCATGCGACGTGATGAACTTCGCGTCGCTCTTTCGCAGTTTTACTTTTCGCGCTTTAAGTAATGCTTTAACCTTTCTTTGCGATGCGATTTAAGCCTTAGGGAGAAAAATACAAAAATTTAACAAAATATTTTTTGGGATTTTTTGTTCAGGGTCCCCCCTTTGCTCGACGTTATTGCTAATATCGAGCAAAGAGGGGGGGTTGTTGGTGACCACAACAATGGTGATTCACTGTGAAGAACCAGTTATCTCTGCTTGTTCTATTGCATTCTCACTTCCAAAACAGAAAATTTTTTCTTATGTCTAAATTTTGTTATGGACGGATAGAGTATTACCCCTTATCCTGTCAATGATGTTTCGTCACAACTTTTTATTTCATTCCGATTGTTTGCTTCCTCTGGGTTATTTCTTGTATTCACACCTAGACATTACTCAGTCTTTTCAAAGACAAAATAAGGTCTTCTCTGCGTACTGGCTTTGTAAAGTATGCTCATTTGTCGTAGGTAGAGCCTCTACTGCCCGCAAGTGTCCATAGCCTCGACAGGGTTACCATATTATCCAGCAATGATCCTTTTTCCTACTTGAGGTTATTTACAACATTCCAGAGAAAAATCCTTTTGACACTTTTCTTTCTTTTTTGATTTTTTATTCTCTAAAGAACAATGTCTTGGTTTGGTAGCCAAATTATGACACAGTCATTCACTTGATTTACACTTTTGCTGAACAAGCTGGCTCGCGATGAGACCCCTTGTCTTTTGATTGCAACAATCTTGAGTCGTTGCCCTGTTTTGATAGATAGTAGTGGCAAAGTCAGCAAGTTATAATATCTGTGATCATGATAAGCCGGCTCGTGATGAGACCTCTTATTCTTTGAGATATAGTGTTTTCTTGGATTGTTTCTCTGGATGCTGCGATTTTCCTTAACAGGGAGGAAGTCATTGTTTTTCCTTAAGAAAGCTCTGGATGACAATAATAGAGTTTAAGAACAACAGTTTTGCAGAGAATACTTATTTTGCTATTGATGATACTTTTCATTGCGTTGGCATAAAACAATTTTTTGCCAAAAGTTACTTTCATCCCAAATTTCTTTGTGAAGTTGAAACTAACATCATATTCAGGCTAAAGTTAACTCTATCTGTCAATAATAAACGTCAGATTTTTCGAAAAGTTTTACTATTTATACAAGTGAAATCAAAATCTGATAGAGAAATGGTATATTCTTCATAAATACAATTTATGATCACTCACAACCAACCTTATTTATAAAAATAAAACTAAAATAAAACTAAAATTATCCTACAAAAATTAGAAGGATAACCTTCTATGGAAAATACATTTTGAGGATTTGTCCATTTACAGGCAGAGAATCTCTTCTGCCTGTTAAGTCCTGCAACACAAAAGTCGACGGGCCTATGACCTCTACAATCTGAAAAGGACCAAGCCACAGCTTCTAGAATTTCGTATGTTTGCCCTTTTCTTCATGTGCCTTATCCCACTTCAAAACTAAATCTCCCATCTGAAAGATTTTTCTGGTCATTATGTTCGAATCAAAAGAGGATTTTATCAGCGCTTGGTGGTGAGCATGGGTTTTCTTGGCCTGCTCTCGTTGTTCTTCTAGCTTGATTATTTCCGTTTGCCTTAGTTGTAAGGGAGAAGTGGATACTTCATCAATGTATTGTACTAAGGACAAGGAGGGAATGACTAAGTGAGTAGGAAGAACTGCTTCTCTCCCGTAAACTAAATTAAAGGGAGAAGTGCCGATAGAGGCTTTCTTTGTAATTCTGTCTGCCCATAGGGCGTTTACTAGCGCTTTATGCCAATTCTTTTGGTTTTGGTCGACTGTCTTTTTGATAATCCTGATTAGGTTCTTGTTCGTTGATTCAGCCAACCCATTACCTTGCGGATAGTAGTTGGCAGAATACTTCAGTTTGAACCCTCTTTTGAGCGCGAACTCAGTCATGGTATTTCCAGAAAAATATGAAGCATTATCGAATATTAAGGCCGTTGGCAATCCAAACCTAGTAATGATAAACTGATCTATGAATTCAATAATGTTTTCAGAATTAGCTGTCTTGAGAGGAACTGCCTCTACCCATTTAGTAAAATAGTCAGTTGCCGTGAGGATATACCTATGCTGTTTAGAGGAGTGAGGAACGATCTCACCTATTATGTCCAGGCCCCATTGGCTGAACGGCTGTTCGATGTTAACCGGCTGCAGTGGCATGGATGACTTCTTTTGTTTTCCTGCAGCAGTCTGGCAGACTTGGCATTTTCTTACGTGATTGTATGAGTCTTTGAACATCGTGGGACAGTAGTATCCTGCACGTAAGATTTTGTGCGCGGTGGCTTCTCCAGCATAGTGTCCACCTGCTGGTCCATTGTGGAGTTCCTGTAAAACCTTTTCGGCTTCAGTTTTCTCAAGACATCTAAGAAGCACAGAATCATAATTTCTTTTAAACAGGACATCATTCACGAGTTGGTATTGTTTGGCTTTTAATCTTAGGGCTCTCTTCTTGATGTGATCCAGGTGAAATGGAGCATGCCCGTTCTTCAGGAAATAAATGATGTCAGCATATAATGATTCTACGTCGTTTAGGCTTACCTCATACGCGTGTACCTCTTCAGACGATTTTTCGGGGATTTGCGATGCTCCAGCTAACATCTTGCAGAAGCCTTGGCCTCGAACGATGTGCGCCGGCTTGATCTCCAGGTCGTATTCTTGCAAGGCGGTGATCCAATTCGCTCTCTTTTCGCCCACATCCTTCTGTATCAGGAGATTTCTTACCGCTGGGAACGGTACTATGACCTTGGTATGGGCCTTTAGCAAGAATGGTCTGAAATATTTAATCGCTTTAAAAACGGCATATGCCTGTTTCTCTACGTCCGAATATTTCAGCTCAGCACCTTGTAAGTTTGAGCTAAAGAATGCGATCGGAGCTTCTACCTTTTCTTGATTCGCTTGAGTCAAGATTGCGGCATAAGAATTCTCTAAGGCAAACGTGTATAAGACAAAAGGCTCTGAAAAGTTTGGGGTTGCTAGAGATGGAGCATTGATGATGGCTTGTTTGATTAAGTTAAACGCTTCGTGCTCGTCTAGACCCCATTTAAAGTTTGAATTCTTTTTTATCATTTTTTGTAAAGGAGAAATAATACGTGAAAAATCTGGGACAAATCTTTTGACAAAATTGATCTGTCCTAGGAAAGATTGCATGGTCTTTTTGTTATGGGGCATGGATATCTCGGAAATTTCTTTGATTCTGTCAGGTTCAATGTGAATGCCAGATTTGGACACTATGAATCCTAGCAATTTTCCTTCACTTAACGCGAAAAAAGATTTCTTCGGGTTAAGCGAGATCCCATACCTCAAACATCTCTGAAAGATTTGCTTCAAATCTTTGAGGTGGTCGTTTCGGTTCTTGGAGTACACAGTTATATCATCTAGGTAAATCACTACTGATTTGTTGACTAAACCTTTAAACGCGATGTCCATGGCCCTTTGAAAAGTAGCACCGGCATTGATCAGACCGAACGACATTTTCCGATACGCGTAGGTACCCCATTTAGTTCGGAAGGTGGTTTTTAACTGATCATCTGGGTGTACCAACACTTGGTTATATCCTGAAAATCCATCCAGGAAAGACATTAACTCTGAGCCTGCGACTGCCTGTAATATTTGCTCCATAGGTGGGAGGGGAAAATTGTCTTTCTGATAGGCTTTGTTGAGGTTCCGGAAGTCGATGCAGATTCTAATATCTCCGTTTTTCTTCCTAACGGGTACCATATTGGATACCCATTTGGAATGTCTGACCGGGAAGATTATTCTGGCTCTCAACAATTTATTCAGCTCAGTTTTTATCTGACTTTCCAAGTTGGGGTGGATTTTCCTGAGCTTCTACTAGACAGGTTTCTCGTTGTCAGTCATGGGGATAGTGTGTTGAATGATAGAAGTGTTGTAAGTCTTCAGCTCATCGTAATTCCAGGCGAAGACGTTTTTGTACTGTCGTAGAAGATGGATATATGCTGATTTTTCTTCAGGAGCCAGGCCTTGGCCTAGATTAACGTTTTGCGGCTTCTCATCGGTTCCTAGGTTCACTGATTCATAGTTCAGAGTCGAACTGTAAAGTTTGGCATTAGCTGACCTTTTGAACCGACTTTTCAAGTCGTATAAGTCTTCTAGTTTGACCACCGATTTGGGTATGGCATTATCAGTGTTATTTTGTTGTATCTGGTGATCATGATAGTCTTCGTCGATTATCTGGTTTGAGTAGGATCCTTCGGAGGTGAGGAAACTTACGATGTCTGGGTCGTCGTTGAATACTCTCCAGTTAGTGATGTTGTCAGGGATAGACGGTTTAAAAATCAATTCTATCGAAAACCTATCTGGACTAAAGTCTTCGGAGGGAATGAGTCTGGAGGCTACGTTAGCTAACAGGTCTGCGCTTGCGTTGTGAAGTCTCGGGATTGACGAAATATTGAACGTTGTAAAATGTGCAGTGAGATCTTGTACTAAAGATTGATAGTGCTTTAAATGACTAGACAGGCAGTGTATGGTGTTACGTACCTATTTGACGATGATCTCGGAATCTCCAAAGACTTGAAGATATTTGACGTTGTAGCCGATTGCTTTGTATAGGCCTTGCACCAAGGCTTCGTATTCCGCTGTGTTGTTCGTGCAATCGAACTCCAGTCTGCATGTGAGCATGGTCTTATTTCCGTCAGGGCTAATCAAAATGCATCCTGCTCCCACTCCCTCGTTGGATTTAGAGCCATAAGAATACAATTTCCAAAATAAAGAAGTATTTACAGGGTTATCTAAGAAACTAACACATTTTGAATCATCAGTCTGGGAAAAGTTTTCTACTTGGGACAAAACTGAATTTTCTAAATATGGTGATATGTGAGCATTGAAATTTCCGAGGAAAGAGTCTACCGAGTAGTTGCCTATGATGCTGCTGTTTTATGCTATGGCTTCATTCTCTCCTTCCAAATCTGTCACCATGTATTTTTGGTGCAATTCTCGTTCAACCTTTATTTGATTTGGTTTCCCGTTGAAGGGTAACCACATGTGCGACCAGTCGGTCGAAAAGTATCCGTGGAGTTTCTCGGACCAGTCTCTGCTAAGAATCAGGCCATAAAATTCAGGGATGTCAGCCACTAGGATGTCGATAACTTGGCATACCTTGGGGTTAGACGACAGTCTTATGGTCACTTGATTCAGTTCGCCTATCACTTCGACTTGTGATCGATCAAGTTGAACTATGCGCACTGCGGATTTTTGCGGTTGAACGTTGAGTTTGGCACATATTGACTTGGGTAGAATGTTGGTGGAAGCACCAGAATCAACCAAGCAGTTGTGCACTTTTCTGTTAAAGATTTCATAAGTGAGGAGGAAAGGAGGAGTATGAGATCTAGATCTCCCTCCAATCAAAGCGATGTCATTTGGATCGATTTTATTGATCGTGTTGATTGGAGGTCTTCCTATATTATGGGAAGCTACGGCTGTAGGTAAAGGCATAGTAGGTACGACATGTAACTCTTTCATCATGATTTTCTGTTGGTGTTTCAATTTGCTCAACTCGTACAGGGTGATATTAGCCCTAGTCTTTTTCATGTCATCGATGATGTTATACTCCATTTCATCCGACACTATTAGTGTCTTTGATGGAGGCGTTTGCTCTGATTGGACTGGGCTAAAAGAGGTCGCTTTAGTAGTTGTTTTCTTTGGTGCGACCCTTTCTTTTGTTGCAGGGCTTGCGCCCTTTTGTTTTGGGATATTCTGGGGAGGATCAAGCTGATTTCTGCTTCGTGTGCTGACCGGAAGTGCTTCTTGATCTTCCTCTTGTGGGAGGATGAAATCCCACATTCCTTGCAGTTCCACCACTTCTTCATCGTCGGTCTGCGTTTCGATGGTGCTCTCTTCTTCTTCTTCGTCAGATTCCACGTTTGAGACCACGTTGGGTGGCTTCGTCTCCATAGGAGGATTTCTCTTAAAACTCCTAAAAGGCTTTCTTGGGGACGATTCTGCTACTTGTTTCCTTATATCAATCATCTCATTGGACATGGCCTTTAATACCTTTTGTAATCCTTCCATGTCGAAAGGATCTTTCGTTTGCTTCTTCTTGGTGTCTTCTTTGAAAGAGATTTTCTTAGATTTACGCTCTTCGATTGTAGATCTCTTTTCTAGGGCTACTACGCGTCTTTCAACTGCCAACGCCTCAGCCAATTTTTTTACTAAGGTTGTCTTGCTCGCCCTATCTACGAAGATGGCCAAGTTTGAAGGTAAGGCCGTGATGTACCATTCGCATCTTACTTCCTCGCTGGGTTGAGAAGCAGCGGGGATTTTGTTGAGGATCTTGTTGAACCGTAAGTTAAAATATTTAATGGGTTCTCTAGCCTCAGCTTTGAGATTGGATAAATCGTTGATCAGTGTCGCTGTCGATCTATCATCACCGAATTTGGTGAGAAATTGATTTTGAAAAATGTCCCAGCTGGTGATAGATCCGGAGGGCAGCGAAAAGTACCATGACCCGGCTGTCCCTTGCATTGTATAGGGGAAAAGTCGGACCACGGCATCTTCGTTGGTAACTCCGTTAAGATTAACAGAAAGCATGAAATTATTGATATGTTCTTCAGCTAGCATTCCTGTTTCTGGATTGAATTTCGGCAGCCATTTCTCAGGATGGGCAGGTATTGGACTTAGGGGTGGAGGCATTAAAACCGCCCCAGGATTGTTCCATGGGGATTGGGCCATCGTTGAGTGACTAATTAACAAAAGTGCAGAAGATGATCTTTGATGTTGAGAAGATGGAGATGTTACGATCTTCGACGATTGCGGAGGAAGGGTTGTGGGGGATGGATGAGTGTTTTGAGGTGACGACATGAGTGGTAGACTTCGCGGAGAGGGAGTTGAAATGGACGAAGTGGATGAAAGAGTCTCTCTGTCAGACTCTGGAAGTGCTTTCCTTGCTCTTTTCCTAGTAGGGAGAGGGGTTTCAGTTGGCTGGATGCCAAAATTTTCACTCTTCAATCGGGTCAGGGGATGAGCAGGGTTGTATTGCGAAGTCAAGCTGCCTTTAGATTTATCAGACTTCTGGGTGAAAATAGAGAATCCCTGGAGTTTATGGATCAACGTTCGAACTTCAGGGGGATCGAAAATAGGACGGTCTGATGTATCGGGGTGTATAGCAGCGGTGGATGTCCGAGCGACTTCTAGTTCCGAGTTTAATCGTACTGGAGAAGTCGGGGAAGTTGGTGAGGGTGATTTTCTCTCAGAATGGTATTTGGATTTTGAATTATGTGCCATTCATAGCTCGTGCCCTCCTTCTAGCGCCAGAAATGTTGAGGGCCCCGAAGTCGGGTCGACAACAAGGGGGATACCCACCCGGTCCGGAACCTGGTTGGCGGCTCCTTGCCCGTTTGGAGTAGCGGGTCCGACTGGGGGTAATGGGACCAGTTTCCCAATGTGAAGGGTGTGCGTGTGTGTGTGGAGTTTGATGATATTAATCTAAAAGGTTTCTCTGAACTAGTCTTAATTCTAACAGCTAAACTACTTCTACACTAATGTGATCTAATGAAGAGAAACAATACATCTAATCTACGCTAACCCGGGGTGTTCTCTTTTGTTATGCGATCTAGAAAGATTTCTAACAACAGCTGGTAATAAAGATCATTCAACCGTTATCAGAATATAAATCGATAAAGATAAACCATTCTGCATAAGAAGTTAGGCAGAGTAGTTGTGAACAACATATCGCATAATCAGTTTTCTATATGTCAAGCATAAATAAATGACTCCACCGTACAGAAGTGCCAAATGGTAATATAGACATTCATACAGTAACATATAAAGAACTCAGCTGTATATCACTTTAGGGATACTAGCAGAATTTAGTCAAGAGATAAAAGTACCATTTATGACTGATTTCACTAATAAACTTCAAGCAATAATGATTTACTTCTACTTGTTTCTAATATCTGCTAAGAGTACAAAAGTGCAACATCAGTAACAGACATTAAAATGCAAACATAAATAAATCTCGATCCATCCATTCATCAAAAACCTCCTTTGAGGGTGCAGAAGTGCATGTTCTGAGGACAAGTTTTTTGACAGATTTCCGGACCCTTCTCCAAATGCCATGAGAAGGGTTAAATACTACTAGCTAATTGATATTAATTACACGAATCTAGGGAATCGGCTTCAAATGACCACCCTTTACTAAAAGCAAATTTATTTCTAAAACTTTAAATCTAATTTCTGACCGTTTCTGTATATTCTCTTTAGTGCTGTCAACAGCGCAACGCTTTCTTGGGAAGAGTCGGCTGGCTGCCTTCTTCTTTTGCTCGGGAGATAAAAGTGGAAATAACAAGAGCTGGCACCTCCTTCTGACAGACCAGAAGATATTTTCGAAAACCTTTCTCTAGCTGGGTGTATTCGCCGCGCGTATACTTAGCACAACCCAGGTTCTTCTCGAACTGATTTTGCTGTTGCTGTTTCGGTTTCCGGTCGTGCGAATGACTGAGTGGGTTAGGAGTCGCGCTGTATGGACAATCCCCTGTTTCGAGAATTGTTTCCGCTCTTTGTTCCAGGCTTTTCTGGAGCGTCCTCCTTCTTTTGCGTTTCTCTTTTTGCTTTACCCAGTCTGAGCTTCAAGATCTTTTGTGAACACGCTGCTTTTGTGCGCGTTTGACTCTGAGTCCTGGATAGTCTAATTTCATCAGTGCCGGTTGTCTGATAGTTTGGAATCCGCGGTGCTGCTGCATGTGGCATTCGTTTTCGGAGGCATCTTCTCTCTGCTATTTGATTGGCGCTTTCCCCTTTCTCTCAGATGTTTCCTGCATATAGATTTATATCAGTTGCGTGTCTTGCAGTCTACGTAAAGAAGAAGGGAAATGAAAAGATTGACATAAAAGCATTAAACTCTAATGAATGCGTAATCCTGACATGCATCATGACTTGACTCTTCGATAAATGCGATGCAATCATTCCTTGATACTCAAGCATGCGGTCATTAAAATCCTTTAAAGCGCGCGCTTGGTCTTTGGGTTTATCGTTTGATGAGTCTTTTCAGATCGCAGATCGCAGATCACAGTTTACTGGTATCGCAGATCGCAGATATCGTAGATCGCAGATCGCAGATCGCAGATTTTATTCAATGGTTCATGGTGCCATAGCGTGACGTTTGCGATGAGTGATGTCGCATATCGGCGATCGGCGCTTCTTGGAGGTCCTCCTTTTAGAGCGCGTTTGAGATGCATGCGACGTGATGAACTTCGCGTCGCTCTTTCGCAGTTTTACTTTTCGCGCTTTAAGTAATGCTTTAACCTTTCTTTGCGATGCGATTTAAGCCTTAGGGAGAAAAATACAAAAATTTAACAAAATATTTTTTGGGATTTTTTGTTCAGGGTCCCCCCTTTGCTCGACGTTATTGCTAATATCGAGCAAAGAGGGGGGGTTGTTGGTGACCACAACAGTTATGTGAAGGTAATCATGCTCTTAATCGTTGTCCTTTTATGGACAAAGCCAAAAGTGTCTTGGATAACCGTCTTGCTTCACCGCAGCGAATTCCACCTGGATACAAGAAACTCTCACCAAGTTCGTCGCTAGTTGAAAACCCGACTGGCATAACTCAATTGTCGGTCTAAACACCTGTTATTAAGAGTAAACCTTTTGAGTCCATACCAGACCAAGGTGAACAGGTCGAGATGGCAGTCGACCCAGTCTTACCTTCAGAAGGTCCACCTTCAGATGATACAATTTCCAAAGAGAATGAGAACGACACCATTCAAATTCTTTTTGTCCATACAAAGTCTGATAAAATTAGGGGCAATCCACCCGTTCCTTTACAAAAGGAGGAAAGCCCCCTAGTTCATGATGTTCATCCAGTCGTTTATCCGATACCTCCTCTGAGCAGTCTAGTCATTTTCTTTGATTGGATCAACTAGCAAGACCCCGCCTTCCATCTAATGTACCATTCTAAATCATAGTACAAGTTTACAAAATGATCGTGTCTGGCACCATCATAGATGAAGGGGATTCAGTGAGTATCCTTTCCTCAACTGCTTGGAAAGCACTTGGTTCGCCATCACTTCTTTCTAAGACATAAAATTTGTCAGGCTTTAACAAAGGAACTAGTTGACCGTTAGGGATCCTTCCGAAGTTGCCGATAACTTTGAAAAGGAAAACCATTCACTTGAATGTGATGGTAGTCCAAAGGCCATTAGATTACAATCTACTCCTTGGGCATGACTGTGTTTATAGCATGGAAGATATTTTTTCCACACTCTTTCGAGTGATGTCTTTCCCACATGAAGGAAAAATGGTGCAGCTTATCGACCATCTTTCATTTACCAGTTCAAACACAGCTACGATTCAAGCATCATCCCTAAATGGTCTCTTTGCATCAAGAATGTCTCTTCAACCTTATTCCATCCACCTAATGGTGGCAAGTAGTCCAGTGAATGTAAGGAAGCTTAGGGGGCGTGCACCCTGGTCTGCTGTGGCAGGCGAACCCAGCTAAAAAGATAGGTTTCCCGATAGGTTATGTGATTGGAAGCTCACACCATTCACCTTCGTCTATTTTGACGGACAAAACCAGGAAGTGTTTTTTTCTATGACTGACAGAAGCAATCCTGCCTAACCGCAGGGATTCCCGTATGGTGACCTGGAAACTCTCCTTTTCTCAATACCTGGGGGCATGAAAACCTTTGTATGCAAGTGAAAAACGACCGATTTATTTTTTTAGTTTTTTAGAGTTTTTAGCTTTCTAGCTTTTTAGTTCAACTTCTTAGGTTAGGTGATTAGTCTGATCCACCATTCACCTTTGTTTGCATCATGCAGATGAAGAAAAGGAAGTGTTTTGCCTCGACGGAGGAAAAACCCATCCTACCTAACCTCAATAGTTCCTTAGCTTTAGTGTAGTTAGCTTAATAGTTTGGTCATTTCTAGTTTACAGTAAAAAGGCAATGAGCACATGTTATCGTAGAGTTCATGCTCAATAAACAATAAACCTACCATTGAGAGACATCTTTAAATGACTGGTATGAGTGATGTTTCTGCAAGGTTCAAGCTCGTTAAAAAATAAACCCGCCTGTGAGCATAGTTTCTCCCTGTTCAAGCTCATTAAAAAATGAATCCACCCTCGATAAATAGCCTTTGTGATTGCCCTGCTATCATCCTTTTGTACCTTGGTTGTGTTCCTACCGTCACCTCCATTCTTTTGGCTGATCATATGCTTCCACCTAATTGTTTAGTCTTTTGAGGAACAACTGTGACAACTAGTCCTATTAGCCGCCCTCTTCATACTGCCATGTTTTAAGAAGTTCCAAGCTTACCTAAAACCAGTTGCTACCAAAAACACCACTCATTACTCAAAAACAAGTCTCTTTTAAACTCTCTTTAGACGCGTTAAATATAAAAATATTGTCGAGCTATTGGCCTTTCCAGCTTGTTAAAGTAAAGGGAAGCACCATCCCTCCTATACATTTTAATCTTTTTGGACCTGAGGGATTATTAAACAAAAAGATCAAGTGCTTGTCTTTTTTGGCTCGCTAAGGCGATCGAAAAGTCATCCCTTTCGTATTATTTTATACTTTTTCAGACTTAAGCGATTATGCTACGAAAAAGGAGTGCTGGAGTTTCCTTTTTGTCCCTTTTCAAACTCTCTAAACATGAAAAGGACCAAGTTATCTTTGTCATTAAACTTGTTAAAACAATAGCGACAAACTTGTCCATCTGGATAAGAACGAGTTTCACTATCACTAGGCTCGCTAAAACATAGCGACAGGTTTGGCCAAAGGGCAAATTATAGAACAAGCATATGTTATCCTCCTCAAGCTTGACAAAAATAAAGAAGTACTAGTTAGCAATGCCTGAGGAAAAAGGGAAGAAAACTTGAAGAATTTTATTGGTAGCAGGTTGCGCTTGAACATGACACTTTCACTCCATCACCATGATTGAGTCGGGTTGGGTTATTCCGTTCACTGGTCATATCAACATTGGTCCTCCGTACCATCCATATTTTTGGGTTAACGCTACCAATCCATCTCAATGTCTCTGACATGTTCAAGAGAATTCATTTAGAGAATTTACCATCCATCTAACACCTCATCCATTGCAATACCTTGACCCTTCATTTTCCATGACGCCAAACCTGAACCTTGTAGCATCAAATCATTTTCACCTCCAGAAAAATCATTTTCCTTGTTTCGTGTCATAGATGTGGGATACATCATGGCCCTCCTACGACGGGTCACTTGTTGTCAACATCAGTTCATTGTTCAAGAAGTTGACTTAGAAACAACCCTTTCAGTACTTTGAAGCTTGCATGCCTCAATGGCAAGTTTCTCACTTTCGGCGATAGGTTTACGTCAATGGCCTTCGACCAAACGATTTTGCATGGTGTTCGACAACGGCTCATATATTCACACCATGTCAATTGTACTGTAGTACCTTGAGGGTCATTATCATTATCGGTGACTCCTCTCATGCCTGTTAACAGCTTACATTATTGGCTGGTAATCAAGCGATGTCTTTCCATGTTCAGCTTGAGAACATCTTTCACATGGATCGACTTGTACATCGGGCGAAGATTGAACGAGTTTGAAGATCCTAGATCTAGTTTTATCCATCTGGGCTGCGATATATTCAAGAAAATAAATACATCAATCGTACACAGAAGCTGCACAAATAATCATCCAAGCTAAGGGATGATGACTATACATATAAAGAATCATCGGTTTGCAACAAAAAATAATTATCTGTCCTATGTACATGAAAATGAATTTATAAAGTTGAGCATGGGAATGCCTGCCTCAGGTGGATCATGAAAATAATATGATGATGATGTATTGTATTGTATCTTATACAGGACACCTTCCAGTTCAAATACCTCGGATCCTCATGATAAAGAATTTCACCCAACATCAAAAGATTTACAGCCTCGTGCTTTAGGGGACAACTGTTATAGACATATTTGGGAACTTCAACCCTAGTCACATATGTCGATAAACCAAGGGCTCTTTAACCCCTAATAGTGTTGTTTCATACCCTAAAGGATCACGGTCAACTGATTACATCATTTCCCAGAAGTTCCACCTGAAAAACCACTCAGAACTGGCCAAAACTGAACCATACTGACTGCTCCATCATCAAGGTACGATGAATACTGACTGCTACACTAGCCAGGTGTGATGCATATTGAGGAGGCCTTCTATAAGGTGCAATGAGTGAGAATGGACAAATGGCAGAGACAATTTGCTAAGTGGAAACTCATGGAATCTTCTAGAAACTTCCACCATGACACTTGCCTCTCTGAATTCGCCTAGGATGAGTAAGAAATCAATGAAATCTCCAAGTGGAACCAAGAACTATCAGTGGAATGACACTAATCAAAAACCCAGAGTTGACTCACACCCTTGCAAGACATCTATTAATGGATCCCTCATCTAAGAGATCTGGAGGCTGGAAGTTTGTAATTTGTAAGGAAGTGTTGTTGGTTTATCTTTGAGAATACATTGTATTGTTGGGTGATCTTGATTTTCATGAGGTGAAGAGGGCTTTGATGCTGGGAGGATGATGATGGATCAGACAACTGGGTTGTAATCCTCTCTTCTACTATTAATAATGTTCTTTGAGTTTTCCTCCATATAATCGTGTATTTGTGAATCTTGTTATTTCTTAATGTAATTGTATGGTAAATGTATTTTTGATTCTGAATTGTTTATGATATTATATATCGAGATGCTTTGATGGTGTTTTCTTACTTTGACTCTACAGGTATTCTCTAAAGTGGGACAAGTAGGAGAGGAGTTGCAAACTCTATCAAGGGAGAGAGAAATCAAGCAAGGAGCCAAGTGGAAGATCCAGGTTAGTCCCCTTTGCTTCTCTCTTATCTATCGTACATAAATGAAATCGCAAATTTCTTTGATTATTTGTTTCTAAGATAGTTATCTGTCTTTGTGGGACCAGCAGATCGAAAAGACACTAGTTTTCTTGGAAACACATATCAAAAGGGTCCTTTGGCAGGTAACCAAAGCATATCTCAAATGGTGAACGCTATGTAGATGAATGCACTACTCGATTGTAGGAATGTTGTACATATGGGAGATGTTCATCCCACAATTTGGGATGTTTCCCACAATAGCCTCGTAGGAAGTGTAGGACGGTATGGTTGGCAACATCTGTCTGTCCATCAGTCTATGGGTGGAATGTCGTGCTTCTTTTCAATTTTGTGTCCATCATCTTCCACAAACTAGTCCAAAACTCTTTGAGAAAGTGAGTGTCCCGATCTGACACAATGGGTGTGGTTAATCCAAAATGGACCCAAACATGCTGAAAGAAAAGAGAAGCAGTCTACTATGCAGTGATCTACTTTTTACAAGTCATAAGAATACACATCTTGCTAAAATGGTCAATGACAACATACAAGTAGTCATGACTCTTTCTGGACAAAGGCAAACCTCCTACAAAGTCCATTGACACACTTTCCCATGGATGACTTGAAATAAGGAGTGGTGTGTAGATTAGAGGGCTTTGAAATAGAACACATAACACAACCCTTTACATAGTGAGTCACAATGCTTTTCATATGAGGCCAAAAACAAAATATTTTTACATGACATAAAGTATTTTCGACACCAAAGTGTCCAGACACAAGAGAGGTGTGGGCCTCTCGAATTACATGTACTCTTTCCCATGTGGGAATACACAATTTACCAAGGTGTTATAATAGTTTCCCCTGCAAGTAATAGTTGTCCACCTGTGAACCATGGGCTAGTTTTGCATAAATCTCCTTAAAGTCATCATCATTAGCATATTTTTCAACATAACTCTCAAAAGATAACGAAGCATTATGCAAAATAACAGAAGAAACTAGCCACTTTATTGCTAGTGCCCTTCTTATACTTTATTTCCAAATGAAACTGTTGAAGAAAACCCATCCCCCTAAAATGACGAGATTCCTGCAACTTGGTTTGTGACTGAAGGTGCTGCAAGGGCTGATGATCCGTATGGATGATGGTCTCCTTGTCGATCAGGTAGTGTTTCCACTTTTTCTCACCCTGCACCAAGGCATAAAGCTCCTTGTCATAAGTGGGATAGTTTATCACAGCTTGAGAAAGATTCTCAGAATGGTAACAAATCGACTTCTTTTGCTGCATCAGTACAGCTCCCATGGCATAACCACTAGCATTGGTTTCGATCTCGAATGGCTGTTGGAGATCGGGTAAGGCTAAGACTGGCACGGTGTTGATCTTTTCCTTTAATGTTTCAAAGGACTTCTATTGTCTTCCTCCCCATTGGAATACTTGTTTCACACTTGTCAATGTGTGCAAAGGTGCTGCAATAACAGAGGAATTAGTAATAAATCTCCTCCAATACTGAATTGCACCTAAAAAGTTGCGGACCTCGGGTACACTAATAGGCTTAGGCCAATTTACAATTGCTTCAACTTTGGAGGGATCAACCTTTAACTGACCATGATCAACAATAAGACCTAGGTAACCCAAAGAGGTTTTCCCGAATTTGCACTTTGACAACTTTACAAAGAGTTTTTCTTTTTTTCAGTACATCAAGCACTTTATTTACATAACACACATGTTCAACCCAACTCTTACTAAAGACAAGTATATCATCTAGATATACAAGAACAAATTCATCAATGAAATGCCGAAAGAGATCATTCATGACCCTCATAAAAGTGGTTTTAGCGTTGCAAAGCCCGAATGGCATCACCATCCATTCGAACAACCCCTGTTTGGTCTTGAAGGCAATTTTCCACATGTCCTGCTCTGCAATTCGGACTTGGTGATAACCACTGTGAAAATCCAATTTTGTGAAATAAACAACAATCTTTAACTGATCTAATAAGTCATCAATGCATGGAAGAGGGTAGCGGTTTTTCACCGTAATTTTTTTTAATGCACGGTAATCCACACACATCCTCCATGTGCCATCTTTCTTTGGCACTAAGACAATAGGTGAGCCACAGAGAGAAGTCCTCAGCCTGATGACTCCTTGGTCTAGAAATTCATGTACCTGTTTCTTGATCTCCTCCATCTCAATATTCAACATCCTATACATGCCAATATTTGGAAAAGGAGTTTCATGCTGCAAATGAATCTCATGTTGGATTTCCCTCTTCAGAGGTAATCCCTTCGGTTCCTGAAACAGCTCATCATAATTAGAAATTAATTCATATAATTCCTGTTTATGTTCCTAATCGCAGCCATGGAAAGCATCAGTGAATTCTACCTCTTTTTCTCTTACAACCAAAAGCATGCAACCCTTACTGGAATTCACCATTCTTTTCATTTGTCCAGCGCTTACAAGGCTAGCATTGATTTTATTTTGATGAGCCCTTACTATGTATTCTACCCCATCTTTTTTGATTTGGTATTTTTTTTCGTGATGAAAGAATACCACCTTTCTATCATACAAATATGGGCTCCCTAACACCATGCCAAAAGTATCCAATGGTATTACATCTAGTTCTACTTCATCTACTAGCTTAGAAGCGATCAGAAAATTGACTTTACACTACTTGGTTACATTCAGTTTTTCTTTATCATGTATCCATCCAAGCGAGTAAGGTTTCAGGTGTGGTTTTGTTTCTAAGCCAAGTTTCTTTACCAGGGATTCTGCAATTAAATTTTCTTGGGACCTAGTATCAAACAGAGTTTCAACTTTAGTGTGATTTACAACAACTCTGATATGAAATAGTTCAATTCTCTTTTGATCATTAGGAAGGGACTCATTTACAAAATTGGTGCCTTCATGCGATTCAGAATTAACATGAGGTGTAAGAGTACCTTTTGTTGTTGCTGGTGTGATCAATGCTTCATCTCTAGAATCTAATCCAAGGTCTTGCTACACCGTTGCCACTGTCTTTTGCTTCGCATTTCCTCCATACTTCTTTGGATGCTTTTCTGGGTGTTGTTTTCAACAATGATTGTCATCGTGGCCTTCCTTTTTGCAATGATTGCAATACAGCCGTTCTGCCTCTTTGGTTGTTGCTTTCTTCTTCTCCTTTCCTTTCCATTTTGCTTTGGATTTGCCATTGGGACATTTGAACTGTGGCTTTCTAGACTGATTATCCATTTCATTTTTGCCCCTGTTCTCAATATGAATTGCCTTGACGCTAGCTGAGTCAATAGTGGTTGGTTCAAACAACAATAATGAATGTCTAATATAGCATGCAATGAGCCAATATACTTAGTTACAACTTCAGGTGTATCAAGTGCAATACGAAAATTCAGTGCTTGCATTCTAAATTCCTCTGTAAAACTCTGAACATCATGACCTTTTCCTTGCCTTAAATACCGCCAATTCATTAATGATTTTTTCTTATATTCTAAGGGATAAAATTGTTCCCTTAACGCAGAAATAAAATCAAGACATGAGGAAAAGAGTTTACCCACATTCTTACTACTCTGCAATCTACTCTGCCACCAAACGAGGGCGGTGTTGCTCAGCCATAGAGAGGCCAGCTGAATCTTTGCCTCATCCTCCAGGATCTACTAAATCCTGTAGTAGACCTCAATCTGCCTAATCCAATTATTAAGATTTCCTGCATTACTTTCACCATTAAACATGGGAAGATCAAATTTCACATCTAATTTAAAGAAAGGTTTCTTAGATGCATCCTTTAAATTTCTATGATTATGGTGGTGAGAGGAAGGAGAACCTTCACTCCCGGAAGGAGAAGGAGGGGGTTCTTCTCCTCCATTCCCATGTGTTGAACCTTATCATTCGAGGTTTATCTCTTCTGCTTTCTCCAGCCTTAAAACCAGCTGATTGATATTCTCTGCCACCGAATAGAAGGTTTTTATGAAATTACGCTCCTCTTCAAGATGAGCCTTGTCTTCCATGTTTCTCCTCAATTTGCATGCCTCGCTTCGGAATCGAAAGGTTCTAGTTCCCCTTCGCCTATTTGGAGCTTGTTTCTTGTTATCATATAAACATGAAATTCACATCTAAATATCCTTGCTTTGATACCACTTGATCTAAGATACTTTCGCTTATAGATGTATGAAAAGAATCACATGTAAGAATTACAGCTTAACAAAAAATTATAATGTGCACACAAGAAAAGAAGAAGAAACACATAAAAAGCATGACAAGAAGACACCAAGACTTGATAACAGAGTTCGTCCAACTCGGACTACGTCTCCGGGCCCTGTTCTATCAATGGGGAAGCCTTCATATATTAAATGGCATGAAAAGGAGAGAATGCAATCATCAGTACATCAAAAGAGGCCTATACTTCCATTCTAGACAATGGTTGTGAACTGGACACCTTATATGGAGAAATGGATAGCACTAATGAGTCTATGGCATCGAGATGGGATGAAAGCATATAAAATTTGTCCAAATCAGACATGGTGCACTGTAAGCCACCTGAAATCTCTCCTGCCTCGAACAACGTGCTAAAAATCCTCTCCCCCATCCTTTTTCCAATCGTATGGCTTTATATGTGTCATTTAGGACAAAGGCCACTTAATAATTGGAGGTTGGTTTGTTTAGAATGGAAACCGTTTAGGTAGAAGGGTCGACAGGCACAACAACCCTCTAAAATAGACCTTTTTCGTTCTAAGTAATAATACATAAAAAAACCTTGAAAAACATTGAAAAACCCGAAAGGCTAGACCTCAAAATACATCAAATTGGACCTATAAATCCATCGGGTCCGATCCTTATTGCTAATCACTATCGCTGATGTCATCGCCCCTGTCTATCGGGAATCTCCGATCGCCGATCGCTGATTTACTGATCCGTCGATTGCTGATCTACCAATTTAATCCTGGTCGTTGATTTGATCCTTGATCAGATGGCTGATATTGCATCGCATGTCACTATCACACTATTCACTGGCCCTGTCATGGGGAATCGTCGATTCTGATCATCTTGATATCACCGATCACTTACTCCCGACTCTGATTTAATCGAAGATTGTTGATCGCTTGCTCCCGACTTTGATTTAATTAGATATCACTAATCATGGGTTTTATTACCGCTCCTTAAGTCCACCCCTTTGGACCCTCTGATTACAATTTTTCCTTTTAAAGGCTTAAAACCATTTTTCAGAGAAAATGCCTCATTTTCAAAGGGAATAAGGAAAACTCTTTTTGCCACAACTTCATCATCCGGACTCAGATTGGAGTGTTGTTCACATTGTTGGGATCAGGGTGACGAGAACTTTGATCTGATGTCAGGATACTTGCTTTTCTGCCACTTTGAATTTGGAATTTTTCCATGCCATTGTATTTGAAGATCCACCTGGATCATTTCCTAAGCTAATGAAATCATGTTTATTTATGTCCATTAGTTTCTTCCACACTATATCCTCTATACTACACTGACAAATACTCAAATTACATGATGGCTTCTGATATCTAGCTCCTTCTTATGTTTGCTCCTACATTCGCACAACCTAGACCTACTTGTGGCTCCAAACCCTAAGTTCAACAAATCCTAAAAAACCAAATTCTCACAAACAAACAAAAAAATTCTCATATCTAGTCTAAAATCAATTTTCTTTGAAGTCATGTCACTGACAAGAGACTTAGAGAGATCCCTCTCATGCTTTGTAGTGCTAGCTACTGAGCTAAAGTGATTTGAGGTTACCCTTCTTGATTTCCTTTTCAGCCTAGGAGATTTTAAGGACTAATAGTCCCAATCTTAAAATTTCAACACAGGGACCTACCCCAAGTGCATTCCCTCAAAAATAATATCATCAGGGAGCAGTGGGGTTTGTAGAGAGCTCTTGTTCTCATCTATATCCTTTGGAACCTTGGCTTTACCCTTTCTCGGAGGAACATATTTCGACAGCCTAGTGATATGGTCCGCACCCTGGGTTTCGACTCCCATCTCCACATCCTCCTCCTCCACCAGGATTTCTTAAAACTCTTCCTCCTCATCAACCTCCAAATTAATGGCCTTCCCCTTTTCCTTCAATGTGAGCTTGGTCGTCATTGGATTTCTGGGTGAGACGTGCACTGGGATCATGGCCTACTTATCCTTCTTAGGTCTCGGTGTGTGCAGTGATTTAGGGACCTCAACAATTATTCTGGCACTCTTTGGGGCTTCCACTTCCACAATTTCCTGCACAGCTACCTCGGCTGTCACTACTCTTGTGTCCATGGCTTCTTCGGATGTTGACATAGCACTACTCCACAATTCCTTCAATGTCTCAGGTAGGTGCTCAAACAACGAATTCACTTTCAGAGTCTCGAATAAAGCTTGGTTCATGAATACTCGAGTGTGCAACAACTCAGTTCTCAAATTTCCAAGTGTTTTTTGCTGGACGACCATTTGTAGTTTATAGCGCCTTTTGAATTTGAAGACCGTTTCACCCACATTCGGTCCATTAATGCTAGATTGGCAACCGATTTCCAAGAATCTAACGCATAAAGTCCACCTTAAATTCCTACCTCCCGCTCCGTTTGGCCTCAAACCAACCATCAAATTGTGAATAATGACTTTAACGGTCACTTTCCGGCAGACATGCATCCCAGCGCAGCTATTTTTGCGATGTCGCAGACCTTGTGACACTTCACAACTGCGCGCAGTCCTGACATCGTGCAGTTCCCGGGCATAGTAGTTTATAGTCCCGCAACTCCTTTCAGCTTCCTGGAGCACTAAGACTATGCCACTTTCATATAGTCACATCACCGGATCGACGGTGTACGGCTTCAAGTGACTGGCATTCACCTTTCCTAGGAAGGGTTCTCCATTTAACTTGACCAACTATACCGCGCCTCCATCAGTAATCTACTTAATAATATACAACCCTAACCAGTGCATCCTGAAATTTCTTTGGAATTTATCAAACTTACTATCATACAACAACACCAGATCGTTTACCTTGAATGTGCACATCTTGATGTGTTGGTCGTGCCATGCCTTTTCATGCTGCTTTTGGACCTGTTGGTGAAATCTAGCCAAAAATCGTTCTTCGTCAAGCTCATCCAACTATATGAGCCTCTCCTCCAGGAATCTGTGATCCATCATACCTATGAGTGTTACTATGCACATACTAGGAACAATGTATTCCACAGGAATTACAACTTCTACTCCATAGACAAGCCTAAAAGGTGTATGTCATGTCAGTTTGTTGCATGTCGACCGATAAGCCTATAAAAATGAGGTATGCGCAGGTCCCAATCACTTCCCTGCACATTGCATACCTTGGTTAGTGCGTTTTCAAGCACTTTATTGAATGCCTCCACTGTCCCATTAGCTTGTGGGTGATAAGTTGTGCTCTTCTGGTGATACACCTGAAATTCCTCTGTTAGCGCACTGATCATCTCATTCAAGAAGTGTGTACTGTGATCGCTCATCAAGAACTTCGGGCATCCAAATTGTGTCAGTATGTGTTCAAATAAAAGCTTCACGGCAATTGTACCCGTGCAATCCTTCACTGGCTCTACTTCTGCCTAATGAGTCAGATACTCTGTTACAGTGATAATATACCTCGTGCTTGTCTTTCCTTGAGGTTTAATAGGTCCTACAAAATCTATTGCCCACTTCTCGAAAGGTTGCAATGTCATTTGTGGATTCAAAGGCATTTCATCCCTCCACGATGGCCTTCCTATCCGGTGACATACATCACATGCCTTTCAATATGCTTTTGAATCCTGATGAAGGGTTGGCCATCATAACCCAGCACATAGAATCTTCTGCGTAGTTTCTCTTCTTACATAATATCCTCTAGTGGTGCCCCCATGAGTGTTTGCGAGGATGCTACTTTGTTCAAATTCAGGTACATACCTTTGCAGTATTTCATCATTCCCCATCTTGTATAGATGCCCAACAATGACAGAGAAATCTACCGCGCACACCACTAATTCCTTCTTCTGCTGAACAGAGTATCCTTTCAGCGTAGTTCGAGTTGTTAGAAAGTGTATTATATCTTCGAAACGTCCATCCGCTACACACATAGCAAAGAGCTATGTGTCAGGTAATCCTTCCTCCAAACTAGTAGGTTCCTCCCATGTTTCGATGTGTGACAAGTGATATAGTCCCACGTTCAATTGTCCAAGCTTCACAATAACTTCAAAATTGTATTCTTGGAACAATAAAAGGCATCTATAAATGTGCCCCCCCCAACACAAGCTTATTGACCAGGTACTTTAGCATAGAGTGATCTATGTACATTTTAAAGTGGCCTCCTGGCAAGTAGTGTCGATACTTCTGGAGTGCATATACCATTACTAGTCCCTCGCGCTCAATGGTGGAATAGCTCTTCTCTACTTTGGATAATATGCGACTTGCGAATGCGATAGGTTGACCCAAGCCTTCTCCACCATCCTGTGTCAATACTGCCCCTAGTGCTATACACGACACATCGAAATTCACATGGAACTCTTTCTTCCAGTTTGGGAAGACTATAAATGATGCAATAACCATCTTTTCTTTCAATATATCTAGGCTTTTCTTATAGTCATCGTTCCAGCAGAATGTGACATCCTTCTTCAAAAAAATTTCCATCAGCGCGTTGATCTAGGCATAGCATTCGATAAACTTTCTGTAATATCTCGTATGTCCCAGATGTTGAAAATGCAACAAGATGATGGAGCTTAGTGGAAAGAAGTCGCCTTCACTAAGTGGGCCCGCAGACTATTTTTGGCACAAAGTCTATTTTTAGACATATGGATCATGGCCTATAAGTTGCAGGATGTTGTTTATGGATGATTGATCATGTTGGGAAAAATAGGTGGACTTCTATTTTTGGTTCAAAGTGGAGTGATCAGAGTCTATTTTTAGACTACCAGGCTAAAAATAGAAACAGTCAAATATTATTAGCCCTTAGTAATATTTGGACTCTAAACATTATCTTATTGTCTTGGAGCACTTCAGTTCCAGCTACAGATGTGGCACATGCAGCTGAAAAAGGAATCATGTGGTTTCTTATGTGTTAGTTGAGCTATTGCATGGAGGACTTCAGTTAGAACTCATGCATGTGAGTTATGTGGAGTTGGATGTGGAATTGATGGAGTTGTGTTTAGTTTGAGTTAGTTGAACTAGTTGTATTTAGTCTAAATAAAGAATACACTAGTGATGAGTTGTGTGAATTGATTATTAAATAATTCACTAATTATTAACTCATAAAGAAACTAAAGAATACATCAATTAACTCAGTGCATGGATAGTTCAACAGAGACAGGTGTTAGAGGTAAGTGAAAGGGTGAGTTGTGACTATCAGTTGTGCATGAGATTTTTCACATGGATGGATTGAGTAATTCCAATGAGGATTGCGTAGTGTGGGCCAATATCAAGGCAATTGTAGCTTGTGCTCACGTGATTTTCACTTTGCATTGTGCAGTGGAGGCAGGAAAAGCAGCAATGGAGATTTGAACCTGTGACTTGTTCGGATCTGAGCTAGTTTTGTGTGTAACGGGTGGAGATAGTGCTGGATACTTGTGAGGAGTATTGTACTATGTATTGTTACATGTTCTCAATCATTAATATACAAATAGTGTGGGGTTTTTAGCTGTAAGCTTTCCCCGGGTTACATACTGTATTAATGTCTGCATGCGATTGATGTTTCATTGTTTTTAATGCTGCTCAATTGAACAATAGTGTATAATCAAGATAATCTCTATGAATAAGTGTTTATTATTCAAAATTTCTACACCAGAGTGGTGAGCAACTATTTCACACTTCTTGGCACTTCCAAGTTCAGAATCACCACGATCTTCGCGGCATCTACCATCATCCCTTGTCTGAAAACCAGAAGCCCCAATAGGTTCCCTAAAGGAACGAGGAACAAACACTTCTTGAGTTTGAGCGTGATTTGGTATCTTTGACATGTATCCAGCATCAAGCGCAAGCTCGCTACATGGCACTTAACCAACCCAAATATAGTCCAGTCATCAAAATAGACCTCCAAGAACTTATGAATATATTCCTTAAATGCCACAAAAACCATGCACGAAAAGATAGCAGGGGCATTCTTCAATCCAAACGGCATGACAGTATATTGAAAGCAACCCCACTCAGTCGTGAAGGTTTTCTTCCTCCTATCCTCTGGTGTGATTTGATCTAGTGGTACCCCAAGAATCCATCAGTGAAAGAATATGCATCCTGACCTCCTACATTTTCCAACACTTCATCCATGAACGAGGTTGGGAATGGATCATGCACACAATCGTCATTCAATCTTCTCAGATCCACGCATATCCTTATCTCATCCTTCTGCTTCTTCTCTTGTAACACCATTGGGATTACCCAATCAGATTCTTCCATAGGCTCAAAGATGCCTGCTACGAGCATTTTGTCTAGTTCTACACGGACCTTCTCCTTGTATTTCAGATTTAAGTAGTAAGGCCTCTGCTTGATTGGATTTTCATTGGGATTTAATGTGATCTTCATCACTCCTATATCTCTGATTATTCCTTTCAAATCCGTAAACTTGGTCGGGAATAAGTCTTGATATTTGTGGACTAATTCAGTGACCTTATCCACCGTCACGTCATCCCAGTAGTCTCCAATCTTCCTGAATTTGGGTTCTACCATCATACTAATGTTTACCTGCTTAGTTTTCACCGGCGCGGTTATATCAAAGTTCTCAACCTGTGGTTTGTGAACCTCATGGTGGCCTTTTGTTTCTGGAATGTTAATATTCTGCGGATCCTCATCCTTCTCTTCAACAGTTACATTATAACATTCCAGCATGCGACTCAGCTGAGTAGCCCATTCAGGCTGAATCAAGTCTACCAGATCTTGTGGTATCCTAAAGATGGTGTCTTTTACCTCTTGTAGCACTTCATCAATATTGTCCCACCTATTCTCGAAACTAAAGGTCAGCATGAACCCTTCGCTCAAGATATCCCATTCATCTGTCCCATGGCAGAGCTCTGTTTCTATATACCAGCTCATTGGTATAACATGTAGGGTATGACAGAATAGGTGCACCCACTCAAGTTGTGGCTTTTCTCCATAGGCCTACGTCCACTTGGCCAGATGCATGCATGGATCATTCTGTCCATCATACTTGTCTGTCAGTCACACCTTAGGCTTCCCAAATTGTACTCACATCATTTTCCTACATTCGCGCCAATCATCAAAGATTCCTGTGTGCATACCCCACCATCTTGCGGGTGTATCACGCAATACCCAGTCCAAGGCTTGGAAGTGTTGCTTTTCTAACACCTCCCTACCTCATTTAGACCACCATAAGTAGGCAAATCTCTTACTTTTGTCGACACGCAACACAGTGACCAGGTCATCATGTTACAATTCAACGTAGTTACTTCGTGTAACCGATTTTGCCATCGTTCTACTTCTTTGTCGGAATCCAAAGTGTAGTAACTCTCACGCTCCCATGTAATCCATCCATCCATGATCGGATTCACCCATTCTTGGTCTCGTGTTTTTATCTTCTATATCTATTCCAGATCATTGTCACTCTCATAGTCGCGAACTGGTTCTGTATAGCAAGATCCCTCAGGAGGATCCAGGGGTATTATTATGCGCATTGACTTATTCTGAAAGATCATATTCTACTTCTTCAAATTAATTACCACATTCATATCAATGGCCCAGTCAATTCCCGAGAGCATAGGGTAGGGATTACTGTTGTCAACAATCTCTATTACTTCAAAATCTTCCAGTGCACTTGCTCCCTCAATATCCACATTTATTCCTTGCAATCGCCCCATGGGTATGATTTTCTGCTGGTTCACCATTCTCAATTGAATCAGAGACCATTGCAGCACAGGTCTCCCCATTCACTCCTATGTCTGTTTTTGTAAAACATTCACGTTTGATCCCAAATCCATAATGGCTTGGTCCATCTCGTATTCTCTGATCTACGCGGTTAGTCTCATTTCACGCCCTGTCCTTATCTTATGCTTTCCGATCTTGCGGACTATGCACGATTCACCTGGTGCTGTCCTAGCGCATCTGTTCATGAGTTCCTATAACCCCTTTACAAACTTACTATCGAGCAGTAGCTTCATACAGGTTTCTAAGGAAGTTGTGAGCATGGAGGGATCCATTTCCGACTTAGCCTGATCTTTGCTCCCTGACATGGAGGCCTAAGCGAAGCTCTTCTTAGCTTCCATGAAGGTTTCCCAAGCGCACTCCAAATCAAACTCAGCTTATTTTATTGGGGCTTTGCGAACCCAGGTACTATCTTCTGGTTGTTTCCCCTTGTCATCTCCCATCGTGATTCCACTTCGGAGCACAATATTTACATTCAGATCTTCCCTGCGCGGCTCAAACCTCATCATCAGCAGGTTCTGAGTCGGGGGAGGGGGTAGCACTCCTTTGTCATGGATCCTAGCTATTAGTGTAGGACAATCTTCTGTCTTATGATCAAATAGCATGCAATACTTGCATGACAGGTGCTTTGGATTAGTGTAATCACGGGCAAGTGTCCTCGCCTTCTTAATTGTAGAAAAACAGTTTTCCATGACCTCTACCAAGTCCTCCTCTACCTTAGTCTCTTCCACGCCCCTGAAATCTTGTCTGCGCCATTCTTGCATTTTGGTCAAGGGGCCGCGTTTCAGCTTGAAAACTATAGGCGGGAGTTCTATCCATCATCAATTCATAGCTCCTATAAGTACGCTCATCATGTTCCACCGACTTACAAAAGTTATAGAACAACTGTTGCGGAGTTTGCGTATACTTCTATAACAAGTGGCAGTCCTCTGTGGCATGCTTTTCAGCTACTTGATAGATAGCGCACCATAAAGCAGGCATCGCGCTAGGTCCTGCTTGAGCTTCCAGCCATAGAGGCATCATTCCTCCTCCTGTAAGTTAATTTGTAAAGGCCGGGCAGTGGTCTTTGTCATGACCCTGACTCTTGCATTTCACGCACCATTCTTCTTTGCGCACTTCTAGTCGAACTGTTCTATCCTGCTTCAAGCTTTGCATCTTAAGGTACAGATTCCTCAACTGCACATGAATCTGTTGAACTCCCAGATTAGGATCTTGCATCGGGGTCTCATGTAGTCTCATGGCAATCTCTAGGGCCTCTGGCAGAGTTGTTATCTTCTACTGCGACAATGCACTCCTTAGGTGTGGTAGTAGAAAAGCTACAAACCACTCGTGATGCTCTCCATCTATCAGATTCATATTTTCTTCACGAATCATACATTTTAGCCTCTGAACTAGTTCCCAGGGCGTCTCGCCTGGTAGCATCGTGATTTATTTGAATCCAATAATCCACTGTGCTTCTGATTTGGGCCTACTAAATTCCCTATTTAGTGCTGCTTCAATGTCCGCTACTCTTGCATTTGGGTTATCATTGGAGTACTTAATATATGAGGTCAGCGTGCAATCCTGCAGGGCACTAACCATTGTTGCTTTCTTTATATGGTCATCTGTGACACCTTGAGCTTCCCATACAACGTTCACTACGAACCAGAATGGGTTTGAGTCCTCATTTCCCAAGCCTTTGAACAAAGGGAACTTCAATGTGCTTGTCATACTAAATCATGTGGTGGTGGAGGTGGTACGGGTGAAGATGGAGGTGATGGTGGTGAAGCTAGTGGTGGTGTGGGTAGAGGTGGGATTCACAGAATTCTTTGTCTTATCAAATGAATAGCACTTCGCGGAGAGAACTTTGCGAGCTCTTCCTCGTCCCCTCGCGGAGGTGAAATCAAGGGGCTATTTTTTGGGCCCTTATTTCCTTCATTCTTGTAAATATTTCCACTTCACGTAGCCCCGAACATCAAGGTAACTGCATAACCTACTTTTTGCACAACAACATTTTAATCCAAGTATTCAAAGACTCTACGTACTTACCTTGTAGTCCTTTGAGAAAGCGTCGCTTTGCCTCATTGTAACTAATTGAGGTGTCAACCGAGAACTTAGTAACAAATCCTCCTATAATACGATCGAGCCAATGATCGATGGCACGCACGATCTTATCCTCCAATGCTTCCAACCTTTGCACTAGCTCTAGGGTCCACACAATAGGACCGTCAAGTCTCCACCTTCCTTGTCTATCTACTAGCTTTGTGATACACTCATACAGATCAGTAGGGAAGGACGCAAAAACGATTTCATGGATCTCCGTATACAGGTAGCTATCCAGCCATTGTTCTTTTGATAGTTGCGGGTTTCTATTTTCTTGCGTTGCGAACTCGTGAATTCTTCTATCCAACCAGCCTTCGATTTCTTTCTTAGTTGGAATCCAATGATACGAGATCAAACATATCTATGTATATTTTGGTCCCGGCAATGGAACCATTTGTTGGATTGAGGGGACCTGACCCAGGTTTAGTGTTAGTTAGCTAAACAAATCCCTACACTATTGGCCCTTTCAACATCAGTCAGCGGAGTGCGGACTGAAGTCTCACCTAAAGCGGTATGGGGGGATACTAGAACCAAGTTTTTTCACACTTGAGATGGTTGTGATGTCGGTTTATTCCAACTATACCTTCCATCACGCAGGTAGCTTTGAGCTCTATTCTACCCTTCAGGACCTTTGCGATCCGTTAAAAGCAACCTTCACACAACCCTATTTAGGGGCTAAAGTCCTTTCACACTGCTAGGGTAGCGAACTATGCTAGTTCCCAAACTAGGTTAAGTATCTTACCTATCTGATTGATAGATTTTAATTATCTTCATGTAAACAAATGTTCTTACTTGCGTTCACTTAACCAATACAGTTATACACATTCACACATCATATAAGCATTAGAAGTGAAATTCATACCCAATATAACATATGTATAAACAGGAAATAAAGATGTAGAAATGATAGAAAATTCTCTTTATTAATTCTTCGAGATGATTACAGACTCGACTTGCCCTGCGCACTCAGCTGCGGACTACCTACACTATGATCCAAAACTTAGACTTACACTTCAGAAATCTCTTGCATAGATCTGCATTATTTTTTCATAGATGCCTTTGACTACTTAGAGCTTCACCCTATTTATACAATTCCATGGTCCGCAAACCATGGATAGATCTTCTAAATCCGACATTACATTATCTAAATAAGGGTGGAAAACCCTATGACTCTTTAGCAACTACGTGCTCCGCGCTCACAAAATTCAGAGTCTTTACATTGGAATTACAACATTGGACCAAAATGTGGACTCTAAGCCCCAAAACTGCCCTTGGGGGATCCTGCACCCACCATTACCTAGAAACCTTTGGTGACTTATTTTCTAATTTAAAAAAAAAATGTGGGTGCTATGATCATTGGAAAGACCAGCTTTGCAATACTCAATTTCACCATTGAAAATGTTCTTGCAAAAACATTGCTAAATCTAGAATTACAACTAAAGGTGAATAGCACTAACCCAGGCAACCTTCCAAGTCATCCCCTAATGTCATTGGTAATGAAGAAGATAAATAAGTATGAATTCGCTAGATTAACCTAATTGAACTACTTAATTCATAAATTCATTCAAAGATACATCTTCAATATACATTCACTGTTTCATGTGTGTTTAATTGAAATGAGGCCCATTATACTAAACTACAACATATATGGGTTCCAAAAGAACAAATTGTACAACCATCCAAGAGAAACGAAAAGATACATGCATCCTTGTATTCAATTTTGATGACGTGTGGAGTAAATCCATGACCTGAACTCCCTATGAGAGACACAATTATAAGTAACAGAGTAACAACAATCCATTATCAAGGAATTACCTCAAGAACAATTCATAGACTAATAGCCTATTTTTAAATCACCCACCATCTAAGACACATCTATATAATTCGACATCTAATTTGAAAAACACAATAAGTAAAATTAGAAGGTTGGGAGAATGAATATCAAATTCATTGTAAGCATAAGTGTTTAATAGGCCATTTATACATAGCCTACTTAGTAGAAACTGCCATTGTTGGCAAAGGGGAAAAATAGTAGAAGGTTGTTGGAAAAAAGGGCATTTTTAATGTATTTTTGATCATGTGTAATGGGCAGAGGGGATTGAGATATATGTAGGGGATTTTTTGTTATCTTTTTGTTAGAGGCCAACAGTTCAGGATCTCACTGTTTGTCTTCATCTAGGTTTCTAATGGTAAAAATGGAAAAATTAGCAGAGATAATGAAATGGTTTTTTTATATAGTTGGGTACAGATGAATTAAAGTTAAGGATCAATGGGATTGAAGTAAATTGAGGCATTTATTATGCACTGACTGGTATGGCAGTGTGTGTGAAGAGATGTAAGAAGGAAGACTAGTGGGAACCTGGAACTAGATCGTCAATGGCATTAAAGAAAACTATTTACTATATTATCATAAAATAATATAGCATTTTCTTAATTGTCAAGTATTGGAAAATTTCCTCCAACGTTGTGCATATATTGTCTTCACTTTTCTAGCCTTTCTTCATTCCTCATCTCAGCTATTGCTATCCCTCTTTCCCTGTTTCTTCATTTTGTGAAGAAGAAGATACCATAGTCCATAGTCATTGTGCGTATTTCATCCTTGCTCAAGTGCTTTTGTTGATGGGCATTGTGGCTCCATGATCTCTAATCAATGATATAAGATAATGTTTTATGTTTTGGTGTAGGTTGTTAGAGAATTAAGCAATGCTCTCACTTGGTTATCCACAATGCTCTGCATCTTTATAATGCATAAGTTGTGTATTTATTTATTCTAGTTGTAGGCATGGTTTTGGGTGTTGTGCCTCCTTTGCTAAAGCTACATTGTCCATTGTTGTGGGTGTTTGTTGTTGACAATCCCTGAGATTTGTTTTTATTGAGGGACATTTTTATGAATAAAATTATAATGTGTTGGGGCATATAGATATACATATGGCGAATTGTTTTAATCTTAATCCTAATAGCTAGTAGTGGAGCTTAGATTTCTCAACTTCCCACATTCAAATCTGGTCATTTGGGGTTTCTTTTTGTTGCAGTGAACTGCACTAGTCCTCCAAGATATTAGTTTTGAGAACGAATTCTCATATGCTTGATTTGAGACAAGACATTTTGGCTTCATATATCTGTATTTGATTCACATTTAGATTGATTCCCAACTTTCACTTATCTTGTTGCATTATTCTTTTAGTGATTGTCTCCTCCTCATCCATTGCATGCTATCATATCATAAATAACTAACTTTAGGGTTCTCACAAAGGGGCCTTATCTGAAGTGGGTCCATCTAGTTTATTTCAATTGAGTTTTTGCATGGATTCATATATGTATGTTTTGAGTTTGGCGCTCTACATTAGAGCTGCAACAACTGGTCATGACTATGGTGCAGCATTGAGCAAGAGTATCATGTTTTATGAGGCTCAGAGATCTGGAAAGCTTCCTAGAAATTAGAGAGTCACCTGGAGGGATGATTATGGTCTGCATGATGGATCAACCAATGGGGTGGATCTAGTAGGAGGGGATAATATGATGCTTGTGACAATGTTAAATTTGGCCTCCCAATGGAATTCATAGTCACCATGCTCTCATGGAGTGTTATTGAATATGGAAAGAAATTGACTAGTAGTGGCGAGTTAGGTCATTCTATGGAGATTATTCAGTGGAAGACTAATTATTTTCTCAAGGAACATATATATCCTGATGTACTATATGGAGAGGTGGGTGATGGTGACTCAGACCATTAGTGTTGGCAAAGGCTAGAAGAGATGACCAAATCTTGCTAGGAATATAAAATTGATGCAAACAATCCTAGCTTAGATCTTGCGGGAGACATAACAGCTACAATGGATTATGTGTCAATTGTTTCCAAGCAAACTAATCATGCCTACACCAATGTGATTCTCAACCACACCAAGCAACTTTTCGCATTTGCTAACAAGTACAAAGGTAAATATGACAATAGGATTATTGTTGCACAAAAGTATTATACCTCTAAGAGTGGATATGCAAATGGGATTATTTGGACATTGACATGGCTTCATGAGGCTACTGGAGATATGTCTTACTGTTACATGAACTATGTGATTGACAATGTCGCTTATCTAGATGGAATGGGATGGAAAATGATTGAATTTAGATGGGATCTCAAGTATGCGAGAGTTCAGGTCCTGGACTCAAAGTCCCTCATGCAAGGAAGATATGGGCAGAGTAATGTTGTTCTATAGAACTATCAGGAAAAAGAATATTTTTTCATGTGTGTGTGCTTGGAGAAAGGCAATTGGATTGTATAGAAAAGTCCAAGTGGCCTCCTGTTTTGGAAGAAATGGAAAAACATCAAGTTTCTCTCCTCATAGTTTATTCTGATTACCTCACTATTGCTCGTAAGAACCTTCAATTCTTAGGTGAAGTTGTGCAAGCCTCAGAGCTTCTACTATTTTCTCAATCTCAGATAGATTACATCCTCAGAGACTATCCGAGAGCCACGAGTGACATAACTAGCTATGATATCAACTAACCTTATCTAGTACACCACAAAGCTTCATCTATCATATCTTACAAATGAAACCCCACGTTCATACCCTACAAAGGAGGTTATGCCACTTGGTTTAGGATCAAGGGAAGGGATCCCAATGTTTTGCATTGTGCTCTTGTTGGAGGGCCTGATCACAAGATGAGAGATACAACTAGGAATATACAAAACCAACTACCTACAACTATGGCCTTGTTGTGGGTGTCTGAGCCAAGATTTATGTTGGTGGAAGCTTAAGCCAGCTTCTTCTAGTTGTTGTTCCTGCACTTGTAAGAAAACCCAAGCCATCTCCTACTCCTGTCCAAGCCTCTCCTCCACTGGAACCTAAATATTTCTCTCCAATTTGTGTATCACAATCGGTGACCTCATCTTGGATTTTCTCACGGTCGAACTTATTACATATATTCTACACTGATAACAAACAAGTCCAAGGACATAGTGAAGAACATCAAAATCTCAATCAAAGATTGTATGTCCATATTTGGGGTTTGTCTAAACTAGGGGGCTCTTCTTATTTAATAAGCATATGTTACAAACTAGTAAAATATTCTTATTAAATAAGTTTCTCATCCTTTCTATGATCATCTTTTTACGTTGCTCGGGCATAGAAACTCAGTCCACTATTGAAAAATACAATGTTGTAAATGTGAGAACACTTCCTAAATATTGGGTCTACATGTCCCTGAGGTGCATAAAGGATTCTCCAAGACTACAGTGCTTTTACAGATACACAAAATATGTAATGAAGTCACATATAATTCATACGAATCTGATCCTTGTTTAAGGTAATGCATTAATTTTGTTTATTTTCCATGGTTATTTCTCTTGCATATGAAGGAAAGAAAAATTTGTCGTGTTCTCCCTTAACACGTTTGGTGATGGTAAAATTCCATTCAAAACTAATTTCTTACATCCTTGAACTTTTCCATTAGTGGAATAAGTATTAGATTTTCCAGGCTACTTTAAGGGTTTGGGAGAATATATTTTTGGTTGAGCAAGGTAGAACATTGCTATGAGGATAAGGTGCCTCCTAAGGCATTTATTCAAAGGTTGTGGAATGGTGGATGGAAAGGTGTGAGCTAAGCCATGATCAATCTTTAGGAAAAGAATAAAAAAATTGTTTGAAGTAAAAAAATCAGTGTGAAGTAAAGGAGCATGACCTTCCTTCTAGTTTGGTCATTTTTACTATGGTCATTCTATTTTTCAACATAAATATTTTCATTACCAACCATCTATAAGGCTTAGTAGAAAACGAAACCTCTATGGCTATAGGGAAAGACTTAGCTCATCCCAAGATGTACTTGCTGAACTGATTTAAATAAAAGTTCTCTTTTCTTATCAAAATTATGTTCCAATGGTGAAAACTAAAGTGTCAAATCACTCTTCATCAATTTGTCAATAATTTCAAAATAGAACAATCTTTGCTTCAGAAATACTAGACCTTGTTTCATAGCCTGTGGCACCATCTTCTATGAGGAAGCAATGTGAAAACACAACAAACTTCAATGGCACAATGGAATCATCAATAGTCGGATCCATGTACATTCCTCCCACTTGAATCTTTGTTGTACCTGTTAAACATTGTTTTATTCCCTCTATAGAGTACACTTGCTTAGAAAAAATGTCAAATCCATGATGCTTCAACTTTTTTAAAAGACTTCATTGTTAACAAATAGACCTATGTTCTCATACATTCAACTAACGATAGCTTGTAGCTTACAAAGCAACAAATCAAGAACATGAGCCTTATTTAGTCTAATTAAAAGTAGTAGACATATAGTTTCTTCACAATTATATTTCAATCATAGAGGACTATAAACCTGTTTATTCGGTGCCCTAGGTTGAAAGCCACACTTTTCCAAAATAGATGATCGTATAATACCAGGGGTGCTCAAAGGCATGTATCCTATTGTCGCAAGTTCTTATAGTGCCCAATTAATGAGCCTCGTATCCAACAAAATAACCTCATTTTTTAGGTAATAGAACTTTGTTCCATTAACCTGCATTATGACCACATGAATGGAAGTTGTTGTTAAATTTTCTTCCTCGGATAGTGAAACAAGTTCAAGTTTTATGATATTAACGATTTTAAGATATTTTTGAAAACTTCCTTACCGACCAACCACATGCAAACAACATGCTTTAGTAGTGACAACATTATTAATCCAAAATAGAAAACTCTAGAACATCATTGAAGCAATACGAGACAGATACTAAAAATAAAAGGAGAAATATACAAGGTTGACCATGTAAATAAAATACATAGGGAAACTGCCATTACGATTCAAACTGGTCCAAAGGAAACCCTAGCAAAAAAATGCCTCTTATGAATAAGATATTAACACGTGCAACAGAAAATGAATAGTTGTAGTACCTGGAGATATCAGAACAAGATGAAAGAAACATTTTGAGACCATGCACCATAAAGTTTTCTTCATTATATTACTTAGAAAAAATGTTTATGCAAGTCCCACTTTGACAAGGATTGAACCCTAACAAAAAGAAATGTGGAAAAATACTTTTCCACTTTGCCTTATTATCTTTTACATATGCATACCTTCACAAAGAAACTTGATTGGTGGGAGCCATGATTAGGAGGGGTTTCCATTTGATTCCTATGTGTTAAAAATGGAAACTAGGGCGAATCTCCATGTGGGTCACCTCATTTATGGCAGCTGATATTTTTCCTAGATTCCTCTTGTCGAGAGGTGTAGGATTGATCTAAAGATCATCTGATTCCGATAAGTATTTATGGAGATATGAATTTATTTGTATTTACTTGAAAAAGTGTCAAGGTCGGCCAACAGTTAAATGTGTGGCAGACATGCCTAGTGAATCATATAAATACAAGAGAGGATGATTCATTTTCTCATCATCTCATCTAATTCATTCTTCTCTCTCTCCTTAGCTTTGTGTTATACAAGGAGCAGCTCACACATGGGAAGGAGGACGCATTAAGGCAAGGAAAACGCTGAAAGGAGGACGTAGAAAGTTGTTGAAGGTCCCTTTGACCTGCGTTGACCAAGCATTGACTCTTTAATGGTATGGTTTTGCTGTGGCTGACTCTCCTAGGCAAGTCGCAGATTTTGGCACAAAACTCAAGGCAATCCGTCCACAGCTTTGACCACCATTGACTGCCCTAGTTTTGGGCAGTAGGTTGACTTCAGTCAATAACAGCTTGACTATGCTTTTGGGGTTGTTCAAGGGCTAGTTGATTGGAAATTGACCAAGCATATTGGAGGTCAATTTCAACTCGTTTGACCAAGTTTGACTTCGCTGATCTAGGGTTTGCTGTTGCTGATATAAAATTATAGAATTATGATTTTGTACTATTTCTCTCTGCTAAACTATTGAAGATAAAAGAAGATTTGATCAAAGAGTTTCCCCGAATTGGGATTTTTCCCTGGCTAGTTGCCACATCTTGTGTCTCCTACCTTGGCTTGTTTTTTGTTGATCATTTAATGTTCTATCTTCACTTTACTTAATGTATATGTCATTGATAATCTATGGCTAATAAGAAGAAAATAAGTAAACTACTCTAAGCATAGAACATACCATAATTTAACATGGTATGAGAGGTGAGGTGAAGATAAATCCAAAGCAAGAGCAAGAGCAAGAGAAATCACTGAAGAGAAGGTTGGCAAGGCTACCTTAAAAACTTCACGGGGTCCTCAACACTCTTCCCCACTGAAGAAAAGCTCCATGAGAAGTGTGACTATCACGGATGGAAGATGTCTCTCGATATGACTTTAGAATATCAAGAAGTGTTGGACCATGTGAAAGGAAATGTTGTTGTGCCTCCATCAAATGCATCGACTACTACCAAAAGCAAGTGGTCTAAGGGAGAAGTCAAAGCAGGGAATATCATCCAGGACTCTATCGACAAGCGCTTAGTGGCCTATGTTTTTGAGATGACAACCTCCAAGGAAATCTACGGTAGTCTGGTGAATTTTTTTAAAGTTAATGATGTAAATCAAGTTCTGTTCCTTAGAAATAAGCTGAAGGAAATTAAGAAGGGAAAATATGAGAGTATGGAAGCATATTTCTTACGGATCACCGAGATCAAGAATGATCTCCTATCTATTGTGGAAGTAGTTCTTGACAGGGAAATGACTATCACAACTCTTGAAGGACTACCACCTGAATGGTATATACTCAGGACTACTCTTCTCAACAATAATGTCAACCCAAGATTTGAGGAATTGATGGCTAGATGTATTCAAGAAGAGACAAAGATGGAAGAGCAAGAAATTCTTGCACTTAAAGGCCATCCCTCTACCTTTTCTTCTCATGCTAAAAGAAGAAACAATTCTAGGTATAAATCCAAAGGAAAGTTGGACCAAAGGGTGGAAGAAAAGGACGATGTTATAATTGCAATAAAATGGGCCACTATGCAAGGGAGTGCCCTAATAAAAGGGACTCACACCATGACAATGACCAAAATCACTCTCAATGCAATCAAAGGAATGGCAGGTCCAATGGCAGAGGTAAAAGAAATTCTGGAAATTAAGGAAGAGGACAACCCTTCAAGAAGGCAAGAAACTCTAGGTATGAATCTAACGTTGTTAACAATAAGCAAGATGAATATTGTCTACCAGCGGCCCTCTCTACTACTGCTCCCCTACACATGCTGCGAAATTGGCTTATTGATAGTGGTGCCTCAAGGCACTTCACTGGTTTCAAAGAAGCTCTCTATAATATGATAGGGAAGGAGACCAACTTGGAAATTATTCTTGGGGACAACACAAAATATCCCATGAAAGGTGTACGAAATTTCACTCTTCAATTGAATCAGGGTAATACAATCCATTTGCAAGAAGTCTTATATGTACCTGATCTAACAAAGGACTTGGTGTTCGTTTTGGCAATGGAAGACAAAGGCTACAAGGCAACCTTCATCGATGCCAAGGTACGTGTATGGAAAAATAATTTTAAAGAAGCTTTCACTCTTGGGTTCTAAGTCGATTCATTATATCAGGTCGGAGGAAGTCCTCTGGGTGTCATGTCTTGTGACACACCACTTAAGTTTGAACTATGACATTGGAGGTTTGCTCACCTTCTTTATAAATCTCCACCTAATGCAAGACAAATGGTGACATGGATGCTGAGTTACAAGTAGAGAAAGAAGCTGTATGTTCGGGATGTACCGACGGGAAGCTCAAAAGGGGACCATTCCCCTCAAGCCTAAGCAAGACCTCCAATATATTAAAGTTGATTCACTTAGAAATATCTGGTATGATGCCTGCGAACTCCTTGGGATGATATTTATATTAGCTCACTTTTATAGATGACTATTCTCACAAGACTTGGATATACTCCTTGAAAAAGAAGGATGGAGTGTTCACTTGCTTTCGTCACTTCAAAGCCCTGATCGAGAATCAAACCAAAAATAAAATCAAGATCTTAAGGACTGATAATGGGACTAAGTATGAATCCAATGAGTTCCATGACTTTTACAAGGAAGCTAGCATTAAGAGGGAGATTACAACAGCATATACTCGTCAACAGAATGGTGTGGTGGAAAGGAAGAATCGTACGATTGTGGAAGCTATCCATGCTATGCTTAACAATCAAAGAATTCCGAAGTTTCTATGGGCCAAAGCTACAAATACTGCCGTATAAGTGAAAAACCGATGCCGTCATCAAGCATTGGGTTCCAAGACTACTGAAAAGATGTTCACTGGTAAGAAACCTGACGTATCTCATTTTAGAATTTTTGGAAGTCTGTTATATTTTCATGTGCCGAAGGAGAAGAGGAATAAATTTGTTTCATCTGGAAAGAAAGGAATCTTCGTGGGTTATAGAGAAAACACTAAGGGCTATAGAATCTATGTGGCTAGTCAAAGGGAAATTGAGATGAGCCATGATGTCACCTTTCATGAAGATATGGCCCTTAGCAAAGTTGACAATCTTCCTACTCAAAGGGGATCTAAAGAATCTGTCGGTAGGGAACCAAAGGAAAAAGAAGATGAGATGATGCCCGATGTGGAAGAACCTATGGATCCTATTGATCCCCCTCAGTAAGAGCCTTCCTCTTCTAGGAAGAGGCCTTCATGGCTAACGGGGGTACTTGATGATGCTGAAGGGCACATTACACCCAGGGGAACCTTCCAGGAAAGTAAGAAGCTGACCATGTATCAGGGATACTTGACCATCATGAGCACGACCATCCAAAATGAACCTTCGTCATTCGTAGAACCTATCAAGCATCAAGTATGGAAGGATGCTATGACTGAGGAATATGAGTCCATCATGAAAAATGATGTCTAGGATGTGGTCCCCAGACCCCAGGACAAAGCAATTGTCACTTCAAAATGGCTTTACAAGATAAAGCATGCAGTTGATGGAAGTGCGGAAAAGTATAAGGATTATTTTTTCACTCATGGCTTCTATCAGAAGGAAGGTATAGAATATGACGAGATATTTGCATCTGTTGCCCAATATACCACTATCCACTCGATCATAGCCCTTACTGCTTCATAAGGATGGAACCTACATCAGATGGATGTCAAGACTGCATTCTTGCATGGTGTTATCACTCAGATTTTCCCAGAAGTTGTAAGAAGGGGAAAGTAAATCTGAGGTAACCACAAACCAATCTTTTAGATATAGATTCTAGCCAATTTGTATCCAGAGGGGGCTCTCTCTTTATGATTTAGCTTTGTTTTTGAAAGGTTTTAGGCTAGTTGTGAATTTTTATGGGTTTTGTTTGAATTTGGGTGGTGAGATCCAATAGAAAAGGGGTAAGACTGAGTATCTTAGTCCATTGGGCTGATGGAGTCAAGGAAAATGGCTTAATTGGAATTGGTTTCTTCACAAAGGATGGTTTAACAGAGCAAGGTAGTCAAACAGGGAACAATTAGAGACTGAAAGATGGGATGGGCTTAAAGGGTTAAAGGGCAACTAAGAATCCTTTAACATACTTTAAATGAGTAGAATATGACTAACCATCAGTAAAGAGCAATTAAGAATTCTTCACTAAATGATTAAAATGAAAAACTAGGAAACAGGAGCAATCAAGAATTCACTATTTACACTAGTTCAGAAGAAAACACTAAGAATAATAAAGATTTAAAACAGAGTGCAATTAAGCAAAGTCTGAGTTATTCTTTTTCATTTATCATTCAGAGGTGAAACATAGATGATATTTTAAACAAGGAAAACTATAAAACACAAGGTATAGATGAACTTATTGATCTGATGTTTGATTCAAGAATTCTGAGAAAAGTCCTTAGCTCCAATTCTTCATCCAGCAAGCCACAAAGTTGGTCCAATCAGCACTTTATTCCAAAATAGTCAATGTTACAGCAATGTCTAAGAATCCACCCTCAATACTCCAATTGAGGGGGTATTTATACAAAAAATCTTTACAAAAATATCTCATAACAGAGTGAGATATATTCTAGTGATGACTAATTATTTTTACAGAAAAATAGAGACACTTAGTCTCGAAGATAGGAGAAAGGTGAACTGATGATGTGTTGTTCCTATTCTCGTTGAATGTGCTAAAGGCAGGCCCTTTTACTTAGCTTGTTGTTGTCCTCTTTAGTAACTCTATGCTGGTGTCAGGCGGAAAGAGTCGATAGTGCGGACACAACTAACCTCCCTAGGAGCCTAAGACTCTCTAGTGACAAACAAGACAAATAAGAGCAATCCTTCTCTAAACATGCATTTACTATATAAGAAATCAAGTGTTTAGATCCTACCTGTAGTCCAACGCTGTTGTAGCAGTCCAGCCTTGCTGATCCGGATGAGCTCCTCCTTCACTTCGAAACCTGCATCCACTAACAATCAAACGATTAAATAGCACTTGATAATCTCATAGAATAAAACATATTTAACACATAGACCAAGGAGTACATGAAACAACTCATAAATAACAAGTTATTGAGAAGAATGGACTCATTTGCATTAATAGGAAACAAAAGGAACAATTACAACCTGAGCCTTGGTGTTGTGCAAGTCCCTCCCAGGGTCCATCAAGAGTTCTCCTTTACTTTGACAAAGCTCACCCACTTCCAAATAGAACAAGCAAAGATGGCAATCTCTCCTCACAAGCTTCTAAATGGGAGTCCTAATTCCAGCAGCATCTACCCTTAGAAATGTTTAGCTTCCAACCTCTCCTCCTTCTGGCCCAATGCCTGTATTTATAGTGCTCAAGAGGAAGTTAATCAGGTCCACCATCAATGGGATAATCCCCTCTTTGGATGGGATAGCTCCCTTATTGATGGGATAAGTTCCTCTTTGGTAGGGGTACATGAACCATCTGGAGGCGCTCAATACACGTCGAACAACCTTCTAGAATGCTCTAGAAATGACCACAAGTAACTTTTTAAAGATGAAACTTGCGCATTTTGACCTTTACAGGGGGACGCACCTACCCCTTTACATACAGAGCGTCCAAGGACGCATCTTTCGTGAACATTGGGTGCGTACCCACAGGTAAGGTTGAGAGAACCTGCGTACCCAGAGATAAATACATTTATAAAGACTTTCTCTCTTTTTGGAGTTTGACATGGAGAGCAGAGGCATAAGACTTGCCTAAGAGGATAGCATGACTGTTGATAGAGCCATACTAACTGTAAATAGCCATGGTGACATTTTTTAATGTAACAGCTGGCTACATTGTTTTGACCAATACTTTTCACCTATTCTGATACACTTCGACCTGTTTGACCTCTCTTCATTTTTGTTCATCTCGCTATGGTAAAAGCCCAAGATTTACATTTTACCAAAAGTAAATTTACAAAATTTTCAATATGTCCTCCTGCCATTTTTGCTTTGGAAATTTTTGTTTCTGGAGATTCCTCAGAGTCTCATCAGTTTCTGTATATCTAAAAAAATTAGGCTGGAGTTGAAATAGATGCTTTACCTCATGCTCAATATAGAATAAGTTCTCCAAACTATCATAGAGAACTCGGCCTGTGGGAAGTGTTTTTGTTCCAGATGCACTTGTTGTTGAGCTAGCTTGATTTCTAGCATATTTATTCAATTTATCTACATAAGAAATGTGCTTCATTAACCTGTCATTGACCAAAGGACTTGGTAGCCCTTTATTCTGCAAAACTATGAACCTCTCCATAAAAGAATTAATTTCCACCTGCATATCTTGACATCTTCTTTCTAAATTCTGCATCAAAGTTCTTTTAGTTAGCACCCTTTTGATTTCCAAAATAGTGTCAGTCCTGTTCGGGATGCCAAGTGCTTCCAGTTGTTCCCTATTTCTGTTATTCAAAAAATGTATAAGCCTGTTGGCCAATTCAGGCATTTGTCCTAACTCCGCTCTTGTTCTTTGAATTTCTACATGTGCTGCTTTCACTAAATCAATCTATTCATAAATCACTTGGATAGATGCCCACACATCATTTATAGATTGCATGATGTTCGCCCAGAGTATTTTCTTCATTTTTTCCAGGGGCTTGTCAAACGTGAGCTCTTGTTCCAATGTTTAACTTTACTTTCCAAAGCTTTGATCTCCCTTGTTTTCTTTGCAACACTTATTTTGGATTTATCATAATTACTTTCTATCTTTGCCAATTTTTCCTTTACTTGTGTTAATTCTGTGACTTGTAATCTCATTTCTTCCATGGCCTTTATCAATTCTTCAGTGCTAAAATTAGTACTGCTGCCTCTTGTTGTTGCTGCTATTGATGTACCTATAGGAATTACTTCAGGAGGCTGGGAGTTCGACTCTCCCTACTTTTCCTTCAGTGCTTTTTGTAATGCCTGCTCTGTATCATTCAATCTTTCATTAAGTTTTAGTAGCAGGTCCATCATATCTTCTTCTGATTTCTGTTGTATAACATCTATTGTTTGAGGATGCCTTGAAGGAGGTAGTTTCAGCTGTTTCCTTAGGGCAATAATGTCCTCTTCTTTCTTCTTGATTAGAGTCTGTACGCCTTTAGCATGTTTGGGATCATGTCCCAATCCAATGATGATCTCTTCTAATGATTTGATTTTGTTATCCTTGGCTAGGGAGGAGGCCTTTTCCAAATGAATTTGAGTAGCTGTATTATCCAAGGAATTTTGTAGCTTGTGGGCCATCATTGCTTTGTTAGTCAGTGTGGAATAGACCATTTCCCCAGTTTGTTTGTGAAGTTCAATCTGATCCAAAGGATTAATATCTTTTGCCAAGACTTCTAGATTTGTCCCTATATAGTCTGTTGATGACTGAGGATGTTGCACCTTTGGCTTGAAATAGCTCATTATCATCTTGCCTTCTTGAATTTCATAAGCTGACATCAATCTCTGCTGGTTTGTAGGGGCCATTTTCAAATACTGATTGTAAATTTGCAGTCTTACTGGATCATTTTTGGCTTTTATTTCTATGAATGTATTCTTGATATTCGAAGTTTCTTTCCTTTTTGGCTCAGCGGAGGATACTTCTGCACTGTGTTGCTTTTCTAGTTGTTTCCTTTGTGAGCTAAGAGATGTTTCTACCAATGGAGAAGTTTGTTGGCTCACTGCCCTTTCTTCTCTATGGATGTCTCTAGTCTCTTTCATGATTTCCTCTCCTGATAGAGGATTCAATATTTGTCTTTTAGTCCTAGGTTGTTCCATGGGTCCACTAGCAGGAATAATGGTTTCCTTGTCCCTCTTCTTGCCTCTTTCCTCATTTAGAGGAGTTTGCAAAACTGGAGTTTCTACTGCTTTAGTGTGAGGTGGAGGATTTGGTATTGGTCCATGTTCTTTGGACTTTCCAGGCTGATATGTCATTGTGGGCTATTCTATGGTCTCTACTTCCTTTCCTTTAGGTGTAACTGTGGCTGGAATGTTGACTTCTGGTGGAGGCTGTTGAGAAGTTACAACAATGGATGCCCCCCTTTCTAGCCCTTGAGATAGCTTGAAAAATACCTGCCCAAAAGAATCCAGGTCAAGGGATTTCTCAAGATCTCTCATAGCATTTTCCATCTTTTCCTGTTCACTAATCTCTTCTACTAGGGTCCCTTCTACCCATTCATCCTGATTTGCAAACTGTTCAATTTCTGGGATCTTATGATGTATATAAATTGACAGCTTGTTTCTTACCCTTTTTTCACTTATGAAACTATTTGAGTCATATTTCACCCACCAGAAACTCTTCTTCAATCTAAGGTGGTCTTCTAAAATCTTTTCAGCCTCTTGCCAGGCATCCCTAGAATTGATGACAAAAGGGCCTAACTGGTTTTTGATTCTGAGCTGAGTCGTTTTCTTTGCATTAAAAAAGTGGGTTAAGTCTGCATTTATGATCTATCTGAAATATTCTAGTGCAAATAATCTCATGGGCACATATTTAGGCAATTTGAAAGGGCAAAGTTCACACCCGTACATTCTAATTTCTGTATGATTTTCATATAGGTACCAATCACCTATCTTGTACTGTTTAGATAGCTGCAGAATCTTCTTCATGTCAGCAGTGATCCTAGGAGGGGGAACTCCTATCAATAAAGTGTTTGCTGGGTGTACAAACCAATCAATGAACTCATTATAAGTATAAGGGGACTCATTGGTTTTATGAAAGATGGAACTCCAAAAGATCACAGACCTTCGATTTCCTTTTGAGTCCAATTTCTTGATGGGGAAAGAAAAGATGTTTGGCTGATGATACAAAAAAATATGGTATATAAAAGATGTATATTTGAAGACTACTTCCCTCTCCAAACTTATGAATTGATCATGGATTTTGTTGGCAATGAAAGTGGCATAGTCATATCTGACAGCAGGGGCTGTCCTAGACTAAAGATTAACATTAAAACTAAGGTGATGTCATCAACATATTCAATGGAATTGAATCCCATGATCAAGGAAATCATTTCAACAATGAGTTTGCCAGTGTCAGTGAAAAAGGTTTGTAGGTAAGGAGGTGGACCTTTAGGCTGGTGCTTTGGTAGCATGAAGGTCTGAGAAATACAGCTTATCTCTGATGTGGGCAATTGAGATGATTTTTCAAGAATATAACCCATGGAAGAGGAGCAAGGGGCTCAGTGGAGTGGAACTATATCATTTCATTAATAAACTTAGCAGTTATGGGGAAAAGAACATTCTGGGATGGGGACATAACTGCTCTATGGACAGGGTCATAGTTGGCACAACAATGATGAATTAACTCTGGGAAAACATGGACTGAGGGGAGGAAATACATGGGAAGATTAGATTCCCACAGTCTAAAGATGTCAGACTTGTTTAGATAGCTTTCTCTGAGTAGGCAGAACGCCTGAAGACGGTTCCTGTAACTAGATAAATCTTCTATTTGAAAATCTTTATCTGCAAGAGGCAGATAATCTAAGTCTTTGTGAGGTGCATTTATGGATGCAACATTCAGGGCTATGGTAGTTTCCATGTATGGTTCTTGTGTATTCAAACTAGAGTTGGGGCTTTCTATGGAAAAGATGGACTAAACAATAGTTTTGGGGGCCTTTTTGGTAATTACAGACTGTTTTTAGCTCGAATTTTGGCTTTTGCTGGTAGAATTTTCAGTGAAAAACGTAAATTGCAGGGTTGCAGGGAAAAATGGATAAATACCTGGATTAAGTAGGTAAATTGTGTACTCGCATGTTCAATGATGGACAGCAGAGCACATTGTTGTGGCTTTCCTGGTCGGGTGGCGGACTGAATGCTTGTACAGTCGACTGAATGTTATTTTGCACGAATAACAGTTCATAGAGGATAATGGGAAAATGATGTTTTTATCGTTTATTTAACGAAATTTGGGTTTGGCAGGACTTTTTGGCATTTAATAGGGGGATGAAGTCAGCGTGATGGGATGTTTTATCTTTATGTGTGTTATCACTTAGAACTAAAAATTTGATGCATATAATTCTCTGTCTTAGTCCGATGACAAAGGTCTGTGTTAAGTTGATTTCATTTTATTTTTCCTCACTTAGGATTTGGAGTTTTAAAGTTTTAAACTCAAACCATACTCGACTCCTATTGGTTCTCCCCCACCCATCATTGTTCCATAGCCATGTCTTGTCTCATTCGAGTCACCGTGTCTTTTAGTGATTTCGCAGCGTCATCCCATTTGCCAGTTTCGCAGCGCAATTATGGTTAAGCAATTTCGCAGCGCGTCATGATTAGGCCGTTTCGCAGTGCATCATTATAATTTAAAGCTAACAGCGCTGCGAAATCATGGATTCGTGCATTCTGCAGCGAATCTTTCCCGAAATGTCAAGTTCGATAGGTGAGTCACCAGTTGTGTCCACTCATGTCAGTTTATGTACCCCTCGTTTCACGTTTGAACGCTCATTTGCCACTACCCCACCAATAGATCTGTTAATATGCACAGAAATATCATTCCTAAGAGATTTTGCCGTGCATAGACCTTAATGATGGTCGTAAGTGATGCATGAGTGACAGGTCTGCCTGATTATGTATTGAAGTGTTTCAATGAAACAATTTGAATTTCAAGCGAGCCTGATTTAAAAAAAAAAAAAAGAGAGTTCAATCACCATTTCATCCAGAGCTGTTAGACTTCGTGTGTGAAGATCTCAAAGGAGAAAAATGGAGAGGAAAGAACACAAATCCGGTAAATGCGAGAGGACTGAACCTGAGGGCCTGGATATAGCGTTGAGGGATGAAGGCGTGAAGAAAGCGTTCAAAGATGCCGAGTGCTGGAACTTTTGCAAAAAGCTACAAGGAGGACATGCGCAGGTAACCAAATAATTTGCGCTAAACTTCACTAGTTTAAATTCAAAGATAGCTATGCTAGAAGTACAAGTTTCTCCAGAAGCAATATCCGCTGTGACAGAGATCCCAAGAGGACGAGAAGAATGGTTTAAAAATTTTAAGTTTGATATGAATCCTTGTAAAGAGTTTTTAAAGGAGGCATATGTAAACGAAGACTTAACAAAAGCAGTGCCCAGAAATTATGTCAAGGAACATTATGCTCTTCTTCTCACCTGCATACAGAAATATTTGACCTGTGAAGGAAGGTACAATAAGGTCTATTCTTACCATTTCAAACTGCTTTTGCATTTCACTGGGAAAGTCTCCATAGACATTCCTTTTTATTTATTTCACAGTTTGAGTAAGATGTGTGATAAGGTGCAGCTGAGGAAAGAGGACTGTGAAACCTCTTTGTTTCATCATGGTTTAATCAAGTTGCTAGTTTTAGATGGCCTCCAAAAAATAGGCAGAGACTGGAATTCGTTTATTTTCATGGCTGGATTCCAAAGCAAGACTGGCCTTACTCCACAACCAGCCAAAGAATTCACAATAGCTGAGCTCCAAAAAGAAGCAAGAGCTAAAAAGCAAATCAAGTCACAGCAAAGGAAACCAGTGAAGCCACTGATCATTCAAGAACAACCTCAGCAATCAACAAAGGAAAAAACTCAGGATAAGAAGACTGTACCTAAAACAAGTAGATCTGAAGCAGTCTCAAGGGTAAGGACAAGAAGCCAAATAAATAAGGAAAAAGGTAAGGCCATAGCTGTTGAAGAGAGCCTAGTGTCTAAGGCAAGCTTGAAAGATCTATTATAGGCCATTGAATTCGAGCAATCTGAACCAGTCCATATTGATTTGACACAGTCATCACCAGAAGGTGCCAAGAAGTCTAAAGCCTCAAAAAGGCTTAAATTTGATGAGCCAGGTGAAGAATTTATTTTTAAACCCAGAAGACCTATTACAAGGAAGCAAGTAAAGGAAGCGCTGCCCAGAACAGAGGAAACCGAGAAAGTTAGGCAAAAGGATACAAGCAGAACAGTCATCACATCTCAAGGAGACAATATAGCAGTCATAAAGAGCCAATTAGAAGCAGCTAAATATGAGATTGCCAAACTGAAGCAAGCAGTTAGAAAACATGCAGATGTGTATACAAATTATCGTAAAGCTCTATGGAAAGGGACTGAAACCTTTCAAAACTAGTTGAATTCAGTAGTTGATGGTCATGCCCAATTTCACACATGGACAGTACCAGCCATCAAAGAGGCCCAGTTCATTAGAAAAATAAATATGCAATTAAGAGCTGAGAATAAAGCTCTGAAGAAGAAGATTGAAGACCTGAAGGTACAGCTAGGCCAGTTACCTGCTAAATGAATTTTCTCTTCAAGAGAGGTTTTGTTTCAAATTTTGTCAAATTTTCTTAGTCTTATTGTTTTGAAGAAATGTAAATCCTTGTTATACATATGAAAAGTCGAAGGGAGTTTTTGGCAATTAGATATTTGGGTGATAAAAATTCAGGGTCAAAGGCAAGCTGTTTCAAATAATTCAGCAGTTTCGTAGCGCGCTACGAAACTGCTGTAGGTGATGATTTTAACATAGACAGGCAGTTTGGTATTATGAGCGGGAATTTTGAAAAGGAGACACCTAAAGGATATGCAAGATATCAGATGGAGCTACCATAGCCATTCAAATCAAGACATGTGTACGTTTAAAAAGGTGGAATATTTTAACCCAAGTTCAAATTTCTGTTGTAAAGCCCCTTTATCACCGTTCAAAGGGTATTTAATGATTTGCATACAAGGAACTTTTGCCTGCACACATGCTCATCGATGCAGCCTACAACACATCAAGAACGTGGCAGTGTTCCATATTTTGGGTCATTAAAGGCTAGAAGACATGCTGCTGTACATTCGAGCAATTTAAGGAAAACTGGAACCGAGAAGCAAGGGACATCTCCTAACACTACTGAGCAGTTAAAGATTCAGCGTTCAAGGTCGATATGGAGTATTAAACATCTAGCTCAGCCAAATTGAAAAAGAGACCAGGTGTCAAAGAACAAGGAGAAGTCATTATGCATAGAAAATAGAGTTAGAGTCATAGTTAATTTAGAACTCTTTAAAACTCCAGTCAGCACTTTATTGTATTTAATAGTTAGTTACATAGCTGATAGGTGTCATTAGAGGTAGTTATCGAATTCCCCTCATGCTGGAGGAGGAAGCTCGAATTAGTTAGAATAAGGATTCTATATATAGCTGAAACAACAATGTAATGAGGGTTGGAAATTTGATGAACAAAGCTTGTATTTGGCTTATGTAGAAACTCACTTTCAGTAATATAATTTGGTTTTACTTCTCAGGATTCATGAAGGATTTCTATGTTCAGAATGTATGATCTTGTCCTTTCCTTAATTTTTACAGTTGTATAGATGTACAATCACTCAGAATTCACTGATTGTGCTCTGATTTCCTGTGTGCATTTATAAACTGTGGTTCCATATGAGTTGTGTTCTGAATATTCAAATGCTAAGTGCCCTGACTTCTATGTAAAGTCAAGATCATTGTTTATTAAGGTGTTGTTGACTCCATAGGCCCAATGGATACTTGTTTAATGTATTTCCAGCAGTCATATTTGTCATAGTTATTCTACAAGAGTTAGCCATCTTACCTTAATCAAAATCATTAACCCATCTAGAGAGAGCCCTCTCAGGTTGAGGAGGCTAAGCCTCAGCCTAAAGTAGGTTTGAAATAGTTACTTGAAGTCTTCCTGGTCTGCAGCCTTCCAGGGCCCGATTTTGAGATAACAATGTGGAAGGCGGTAAGTGGTTTTCCCCACACCGCTTTTGGGGTCAGGTGGTTTTAGATGGAGGGTGAGCGAGCATATGGAGCGCGCGACATGTGGCAAGGGTACAGGCAGAAAACCGCAGGGCGATTGCAAGTTAAAGCGAGGTGAGACGGGTGGTTGCAATATGATCATCAACCATCAGATGTAAAGGTCGAGATTGGACGGCTGATGGGCTCTGGAGATGGCGGGGTTTTAATGTATGTGGGCCCGATATAATTAATAGCGTTTTAACCGTATCGAACATGATTCTATTGGTCAGGGTTATGGTTATTAACTAACTCGGATGGTTAATTAATCTCGTTATAGCGAGGTGGGGAAGGTTATTAAAAAACTTCAAATAAGTTTATTAATCCTTATTTTACATTATGACTATGGTTATAACTAACCAGGGCGCGGGTATATAGTAATGCGGGGATTTTATTTAATTACATAATACGGGAAAGGGAAAAACTTATATGGGAATTATATAAGAAATGTTAAAATTTAATATGAATAAATATAATGAACAAGCGCTAAGTTAAAACGTTAAAAATTCACATTTAAACTTAGGCTAAGGATGAAAAAGGGGTTATATGAGAAGTATTTGCATTTTTCCTAAGTAAATAGGGTTTTACTTAGGCAAACTTTATGAAATGAAATGAATGATGGATGGATGATTTCTGAGTACTTAGGCTTTTAGGTCATTGGGTCGAGGGTCCGGTCCCTCCAGAAGTCAGAGAAATGCTCTGAGCCCCTTTGGTTTTCAATGTCCTTAATACCTTTAGGGGGAATTAGTGAAATCTTTAGGGGAAAATGTCAATGGAAGTTAGTTATTTATATTTGCCTTGCTTGAATTGCACCCAGTGTAATATCTGCTTTGAACTGGTGAGAAAAGTAAAGATCAACACATTTAGAAGCATTTTCATCACAAGTATCATTCTGCAACATCATCTACCTACCCTACCTACTTAGGCCTGACATTTTTTCTTCTTTATTAGGGTGCACTTAGACTGGAAAACCCTTATCACACTTTTTCTTTTATATATGGAAGTCTATCTAAATCTAACCTTATTACATCCAAGGGCTTCAGATTAAATTGTTAAGCTCCTTTTTATTCACTCTACCTATCTACTTATCTGCCAAGATTAAACAGTTTGGTCAGATTTTATTCTCTATCTCTACACCATGCAATTGAAAGATGAAAGAGCCAAGTTTGAACAGTTTCACCCTTCATCAATTGTGGCATAAGATTAACAAGTTGCACACAATTGTTTATTACAAAAAATGAAAAAGTAGTGGCATTTTGGACTTGCACACTTTCCTGGTCTATTTTTGTTTGGGGTTCATTTCTTCTAATTTTTTTTGACCATTTTATTCTTTTTACCCTTTGATTTTTCTTTTAGGGTATACCCTCTTTACATTTTTTAAATTTTTTGATTTTTTGACAATATGGAAAACCTTTGAAACAAGAAAAGGTATGAACATATTACAGAGCTCATCAAGTCAATCATGAAATATGACACCTATTGGTATAGGAGCATAACACTGGCTCCACTCGGGGATGGGTTTTCCTGGCGGAAAGTCAAGAATAGTAGTTCAGATGGCTTTCTGAATAACTTTGACTGTGCTCTGAAATCTCCTTCTACTGATTGCTTTATTGTATGTATGACAGTAATCCTTTTGAAGCTTAGGGCCTTCTCTTCAGGCTTCAACTCCATCAAGTTACTATCCAATCCAAACTGTGACATTACCAAGGATATAGTATTTACATGTTAAAATCAGAATACATTAAAAAGTGGGATCATAGTAATGCTTCAGCATTTGACCATTAACTGGCCCTTCTTCTGTCTCTGTGTCATCCAAGTTTTTGAGATAGTAGGTATTGTTCCCTTGTAAAGCATGGATAAAAAAAGGTCCTTTCCATAGGAAGTCAAACTTCCCATGTTTTCCCTTGTCTTCTCTCCTAGAATCCCATCTTATAACTTTGTCTCCAATGTACAATTCCTCTGCCTTGGTTCTTTTATCAAGTATTTTCTTAAGTTTCTCTTGTACCACTTGAGATCTCTGATATACTTCCTCTTTGGTCTGCTGCAAATGGATGGCCTCATTAATTCTCCTTTGAATGTCATTGGATTCCACTTGAGCTTTCTGAAGCAGTTTCATTACTGGAACTCCTAAGGATGAAGGAAATACAGCCTCCATGCCATAGACTAATTCATAAGGACTAGTCCCAATGGATTTCTTTGTAGTAAGTATGTCTGCCCGTAGTGAATTAATAAGTTTCTTGTGCCAGTTTTTCTTGTTTTCTTCCAATAATTTCTTAATGATGTTAATTAGGATTTTATTGGAAGACTCGGCTAGACCATTACCTTGAGGGTAATAGGCTGTGGAATGGCCAAGAGTGATATGGTATTTATTGCAAAAACTTATCATTTTCTTGGATTTAAAGGAAGCAGCATTATCAGTTATGATATTCTCAGGACAACGAAATCTAGACAAGATGTTGGTTTCTAAGAATCTTATAATCACAGTATCATTGGCTTGTCTAGAGGGAATGGCTTCTATCCATTTGTTGAAATAATCTGTGGCAGTGAGAATCCATTTATGTTGGCCAGAAGATGGAGGATGAATTTCTCCAATGAAGTCTAAGCCCCATTGTTGAAAGGGTTTTTCTATGCAGATTGGTCTCAAGGGTAAAGGTAGTAGTTTTCTCTTGCCCTAAAAAATTTGGTATTTATGGCAAGCAGTGACAAATTTCTTTACATCGGTGAACAAGGTTGGCCAATAAAATCCAGCCCTCAGGATCTTGTCTACAGTTGCCTTCCAGTAAAGGTTCCCACCACAGTCTCCTTCATGAAATTCTTGGAGGACATTGTCAGCTTCTTCTTTTACCAAACAGTTCAATAGAATACCTTCATGATTTTTCCAAAATAAAGCATTATCTAAAAATACAAGATTTTGCAGCTTTCAGTTTTATGAACCTTTTCTTTGTCCTTGATAACCCTGGAGGAGCCTGCAGGTTTAATAATACATAAGTTATATCAACATACCATGGTGAATATAAGAAGGCTTGGATGATTTGTGGAGTCACCATCTCCTATTCATTATCCAATTCATTAATATCTAGGGCTTGACAATTTATTTCAGTCATGAGTTTAGCAATCCCTGTCCTTTTATAAGATTTGTAGGTCTAATTTCAATATCATATTCCAATATATCAGCAATCCATTTACCTTGTTTTCTCTCAATTCCATCGAGTTAAGATGTCTTTGACAACAACATTTGACACATAGGTTATTACATGGGAATACAATATGTAGACTCTAAAGTCTTTAATAGCTTTCACCAGTGCAAAAGATTGTTTTTCCATGATTTTGTATTTCAGTGGTGCATCCCCAAGTGCTTTACTAAAAAAGGCTATTGGTTTTCACATCCCTGGTCATCTTTTTGTAATAAAATAACAGCTATGGTGTGTTCTGATGCAAAGGAAAATATTATGAAATCTCTATCAAACTTTGGACTTGTGAGGACCGGTGTTCTAGTCAAATCCATTTTAATTTTCTCAAAAGCTTGCTTGGCTTCAATTGTCCAACTAATACTAGAATCCTTTTTCAACATATTATTAAGAAATCTAATTAATTCAGCTAAATTAGAGATGAATATTCTCAAAAAATTGATCTTTCCTAGGAAAGCTTGAAGTTCTTTAACATTTCTGGGGTGGGGTATCTGCAGAATAGCTTCTATTCTAGCAGGATCAATTCTGATGCCTTCTTTGGAGATTATATGGCCTAAAAGTTTGCCTTCCTCTAGACCATACAATGATTTCTTAGGATTTAAGGAAATACCATATTTTATACATTTCAAGAATACTTGTCTCAGATGATCAAAGTGTTGCTGATCTGATTTAGAAAAAACAGTCAAGTCATCTAGGCATTTTAACATATTTGAATGTACCCCATGGTGTTGTAAATGCAATCTTTTCCTGGTCATCAGGATGAACCAAGATGTAGTTATAACCTGAGAACCCATCCAAGAGTGAAATCCTAGAGGCTCCTACCACCCTCTGTAAAATGTGATCCATCTTGGGCAAAGGGTAATTGTCCTTTAGAGAAACCTTATTAACATTCCTTAAATTGACACATAATCCGATTTCTCTAGTTTTCTGTTGGAAATAATACTGAGAGGGGGGGTGAATCAGTATTATCAGATCAATCAAACTTTTCAATGCTCAGAAACATATACGCTACTTCAGTTAAGTGAACCAGCGTGTACACGCTACTGTGACTAAGTAAAACAGCGTATAAGAAGAAAACTCACAATTTAGTTAGCTTATTCTTCAGTTAAGTGCATCAGGACATTATTCACCACATTAACAGTAAACATGTGCAGTATAACAGAACAGATCAAAAGCCACACACATGAACACCAAGATATAAGGTGGAAACCCAATGTGGGTGAAAACCACCTGCTGCAAGTTGTCTCTATCTTTCTTTAATATGAAACTTCAGTTTACAATCTTTTGTACTGGTGCAGCCTTATACCAGTACGCAGGCTACAACCTGCAGAAGGCTACAACCTTCTCTCGTTCTCCAAACTTCCTTGGAAGGGAGCTCCAACCCCCTTTGCTCTTGTACTAGCCAAGATACTAGTACGTAGGTGCTGACCTACAATCTTCTTTCTTTCAGGTATCACTTTTCATACATTTTCAGACTTGGATATTCCTGAAGCACAACATTACAATCTGAAGACCACAATTCATTCAATTTCCACAACAGATCATTGAAGCATAAAACAACCAAACTTTGAATCACTGAACCACTGAACCCTGTCAATCACCAGTTACCAGAACACAGAGCAGACTACAGAACTCTGCAGTAACAGTCAGACCCTACTGTAAACCCAAAATCAAGCTTCAAAAGATATACGCTACTTCAATGAGCAAAACCCGCGTATACACGCGCTTTTACCGAAGCCAAACTGCGTACAGATCTAAAAATAAACTTTCTCAATTTGCAGCTGTGCCAGACATTAGTTAGACCCAGAACATAATATTGCGACAATATGCAGATCTAGAAATACGCATAATCAACCATATCATGATAGTGCATTTCAAACCATTAGATCCCGATCTATCCTTAGATCTAGTCTTCCATCAACCGATGTGATCTCTCCTTGGCTTAGATCAAGCAACCCAGAACCTGCATATCAGATCTCTTTCTCTCTTAGATATTCAAGCCTTGTCGAAAGATGATTTTGCCTAATGATCTTCTTCTCCTTATATAGTCTTAGGCCTAGCTCAATACCAAGAGCCAAAACCATAGTAACACAATACCATCAACTTCAAAACTAGGGATCGACACGCCCGTCGAGACACAATGGTCCGAAATCATAGGCACAACTTCCAAGGACTAACCACCATGGACCAAAGATACTTTTCCACATACACGCGCTTTTTATGAATCCAACTAGCGTGTACACGCGACTTGGGCTTAACGAACTTGCGTATATGAACTTCCTTGGCATGCTGTACTAAGATCTGTCTTCTGATTAAGTTGCCATCACCTGTACCAACCTCTGAGCACCTGTACCATCCTCTGAGTGAGTTGCCATCAAGGACAACACTTGAATCATAATGCCAACAATCTCCCCCTTTGGACTTGATGGCAACCACCACACCAAGTCACTCTCCCCCTTTGACATCAAGGGCAAAGGGCTGTGCTCCCCCTGAGGACATGCTGATACCTCTGCTTGGCTGTGCTGACTCGTGCTCCCCCTGACAGTAGGCCAGATCTGCAAAAGATGTTCTTCAACAAGAACCAAGACTTATACACCATAAGGGACCTTCCTATCACCAAAAGACTCAATACATACATCCATACTCCCTACCAAGAGGGGACATATCAGAAACAACCAATTATATTACAGCATTCATCCCAGGCATAGTGGGGAAACCAACATAGGCCGTTACATGACCTTGACATCATAAAAGAGATATGACAAGAGAGATACATGACATAGAGACAACAGATCTAGACCAAGACTTAGGAAAGGCACCAGCAGCATCTGATAAACATCTTGTTAGATCAGCAACCAGGATTTCTTTCTGAGCTCCTTCTCCTGAAACCAACAACCAAAACATCTGAATGCCAACAATGCTTTATGAGACTTTTAAGCTGCTCCCCCTGAACCTGTGCCTGTTGCACTCCCTGAAACTGTGCCTGAAGAATTCTGACATTCCCATTGCTGTTCAGAACTTCAGAGTTTTCCCTTGCTGTTCAGAACTTCATATATGCGATTTCTCCTGTATAAAACAGCGTATGTACGCGGATATTCTTTCTGCAACAAGCGTCCAACATACACGCGACTTACCCAGCAGGAATCCGCGTATATACGCGCATATCCCTTCCGTAACCTGCGTATACCAACTTTTCTGTAGAACAAACAAACTTCAACAACAGGATGAAGCATCAACTACTCCCAGCTTTTGTCTGAGATATTCAAAAGTTTCCCTGGGCAGTGGCTTTGTGAGAATATCAGCAACTTGCTCCTTAGAAGGAACATACTCCAACTTGACCTTCTGCTCAAGCACTTGTTCCCGAAGAAAATGGTACTTGATTGGTATGTGCTTGGTCTTTGAGTGCATGACTGGATTCTTTGAAATGCTGATTGCACTTGTATTATCACATAAGATAGAGACAGGTGGAGTGCAAGTGATTTGAAAGTCCTGCAAGGTCTGCATCATCCAAAGAAGTTGTGTGCAACAAGATGCTGCAGCCACATATTCTGCTTCAGCTGTAGATAAGGCAATCGAACTTTGTTTCTTGCTGAACCAAGATACTAATCTGGAACCCATGAAGAAAGCACCTCCACTTGTGCTTTTCCTATCATCCACACTTCCAGCCCAATCTGCATCTGTGTAAGCATGAAGAGTGAGATCTGTATTTCTAGGATACCATAAGCCATAGTTTTGGGTCCCTTGAAGATATTTGAAGATTCTTTTGACTGCCTGAAGATGAGTTTCCTTTGGGTTGGCTTGAAATCTTCCAACCATTCCTACTGCATGTGTAATATCTGGTCGAGTACCTGTCAAATAAAGCAAACTCCCAATCATGGATCTATAAGTGGGTTGGTGAACTGCTGCTGATTCATCATTTGTACTGAGGCTGCATCCTGTAACCATGGGTGTACATACTGGCTTTGACTCTTCCATGCCATACTTCTTCAAGATCTGCTTGAGGTATTTGGTTTGAGACAAGAAGATACCTCCTTCATTTTGTTGGATTTGCAATCCAAGAAAATATGTCAATTCTCCAAGAAGTGACATTTCGAATTCTTTCTGCATAACCAAGGCAAAGTTTTGACTCATAGTCTCTTCATTGCTGCCAAAAATAATATCATCTACATAAACAACAAGAATTAGCAATTTGTTATTTTCAACTTTTATATAGAGATTGCTATCTGCTGATCCTTTTGAAAAGCCTTGTTGGTGAAGATATTTGTCCAACCGATAGTACCAAGCCCTTGGAGCTTGTTTGAGCCCATAGAGTGCCTTTTTCAATCTGCATACAAGGTTTGGATCATTCCCAAGAATGAAACCATCTGGCTGCTCAATATATACTTCTTCTTCTAAGTCTCCATTCAGGAAGGCTGATTTCACGTCCATTTGAAATACCTTGAAGTTTTGAAAGCTTGAGAGAGCAAGGAACATTCGGATGGCCTCTAGTCTTGCCACAGGAGCAAAGGTCTCTTCAAAATCTATTCCTTCTTGCTGTGCATACCCTTTACAAACAAGTCTGGCCTTGTTTCTAATTACTTCTCCATTTTCATTTAATTTATTCTTGAAGACCCATTTTGTTCCTATTACATTCTTATCTTTTGGTCTAGGAACTAATTCCCAAGTGTTGTTCTTTTCGATTTGCTCAAGTTCTTCATCCATTGCTTTGACCCAACATTCATCTTTGCATGCTTCTTTCACATTTTGTGGTTCAATGGAGGAGAGTAGAGCCAAGTAGCTTGAAGCTTCTGCAAGTGTCCTTCTTGTTTGTACTCCTGCTTCTTTCTGCCCCACAATCTGAGTTTCTGGATGATTCTTTTGGACATATCTGGATGGAGTCTTCTCTTCTATTCTTGTCTGCTCCTCTGGTTCTTCTTGAGATTCTTCTTCTTCTTGAGGTTCTTCTTCTTCATTATTTCGCCTTTGAGAGTAACCTTCATCTTCTTCAATGTCTTCATGATGAACTTGCCTGGGAATATATCCCTTCTCATCAACCACTATATCAATACTGTCAACAATTCTGCCAAGTCTTTTATTGTAGCACTTGTATGCTTTGCTATGTGGAGAATAACCAAGAAGAATGCCCTCATCTGCTCTAGGTTCAAGTTTGCCAAGTTGCTCATCAGTATTCTTAATATAACATTTGCTCCCAAAGATTTTGAAATGCTTCACGGAAGGAGTTTTACCACTCCAAAGCTCATGAGGTGTTTGAGTGCTGTTTACTCGGACATTTGTTTTGTTAAGAATGATAACAGCAGCATGTGCAGCTTCACCCCAGAAGGTTGCAGGAGTACCTGATTCATCGAGCATAGCACGAGCCATTTGTTGGATAGTTCTGTTCATTCTTTCCACAACCCCATTTTGCTGAGGAGTTCTAGCTGTAGAGAATTCTCTTCTTATCCCATGTTCATCGCAGAAATCGAAAAATTCATTTGATGTGAACTCCCCACCTCTGTCAGATCTGAGGCACTTAATTTTGTGTCCTGATTCATTTTCAGCCAATGCTTTGAAGGATTTGAATTTTTCGAATGCTTCATCTTTGTGCTTCATAAGCCCTAACCAAACAAACCTTGAGAAATCATCAATGAATAATATCAGATATTCTTCTCCTCGAGGTGTCCTTTTCCTAAATGGACCACATACATCTGTATGGACTAGCTCAAGAGGCAAGCTAGCTGATCCTTCCTTCTCTGGAAAGTTAGTTCTGGTTTGCTTTCCAAACTGACAAGATTTGCATATGGTGTTGTCTGGAATTTTGATATCTGGAAGATCGCGAACTGCCTGATATTTGCATGCTTTCCTTATTTGTGAGAAGCTTAGATGTCCCAACCTTCGATGCCATAACCAGTGCTCTTCATCCTTGCTAAGATAGCATTGTTGTTGTCCTTCTTCAAATATGTACAGATTATTTGGAGTTCTTTTGCCTTTGAGAACTGTTTTACCTGTATCAAGATCACGAACAAGACATCCATTCGATCTGAAAATAACCTCGGTTTTTTGATCACACATCTGGCTGACACTTAGTAGATTATGCTTCAATCCATCAACATACAAAACATTTCCAGCCTTGACCTTTTCCTTCAAAGGAGCAATACCTTTTCCTTTTATAGTTGCAGGAGTATCATTTCCAAAAGAAACTTTCTTTCCCTTTTCTAAAGTAGAATAAGATTCAAGTTTTTCTTTATCACCTGTCATATGTTTCGAACATCCACTGTCAATGTACCATAGATTTTCCTGTCCTTCTGCATAAAAAGCTATCCCACATCTTTCTGTCTGAGGTTCCTTTATTCTCCATTTTTTGGTGCTCGTGGCTTGTTCCTTTTTCTCCTGAAACCTGCTCCTGCATTCAGATTCTTTATGACCAAAATTATTGCAAATAGAACATTCAACTTCATTTTCAAGAACCGAAAAGTTGTTATAGGTCCTCTTTGTAATCCCTGTCATACTTCTTTGTTTTTGAGCTTCCCTAGTCATGATTGTTTTATATGCAACACATTGAGCTGCTTTGTGACCAAAGTTATGGCAAGAAAAGCATTGTCCATTGAAGAAGCTTCTGCGGTTATTGAATCTACCAGCCAACTGATTGTAATTTCTATTTTCATCTATTCTTGTGCCAAACTGAGAAGATTTTACCTGTGGTTGGTTGTAGCTTTTGTTCACCTTTAAGAAGGATTGTCCCTGATAGTTTCTGTTTGTAATTCGTCCCTGCTTTACCTGATTATCTTCATTGTTCTTCTGCTCATTTCTTCTTGCTGCATCAAGATAACTTTTTGAGGTGGATGCTTGAGAGGTTTCTCCATTATAGCCCAAACCTGTCTTGTTTAGAGGAGACCGCTGCACATTGATAATCTCATCCAAAGTTTCAGATCCTTTGACAAACTTAAGATTAATAGCTTTTGTTTTCTCAATTTCTTTTCTGAGACCAACAATTTCACTTTCTAGTTTTTCAAGATGTTTTTCCTTTTCATCAATTTGAAATTGCAAAGTATCAATGATCACACTCTTTTCTTCTATGCATCTCTTGAGTCTAGTAATTTCATTATAGAGATTATCCACATCTACAGCATCCTCATAATCATCATCTTCAAATGCCATTAATAGCTTATATTTATTACCTTGTTCATCTTCATCACTGTTTGATAAGCCATCACTATCTTCATGGGTGTAGTAGCTTTTCTTATTTGCACTTTGTTTCTTATTCCATCTAGCAGGTTCTTTTCCTTTATCCTTATTAGGACATTTTGCAGCATAATGACCTACTCTTCCACAAGCAAAGCATTTGAAAGGTAGCTTACCTCTGAACCTTCCAGCACCCCTTTGAAGATTTCTGACAAAATTTGATTCTTCTTCCTCTTCTTCTGGAACATGGCTTGCCTCATAGTAATCTTCTTTTCCTGATGCCTTAAAAGCAGCTTCCCTTCTGTCTGATGGACCTCCCTTTCTCATTTCATAAGCAGTTAGAATTCCATGTAGCTGAGACATAGTGAGAACTTTGAGATTTTCCTTTTCTTCTATTGCAGATACTTTAGATTCAAACTTGGGGGATAATGATCTTAGAATCTTTTGAACTACTATAGTCTCTTTTACTTCTTCACCCAAATTTTTCATACAATTGACAATCTCATCTACCCGAAGAAAATAATTAGCCACACTTTCATCATTATACATCTTGAGAGTCTCATATTGAATCCTGAGAGTTTGAAGTTTAGCTTGCTTTACCTGTTCATCTCCTTCATAGCTAGTGATCATTTTGTCCCATATCTCTTTTGCTGATTTGAAGTGCATGACCTTCATGAATTCTGTTTGGGATATACTTCCTAATAGAGTACTGACTGCTTTTGCATTTGTTTCATATGTCTTTTTCTCAGCTGGATCTGTAGGAGTAGCTGAAGGAAAAGCATAGCCTGTTTCTACAATGTTCCAAACTTCTGTACCAAGAGATTGAAGATATGCAGTAACTCTTACCTTCCAATAATTGAAATTTGTTCCATCAAAAACCGGTGGCCTGATTGATGCTTCTTTCTCGTAGTTGCTCATGATGAATGATCTACCTTCAAGCGATCAAGCTTCTCTGAAGGACCTGCTCTGATACCAATTGTTGGAAATAATACTGAGAGGGGGGGTGAATCAGTATTATCAGATCAATCAAACTTTTCAATGCTCAGAAACATATACGCTACTTCAGTTAAGTGAACCAGCGTGTACACGCTACTGTGACTAAGTAAAACAGCGTATAAGAAGAAAACTCACAATTTAGTTAGCTTATTCTTCAGTTAAGTGCATCAGGACATTATTCACCACATTAACAGTAAACATGTGCAGTATAACAGAACAGATCAAAAGCCACACACATGAACACCAAGATATAAGGTGGAAACCCAATGTGGGTGAAAACCACCTGCTGCAAGTTGTCTCTATCTTTCTTTAATATGAAACTTCAGTTTACAATCTTTTGTACTGGTGCAGCCTTATACCAGTACGCAGGCTACAACCTGCAGAAGGCTACAACCTTCTCTCGTTCTCCAAACTTCCTTGGAAGGGAGCTCCAACCCCCTTTGCTCTTGTACTAGCCAAGATACTAGTACGTAGGTGCTGACCTACAATCTTCTTTCTTTCAGGTATCACTTTTCATACATTTTCAGACTTGGATATTCCTGAAGCACAACATTACAATCTGAAGACCACAATTCATTCAATTTCCACAACAGATCATTGAAGCATAAAACAACCAAACTTTGAATCACTGAACCACTGAACCCTGTCAATCACCAGTTACCAGAACACAGAGCAGACTACAGAACTCTGCAGTAACAGTCAGACCCTACTGTAAACCCAAAATCAAGCTTCAAAAGATATACGCTACTTCAATGAGCAAAACCCGCGTATACACGCGCTTTTACCGAAGCCAAACTGCGTACAGATCTAAAAATAAACTTTCTCAATTTGCAGCTGTGCCAGACATTAGTTAGACCCAGAACATAATATTGCGACAATATGCAGATCTAGAAATACCATAATCAACCATATCATGATAGTGCATTTCAAACCATTAGATCCCGATCTATCCTTAGATCTAGTCTTCCATCAACCGATGTGATCTCTCCTTGGCTTAGATCAAGCAACCCAGAACCTGCATATCAGATCTCTTTCTCTCTTAGATATTCAAGCCTTGTCGAAAGATGATTTTGCCTAATGATCTTCTTCTCCTTATATAGTCTTAGGCCTAGCTCAATACCAAGAGCCAAAACCATAGTAACACAATACCATCAACTTCAAAACTAGGGATCGACACGCCCGTCGAGACACAATGGTCCGAAATCATAGGCACAACTTCCAAGGACTAACCACCATGGACCAAAGATACTTTTCCACATACACGCGCTTTTTATGAATCCAACTAGCGTGTACACGCGACTTGGGCTTAACGAACTTGCGTATATGAACTTCCTTGGCATGCTGTACTAAGATCTATCTTCTGATTAAGTTGCCATCACCTGTACCAACCTCTGAGCACCTGTACCATCCTCTGAGTGAGTTGCCATCAAGGACAACACTTGAATCATAATGCCAACATTTTCTTCCAAGTGGGTACTAAATTAGACACCCACTCTGAAAACCTGATAGGAGAAATTATTCTTGCTTCATACATTTGTTTGATTTCCTTTTCAATTAAGGGCAGAAGTACAGGATTGATTCTTCTAAGCTTTTGCATGAATGGTTTCTGGTTTTCCTTCAGAGGTATTCTGTGTTGAATTATGGAGGTGTCATAAGATTTCAGGTCTTCATAGCTCCAGGCAAAAACATCTTGGAACTCTCCCATTAGCTCAACATACTTGAGTTTTTGGTCGGGGGGAAAGGATTTGGATAACTTCACTATTTTAGGATCATCCTTAGTTCCCAAATTATAGTCCTCAATATCTGCTCTTAAGGGTTCCATCTTGGGTTTTTTAGGAATATCATTAAAATCAAAAATATCTTCCAAAGGTGTTAAGCCCTGAGGCAAATGATTGTCTTTCAAATTGATTACTTCAGATTCTCCTTCAACAATTTCATCAATATCCATCTCTTAAAGTTCCTCCATTTCCTGTTTGGTAAATTTTGTTGGATGCAGCATTTGAGTTGCACTTTCTGCTGAAATGTGTGTTTCTATCTTGTTGGTTTGATCAAATTCATTTACTGTATCTACATCTATGTTTATGTTACAAAATTCCTCATCTAAAGTCAAAAAATTGCTAATCTGCTTATCACCATCAAACACTTGCCAGTTTTTCAAATTCTCAAGTATAGCCGGCCTATGTCTAATCTTAGCTGTGAACTGATGATTGGGTTCAAATGGTAATTTATAGGTGTTGGCAAACATTGTCAGACTATGATCTTGCAAATTGTGTTTTTTTGGGATCTTGGCAAGATTAGTTTCCAAAAATGTGTTGAGAATATCTATCACTGTATCTCTGTAATACTTCAGTCTGGGATCATTTGTTGAATACTATCCTTTAATCAATTGAACAATTAACTCAGAATCTCCTAAGACAAACACCCTAATTGCTCCTAATTTCTTAACCAATTTAATACCTAGCAACAGAGCTTCATATTCTGCCATATCGTTTTTGCATCTAAAGTTTAATCTGTAGGCATGGCCTTGAGCATGGTCATTTTCAAGATTATGCACCCAGACTCTTGCGCCTATTCCTAATTTGTTAACTGAACCATCAAATTCCAAGTGCCAGAGAATTCATGTTCATAATTTGTGTCAGGAGTCTCAGGAATCTGTTTAATAAGGAGATTTGATTCTTTGCTTTCTTCTGTTTTCTCTTTAGTGTCTGATGTCTCATTGTTTTCAGAAATTTCATGTATTTGAACACTAGATTTATCATTTGCAATTTCTATTGGTTCTGCTAAAACTTTCGATTCAGGTAAAGGATCAATTTCAGCATTGTAGAGTATGAAAGAGTCCATATCAGAGTGAACTGATTAGATAGGGAAATTTTGGGGTTTCTCCTGAATACTTACAATGTACTTCATTAAGGTTTCTCTGTACAGTTTTTTGGGTTGACCGAATACTAAAATAGTAGCATAAGACATGTCTAGTTGCATAGATCCTTGGAGCTTTGCGCCCCAAGACCTAGACAATAACATGCCATACTTCGGTGGAATGTCAGCTACTACTATGTCCATTAGAATTGTTTTGGTAGGATATTGAACTAGTGACACACATAAGTCTTTGATTAAACCTAAACATCTGACCTGACTTGAATCAAAGGAAAAGAGGTCTTTATATGGTCTGGTGATGTCTAAGTCCAATTTCTCCATTACAGATTTAGGCATTAAGTTATGAGAGGCACCAGAATCAAACATGGCATTATGAAGTATTTTATCATGTATGTTCAGACTCACATAGAAAGGAGGGACTCCTCCATCTACTGATTTACCATTCACTTCAGGGCCAAAAATAAATTCGGCTAATCATCAAAGATATTTACTTAATCTTCATTAACCGAGATTTTGAGTGACTTGTTAATTTGGCTTCTGTAGACATCATGTTTAGCTAGTTCAGACAGTGGAACATCTATATTTAATTTGCCTACTTTAGCTTCTAGATTAAAAGGCTTTTCAGTTTGAGTTATTGCATTCCAGATAGCTGGATTCTCTTTTTCATCAGTGTTCTCTGTGTTTTTCTCCTTTTCAAGAGTGGGGTTATAGGCAGAAGTTGTTTCAACTTCTAGAGGTTCCATGTTTCCTTTGGATAGAATAGAAGTGGAAAGTTGCCTATTATTGGGTTGATTATCTGACACATCTTCAATAATTGGGTTAGATGCGTTAGGGTCTGTTCTGGAAAGAATATGTACAGGAATATTATTGGCCTTACTTTTGTTAGGCTGCTTGGTGGCTTTCTGTTTATTAGTTTCAGAGACATCTATTCTTCTGCTCCTCAGATTGTATTTTTTATGGACTCCATAAATGGCAGTATCATATCCCTCCCTAAAGTCAAATGATTCACCTGAATGAGTTTGGAATTGTTTCAGAACATAGGCTTCTTGATCATCTTGGGTCAAGAAAACTTGTTCTCCATTGTTGAGTCCCATTAAATTGATTTGGGTGTCTTCTGTTGGCTCATCAGAAGTGGAGGCTTTAGCATAATTTTCTTGGAAAGGGGGCCTAAGATTTTGATCAGGGCCAGTCTTCCCAGTATTCTGAATTTGGTTCTTCCTGAAATTTGGATTTCTTCCTGTGTTGCCAGGTTGTCCATCCCAAGGGGATTTCCTTTTGATTGTCTCTACTCGATCTCCTAATCTCTCCATACCTTTGATAATAGCATCAAGTTTTTGTTCAAAGGCTGAAGGTTCTTCTTTCAAAGGTATCCTCCTTTCAGCTCTAGCTCTAGCTCTTTTGGATATTAGGTTAGCTTCAACACTAACAGCTATGCTTTGCATTTCTTCTAGGGTTCGAGGAGCTCTTTCCCTCAATTGGTATTCCATATCTGAATCAAATCCATTAGGAAACTTGATTAATGTGAATTCTGGAGGAGGTCTAAGGTTTTGAGGGATAGCATTGTAAACATTATTGAACCTAGTACAGTAGTCTTGTACAGATTCTTGTGTTCCCCTCTTCAAGGCTTCATACTCTAACAAAATATGGAGAGGGTCCTTCTTCTTTTCCCATCTGTTCAAGAATGTTTGATAAAGAGCTTGTAGGTAACTAATAATGTTTGCAGGGAGGGCTCTAAACCATGTTCCGACATCTCTAATTAAACTTTGAACAAATATCCTCATTCTAACATCATAAGCATCAACTTCATATATCTCAAAGTAGTCTGTCATATTTTTAGTATGTTATTGTTTAGTATAAGTACCAGAGCCATCAAAAGGAGTGATTTTGCTTTGATAGTCTTGGGGCATAGCCCCTGGGTTAGCAGGTAAGTGCAGAGCAGTGTATCTGTTTACCATGGCTGGAGGGGTAGGTGTGACAGATGATTGAGCAGGGATAACAATAGGAATATGAGTTGTAGATGGAGGGGTGGAAGAGGTGGCTTAGGGTTGAGATGAACTTCGAGAGGCTGAAGTAATCATAGAAAGGTTTGATATTCCTACAGAGGTAAGTTTAGATTGAATGGAATTCTACAAATGTCTGTCAATATGTGAAGTGACAACCTCAAGTTGAAAATTTTCAATGAATAATGGATCTTGAACCGTGCGGGCTAAGGCAGATTCACAAAAAGTTACAAATAAAGAAGTCTCAAAATACTCATCAAAAGGTTCCTCCTCAAGGTAAATCCACTTGTCTGGATAGGATGTTGATCTATGTAAAGGCCGTGAACTAGCAGAACTCTCTTGGCTATCTTTTTTCCATAGAATCCTAGGGATCATATTAGGGTTTTCAAACACAGGAGGTGGATTTGGATCAGGGTTAGATTTGGTGTAACGAGTCCTTTCTGAAGCCAGGTTTCTAGGTGAATAGGTGGATTTGGATCAGGGTTAGATCTGGTGTAACGAGTCCTTTCTGAAGCCAGGTTTCTAGGTGAATTTTTGGGTTTTTTGGTTGGGCAAAACAACTTCTTACAATTTCTTTAAAAAGATTTAGATATGGGTTTTGAACTTTCTTAAAGACTTACTGGAAAATAAAAGGAACTGATCAAGAATTTGAAACTAGGTCTTCAAACCATAAACTAGACCGGAGATAGACTGAAGCAACATTCATTTACTTCTGCAATTGCAAAGAAAGAGCATCTCAAAGGCTATGTGGCTAACTTCAGGCTCCGTCTGCAGTTTATAAAATAAACAATAGTAACAAACAAAATGTTTAGAATCCCCAGTCGAGTTGCCACTATGTTATCACTCAGATTTTCCCAGAAGTTGTAAGAAGGGGGAAGTAAATACGAGGTAACCACAAACCAATCTTTTAGATACAAATTCTAGCCAATCTGTATCTAGAGGGGGCTCTCTCTTTATGATTTAGCTTTGTTTTTGAAAGGTTTTAGGCTACTTGTGAAGTTTTAGGGGTTTTGTTTGAATTTGGGTGGTGAGATTCAATAGCAAAGGGGTAATACTGAATAGCTTAGTCCATTGGGCTGATGGAGTCAAAGAAAATGGCTTAACTAGAATTGGTTTCTTCACAAAGGATGGTTTAATAGAGCAAGGTAGTCAAAAAGGGAACAATTAGAGACTGAAACATGGGATGGGCTTAAAGGGAAACTAAGAATCCTTTAACATACTTTAAATGAGTAGAATATGACTAACCATCAGTAAAGAGCAATTAAGAATTCTTCACTAAATGATTAAAATGAAAAACTAGGGAACAGGAGCAATCAAGAATTTGTTGTTTATACTAGTACAGAAGAAAACATTAAGAATAATAATGATTGAAAACAGAGTGCAATTAAGCAAATTATGAGTTATTCTTTTTCATTTATCATTCAGAGGCAAAACATAGATGATATTTTAAACAAGGAAAACTATAAAACACAAGGTATAGATGAACTTATTGATCTGATGTTTGATTCAAGAATTCTGAGAAAAGTCCTTAGCTCCAATTCTTCATCCAGCAAGCCACAAAGTTGGTCCAATCAGCACTTTATTCCAAAATAGTCAATGTTACAGCAATGTCTAAGGATCCACCCTCGATACTCCAATTGAGGGGGTATTTATACAAAAAGTATTTACAAAAATATCTCATAACAGAGTGAGATATATTCTAGTGATGACTAATTATTTTTACAGAAAAAAAGAGACACTTAGTCTCGAAGATAGGAGAAAGGTGAAATGATGATGTGCTGTTCCTATTCTCGCTGAATGTGCTAGAGGCAGGCCCTTTTATTTGGCTTGCTGCTGTCCTCTTTAGTAACTCTATGCTAGCTGCATTGTTTTGACCAATACTTTTCACCTATTCTGATACACTTCAACCTGTTTGAACTCTCTTCATCTTTGTTCATCCTGCTATAGTAAAAGTCCAAGATTTACATTTTACCAAAAGTAAATTTACAAAATTTCCAATATGTCCTCCTGCCATTTTTTCTTTGGCAATTTGTGTTTTTGGATTTTCCTCAGAGTCTCATCAGTTTCTGTATATCTGAAAAAATTAGGCTAGAGTTGAAATAGATGCTTTACCTCACGTTCAATATAGAATAAGTTCTCCAAGCTGTCATAGAGAACTTGGCTTGTGGGAAGTGTTTTTGTTCCAGATGCACTTGTTGATGAGGTAGCTTGATTTCCAGCATACTTATTCAATTTATCTACATAAGCAATGTGCTTCATTAACCTGTCATTGACCAAAGGACTTGGTAGCCCTTTATTCTGCAAAACTGTGAACCTCTCCATAAATGAATTAATTTCCACCTGCATATCTTGACATCTTCTTTCTAAATTCTGCATCAAAGTTCCTTTAGTTAGCACCCTTTTGATTTCCAAAATAGTGTCAGTCCTGTCCGGAATGCCAAGTGCTTCCAGTTGTTCCCTATTTCTGTTATTCAAAAAATGTATAAGCCTGTTAGCCAGTTCAGGCATTTGTCCTAACTCTGCTCTTGTTCTTTGAATTTCTACATGTTCTTCTTTCACTAAATCAATCTCTTCATAAATCACTTGGATAGATGCCCACACATCATTTATAGATTGAATGATGTTGGCCCAGAGGATTTTCTTGATTTCTGCCAGGGGCTTGTCAAAAGTGAGCTCTTGTTCCAATGTTTTAACTTTACTTTCCAAAGCTTTGACCATTGTTTTCTCTGCAACACTTATTTTGGATTTATCATAATTAATTTCTATCTTTTCCAATTTTTCCTTTACTTGTGTTAATTCTGTGACTTGTAATCTCATTTATTCCATGGCCTTTACCAATTCTTCAGTGCTCATATTAGTACTACTGCCTATTGTTGTTGTTGCTATTGATGTACCTGTAGGAATTACTTCAGGAGGCTGGGAGGTCAACTCTCCCTGCTTTTCCTTTAGTGATTTCTCTAATGCCTACTCTGTATCATTCAATCTTTCATTAAGTTTCAGGAGCAGGTCCATCATATCTTCTTCTGATTTATGTTGTATAACATCTGCTGTCTGAGGATGCCTTGAAGGAGGTAGTTTCAGCTGGTTTCTCAGGGCAGCAATGCCCTCTTCTTTCTTCTTGATCAGAGTCTGTATGCCTTTAGCATCTTTGGGATCATGTCCCAATCAATGATGATCTCTTTTAATGATTTTATTCTGTTAACCTTGGCTAGGGAGGAGGCCTTTTCCAAATGAAGTTGAACAACTGTATTACCCAAGGGATTTTGTAGATTGTGGGCCATCATTACTTTGTTAGTCAGTGTGGAATAGACCATTTCTCCAGTCTGTTTGTGAAGTTCAATATGATCCAAAGGATTAATATATTTTGCCAAGACTTCTAGATTTGTCTTGATATAGTCTGCTAATGACTGAGGATGTTGCACCTTTGGCTTGAAATAGCTCATTATCACCTTGCCTTCTTGAATGTGATAAGCTGACACCAATCTCTGCTGGTTTGTAGGGGCCATTTTCAAATACTGATTGTAAATTTGTAGTCTTACTGGATCATTTTTGGCTTTTATTTCTATGAATGTATTCTTGATATTCGAAGTTTCTTTCCTTTGTGGCCTAGTAGAGGATACTTCTGCACTGTGTTGCTTTTCTAGTTCTTGCCTCTGTGAGCTAAGAGATGTTTCTTCCAATGGAGAAGTTTGCTGGCTCACTACCCTTTCTTCTCTGTGTCTGTCTCTAGTCTCTTTCATCATTTCTTCTTTTGACAAAGGATTCAATCTTTCTCTTTTAGTCCCAGGCTGTTCCATGGGTCCACTGGTAGGAGTAGTGGTTTCCCTGTCCCTCTTCTTGCCTCTTTCCTCATTTAGAGGAGTTTGCAAAACTGGAGTTTCTACTGCTTTAGTGTGAGGTGGAGGAGTTGGTACTAGTCCCTGTTCTTTGGAATTTCTAGGCTGCCCTGTCATTGTGGGATGTTCTGTGATCTCTACTTCCTTTCCTTTAGGTTTACTTGTGGCTGGTATGTTGACTTCTAGTGGAGGCTGTTGAGAAGTTCCAGCAATGGATGCTCCCCTTTCTGGCCCTTGAGATAGCTTGAAAAATACCTGCCCAAAATAATCCAGGTCAAGGGATTTCTCAAGATCTCTCATAGCATTTTCCATCTTTTCCTATTCACTAATCTCTTCTACTAGGGTCCCTTCTACCCATTCATCCTGATTTGCAAACTGTTCAATTTCTGGGATCTTGTGATGTATATAAATTGACAACCTATTTCTTACCCTTCTGTCACTTATGAAACTATTTGGGTCATATGGCACCCACCAGAAACTCTCCTTCAATCTAAGGTGGTCTTCTAAAATCTTTTCAGCTTCTTGCCAGGCATCCCTAGAATTGATGAGAAAAGGGCCTAACTGGTTTTTGATTCCCAGCCGAGCCTTTTTCTTTGCGTTACAAAAGCGGGTTAACTTTGCATTTATAAACTGTCTGAAATATTCTAGTGAAAATAATCTCCTGGGCACATATTTAGGAAATTTGAAAGGGCAAAGTTCACACCCGTACATTCTAATGTCTGTGTGATTTTCATATAGGTACGAATCACCTATCTTGTACCATTTAGATAGCTGTAGAATCTTCTTCATGTCACCAGTGATCCTAGGAGGGGGAACTCCTATCAATAAAGTGTTTGCTGGGTGTACAAACCAGTCAATGAACTCATTATAAGTATAAGGGGACTCATTGGTTTTATAAAAGATGGAACTCCAAAAGATCACAGACCTTCGATTTCCTTTTGAGTCCAATTTCTTGATGGGGAAAGAAACGATGTTTGGCTGATGATACAAAAAAATATGGTATATAAAAGATGTATATTTGAAGACTCTTTCCCTCTCCAAACTTATGAATTGATCATGGATTTTGTTGGCAATGAAAGTGGCATAGTCATATCTGACAGCAAGGGGCTGTCCTAGACTAAAGATTGACATTAAAACTAAGGTGATGTCATCAACATATTCAATGGAATTGAATCCCATGATCAGGGATATCATTTCAACAATGACTTTGCCAGTGTCAGTGAAAAAGGTTTGTAGGTAAGGAGGTGGACCTTTAGGTTGGTGCTTTGGTAGCATGAAGGTCTGAGAAATACAACTTATCTCTGATGTGGGAAATTGAGATGATTTTTCAAGAATATAACCCATGGAAAGAGGAGCAAGGGGCTCAGTGGAGTGGAACTGTATCATTTCATTAATAGACTTAGCAGTTATGGGGAAAAGAACATTCTGGGATGGGGACATAACTGCTCTATGGACAGGGTCATAGTTGGCACAACAATGATGAATTAACTTCGGGAAAGCATGGACTGAGGGGAGGAAATACATGGGAATATTAGATTCCCACGGTCTAAAGATGTCAGACTTGTTTAGATAGCTTTCTCTGAGTAGGCAGAATGCCTGAAGACGGTTCCTGTAACTAGATAAATCTTCTATTTGAAAATCTTTATCTGCAAGAGGGAGATAATCTAAGTCTTTGTGAGGTGCATTTATGGATGCCACATTCAGGGTATGGCAGTTTCCATGTTTGGTTCTTGTGTATTCAAACTAGAATTGGGGCTTTCTGTGGAAAAAATGGACTAAACAACAGTTTTGGGGGCTTTTGTGGTAATTAGTGATTGTTTTTAGCTCGAATTTTGGCTTTTGCTGGTAGAATTTTTAGTGAAAAACGTAAATTACAGGGTTGCAGGGCAAAATGGATAAATACCTAGATTAAGTAGGTAAACTGTGTACTCACAGGTTCAATGATGGATGGAAGAGCACGTTGTTGTGGTTTTCCTGGCCGGGTGGTGCACTGAACGCTTGTACAGTCGATTGAATGTTATTTTGCATGAAGAACAGTTCACAAAGGATAATGGGAAAATGACGTTTTTATCATTTATTTAATGAAATTTGGGTTTGACCAGAATTTTTAGCATTTAATAGGGGGGTGATGTCAGTGTGATGGGATGCTTTGTCGTTATGCGAAAGGTGGTAAGTGGTTTTCCCAGCACTACTTTTGGGGTCGGGTGGTTTCAGACAGAGGGCGAGTGAGCATATGAAGCGGGCGACACATGGCAAGGGTACGGGCGGAAAATTGCTGAGTGATCACGAGTTAAAGTGAGGCAAGAAGGGTGGTTGCGATATGATCGTCAACTGTCGGATGTAAAGGCTGAGATCAAACGGCTGACGGGCTCTGGAGATGGCGGGGTTTTAATGTATGCGGGCCCGATATAATTAATAGCATTTTAATCATATCGGACGTGATTTTATTGGTCAGGGTTATGGTTATTAACTAACCCGGATGGTTAATTAATCCCATTATAGTGAGGCGGGGAAGGTTATTAACAAACTTCAAATAAGTTTATTAATCCCTATTTTACATTATGACTATGGTTATAACTAACCGGGGGCGGGGTATATAGTAATGCGGGGATTTTATTTAATTACATAATACAGGAAAGGGAAAAACTTATATGGGAATTATATAAGAAATCTTAAAAGTTAATATGAATAAATATAATGAACAAGCGCTAAGTTAAAACATTAAAAATTCACATTTAAACTTAGGCTAAGGATGAAAAAGGGGTTATATGAGAAGTATTTGCATTTTTCCTAAGTAAATAGGATTTTACTTGGGCAAACTTTATGAAATGAAATGAATGATGGATGGATGATTTCTGAGTACTTAGGCTTTTAGATCATTGGGCCGAGGGTCTAGTCCCTCCAGAAGTCAGAGAAATGCTCTGAGCCCCTTTGATTTTCAAAGTGCTTAATACTTTTAGGGGGAATTAGTGAAATCTTTAGGGGAAAATGTGAATGGAAGTTAGTTATTTATTTTTGCCTTGCTTGAATTGCACCCAATGTAATATCTGCTTTGAACTGGTGAGAAAAGTAAAGATCAACACATTTAGAAGCATTTTCATCACAAGTATCATTCTGCAACATCATCTACCTACCCTACCTACTTAGGCCTAACATTTTTTCTTTTTTATTAGGGTGCACTTAGACTGGCAAACCCTTATCACACTTTTTCTTTTACATATGGAAGTCTATCTAAATCTAACCTTATTACATCCAAGGGCTTCAGCTTAAACTGTTGAGCTCCTTTTTATTCACTCTACCTATCTACTTATCTTCCAAGATTAAACATTTTGGTTAGATTTTATTCTATATCTCTACAGCGTGCAATTGAAAGATGAAAGAGACAAGTTTGAACAGTTTCACCCTTCATCAATTGTGGCATAAGATTAACAAGTTGCACACAATTGTTTATTACAGAAAATGAAAAAGTAGTGGCATTTTGGACTTGCACACTTTCCTGGTCTATTTTTTTTTGGCGTTCATTTCTTCTCATTTTTTTCGACCATTTTATTCTTTTTAACCTTTGATTTTTCTTTTAGAGTATACCCTCTTTAAATTTTTAAAATTTTTTGATTTTTTGACAATATGGAAAACATTTGCAACAAGAAAAGGTATGAACATATTACAGAGCTCATCAAGTCAATCATGAAATATGACACCTATTCATATAGGAGCATAACACATGGTTCGATCAAAGAGGAGGTCTATGTGGAGCAACCCGAAGGATTTGAGATTCATGATCGAGAATCTCATGTGTGAAAATTAAAGAAAGCCCTCTATGGGCTAATGCAGTCACCTCGAGCATGGTATGAGAGGACTGATAGCTACCTGATGAAGTTGGGATTCAGTAGGAGTGAAGCCGACCCTAACCTTTACTTTAAGGTTGAAAATGAAAAACCTCTCATGCTGGTGTTGTACATTGATGACCTCTTTCTAACAGGTGTAGACCCTCTCATTATCAAATGTAAGAGGGAGTTGGATTCCATGTTCGACATGAAAGGCCTAGGACTGATGCACTATTTCCTAGGACTAGAAGTCTAGCAGAAACCAAGGGATATTTTCCTATGTCAGGGAAAATACGTGGTGAAAATATTGGAGAGATTCGGTATGGTGGACTGCAAGCCCGTGACTACCCCAATGGAGCTTGACTTCAAGAAGTTAAGCGGTAATGCTACCAGACCTACTTTATGAAATGCTACCGAGTATCGTCAACTTGTCAGAGCATTGATGTTCTTGGTGAACTCCCGTCTAGATATATGATTTGCAGTCAACACGTTGAGTCAACATATGGTTGAGCCTCACCACACACATTGGATTGGTGCCAAGAATTTGTTGAGATATCTTTGTGGCACAATCACTCATATGTTGAGATACACTATCAGAGATGTGAGACTACTTGGATATATCGATGCTGATTGAGCAGGTAGTGGTGGACTAAAAGAGCACTTCTAGGTGTTGTTTCTCTTTGGGATTTGCCTCAATATCCTAAATGAGAAGGAAACAGAATTCAGTGGCTTTGAGCACCACCAAGGTAGAGTACAGTGTTTCTAGTATGGCCTCCTGTGAGGTGGTCTAATTGTGAAAGCTCTTCAGTGAGATGTTTAGATTTACATTGGATGCCACCATGATCTTGTGTGAAAACTAGAGTGGGATTTGTTTATTAGAGAATCACAAATTTCATGATCACTCCAAGCATATCGATATCAGGTACCACTATATTCAGGATATGGTGTAGCAAGGAGCAATAAGGCTCCAACATATTGGTACAAATGAACAGGTCACCGACATTTTGATGAAGCCCCTGGGAAAGGTCAAATTCTTGACTTTTTGAGAATGACTTGGTGTCATTCACGGACCCTCTTATGAGGTTCGAGTATGATGTATTGAGCTCTGGGAGCTCCAGGGGTGTGGGGTACTTCTTGGAGCGACATGTGACCACAGGGTGACTCACCATTCCCTGGTGGTGCACTATGCACAGGGTGAAAGGTTCAACCTTCCCCTGTGTCACCCCATGGTGACTGTAGGACAAGATGATTAGTACTCCTGTGGCCCAAGATGATTAGTTCTCCATGGGGATTGTGGAACAAGATGATTATTTCTACTATGGACCAAGATGATTAGTTCTCCATGGCGACTGTGGAATAGGATGATTAGGTCTCCTATGGGCGAGGATCATTAGTTCCCCTATGGCGACTGTTGGATAGGATGATTCGTTCTCCTGTGGATAGGATGATTAGTTCTCCTATCGAGGCATCCTACCCATGAAGTCTGGGACTCATGGGAGGTACCTCTCATTCGATCAATGAGTATGGCAATGGGGTTAGGGACCATTAGTAGTACTATCAATGGATGCATCATTGTATCTACCGTACTTCCTATGCTAGGATGACCTCCATTGATTTGGGATCAATGATACTGATCTGGGATCAGTGAGAGTGGTATGAAACACTCTGAGACTAACTTCGGGCCAGTGGAGTATGGTATGATACATCCTAGATTATTTGTTCTTCTTCATAGTTCAAGCAGAGCAGAGTAGAGCAAAGCAGGGCCAAGCAGTGCAGGGCAGTGCATTTGATGGTTGTGATAGTAGCGATGGTCAGACAGATTGTAGATGGAGTTCTCCCTAGTTGAGAGGGAGTGTTAAAATTGGAAACTAGGGCCAAACTCCATGTGGGTAGCCTCATTTATGGTAGCTGATATTTTTCCTAGATTCCTCTTGTCAAGAGGTGTAGGATTGATCTAAAGATCATCTGATTCCGACAAGTATTTATGGAGATATGAATTTATTTGTATTTACTTGACAAATTTTCAAGGTCGGCCAATAGTTAAATGTGTGGCACACATGCCCAGTGAATCATATAAATACAAGAGAGGTTGATTCATTTTCTCATCATCTCATATCACTCATTCTTCTCTCTCTCCTTAGCTTTGGGTTATACAAGGAGCAACTCACACGTGGGAAGAAGGAGAATGCGTTAGGGCGAGGACGTTGCAAGGAGGACGCAAAAAGCTACTGAAGGTCTCTTTGACCTGTGTTGACCAAGCTTTGACTCATCAAGGGTGCGGTTTGGTGTGGCTACCTCTCATAGGTAGGCCATATATTTGGGCACAAAAATTAAGGAAATCCATCCATAGGTTTGACCAGCGTTGACTGCCCTAGTTTTGGGCAGCAGGTTGACTTCATTCGTTGACTTCATTCAACATCAGTTTGACTGTGTTTATGGGGCTATTCAATGGTTGTTTCTTTAGGCTGTTCAAGGGCTAGTTGAACGGAAATTGACCAAGCATATTAGAGGTTAATTTCAACTTTTTTGACCAAGTTTGACTTTTTTAATCTAGGATTTGCTGCTGCTGATATAAAATTACGGAATTCTAAGTTTTTACTATTTCTCTTTGCTGAACTATTGAAGATAAAAGAAGATTTGATCAAAGGGTTTCCCCGCATTGGGGTTTGTCCCTGGCTAGCTGCCACATCTTGTGTATCTTGTCTTGGCTTGTTTTCTATTGATCGTTTAATGTTCTATCTGCACTTTACTTAATGTATATGCGATTTCTAATTTGTGGCTAATAAGAATAAAATAAGCAAACTGCTCTAAGCATAGAACATACCATAATTTAACACTATGTGATTGGATCATTAAGGCTCGAATTGTAATTCCTCAGTTGGTAAGTTAGTTTCATATTTATCCTCAGTTTCTTTCGAATCCTATAAATACCCATTTTTAATTAATGAAAATGGAGGTGATATAGCTAGATATTATACGCAAGGCATGATTAACATTCATTGTCTCTTATGGTTTCTATGGATCACTAGAGGACATAACAGATTTGGTGTCCTTTTCTTCTCAGTTATGACTTTATCAATTGATAATGGATTACGTAGAATGTATGTATGTCAATCAGTTGAGTAACATGGTTCTCAAAGGGGAAAAATTGCATGCTGCCTATCTTTGAGTAATTGTCCACACTACTTTTTAGATAACCATGATTTAAATGCCACACCTTGTATCTAGGAGTTCATTCCAAAAAAAAATGATCTTCAATAAGTCCACAATGCTAAATTTCAACTTCTTGGTCTCTGCAAAGTTTAAACTGCCGAAAATCTCTCATGTTGCTCATCCACTACCAAGCACCACTACCTCAAATGGATATAGAAGCATCTTTCTTCTTCACAACACCTTTCTCCTATGCAATTCATCTTTATTATTCATAGAATTTTCTTCCCCACCATCAATGCTAAGGGTTGTTTTGATTTAATGCAACTGCAAGTCGAGACCCAACAGTTGCAATGTGCTTAGATGCATATGACCATAGCTGCAATTTTGGTCATTTTTACCTTTGCTAGGAGATTCTATTATTTCTCCTCTATTGGCCAAAATTCTTGTGTGAAAAAGATGAAAGGATCTCATATTATTGCATCTAGGTCCCCCAACAACACTGATTGGGCATCCACCAATACATCTAGGTAAACTCATGAAGAAAACGAGTATGGTTTTTAACTCAACAAACTTCATACCAGTTACATAGGATTGTTACAAAGCTTTTTGACCCTCAAAGGTACTTCTATACTCTTTTTTCCACCTTTCATTTCTATTGTTAATTATTTGGAGTTAAATAATCAATAGCCATTGTTTTTAGGATTTTTCTATTTTTTCTCCTTTTTCTTTTTAACAGGAGGGGTGGTGGTTTGACTATTGTTTAGGATGTTTTCACTAATTTTGATTTTTCAAATTCAACTTTCATGGATATTAACAACACAAATAGTTTATGTTCATTGTTCCTCCCAAACATAAGCTTCTTCCCACAACCTTCTTGAACAGTGAAAATTCCAAGAGATAATCACTTTTATTGGATTTAATGTCAAATGTTTCTAGGAACAAAGAAGCTTAGACATAATTTTTTCCATATTTCTTATAGTGGAATAATACAAAGATTTAAATACCATCTTTTCTCAAATTCCCTGCCATAAAATTGGGATTTTCAAGGCTACTCACAAGGATATTAAACACTAAGACAACTTGGCTATTGAATCTCTCAATGAGGTTAAAAGAAAAAAATCTATAATAAACACAAAAACGACATCCCTTGCAACTAGCCAAGCTTCTTATCACACATGCAATAATTATAATTCAAATCAACTTTTCATTACTTCAAAAAAATTACAACGAAAACTCCACATGCTATCCAAAAAACAACACTGCACAGTTACCAAAATCACCCCAAAATTGAGCTTTTATAGACTACTAGAGAGGTACAACTACACAAAAGACAAAAACAGGATTCCTTGCAATAGCACCCTACTATACAAACTATAAAGTGAATGAACAACATTGTTGTGTGGAGCCATACATTATTGTTTATTCGAATATACAAACTTTTGTATGACTACACAAGACTGTTCCAAACAACATTTAAACTGAAGTTTATTACTAACATTTATTTATTCATGTTTATTACTCCAACAAAATTTCACCATAAATCAGGTATAGATTGGTTAGGCTTGACAATTTATTTCCTTCTTCTTCATTGAAATTTAGTAAATGAAATCATTTATCCTTTGTAGCCTAAGTAGTCTTGAATGAAGCTTGTCCTTTATCCCAAGTCTACATAACATCCTAATCTATAACACAAACGTTGAGAAGAGCTTTAGACAAAAACTAGAAAAATATTTGTGGGCCTTAATATCACTTTTAATGTCAAGAATGGTGTTGACTCTATGTATGTAGAGGATATTTTACTACTATGAGTGGATAGCCTCACCAAAACTAGTACTGTGAAGAAGATTGATGACAAATTTCTTTTCAAAGGAGAACCAAATAAAGATAACTCTTAATTATATCTACTAAATGAATGGATCAAATGGAAGCCATTTACAGTTCTACTATTTGCTAGCCTCTCAAAAATCGATGTGCTGAAAATGATTGAGCACCCAAGTATTCTCCCTCAATCTAAAAGATGAGATGGACTGATATGCATCAATTGACAAGGTTTGGAATAATTTAAATTATTGATTTACGAATTAATTTCTAGAAGATGTCAGAGAATAAGAAGCCAATTGTTCAACTTTGTTTTCTTTTCTCCTCTAATTTTTATGACCTATTCTACTTTGATTTTTTCTCTTTAACGTCAGTTTTTCATATCTTGGTTATAAACATCATGGAACAGGTCATAAAAACCTTCATGTAAAGGGGCTCCAAATTGTCATATAATAGAATGTTCATCCTCCAAAATTGGGCCAATGTCTATCTTCCAAAATTTGCAACCATGGTTTCCAGGCTTGAAAATGTTATGGACAAGGGAGATTCAGAATGCCTTAGGATGTTCAAACAAGTTTTAAAGTTTTGAGGAATATAGAACAAATAAAACAATGCAAAACGTTTACAATTATTACTATGAAATACAAATCATATAAAAAAATAGAATAACCCTAATATAGAATAAGTTTCAGTACCAATGTTGAAAGTTATATTAATCCTAATAGACTAACGCAATGCATTGTTAAATGAACAAAATTTTAAATAAGGATTGGAATGAATGAGATAAACTTGAAGAATTCTCTTGATAATTTCGAGCCTTTTCATTCTCAAGAGAAAAAGGTTTATTTACATGTACTCAATAGAAAATGTCTAACACGTTTATTGTTAGAATTTACAGCTGAAAATCAAGGCATGATTGAATATTGAAGAATATGGATCAAGAATGAAGTGTTTATGCTCACCACAAACAAATTCTGCCACAGACGCATGGCATCACAGAGCTGAGATATCAGATATATCCACCTTTGTGGAAGACTAAATGTGGGGTGGAAATGCATTGAAGTTAAAAATGGAACATACTTTGGCATCATCAATGGACTGAAGATCCAATGGTGACGCTTGTGCTGCTGGTGAAACTCCAATTTGCAACTCTCTGCAATCTCTCTCATTTTTGCTCCGCCTTGTGAAAAATAATAAATACAATATTTTATTTTCACATTAGATTTTAGTTGAATTTAAAAAAGTAAGGGTCTTACATATTTTTGGTTGTGTTTGAAAACATTTATTTCATATATAATAATAATAATAATAATTTAATTTTAAGGTTATCATTTTTATGCAATGATTTTTTTGTTAAATTTTATGGAGGAAGAATCTGACGGGAAACAAGTGCTCTTAACTTGGTTGTATTGAAAACATTTATGTGTTCTTTCATATTAGGTGGATGCAAACAAAAGAGAGTATACAGTAAGTTGATTCAATAGTTAAAAATAAGTGTTAGTTTCTTAAAATTCATATAACAAATTTGGAAAGAGTAGGGTATGTATCCTTCCTTAGGTAAAGTATATTCAAATTGTTGCTTGAATTGAGTTGTAAGGTCCTATGTCTTCATCTTGATAAAATATATTCCTCTCCTAGTCACTCACATATTTTAGGTTATCATAAGAAAATTAGGTGCTTTTCCTTAAGATGTGAACATTTCATTTTATACAGTGTGATACTGTGGTTTTGACGAGGCATTAAAACATGGAACGAGGATGCACATTTGGGATGCTATTTTTATGTTTTTGTTGAGGCATGAGTGCATGTCTAAGAAGACTCTAACAAGGGTTGAAGAGATTGAATAGTTAGAGACGTTGGGGGGTTTTAGGCTCACTTAAAGGTGTAGAAAAGTAGATTAAGCACCATGAGAAGTTGTGAATAAAACTTAAGCCATTTTACGAGCTACATGAAGGAAAATTGGCAGTGGTACTAAGTGAACATTCCTTGATCAAATTTGATACCCTCACCTTGGCACTACCACTTTGCAATAGGAAGAAGAAATGTGAAATAAATGTGCAACTCACTAAAGAAGTCAGCAAGCTTGTTGCAAATATATATATATAAATGCTCATGTCATGTTTCAAAAGGAGGTGTTGGAACTTGGAATATGACCATTGGAGCAAGAAAGGAAAAGAAGGCAAGAGGAAGCAAATATCAAGTAGGGAAAGGTATGATCAAGAAGCTACAAAAGGCTTCATTTCATGTATTGACTTGCATGTGTATTTTCCTTACCAGATTTGGCATGCATGGTATTTCATGTGGTTCTTTTCTATAACGGCATGGGTATTTCTAGGTGTCACAGTGTTTTTCAACCTAGCCTTTCCATTTCCAGATAACCATGGTGTGATGGGGTTCTCATGTTTTAGTTGAGCTAGATTGTTGGATGGATTCAAAGTTGAGTGAGGTGGATCTCCAAAATGATAGAACACATGGCAATGTAACACCTAAGTTGGACTGTGGGTTGTGGTAGCCGGATTTTGTGTTGTCTCGAATAGCCTAGGAATCCTTTACAGTGAATGGCGGGATATACGATAAAGCCTAAAGGTTGTTTGATCTCTGTTGGGCCTAGTAATCCTAGGTTTCCAGATGCGGTAAAGCCTGGAGAGTGGGTCTCAGTATAGGGCCTAGTGATCTAGGTTTGGATTGTTGTAAATCCTGAGAGACTAGGAGACAGGAAAATTCGTCACGATGTAGGTGGAGAAATCCAGTGGCATCCATGCTTGTTTGGCCTAGTGATTTGGTGGAGATCAAGGTAACTCCTATTAGGATGTGTTCATTTTGTTGGCCTAGTCATCTAGGATGGATTACAATAAGGCTTTGTTTTTGTTGATGAGGATGAGGTGGTTTAGCCTCGGTATGCTCTGGTTGGTTCTTTTGGTTGAGTCCCACATTCATTCTTGGAATATGGCACGGGGGTGAGTGGCAGAAGATATATTTTGCTCATCCATTCTTTAGTTGGGTGGAACATGGTAGTCCCATATCCGATTGGTTTATTGCATTCATTAATGAGAAATCTCATTCCCTTGATTTCTATGTGCAAATGTATTGATGTATATGTCGATTTTGATGGTTGATATTTTTATGGTAATTATTTTCCTATTATGTTTGTTATATGTATATTTTATGACAACAACTATGTATGGCTCTCAACATGTTTTTACTTGTAAATGAATGCATAATGCATCTATGGCCTAATAGATGATAATGCAGCAATGACATGACGCAACAATGGTTCATAGTGATTCTCAAATAAGTATGAGATCCCTACACTTAATTATGTTGTTTGCACCTATAGGTTACATGTTGATGACTTGTTTAATGAAATTCTTGTCATGGTTAGTAGGGGTCGGATTACGGACTTGTTCATCTTATTTCTTTCGCATCATTTTTTCCCTGTAATTTTACTGATTTCAATCTATCACTCCATTATGTGCAGTGGCCTGAGCTCTGGGCCTAAAAAGGTGTCTTAAATCCTAGTGTCACTGGCACAGAACTGACAATTTTGGTCTTTGGTTGTAGACAAGAAAGCCTATGAGAGAGAATTTATTTTTTGGTCGCTCCCTTGCCCATAGCATGAGAGTGACTATGGCCTAAGAGATCTATAACAACAATGGGACCCAGGGACAATTTGTCTGAGTGGATGACTTTTCTCCTGAGGGTTCTATTGATGATGTTGGATGACTGTGTGTGATATGTGCGTTGATTCCACATCCTTAAGGTCACATAGGAGGTTGAATCGGATCATAGTAACCTCTCATCTCATGTTTACCTAGGTTGAAATGGTTACGTGGGTGGATGTGGGAGGAGGGTGTTATAGAATGGTATCAGAGCATGGTTCACCCCTTAGACTGGATGGGCAGTGTGTGTTGGTAATGCATGCATGTTAGTTGAATGTATGTCTCTTACACTTGGATTCCATGTGCTTGTTGCATTGCATCTTGTTGATCATGGTTGTAGAAATGGTTGTCATGAGGGACTTGATGTTGATTTTGTGGAATGCATCATCATGAGTGTACGACTGGTTACATATTGTTATATGTCACTTCAATATTTTTATATGTTGCTTACATATTGTTATATGTCACTTACATGTTATTATATGTTGATTGATTACCTTCTTGTATGTTTTATTACATGTATTAGTCTTGTAGGTTTGGTTACAAGAATTGATCGCTTATGCTCAGCTACATGCATCTATGCATATGTGTAGTTGATTTGGAATTTCTTATGCATGTTGATGATTGCATGTGGGAATGTGTACAATGAAGTAATGGTTTTTGTCATGCATGAGGTCATAGCATGCATTGTCGATATGGCCATGCATCAATGACTGGGCCCTAGCTAGAGTGATGTTTATGTGTTGATACATTTATTTTCGTATGTTTATATGTTGTTTTGTTTATGTTATACATGTATCACATTGATTTTGTGATCTTGTAGACAAGGTAACCTCCCTGAATTATGCTAAGGTATGTTGATTTATTGTGATTTGGTTTATCTGATAGATTATGAATTGTAGGAAAGAGATCAAATGTCTAGCAAGATGGTTGAATACAAAGACTCTCCCTATGAATTTGAAGAGCAGTATGGTGTTGGGAACTCTTCCAATTTGGCAGTTACATTGAGAAGTTTGAAGGAAGAGTTAATGATTTGTAAGGTGGATAATGATCGGATCATACAAGAAAAAGAGAAGCAAGTAGAGGTTAATGCTATACTTCTTCAGAGTTTTTCAGAATTGCAATGATAATTTCCGCTTTAGATTAGCCATGGGCATGAGGATAGAACTAATGGGGCATATGGAAATAGGTCTCCTGGTAGACACAAGTCAGATAGATTTGACATAGTGAGAGATGGCAGGTTTTTGGACACTTAGGATAGGATGGGCGATGAGTACATGTACTATTATAGTTCTAGTTCTGATAGACATCATGATCGTCATTGCTATCATCCTTACAGAAAGAATGATAGGGGATACTTGTTAGATGAATTCAAGAAATAGAAACCACCTACTTTTGGTGGAGATATGAAGAAGTTAGAAGATGCAAAGGCTTGGATACTTGGTATGAAAGCCACAGTAGCGATATTTAGCTTGAAAGGTAAATCAGACATTTGATGGGAAGATGTTAAGTTGGTCTAAGACATCAGGACAAATGAATTGAGTTGGAGGGAGTTCAAGAGGCTTTTCAGGAGGAAGTACTTGTCAGAAATGTACTATGACAGTAAGGCTAAATATTTTTGTGAGCTAAAGACGGGACCAATGAAATATGAATATTACATAACCAAGTTTCTGGAGATATTGAGGTATGCACCGTATCTTACTGATGAGAAGGCTAAAGTTCAAATATTTTTCAATGGTTTTCCATTAGTATTTAGAGATCAGGTTGAGTATGATGAGCCTTGGTCACTTGAGGAAGCTATTGGGAAACTGGAGGATTGCTATGAACAATCAAAGTGTAAGAATGAATCTCAGCATGGATGGAAAGGAAAGGACAAAGGTAAAGGTAAATGGAAACCTAAGAGGACAAGGCCTTTGCATTTAGATGAGAAAGAGAATGTGGCACCACAAAAGAGATTTAATGTAGCTAGACAGTGACATGGGTCACCTCAGCAGCAGTAGCATAGAGGTGAGAGCATTGGTAGGTTGGAGTGTTGGACATGTGGTAAGGATCTCCTTAAGAGGGATTCCATAGAATTAGAGTGGTGGGCCTCAAATATAGAGTGCATAGGAGGTGGAGATTATTGGGGATGTTGGTCAAAGCATTCCTTGTATCTATGCAGTAGTGGACAACAAGCATGCAAAACACGAGCATCTATCATTGAGATGGATGGTAAGCTTTGCGATCAAGTTATTTCTATTATGATTGGCCTTGGATCTAATTATAGTTATGCTAGTCCTAACTTCGTGGATAAGTGTGGTTCGAGTAAGGAATTGCATGCAGAGTCTTGGTAAGTATAGTTGGATACAGATATGAAGAAATGAGTTCATCATTGGGTAAGCTCTTGTGAATTTTACTTGAATGGTATGCCTACTGCAACACGTTTGAATGTATTACCATTAGGTTCATACAGTATGTTGTTGGGCATGGACTGGTTATATCTTCATAGAACCAAAGTGGATGCTTCGACAAGGCCATTGAGTGTGTGTATGATAGTGACGAAAATAGGACTTTGCAAGGGAAGAAGAAGCCTACATTAGCGAGGATGGTTACCGCTATGCAAGCTACGCATAGTTGCAGAAAAGGTTGTGTGATGTTTGTAGTACACATTTCTAGTGACAAGGGTAAGGTGGTTGATGATGAAAATGTATTAAGAAGATACATATTTTTGCAGCAGTTTCAGGATGTATTTGCTGAGGAAATTACAGAGTTTCCACCTCATAGGGAGGTAGACGTTTCTATCGAGTTGGTACCAAGGGTAGCCCCAGAATCGAAAGCACCTTATAGGATGAGCACATCTGAGTTGGTTGAGTTAAATGAAGGAAATGTTGGACAAGGGGTACATTAGGCCGAGTGTATCGCCTTGGGGTGCACTAGTGTTTTTCGTGAAGAAGAAAGATGGTACTCTTAGATTGTGCATTGACTACAGATAGTTGAACAAAGTAACGAAAAAGAATGGGTTCCCTTTGCTAAGGATTGATGATTTGTTTAAACAGTTGAAGGGAGCAACAATGTTCTCTAAGATTGACTTGAGATCAGGATACCATCAAGTATGTATCAAGGAAGAGGATATCTTCAAGACCATGTTGAAGAGCAAGTATGGGCATTATGAGTTTGTTGTTGTTCCATTTAGCTTAACTAATTATCCATCTATATTCATGTCTTTAATGAATAGTGTGTTTTGTCCATATTTGGATAAGTTTGTTATTATGTTCATTAATGATATACTGGCATATTCTAAAAATGAGGAAAAGCATGTCGAGCATTTAACAACAGTGTTGAGGTTGTTGAGATACCATCGGTTGTATGCTAAGTTCAACAAGTGTAGTTTATTTCTGACTAAGGTACACTACTTGGGACATGTTGTCTCTAAGGAAGGCATTGCAGTAGATCCAGAGAAGATAAGGGCCCTCATGGAGTGGGTAGCTCCTTAGAGTTTGGATGAGGTAAGATCTTTCATGGGTCTGGCAAGATATTATAGGAGGTTCATCAGGAACTTCTTACAGATTTCTTATCCCATCACATGATTGAAAAGGAAAGGTAAGAAGTTTGAATGGATAGAGGAGTGTGAGGCTAGCTTTGAGCAGCTTAATCATTTGTTGACACATGAACCAGTGCTACAGATTGCAAATATGGACAGAGAGTTTGTGGTATGCATAGATTCTTGTAAGAGAGGGCTTGGTGGAGTCCTTATGTAGGATGGAGAGGTGGTATGTTATGAGTCCCAGAAACTAAATGAGCACGAGTAGAACTACCCAACACATGATCTTGAGTTTGCAGTGATCATACATACATTGAAGATGTGGAGACACCATCTTCTTGGCAGGAGATTGATGAGTGATCATATTGGGTTGAGATATTTGTTTGACTAGTTAAATATGAACGCTAGGTAGGCTAGATGGTGTTAGGACTCAAAATTGACCAATTTTGACCTTATATTTTTGCCATAATATTATCCTTTTTCAGTCATAGGTTGAAAGCTTTGATTACATAATGACTTAATCACCCCAAGGTACGAAGTAACTCTCCGCATATCTATATGTTTAATTGTTCATTGCATATTCATGAATATCTTTATATTTATCTTTGGAAAAGCTAATTAAGGTTTCAAGTAATCGCTGGATTGTCTAAAGTCTGCAGAAATTATAATTCATAGTTGCTGTAACACCAGAAACAGCAACTACGTAGTTGCTACAACACCGGAAGCAGCAACTACGCAGTTGCTACAGCCAGCAACAGCAACCATCTAAAGCAGGGGAATGTTATTTTTGCAACAAATGGAAATTATCTGGAGATCGCCAGAATTCCACGCTGACGCGACATGATCAGCAACTGTCCAAAAAGGGCAAAACATAGTTACAGTTGCTAAAATATCAGGAACAGCACGGGTTTACTAAATCAGCAACCATGGGGAAATGGCAAAGGATAGTGTGAGGATCCCGAGAAGACGGTCGAAGTGCGGTTACCAGCTGTGTAACAGCAAGAAACCCAAGAAAGAATACATTGTCACACTGTTGTAACAGCATCATGTAACTCTTATTTTTGACAGAAAGGTCTAACTTAATGAACTGTGATAATCTATTGTAATAGATGTCTCCTCTATAAAGAGGAGACATCTACATTAGAGAACGGGGGAGAAAAATAGTTTTGTAAGGGGAATTCTGAAAGACAACATCAAAGTCTGAACTTTTATTGTAACTGGATCTTTTGGCAGATGAATAGAAGATTGTTCTGAGTACCTAACTTAGCAATTGTGTTCTGGGGAATCTTGTGAGAGGGACCGGGCCCACCTTCCTCACAAGATTCACCCATTTACTTTTCTGTCAAGTGTGTAAGTGTGTTTGGTAATTTCTTTCTGTTGATACTCTGTTTTGGATTCTGTAGCATTACCTCTGATAATTTCCTTTTTGCTGGCACTCTGTTTTGTTAATCGTTTGAAACTGTACTTCACCGGTGAATTAGAATTGCAGTGTGTGTTAGCAATCTGGTTACAGGGGCAGGTGCTGAACGTCCTTGCTTGGAGGATAGGGTCCTGATCCTCTGCTAACAGAGCATCCATCACTTTTCTTTTCAGATTTATAATCTTAATTAACTGCTTTCATTTTATCTTTGCAATGCACTGTTATGACATAGCGTGAGAATTACGTATACTACAGCTTTTTGATGCTTTTAGAGTTAAGTACATACAGTACGCGGTAGCCTTTGAAATAAAAGACTTTCCCAGGTTGACAATTTAATGTGGTACTTGATTGTTAATCAATAAACAATTCAACTAGCCAACATTTTGGCGCCGTTGCCGGGGAAGGCGACTAAAGATTTCTAAAAGCATTAATGATTTCTTTTTGAGAATAACAGGTGCATGAGAGGACGCAGGAAACCTAATTTCACAGGCAGCAAAGGTGGAGGAGGAAGAAAAACCTTTATTGACGAAATCATCTCAAAGGCCAAAACATCACAGAGGACAAGTTCCCGGAGACCTCAGATCCAGTATTCCTCACAAACAGATCGATAGAGGGAGGAAGTACTGGGACCTGAAAGGAAGCTAGAAGTACCAGAATACAGTAAGGAACCGGTAGAAGAACCCGAAGAAACAGAAGATACAGAAGATAAAGCAAGTGATTCAGGAAAAAGACCAATGGAGGATAACAGAAAAGAAGGAAGAGGGGAAAATTCGCTCTCTACCCTGGAATTCCCTATTGGGGAGCTCCCGAAAGGGGAAACCCCCATGAAAAACATTCCACTCTCAGCATTACCCAACTTTCATGGGTTATCCTCTGAAGACCCGGATGAATTCCTCTTTGAATTCAACATACTATGTAGGAGTAATGATTATGTGAGCCCTAATCAGAAACTAAAACTGTTTCCAGCAACACTGAAAGGGAATGTGTTAAGGTGGTTTATGAGCTTAGGAGCTCAGGCAATCACTACCTGGGATCAGATGAAAGAAAGCTTTCTGGCCAAGTATCAAGATTACTACCGGACAAGAGAAAGGAAGGAAGAATTGTTTAAAATGGTTCAGAAGGAGGACGAGAATTTGGAAGATTTTGTGGAAAGATTGCAGTATAATCTGCAGCGATCTGACCACCCTAATATGAGTAAAGATATTCTGAAAACTATATTGCTGAAAGGGGTACGAGATGACTGCTTGGACATGTTAAACATGCTGGGAAAAGGGGACATTTCCAAGGAACCATTTGATGAAATTATCAATCTCTGCATGAGATGTTCAAGAGGAGCAGTGAGTAGATCAAAAAGTAGGGACAATGTATATTCAAGAGTTCAGAAGTCAGCAAGTGGAGGAGCAACAAGGGCTGAAATAGGTAATTTGTTAGAAGAATTTAAAACTGAGATGTTAAGCTCTTTTTCTTCACAAATTGATGCTCTGCAGGTAAAGAAGAAACAGGCAGAAACAGAAGCTGCCCTAGCCATTTTTTGTTCCAAATGCAGAGAAAAACACCCACTCAGGGAATGCCCACTAGATAAGGTACCAATCTGTACGATCTGCGAAAAGGACCATGAGACCCAGCAATGCCCCTCTCTGCCTGGAATTAAAGCAGCATTGCAGTCAACTGAAGAAGAGGCTGAAGCAGTGTACCTGATGACACAGAGGAGGCAATGGCCACAAAGACAAGGTATGAATTCTAACACAACATTTAATCGTTGGAATAATCATTCTCCTTTTCAAACAAATTACCCACCCATGAACCAAATGCAGTACCCACCCTTTAACACAATGAATTTTCCACCTATGCAACAACCAAATCTTCCTTTTCCTGATCCTACCATATGGAATCCTTGGGCTCCCCAGCAACCGTATTTCAATCAATGGAACCCAGGCTGGGCAGCCCAACAGATGCCATTTCCTCAACATCAACAGTCTCTTTCCTTACCATCCAATACTCCTCCAAATAACCAGGCAATTAGACCGCAGCTGCCTGTGCAACCCAATCCTAACCCAAATAATAATAAAGCCTTGCAAGTAATTGATATTCAAAATCAGCCTGTCTCCCCCATGCAATGTAACGATATCCATCTTCGTTCAGGGAGAATTGTTGAACCCATCATTGATGACATCACTGACTCTGATAAAGAGGAAGTTAGAAAAGAAAAGCCAGCTAACAATAATGCTAAAACAGTTGAATCAGCATCTAACAACAATGATCAAACAGCAGATCCGCCATTCCCTGAACGTCTAGCTCTCACTAAAACACTGGAGCAACCTGCTTGTAACCTTTTAGGTGAACTACAGAATTTATATGTTAAAATCCCATTGTTGCAAGCACTAAGATATGTTCCCATTTATGCTAGGACTGTTAGAGATATCTGCATAAAAAAACCTGGAAGAAAAGCTAAGGACCCCCTCACAGTTCATGTGATGGGAGAACTGACTGCTTTAATGACAGAAAAAGATCCTCCTGTGAAATATGGTGACCCTGGTCACCCTACAGTAACAATTCAGGTTGGAAAAACCTTTGTCTCTAAAGTTCTAGTAGATTTAGGAGCTGCAATAAATATTATGACACTTGAAACAGCACAATTGCTTCAGTTAAAAAACTTTATTAGGGAAACACCAACCATCCTAGAATTGGCTGATCACTCTACAATTAAACCTGAAGGGGTCATTGAAGATTTAATAATTTCTGTAGAATCCTGGAATTACCCAGCCGACTTTGTGGTGTTACAAACTAAAACAAAGTTGGGGGGTCATCCGCTGATTCTAGGAAGACCTTGGTTGGCTACAGCAGATGCTTTCATTAGCTGTAGATCGGGATCAATGACCATCTCTAATGGACAGGAAACAAAACAGCTTACCCTTTATCCTCATGCTACACCCATGATTAATAATGACAGCTTTGTATGGGTAGATTATGAGGATGAAGAAACCCAACCTATATTGACTATCGGACAAGCCTTAACTTTCAAAGACTCTACCGAAGATGAATTAATCAGCAGCTTCATTTCTGAACCTTCTTCGGTCAACCCAGAAATGTACAGTCACTTTACTGCAATCTTGGAATCTGAATCTCAGCAGAACTTGGAAGATAAAAATTTATTTCAGACAGCAGTAGGCAGCCCCTCCAAAAGTACAACAATAGAAATTGAGCCTGGCAAAACATTAAATATAAATCCTAATTTAACTGATAATGAAAAACAACAATTAATAAAGTTACTCCAGGAAAATAAAGAAGCATTTGCATGGGACTATACAGACATGAAAGGGATCTCCCCTGAGCTATGCACTCACTGGATTTATATTAAAGAGGGATCCCGGCCAGTCTGTCAACCCCAGCGGCGAATGAATCCCAACCTAAGGGAAATTGTGAAGGAGGAACTTCAAAAACTCTTGAATGCAAGATTTATATATCCTATATCTGATAGTGAGTGGGTTTCCCCACTTGTAATTGTACCCAAGAAAAATGGCAAATGGAGAGTATGTGTGGATTACAGAGCACTGAATAAAGCCACCCAGAAAGACCATTTCCCTTTACCATTCATTGATCAGGTATTGGATAATTTGACAGGTAAGAAATTCTTTTCATTCTTGGACGGGTTTAGTGGATATAATCAGATTAAGATTGCACCCCAAGACCAGGACAAGACCACATTTACCAGCCCATGGGGGACCTTTGCTTACAGGGTACTTCCATTTGGGCTATGTAATGCTCCAGCAACATTTCAAAGAGCAGTGATAGGGATTTTTTCTGATATGCTAAATGATTCATTAGAAATATTTATGGATGACTTTACTCCTTATGGAGTGACTTTTGAGGATGCACTGCAGAATCTTGAAAAAGTACTTAAGCGGTGTATAGAAGCACACCTTGCCTTAAGCACTGAAAAGTGCCATATGATGATGAATCAAGGTATTGTATTGGGTCACTTTGTCTCATTCCTAGGAATTCAAGTCGATCCAGCTAAAATGCAGGTAATTCAGACCCTCCCTATCCCCAAAAAACAAACTGATGTAAGAAGCTTTTTAGGACATGCTGGATATTATAGAAGATTTATTAAGAATTTTTCCAAAATAGCTTCTCCTTTATTTGTGTTATTAACAAAGAATGCTGAATTTAAGTGGACTGATGATTGTGAAAAAGCATTTAATGAACTTAAACATCAGTTGTCTTTAGCTCCCATTTTGAGAGGTCCTGATTGGGCACTACCCTTTCATATATCCTCTGATGCCTCAGACACTGCAATTGGAGCTGTCTTGGGTCAGGAAGAAAATAGTCTTCCCTATGCCATTTATTTTATCAGTAAGAATATGACACCAGCTGAATTGAATTATACAGTCACTGAGAAGGAATTCCTAGCAGTTATTTATGCAATAAATAAATTTCGACATTATATTACTAGCTACACTACTTTTGTGCATACTGATCACTCGGCCATTAAATATTTGATGAATAAATCAGTTACAAATGCCCGAGTCACCAGATGGTTGTTATTATTGCAAGAATTTGACATCACAATTGTAGACAGGCTAGGAAAAGAAAATGTAGTTGCTGATTTCCTTTCTTGATTAAAAACTGATGAAAATGCTCCAGTAGATGATTCTTTTCCTGATGAGTATTTATTTGCAGTATCTTCTCACTCACCTTGGTATGCAGACATTGCCAATTATCTAGTTGCAGGAAAATTACCATCACACCTATCACATTGGGAAAGAAGAAAGATCATCCAGCAAAGCGCTAGGTACAGCTGGATAAGCGGGTGTCTTTTCCATACAGGAATCGATCAGGAAATCCGAAGGTGCATTGGTGAAGATGAAATTTATGATGTACTAAAAGCTTGTCATGATGGCCCTTGTGCAGGACATTTTGCAGATAAAAGAATAGCACTCAAGGTACTCAAAATGGGTTATTATTGGCCATCACTCTTCAAAGATGCTAGAAAATATGTCAAGGCCTGTGATAGCTGTCAAAGAATGGGCCAGCCTAATCACAGGGATGAAATTTCACTCAATCCCCAGGTAATTCTTGAACCTTTTGAGAAATGGGCATTAGATTTTATAGGTCCCATTAATCCTCCATCCAATCAAAGAGTGTACATATTAGTATGCACAGATTACATGACTAAATGGGTAGAAGCTAAGGCACTCCTGAAAGCTAATGAAGAAGCAGTACTAACATTTTTATTTGAAGAAATCTTTGTTAGATTTGGATTGCCTAGAGAATTAGTCACAGATGGAGGACCTCCTTTCAACTCTAATGGCTTCAAAAATACGCTCCAGAAATATCATATTAAGCACAAAATTACTACACCTTATCACCCCCAAGCAAATGGGCAAGTAGAAAGCACCAATAAAGTCATAGAAGCCATCCTAACAAAAACAATAAAGTAGAATAGAAGGGACTGGTTTCAAAGGTTGCCCGAGGCATTATGGGCCTATAGAACTACTTGGAGGAATACCACAGGTTTTTCACCCTATGAATTAGTTTTTGGAAAGAATGTTATTTTCCCTGTAGAGTTTGAGATCAAAACTTAAGAACTGCTTTAGCTGTTAACCTTGATTTGACTGATGCACAGACAGCCAGGTTACAGCAACTTCAAGAATTGGACGAGAAAAGACTGGATGCCATCCATCAGACAACCATGATACAACAAAAAAGAAGCAGGTGGCATGACAAAACCATCAAGAAAAAGCAGTTCTAGAAAGGTAACTGGGCTCTACTTTATGATTCCCGTTTTGAGAATTTCCAAGGTAAGTTAAGAACAAGGTGGTTAGGGCCTTATGAAGTGGATGCTGTTTTTCCAAATGGGACAGTTAGACTTTTAACAATTGATGGAAGCAGAACACCACTACTAGTGAGTGGATATCGACTTCGTTTATATCAGAGGCCTGTTTCTAAAGAAGATTTTAAAGCCACTTGCATGGCAATTAAACAGTATTATTTTCCAGGGGAACTTGGTGTCCCTCAAAGCACTTAAATTTCTGTTTATTTATCCATTTTTTTTAGATTAGATATTCTTTTTTTTTAACTACTAATAATCCCTGCTAAGGGCTACCATATTATATTTCAGTATTTTGCAGATTGGAGCTGTGGAAAATAGCTTTAAAGGAATCACTTTGCGGATTCGGAATTCCCGTTGCTGCAACACCATTCCTGTTGCTGCAACACCATTTCCCGTTGCTACAACACCGATCCCCATTGCTGCAACACCTTTTCACGTTACTACAACATCTTTTCCCGATGATGTAACATCACTTCCAGTAGCTGCAACACCAATCCCGTTGTTGCAACACCACTTCCCGATCTTGTAATACCTTTTTAGCAATTCTCTCATTTACAAAAACACCAGTCTTACCACTTCAGCCCCCAAGAAATGAATTTTTTATAAAATACACCACTTCTTGTGATGATTACAATACTCCACTATCACTTCCCGTCATTATTATTAAAAATCGCCGGTATTCCCATGCTCTTAGACCCGCTGTAATCATTATGATCCAACATAAGATAAGACAAGACTTTTTGACGCAGCAACCAAAAAGGTAAAACATAAAGGTACGCATGATTATGTATGGACTTTAAATAATAGTTAATGCAGAGAAGCTGATAGGACTACCAAATAATTGTACTTCCAATCATATCACTTACGCGTAGGGGGGGGGGATTACCAAAGCGCTTTCATAATTACATACTACGCCAACTGCCGCCGCCCTTAACTCTCCCGGTAATATGTAAAAGTCACCTTATCACCGCATGTTACCATTTGCAACGATTTACTCTGAACTGAATTCGGAAGCTCGACTCTGAACTGTGAAATTCACTGAAACAGCAGCTATGGGAGGAAACCTCATTACATATGAACCTGGCACAACAACACTTCTTGAGCTCTATCCCGAGGTTTATCAAATCTTTCTGCAAGCGGGATGGATAGATTATTTCAGGAGACTTCCAGACTTCGATGCGCAGCAAGTCCTTGAGTTTGCATGCAATTTAACAGAAGGATTTTCTGTTGTTCAAGGAGTTCAAATTCCAGTCACGGAGGAAGTCATAGCCCAAGTTACCGGGCTACCAGCTAATGGCATACGGTGGTTCAGTAGAAAGCACTTGATCCTTAATGCGCAGCAGGATTTTCTTCAACCAGGCGAGCAGGTAGAACCCAAGGGTAGAGGCATAGCACTTCAGTCATTACCTCAACCGTGGCTGAAAGTTGTAGAATTTGTGAAGCAATATCTGACGTGCGAAGGCCGGTACCAGGTAATTTACCAGCACGATTTTGTCTTGTTGAATCATTTGAGGAATGGTCAGTTGATAAATATGCCATATTATTTATTGGGATGTCTCAAAAATATGTCACGATACACTGTCAACGCAAAGCGTCCGCTTCTTTCCTTGAAACACCACCGTTTAGCTCAATTGCTGATAAATAGAGGCCTCGCCTTAAATAACCCTCCACCCCCCATTAATCCCCATCAAGAGGCAGAAATTCCACAGCCGGAACATGAAATTCCTCATCAAGAAGAGGAAATTCTTCACCAAGCTGAAGACATACCTCAGCAAGATGAAGAAATCCCTCAGCAAACAGAGGACATTCCTGAGCAAATACCCATAGAAATCCCTCAGCAAACAGAGGACATTCCTGAGCAAATACCCGTAGAAATCCCTCAGCAAGCAGACGACATTCCAGAACAAATGTCCAAAGAAGTCCTCCAGCAAACACCCCCACAAGTTGCTGAAAATGAACAATCAGCGGTAGAAATACCCGCGGAAACAATCCCATCCCCCAATAGAACCAATCCTTCCATTCCCATACTTGGTATTTCTACCGAGGACTCTGAGGATAACATCCCTATTACTCTCCTCAAATGGAAAATACAGCAGAAAAAGGGAACCCCACCAAAAAGAAGAAGAACTAGGGCTTCGGCTAAAGCAGCTGCTATTTCTGCCACCATCCCTATCTTAAAGAAAGCCAGCCGGAAAAGAAAACTGTCTAAATTCCCTTCTTCTCTACCAAAGCAAAGGACTCAGTCGTCTGTAATAGCTGAAATTCCTAGCCACACCCTCCCTAGCTCACCACCCATCACCTTAAAAACTCGCATTCCCACCAGCCCTGGAAACTCCTCTCCCTCACCCTCGGAGGCTGAGATGCAGAGTGTTCACAGTTTCGTGACATCATATTTTAAGGCAGCTGACACATAAGAACCAGCTGCCGACACCCAAGGTAATATTGGCCAAGAAGCTGCAACACAAGAAACAACCACTACCCCAGGTGACACACAAGGACCACCTGCCGAGGGTATAAGGGATCAAATCAATGATGAAGCACAACCTCTGCCTCCACTGGAACCTGCTACTCCACAAGCTCAGCCTACCATATCTGCTCTGCAGGAAGAAATTGAATTTCTGAAGTCCCAGATTCAGGACTACCAGGAGGAAATAATAAGGGTCAAGGAAGCCTATCAAAATGAATTTAGCCTGCATATTCTAGCACGAGTAGCATCTGCAGCAGAGAAGAGTAAGGACAATGAATATGTGTGTGCCAATTGTGGTGAGATATATACTCAAGCAGGATACAAGGTAGTGGCAGAACCAATGAATGAAGTCCCTGCTGTTGTGGTTGAAACAAGAGAACCTATTGTTACACAGACGGAAACACCACAACCCTCTGCTCAGACAGAAGAACCTGCTGACACACAAGAACCATTAGGCTCTCTAGAAAAGGTGCAGGAGCAGACAGAAGAACCTGCTGACACACAAGAACCAGTAGGCTCTCCAGAAACGGTGCAGGAATAGACAGAAGAACCTGTTGTCACACAAGAACCAACAGGCTCTCCAGAAACGGTGCAGGAGCAAACAGAAGAACTTGCTGACACACAAGAACCAGTAAGTTCTCCGGAAACTGCACAAAAGCAAACAGAAGAACTTGCTGACACACAAGAACCAGTAAGTTCTCCAGAAACTGCACAGGAGCAAACAGAAGAACTCGCTGAAACACAAGAACCAGCAAGTTCTCCAGAAACTATGCAGAAAGTAACAGGGAATGAAGAAGAGGAAGATATAAAGTCACCCCGGCCTACCCAAATTGCTATGGAGAAAGAGGAGGAAGCAGTTACACAAGAATCAGGAAATAAAGAAGAAAACATAGACTCACCCCGGCCTACTCAAATTGCCATGGAACGAGAGGAAGAAATACTTACAGAAGGAAATGAAGAAAACATAAACTCACCCAGGCCTATTGAAACTGCCATGGAACGAGAGGAAGAAAAAGTTACAGGAGGAAATGAAGAAAATATAGACTCACCCAGGCCTATTCAAACTGCCATGGAATGAGAGGAAGAAATAGTTACAGGAGGAAATGAAGAAAATATAGACTCACCCAGGCCTATTCAAATTGTCATGGAACGAGAAGAAAAAGAAGGAAATGAAGAAGAAGACATAGACTCACCCAGGCCTACTCAAATTGCCATGGAACGAGAAGAGGAAGCAGTTACACAGGAAATAGGAGGAAATGAGGAAAAAGGCATAGACTCACCCCGGCCTACCCAAATCGCCATGGAACAAGAAAAGGAAGCAGATACACAGGAATCAGTACAGAATATAGAACATGAAGAAGAAACAGTAGCTGGAAATGAAAAGGAAGATATTGGATCATTCCGGCCTACTCCAATTATCACAGAGTATATTATCCTTGCTGATGCCTTTACACAAACAGAACTTCCCTCTGTTAGTGATGCATGCACATAAACAGATAGTTTTCAAGAATTAAAAGGAAAATGGTGGAGAGAATATGAGCTGTCACAAGGCAAAGCATTCCAACAGCAAAAGGGGACCTGGTTCAATTATGCATATAAGAACTAGGAAGCACTTGAGCAGTGTAGAGTTCAGTACAAAGAAATTAAGGAACTAAAAGCCAGATTGTCCCAGATGTTTGAGTTATTCCAAAGAATACTTGCCACAAGGAAACCCTCTTTCAATTATGCAACATTTTTGAGGGAAAGACTCACATTCTTACAGATAAAGGCTGTTAGAGAAGGTAGACCTCATCAGGTGGTTACATGAGAGCAATTTATGCAAACCTTTGCAGAGGCACCTAAAAATGATCAAAATTTGTTATGCGAGCTTTATCTCCATAATGAAGCCATGTCCGAAGAAAGAAACATGAATATGATACCTGTTGTTGGCGACATACAGCTGAGAGATTTTATCTCCTTTTTAGCTAACCAACTTACATGGCAGAACGCATTTACCTCAGCTCAACATAATGAATAGAATTGCCTTCTGTGGATTAGGGCTGAACCTCAGAACGCAACCACCTTCATCGCACAACATCAAAGAATGATAAGTGATCCTGAAATGAATGACCACGTCAGGCAACTACAAGCAGTGGTCCTGAGAGACTGTCAACACTATGTAAGAACTAAGGCACCCTTGGCTGTCAAGGCAAATAACTTGTTTTTGGAAAACTGCCCCAAGGAGAGGCAGGAATATCACCCTTATAATCCACCTAATTTACAGGTAGCACTCTCAAGGGTACCTTACTATGTTAGATGCATGAAACACTGTGCTGAAAATTGGATTGGCTACAGATTTAAATTTCCACTTCTATGGTTATCTGGTGAACAATACAAGGGCCAGTTTGGATTATCCAACAAGGAAGAAGCAGCAACATGGAGGCAAATACAGACTGTTTGTGGGTTCAGAAAGAAGTTTGATGCCACTTCCTATAACTATTGTCTCAGTAATCTACACTGTTCATCCCAGTACTCCGACTCAGACTCAAAGTAAGCATTGCATGAGGACATGTAATCTCTTCAGTTGGGGGGGATGTTAGGACTCAGAATTGACCAATTTTGACCTTATATTTTTGCCATAATATTATCCTTTTTCAGTCGTAGGTTGAAAGCTTTGATTACATAATGACTTAATCACCCCAAGGTACGAAGTAACTCTTTGCATATCTATATGTTTAATTGTTCATTGCATATTCATGAATATCTTTATATTTATCTTTGGAAAAGCTAATTAAGTTGTCAAGTAATCGCTGGACTGTCTAAAGTCTGCAGAAATTATAATTCATAGTTGCTGTAACACCAGAAACAGCAACTATGCAGTTGCTGCAACACCGGAAGTAGCAACTACGCAGTTGCTACAGCCAGCAACGACAACCATCTAAAGCAGGGGAATGTTATTTTTGCAACAACTGGAAATAACAAACGGCAACTATTTGGATATCGCCAGAATTCCACGCTGACGCGGCATGATCAACAACTGTCCAAAAAGGGCAAAACACAGTTATAGTTGCTAAAATATTAGGAACAGCACGGGTTTACTAAATCAGCAACCATGGGGAAACGGCAAAGGATAGTGCAAGGATCCCAAGAAGACGGTCGAAGTGCAGTTACCAGCTGTGTAACAGCAAGAAACCCAAGAAAGAATACATTGTCACACTATTGTAACAGCATCCTGTAACTCTTATTTTTGACAGAAAGGTCTAACTGAATGAACTGTGATAATCTATTGTAATAGATGTCTCCTCTATAAAGAGGAGACATCTACATTAGAGAAGGGGGGAGAAAAATAGTTTTGTAAGGGGAATTCTGAAAGAAAACAGCAAAGTCTGAACTTTTATTGTAACTGGATCTTTTGGCAGATGAATAGAAGATTGTTCTGAGTACCTAATCTAGCAATTGTGCTCTGGGGAATCTTGTGAGAGGGACCGGGCCCACCTTCCTCACAAGATTCACCCATTTAATTTTCTGTCAAGTGTGTAAGTGTGTTTGGTAATTTCTTTCTGCTGTTACTCTGTTTTGGATTCTGTAGCATTACCTCTGATAATTTCCTTTTTGCTGGAACTCTGTTTTGTTAATTGTTTGAAACTGTACTTCACCGGTGAATTAGAATTGCAGTGTGTGTTAGCAATCTAGTTACAGGGGTAGGTGCTGAATGTCCTTGCTTGGAGGATAGGGTCCTGATCCTCTGCTAACAGAGCATCCATCACTTTTCTTTTCAGATTTATAATCTTAATTAACTGCTTTCATTTTATCTTTGCAATGAACTGTTATGACATAGCGTGAGAATTACGTATACTACAGCTTTTTGATGCTTTTAGAGTTAAGTACATACAGTACGTGGTAGCCTTTGAAATAAAAGACTTTCCCAGGTTGACAATTTAATGTGGTACTTGATTGTTAATCAATAAACAATTCAACTAGCCAACAGATGGTTGGCCACGATCAGTGAGTTTGATTTCGAGATCAGGTACATCAAAGGTAAAGAGAACATGGTGGTGGCATATGCTCTTAGTAGATAGGTACAAGTACATCACTTGGAAGCTATGAGCTCCTATGGGACAGACTTACACGATAGGATCTTGTAGGCAGGTAAGTAGCATGTTAGGTATATGGAGATTTTGCACAGGTTTTAGTAGGGTACAGGTGCAGATACAGGTACAGGTGCAGGTGCAGAGGGTATGGATTATTGTCATACAACGAATGGATTGATTAAGTTTCGAGACAGGATATATGTATCGAATAATAATGAGCTCAAGAAGGTGATATTAAGGGAGTTTCATGTGAAACCTTATTTAGGTCACCCAAGTTATCAAAAGACACTGACATCAATGAAGAGATTCTATTATTGGCAGAATTTGAAGAGGGATGTAGCAAATTTTGTGACGAGGTGTTTCAACTATTAGGGAGTGAAAACATAGTGTAAAAATCCAGGTGGACTGCTACAACCAATTGTGATTCTAGAGTGGAAATGGGAGGTCACTTCCATGGATTTCATCACAGGGTTGCCTAAGACAATGAAGTAGCATGATTCCATTATCATCATTGTGGACAGGTTAACAAAGGTTGAACACTTCATTCCAGTAAGGTCTACATTCTCAGCTAGCGATGTGGCACAGGTATCCATCAGAGTGTAGTTAGAATACGTGATGTTAGAAAGAATATTGTGTCAGATAGGGATGCAAAGTTCACTTCCAAGTTTTGGGAGTTATTTGTAGGTTTGGGCACAGAGTTGGCCTATAGAAAATCTTATCATCTGCAGACAGACAGACAGATAGAGAGGGTTAGCAGGATATTGGAGGACATGTTGAGGATGTATGTGATTCACCAGAAATGGAAGTGGGAAGAGTACCTTCCATTGGTAGAGTTCACATACAACAACAATTATCAAGAGTCATTTAGGATGAGTCCTTTTGAGGCATTGTATGGGAAGATTTGTAACACTCCTATTAGTTGGAGTGATCCAGATAACAAGGTATTGGTTGGACAAGAAATGTTGGCAAACATGGAATAAGAAATGTAGGTGATCAAGAAAAATCTAAAGGTGACACTGGATAGGAAAAAAATCTATGAAGTTCGAAATATTTTGTTCAAGGATTTCTAGTTTGGGGAACAAGCATACTTGTACATCAAACTGAAGAAGATCTCCTTGTAGATTGCATCTTGTGCCAAGTTGGCACCATGGTTTTGTGGAACTTTCAGTATCATTCAGAGGATTGGGCTAGTAGCATATCGACTTGCGTTGCCTCCAATAGTGAAAGTCCATGATGTTTTCCATGGATCTTTTCTCAAGAAGTATGTTAAGGATGTTGAACATGTGATTGACTGGTTTGTATTGCAGGTGGAACTAGATGGAGAATTCTAGATGGAGCCTAAGTGTATATTGCAAAAGAAGGTGCTCATGCTCCGGAACCAAGAAATCGAGCAAGTTAAAGTGCAATGCGAGCACTTTGGGCCCAATGAAGATACATGGGAGATGGCAGATTAGGTGTAGGCTATGTATCCTTCCTTATTTTCTAGTTGAGGCAAAGCAGCTTCAATATCGTGGTGTGTTATATTCTTTATGGTAGTTTAGTATATGCTTTATTGTGGTTTGGTATATGCTATATGGTGGTTTTATGTATGCTTTATGATGTTTTGATATATGCTTAGATATGGTGTTTAATATATGTTTTAACATATGTTTTGCTATATGAATTGATATATGTTTTGGTATATACTCATGGTGATGTTGCTATATGTACATATGCGTATGGATGCAAATACTACCATGAGCTATGTTAGAAAGCTTCGTTATGCAATATGGGTGTTATTTCATTATGATTATCTTGTCATGTTACTATGTTATCATGTGGTTATGTTATCATGATGTTATGATGTCATGTGGATTGGCACTAAGCAGGATGATCATTGTAAATACCATAACGAGTTGTTATAAATCTCCACTATGTGGTGTGTTATCATGTTGTCATGATGTTTTTCTTTTGAGCAAGTCTTTCATTCTAAATACTGCAACGAGTTATGTTATAAAGCTCCATGAGTAGTATGTCTTATTTCAGCAGGTTTCTGAGGTACATGTGTGATTGAATATCGAGGACAATGTCACCCAAGGGGGAGGGTTTTGGAACCACCCTCATGAAATTTTCATGTAATAAAAGCTAAAAACAATAACCATGGTTGATGGGACACTTATTCCAAGATAAATGTTGGGTAGGACATCCTAGGGGGTGTTAATTTGGTTTTTTATGGCTAAGGAAATTGGAAAAGCCAATGGCTAAGGCTTTGGAAAGGAAAATTGGCAATTTTGGCACATTTATTTATGAAAATAACGGAAATTGGTAGAAAAGGGAGGTGAAAGGTCACAGGTTTCATGTGAGGAGGAAAATGAAGGAAAATAATGGATAATGAAGAAAATAGATGCCTCATTCATAAAAAGGCTTCTAAGGATCAGTTGGTAACCTTTTTCCAGTTTAGTTTTGGAGCTCTCTCATTATTCTCTCTCTCTCTCATACTCTTGGAAAGAGTTTTCTTGGAGCTTTTGGCATTGGAGCAAGGAAGGCAAAGGCAAGAGGATGCAAAGATCAAGCAAGGAAAGGTAGGATTAGGAAACTACAATAGACTTCATTGCAAGTATCCACTTTCATGTGTATTTTCCTTGCTATATTTGGAATGCATGGTATTGCATGTGGTTATTTTGTATCATGGCATGGGTTTTTCCAGGTGTGACGGCGTTTTTTAGCCTAGACTTGCCTTTTTTGGATAGTCATGGTGTGATGGGGTTCTCATGTTTTGGTTGAGTTGGATTGTCAGATGTATTTGAAGCTAGGTGAGGTGGACCTCCAAAATGATAGAACACATGGCCTAGTAACCCCTGAGCCAGAATGTGGCTTACAGTAAAGCCAGATTTTGTGTTACATCGGATGGCCTAGGAATCCTTGTTGATGAATGGAGGGATATATGATAAATCCTAGTGGTGGTTTGGTATTTTTTGGGCTTATTAGTCCCAGGTTTGGATATGTGGTAAATCCTACAGAGTGGGTATCGATTCAAGGCCTAGTGATCTGGGTTTGGATTGTGGTAAAGCATGAGAGACTAGGAGATGGAAAAATTCCTCATGGTTTAGGTGGAGAAATTCGGTGGAATCCATGCTTGTTTGGCCTAGTGATCGGGTGGGGATCATGGTAAAGCCTATTATGATGTGTTCATTTTGTTGGCCTAGTGATTCGGGATGGATTACAGTAAAGCCTAGTTTGTATGATGAGGATGAAGTGGTTTAGCCTTAGTATGCCCTAGTTGGTTCTTTTGGTTGAGTCCCACATTCATGCTTGGAATATAGCATGAGGGTGAATGGTTGAAGAGGTATTTGGCTTAGCCATTCTATGGTTTGGTGGAATGTGGTAGTCCCATCTCTAGTTGGTTTATTGGATTCATTAATGAGTAATTAATTCCCTTGATTTCTATGTGAAAATGTATTGATGTATATGTCAATTTTGATGGTTGATATGTTTATGGGAATTTTGTTCCTATTATGTTGGTATATATATATATATATATATATATATATATATATATATATATATATATTATGACAGTTGTTATGTATGGATCTCAGCATGATTTTACTTGTAAATGAATGGATAATGCATATATGGCCTAATAGATGATAATGTATCAAATGACATGATGGAACAATGGTTCATAGTGATTCTCAAATAGGTATGAGATCCCTACACTTAATTCTGTTCTTTACACGTGTAGGTTACATGTTGATGAATTTTTTGAAAAAATCATATCATGCCTAGTAGGGGTCTGTTTATGGATTTTTTCAGCTTATTTCTTCTTCATCATTTTTTCCCTATACATTTACTTATTTCAAGCTATCACTCCATTTTGGGCATTGGCCTAGGCTCTGGGCCTGAAAACGTGGCTTAAATCCAAGGGTCACTAGCACAAAATTGACAATTTTAGTCTCTGGTCACTGGCAAGCAAGCCTGGGAGAGCAACTTTAGTTTGTTGGCCACTCCCTTTCCCATAGCATGACAGTGACTATGGCCTAAGAGAACTAGAACAATAGTGGGACCCAAGGATAGGCTGCCTGAGAGGCTGACCTGTCTCCTGAGGGTTCTGTTGATTATGTTGAATGGTTGTGTGTGATGTTTCCATCAATTTCACTCCCTTAATGTCAGATAGGAGGTTGAATCTGATCATGGTAGCATCTCGTCTCATGTTTACCTTGGTTGGCATGGTTACTTAGGTGGATGTGGGAGGAGGGTGTTACAACCACCCATAAGTTTGAGATGACTTAACCATTTGGCATTGTAAGGTGTGTTATGCCATAGTTGTGAGGAGACAAATAGAATCATCTTAGAGTGTGATGTGTTGTTCCATGGACATAGGTCTGCTTACATGGGTGAATTGTAAAGGTACCCCATAGTTGAGGAAAATGATTTCAATTATTACCTATATAAGTGTTTATGATATAAGATTAATGATTTTTTGTGGAAGAATGGAAGAGGAAGATAAGAAAGGAGAGGCATTGAGTTTTGTTGTATATTAATCAAAAGGAAGGAAAAATGTCTATTTTTAGGAGGATTCTTCAATTGGACTAAATTTTAGTTAGGGCTAGGGATTTGGCCTCAAAAGCATTGATTAGGTACTCTATAAATCCAAGACTTGGAGTATCCAAGCTAATCCATTAGATAGATTCATCTTGGGAAATGATTACAATTCTAAGTTGCAAATATACACTCTTTAATGTGGGTTTTAAACCGTCCATTTAAGAATGCTAAAAACAAGGTCACAATCTTGAAAGGAGGTCCCTGATTTTAGCATAACGCAATGCCAATTCTTAATCCATGGTGTGAATATTTCTATTTTTTTTACATTGAACAATCAGATCTATATTTGGTTCTATTTATTACTCTATAATTTCATTTATGTGTTGAGAAGATCTTAAGGGATATAGGGGATAATATGATTATCTTTTAACAGCCCTCCCTTGAAACCCCATAAGGAGATGGTGTGCCCCATTTTTTTGTCGTAATATTTTAACCATGAGCTCTTCTTGTGAGGATACCCTTGAAGGGAGGGTATGCAAAGGAAGTGGAAAAAACCAAAACTTAATGTTGAGTCAAAGGAGGAGTATATATTGTAGGTGTCTTTATAGGTATTGACAAAGTTGAAGGGAATGGAGTTTACCTCATATTACAATGCCTTTTATTCCACCATTCAAGGTGTTAGAGGGCATTGACTTTAAGGGTCATGGGTGAAAGCTCACAAATATCTTTAAAATGAGAAGGTAGGTGTGATTTAGCATAGGATTGATTCTTCAAAGGTTGATTTTTTGGGTGAGATTTCCTAGGAAATGGAAAACATTGAATCCCTACCACCTATAGCTTAAGTAAGAGTATGAGAAAATGTTTCCTAAGATTCAAAGAGTCTCTCCATCTTTTGTCCATGAGATCCATGGTAGTTATGTTCAAGTGTCAATCACTCATGTCAAGTTTGGCCCTAAGTAGGCAAGGTAACATGGAAGGAGGTGAACCCCTTGGAAGAGTTAAAAAGGGGAAAGCCACATAACTATAGAGTTCTAGACATGTATTGGATGAATGTAGACAACAACCCATCCAAATATTGAAAAAGACAATAGAACATCCCTTGAATCTCATAATAAATGGGGCATCTATAGATGAGCCGATCGTGTAACTCTATTTGGTCTATATGGAAAAGCTAATAGATTTTATTGAGAAGAGGAAGATCTCTCTCTCTCTCTCTCTCTCTCTCTCTCTCTCTCTCTCTCTCTCTCTCTCTCTATATATATATATATATATATATATATATATATATATATATATATATATTAACTACTTTATATAATAAATGCATATGTTCATAGTTTACATTGAAATATTTTACTTAATATGGAAACTAACATATTTCATTTATAAATCACATTGTCCATATCAAAATATTATTCCTTTATTAATATATTTTTAAATATATATCAATATTTTTAACCTTGCATAATGAAATATTTTATTTATGACATATATTGAAATTTATTATTATTAATAATAATGCCAATGTTCATCGGATATCTGATGAAAATTCAATTGTAGTCATATATTCGATGCATTTAATTATCATATATTCGATGAAAGTTGGGGATTTAAAAAAAATACAAAAAATGCAAGTAAAATCCTACAATATAGTCGAGTTGTCGAAGTACAATGTCGGGTTTTCCACCCAAATGTACTAGTGCACTAAACCATTAACCACTAACCTCTAAATCCCCTAGACCTCAAATGATTGGCCTCAACCCCCTAATATCTAGCCCTTTACCCTTTATCATTTATCTTGACTCCTAAACCCCTTAACTCCTAGAAACCCTAAGCCTTCTCCCAACCCATAGGCGTTAGTTAAGGGCTTCAATGTTTAAAGGTTAAACAAAAGGGGTTTAGGGTTAAGGGGATTTATGGGTTAAGAGCTTAAGGATTATGGGATTTAGGTGTTGACAGGTTAAGGGGATAAGGCTTAGGGGTTAAGGTGTTTAGGGGTTATGGGTTAAGGGTTAAGAATTAGGGTTTAAGAGGATAAGGGGTTAAGGCTTAAGGGGTTTAGGTATTCATGGTTAAGGGTTAGGGGTTAATGGGTTAGTGGATTTGGGTTTAAGAGATTAAGGGGTTAATGGGTCATGCATTATGAGTGTAGGGGTTAAGGGATTATGGCTTGGGGGTTAAGGGGATAGGAAATTTAGTGGTTATGGGATTATGGGTTGTGATAATGAGGCTCCTAATCACCTTATCACAACTTGTTGTTGGGAAAAGTATCCAATACGGAATGACCCTATCCCACTCTAAGGGTGATAGTACCTCAGCAACAACCGAATGCAAAGCTATTCAAGATTACTTCTTTATGAGATGTAAGAGAGGGGAGAAAGAGATCCACTAACCGTTATCTTCCGCTAATGTTTGATCCAATCTTCTCTCCTTGCTGCTTGCTCCCAGCTCCTTGCTCTTTCACTGGCCCAGCTACACAAAGATCCTGCAAAAGCACAAGAAAGGGAAACTACAAGAAGCATACATCCATAACTGATTCAAGGATTAGAATAAATCAAATATACAAGCATCAATACGCCACAAAGACACATGCATATAGAAGAACCTCAAATGCTTTATTAATGGAAGAAGTAAAGTTTTGAGAGTGTTACAACCATAAGAGGCCCAATCCAGCAACACCTCCGAGCAGAAAGAAATCTCCTCTTCACCTCCCTCAAAGCAATCACCCAATAGTTCTATACTCAAACCAACAGCACTTCCTTACATTCACAAGATTCCAGCCTCCCTAGACCTCATGAGAGAGCTCTATATATAGGAGATTTGGAGAAAGGATGAGTCAGCTTGAGTTTGGCATGAAGCTGACTAGTGTCCTCTCCCACTTCAGTTATACTTCAGTTCTTGAGTCCACTTGGAGTTTCTTGCTTCCACTTGGAGATCTAGATCCTCTTACTCATCACAAGGCGAATTCCCTGATCCAAGTGTCATTTTGGAAGCTTCCTGGGCATTTGACACCTTGCAGAATGACTGTGCCACTTGGCCAATATCGCCCAGCGTAGGTAGCCTTCATTAGATTTGACATTCAGCGCAGGTACAGAGTGGAGCAGTTGACATTCAGCGCAGATGCTCAGTGGAGCAGTTGACATGATCCAGAATTAGCTTGTTTTTGAGTGTTTTCAGGTGGAGAACTGATTTTTAGTGCTGTGGTTTGCTGACCTTGTTCCTCTAGGGGTAGGAACAACATGTTAGGGACTTTGGATCCCTTAGATTATCGACATTTCATGCTTCATGCTATAAGGCACAAAAATGTCTATAACAGTTGCCCCCTAAAGTATGAGGTCGTTTATCGGGTGAAATGCTTTATCAGGAGGATCCGAAGTTCATTCAATCGCTGAGAGGTGCCCTGTAATAGAATACAATACAATACATTATTTTTCATTCTGCTTTCATGATCTAGCTGAGGCAGGCATTCCCATGCTCAGCTTTATAAATTCATTTAGGTACATAGAACAGACGATCGTCTGATGGTAGACTGATAATTCTCTGCTGAAATTATCATCCTTTGAGTAGGATGATCATCTGCTGTAATGATGTACATATCAAATGTCTTTATATTTCCTGAATATATATCGCAGCCCAGATGGATGAAACTAGATCTGGGGTCTTCAAACTCGTTCGATCTTCACTCTAAGTACAAGTCGATCCATGTGAGAATTGCGCTGAAGTCGAACATGGAAAGACATCGCTTGATTACCGGTCAATAATGTAAACCGTTAACAAGCGCGAGAGGAATCACCAATAATGACAATGACCCTCAAGGTACTGCAGTACAATTCACGTGGTGTGAATAAAGGACTTGGCGTCAAACACCACACAAAATCTTCTGGTCGAAGGTCATTGATGTATACCTGTCGCCGGAAGTGAGAAACTTGCCATTGAGGCATGCAAGCTTCAAAGTACTGAGGGGGTTGTTCCTAGATCAACTTCTTGGATAATGAGCTGAAGTCGACAAGAAGCGATCCGTCAAAGGAGGGCCTTGATGAATCCCACATCAGTGACACGGAACGGAGCTAATGATTTTAGTGGAGGTGAAAACAATCTGTGAAATATGATTCAGGGTGGCGATCATGGGTGGATGAAGGATAATGTATGGCAGTGGATGGGACATGGTTGACTCTTTCTGAACAACATCTCTTGAACATATAACGACACTGATGTGATGGATCGGTAGCATTACCCCAAATGTGGATGGTTTGGCGAGGACCATGGTGATGAGACCGGTGAATGAAAACAACCCAACCCGATGTGATACGGAGGACAAAGTGTCATGTTCAAGAGTGACTTGCTACCATTAAAGCTTTGAGGTTCTCCCAATTTTTCCCCAGTCATTTCTGACCAGTACCTCTTTATTTTTGTCAAGCTTGAGGAGGATAACATATGCTTGTTCTATAACCTGCCTTTCGGGCAAGCCCATCGCTATGTTTTAACGAGCCTAGCGATAGGGAAACTCGTTCTCGTCTAAAGACAAGTTTGTCGCTATTTAATCATTTTAACGAGTCTAACGACAAGGAAAACTCGGTCCTTTTCATTTTTAGAGAGTCTGAAAAGGTACAGAAAGTTAACTCCAAAATTCCTTTCTCGTCGTCTAATCCCTTAAGTCTGAAAAAGTATAAAACAATACAGAAGGGATGAGTTTTCGATAACTTTAACGAGCTGAATAAAACAAGCGCTCGACCTTTTTGTGTAATAATCCCTCAGGTCCAAAAAGATTAAAATCTAGAGGAGGGATAGCTCTTCCGGTCACTTTAACGAGCTGGAAGGCCAAAACTCGGCAAACTTTTCATATTTTACGAGTCAGGAGAAAAGAGCTCAAAGAAGAATCGTCTTTTGAGGAACGAGTGATAAACAGGGATAGCAGCAGATTCCAGGTACAGGTTGGAATTTTCCAATCACGACAGTGTCACAAGGATGGCTAGGTGATATCACTCTTCGCAGCTGTTCCTCAAAATAGGTAAACAATCATATGGAGGTGAACGATTGGCCAAATGGAATGGAGGTGGCGGGTGCAAACACGACCAAGGCTTTTTATGGCTAATAAATTTACGGTCACAATGGTTATTTACCGGTACTGGGTTCATTTTTTAATGAGCTTGAATGCGCCAAAACACTGCTCAAAAGCTTATGTTTATTTTTTAACGAGCATGAACTATGACGCTAAAACTGCTCGGATCTCGCTTTTCTATTTTTTAACGAGCCTAAATTCCGCGGTAAAACTGCTCGATTATATGGTCAAATTTTGATTTTTTACCATTACTAGCTTTTCTCTTTTCAAATATAGTACTGCTTTTTCAATATCTGCAACAAACTTTGTTAGAAATGAATAATATTTGCATGAAAATGAGATTATAACCCTAATATTTCACTTTAAACTGTGTAAAAAGCCATTAAAAGGTGTTTTTACCTCTCATTTACCATTTCATTTGCATTTGGTTTGTTGGAGCTCTGGAGGTGCCTCTTCCCCCTTGATTTTCACCAGCTGATTCCGGGAGATTCTGCAGACGATTTTTGGCGCCGTCTGGACCAGGTAGGAGCTAAACCCTAGCTCTTTCTTTTCATGGTTTCCTTTTCCTGTTTCATGCCTGTTTTCCAGTATTTCTGAGCCCCTGGGGTTTTGCCAGGGCGCCCTAGGATCAGCGCAGGTTCCCCTTTCGAAACCTGCGCCGAAGGTCAAGCTGCCTTAAGGCAGCCTGACCCTCAGCGCAAGTGGGAGACTCTCTGCCTGCGCTGGGCTCAAAAACTGAGTTTTTAAGGTCATTTTTTGATGATTTTTTTCGCCAGTTTTTTCATCAAAATCAGGAACTTACTCCTTCTCTTGTTTGCTTTGCAGGGAACACTGAACAAAATGTCCCTTACATGGCAAGAACGAGAACATGAAGAAGAGGACATGATTGCCCTCCATGACCCTGTCACGGTGAACGCGCTGCGGAACTGTGGCCTGTTGAAGTTCTTCCGTATCTCTTGTATGAGAGCACAGATTTCTTTGCTGCAGTACATGCTTGATGCTTAGGATCCTGTTAACCAAGTGTTCCAGATTAGGGGAAAGGCCATCTCCTTGACCATAGAGGACATGTACTTCTTGACTGGACTGTCAAGGCGAGGTGCCCCCATTTCCTTGTCAGGTACGGCCCGGGGGACTGATTCCACCAGAGATTATGTCCGCCAGTATTGCAGGGAAGGTTCTCAGCCGAGCAGAGATGGCAAGATTGTTATCCGTGAGATTACTGATCGGGCTCTCAGGTCCATTCTGTTCACTATTGGTAGGATGGCCGGCAGCGCAGCTTTACATGTTGCCAACAGATCTTATATGCAGCACGCCTTGGAGTGTCTCCAACTGAAAGTATTCAACTGGTGTGATGCAGTACTTGTTCAGATGAAAAGTCAATTGACCAAGGTAAAGGACGGGAAGCTGAAGAACTTTGGATTTGGTTCTATTCTGACTGCCTTCGCCTTGGAGAAAATCCCACTGATGCAGCCTCAGTACATCATACTCGACTTGCCTTCTCCGACCGAGCCACGCATGCAGAGGTGGGTCGACCACATGTCTAGGCATGCTGGTCAACCTCAGATTTCTTTTACCGAGGCCTTCTTTAGGTGGTTCGAGCGCCAGGAGATGGCGTTTTCCGAGTATCCATTTGTGGGTATGGATTTCCGAGGTGACCCGGATTTGGTGCTACCGGATGGCGAACAGTGGGGCGCCATTGGTAAACTCCTTGACCATATTACTGTTTACTGTTCTTATTCATAATGTTGCTGTGCTTTACTCTATCAAGACTTTTAATTGTACTCTTGGGTGCATGCAGATATTGGTCCTGTTCGTCCAGCAGTTCGTCTGAGATCGCCAGTTGCTGCCCCCGCAGTGGAGCCTGCTAGGAGGGTTGTTATTCGCGATCTGGACGATACTGAGACCCTTACAGCTGTGCAGGAGCAGGTTGAGAGCCTTACTCGCGGTCTTCCGGATGTACAGATTGACGAGTTACCTTTACAGCTGCAGCGGCATACTATTGGTGTGCCTAGACGATGGACTCGTCTCTTGCGCATGATTGCACAGGCCGTGACGTACTATCATGAGCACCACTAGGCTAGGGTGCCCCCTAGCATTTTTTGAGATTTAGGTCATACGACCAATTTTGTCTTGGTTACAGAACATTATGTATGAACTATATAAACAGCTTATATATATTTTGATTTTCGAGTTTTATTCTGGTTGATTTACATGATCCATATGTACAATCTTTGATGATGTGTCCTTTTCATAAATGTTGCAAATGTCTATCTAACACATAGTTTGCTAATGAGTCATTTAATGTGTTTAAGTTTCTTGAAATATGTTGATATTGAATTGAATCAAATCGTCTTTCCAAAATCTTAACCCTTAGGAACATGCGATAAATAGCTGGATTGCGAACAGAATATATACCATTGAGTTGTAGTATTACGAGCTGTGAGTCTAGCCTGACAATTAGTCGGTGTATGCCACGTGTGATGGCATCAGAGAGTAGTTCTATCAATGCGCTATACTCAGCGATGTTATTCGTTGATTGCCCAATACATACACCTCTGAAACTTACTAACTCGCCGCTTGGATCAAAAATGGCCCACGCTGCGGAGGATAGGTTCCTCGAACTACGACTTGCTCCGTCGGCATATCCAACACATGTCTCCATAAGGTTCGACATCTGCAACGAACGAAAAAGGTGGATCACTCGACCATAACAAACACTTTTAGTGAAAACAAAATACAACAAAAGCATGCAGGTTACTATTTAAGCATAGTAACGCTTGAGGTACAACCCGTTGCGGGGCTGCGCCAGTGGAATTCCATCGTAATCCATTAACTCGTAGGCTCCTTTTGCTAACACCCTTTTAACAATATAGGGGCCCATCCATAAGGACTTGAATTTACCTGCTCCCAATTTATCGGATTCTTGGTCATAAAGCAAGACCAAATCACCTTCTGAGAAGACACGGGGTTTGACATTTTTGTCGAACTGAGCCTTGACTCGTTTCTTATGAGCTTCGTTAGCCAAAGCGGCATCACGACGGGTTTCATCCAATTGGATTAGTTCCAAGAAACGAGCCTCTTCTTCTGAAGTTCCGGGGAGAAGATCGATTGCGAGTTTAAGCGACGAAATTTCGCACTGGATTGGTAGGACTGCTTCCAGGCCATACACCAGTTGAAAAGGTGTGAACCCGGTTGCGTTCTTTACCGACGTTCGGTAAGCCCACAAGGCTGAGTATAGGATTAGGTGCCACCTTCTTTTATGAACCCCAATCATCCTTTGCAACATACGCTTCAGGACCTTGTTGATTTCCTCAACTTGTCCGTTGGCTTGCGGATAATATGGGGTAGAGCTGTCGTGAGATAGCCCTAGCTTGGCAGCTAATTCGACCATCATGTGATTGCGAAAATGCGACCCATGATCTGTAACTATAGCCTGTGGTACGCCGAACCTGGCGACTACATGATTGAAAAAGAAAAGGGCAGATGTTTCACCAGTGTTATCCAATGTAGGCATCGCCTCGGCCCATTTGGTAAAATAGTCAAAAGCGACTATAATATACCCATGCCCCCCGGTCGAGGTGGGGTTACATTGCATGAAATCGATGCCCCACTTGGCGAATGGCCCAATAGCAAATATCGGCTGTAAAGGTGTGGGTGGTCGTCTGGTTTTGCTATCAAAGATTTGACAAGCATGGCAACTTCTGACTGCGGTTATGCAATCTTTGAACATGGTTGGCCAGAAGTATCCTGCTCGTAAGATTCTTGGTGCTGTTGCATATCCAGACTGATGCCCCCCACACGTGCCTGAATGACAATCATTCAGGGCTTTTTCGGCCTCCTCATGGGTATGGCACCTCCTTAGAACTGTATCGACACCACGACGGTAAAGTGTATCACCGACAATCATGTAGTCTTTTGCTTGGTATCGTATACGTTTTTGTTTGGAGCGAGAGGTGTTAGGCCTGAACTTTTGGGTTTGGAGATAAACTATGATATCTCCATACCACTCATCGCTTACAGATATTAGAAACAAACTTTCGTCTACGATTGACTCTTCTGATGTTTCATCGTTGGACGATGATGGGAGATCGCACAATAATTTTGCGAAAACTAGAGCTTTCTTTGACTTGGATTTCACAAATTCCAGATCAAACTCTTGAAGGATCGCTATCCATTTTGAATATTTGCCCCCCAGCAACTGTCGCGATAGTATATAAGTCATGGGGTTGCAATCTGACAAGATGGTAGTTTTCCGAAAGAGGACATAATGTCGAAACCTTTGCATCGCTTGAACAGCAACAAGCGCTAGTTTTTCAAGATAAGAATATTTACTTTCTGTATCGTTTAAGTTTTTACTTAAATAATAGATAGGATGTTCTATTCCATCGACTTCTTGAACTAAAACCATCGCAATGGTCGTATCCGCTGCAGCCAGATACAGGTTAAAATCTCTTTGATAGTCCGGGGCGTACATTAATGATGCTTTTACTAGACAATCTTTCAGAGCATCAAAGGAAGCTTGCGCCACCTGGTCCCAGACAAAAGGTACATCCTTTTTCAAAAGACGAGTATAACCCTTATCAAGTTCTGCGTAATTTGGAATGAACCTCCTCAGAAAGTTTGCTTTCCCTTGGAGTTTCTGAATCTGAAGCAAATTTGAAGGTGGAGGCAAATTAATGATTGCCTGAACCTTACAGGGGTCGAGATGAATCCCATCTTTAGAGACTACAAAGCCAAGTAAATGACCAGAACTGACGCAAAACACACATTTGTGCGGGTTGAGTCTTATCTTGTAGTGTCGGCAACGTAGAAAAATTGCTCTTAAATGCTGCGGATGATCAGTCCGCTTTCGCGAATGAGCCGGAAGATCATCGAGATAAGGTTGAACGATGTTCTTGATGTCATGGAAGGCATAATTCATTGCCCTTTGAAACGTCGCCCCTGCGTTTTTTAAACCAAAGGGTAATTTTCGATAAGCAAATGTGCCCCACGGACAAATAAATGCAGTCTTTGACTGGTCCTGTGGGCGGATATTTATTTGATTATACCCGGAAAATCCATCCATAAATGAAAAGATTTCACATCCGGCGCATTCATCAATTATCTGGTCGATGAAGGGTGTAGGGTAGTTGTCCTTTGGACAAGCTTGGTTTACATCCCTATAATCAACACACACTCTAATCGTCCCTTGTTTTTTCATAACAGGGACAATATTCGATACCCAATCGGTTAGAGGAACCGGGTAGATGAATCCAGCATGGAGGAGTTTTTCAACTTCCGCCTTAATGGCAGCGGCTTTCTTCGGGTGCACTTGCCGAAGTCGTTGCCTTACTGGTTTGACATCAGGATACATTTTAATTTCATGTTCAACGATACTCGAGTCAATGCCTGGCATTTCATCATATGACCAAGCAAAGACATCTCTAAATTCGCGAAAAAGAGCGTTATATATTTCCAGTTCTGAAGGGGAACAACCTTTGCCGACATAAATATTCTCTACAACATCTGTTTTAGTCGAGATATTTATGGCTATAGTCTCTTCAATATTGGATAGGTTTCGCTCGGAATCCACCGTGTTTACAGTATTTGTTAGGAATTCAAAAACTGAAGGGTGATAAAGGTCACTTTGAGTATCTTCTTCGTATTCCGGAAGAAGGGAACGATGGTGGTGATCATTCCACCACCATTCCAGTATAACCTGAACATGGTTGTGAACTCACGTATGGGTACCCTCCCAGAGGGGGTAATGAAAGAGCATACTGCCCCCCATACGGTACCAATCCTGAACTAAAGGGGATTGATTGCCCGGATTGACCTCCAAATGGATCAATTTGGCGAGTTTCAACATAAGAATTACCGGGTATTACTCCGGATGAACAAACTGGAACAGACCATACTGTCGAAATAGTCCCCTGGTGGACTCCTTCTAGCTGTTGTGAGCTAGTTGGGACAGCTGGTATGCCGGCAAACATTGTCGGAGTGACGGCAGGGGTTTCTGCTGTCTCTGTGTCATTTGACACAGTCCTAGATGATGACGGTTGTTCAGACATTTTAAGTCTATCCAATAGATTGCCTAGCGATTCTACAGGAACTTCCACTTGTGGTGGATTAACTTCAGATGAAGGAAATAGAGTGACCCCGACTCCAAAATGAGTTGGAGTACTTTCTTGCGGATCCTCTGCAATTTCCTCTATCGCAATCAAACCCGGTGGAAGAGGAAGACCGTCAGGTCCGTAAAATATTTCTGGTGCCGAAGAAGTGGTTGTTTCGACAGCGACAGTTGTTTGGGGAACAAAACTCTCTGGACCGGTTACAGATGGAACTGGTTCAGTTACACAAGTACTTGCCCCCAGACTAGGATAAGTATTACTGTCCTTCTGCGGCTGTGGAACTTCTTCTATAGAGGCAGGGTTTCCAGAAATGTTAGGAGTAACCGGAACCTCAGATGCAGTTGGAACACTTGTTCTAACTTTCAAAGGATATTTTGAACCGGTTAAACGAGTTCGCTTTGCCCGTACTGTTTTCGATTCCGGAGACAAAGGCGGTTGACTCGTAAGCCTCCGCGAACGACGGGGTTTCAATTGACTTTCTTCCACGATTGCGGATTACTCGATCAACTAAAATATTAAAAGGGGAAAATTGTGTTTCCGAATTGAATGAATTTTATTAGACGCTTTTAGACACAACTTGCTTTTTCACTTTTTAAGAGTCGAGAAAAAGCTAAAGATGACTCTAGTCTCCTTCGATGTATTAACGAGCCCGAAGTGACAAATGCTCAGTTGGACTTTTTCAGTTATGGAGTTTGAAAAAGGCCAAAAGAAACTGCTCTGGAGATCTAGGCAGAGGGTGTGCCAAACCTTTCGCAAAACCACAGAATACGTTTTACGGTACGGGTGGTCGATCTTCGTGAATGCTGTGTTCACTGCATTGCGATCAGTAGGGCGGCCGACACGGCTTCCTAAGGATAAAAGATATAAGCCTATAGGGGTCTCCCAATATATACGCGACGGTACGTGGGAGCACAAGTCCGTATTGATACTTATCGCTTCACCGTGGAGGAATCACCCAACCACTCAACGCTAAGATATCACGTTTAACGACGCCGGAACACGTCTCTAGCTTAGACCTCTATGTGTTTGCGTTATGTTTCAATGTGTTGTTATGTAAATTCAATTTATTTTAAGGTTGATCTTGTTTAGCAGTTTGCCTTTATGGATCACCACGAGATGTATAGTAACACTCCTAAATGCAGTCTAAGATGATAAGCAAGCTTTTCAATCTTTCAACTTTGAAAATCTTAACTACTGAGGGAAAAGAAAGACAACAACTTTTCACATAGATCATAGAGCACACACTAATGCACTTTTTCCTAAATCAACATGCAAACTGTCGTAATGCACATGCACAATGCAAGTATTTCTTTTCTCTTTCTTAATGTTGGCGTAATGCAAAAAGAAAGCTGTTGTATAATTTTGAATTCAATTTCAAGTGAAAGCAAACAAGCTTGTCCAAAATCAAAAGACACCTTAAGATTTACTTGTTTCGACACTAGAAATATATAAATTCAAACCATATGACGAAAGCAAAAGCTCAATCATCTATGAACAACAAACAAACTAACTCTTAAGATCAAAACGATACTTTATCACAGGTCTAGATCTAAGAGGCCACAGCAAGACTAGTTCACTTTCGTTATGGGAAAATGTAAATGATACAAGAAATACACAAAGAACAAACACAGTTTCTTTATACAACCGAGGCGGAATAGTGGCAAGGAAAGTTGGTTTCAGATAGGCACATTGACTGGTAACAGGCAGCAAAAACAAGGGTGAAAACAGGGCAAGAAACAGCAGGAAACCCCAGTAGCACAAGGCAAGACTGGTCCAGTGCATGTGGGACACTGTCTGTTTGACCTTCAGCGCAGGTAGCCCCTTCAGGAACTGCGCTGAAATGCAGACAGCCTTGACAGCAGTTGCACTGAAGAACGAAACTTTCATTTCTCTTGGTTTCCGGGTCACAGATTGCTCAAAAATTCACAGTTTTTGGCCAAATCAGAAGCTATCAGTCAAGGACACACTAAGGGATGACAAGGAGGATGAAAAGCTATCACTAAGAGCTTACTAGAGTCCTTGTGGATCAGCTCTTCAAATCATAAACTTGCCCAGAAACTGAGCTAGAGTAGCTGCCCTCTACTTTGCATTTGAAAGATCCAAATGCAGTTCGATTCGGTACTCCCTTTGTTTATGAAATGAATAGCAAAAACACAAACAACCAACAAGATACGACCCCCAGCGGAGTCGCCAATTTGTTGTTGGGAAAAGTATCCAATACGGAATGACCCTATCCCACTCTAAGGGTGATAGTACCTCAGCAACAACCGAATGCAAAGCTATTCAAGATTACTTCTTTATGAGATGTAAGAGAGGGGAGAAAGAGATCCACTAACCGTTATCTTCCGCTAATGTTTGATCCAATCTTCTCTCCTTGCTGCTTGCTCCCAGCTCCTTGCTCTTTCACTGGCCCAGCTACACAAAGATCCTGCAAAAGCACAAGAAAGGGAAACTACAAGAAGCATACATCCATAACTGATTCAAGGATTAGAATAAATCAAATATACAAGCATCAATACGCCACAAAGACACATGCATATAGAAGAACCTCAAATGCTTTATTAATGGAAGAAGTAAAGTTCTGAGAGTGTTACAACCATAAGAGGCCCAATCCAGCAACACCTCCAAGCAGAAAGAAATCTCCTCTTCACCTCCCTCAAAGCAATCACCCAATAGTTCTATACTCAAACCAACAGCACTTCCTTACATTCACAAGATTCCAGCCTCCCTAGACCTCATGAGAGAGCTCTATATATAGGACATTTGGAGAAAGGATGAGTCAGCTTGAGTTTGGCATGAAGCTGACTAGTGTCCTCTCCCACTTCAGTTATACTTCAGTTCTTGAGTCCACTTGGAGTTTCTTGCTTCCACTTGGAGATCTAGATCCTCTTACTCATCACAAGGCGAATTCCCTGATCCAAGTGTCATTTTGGAAGCTTCCTGGGCATTTGACACCTTGCAGAATGACTGTGCCACTTGGCCAATCTCGCCTAGTGCAGGTAGCCTTCATTAGATTTGACATTCAGCGCAGGTACAGAGTGGAGCAGTTGACATTTAGCGCAGATGCTCAGTGGAGCAGTTGACATGATCCAGAATTAGCTTGTTTTTGAGTGTTTTCAGGTGGAGAAATGATTTTTAGTGTTGTGGTTTGCTGACCTTGTTCCTATAGGGGTAGGAACAACATGTTAGGGACTTTGGATCCCTTAGATTATCGACATTGCATGCTTCATGCTGTAAGGCACAAAAATTTCTATAACACAACTATCGATGGTTCCCTTATTAATTTCTCTTGTTTCCTTCCCTATAGGCCCCCCAGCCCATATACCATTTGTTCGTAAGCCCCCTTCTCATTCTCTAATACTAGGATTATAGATATCATTAAACCATGCTTGGACCTCCCACTTCTACCCATCCATGCTACCCTTATCTCCCCTTTCCTCGTTCAATACAAGAAAGAACCCCCCTCCCCCAAAATTCATGATAATTGAACATTTAGATGTGGACATTTAACAATTTCCTCTAAAAGTTTAATTCTCATGAATTTTTTTTGGGGGGGTTGTCGAAATTTGCCTCCCAAAGCAGATGCAACAATGGGTGCAATAATGGATGTAAAAGTGGATGCAACAGAAGTAGATGAAAGATAAGACACAAAACCTTATAAAAAACGTGGATGCAAAAATATATGCAATAGTTAATGCAAACTTGGAAGCAAAATAAGATGCAAACATGGATGCAAAAGTGGAAGTAAACATGGGCACAATAGTAGGTGAAAAACTTGGCACAAATTGTGGTGAAACAAAAGTGGATGCAACAACGAATGCAAGAAAGGACCCAAAATTGAATGAAAAAAGGAGGCAAACTTGGATTCCAAATAAGATGAAAAAGAGGACGTAAATATGGATGTAAAAATGGGTGCAACAATGGACACAAAATTAGATGCAAAAGTGGATGCAACAAAAATAGATGCAAAAGTAGATGCAAAACGAGATGCAAAAACTTATGCAAAACTTGACATAAAAGTGGATATAAAAGGGGATGCAAAAACATAAACAATATTTGATGCAAACTTGGACAAAAGAGGATGTCAATGTGGATGCAAAAGTGGAAGAAAATATGGGTGAAATGATAGGTTCAAAAAATGGCACAAATTTTGGTGCAACAAAAGTGGATGCAAAAGTGGTTGGAACAACAGACACAAAAAAAATGCAGACTTGGATGCAAAACAAGATGCAAAAAGGGATGCAAAAGTGGTCACAAACATGACTTCAATACTCAAAAAAAAATTGGATGAAAAAATGGATGCAATGGAAGTAGATGAAAAACAAAATGCAAAACCCGATGCATATACCTGACACAAAAGTGGATGCAAAAAAATATGCAATATTTGATGCAAATTTGAATCGAAAATATAATGCAAAAGTGGAAGAGAACATGGTGTAACAAGAATGGATGCAATGATAGATGAAAAATAAGAAGTAAAACAAGATGCAAAAGAAGATGCAAAAAGGGATGCAAAAGTGGACGTAAGCATGGGTGCAAAAGTGGATGTAAAAGTGGGTGCAACCGAAGCCGATGAAAAATGAGATGCAAAACCCAATGCAAAAGTGGATAGAAAAAGGGATGAAAAAATATATGCAAATGAGGATACAAATTTAGATGAAAAAATAGAAGTAAAAGTGGGTGCAAAGGTAGGTTCCAAACTAGGCACAAATTGTCACACAATAGAAGTGGATGCAATAGTGGACACAATAATGGATGCAAAACAAAATGCAAAAGTGGATGCAACAAAAGTAGATGTAAAAGTAGATGAAAAATTAGACACAAAACTTGGCACAAAGGGGGATGCAAAAAGTGATGTAAAAGGGGATGCAAAAAATGATGCAAAAGTTGATGCAAGTGTAGGCACAAAAAGTTGATGCAATAGAGGATGCAAAAGTAGGTTCAACAAAATTAGGTGCCAAACTTGACGCAAAACCTAGCATAAAACCCTTGGTGCAAAGGGTGGCAAAAAACTTGACATAAAACATGGTGTAAAACCTTGTGCAACACCTAGTGCTAGACTTGGTGCAAAACCCGGTGCAAATTTTGTATCAAGTTTTGCACCATATTTGATAAATGGATTCAAATAACACCACAAATGGGCTCTAGACATGAAAAAGGAAGCAAAATGGGATGCTAATCATAGGGTTTTGTTGTAGTGTATCATGTAATCTTTGTTGATAGTATTCCTGTTGAATTAATTGACCATGAAAATCCCTCAATGATGGAAGTCATTTCTATTGAAGATCAAAAGACTTTTTATGAAATATCTTTATCTGCACTTCTAAATTTTCACATTTGTTCTCCAGTTGTAGCATTAAATTTCTCTTTGTCAATACTTTTCTCACCTCAAGGACTGCATCTATCATATCTTCAATTCCCATTTCTTCTAGCTCCTACCTGGTTTTTGAATTCAGGACTTTGATGATTCTGGTTTCTTCTCTAAGTCTATTGTCTAGCTCTTCTTTGATATATTCGTTGGTTTCTTTAGCTTTCTCCAATTGTTTCTCTTGTTCAAAAATAATCTCTATGGAATACCATAAATCTAAAATTGCAGAATTTATGTCCATCCAAATCTGCTCTTTAGCTTCTGATAAATTTTGTGCACTAACTGATTCATCTAAATATTTTTCAAGCTGCTTTGTAAGCTTGAAATTCTTCTGCACCTCTAAAATGTATGCATTGTCTGCTTTTATTTTATTTTCTTCTACCTTTTGCAATGATTCTTCAACTTTTAAATTTCTACATTTCTCAAAGATAAATCAACCATTGCTTTGGATAATTATTCTGTTGAATCATGACTTATTGATCCTGCCTCCAATGTTTAAACTCCTGTACTAACATTTTTTCTCTCTCTTTCACTAGATTTTACATCTCTGTGTCCATTTTATATATTTTAGATTATTCTCCAAAATCATACACAACATGTTTTCCTTTTCTTTCTCGATTTATCCCACTTCTCGAGCTTTATGATGCATTGTTGTTGCTAACTTCAATTTCTTGCACAATGCTTGAATATTTTCATTTATATTTTTTATGATCTCCTGAGCTACAACAAACATTGTTAGGATCCAATCCTAATTTGATAACAATATCCTCTAAAGATTTTATCCTTGTATATTTTGCTAATGATGACATCTTTTCTAACTTCAACTGAGAATGACTATTATTCAAAGAAGTTTGTAATTTTGAAATAGCCATAGCAGAACTTGTTACAGAAGAGTAGATAATTTCACCTTCTTGCTTATGTAGATCTATTTGGTCTATAGGGTGAATTTGATAAGTATAAAAATAAAATAAACAAGCTTTACAGGCATTTGAGGTCTTTGGGATTGGAACCTTTGGCTCAAGAAATGCCAATTTAAATCATCGACTATTAAGATCTAGTGCAAATAAGATTATGTTTTGGGTAGAGGAAGTTTGTTTCCAAAATTGAGTACATGTAGAAGACTTTAGAATCTCATTCCTTTTCTTCATCTCTTTAAATTTAACAAAAATGATTTGACTACTAGAAGAAGGAGAAGAAAATACATCAGTTGTTGGTTCTTCAATTGGTTGTAGAGTAAACACAAGCTCGCTTGACACCATCACTGTAGTTGAGACCTCTGTATTCCTGGCTTCAGATGATTCTTCTTCTATTTCCTTGGTCTTTCCTCTTTTGAAAACTCTAAAATTTGTTGACTTAGACCTTGAAATGCTAGGAGAAATGATCTCACTTGTCCTTTTCAACTTATTTTCTTTTGGATGAGGGATTTACATTGTTGTCCAACTTGATATTTGTTCTTCAACTTCCTGTAAAGTGTTTTCCTCCCAAACCTCCTAATGAGAATATCGCTCGATATCTGGTTTTGAAAAATAAATATAACGAGCTAAATTATGCTCAAGTATAATAGCTGAAATTATTCCCAAAGGATCATCAGGGTAGCTATAAATAATTTTAAACTTCATTTGATTTAACAATTTTTTTTCTTCTTTATCAGTTTCTCTATTATTTTCTATGAAGGAGCAAATATGAGCTTTTAATTTAAACTAAACTTTTAGTTTCCTGGACACAAAATGAACTTCATATACATTCAAGCTCTGCTTATGAACTCCAAAGTAAAAGTCCTCATTATAAGAAATATTGGTGACTTATAAGGTGACAATTCACAACCATAAATTTTGATCTCTATGAAGCTTTGGTATAAATACCAATCTCCTACCTTTGTTTGCTCACTTAAATGTAAATTTCTCCTAATTTCGGTTTAAATCCTTGGGACTACATCACTACTAAGAAGACAATGTGATAAATACAGAAACTGGTTAACAAAATCATCGAATGAATACTCTTCTGAATTCTTTCTGACTAATCAGGTCTAGTGAATAACATATTGTGGCCTCCCTTGTGAATCTATCTGTTGTGGTGTCATCTTAAACCACTCAGATTGATGGTATAAGAATAGGTAAACTAACACATACTGATGTTTGAAGGCTATTTCTGCACTGAATTTTAAAAGTTTCCCATGAATGTTATCAAAGATAGACTGGCTAAAATTGAACAAGATAGAAGGTTTTTTTCCAAAAGAAAGGACAGTTAAGATCCTAGAATAACCTCATCAATCCATTCATCACTTTAATAGCCTAAAATATAACAAACCATGGAAATTATTTGTCTGAACATTTCAAGAAACTTGGCTAAGAAATAAGGTAGATTATGGCCCGACAATTTAGATCATTCTGGTAAAAATGACTAAAAGATATTGGCTCTCTCCTGAAATGTAAGCTTATGATAAATTTCCATTAATGAGTCAAGTGAAAAGGAATGAAGGAAACTTGGAGGATTAATTTTAAAATCATGAAGAATGGACTCGAGCGTTATATATAAAAAAAAATCACTATTTCTGGCTACTACTACTCCCTGACTGGGTAAATATCTGCTTTTACGCTAGGAGACAAACTCAAGAAATGGTGCGTCTAAGGAAAAATAAATTGAGGTAACATGGATTCCCAAAAGCTAAACTCACCATTGGAATCCTCAAACTTTTGAAAATCCCAATTATGAAATTTGTACAAATCAAACTCACACTTCGTCTCTATAATTTTGAAATCTAAGTCTACCAAAGACATCTCATCTAAATTCGGGACTATAGGAAGCATGGCGTTTTCAATCTATGGTTTACTTTTTCCTTTTGAGGTACTCATTTTGAGATTGAACATAAAGCAAAAAAATTGGAATACCAAGAAAGATTGAAGATGGTGACCGAAAAGCCTATGCAGACTTGGAAGTTCTTCTGTTTCTTATTTTTTCTACGAGCACTGCAAATCTAAGCTAATGACTCGTCAATTTGGGTAGATCGGGATTTTAAAGAAAATTTAAATACTCGTTGAGGATTTTAATGATTCGAGCGTTTAAACGGGATTTTAAAATTTTGCAAGAAGTAATTGCAATATCTAGCGGTTATGAATTGATAAGTAGTGGAGGAGATAGTGAGAAATTATTTGGTAGAGTGGATAGCAGAGGGATAGATTTGGTGAGAGTAGCAACTAGCGGGGAGGTGGTTTGCGTGGGAGGGCAGTAGACAGTATATGGTTAGGTGGGTAGAGTTCCACAATGTGTGAGCACCCACCACATCATTTTCCATGGTTTATGGAAACCATGGATTATGAACCCCACCCCCTCGCCCTTCGTTAAACTTCGAGAGTGTGGGGGGGGTCTACAATCATTTGTGAGCTCTTAATCATGACGAAAAAAATCCTAGCCGCTGAAACAAGCATGGGAGTTACCACACACCTTTTATCAATGGAAAATTAAAAATAATTTACATTTATTTATCAAATAAACAAATTTTCATGTGGCATTTATAAAATATGCCTGAATTTTACAAATTGTATGATATAAACCCCTTTTTTTGAAAATTTCCTTCATAAGAAAAATTTATGGGTAAGAAAAAGTTACAACAGGACCAAAATTTCTCAGGGAAATAGAAGAGAAAGTGGCAAAAACTAAATGAGAATTGAACACTTCTTAGGATAGAAATAAAAATTATCTAGATAAGATTCAAATAAATAGGAACTTCAAATTGGGAGAACATGTCTTTTTAATAGTTAAAGATAAAATATTTTTCTAAAATGGGAAGTTGTTCAAAGTTAGTAGCTATAATCTTTTGCACCATTTGAGGTCATAAAAAGGATTGGTCATGTTGTGTACATCCATGTATATTCATGATGTGGTTCATGTCTCTTTAGTTAAAAAACATGTGCCTGGTGCTAACCACTTGATTGATTGGAATGTGATCTAGGTGGACCCCGTAGGGGAATTTTAGGTAGAACCAATATGCATCCTAAACCAAAAGGTCAAGGAACTTCAGAACAAGGCCATATGGTTGGTAAACATCTAATGGAACTATTATATCCTTGAAGTTTCCATGTGGGAGCTAGAGGAAGCTATGTGTGAGACATACACGCACATATTTTGACTATATATATGTTTATAATACACAAAGGATAGTGCATATATAAGGGGGTAGGGAATAACACACTAGAATATTCCTTTATGGTATTGTACATATTTTTATTAGGCTAGTGAGCCATGTTGTGTTGGGATCACATGCCCATGTGAATACACTTATTTAGGGCTTATGTGCCTATGTTATGTGTTTTGAGACCATAGTTCCTTTGTGGTTAAGGATGGAGAGCCTATGTGCGAAAGGAAAACGAGCCTAATGTTGTAACATGTAATCACACCATGTTAATATGGTACATCACAATTGTAGACCACTAGACAAAAAGGACATTGGGGGATAGAACTCCACAAGAGGAAAAATAATGGATTGGAACCATGGCATAAGCCTAAGTTTGAAAATTAAAATACTAGAGCCCTATCATAAGTCTAAGTATGAAAAGAGAGGGGGAAGTGGTCCACACAAATCTCCAAGTGGTGGGGAAGAGTTACTTAAGCAACGGTTGGTAGAAATAATCCATGCATACAAAAGTCACATTCCCATCATTCTTGTATCTCACTGAATTGTTCTTTTCTGTGAATACTACTAGTGGTAAACCATGGTGTGTTTTTGGTCGATCATTTTTTGGTGTTGTGGAGTTATGCTATAAACTAACTATGCAAGATAAATAAACCCTTGGATCTTTTAACCCAACAAATTATTTTGAAATCCATGATGGGTGTGAATGATCAATTCCTCCTACTCGTATTGGGTGCTCCTAGAGCTTAAAGGGGGAGTTGGTTGGGCTACCAAGCCTAGTGAATTGTATGGAAAAATTCCCCTTTCTCGCTCAAGTGATGCTAGATCTTAGAAGTGAAATAAGTTAGCCCGATGTGGTGAGTAAATTGTATGGCTAGTTCTCCATGCTTGTCTTGGCATAAGATGGAGCTTGGAGGGAGAATTGGTTGGTTTGGTATACCAATTTTTCTTGGTACCTATATGGCATGAAATGTGTCTCCATATATGAATCAAGGAGAGCCTTTACCCTTGTGGAGTAAAAAACCTACCTTAGGATTGATCCACTACTAAGCGTTCTAGAGAAATGTGATCTATGGATGGGTGGAATTTCAGAGGTTTGTGGTCTAAATAGGTGGAAACATTTTGTATAGTAGGAATGTTATTTTTTTAGAATCCTTATCTCATAGTGGTCTAATCATAAGAGGATGACAATAAATCATTTGTTCAACTACGACCCAATACCAAGAAAATTTAACTAGAAAATGAATTAGAAGTTCATGGTGGACTTGAGGATGAGGATGGTTTATTGAGATCATAAGAAGAGGAAGAAACCCTAACTCACAGTTTAAGGAGGTCCAATTGACAAAGAAGGAACTAGATAAATATAGTTATAATCCATATGATTTCATATGCATATCTTATTTATTAGCTAACCATGGTGAGCCTACAACTATAAAGAGGCAATGAGATGTAAATAACAAGTCACGTAGATTGATTATGGATGAGGAAATGGTTGCACTTAGAAATAATGATACATGGACATGGTACTGTTTCCTGATAAATGGAAACTTATTGGAAGTAAATGGGCATTTAAAAATAAGATTTCTTTATATTACAATGTTGAAAATCACAAAATAAGGTTGGTTGTGAAAGGATATTCCCAGGTTGGTGGGATAGACTTTGATGAGATCTTTTCGCTAGTTGTTAAGTTAAATTTATTATGCTCCTAACAATAAATTTTTATTTAGAGAGAAAATATATGGATGTGAATACAAAATTCCTACATGGTGACTTGAAGGAGAATATTTGTATGACACATTCAAAAAATATATAGAAAAAGGTAACAAGTGATTATTTGCAAATTAAAAAAGTCTTTATATGGTTGGTTTCAAATGGTCTCCAAAACGTTGGTGCCAAAAGTTTGATTCATTTTTTTTAATTGATATTTTTAAGATTGAAATCAAATTATCATGTATCAAAAACATGATGGTGGTAATTTACTTATTATTTCTCTATATATAGATTATATGTTATTCTTTGGTAAAGGTAAGGTTTTGTTTTTTAATTTGAAGTCTTCGCTTTCAACACAATTTGATATGAAGGACTTGGAGACTACAAATATATCTTAGGAATGGAGATTAAGAGAGATAAATAAAATAGGACACTTTGGCTAAGCTAGAGTAACTATATAAAGTTTATGCTACATTGTTTTTTCTTGGTAGACTATAAACCATTGAGTATTTCGATTTTGTGGGAACTAATCTTTTAGTTTAGCAGTGTCCTACAACACTTTTAGAGATGGAGGATATGGCTAATGTTTCTTATGCTAGTGCAGTTGGTAGTTTCATGTATGCTATTTTTTATAATATGATATATATTTCCTAAGCAATCAAAGTCTGAAATCAATTTATGGATAACACTGGATGTAAACATTACGCTATAATTAGAAGGGTCTTCAGGTTTTTGTGTGGTTCCTTCGAATATTCCATTTTCTATCATAGTGATATTTTAGGGAATCCAAACTCAATGGATATAAAGGGATTATGTGGATTTTGATTGGATAGGGAAATTAAATAGAAGGAGAGTGAAAAGTATATAATGTTTTAATCTTTTGATGGAGCAGAAAATTAGATGAATAAGAAACAAGTTGTGGTCACTTTGTCTAATATAGAAACAAAGTATATGGAAACTACTCATACTTGTAAGGAGGCCATTTGGATTATGAAACTATACTCAAAATTAGGGCTAAGTCAAATAATTAATATAGTTCAATTAAATATTTATAATTCCATTTGTGTGCCTAAGAAACCAATGTAGAAATTCCCATTGTGATCAAAAGATTACGCAATATACTAAAGCAAAATACAAGATCTACTTCTACAACAAAATTTGCGGAAGCTTAATCGAATATGAGCAAGATCAATGAGAACACATATAACTGACAATGAGAAATCAATCACACATAACACAAAAGAAATAACCCGAGGAAATCCCCAGCCTAAAACCCCAATCTCTGTATTATCGTACAAATGGAAATATGTTCAAGTTACAAAAAGAATAAGCTCTCAAGCTATCCTGCTCTCTCTGCAATTAAACAATATAGCTCATAGACTGAATATACACTGTATATGTCCTCCTCAAGCCCTCGAAGCCTCCTATTTCCTTGCATAGTTTTCCTTGGGGTCCAGTGATGCCACATGTGTGAATTGGCCTCATCACACTCACAAAACCTGAAGAAGTAACTACACAATCCTCAAGGAAAGAATTCCTTCTGCATGCAAGAGATATTCACAATGGAATATTCTAGCAATTGATAGTACACTACCCCTCCATATGATCTCAATTGGGTCTCTGTCTAAACTGACATGCATGAGTTATTTATGAGAGAATATTTAGTTATTTGAAGTGCAGCAGTTGCATGCATGCATTAACTAACTGAACTCACAATTAATTCAATAAACTATTTGAATTAATCTAACTAGACTTGACTCAGTTAACTGAGCCAACTAATTACAACTCATCCTTATCTCTTTAACTCATGGATAAGTTCCACAATTAATGGAGAAACTATTGCATGTCCCCACATAGACTTCATGTTTGATTTTCTACAACTAATTAACCCATGGTGAATTAATTAATTATTTTACAAACAGTTGCTAAGATCAAATTCGAATTTTTACTTCTCTATTTTAGTTCAGGGACTAACTAAAATAGGAAGGTATCCCAAAAATCTATTTATAGCAGTACTAAATTTATCACTTCTATATTTAGCATTTCTTGTTGCTATTTTCAACACTCCCTCTCAATAAGAAAGGGATTATCAGTAACCCCAATCCTATCTCTGTGGAACTCGAACTTTCATTTTGACAATGCCTTCATCAAAATATCTGCATCTTGTTCCTCGGTCAAAACATACAGCAACAATATGACCCTCTTGACCACACAGTATCGAAGATGGTGATACTCGATATCAATGTGCTTGGACCTGTCATGAAAAAATAGATTCTCAGAGAGTTGATACAACTCTGATTATTGCAGTAGATCATGGTTGGATCCATCCTCTGACCAAACAATCCCACTAGAATCTTCCACATCCAAATGGCCTCACATGCAGCCTGACTAGCAGCCATGTATTCAGCCTCTGCTGAGCTAAGTACAACTGATCTTTGTTTCTTGTTGTACCAGGAAACTGCACTTGAACCAAGGTTGAAGATTCCTCTAGAAGTTCTCTTCCGGTCTAATAGACTCCTTGCCCAATCTGCATTTGTGAAGCCCTGAAGCTTCACTCCCTCTATTCGTCTGTACCACAATCCAAACTGAGATGTGCCTCGGAGGTATCTCAGCACATGCTTCGCTGCCTTCCAAAACAGCTTGGTAGGTTGAACCATATCTTGACTCAACTGGTTCACCACAAAGCATAATTCAGGTCGTGTGTTCACCATATACATAAGTGAACCCACCAGATATCAATAAACAATAGCATCTACTACCTCACTTGAAGTAGCATCCTCCTTCCTCCAGTTCCCACCTATAGGATTTTGCATGGGCTTGCACCTCTCCATGTGAAAGTTCCTGAGTATCTCATTGGCATACTTTCCTTGAGACACAAATACTTCACAATCTTTCTACCACACCTCCATGCCTAGAAAGTAGTGCATAAGACCCATGTATTTCATTTCGAACTCTTTTGCAAGGTCCTCCTCGCAAGACTGTATCAGCTGATCATCAAAATCATATCATTTACATAAAGAACAATGATCAATGTTTTACCTTCTACCATGATGTGGTAAAGGTTCGCATCTGCTTCACTCTTGGTGAAGCCCAATCCGGTGAAATAGCTGTCGATCCTGGTGTACCAAGCACAGGGTGCTTGCTTCAGCCCATACAAACCCCTATTGAGTCGGCACATATGCGACACACGATCGAAGGTATCGAAACCCTTTGGCTTCTCAATGTACACCTCCTCCTTAATGTTCCCATTGAAGAATCCTGTCTTCACGTCCATCTGGTGGATCTTCCACCCCATCTGAGCTGATAGTGCCAACATCAATCTAATCGATGAGTACCTTGCTACGGGAGAAAAAGTCTCATCTTAGTCAATCCCCTTGACCTGTGAGAAACCTCGAGCAACAAACCTTGCCTTATGTTTCTCAACATTGCCATTAGTTGCTTGCTTTACATTGTAAAGCCATCTGGAACTCACCACTGACTTGCCCTAAGGTCTTGGGACAACATCCCACACACTGTTTTGAATGATAGAGTCATAATCCTCTACCATTGCACCAACCAAGACTTGTTGTTGTACTGCCTCCTCAAGTGAAGAAGGTTTAGTATCTACACACTCCCCAACCAGGGCCATGTACCCAGTGTACCGCTCGGGCAACCTCCTCTGTCTGCGCTGAGAAGATGGTGGTCCCACATTCTCCCGCACATCCAGCATCAACCTGTCAACTTCCCTTGAGAATTTCCGCCCATCTCTGGAAGTCTCAGCATGAGTGGATGTCTCCACTCCTGAATCCTCTACATGCGGCTACTCCACATCAATTTGAGGCTCTCCTCCTTAGGAACTGAAAGTTCCTCCTCTGCATGCAACTTGAGCTCCCCCTCAAGTGATAATCACATGGCTTTCTGCTTTTCAAACTTTAGATCCCTACACACCAATGTCCTTTGACTGATAGGTAGGTACACTTGATAGTTGTGGGGTGTAATCGTGTACCCCACAAGTATTCCCAACTCAGTTGTTGGATTCAGCTTCTTCCGAGCATATTTGGTCACATGACAGTAGATTGATGATCCAAAGATTTAGAAGTGACTCACATCTAATCGCTTCCTGGAAAAGGGCTCCATAGGTGTCTTCATTCCCAATATACGGTGTGGGATTTTGTTATGCAAGTATACTGCTGTATTGCATGCCTCAGCCCACAGATGCAATGGTAGGCTTTGGTCATGCAACATCGAGTTGCTCCCACAATCGATCCGTTCTTCCTTTCAGCCACCCCATTCTGCTATGGGTTATTGGGTGCTGTCAATTCCCATTTAATTCCTTCTACAACGTAGAAGTCTTTAAACTATTGGGAGACATACTCTCCACCATTGTCGCTACGCAAACCTTTTATTTTCTTTCCAGATTTTTTCTCTACCAAGGCTTTAAACTCACAAAACCTCAAGAAGTTATGATCCTTATTTTGCATAAAGTAGATCTAGCATCTACGAGAAAAATCATCAATAAAAATAGCAGAGTACCTTTTTTTAGTAGTGGAGGTTGTAGAGAATGGTCCACAAACATCTGAGTGAACTCGCTCCAGGATTGCTCCAGCTCTACTGTCTCCATCCATAAAGGAAGATTTCACATACTTACCCAAGGTACAACCTTTGCATGTATTCGTCTGCTCAAGTTTTCTCTTGGGTAATCTGGTATAGATCTGTTGCATGATCTTCAGGGCTCCATGGTGCAAGTGGCCCAATCTTCTATGCCATAGCTTGCCAACATCTTAGCTCTGCACCATCCTAGCTTTGGAACTCAATGTAGCACAGTTGTCTACCTCCAGCTTGTAGAGATTCTTTACTCGAATCCCAATTGGCTTTGTCTATCCAATACCGATATGCCTTAGGAATACCTTTCCTTTACTAAAGACTACATCATAGCCTTTATCTTCTAGCATCATGATAGACACAATATTCTTCTTCAGACCTAGTACATACTGTACATCAGTCAGGGTGAGGGGAGCTCCATGCTCCCTCTTAAACACAAATGTACCTTCACCTGAAACATAGTACTTTACATCATCGCCCATCTCGATCCACATCTGGAGATCCTTCTCCTCCAAGGTACTAAAATATTGTTGTCACCTAACATGTGGAATGAAGCTCCACTATCTAGGTACCACACACATCCCACCATCGATGAAACCATGCATGCGATAAGTGAGAAATCCAACTCAAACTGTGAGGCCAGTGCCTCACCAAGATCCCTTCGAGGAACCCTTCTTGGATTTCTTCTATGTACAATTCGTAGCATAATGGCCCACTTCATGACAATGAAAGCATCGCACTTTCGAATTGTCAAACTTCTTCCCACCATGGGAAGAACCAGATTTGGGATGGGACGCCTTCCCTTTCCTTTTCCTCACCTTACTTGCTAAGGCTAGATTTTCCTCATCATCTTGCTTCAATGAGGATCCATCTTTGGTACTTCTTCTTATTTCCTCCTGCATTAGATCTGACAAAAGTCGTTCCTAATCTGGCAGTTTTTCTCTTCCATTAACCAAGTCTTGGTAGCTATGCCAGCTCCTAGGAAGACTGAGGAGTGTAAGAGTTGCCATGTCATCATCATCGGTCATGATCCCTACACTTCAAAGCTCATCCCTGCAAGTGGTGAGCTTGTTCAGATATGTAGAGATCGTGTCACCCTTTTCACACTTGATTTTCAGAAGCTTGTCTTTCAGCGCCAGCTTCCTCTGATCGTTGCTATTGTGATATAGATCTTTCAATGTTTTCCACATTGAAAATGATGTCTCCTTCCCATGGAGACTTGAGACTATGTGGTCTCGAACTCCCTCCAGAAGGATTCTCCTTGCTCTAGCCACACATTTCTTCCATTCTGCCAATTGAGTAGCATCAATCAGCTTGGGGACTTCTTAATCAATGAAGTCCTCTAGAACGTTATCCTCTAATACTGCTTCCATGCGATCCTTCCAAGCTATATAATTCAAGCTGCCATCAAGGGAATACTCGAGTCTTAAACCGCTGAAGGCCATTCGTGAAACGGAGATGTGATAAGAACTTGATTTCTATATTCAGGAACCTCAAACTTTGAACTTCTCCCTTCTTGATCACCTTTTCTCGGATACCATGTGTTATAGACATTTTTGGGCACTGCAACCCCAATCATAAATGTCCATAAACCAAGGGCTCTTAAGTCCCTAAAATTTTTGTTCCAACCTCTAAAAGAACAAGGTCAACTGATTACATCTTCTCCCAGAAGTTCTCCATGAAAAACTACTCAGAACTGGTCAAAACTGGACCATCTCACCTGCTCCATGGTCAAAGTGCGCTGCATCCCACCTAAATACACATGGGAGGTGTGATGCATACTGAAAAGCCCTTCTATGGGGTGCGATGGGCGAGAGTGGACAAATGGCAGGGTCAATCTGCAAGGTGGAAGATCATGGAAACTTCCAGAAACTTCTCCTGTGACACTTGCCTCTCTGCATTCACCCAGGGATGAGTAAGAGATCATCAATCTCCAAGTGGAATCAAGAACTATCAGAGAGAGGACACTAATCAAATCTCAAAAGTTGACTCATCCCCCTTGCAAACATCTATATATGGATCCCTCATCCCAGAGATCCGGAGGCTGGAATTTTGTATCTTGTAAGGAAGCGCTGCTGGTTTCTTGGTGTAACATCATAGTGTTGGGTGATCTAAGCTTTTCATGAGGTGAAGAAGGGCTTTCTTGCTGAGAGGATGATGCTGGGTCAAAACAATTGGTTGTAATCCTCTTTTCTATTCTTGATTATTAATAAAGCTATTCAAGCTTTCCTCCACATTCTTGTATGATTGATGATATATGCATTTGTGTGGTCAATATATATCTGGTCCTATATTGTTTATGATAATAGATCTATGTTCTTGGATAGTGTTATGCTGCTTTGATTTTACAGGTGCTCTTTGAAGCTGGGTAGCCGAGGAAGCGAGTGGCAAAGATCTATCAGAAGGGAGAGGAATCAAGCAAGGAACCAAGCGCAAGACAGAGGCTGGTCTCCTTTATTCCCCTCTTATCTATTTCTCATAAATGAAAACGAAAGTGGTTTTGGTTTGTTTGTTTCTAAGGTAGCTACCAGCCTTAGTGGAACTAGCAGCTCTGCATAGACACTAGATTTCCTGATAAAAAAATGGCGACTCCACTGGGGAATGAATAGATTGTTTGTTTATCTACATTTGTTTACTTTATAAAATTACAGACAGAGCCTGAAGTCAAGCCAGCTAGCCTTCGAACTGCATTTGCTATGCAGTGCAAAGTAGATCAATGCTACTTCAATCTATCTCTGGGTTTTGTTTATTAACTGAACAATCGATTTACAAGCTCTCTAATTGCCCTTGTGGTGGTTCTAGTAACCTCCTTAGATATACCCCTGTGATTTATTTACTGATTACCACTTGCTCGGCCTAAATCCCTGAACTGAGCTGCAAACTGTGACCCAGAACCCAGTTGAAGTCTCGTCCCTGGACCATCGCACTGTCTCTTCTTTGGAATCTGGATGCATCGCACTTCCCGAGTGTAGTAGGTGTGTTACATCCCACTTTCCCTGTGTTACAGGTGCGCTGATCAGATTAGACCTCTCCTGCTCCTAGATTTTGGTTTCTGTGTTCACTCTTTTCAGCTCTATTTAGGAGTTTTGCTGTCTGTAGTTAGTATACCTCTGTTGAAACCCCCTCCTTGCCATTATTCCGTCTCCATTGTGCAAATAAATGTAAATGTTTTTATGTATTTTGAGCCATTTTTAGTTCTCTTTTACAAAGAAGTAGCGTAATTGAACTGTTGTTTCTTGATTTGAAAGTGTCGCAGGTGTCGTTTTCAGTCATAGAAGAGAATTTGATTTTTCTTGATAGTCGATTACACTGTTACTCTTGTATTTGATTTGAATTAGTAGTTTTTCAAGTGTCGAAAGCAAGTTTTCAATTCCAAATCACAAAGTGTCATCATTGTCTTCATTTTGTCTTGAAAAGAAACCTGTTAGTAATGTCGCTTTGAAAAATAATTTAGATTTGTGCTTAGCTTTCTTTTTATCATTCACACATTAAGAAGGCTGAAAACAAATATATGCATGTGCATTTGCATTTAGACTGTTTGTTGGTTTGATTTAGGACAGTGCATATAGTGTGTGCTCTCTGCTCTATGTTGAAAGAATATCATCTCTCTTTCCTTAGTAGCTAGGATTTTCATTGCAAAAAGAAGATTAAACGATTGTTTATCATCTTAGATTTCATTTTAGGAATTGTACATCTACATCACACGGTGAACCTGAAAGGAAAATTTCTTAAGCAAGATCAACTGTAAAATAAATTTAATGAATCTAAAAATGCTTTGGAACCTAACGCACAACATTTATAAGTCTAGGCTAGAGACGTATTCTGGCGTCGTAAAGCCTGGTAACTATTGTTTTCATTGATGGTTGGGTGATTCCTCCACTTTGAGACAATAAGTGCCAGTATGGACTTGTGCTCCCATGTACCGTCGAGTATATATTGGGAGACCATAATAGGCTTTATCCTTTATCCATAGGAAGCTGTGTCTGCTTCCCTATCGATCGCAATGCACTGAACACAACATTCGGGAAGGTTGACTGCCGTACCGTAAAAAGTATTCTACAGTTTTGCGATTGGTTTGGTAATCCCTCTGTCTAGATTTCCAGAGCAGTCTCTTTCGTTCCTCTTCAGACTCCTTAAAGGAAAAGGTCCATCTGAGCACTTCAAGCTCATTAAAAATCAAAGGCGACTAGAGTCATCTTTTGTTTTTTCTCAACTCTTAAAAATTGAAAAAACAAGTTGTGTCAAAGGGTCTAAAATTTATTTTAATCGGAATAAATATCACCTTTCCTACATTGGTCTTAGGTTGAGAAAAATGGAGTCCACCAACCAAGGAGTTCCCCTTGGGGGAAATCCTAGTCCTTTCTCCTCTTGGGGAGATGTTGGTGTGCCCCATATGGCCACATTGTCGCTTCCAGGATTGACAATCAGCTTGCCCGTATGCATCTTCTCAACTTCTGTCGTTCAGAACACCGTGATTCCTGAACAATCAAGTCAGCAACTAAACGATACCAGAGTTAATCCCTAGCCTTCTACTTCGTCCAATTCTTCCTCTCCTCCTTCCTCTTCGCTTGATGAAGCTAGTAAAGCCAAAAATCAAGTAACCGAGAAGAAGAAGAAGAAGAAGAAGGAGCCAAAGGCGAAAAGCGGCAACCAAGCATCGTTTAGTGAAAATCCACACACTGCACCGTCCAGGCCTAAATCGTCATGTGTCATTTGCAAAGGAGACCACTATCATCGAGATTGTCCTTGCATCCCTCGGATCTTAAAGGACTAGTCTCCTCGTTTGCACAATCCAGTGTCATCAACCTCTGATGATCATGTTGAAAATACACCGTGAACTAGTGAAAGTGAAGCCCCCGGACAAAAAGGAAAATGTAAATTTCCTTGTAAACTATGTGAAGGCGATCACGCCTTCCACTGTTGTCCCTTCTTAGATGAGGCTAAAAGAGTTTTGGACGACCGTCCGGTTTCACCGTTACGACTTCCTCCTAGATATAAGAAACTCTTGTCGAGTCCGTCACTAGTTGAAAATCCGGCTGACACGCCATTATGGTTGGTCGAAGCATCTATCATTGAAGATAAACCATCTAAATCCACACCAGATGAAAGTCAAAATTTCGAGGTGGCAGTTGACCCGGTCTTGCCTTTAGAGGATCCATCTTCAGATGATACAGTCACCGGAGAGAACAAAAACGACACCGTCCAAATTCTCTTCGTAAGCACACACTCCGATGAACATGGGTGCAGTCTACCCATTCCTTTACCACAGGAAGGAAGTTTGTCAAAGTCATATCTAGTCATCTATTTGGTCCCACCTCCAAGCAACCTAGTTGTTTCCTTCGATTGGAATCTACTAGGCAGACCCCGCTTACCGTCTAGTGTACCATTTCGAATCATTGCTCAAATATACAGAATGGTCATGGCTGGTACCATCATAGATGAAGGGGCTTCTGTGAGTATCCTTTCCTCGACTGCTTGGAAAGCGCTTGGTTCGCCATCGCTTTTGCCTGAAATGAGAAATCTAACAAGCTTTGACAAAGGAACCAGTCGACCGTTAGGGATCCTTCCCAATGTGCAGATAACATTGAGAAGGAAAACCGTTCACATGAACGTAATGGTAGTCCAAGGACCCCTGGATTATAATCTACTCCTTGGATGTGACTATATTTATTACATGGGAGCCATTGTCTCCTCACTCTTTAGAGTAATGTGTTTTCCGCATGAAGGAAGAGTGGTCAAGCTCGTAGACCAACTTTTATTCCCCGGTTCACACATAGCAAATAGTCATATACCATCCCTGAATGGTCTTTTCACGCAAGGAATGTCTCATCAATCCCCAGTGCGTCCTCTTGATGAGCACTAGTGATTCGGAGGATATGACTAAAACCCAGGGGGCATGAACCCTGGCCTGTTTCGACAGGAAAACCTTGGGTATAGGGTAGGTTTCCGTGAAGGATATATGACTGGTTGACACACCCGTCCATTTAGGAAAATGGGGTTAGACCAGAATAAGATACCTCTATTAAGGTAGGCCTTTCCCGATAAAACAAATGTTTTGTCTGCAAATTGAGAGGTAACCTGGAAACTCTACTTCACTATACCTAGGGGCATGCAAACCTTTTGGCATGCAAGCGAAGAGCGACCATTTATTTTTTTTAATTTGTAGGTCCTCTAACCCTTTAAACTCATAGGATTGGTCATTTCCTAACTTGCATAAAGAAAGGATGTGGGGCAAAGCTTTGAAAAAATGTCGTTTTTTATATGAGACATCCTTATTATATGACTGGATCGAGCAGTTTTAACGCGGAATTCAAGCTCGTTAAAAAATAAACATAAGCAATGAGCAAATGTTCCCCCAGAGTTTAAGCTCATTAAAAAATGAACCATTTTCCGGTAAATAACCTTCATGAATGTATTATCATCAGCCTTTGAAGCCTTGGTCGTGTTCTCATCATCACCTCCACTCTGTATTGGCCGATCATTCACCTCCATTTGATTGTTTACCCTTTTTGAGGAATAGCTATGAAGAGCGATCCTGTTAGCCATCCTTGTGACACTGCCGTGATTGGAAAATTCCAAACCTTACCTGGAATCAGCTGCTACCCAAATTTATCGCTCGTTCCTCAAAAAATGAGTCTTCTTTAAGCTCTTTTCAACTAACTCGTAAAATATGAAAAGATTGCCGAGCAATTGGCCTCTCCAGCTCGTTAAAGGGATCGAAAGTGCTATCCCTCCTTTAGATTTTAATCTTTTTGGACTTGAGGGATCATTACACAAAAAAATCGAGCGCTTGTTTTGTTCGGCTTGTTAAAAGTACCGAAAATTCATCCCTTTTGTATTATTTTATAATTTTTCGGACTCAAGGGATTATATGACGAAAAAGGATTATTGGACTTTTCTTTACATCCCTTTTTTAGACTCTCTAAAATTGAAAAGGACCGAGTTATCCTTGTCGTTAAACTCATTAAAACCGAATAGCAACAAACTTGTCCATACAAAAAAGAACGAGTTTCACTATCGCTAGGCTCGTTAAAACATAGCGATGGGTTTGCCCGAAGGAAAAATTATAGAACAAGCATATGTTATCCTCCTCAAGCTTGACAAAAATAAAGAGGTACTTGTCAGCAATGACTGGGGAAAAATTGGGAAGAAAACTTGAAGAAACTTTATTGGTAGCAAGTCACTCTTGAACATGACACTTTCACTCTGCATCCGACTGGGGTTGGGTTGTTCCGTTCACTGGTCATATCAGCATGGGTCCATCGCACCATCCATATTTGGGGTTAACGCTACCAATTTATCATGTCAGTGTCACCGATATGTTCAAGAGAAGTCGCTCAGAGAATTCACTTGTGTCTCATCCACTGCAATACATTTACGCTCCATTCTTTCATGACCGCCACCCTGAACCTTATATCACCAGATCGTTTTCACCTCCATTAAAGTCATTTGTTCCATTCTGTGTCATTGACGTGGGATTCACTAAGGCCCTCCTATGACGGATCGCTTCTTGTCGACATCAGCTCATTATCCAAGAAGTTGATCTAGGAACAACCCTTTCAGTACTTTGAAGCTTGCATGCCTCAATGGCAAGTTTCTCACTTCCGGCGACAGGTTTACATCAATGGCCTTTGACCGAAATATTTTGCGTGGTGTTCGATGCCAAGTCCCTTATTCACACCATGTGAATTGTACTGTAGTAGCTTGAGGGTCATCATCATTATCGGTGATTCCTCTCGTGCCTATTAACAACTTACATCATTGGTTGATAATTAGGCGATGTCTTTCCATGTTCGACTCCAGAACATCTCTCACATGGATCGACTTGTACTTTGAGTGAAGATCGAACGAGATTGAAGACCTCGGATCTAGTTTCATCCATCCGGGCTGTGATATATATTCAGGAAAGTAAAGACATCAAATGTACATCATTACTGCACAGATAATCATCCAATCTAAGGGATGATGGCTCTACCAGAATCATCAGTCTACACTGAGACGATTGTCTGTCTTATGTACATGAAAATGAATTTATAAAGCTGAGCATGGGAATGCCCGCCTCAGCTAGATCATGAAAATATTATGAAGATAATGTATTGTATTGTATCTTATTACAGGTCACCTTCCAGCTCAAAAAAACTTCAGATCCTCATGATAAAGCATTTCACCCGACATAAACATATTAACGACCTCATGCTTTAGGGGGCAACTGTTATAGACATTTTTGGGCACTGCAACCCCAATCACAAATGTCCATAAACCAAGGGCTCTTAAGTCCCTAAAAGTGTTGTTCCAACCTCTAAAAGAACAAGGTCATCTGATTACATCTTCTCCCAGAAGTTCTCCATAAAAAACTACTCAGAACTGGTCAAAACTGGACCATCTCACCTGCTCCATGGTCAAAGTGCGCTGCATCCCACCTAAATACACACGGGAGGTGCGATGCATATTGAAAATCCCTTCTATGGGGTGTGATGGGCGAGAGTGGACAAATGGCAGGGTCAATCTGCAAGGTGGAGGACCATGGAATCTTCCAGAAACTTCTCCCGTGACACTTGCCTCTCTGCATTCACCCAGGGATGAGTAAGAGATCATCAATCTCCAAGTGGAATCGAGAACTATTAGAGAGGACACTAATCAAATCTTAAAAGATGACTCACCCCCCTTGCAAACATCTATATATGGATCCCTCATCCCAGAGATCCGGAGGCTGGAATTTTGTATCTTGTAAGGAAGTGTTGTTGGTTTCTTGGTGTAACATCATAGTGTTGGGTGATCTAAGCTTTTCATGAGGTGAAGAAGGGCTTTCTTGCTGAGAGGATGACGCTGGGTCAGAACAATTGGTTGTAATCCTATTTGCTATTCTTGATTATTAATAATGCTATTCAAGTTTTCCTCCACATTCTTGTATGATTGATGATATATGAATTTTTGTGGTCAATATATATCTGGTCCTATATTGTTTATGATAATAGATCTATGTTCTTGGATAATGTTATTCTGCTTTGATTCTACCGGTGCTCTTTGAAGATGGGTAGACGAGGAAGCGAGTGGCAAAGATCTATCAGATGGGAGAGGAATCAAGCAAGGAACCAAGCGCAAGACAGAGGTTGGTCTCCTTTATTCCCCTCTTATCTATTTTTCATAAAGGAAAACAAAAGTGGTTTTAGTTTGTCTGTTTCGAAGGCAGCTACCAGCCTTAGTGGGACTAGCAGCTCTGCATAGACACTAGATTTCCCGATAACACCATGTAGAAATTCCCACTGTAGATCAACATATTATGCAATATACTAAAGCAAAATACAAGATCTACTTCTACAACAAACTTTGCAGAAGCTTAATCTAATATGAGCAAGATCAATGAGAACACATATAACTTAGAATGATAAATCAATCACACATAACACAGAAGAAATAACTTGGGGAAAGCCTTAGCCTAAAACCCCAATCTCTATATTATCATACAAGTGGAAATATGTTCAAGTTACAAAAAGAATCAACTCTCAAGCTATCCTGCTCTCTCTGCAATCAAACAATACAGCTCACAGACTGAATAGACACTATATATGTCCTCCTCAAGCCATCCAAGCCTCCTATTTCCTTGCGCAGTTTTTCTTGGGGTCCAGTGATGCCACATGTGTCAATTGGCTTCATCACACTCACAAAACCTGAAGAAGTAACTACACAATCCTCAAGGAAAGAATTCCTTTTGCATGCAAGAGATATTCACAATGGAATATTCTAGCAACTGATAGTACACTGCCCCTCCATCTGATCTCAACTGGGTCTCTGTCTGAACTGGCATGCATGAGTTATTTATGAGAGAATATTCAGCTATCTGAAGTGCAGTATTTATATGCATGCATGCATTAACTAACTAAACTCACAATTAATTCAACAAACTATTTGAATTAATCTAACTAGACTTAACTCAGTTAACTGAGCCAACTAATTACAACTCATCCTTGTCTCTTTAACTGATGGATAAATTCCTCAATGAATGGAGAAACTGTTGCATGTCCCCACATATACTTTATGTCTGGTTTTCTACAACTAATTAACTCATGGTTAATTAATTAATTATTTTACAACAACTGCTAAGATCATATTCGAATTTTTACTTCTCTATTTTAAGTGCGCTTGAGCCAGAGGAGTTCTGGGATGGTTGACCTCCTGGGAAGTCCTGGTTACCGGGTGGAAGCCCCGGAAGTGACGATTGATGCTATGTGATTCATTTCACTAGTTTCAATCCCACTTCTTCACCCCTGTGAGCATCACCCGATGCAATGAGTGCTAAGTGAACTATTCAAAAATCATGAGAAATTAGTCAGTGACGACTACCTCTCATGGAAATGGTCATACGTGAATGACTTACTTAACGCAGTTGAAGCCCAAAATGATATCTAATATAATGAACTGCATAAAACCCCCATACTTAAATTCAAAAAGAGTCAAGGGATCTCTACTTGAATTGTTCATGAGGCACAATACTTGCTAAGGTTTTGCAAATGGGGTAGCAAGCTAAGTGGGCTTGATTGTGGGGAAAACTCCACAGTTAAGCGCGCTTGAGCCAGAGTAGTTCTGGGATGGGTGACCTCCTGGGAAGCCCTGGTTACCGGGTGCAAGCCCCGGAAGTGATGATTGATGCTATGTGATTCATTTCACTAGTTTCAATCCCACTATGTGATTCATTTCACTAGTTTCAATCCCACTTCTTCACCCCTGTGAGCATCACCCAATGCAATGAGTGCTAAGTGAACTATTCAAAAATCATGAGAAATTAGTTAGTGACGACTATCTCTCATGGAAATGGTCATACGTGAATGACTTACTTAACGCAGTTGAATCCCAAAATGATATCTAATATAATGCGTTGCGTAAAACCCCCATACTTAAATTCAAAAAGAGTCAAGGGATCTCTACTTGAATGGTTCATGAGGCAGAATACTTGCTAAGGTTTTGCAAATGGGGTAGCAAGCTAAGTGGGCTTGATTGTGGGGAAAACTCCAGCCAGAGGAGTTCTGGGATGGGTGACCTCCTGGGAAGTCCTGGTTACTGGGTGCAAGCCCAGGAAGTGATGATTGATGCTATGTGATTCATTTCACTAGTTTCAATCCCACTTCTTCACCCCTGTGAGCATCACCCGATGCAATGAGTGCTAAGTGAACTATTCAAAAATCATGAGAAATTAGTCAGTGACGACTACCTCTCATGGAAATGGTCATACGTGAATGGCTTACTTAACGCAGTTGAATCCCAAAATGATATCTAATATAATGCACTGCCTAAAACCCCCATACTTCTCTATTTTAGTTCGGGGACTAACTAAAATAGGAAGGTATCCTGAAATGCTATTTATAGCAGTACTAAATTTAGCACTTCTATATTTAGCATTTCTTGTTGCTATTTTCAACAACTTTCATATAAAGTTAAAGATATAGATATCTAGCACTATTTCATTAGGGACATGATAGAGAATCAAAAGATGTTAGTAGATAAAGTTGACACTTTGCAAAATGTTTTATATGCCTTGGTGAAACTAATAATGACATGTGAATTCAATTGGTGATGTGTGTCTATGGGCCTTATGGGCTCTGGTCCCAACTATGGATGGCTCGCACTGAAAGACATTTTCTAACCAATATAGGGGCCCCACCTAGGTTGAAAACTTAATTTACCCATCTATTGAGGCTTGTGGGTGGTTTTCCTAGGCTGAGGATTATAGTGGCGTTCCCACTGAATCAATCCTAGGTCTCCTCGGTGAGAGGAAGCAAGTCTACTGATTCTCCTAATTAAGAAAAAGGAAAAAAAATATAGTGTGATACTTTCTCCCTTTTACTCTTACAAGACATATGACAAATAGGAGAAAATTGGGACAAGCATGTCAGGCACGTTGGAGTCCTGCAGTGGAGTGGGAAAGTAGGGAATAAATGTAGAGTTATAATAGGAATAACTATTAAGCAATTACAGGAAATAAATGTCGATCACTAGTAGGAAACAAATACTAAGCAATAATAATTAGGAAATCAAGCATTTATAGTTTCCAACATGTAAAAATGGAAAACCATAAATGGTTTATGATTGTGTTATGCTTATTTATTGAGTGATAGTAATGGGGAAAACATAGTGCAAAACTTTTATGTCATTGAAATTTCTTTAAAATTATTATGTTATTGTTGACTACTCATGTTGAGAGTGTGGAAATTGTAATATATTGATGACGATTAATGTCCACTAAGACCTATATGGTATAACAAAATTCAAGAAGGTAAGAGATTAATTAGAATTATTTAACATTTTATTTATATGCTCAAACTAAGTGAGAGAAGTGCTCCCTGATCAACATAGTTTTGTCAAGTTCAAAGGTCAAGAAGGTTGGTAGTGTGACAAATATTTTGAAATTATATTGAATGTGAGTATAAGATGGAAAATATAAGAGAAAGTTCATTTCATATTCAAGTCCCCTAGAATCAGTCATATGTAAAAAACTCTTTCATCCCATGGTGTTTTGGGCATTGGCCGATGCCTGATTTCACTATGAAGCTCATGAGAGTTAGTTCTAATCTTGGAAATTTTCATTTTCTTCTTAACACCAGTCAAGATAGAGAGAAAATTATTCTTTTTGAGATTCAGGTGTATCACCTCCTTATAATATTATAGTTTCCTTTTTCCCTCCAACTCTTTATTTGCCAAAAATTTCTCCTTAAATTTGGAAGTACTAATATTTTTAGTAGTATCTAAATTTTGTAAGATGATATCCTGAATTATTCCCCAATAGTCTAGCCAAGACTGGGCATCCTTATGCCACCCTCGCTTGAGTCAAATATGGGGTCTTTGACTAGATTTTGAAGAAATTTGAGGAAACCTCTTGGCATTCATGTTGTATAACTTCTTCTTATACATAAGATACCTAGTTCAATCTTCCTCCATGACTCCCTAGATATATTGCAACCCCAAACCTCATATCCATATAAAATAACATTATTTTGGACTTTGGATAAATCAACACTCCTCGTGTGTTTTGCAACATGGAATAATTGACTCTCATAGATCCTTATCTCAAGCGATGCAATCACTGACTAACCCCATGAGTTTTGGTCTAATGACAATTGTGATTCCCAACAAGTGATATTAGAGTGCAAGTCACGAGTTTGATGCACACCCTGCTCATGGTGGAGGGGGATATTGATGGACATTGTTTGAGGTTGTGCTTTGTGACATGGTCTAATGACAATCATGATTATGAAAAAATGGTACCAGAGCTAGGCTACAAGTTTGATACAGACTCGACTTGTGTTGTTGGGTAGATTATTGGACATTGGATAAACTAACGCTCCCTCATGACATGGAATAACTGCCTCTTGTAGATCCTTATATCTGGTGATGTAATTGTTGACTAACCATGTAGGCTTTGGTCTAATGTCAATCGTGATTCCCAACACAAGAGTCACAAGAGTCTTAAAGAGGAGCTTATTTTTATCCCAAATCCAAAGATCCATCAACTTACAATTGCTTTTAAGCCTCTAGTAAGCTTTCCAACCTCCATTTATCCTTTTTCTTAATGTTATAATTCCAATCGAGCTTATAATGGATGTTAATTCCTAGATATTTGTATGAAGGAACTTCTTCCAAGGAGTAGTTGTTATAAGTAAAAGTATCATAGGTGATCCTTTTGGATTTAATTATCCCGACTTTATTTTTTGTATCACTTACAGTCATATCCATTTTGGAAATCTTTGATGATTTTGAGTTTATTTTCAAGATTTTAATGGTTCCTTGCTAAAAGAACAATATTGTCATCATAAAGGAGAAGAGTTATGACCATACTAGTGAGCGTGGGGCCAACACAACCTGCATCTTCCAAACACTCTTCTATCTTATCAATGTATTTCCCAAAAATAGTAGGGCATAAGGGACAACCTTACTTGACTCCAATATTGCATTTAATTTCCTCTCACCAACCCTCAATGGTCCTAAACTGGGCAATAACATTCTCATGCAGCCTTGTCACAACAACCTTGAACTTGATAGGGACCATTATCTCTTATAGCCTCTTCCATAGCTTTGTTGTAGGAATGGTATCAAAAATTTTCAACAAAACAACAGAAGAGATCAATTTAACTATTGTGACATTCCTCTACAATTATCCTAAAAGTATTAAGGTGCATGGTTGAATGATATCTCCTAAATTGAATTGGACCTTTAGCTCTTTTACCATGGCTCTCAAGCCAAATGCTTATATTCCTTTCCAAAATAAACTATTACAACTTAACTAAAACATGACTAATTATAATAGTGTTGTAATTATAAAAAATATTTCTATCAATTATTAATATAGAGACCATAAAACTTTGAATCCAAAACTTAAAAATTATAACTATTTAATTATTAAATAATACATTACATGTGTTTTTAAAATATTATTCTTAAAAGCTTATTTATTAATAATTACATATATTTTTTATTTCGTTTATTATTACATTTGTATTTATTTAATTTTTGCACAAACCTTTTATATTAAATTAAATAATATAAAAGAATATTCATCTCCCTTTTACAGTTTACTTCTTTTCCCATTTTAAGTGTAAGTTCAAAGACATTAACCACGACATTTAAAAAAAAGAAGTTACATAAATAAAACGAATTAAAATATGAAAATGCTAACTGAGCACGGGAATCCTCACACGGAACCTCCCTTGCCATATGTGACATGAAATATCCCTGTCAGGAAAAATAGATATCGCTCCACAAAAGAATGTACACCTCATTTCCCACCTGTCATTCTTTTGGGATACTCATATTTTCTTTTTTTTTCTAGAGAGGAGGCCTTTGATGTCAAACATGAAGAGGTGGTAACGTGGTAGGTTCCGTGTGAGCTTAACGAATTTGTGGATGAGATGTAATTTATGGAGATTTTATTGCAATGAAATATTGATTTGATACACTGCAAATATTTATCTTCGGAATTATTCTTCGACGTTGCTGTTGTTGTTCTATAATCGGAATTGCCCACCTTATAAGTTTGAAGAGATCAGCACGGAAGAAATTCGTTGGTATCGCTATTATGAATGGTGACAGTATTATGAATTAATTCTTCCAGAGATCTTTTAAGAAGATTTTGATTTAACTACTCTAAATAATCTCAACTTTTCTAAATAATTTTAAGAGTTCTATACTGTTTGCTACATATATACAAGAGTAGTGATCCTAATCCCGTCAACGCACAAGTGGCCATCAATTCGATCACTCCTGTCGAGTTAACGATGATATGGTGTGTGTGGGGTTGCATTAGACGTGCAACTCTCACACACCTCTCGAATGGAAACAAAAGCTTCCGTCCGCAGGGGTGGAATTTAAATATTGGAGAGCAGGATCGACGACGACATATCGCAATTGGAGTGCCCTGAAAATGACCAATTGACTGATTTGATTCTCAATTAAATTCATAGACCTATTGTATAGACTTTTTGTATGTTTAGCATTTAACCAAAGTTTGCTAAATTCTTCTCCGATGTCCTAATAGATGTCAAAAGTTAATGCCCAAAGTTTTAAGATTAAGTTGTACAATTTTGCCAACCACTGTGTGGGGTGTTAATGGTGTCAAACACTTCTGGTCATCTTTGGCCACCATTTCACCACCTCTAGCATTGCTTCACCGCCCCTTTACCCACCTATCACTAAACGTGTAGCAATGAACAACAAACACTACTCTATATTACTATCAATTGGATCAACTTTATTTAGAATTGTCGTTGGATATATGCTAGAATTGTTGGGTGTGTTATATATTTTTTCCATAACTAGCCGCATGTGTTGTACATGGCGCCGAGGGTGTCGCCCCGTGTCGGGGAGTTTTTTGGGAGCAGTAGCCCTTTTGCACCAGGTTTGGGGTAGCACCTTGGGAATTTTTTATTTTTTATTATTTTTTTTTAATGCAGACCAAAAGATGGTGGACATACCTACCCATGGTTTTTGTGCATGAGGTTTGCACATGGTTTTGGGCATGATGGTTTTTTACCCATGGTATTTTGTAGATCCAGTCAAGGGAACTACGGTTATGTTCTAATCGAGGCTTAGTGGATTGGGGTTTATGAATGCTTAGGCATGCATATATATTTATTGTAACAATGAAAAGAATATAATCAAAAATCAATCTGGTAGTCTCGGTTTTCGGATCTAGGGGAAAATCTCTGTGTATATTTGTTTTATGTTATCGCCATTATATACTTTTATGTTTTAAGAATTCATTTGCAGGTAATTTATGTACAAGGTTAAAACCCACAAGAATAAGTCAAGATCAGAATAAGCATGGGACATCCCATGCAGCTAATGGTGCTAAGCCTACCTACCATGAACATGGAATTTCTATGGTAGGGTTAACCTTTGAATGAATGGGAAGAAGGATTTATGGTCATAGGACGAACATTTTCTTGAGCCAGTCAAGCTAAGGGAAAATATATTGAGTATTGTTCTCTAATGAAACAAATTTGAAAGCTAACAATCCCAGTTGACCAAGAAAATGAGTAAAAAGGAAGAGAAAGGGAAGGAGAAGAGGAGGGTGCCAGTTTACCTAAAGCCTTCTTTCTCTGTGTGATTCATTCATTTAAATTTCTTAATTGAGTTTGCAGGTCCAGGGGCCTCTCTCTTAGTCTTCTTGAAAGAATCAAAATCAAGGAGAGAAAGGAACAAACTACTATATATCTCCTGGGGCCTTAGGCAAAGATGAAGAAAAGTGGTTGGTAGTCTCATTGATCCAAACATCATATTTTCTTTGAATTATTGTTTCATTTGGCTTCAAACACATTCAATCCTCTTCTTTATTCCTCCCTGACCCGTTTCATCCTCAAAACCCTCGCTAACAACATTGTTACACCTACTATGCAACCTTACATAGTCACTGGGTGGTTAGGATTATAATACCCTTCCCTTTTTTCTCACATTCATAGTTGGGATATTCCTCATACATGTTGACCCACCTACTATCGTGAAGGATGTTCAAAATGCCATACCCTCGATCCAAACCTCCAATATCCATTCAATGCTTATAACTTGCCCTAATGCCCTCCCCTACACTACAAAGAAGCAAGACAAGCAACAAACAAAAAAATAAACATAACAAGCAAGAGGGGGATTAATAAAAGGTATAAAAGTGGCAAGAGATAGACTTGATCTCACTTACTATTTTTTAATTAACTTTTAATCCATCCACACTATTTCTTCACTAATTTCCCACTATTCATCATGGATATGTTCTTGGTCCACATTACATGAAACAACATACATAATTCATGGGAAGTTGGGGGACTAATTGTATGGAGAAACTTCGATTCAACATATGTACCGAAATGCTTTTGTCTCTGCCCATAGGGCATTTGCTTCCTCTACTTCCCATGATAGATTTCCAAAATTCCTCTATAACAATTGAACTGAGAAGAAAGAAATAGTCATTTCAATCGAGGTCATCCCCTCCTAGACTTGGTCTAACCATTTGATTGAGGTGTGAAGGCTCTTTGCTTTCCCAGCTTTTGTTCACCATTCCAAAGCCCTCCGAATTATCAAATCAAGTGTCAAATTTCTCTATGGAACCAATGCTCAATAACTGGTTTCATAGACTTCAAAATACAAAGGAATGGAGCATGGATTGATTGAAGCTCTGAGAATGCAAACAACTACTATAGAGTCACTGACACATCAACTTCTTGGCCTCTTTGTTGGTTACAAGTTAAGGAATAGATAAATACCATGTTTCAATTATGCAGGGAACATGTGTCATACATGAAACTGGATCACACATGTGGAACTCTACATGGCGATCATGGCGACAAGTAAAATGGGGTCCATGTATTAGAATGGTATAAAAGTGGTGGGAGATATAGTGTTATCTCACTTACTGTTTGTTGATGAACCTTATATCCATATGTGCTCTTCCTTTGTTGTGTTCACACTATTCCTCATGGATTTTGTTCTTTGGGTTAGGCTGCAGGAAATGACATAGAGAATTCACGGGATGTTGAGGGGCTTATTGCATGGAGGAAGTTTGATTGAACATACTTACCCACATGAATTTGTGTGTGCCCATGGTGCCTTTGCTTCCTTTACTTCCCATGATATATTTCCAAAGGTCATATGCAATAACCAAATTGACAAGCAAGAAATAATCATTTCAATTAGGATCCTCCCCTCCTGGACATGGTTTAACCAATCCCTTAAGGTGTGGAGGAACTTTGGTTTTGTGGCTTCTATTCACCACCTCCAAGGCTGTATGAATTAGTATAACAAGTGTGCAAATTCTCTATGAAATCTCACATTCAACAACTAGTTTCACAAACTTCAAACTGCATAGGGAATGGAGTATGGATTGATTGAAGCTTTGAGAATGAAAAAATCTACAACAACTTACCCGTCAACAATTTGTAGAGACAATATAAGACTTTAGTAGGAAGTAATGAAGTTACAAGATTTTGAGCTAAACCACACTGCTAACAATCAATAGTGGTTAAGGCACTGAAATAATAGGAATATGATTTACCCAATCTTGACCTAACCATTCCCTTCCTTCATATTTAGTTCCCAATCTAGAGAAATTATGTTCTAGAGTCAAGACCTTTCTACTGGTTTAGTCATCCCTCTATTCACCCACTCAACATCGCCCTGCACTCAGGTCTCATTCCTAAATGTTTGGGCGAAGAACCAACCCTAATAGGTAAGCATGTGGGTAGACACGCTGAATAACAATGGCATACTTTTTTTCTTCCTTCTTCCAATAATGAAATATCAAAGGGGAAGTTTTATTCTATGACGTTGGCTTCTAGAAGATACATGGCACTTGAATGAACACCAATATAGGTGTGGTGCCTCTCGACACGGGAAATCATGAAGAGAATAAGTGTCCAACTTCCGAAGTTAGGATTTAAATGTGCACAAATAGTTTAGCATGGGATTTTAGAGGGCACATGGCTTGCATGCCAACCTTGCATGTCTATCCCATAAATTTGTTCATATTTAATCTTATGTATTATATATACTATTTATTAGTTTTTTTAAATTTTCATTTCAATTATTATAGTGAGACATGTCATAGTTGTGAGAGTCAATGTACATGGATGAGGCGTGCATCATGTGGTGTGCTCTAAATAGTTCCAATAGGAGGTATTGAGCAAACAAAGCTTGTTCCATTGTCATTTTATTCTAGTGAGTCATCTCATGTTTTTTCTCTTGGTTTTTTCGCTCCTCTATTTGGTAGGTGTAGAGGTTCGATTTTTTTTAAAATCCATCACCCATCAGTTTAGTGCATCATCCCATGGTTTAGGTTGATTAATTTTGCAATTCATGATTTAAGTTGGTTTCTCCTCTTGGTTTTTTTGCTCCTCTATTTGGTAGGTGTAGAGGTTCAATTTTTTTTTAAAATCCATCACCCATCAGTTTAGTGCATCATCCCATGGTTCAGGTTGATTAATTTTTCAATTCATGGTTTAAGTTGGTTAACTCTATTCACATTGTTGTTTCCTATCACCATATTGGTTTCAAAAGAAATAATTCAATTTGTCTAAAATTCTATGATTTCTGTTCCGACTTCCAATTCCAAATGGCACTATTCCAACATTCATTGTTACTGCAACATGGTCCATTGCACAATATCATTTTTCATGTTCCAATGTATTGATCTTTCATAAACACAGCATTTGTGTTTCAATCTCCAAGAATGACAACACTTATCCCTGCGATAGTTGTAAGGCCAGCCTGTCCCAAGCTTGGAAGAAAATACCCTACAAAACAGTTCCTATAGATGCATGTATAAAAAATCCCCGCTTTCCTCCACATATTTTCATAAATTCCTATACTACAATGCTTGTGGTCTTATAGATAGCGAGTGGTAATTGCAAATTTCTGGTCAGACATTTGATTTATATAAAGTAAGCGAATATGGAATAGGGCTTGATCAACCCTGACATACATCCAACAAGCCCTATATAGCTTACCAATTCCCCAACTTCAAGTGCAAGGGGCTCCTGATCCATCCTATATGGATGGTATATTAATAGCAAAATTTTATGGTAGGATTCATGTAACAATCCCTGATTCCTACAATCTGGATTGAATAGTTGTAAAGCATTTATCTCAAAAATATGCCTTGAGAGAGAGGAGTTCTCGTTGTCCCGCACCATCGATTGAATTCAATGGTGGACACAGAAATTTAGATCTGTAGGTTTTAACCCTGTATAGAAATTACATGCAAACGAATTCTTAAAAATAGAAAGTATACAATGGTGAGAAATACAAAACAAATTCACAGATATTTTCCCCTAGTTCCCAAAACCAAGATTACTAGATTGATTTTTCATTATCTTCCTTTCAATGTTACAATACAAATATATACATGTCGAAGCATTCATAAACCCCAATCCATTAACCCTGGATTAGAACATAACCATAGTTCCCTTGATCGGATCTACAAAATACCATCATGCACAAAACCATGTGCAAAACCCATGCACAAAACCGTATGTAGGTTTTCCCACCTACTTGAAAATAACAACAAGAAATGTTAAAAATAGCATCTAGAAATTCCAATTTAATTTGTCCTTGAATGAAATTGAGAATTAAATTGTAATTCTATTCTCATAGAAACTTGTAATAGTTAATTAAGTTAAACTGACTTAATTGACTTAATAAATTTGAGTTGGAAGTCTATCTAGAGTCATGTAGAGTGATCCTTAAATTTTAGGGGCTCAAGTTCAGTTCTTTTGAGTTGTAATTAGATAATTCAGTTTAATTGTGTTATAGTCAGTTAAACTAATTCTAATTGTTGGAGGAACTAGTGCACCAATGCATCATCAGTACCACACCAGTTAATTGAAGATTCACTCATAAATAACTCATGCATGTTAGTTCAAGGGAAGACCCAGTTGAGATTAGAGTTCAAGGATAGTGTACTATCAGTTGTATAATTTTCTGAGTTGTATAGATGGTGCATGCAATCAGTTGAGGGCCTATGATGGATTGCATAGTTTTGGTGAGGGATTTTCCCAAATAAATATGGGCTAATTCTCTTAGGAATTGTACAGGAAATAGGGGCTTGGAGGGCTAGTAAATTTGCTCATTGTTGGCTAGAGTCACCCTAAGAAGTAGAGAGATATATTGTACTAGTGTAGGAATTGTTCCGGACGAACACACATTGTATTTTCTTCTTAGATATTTTGGTTAATACAATATAGATAGTTAGGGGTTTTAACAGTTGCTTTCCCTAGAGAAATATTCTGTTATGTGTGATTGATATTCTTTATTTTCTTCTTATTGCTTTCATCAATCAATTTTGGTTTCTGCTTAAGAGTAGAGTATATTCTTGTCTTGTGTTTTAGCATATGACATAAGTTGCTGAATCTACAAGTAAAAATCTACATGGTATCGGAGCTGAAGATAGTATAGAAGAGGAGAATTCGATTTTGTTGTGTAGGTGAAATCAAATTTGCAAGTTCATACTTTAGAGTCAACAATATGTCATTCTATGGTTTGAGATTTGAGTATGCCCTCGAGGGAAGCTCAAATTACATAGATTGGAAGGGCAGGATGGAGATAGTGCTGGAAGACAATGGCCTCAAGAAATTCATAGATCATGACATTCCTAAGCCTCCAGCATCAGATGTTAAAGGTCTAGCTAAATGGAGAAAGTGTGTGGAAAAAACGAGAAGAATTATCCAGGAGGGAGTTCGAGACCACATTGTCTCGAGTCTCCATGGTAAGGATACTCCATACTCAATGTGGAAGGCATTGACAGACCTATTTCATAATAGTAGTGACCATAGGAAGTTGGCACTGAAGGACAAAATCGGAAAGATCAACATGGAGAAGGGTGAATCAATTCTGAATTACTTGACCCATTATCAGGATGAGCTTGAAAGTGGTGGGATTACTGTTGTCAAAGACGATATGGTGAGCCTATCTCTTCTAGGACTTCCCAAGAGCTATCATAGTTACTAGGAATCTATTAATGGGAGGGAGAAGCTACAAATTTTGGTCGGATTTGGTATTGGAAGAGATTTGGTGGAACACCAGAGATGAGACCTCTTCCAAAGAAGTGGAAGTCGAATTTGCATTAGTGAGAAAAGAAAAGAAAGCCAAGGGAAAGAAGTCCCAAGGCGAGGTGGGCGGCAAGAAGAAGGGCGACTAGCCATGCATGCAATGAGAGTGAAATGAAGTTCCAATTGTGAAGCTAAAGATTAACCTACGGCTACAACTACAGGCTCCTTCTTTCTTTCTTTCTTATGTGGTATCATGAAAACGGTGCCTCATTCCATATGATGGGGAATAGAGATCTCTTGAGTGACTTTGAGCATAAATACCTCAAGAAAAACGTAGATTTTGGAGATGGAAGGAGGTATAACATTACCAGGATCAATACAGTTACCTTTCAGAGGGAGTCTAGATCCCCTCTTAGAACATAGATCTGAGGTATGTTCTTGGACTAATGAAGAATCTTATTTCCATTTTTGTATTTGAAGACCATGGCTATAATGTAATTTTTAGTAAGGGAAATGTTTTCCTGAAACACATTGCCATGGAATAGGTGAAATAGATCAGTTTGAAAGTCAATAACATGTATGCTATTGAGGTCAAAGATGCATGCAAGGCCTTGAGGAGCAAGGCAAAGGTTAGAGGCTTGGTCGCTAAGAGGGAGCATAAATTACCTCTCAACATGCAGCCCCAGAAGTAGCCTCAGAAGTAGTCTCAAAAAGTTGTGGAGCAGCCACAATTAGAGAAGTAGAGAGGAGACTAAGTGGAGAGATCCACTCAAGCAGAGAAGATGAACCTCATAAGCATCCCCAGAAAATTGTGGAGCAGCCACAATTGGAGAACCAGATAAGAGATCGAGTGGAGGCATCCACTCAAGAAGAGACCTCTAGTAGGGGGAAATTTCTAGCCAAGTGGGTAGAGGGAGCACATGCAAACATAACTCCAAGTGACAGGTGGGGTGGTGTGAAGTGTTTGTGCCAAGGGTGCATAAATTTGAGCAGGGTCCATAGAGAGGTTTTGGCTCATGGATCATTACCTTGCTACGGGAACCCACAGTACATAGTAGTAGGATGGATCAATGGTGGTTGATGCAGTCAGATATTAGAGTGATAGAAGAAGAGGCTAACAATAGTTAGATACTTGGGAGCGCAGAGTAGAGTTAACATTAGTGCAGATGGAACAGAGGCAGATTTAGCAGAGGTGCAAAGTTTTCAGTTAACAGAGGCAAATCTAGTAGCCGTCAGAGACTCTAGCGACACATGCATCATATTGATTCAGTTTGGATGCTTTTTGGTTGTAGATGTTGAAGTAGCCACAACAACAGTGACAAGTGTTACATGCAGAACATTCCAAAGGTACCAGGTCAGGATAATGTTGAATTCTTTATTGTTCACAAGAAGTGTTGAAAATAACAACAAGATATGTTAAAAATAGCATCTAGAAATTCCAATTTAATTTGTCTTTGAATTAAATTGAGAATTAAATTGTAATTCTATTATCGTAGCAACTTGTAATAGTTAAATTGAATTAATTGACTTAGGAAAATTGAGTTGGAAGTCTCTCTAGAGTCATGTAGAGCGGTCCATGAATTTTAGGGGCCCGAGTTGAATTCTTTTGAGTTGTAATTAGATAACTCGGTCTCACTGAGTTATAGTTAATTAAGCTAGTTATAATTATTGGAGGAACTAGTAGAGGTCTAGTAGTGGAGTAGTACATGAGTGCATTAGTAGTACCTATAGGAATTTACAGGGTAAGTTCCTCAGACAGAACACCAAAAGGACACCGCTCACAACCAGATCGCAGATCAATACACAAGTATTTTGACGTGGTTAAAACCCTCAAAGAGGGAAACAGTCCACGGCCTGAGCCAACGCGGCCACTTCAGGCAATTTATTAATAAAAGAATGAAAATTTACATATGTTTCTCTCATGCATGGATTACCCTACAAATGACCCTCCATGTGCTTTAAATAGAATTCATGGACCAATCGGGTGTCAAGCCACGGATCAAGTGTCGGTAATACCGAGGAGAGAATGAACCGTCAGATCACTACATATCGTGACCGTCGGATTGTAAGTTACAACATGTACAACGGTAAAGAAACACACTTTACCTAACTCTATACCTAACTCTATACTAGACCAAGTTGTACTTAACTATTTCCTATGTGTCGGAATATCCTAACATCCCCCCTTAAGAACAACTTGGGATAGGATTGAAGGATTTACAAATATGACACAATAGGAGAAGGAAGGAGGCACTAGAGCCTATCCCCCCTTAGTGACAACTTCCTGAACTCCAACCATAAATCGAAGTTTAGTGAACTTCGCCTCTGTGAGAGCCTTTGTGAAGATGTCTGCAACTTGATCATCTGTTGAACAATATTGCACTTCAAGAACATGGTTGTGAATGAGCTTTCTGATGAAGTGCATGTGCAGTTCAATGTGTTTGCTGCGCTGATGTTGGACTGGGTCTTTGCATAGCTGAATGGCACTTTGATTATCACACCAAAGTGTAGTCGGATGCTGCTGCTCAAAGCCAAACTCTGATAGGATCTGACGAAGCCACAAGGCTTCTTTACTAGCTTCTACGGCACCACGATACTCTGCTTCTGCTGATGAAAGAGAAATGGCACCTTGTTTCTTGCAAGCCCATGTAATAGGTCCTGAACCAAGGGTGAACACATAACCGGCAGTAGACTTCCGATCATCAGGGTCACCAGCCCAATCGGAATCAGTGAAACCAACCAATAGAGGAGATGCTTCGGCACTGTAATGAATCCCAAACTGAATTGTACCTCGAACATAATGAAATATTCTTTTAGCTGCTTTTCAATGACTTTCACGGGGTTTTTGCATGAACCGAGCAACAAGGCCAACAACAAAGGAAAGGTCAGGACGAGTATGGGTTAGATACAAAAGTTTTCCTACAAGTTGACGGTATAAGGTAGCATCAACTTCAGGAGAAGTACAAGTGACTGAAAGTTTGACTCTAGACTGAAAGGGAGAAGGGGCTGGCTTACAGTCTTCCATGTGAAAATGACGTAGAATATCACAAGCATACTTGGACTAGGAAAGGGAAATACCCTCCTTGGATTGCAAGACTTGAAGACCGAGAAAATAGTGTAAGTGTCGTAAGTCTGTCATTTCAAATTTCCTTTTAAGGCTAGACTTCACATGGTTTATAAGGTTGGGATCAGTACCAGTAAGGATAAGATCATCAACATAAAGAACAAGGATGATAAGAGAGTTTCCCACTTTCTTGGTGTAGACAGTATTGTCAGAATGATACCTAGAAAAGCCAGATTCTAAAAGAAAGCTATCCATTTTGGCATACCAAGCCCGAGGAGCTTGCTTGAGACCATAAAGGGATTTCTTAAGTCGACATACAAGGCAGATTTAACATCCATCTGATGGACTTCCCATTTGAAAGAGGCAGCAAGTGAAAGAACAAGGCGGATAGAGTTCATTTAGGCAACAGGGGAGAATGTTTCAGTGTAGTCAATTCCTTCAACCTGTGAAAAACCCTTAGCAACAAGACGAGCTTTATGTTTATCAACTTTCCCATCTGGTCCATACTTGGTTCTGTAAACCCATTTGCATCTAACAAGTTTTTGTCCCTTTGGTAGAGGAACAAGATCCCATGTATCATTTTCCAACAATGAATGATATTCTTCATTCATAGTTGCTTCCCAATCTGGATGGCCTGAAGCTTCTGCAAAGGTGTCACGATCATAATTTACTGGAGCTTCAGCTAGTAAAGAAGAGGGTCTCTCGAACTGAGAACGTGTACGTCGTTGATCTGTAGGATCACCGGCAAGATCACTTGCTGCATCTCGAGTAGCACGACCCATTTTGGAAGCTAAGGAGCTGAAGGAAGATCTTGAGATGGTGGGGGAGGATTGTCATCCTCACTTTCATCATCTGAAGAAGAAATGTTTTCAAAAGTAGAAGAGATAGGGAGACGTGGCACAACCGCCGGACTAGGCTCGCAGGCCGATATATTTTCATCAAATTTTACATCTCTTCTAATGATAACATTTTTGGACTTAAATGGAATAAGTCTATAGCCTTTGACATCTTCAGAATATCCAACAAAAGTACATTTTTCACTCTTAGGTTCTAAAGTTTATGCTTTTCATCTGGAATATGGGCCCACGCTTCACTTCCAAAAACACAAAAGTGACTTACATCTGGTTTGATTGAGCTCCATGCTTCTTCTGGAGTGATATTCTTTAAAGCCTTAGTAGGAGTGCGATTTATTATGTAATTTGCACAGTTAATTGCTTCTGCCCAAAAACTAAGACCAAGTCCTTTAGATTGTAGCATACAATTAGCCATTTCCTTTAAGGTGCGATTCTTCCTTTCAGCTACACCATTTTGTTGTGGAGTATATGGAACAGTATGTTGCATTTGAATTCCATTCTCAGTGCAATAGTTGATGAATGTGTTTTTAACATATTCTCCGCCATTATCAGATCTTAACTTAAGAATTTGATGTCCAGATTGTTTTTCAACAAAGGCCTTGAAGGCCAAAAAAGTGTTAAATACTTCACTCTTGAGTTTTAAGAAGTATACCCAAGTGCGTCTGGAGAAATCATCAATGAAAGTTAAGAAATACTTGCAGCCAGAGAATGACACAACTGGAAGTGGACCACATAAATCACTATGCACAAGCTGTAAAGGGGCTGAGGCGTGCCAAGAGGCACGTTTTTCAAAACTGTCCCGATGATGTTTTCCGAGTACAGATCCGGAACAAACACCATCTCTGCAAGATACCATAGGAAGACCTGTCACCATATTTTCTTTACATAGATGCTGAAAGGAGCGATAGTTTAAGTGACCAAATTGCTCATGCCAAAGTTTGCTCACTTCATCGTTATGAGCAACAAATACTGAGGGAAGATTTGATGACCCAAAGTTGTGAAACTTATACAACCTTGTAGAATCATCAGCAATGCTAGTAGCCAAAATCTGTTTAGGATCTCTTAAGTCCTTCATTACAACATCATGAGGTGAAAATTCAACGATTTTACCTTCACCTGAATGAGTTATCTGATATACAGATAGAAGGTTGCAGGATAAGGTTGGAACACATAATACATCATTAAACTGACCATTGTCTAGATGAATAGTTCCAGTCCCTACAACACTAAGAGATCTATCATCACCAACATATATATTTTTGGTGCTACAATCATTTAAAGAAGAAAACATGGCTTTGTTTTTGGCCATGTGATAAGAAGCTCCAGAATCAATGAGCCACTCATGAGAATGAGAAGAAGAAGATACATTTAATGCATAGCCAGACCGAGATGCTTGACAACCACATGTAGAAAGTGCCATTCCTGAAGATGAAGTTGAAGTTGAAGATTGCCCCAAATGGATGTTATGCTTCTTCATTACTACTTCCAAGGCTTCCATCTTCTTAAAGCATTTTGATTCTAAGTGGCCATCTCGATTACAAAAATTGCAATGTCTATCAGTCTTCTTCCCTTTGTTTTTATTTGTCTTATCATTTTGTTGAAATGATTTTTCATTTTGGGGCTGAAATTGCTTAGGACCCTTGTTTGGTTTAGGACCATTCTTTTTAGGATATGACTTCTTAGGATTCTTTGAATTTGGTTGCTGCTGGGCGGCTAACGCTTTCTTGGAAGAGTTTCCAAGATTAAGAAGACCAAGGTGTAAGAGTTTTTCTTGTTCTCTTATTAAAGAATCACAAAAAGAGTCAAAGGAAGGGGGCTTGTAGTCTGTTCCTTGAGAAATGAAGGCTTCTCTTGTAGAATGGATGGTGGAAACAAACACAGAGTAGGTTGGTCCCAACTTTGTAAGAATGGAATAGATAAGGTTACTATCTTCTTTCTTAACTTTAACACCTTCCAAAAGATATCTAAGGGTCTTGAACTTGGACAAGAAATTTTCAATGCAAGAAAAATTATTAGGGTCCAATGTAAGCAACTCATTTTCAAGTTGATGGGCTCTAATTTCATTTTTAATCCCAAAAACTTTATTGATTTGTTTCATTGCTTCATCAGGAGTATCAATTTCTACAATATGGAATCTAAGATCTGGAGAAATAGACATCCCTATCAATCCACGTGCTTGATCTTGCCTATTTTCCCATTTATCAGCCTTATCTTCATCCTTCGGTTTCTTTTCTTGGCCTGAGGCTATTCTGTAGAGACCTTTACTTCTAAGTAAATCCTCAATGTAAGCCAACCATTGGAAGTAGTTGGTGCTGTCAAGGGTAACTTGGTATTGACTTTCCATTTCATTGGAAACTAAAGCTAAATATGCTGAAAATAAGTGTTCCAATGGATAGATCTTGAAAATTTAGGCTGGTTTAAAAAAATGGGCTCTAAAAACGGCTTCTGGATGAAGAAGTTATGGCTTTTTGAAAAAAAGTTGTTGAAGTTGCCGACGAAGTGTGGGAATGTGCGGAAATGAAAAAATCCGCCCCCACAAAATGGAGACTTGAACCCAAGACCTATACTCTCTTAAAATAGCTTTGAACCAATTGATCTATACAAAAAAATTGAGAGAGAGAGAGAGAGAGAGGGGGGGGGGGGGTGCTTTGGGTTGCGTGCTTGCTTTGAGAAAGCTCTTTTTCCCTACAAAACAAAAAACACAAAACCCAACACGGACATGCAAAGAAAACGAACCTTATGGCTCGAAGTTTGCTTTAGCCGAAAAACTAAATATTTTCAAAAATGAACCTTGCGGCTCAAAGTTAGCTTTGGCCGGAAACTAAATATTTTCCTCAATGTTTCTGATTTTCCGAGATCACCCTAAGGCGCAGGGAAAAGAGCATACACATGAGAAAAATCCTTCCTTTCTGTTTCTGATTTGCCCAGATCGCACAGAGTCGCGGGCCAAAGAGAATACGTAGAAATGAAAGGTATAGATCCGGTAATAAAAAAATCTAAATAAACTGAAACCGAAATAGACAGAGAGAAAATAACAGTAAACTGCAAATAAACACTGTATACCTCCAGATCTTAAAAATGACGCATCTAGGGCTACCAGAAACCTTTTCGCATGAAATGAAGGGGGTTCCTCACTGGAACAGATGCTCCCAACACAACAGAGCAGTCCTCTCGGCCCGAAAGCAGTCAGAAACAGCAGATCTAGGAAACGACAGTCAGATGCAGTTCTACCGACTTCAGATTTGGATCACCAACGGACGCGGCCCTCAAATAGCTCTGATACCATGTAGGAATTTACAGGGTAAGTTCCTCAGACAGAACACCAAAAGGACACCGCTCACAACCAGATCGCAGATCAATACACCAGTATTTTGACGTGGTTAAAACCCTCAAAGAGGGAAAGAGTCCACGGCCTGAGCCAACGCGGCCACTTCAAGCAATTTATTAATAAAATAATGAAAATTTACATATGTTTCTCTCATGCATGGATTACCCTACAAATGACCCTCCATGCGCTTTAAATAGAATTCATGGACCAATCGGGTGTTAAGCCACGGATCAAGTGTCGGTAATACCGAGGAGAGAATGAACTGTCGGATCACTACATATCATGGCCGTCAGATTGTAAGTTACAAAATGTACAACGGTAAAGAATCACACTTTACCTAACTCTATACCTAACACTATACTACACTTGCTAACTAAAGATTCACTCATAAATAACTCATGCATGTCAGTTCTGAGGTAAACCCAATTGAGGTTAGATTTCAGGGATAGTGTACCATAGTTCTATAATTTTTCGAGTTATGTAGATGGTAGATGAAATTAGTTGAGGGCCTATGATGGATTGCACAATTGTGGTGTGGGATTTTCCCAATTAAATATGGTCTAGTTCACTAATTGCGGAAGGAAGTAGGGGCTTGGAAGGCCAGTAAATTGGCTAGGCATTGGCTAGATTCAGCCTAGGAAGCAGAGAAATAGATTGTACTAGTGCGGGAATTGTTGAGGAAAAACAAGCCTTGCATTTTCTTCTAAGATATTTTGGTTAGTGCAATATATATAGTCAGGGTTTTTAGAAATTGTTTTCCCTAGAGAAATATTATGTTATGTGTGATTCATATTCTTCCTTTTCTGCTTATTTTTTTCATCAATCTACTTTGGTTTCCATTGAAGAGTAGAGTAGATTCTTGCCTTGTGTTTTAGCATAACACATAAGTTGTTGAATATACATGTAAAATTATACACACCTAATATAGGGTCCTAAAAAAAATTCCTGGGGCGCTACCCTAAACCCCGTGCAGTACCACCCCCCCTCTAACCCCCTTTCTTCTTGTGTGGAGCTAGTCGTGGAAAGAATATAACACACACCCAACAAGATCCAAGTATCTCCTCATGTATCTCCCTACCTCCAAGGGCTTATGATTCATTCTATTAATATCAATTATTCATTTTGTGAGCAATATATTAATCAAGATATACCTTTTCCAACACCTAAAAATATCGAACCTGTTGTTCAGAAAAAAATGTAGTTCAAGAGGTAGAAGAATTTGAATTGCAGAATTAGGATGGAAGAAAAACTTCAAATGGAAGTGTTTAACATGGGACCAATATTTGTCCATCACTAAACCTTCATCCATATATTGTTTGCTTGAGGATATGATTCATTTATGCTAAGGCATATGTTCTATTGGCCATTTTCTTGCTCTTTTTCTCTTATTTTTCATTCATATTTGTTGTTTCTTACATTGAATATATTGTGAATGTAGAAATTTCTCTCTATAAACTCTTGCTTTTCAATGGAATGGGAACTAAGGAAACAACTAAGGTATTTGATTCTAAGTGAGTCTCCAAGGAGGAGTTAGTAGCTCCCATGGCTTCTACAAGTAAGCTATTTGTTTTATCTTTTGTGATAATGATATTTATTATTTAGGTAACAAGTTTCTTTCCTACATTTCTATTTAAATTTACATGTTTACTCACATAAGCCTTATATTCTTTCATGGAATAAATTTTCTTCTTTGACTCCCAAGTCCTATAGACCTCAATGTTGGTTGATAAAACATATGCATGTGAAATTTGTTGAGATTGGAGCTTCAATAGTAGATGATAATTTCTATCCCTTACCAACATTGGTACAATACTCCATTAATCAATGCTCAATATTGTTATGTTGTAAAAGGAGAGTCATACGTTTAATATCAAGGGGTGGTATCAATAACATTAGTAGGCTTCTCTAGAGTCTAGCATGTTATATGAATATCTATTAGTTGCATATATACTTATACATGTAGATATAAAGGGAAAACAATATACTAGATAATTTATCGTCTAAGATCAAAAACTAAAAAATGAGCATGCATATAATCAAAGATAAAAGGATTTCATTTGTTTTACCTTTTCATAAGCCATATTTTTGTTGTCATTTAACAACTTTGGAGCCATCCATGGAAGGGTTCCTCGCACACCACCAGAATTGAGAGAGCTTGGTTTAGGAACCCTTAGGATAGTATATCATGGGAAATGGTGGGGAACAAATGTTGCAATCAAATGGATAAATAATAATTTCTTTATGGGAAGACCATCTTAGCAATATTTTTTGGTGAGAGAAAAACACTTTTTGAGATTTCTCCTTAGTATTTTCTAGCTATATGATATCAATCTTTATGTTCAATTCCCTTCAGATATTGAGCATAGCTAAATTAACTTTGTTATTACTCAAAGTGCTAATTTTGGAGGGAAAAATTCATGCTTGCACAAATTCATCATCTAAATGTTGTTTCTTTCTATGGTATTGCACTAAATAGATTAGGGTGAATCTCGAAAACAATAACAAAATACATGGTGAATGGCTCACTCAACCAGGCCTTGCAAAAAAGTATAGGTATAGATCATGAACACATTCATTTAATAGATCAATTTTCCTTGCCTTCACACGTCCAAATGGAATAGGAGTGGTGAAAGTCCCTGCGAACAACCGTAGCTGATATAATCATTTAAAGGTGAGATGAGATTTTGTACTACAAATTAGACAAAACTTTCAGGATGTTTAGCCACATATTACTAGTTATTTAAATTGATGAAGAGAGATGTGACATCCTTTTATGAATTTCTAGCCTATATGTCATCATTTCTTGTCTAGGTGTTTTTGATAAGGTGTTTCGAAGTATCAGTAGTTCTATTTTTTCCCCTCTTATTTTGTGTAAAATTACATATTCTAGTAGTAATAATCTTGCCATCAAACATGAGTTCAATCCATACATGTGGGGTGGAAGGTTGGCAACAACTCAACCTCAAGTGGCTGTTGCACATGAATTTCCTTTCAATGGCATATTGATAGAGACTATCAAGTTGTTTGATGAAGAGTAAAATTTGGAATTTTCCCTTGTAGCATTCATTTAGAATTTTTTACTTTTCTGATCTGTAAAAATTGTCTCTCCATACTAGAGTTCTCTTATTGGAAGAAATTTTATGTCATAAGTAGATGGGACAATTTCCTTTGTTTAGTGTTGGCTTCGTGGGGCCTGATCCAGGTTCAACGTTAGTTAGCCAAACAAATCCCTACACTACTGGCCCTTTCGGCATCAATCCACGGAGTGCGGACCGAAGTCTCACCCAAAGTAGTATCGGGGGATGCTGGAACCAATTTTCTACCCCCTGAGATGGTCATGATGTCGGTCTTATACTCTCATCTCCTCCTTTCATGCACGTCATTAATCCTTAGGGCTTTGTCAATCTACCATTTATTTCGCCTTTCAGTACCTCCACGAAGGTGTACGCAACCTTCGTGCATCCCTAACCCGTGATCTAGGTACTTCCATGTAGCTATGCCATCGTATTATATAGGTTCCCAATCACAGTTAGCACTGCTTAAACTGATATCCTTACTTGTGTTCAATCAAACAACACAATCACATATATTCATGCATCACATAAACATTCTAAATTAAACCAGAAAAACAATATAACGAGATGCATTAACAAGAACTGAATACATAATAACTGCATAATACTTCTCTTTATTGATATCTTTAAGTTTATAAAAACCCTATCCTCCTTGCGAACACAGCTGCAGGGGTCCATGCACTCAGCTGCAGACTTCCACCCTAGGCCTCTGCACACTCAACTATAGAGCCTCTATCTACGTTAAGACCCAAGAACACTTAGACTCCAATGCTTCTTTTCTTACTTCATCCTTCACTACTCAACTACTTAGAGCTTACTTACTTAGCTCCTTTTTATACAATCCCATGGTCCATAGACCATGGGTGGATCTCTATAGTTGACTTTACACTTTACAAAATATGGGTGGACAACCCTTTATGACTCTTGACACCTTCATGCTCTGCGACCACAAAATGTGGAGACTTTACAACTTTATTACAAAATTGTACCAAAACATGGGCTTTTAGCCCCAAAACTATCCTTGGGGAACCCATTCCCAACACGCCCCCAGCACAAACATGGTGACTCTCCCTTGAGTCACTTTGTGGGCATGGAGATCTTAGCGCAAACACCTCCCAGCTCGACCTTTATGATGGTAACGTCAGCGGTGCACTGTGCGGCCGCCTGCTTCGCTTCTTCAACCAAATGCTTTGTCACTTTTCCTAAACCATCAGCCTGGAGCTTCTGCTGAGTCACTTGCAAATTATCAATATTGCCTTCAATAGAGGTCATGACCAAATAAGCCTCATCCAACTAGGGCTTCAAGCGCACCTTCAACACCGCTTCTTTGTGTTGCGCTGCATCTGCTTGTTCTTTCAATGTTTTGGCCTCCTGTAGCTTGGCTAGTCTCTGCGTGAGAGCGACGGTGCGTGGTGTACCTTTTACTTTGTCATAGCATTATTGTAGTTCTCGCGTCTTTGTCTCTAGCTGTTGTACATTAGGATCTTCCTATAGTCTCGTCAGGACATCGAACGTCTGTTCAAATAGTTGTGTGAAGTATACTACTGCACTGTCTACTGCTACTATCACCCCTGTGACAGAATCTGCACATTGCCCCTTTACTTTCGGCAGAGTTGAAGGTTGGGCCTTCAACTGTAAATCTGTAATCTGTAGGCTCAACTCCAGCTGAACCTTAGCCAACTCTATGTGAGCTTCGCGCACCCCTATAGCAAGCTTGTAGACCTATTCATCTGCCTCCGCATCCTCAGGAATGGCCAATTCGGAGACCATTTGGTAGGCTTCCCTCATAGCCTTAATCATGCACATATTTGTGTTAGTAAGGTCCACCATTGAAGTGAGGGCGGTGTATCGCTGCAGGGCCATCTATTCATTATTAATCTTCTGCTCGCTAATTACTTATAAAGCTTGCTATTCGTGAGCCCTCAGTTTCGTGATAACTCCATCCTGCAGTAGGTGGAGCACCTCGCCAGGGAGCACCACCAACTTCAACCCACTCCCTTCACGGCACTGAAAGTGGGCCTATAAACTTCATTTTTTGTGGTCAATGATCCATCCGGCAACACTATCGCTCGGGAGTCTCTCGCACATAGCATTGTGGCAGCCTCTGAAGTACCAATGGCGAGGCTAGTGGGCACCATGCAAGCCTATGATGCACAAATCTATAGCTCCTGTAGAACCATCTAGATGGCCCCCAGTAGTTGTTGTTACTGCTGCTCGAACTCTACAAGACCTCCGCAGTGACATCTTGCACCATGTCTCTAATGTCATGCAAATCCCTCTATTAGGGTGATTGGGTCCAACAACATCTTATTCACCTTGGATTTATTTCGTAGCCCCACTTTTCCTTATTCTCTTGGATGCTTGATGGGGTCCGATGTCATTTGCAGGTCCTCTCCCTACTGCTTTGTTTTCTCGTCCATTTCTTCTTTTGTTTCGGGTGAAGACGACCTCACACCTTTTCTAGAGGCACACTCTGTTTCTCCTGTCTGTTTTTCCACCTGCTGGGTGACATCACACTCTATGTGGGCCTTGTCAGCAGCCTCCTTCTTCCTCTTCTTGGCTAGCTGTGCCATCTTGAGCTTGGCCTCCTCCTTTTTGCGCTGCGTAGCAGACTTGCTCGACCGCACCACCAAGTCTGAGGCAGTGTGCCACTCTGCTGGCCAGCGATCAAGAACTGCATCAATCATGTCATCCATTGGTAAGTAAGTCAAGTCACACCATGTCTGCTCAGGGTCCTTCCATGCCCTGATCAATACGCGCTGAAAGTCTACCTTGAACTTTGCGTACTCCTACAATTTGGAAAACATAGTAGGTGACAACCGCAGTTTGCGATTGATAGCCATGCGGATGTTCATTTCCATCATGACCCAGAAGATCTTGATATCCTTTATGCAGTGAGCATCCTTGGTCACCCACAATGAAGAATACTTCGCTGCTTCTGGCAGGTCCAACGCAACGAAGGGGAATTGACTGTCTTTCGACAACTCCCGGGCTACCAGCACAATAGACAGCAAGAGCCACACCTAATAGAAGGTCTTGCTGAGCTCCTGTGCCTCATGGAAGTTCACAAGGAACTCACCATAGAGAGAATGCACCCAATTAAACTGGACTCCTTTGGCGCATTGAGTTGTAAGGGCAACGACTAGTGTCAGCAATTCATCTGTGCAACACTTCCTCATAACCTTTCCTGCCAAAATTTGCATGGCTACCTTAACTGCAGGATCACAGATACTTGAGATGGCATAGCCTCGTGGCTTCTTCACAAGCTTTAATTTCTCCTTCATGGCCCCCGCAAGGGCCTACTCACCACCTTTTTTGCCAAACATCATGGCCGTATTTTCCCCTATTTAGGGCAGCCGCGTGATCTAATGGATCAGCCTGTCAGTGATGTGTATCAACTCCTCTAGCCAAAAACACCCATTGTGCACCAAGCATAATAGCTGCTTGAGCACCAATACTGTAATGGGTGTGCGATTATAGTGCGACACCCATAACAGGTTGAGCAGATCTGCCTTGTCTACTCCCTTGAGCCACTTCCACGGTTCTAATGTAGTCATCCCAGTGGTTGTGTCAACAATGTGGAGCATTAATTGCTCTATCGCCAAGTGCGATAACTCCTCATGGCCATCTAAGTCCCAATCTTTCAGTTTTAATAGAGGAACTCGCCCCAAGTGTGGTCCTTCAAAGAAAATCTTGTCTGGCAGCAGAGGGGTGTGCAAGGCAACGTTTCTGTCGTCAATGTCCCTTGGCACCTTGGTATTTCCCTTGCGTGGAGGGACATACTCAGGCAACTTAATGATAGGGTCAGAACCCTCGACTGTAACTTCCTCCACTTCCACACCCAAATCCTCATCATCCATCGGGATGTCCTCAATTTCTTCCTCCTTCAGCTCCAAGTTAATGGTTTTTCCCTTTTCCTATGCGGTGGGCTTGTCCTTTGATGGGTTTATTTTGGGCGACATGCGCACCGGTATCGCAACCTCCTTACCCTTCTTATCCTTCGCACTCTCCTTGGTTGGGGTCGGCTTCGACCTAGGCATCCATGGTGATTTTGGGACTTCAGCTAATACCTCTGCAACCTCTAGATCATCTCCCTCTGCCTCCCTAACAACCTCTGGCATAGCCCCCTAGGCTATCACTGCTTCGGTGTCCATAGCTGCGGATCCTAGGATAAAGTCACTGATGAAATTGCAGTTGGATTCTAGGAATCGATAAAAAACTAGGTAGTTGAGCAATGCTTCAAGGAATGTGTGGATCATGTGCTTTTGAGAGCTCACCAACGCAATGTTAAAAATGGAAAGTGTTTTTCATTGGGCTTCCACCTGTAAGTTATAGGCCATTTTGAATTCAAATTTGACTATTGCCCCCACATTCGATTCATTAATGCTGGATTGGTGTCTTATTTCCAAGGATCTTACCCGTAAAGTTTGTCTTAAATGTCGGCCACCCGCTCCATTTAGACGCATTATTAACATCAAATCATGAATAGTGACTTTAATGGTCACTTTTCAACCGACTTGCACGATATTTCCCTGGGTAGCACAACTCTCTTCACATTGTCGTGAAACCTATGACATTTTTTCATTCTGCATGATCCTCCAATCACGCAGTTCCCCAACTTGGGCAGTGTAGTTTATAGTCCCGCACCTCCTTTCAGCTGCCTAGAGTGCTAAGACTATGCTACCTTTATATAGTCACCTAGCTAGATCACCGATGTATGACTTCAATTGGCTGCCATTCACCTTTCCTAGGATGGGATCTCCATTCAATTTAACCAACTGAACTGCTCCACCGTCAGTAATCTCCTTAATAACATAGGGCCCCAACCAGTGCATTCTGAATTTCATCGGAAATTTATCAAACTTGGCGTCATATAAAAAACTAGATCATTTACCTTAAAGGTGCATAGCTTAATGTGCCGATCATGCCATGCTTTTTCACGTTGCTTTTGGACCTATTGGTGAAATCTAGCCATAAATCTTTCTTCCTCAAGCTCAGAAAGTTGTGCGAGCCTTTCTTCCAAGGCTCCACGATCTATCATATCTGTGAGTGCCACTATGCTTAGACTAGGCACAATGTATTCCATGGGCATCATTGCTTTAACATTGTATACAAGCCTAAAGGGTGTCTATCAAGTCAACCTTTTGCATGTCATCCGATAGGCCCATAGTATTGTGGGTATGTGTAGGTCCCAATTGCTTAGCTGAGTGTTGCAAACCTTGGTCAGTACATTCTCTAACACCTTATTGAATGCTTTCACCATCTCGTTAGCCTGTGGGTGATAAGGCGTGCTTTTCTGGTGATAACCTGAAATTCCTTCATCAGCACGCTGATCATTTCATTCAGAAAGTGCATACCACAATCACTCATCAAAATTTTTGGACACCCAAATCATGTGAGTACATACTCAAAGAGAAGCTTCGTAGTTTTCGTTCCTGTGCAGTCCTTCACAAGTTGTTCTTACGCCCATCGAGTCAAATACTTATTCGCGGTGATAATGTACCGTGCTCTCGTCTTCTTTCCTTGGGGCTGAATGTGTCCCAGAAAATCTATCGCCCATTTCTCAAAAGGTTGTACAACGTCATCTGTGGGTTCAGAGGCATCTCATCTCTCCACGATGGCCTCCTAGTCCTTTGACACATGTCACACACCTTGCAGTAAGCTTTTGAATCCTAATGGAGGGTTGGCCACCACAACCCTATGTGTATAATCTTATGTGGGGTCACTCTTCCTGCATAATGGCCTCCCGTGGCACCCCCATGAGTGTCCGCGAGGATACTGCACCTTTCAAACTCCGGTACATATCATTGTAATACTTCAGTGGACCCCATTTTGTATAGATGTCTAACAATGACAGAAAAATCTTCCGCGCACATGACTAACTCCTTTTTCTGCTGGATGGTGTAGCCTTCTAGGGTGGTTCCTGTTATTAGGAAGTGTATGATGTCTTCAAAGTGACCATTTGCGATGCGCACTACAAAAAGTTGTGCATCAGGAAATCGCTCCTCCAAATTAATGGGCTCTTCCCCCATTTCGATGCGTGAAAAATGGTCTAGTCCCGTGTTCAGTCATCCGAGCTTCACAATAACTTTAAAATCGTACTCATGGAACAATAAAAACCACCTACAGATTCTCCCCCCCCAACACAGGCTTATTGACCAGGTATTTCAATGCAAAATGATCCATGTACATCTTAAAATTCCCACCCAGCAAATAGTGTCTAAACTTTTGGATCGTGTATACCATGGCTAATCCTTCAAACTTGGTGGTGGAATAGTTCTTCTCAGCCTTGGATAACCTCATACTTGCGAACGCTATAGGGTGGTCCAATTCTCCTCTGCTAGCCTCTATCAGTACTGCTCCCAGTGTTATACATGATGCATCTACATGTACATGAAACTCCTTCTTCCAATCCGGGAAGACTAAAATCGGCATGGTGACCATTTTTCTTTCAATACGTCTAAGCTTTTCTAACAATCCTCATTCCAATAAAACGTGACATTCGTTTTCAACAACTTCTCCATCGGCACGGTGATCTCGGCGTAGCCCTTGATAAACTTCCTATAGTACCCTTTATGTCCCAAGGTTGTGAGTAGTTGTTATACACTCCTCGGTGCCTCCAAGTTAAGTATTACTATGATCTTCGTGTGATCTACTATCCATCCCTGTCTACAAACCACATGACCCAGCAGAGTCCCAAAAGACACACAAAACATACATTTCATCAAATTGAGCGCAATCTGGTATCTTTGAAAGGTATCTAGCATTAAGCACAAACTTTCCACATGACGTTTTACCAACCCAAACACAGTCCAATCATCAAAGTACACCTCTAGAAGCTTATGAATGATTTCTTTGAATGTAGAAATGACTACGCATGAAAAAATCGCAGGTGCATTCTTCAATCCGAAAGGCATTACAGTGTACTAAAAACATCTCCATTCAGTCATGAAGGTCATCTTGCTTCTATCTTCAGGCATGATTTTGATCTGATGGTACCTAGAGAACCCATCAGTGAAAGAGTACACTTCCTAGTGAGCTACACTATACAATACCTCATCAGTGAATGGAGTCAAGAAAGGATCATGCACACAAGCTCATTAAACTTCCTGAGATCTACACATATAGTTATTTCATACTTTTGCTTATTTTCCTATACCACCATTAGGCTCACCCAATCATATTCTTCTACGGGCTCAATGATGCTTGCTGCGAGCATCTTATCCAACTCTAAGCAGACCTTCTCCTTATACTTTAGATTGAGACAGTAAGGTCTTTCGTTAACCAACTTCGTGTTAGGTTTTAACATGATCTTCATAACACCCACATCTCCTATTATCCACTTTAGCTCTGTAAACTTGGTAGGGAATAAATCCTTGTATTCATGGAGCAATTCGGCGACCTTATCGACCGTCGCATCATCCCAGTAATCTCCAATCTTCGTGAATTCGAGCTCTGACTCCATACCAATATTTACCTTTTTCATTTTTAGCTACGCGGTTATATCAGGATTCTCGATCTGTGGTCCTTCAACCTCGCAGTGACCCTCAATTTTAGGGATATTAATCTTTTGTGGGTCCTTGTCTTCTTCTTCATCAGTCACGTTATAGCATTACAGTGTGTGGCTTAGCTAAGTGGTCCAATCGCGCTGAACCAGATCCAAAGGATCATGTGGTATCCTAAAGATTGTTGCTTTAACTTCTTGTAGTGCTTCGTCAATACAGTTAAACCCGTCTTCGAAGATGAACGTCATTATGAACCCTTTGTGTAGAATATCCCACTCACCTATGCCATGGAGAAGCTCTGTCTCCAAGTACCAGTTTATCGGGATGAAATCCAAGGTGTGACAGAATAAATGCACCCACTCAGGTTGGGGCTTCTCTCCATAAGCCTTAGCCCATTTGGCCAAGTGTGCGTGCGAATCATCCTTCCCATCATGCTTGTCTATCATTCATACCTTCAGCTTCCCAAAGCGTGTTCTCATCATCCTCCTACACTCATGCCAATCATCAAAGCTACCCTTGTGCGTACCCCACCACCATGCGGACGTAGTGCACAGTGCCCAATCCAAAGCCTAGAAGCTCTGTTTCTCGGGTAATTCACTCTCAAATGCATCCAAAAACACATCCACATCATTCAATCCATCATAAGTGGGTAGATTTCTTACCTATGATGACACACAACGTAGTGACTCAGTCATCATGTTATAACTCAACTTGGTTACTTCATGTAGCTGATTCTTCTAGTGCTCTAATTCCTCGTCCAAGTCTGAGTTGCAAGAACTCTCACGATCCCATCCACTGTCGAATTCATGCATTCTTGGTCTCACTCTGTTATCTTACATATGCATTCCAAATCGTCATCGCTTTCGTAATCGCGGACTTGTTTAGTATAGTGCAATCCTTTAGTAGGATCTACGGGTACTATTACGCGAAGCGATTTCTTTTCAAATATCATCTTTTGCTTCTTTAGGTTGATTACCCCATTCATGTCAGTAACCCAATCAATGCCAAGGAGCGGAGGGTAGGGGTTGTTGTCATCCACAATTTATATCACTTCAAAGTCAACCAATGAGCTTGCACCTTGATATCCACAGTTACGCCTTACAGTCATCCCATGGGGATGATCTTCTGCTGATTTGCCATCCTTTGGTGAATCGAAGACCACTGCAGTGCGGGTCTCCCAATTCACTCCCAAGTCTGCTTCAGCAAAATGTTCGTGTCTGACCCTGGATCCAGAATAACTTGATCCATTTCATTTTCTCCTATCTACGCAGCGAGTCTCATCTCACACCTTGTCCTTACTTTATGCTTACCAATCTTTCACACCGCACGTGGTTCACCAGGAGCATTTCCAACACATCTATTTATAAGTTCCTATAACCCCTTCATACCCTTGCTATCATGCAACAACTTCATGCAGGTCTCTAGAAAGTTTGTAAGCATAGAAGGGTCCATTTCCTGAACAGGCTTATCCCGACTACCTGAGGTAGAGGCCTCAGTGAAGCTCTTTTTTTCTTCCATGAGCGTTTTATGTGCACGCTCCAAATCAAATTCAACCTCCTTCACTGGAGCTTTGCTAACCCAGGCACTATCTTCAGGTTGTTTCCCCTTATCATCGCCCGTTGAAATTCCACTTCGGAGCACTATATTCACATTTGAATCCTCTTCGCGAGGCTCAAACCTCATCATCTACAGGTTTTGATTCAGCTGCGGTGGTAGCACCCATTTGTCGCGTATCCTTGCTATCAGTGTAGGATAGTCTTCTGTCTCATGATCAAATTGAGTACAATATTTTCATGATGGATGCATTGGGTTTGTACATTCACGGGCATGGTGTCTTGGCCCTCCACAATTGTAACAAATCAGATGTCCTCAACCTCTGCCAGGTTCTCCTCTGCCTCGGCCTAGTCCATGCTGCTGAAAGCTTGTTCGTACAATCCTAATGCTTTGGTCAGGGGGTCGTGTTTCTGTCTGAAATCTATAGGGAGGTGTTCTCTCAATCATCAATTCATAACTTCGGTAGTTGTGCTCATCATGCCATACCAACCTACAGAAGTTGCAGAACAGTGATTGCGATGTTTGTACAAAATTCTGCAACAAATGACAGTTATCAACTATATGCTTCCATGCTAATTGAAATATAGTGCACCACAACACATGCCCCATGCTTGGTCCTGCTTGGGATTCTAGCCTAAAAGGCATCGGTCCTCCTCCTGCAATATTGTTCGTAAAGACTGGGAAATGGTCTTTGTCATGCTCCTGACCTTTACATTTCAGGTACCATATCTCTTCATGTGCCTCCGGTCGAACTATTCTGTCATGCTTCAAAATTTTTATTACAAGGCAAAGATTTTGCAACTACGCATGGATCTGTTGAACCCCTAGATTCAGATCTTGTATCGGTGTTTCATTCATTCTCATTACAATCTCCAAGGCCTCTACGTGAGTCATAATCTTCCGTTGTGATAGTGCAACCCTTAGGTTTGGCAGGAGCGAAGCCATGAACCACTTGCAGCGTTGTCCATCTGTTAAGTTCATATTAGCTTCATGGATTTTACACATCAATCTCTGATCCAATTCCCAAGGTGTCTCACTTGGTTTCAGAATGATTTCCTTGAACCCCACAATTGATTGTACCTCAGATTTAGGCGTACTGAACTATTTATTCAGTGTGGTCTGGATTTCTGCTAACCCAGTGTTTGGTTTATCACTAGAGTACTTGATGTACCACGTTAGCGCGCGATCCTGAAAAGAACTAAGTAGTGTTGCCTTGTTCATGTGATCATTTATGGCACCCTGAGCTTCCCATACAGCTTTTACGATGAACCAGAACTGGTCCAGGTCCTCATTTCCCAAGCCTTTAAACAAAGGTAACTTCACTGAATTTTCCATGTTGAGTTGCGGTAGAGGTGGTGGTGGTGTGGGAAAAGTCGCAGGTGACAGTGGTGAAGTTGGAGGTGCAGTACGTGGAGGTGGCAGCCATAGGAATCTCTGTTTTATTAACTGAACTGCACTTCGTGGAGAAGCCTGCGCTAACCCCCTCTTCATCACTCAATGGAGCTGAAATTAGTGGGCTGTATTCAGGACCCTTCCTTCCTTCTTTCTTGTAAGTCTTTCCACTTCGCGTAGCTCCAAACATCAAGGTAGCTGCATAACCCATTTTTCGTACAATAACATCTTAATCCAAGTATTCAATGACTTCAAGTACTTACCTCGGACCTTTGAAAAATCATGGCTCTGCCTCGCTGTAACTAACTAAGGTATCGACCGCGAATTCTGTCACAAACCCTCCTATGATATGATCGAGCCAATGATCAACAGTGCAGGTGATCTTATCCTCAAAGGATTCCAGTCTTTGCACTAACTCCAGGGTCTAGACAATAGGACTGTCAAGCCTCCACCTTCCTTGGCTATTCGCTAGCCTCGCGATCCACTCATATAACTCAACTCGAAAGGAACAGAAAAAGATATCATGGATTTTTGTATTCAGGTACCTGTCCAACCACTATACCTTTATCACCCATGGGGCTTTGGATTGACAGTGAATGGGTGCACTGTTAAGGCACTCCTTGCTATAGGTCACTGGTTCAAATCCCCCGTGGGTACTTAGGTTAGTCTTAACTAGAAAAAAAAAACACTATTCCTTTATCAGCCTTGGGTTTCTATTCTCCTGCGCTGTGAATTCGTGGATCTTCCTGTCCAAGCAATCTTCGACCTCTTTCTTAGTTGGATTCCAGTGATATGACATCACACATCTCTTATGCAGATTCCGATCCTAGAAACGGAACCATTTGTTGGCTTTGTGGTGCCTGACCCAGGTTCAGCATTAGTTAGCCAAAAAAATCCCTACACTACTAGCCCTTTCTGCATCAGCCTTCAAAGCGCGGACTGAAGTCTCACCCGAAGTAGTATGGGGAGATGCTGGAACTAGGTTTTTGCACCCTGAGATGGTCGTGATGTTAGTTTTATACTCTCAGCTCCTACTTTCATGTAGGTCGTTAAGCCTTGGGGCTCTGCCAATCAACCCTTTATTCTGCCCTTCAGTACCTCTGCGAAGGTGAACGACCAACCTTTGTGCAGCCCTAACCCGAGATCCAGGTACTTCCGTGCAGTTAGACAACGTATTCTATAGGTTCCCAAGTTATCTTAAGTGTTTTAATTATCTTACTAATCAATCATGGTTAGCACTGCATAAAATGATATCCTTACTTGCGTTCAATTAACCAAAAAAATCACATATATTCGCACATCACATAAACATGGTATATTAAACCCGAAACGCAATATAACTAGATGCATTAACAAGAATCGTACACATAGAAATTGCAGAATACTTCTCTTTATTGATATCTTTAAGTTAATACAGACCCTATTTTCCCTGCACACACAGTTGCAAAGGTCCATGCATTGAGCTGTTGACTTCCACCCTAGGCCTCTGCGCACTCAGCTGAGGCTCTACTTATGATAATACCCAAGAACACTTACACTCCAATGCTTCTTTTCTGACTTGATCCTTCACTACTTAACTACTTAGAGCTTACTTACTTAGCTCCTTTTTATACAATCCCATGGTCCATAGACCATGGACAGATCTTTACAGCCAACTTTACACACTTTACAAAATAAGGGCGGACAACTCTTTATGACTCTTGACACATTTGTGCTCCGTGACCAAAAAATGCAGAGACTTTACAACTTTATTACAAAATTGTCCCAAAACATGGGCTTTTAGCCCCAAAACTATCCTTGGGGGAACCCCTTCCCAACATTTAGTTGCCACCCCTATTTATGTTAGTTAATTTTTCATACAGATAGACTACTTGTGCATTTGAATAGAATTGATACCAAAACTAGGCATGGATACAATTGACACAGTCCAAGTTGTGTAACTTTCCTAACACCTACAAAATCTGGATTATTGTTACAGAGCACACAACCTAGGCCATCATAGTTTGGCTACTAAATTAATCAACTCAATACTAAATCACAAAGCACAAACAAAGAGTAATTCAAGTTTTCTCATGAGAACACAGAAAGGGATTCACATATCTTTTTGTTCATTCAAAATGTGTTGTTATAGAAAAGAACTCACATTATAGAACCACATCTTCAGATCACTTGACATTCCATGATGTTACACAACAATACCATGCATATCAACTAGACACCTTCCTAACTCATATAGTAGCTAATCACACTCTTTGAAAATCATGAAGTAGCTAATCCAATGCCAGTATTCCAACAACCAAATGTCTAAGGGCTGAGAGGTAGAAGCAAAACCTTGGATGAAAAAAAAAAGTCCATTTCCTTCCTTGTTCCTGGCATTTATCCTCACGTTGCTGACCTATTTATATACCACTAAAACAAATCACTTCCTAGGACACTGAACACTTCATCTTCCAAAACTAAACCAATTCACCTCCTCTCAACATGCAGAAAACCCAAATTTGTAACTTATGTCTCATTCTATAAGCAGGTCTAGCAGGGTTTATCCTATAGTATCACAATTGAACAACTATCAATTTTGATATGTCAGGAACTCCACATAGTGGGAGTATCAACACACAATCTTGGGAGTGTCAACAACTCAAGAGTAGTTGTTTCTTTGATAAAATGTATCTATAAGAGTAGTAAGAACTACCAACTAGGTGTATCAACCACTAACATAATATGTGCATCAACAATTTAAAAAACATGGGAGTTACAACACTTATTACAAACTCAACAAAAACTTGTTTTTGGATTATGAGGATTTCCCAAGGCCAAGGATGCTCCTGCATCAGAAACCTTTGGTAAGAAAATAAGAGATACCAAATCATGTGGTATTTCCTTCAAATATTTTGTTATGTCCCTATAATACTAGTGTATTCCCCCATTATTATTGTCATTGTACCCCTTATTGTTATTTTTGTGCCCATGTTGTCCCCATATTGTTATTATTGTGCCCTATAGAAGCCCAATATTGTTAACACCCATTATTAGTCTATTCCCCCATTATTATTGTGCCCCGAACAAAGAAAATGGAAACACCCAGTAAACAACCTAAAAGTTCTACTATGACGCATGAAGAAGAAGAAGAAATGAAACATGATATATCAAAATTACGAGACCAAGTGCAACAATTTTCGCTCTCACAAAGAGTAACCAAAATGAAATGGAAGCTAAGATGGATGGTTTGAAGAATAGATTAAAATTAGACATGGAAGGATTGAAGAAGGAATGGAAGCTAATATGGGTGACATGAAATCTAATATGGTTGATGTAAAAGATTATATGCAAGATTTTAAGAATGGTTTAAAAGCAGACATGGAAGGTTTAAAGGAAATTTTGACAAGGTTTCTACAAGAAATGTCTCCTAATGGAGAAAAGGTGTTAGATGAAACTTATGATGAGAAGAACATAAATGTTAATCATGATTTCATAGACTCCAACATTGGATCGAAGATCCACGATGTTCCAAAGATAGATATGAGGAATTTTGATGGCAAGGATCCCGTAGCATGGATACTACAAATGGAACAATATTTCGTTCTCCACAATGTGCAAAACAGACAAAAGGTATGCAATGCAACTTTATATTTGGAGCCCAATCAATTTGTATGGTATTGATGGCTTTTCTCTCATAAAAAATTGTCACTTGGTCAATTTTTACGAAGGAAATGATGGCACACTATGAGGATACAAAGAGCAACACCTTCTTTAGTAATTTGATAAATCTCAAGCAAATGGGTTCAATGGTGGATCACACTGAGAACTTCCAAAAATTAAATATAAGGGTAAATGATATTCCATAGGAGCATAGGATTGATATGTTCATAGGGATCTTAAAGGATAACATCCAACATGAGGTTTGCCTTTGGGAACCTAATTCATTGGAAAAGGCATTTAGGTTGGCAATAAAAATTGAAAGCAAAATTATGGCAACAAGGAATGCTACCACTCACAACTATAAAGATGGAAATGTTGTTTCCCCTAGCATTCCACACCCTACAAGATTGAAACCACAACAATTGGAAGAAAAAAGAGAAAAATGGCTTTGTTATAGTTATGATAGAAAATACACTAAAGGTCATAAGTGTGCTAAGAAGAAATTATTTTACATAGATTGTGAAGAGGAAGAAGAAAAGAAACAAGAAACGTCAAAAGAAGAGGATATACACCAGGAACCAACCCTAGAGAAAGAAGAAATGAATCTGACCATATCTTGTAACGCATTGGTGGGAATTACCACTCCTCAAACTCTCAATATGGAAGGACATATGAAGAAGAAAAAGGTAATAATGTTGATTGATTCGGGTAGTACCCATAGTTGTATTCATTGTAAGATAGCCAAGGAATTGAATTGCTTCCTATATCCAACACCAGAGTGTCAAGTGATGGTTTCAAATGGAGGAACCATAAATTTCTCTAGAAAGTGCCATAATATCAAGTTATCCATGGGATAATATGCATTGAATAGTCCAATGGTTTCCATTCCAATGGGTGGTGTTGATTTTTTACTAGGAGTCCAATGGCTACAATATTTGGGTACAATAGATTTTAGTTTTCAAGAAATTTTCATGATTTTTTTTTGGGAAGGAAAGGAAGTTGAATTAAGGGGTATCACAGGGAAATCAGGAAAGATAATCAACTCTAATGGCATGACAAATCTTATAAATAAAGAACAATGGGGCATAATTGCACAATTATGTTCACTATAGGTTCCCACATCGAAATCATCTATTTCTCTAGATCTCCAAAAATTCTTGGACAATCATTCCAAGGTATTTGAGACTCCCAAAGGCCTCCCACTGATTAATGATCATGACCATGCTATTCGTTTGATTCCAGGAAGTGTTCCTCCAAACATCATACCTTATAGATATCCCTATGCCCAAAAGAGTGAAATTAAACATATGGTTGCAGAAATGCTAGAGGCTAGTATAATTCAACCTAGTAAAAAGTTATTTCTCTGCTCCAGTAGTATTAGTGTACAAGAGGGATGGATCATGGAAAATGTGTTCATATTATATGGAACTCAACAAGCTCATTATTAAAGGTAAATTTCCCATTCCAGTCATTGATGAATTATTGGATGAATTACATGGAGAAATTTACTTCACCAAGTTGGATCTTCGTTCACAGTATCATCAAATCAAAATCTAGACTGAAGACATTCTAAAAACAACATTTAGAACTCATGAGGGTCATTATGAATTCTTGGTCATGCCTTTTGGCCTTACCAATGCACCTTCTACATTTCAACGTTTGATGAATTCCATTTTCAAACCCTTAGAAAATTTGTGTTAGTATTTTTTGATGATATTCTAATCTACGACAAGTCTTGGAAGGATCATGTTTGACATGTTGACAAGGTGTTGAAACTATTGGAGGAGAAACAATTATATACAAAAACATCCAAATGTTTCTTTGGAGTACAGGAGGTGGAATATCTGGGTCATATTGTATCTCATGAAGGTTTTAAGGTAGACCCTAGGAAAATTAAAGCCAATAAGGAATGGAAAGTTCCCACGTCCATAAAGCATCTGCAAGGATTTCTCATGTTGACAGGGTATTATGGCAAGTTTGTTAATAATTATGGGAGAATAAAAGCATCTCTAACAACATTACTGAATAAAGATGCATTTTCTTGGACTCCGGAAGCAATGACGACCTTTGAACATCTTAAATAGGCAATGTGTCAAGCACCGTATTAGTTATGATAGACATCACAAAAACCTTTATTGTGGAACGTGATGCCTCAAGAAATGGAATTGGTGTTGTCTTAATGCATGAAGGAAGATCCATTTCTTTTTAATGTCGTCCAATCAAAGGAAAGTTTTTACACAAAGCTATTTATGAGAAGGAAATGTTGGAAATACTACATGCACTTAAGAAATGGTGACCTTACCTAATGGAAATACACTGCAAGGTAAAAATGGATCATGATAGTCTTAAATAATTTTCAGAACAAAATATTATATTCAGAAGAGCAACAAAAATGGGTCACAAAGATGTTGGGTTATGACTTTGAAATCATCTAGAAAAGAGGGAAGCAAAATGTTGTTGCATATGCACTCTCAAGAAAGGCTGAGTATATGGAAGCATTGTTTGTGCCATTTCTATTATCCAACCATATTTGATAAATGAAGCAAGGGATGAATGGAAGAATGAGAAGAAGTGTGGGAACTCATTCAAAAGTTGTAGAAAAATCCCAATACATCTAACACATTCAGCTGGAAAAATGAATCGTTATGGTACAAAGATCGCTTATACCTCTGTAAGAATTCCCAACTCAAACCAAAGATTATTCTCGAATAAGCCTTCTATTCTTTCATGGAATAATTTTTCTTCTCTGACTCCCAAGTCCTATAGAGCTCAATGTTGGTTGATAAAACATATGCATGTGAAATTTGTTGAGATTGGAGCTTCAATAGTAGATGATAATTTCTATCCCTTACCAACATTAGTACAATACTCCATTAATCAATGCTCAATATTGTTATGTTGGAAAAGGATAGTCATACGTTTAATATCAAGTGGTGGTATCAATAGAATTAGTATGCTTCTCTAGGGTCGAGCATGTTATATGAATATCTATTAGTTGCATATACAATTATACAGGTAGATATAAAGGGAAAGAAATATACTAGATAATTTATGGTCTAAGATCAAAAACTAAAAAATGAGCATGCATATAATCAAAGATAAAAGGGTTTCATCTATTTTACCTTTTCATAAGCCATATTTTTGTTGTGATTTAACAACTTTGAAGCCATCCATGGAAGGGTTCCTCGCAAACCACTATAATTGAGAGAGCTTGGTTCAGGAACCCTTAGGATAGTATATCATGGAAAATGGAGGGGAACAAATGTTGCAATCAAATGGATAAATACTAATTTATTTATGGGAAGACCATCTTAACAATATTTTTTGGTGAGAGAAAAAAACTTTTTGAGATTTCTCCTTAGTAATTGTTAGCTATATGATATCAATCTTTATGTTCAATTCCCTTTAGATATTGATCATAGCTAAATTAACTTTGTTATCACTCAAAGTGCTAATTTTGAAGGGAAAATTTCATGCTTGCACAAATTCGTCATCTAAATGTTGTTTCTTTCTATGGTATTGCACCAAATAGATTAGGGTGAACCTTGACAACAATAACAAAATACATGGTGAATGGCTCACTCAACCAGGCCTTGCAAAAAAGGACAGATGTATATCTTCAATGTATTCTTTTAATAGATCAATTTTCCTTGCCTTCACACGTCCAAATAGAACGGGAATGGTGAAAGTACCTATGGAAAACCGTAGCTAATATAATCATTTAAAGATGAGATGAGATTTTATACTACAAATTAGACAAAACTTTCAGGATGTTTAGCCACATCTTACTAGTCATTTAAATTGATGAAGAGAGATGTGACATCTTTTTATGCATTTCCAGCCTATATGTCATCATTTCTTGTCTAGATGTTTTTGATAAGGTGTTTCTGAGTATCAGTAGTTCTATTTTTTCCCCTCTTATTTTGTGCAAAATTACATATTCTAGTAGTAATAATCTTGCCATCAAACATGAGTTCAATCCATACCCGTGGGGTGGAAGGTTGGAAACAACTCAACCTCAAGTGGTTGTTGCACATGAATTTCCTTTGAATGGCATATTAATAGAGACTATCAAGTTGTTTGATGAAGAGTAAAATTTGGAACTTTCCCTTGTAGCATTCATTTAGAATTTTTTACCTTTTCTGATCTGTAGGAATGGTCTCTCCATACTAGAGTTCTCTTAATGGAAGAATTTTTATGTCATAAGTAGATGAGACAATTTTTTTTGTTTAGTGTTGGCTTCGTGGGGCTTGACCGAGGTTTAGCGTTAGTTATCCAAACAAATCCCTACACTACTGGCCCTTTCAACATCAGCTTGCAGAGCGTGGACTGAAGTCTCACTCAAAGCAATATGGGGGGATGCTGGAACCAATTGTCCGCACCCTGAGATTGTCGTGATGTAAGTTTTATACTCTCATCTCCTCCTTTCGTGCAGGTCATTAAGCCTTAGGGCTCTATCAATCTACCCTTTATTTTTCCCTTCAGTACCTCTGTGAAGGTGTATGATCGACCTTCACGTAGCCCTAACCCATGATCCAAGTACTTCTGCACAACTATGACATCGTATTGTATAGGTTCCCAGGTTGTCTGAAATTTTTTACTTATCTTACTAATCAATCATAGTTAGCACCACTTAAACTGATATCCTTACTTGCGTTCAATTAACCAACACAATCACATATATTCGCACATCACATAAACATTGTAAATTAAACCCGAAACACAATATAATGAGATGCATTAACAAGAGCCAAATACACAGTAATTGCATAATACTTCTCTTTATTGATACCTTTAAGTTAATACAAACCCTATCCGCCCCGTGCACACAGCTGCAGGGGTCTACACACTCAGCTGCAAAATTCCACCCTAGGCCTCTGCGCACTTAGCTGTAGAGCCTCTACCTACGCTAAGACCCAAGAACACTTAGACTCCAATGCTTCTTTTCTTACTTCATCCTTCGCTACTTAACTACTTAGAGCATACTTACTTAGCTCTTTTTTATACAATCCCATGGTCCGTGGACCTTGCGTGGATCATTATAGCTGAGTTTATGCTTTACAAAATAAGGGTGGACAACCCTTTATGACTCGTGACACCTTCGAACTCTGCGACCACAAAATGCAGAGACTTTGCAACTTTATTACAAAATTCTCCCAAAACATGGGCTTTTAGCCCCAAAACTATCCTTGGGGGAACCCGTTCCCAATAGGACCCCAACAAAAACATGGTGACTCACCCTTGAGTCACTTTGCAGGCATGGAGATCTTGGCATGAAGACCTCCTAGCTCAACCTTTATGACGGTAACCTCGGTGGTGCACTATGCAGCCGCCTGCTTCGCTTCTTCAACCAACTGCTCTGTCGCTTGTCCTGAACATTTAACCTAGAGCTTCTGCTAGGTCGCTTGCAGATTAGCAAGCTTGCCTTCAATAGAGGTCATGACCAAATAAGCCTCATCCAACTAGGGTTTCAACTGCGCCTTCAACACCACTTTTTTGTGCTGTGATGCATCTACCTACTCTTTCAATGTTTTGGCCTCTTGTAGCTTCGCCAATCTCTGCGTGAGAGCAACAGTGCGCGCTGTACCTTTTAATTTGTCATAGAACTATTGTAGTTCTTGCGTCTTTGTCTCCAGCCATTGTACATTAGGATCTTCCTGCATGCTCGTCAGGATGACGAACGTTTGTTCAAATAGTTCTGTGCAGTTTGCTACTTCACTGTCTATCATTATTATCGCCTCTATGATAACAGTTGCACGCTAGTCCTTTACTTTCAATGGAGTTGAAGGTTGGGCCTTCAACTGTAAATCTGCAATCTGTAGGCTTAGCTCCAGTTGAACCTTAGCCATCTCTCTGCGAGCTACGCACACCCCTATAGCAATCTTGTATACCTATTCACCTGCCTCCACATCCTCAGGAATGGCCAATTTAGGGACCATTCGGTAGGATTCCTTCATAGCCTTAATCATGTACATATTTGTGTTAATAAGGTACACCATTGAAGTGAGGGCAGTGTCTCGTTGCAGGGCCATCTATTCATTATTAATCTTCTGCTCGCTGATTACATGTAAAGCGCACTATTCACGAGCCCTCAGTTCCATGATCACTCCATCCTACAGTAGGTGGAGCACCTCGCTAGGGAGCATTGCCAAGTTGAATCCCACTCCCTTCAGGGCACTGAAAGTGGGCCTGTCAGCTTCATTTTCTATGGTTAGTGATCCATCCGGCAACACTATCGCTCGGGAGTCCCTCCCATGCAGCATTGTGGCAGTCTCTGAAGTACTAGTAGTGAGGCTAGTGGACACCATGCCAGTCTGTGATGCATGGATTTTCAACTCCTCTAGACCCATCTGGATGGCCCCCAGTAGTTGTTTTTGCTGCTGCTCGAACTACTACAAGACCTCCGCAGTGACGTCCTACACCTTGTCTCCAATTTCATGCAAATATCCCTCTGTTAGGGTGATTGGGTCCAGTTACATCTTGTTGGCCTTGGGTTTCTTCTATGGCCCCACTTTTTCTTGTTCTCTTGGATGTTTGATGTTGTCCAACTTCGTCTGCGAGTCCGATCCCTACATGCTCTGTTTTCTTATTCGTTTCTTTTTTTGTTTCGGGTGAAGGCAACCTCGCGCCTTTGCTAGAGCCATGCTCTATTTCTCCTATCTGCTTTTCCGCCTATTTAGCAGTATCACACTCTACGTGGGCCTCATCAGCGACCTCCTTCTTCCTCTTCTTAGCCAGCTACGCCATCTTGAGCTTGGCCTCCTCCTTTTTGCAGTGTGTGGCAGACTTGCTTGACCCTACCGCCAAGTCTGAGGAAGTGTGCCACTCTGTTGTCCAGTGATAAAGAACTGCATCAATCATGTCATCCATTAGCAAGTAAGGCAAGTCATACCATGTCTACTCAAGGTCCTTCCATGCCCTGATCGATATGCATTGAAAGTTTACCTTGAACTTTGTGAACTCCTGCAATTTGGCAAACATAGTAGGTGACAACTGCGGTTTGCGATTGATAGCCATGTAGATGTTCATCTCCATAAAGATCTAGAATATCTTGCTATCCTTGATGCGGTGAGTATCCTTGGTCACCCACAACGAAGCATACCTCGCTGCTTCTGGCAGGTCCAATGTGACCGAGGGGAATTGACTGTCTTCCGACAGCTCCCAGGCTACCAGCATAATAGACAGCAGGAGCCACACATAGTGGAAGGTCTTGCTAAGTTCCTGTACCTTGTGGCAGTTCTCAAGGAACTCACTGTAGAGATAATGCACCCAATTAAACTGGACTCCTTCGGCACATTAGGCTGCAAGAGCAACGACTGGTGCCAGTACTTCATTTGCATGACACTTCCTCATAACCTTTCTTGTGAAAATCTGCATGGCCACCTTAACTATAGTATCATATATACTTGAGATGACATAGCCTCGCGACTTCTTCACGAGCTTGAATTTCTCCTTCATGGCCTCCATGACAGCCTACTCGCCACCTTTTTCGCCAAACATCATGGCCAAATTTTCCCTTATGTAGGGTAGTCGCGTGATCCAATGGATTAGCCTATTAGTGATGAGTATCAGCTCCTCTAGCCACAAACACCCATCGTGCACCAAGCATAGTAGCTACTTTATGACCAATACTATAATGGGTATGCAATTATAGTGCGGCACCCATAGCAGGTTGAGTAGACTTGCCTTTTCTAATCCCTTGAGCCACTTCCGCGGTTCTAATGTAGTCATCCGATTAGTTGTGTCAACAACGCAGCGCATTAGTTTCTTTGTCACCAAGTGTGAGAACTTCTCACTGCCAGCTAAGTCCCAATCTTCCAGTTTTAATAGGGGAACCCACCCCAAGTGCGGTCCTTCAAAGACAATCTCATCTGGCAGCAGAGGGGTGTGCAAGGCGACCTTGCTCTCGTTAATGTCCTTTGGCACCTTGGTCTTTCCCTTGCACGGAGGGAAGTACTCGGGCAACTTAGTGATAGGGTCAAAACCCTCGACTACAACTTCCTCCACTTCCACACCCAAGTCCTCATCATCCATCAGGATTTCCTTAATTTCTTCTTCCTTCAAATCCAAGTTAATGGCTTTTCCCTTTTGCTATGATGTGGGATTTTCCTTCAGTGGGTTTCTTCTCGGTGACATGCGCACCAGTATCGCAGCCTACTTGCCCTTCTTATCCTTCGTACTCTCCTTCGTTGGGGATGACTTCAGTCTATACGTCCGTGGTGATTTGGGGACTTCAGCTAATACCTCTGTACCCTCTAGAGCATCTCCTTCTGCCTCCCTAACAACCTCTGCCACAACCCCCTCGGCTGTCATTGCTTCGGCATCCATAGCTGCGGATCCTGGGATAAAGTGACAAATGAAATTACAGTTGGATTCTGGGAATCGATAAAACTTTGGGTAGTCGAGCAATGCTTTGAGGAATGCATGGATCATGCACTTCTTAAAGCTCACCAACTCAATGTTCAAAATGCCAAGTGTTTTTCATTGGGCCTCGACCTATAAGTTATAGGCCATTTTGAATTCAAATATGACCATTCCCCCCACATTCGGTTCATTAATGCCAGATTTGCTGCATATTTCCAAGGATCTTACCCATAAAGTTTGTCTTAAATGTTGGCTACCCTCTCCATTTGACCACATTCTTATCGTCAAAGCATGAACAGTGACGCTAACAGCCACTTTTCGGCTGGCCTACATGATATTTCCTTGGGTAGCGCAACTCTCTTCGCATTGTCGAGAACCCTGTGACATTTCGTCGTTCTGCACAATCCTCCAATCGTGCAGTTCCCCAACTCAGGCAGTGTAGTTTATAGTCCCGCGCCTCCTTTCAGCTGCCTGGAGTGCTAAGAATATGATACCTTCATATAGTCACCTGGTTGAATCACCTGTGTATTTCTTCAAACGGCTGCCATTCACCTTTCCTAGGAAGGGATCTCCATTTAATTTAACCAACTAAACTACTCCACTGTCAGTAATATCCTTAATAACATATGGCCCCAGCCAGTGCATTCTGAATTTCCTCGGAAATTTATCAAACTTACTGTCATATAAAAAAACTAGATCAATTACCTTAGAGGTGCATAGCTTAATGTGCTAATCATGCCATGATTTTTCGCGCTACTTTTGGACCTGTTGGTGAAATCTAGCCATTAATATTTCTTCCTCAAGCTCAGAAAGTTGTTCGAGCCTTTCTTCCGAGGCTCCATCATCCATCATACCTATGAGTGCCACTATGTGCAGACTAGGCATAATGTATTCCATGGGTATCACTGCTTCAACACCATATACAAGCTTAAAGGTTGTCTGTCCAGTCAACCTTTTGCATGTCAACCAATAGGCCCATAGTACTATGGGTAAGCGCAGGTCCCAATTGCTTCGCTAAGCATTGCAAACCTTGTTCAGTGCATTCTACAACACATTATTGAACGCTTTCACCATCCTGTTAGCTTGTGGGTGATAAGACATATCTTTCTAGTGATATACCTGAAATTCGTTCATCAGCGCGCTGATTGTTCCATTTAGAAAGTGCGTACCACAATCACGCATCAAAATTTTTGGACACCCAAATTGCATCAATACATACTCAAAGAGAAACTTTGCAGTGGTCACTCTTCCTGCATAATGGCCTCCTGCAGTGTCCCCATGAGTGTCCGCGACGATACTGCACCTTTCAAACTCTGATACATATCATCGTAATACTTCATCAGACCCCATTTTGTACAGATGTCTGGCAATGACAGAAAAGCCTACCACGCACACCACTAACTTCTTTTTCTGCTAGATGATGTAGCCTTCTGAGGTGGTTCCTGTCATTACGAAGTGTATGATGTCTTCAAAGTGACCCTCTGCGATACGCACTGCAAATAGCTACGAGTGAGGCAATCCCTCCTCCAAATTAGTGGGATCTTCCCCCATTTCAATGCGCGACAAATGGTCTGGTCCCATGTTCAGTCATCCAGGCTTCACAATAAATTCAAAATCATACTCATGGAGCAATAACAACTACCTACAGATTCTCCCCCCCAACACAGGCTTATTGACCAGGTATTTCAATGCAGAGTGATCCATGTATATCTTAAAATGCCCACCCAGCAAATAGTGTCTAAACTTCTGGAGCGTGTATACCATGGCTAATCCTTCGTGCTCGGTTGTGGAATAGTTCTTCTCAGCCTTGGATAACCTCCTACTTGTGGACGCTATAGTGTGGTCCAATTCTCCCCTACCATCTTGTGTCAGTACTACTCCCAGTGCTATACATGATGCGTCTACATGTACATGAAACTCGTTCTTCCAATCTAAGAAGACTAAAATTGGTGCGGTGACCATTTTTCCTTTCAAATCTTTTTTGACAGTCCCCATTCCAATAGAACATGACATCCTTTTTCAACAACTTCTCAATAGGTGCGGTGATCTGGGCGTAGCCCTTGATAAACTTCATGTAGTACCTTGTATGTCCCAAGGTTGTGCACAACTGTTTTACACTCCTCGGTGCCTCCAAGTTAAGTATTACTATGATCTTTGCGGGATATATCATTTGTCCCTGTCTACAAACCACATGACCTAGCAAAGTCCGAAAAAGCACACAAAATAGATATTTCTTCAAATTGAGTGCAATCTGGTATCTTCGAAAGGTATCTAGCATTAACCATAAACTTGCCACATGATGTTTTACCAACCCAAACATAGTCTAGTCATCAAAGTACGCCTCCCGAAACTGATGAATGAATTCTTTGAATGTAGCAATGACTACGTGCAAAAAAATCATAGGCACATTCTTCAATCCGAAAGGCATTATAGTGTATTAAAAACATCCCCATTCAGTCAAGAAGGTCGTCTTACTTCTATATTCAAGCACGATTTTGATCTGATGGTACCTAGAGAACCCATCAATGAAAGAGCACACTTCCTGGCCACCTAAATTATCCAATACCTCATCAGTGACTGAAATCGGGAAAGGATCATGCACGCAAGCTTCATTAAACTTCCTGAGATCTACGGATATCCTTATTTCATCCTTTTACTTATTTTCCTATACCACCATTTGTCTCACCCAATTAGATTCTTCTACGAGCTCAATGATGCCTGCCATGAGCATCTTATCCAACTCTAAGCGGACCTTCTCCTTATACTTTCGATTGAGATGGTAAGGTCTTTGCTTAATCGGCTTCGTGTCAGGTTTTAACATGATCTTCATAATGCCTAGGTCTCCTATTATCCCATTTAGCTCCGTAAACTTGGTAGGGAACAAATCCTAGTATTCGTAGAGCAATTCACCGACCTTATCTACCATCGCATCATCCCAATAATCTCTAATATTCTCGAATTTGGGCTCCGACTCCATACCAATATTTACTTGTTTCATTTTTAGCTGCGCGGTTATATTAGGATTCTCGATTTGCAGTCCTTCAACCTCGCGGTGACCCTCGGTTTCAAGGATATTAATCTTTCACGGGTCCTCGTGTTTTTCTTCAGCAGTCACGTTATAGTATTCTAGTGCATTGCTCAGCTGAGTGGTCTAATCGGGCTAAACCAAATCCAAAGGATCCTGTGGTATCCTAAAGATTGCTGCTTTAACTTCTTGTAGTGCTTCGTCAATACAGTTAAACCCATCCTCAAAGCTGAATGTCATTATGAACCCTTCGCGCAAATTATCCCACTTGCCTATGCCATGTCAAAGCTCTGTCTCCAAGTACCAGTTCATCAGGATGAAATCCAAGGTGTGACAAAACAAGTGTACCTACTTAGGTTTGGGCTTCGCTCTATAGGCCTTAACCCATTTGGCCAAGTGTGTGTGCGGATCATCCTTCCCTTCATACTTGTCTATCATTCATACCTTCAGCTTCCCAAAGTGTGTTCTCATCATCCTCCTACACTCACGCCAATTTTCGAAGCTACCCTTGTGCATACCCCACACCTCATGGATGTAGCACATAGTGCCCAGTCCAAAGCCTAGAAGTGCTGCTTCTCAGGTACTTCCCTCTCAAATGCATCCAAAAACACATCCACATCATTCAGTCCATCATAAGTGGGCAAATTTCTTACCTCTGATGACACACAATGCAGCAACCAGGTCATCATGTTATAGCTCAACATGGTTACTTCATGTAGTCGATTCTTCCAGTGCTCTAATTCCTCATCTGAGTCTGAGTTGCATGAACTCTCACGATCCCATGCAATTGGTCCATCCCTATCAGATTCATGCAATCTTGGTCTTGCACTGTTATATTATATATGCAGTCCAAATCATCAGTGCTTTCATAACTGCGGACTGGTTTAGTATAGCGCAATCCTTCAGTAGGATCTAGGGGTACTATTACAAGAAGCGATTTCTTTTCAAATATCATCTTTCGCTTCTTTAGGTTGATTACCCCATTCAAGTCAGTAGCCCAATCAATTCCAAGGAGCGTAGGGTAGTGGTTGTTGTCATCCACAATTTCTATCACTTCAAAGTCAGCCAATGAGCTCGTGCCTTCAATATCTACAGTTACGCCTTGCAGCCGTCCCATGGGGATGATCTTCTATTGATTCGCCATCCTCTGCTGAATCGGAGACCACTAGAGCATGGGTCTTCCCATTCGCTCCCAAGTCTGTTTGAACAAAATGTTCGCGTCTGACCCTAGATCCAGAATAACCTGATCCATTTCATTTTCTCCTATTTGCGCAGCGAGTCATATCTCACACCCTGTCATTGCTTTATGCTTACCAATCTTTCGCACGACGCGCGGTTCACCTGGATCATTTCTGGTGCATCTATTTATAAGTTCTTGTAACCCCTTCACAACCTTACTATTGCGCAACAGCTTCATGCAGGTCTCTAGAAAGTTCATAAGCATAGAAGGGTCCATTTCCTGAACAGGCTTATCCCGGCTCCTTGAGGTAGAGGCCTCAGCGAAGTTCCTTTTTGCTTCCATGAATGTTTCGCGTGCACGATCCAAATAAAATTCAACCTCCTTCATCGGAGCTTTGTGAACCCATGCGCTATCTTCAGGATTTTTCCCCTTATCATCGCCCATTCCATTTCCACTTTGGAGCACCATATTCACATTCGGATCCTCTTCGCAAGGCTCAGACCTCATCATTTGCAGGTTTTGATTTGGTTGCAGTGGTAGCACCCCTTTGTAGCTTATCCTTGCTATCAGTGTAGGACAGTCCTTTGTCTCATGATCAAACTAAGTACAATATTTTCATGATGGATTCATTGGCTTCGTACATTCACGGGCATGGTGTCCTGAACCTCCACAATTGTAAGAGATCAACTGTCCCTAACCTCTTCTAGGTCCTCCTCTGCCTCGACTTCGTCCGCGCCCCTGAAAGCCTGTTCGCACCATCCCAACACTCTGGTTAGGGGGCCGTGTTTCTATCTGAACTCTATAGGTGGGTGTTATGTCCATCATCAATTCATAACTTCGGTATTTGCGCTCATCATGCCCTACCAACCTGAAGCAGTTGCAGAACAGTTGCTGCAGTGTTTGTACAAACTTCTGTAGAAAATGACAATTATCAACCGTATGCTTCCCTGCTACCTGACATATAGCGCACCACAACACAGGCCCTGTGCTTGGTCCTGCTTGGGCTTCTGGCCTCAAAGGCATCGGTCCTCCTCCTACAATATTATTTGCAAATACTGTGCAGTGGTCTTTGTCATGCCCCTAACCTTTACATTTCAGGCACCATATCTCTTCGCACGCCTCTGGTGGAACTACTCTGTCCTGCTTCAAACATTGCATTTCAAGGGAAATATTTTGCAACTACGCATGGATCTGCTAAACCCCTAGATTTTGGTCTTGCATCGGTGTTTCATTCAATATTATTGCAATCTCCAAGGCCTTTGCTTGAGTCGTAATCATCTGTTGTGACAGTGTAACCCTTAGGCGTGGCAGGAGCAAAGCCATGAACCACTCGCGGTGTTGTCTATCTGTTAAGTTCATATTAGCTTCATGGATTTTACACTTCAATCTATGATCCAATTCCCAAGGTGTCTCACCTAGTTTCAGCGTGATTTCCTTGAACCCCATAATCAACTGTGCCTCCGATTTAGGCCTACTGAACTATTTATTCAGCGCGGTCTAGATTTCTACCAACCTAGTGTTTGGGTTGTCACTAGAGTACTTGATGTACCACGTTAGTGCATGATCTTGCAAAGTGCTAACTAATGTTTCCTTCTTAATGTGATCATCTGTGACACCCTAAGCTTTCCATATAGCTTTTACGATGAACCTGTACTTGTCCAGGTCCTCATTTCCCAAGCCTTTAAACAAAGGTAGCTTCACTGAATTTTCCATGTTGAACTGTGGTGGTGGTGGTGGTGGTGTTGGTGAAGTCACAAGCGATGGTGGTGAAGTCGGAGGTGGAGTAGGTGGAGGTGGCAGTCGCAGGAATCCTTGTTTTATTAACTGAACTACACTTTGCGGAGAAGCTTGTGCTACCCCCTCTTCGTCCCTCAATGGAGTTGAAATTATTGGGCTATATTCAAGACCCTTCCTTCCTTCATTCCTGTAAGTATTTCTACTTGGCATAGCTCCAAACATCAAGGTAGCTGCATAATCCATTTTTCACACAATAACATCTTAATCCAAGTATTTAATGACTTCAAGTACTTACCTCGCAAACCTTCAAAGAAGCACGGCTCTGCATCGCTGTAACTAACTGAGGTATCGATCGCAAATTTTATCACAAATCCTCCTATGATATGATTGAGCCAATGATCAATAGCGCAGGTGATCTTATCCTTAGATTCTTCCAGTCTTTGCACTAACTCCGGGGTCCAGACAATAGGACTGTCAAGCTTCCACCTTCCTTGGCTATCAGCTCGCTTCGCGATCCACTCGTATAACTCAACCGAAAGGGAACAGAAAAAGATCTTGTGGATTTCTGTATACAGGTACCTGTCCAACCACTTTTCCTTTGTCATCCATGGGTTTTTGTTCTCATGCGCTGCGAATTCATGGATCTTCCCATCCAACAAGTCTTCGACCTCTTTCTTAGTTGGATTCCATGGATATGACATCACACATCTCTTATGCATATTCTGGTCTTGGCAACAAAACCATTTGTTGGCCTCATGGGGCCTAACCTAGGTTCAACATTAGTTAGCCAAACAAATCCCTACACTACTGGACCTTTCGGCATCAGTCCACGGAGTGCGGACCAAAGTCTCACTCGATGCAGTATGGGGGTATGTTGGAACCAAGTTTTCACACCCTGAGATGGTCGTGATGTCAGTTTTATACTCTCAACTCCTACTTTCGCACAGGTCATTAAACCTTAGGGATTTTTCAATCAACCCTTTATTTTTCCCTTAAGTACCTCCACGAAGGTGTACGATCGACCTTCGCGCAGACCTAACCTATGATCCAAGTATTTCCACGCAGCTATGACAGCGCATTGTATAGGTTCCCAAGTTATCTTAAGTGTTTTACTTATCTTACTAATCAATCACAGTTAGCACTGCATAAACTGATATCCTTACTTGCATTTAATTAACAACCACAATCACATATATTCGCACATCACATAAACATTGTAAATTAAACCCGAAATGTAATATAACCAGATGCATTAACAAGAATTGAATACATAGTAATTGCAAAATACTTCTCTTTATTGATATATTTAAGTTAATATAGACCCTATCTGCCCTCTGCACACATCTGCAGAGGTCCGCGCACTCAGCTGCGGACTTCCACCCTATCCCTTTACACACTCAGCAATAGAGCCTCTACCTACGCTAATACCAAAGAACACTTAGACTCTAATGCTTCTTTTCTTATATCATCCTTCGCTACTTAACTACTTAGGGCTTTCTTACTTAGCTCCTTTTTATACAATCCCATGGTCTGTGGACTATGGGTGGATCTTTACAACTGACTTTAAACTTTACAAAATAAGGGCAAACAACCCTTTATGACTCTTAACACCTTCATGCTCCGCAACCACAAAATGCAAAGACTTTACAACTTTATTACACAATTGTCCCAAAACATGGGCTTTTAGCCCCAAAACTATCCTTGAGGGAACTCGTTTCCATCATTTAGTTGCCACCCTTAGTTATGTTAGTTAACTTTTCATACAAATAGACTACGTGTGCATTTGAATATAATTGATACCAAAACTAGGCATGGATACAATTGACACAGTCCAAGTTGTGTAACTTTCCTAACACCTACAAAATCTAGATTATTGTTACAGAGCACACAATCTAGGCCATCAGAGTTTGGCTACTAACTTAATTAACTCAAGACTAAATCACAGAGCACAAACAAATAGTAATTCAAGTTTTCTCACAAGAACACAGAAAGGGATTCACTTATGGCTTTGTTCATTCAAAATTTTTTGTTATAGAAAAGAACTTAGATTATAGAACATCTTTAGAGAACTTCACATTCCCATGATGTTACACAACAACGCCATGCATAGCAACTAGACACCTTCCTAACTCATAGTGTAGCTAATCACACTTTTTGAAAATCATGAAGTAGCTAATCCAACGCCAGTAGTCCAACAACCAAATGTCTAAGGGCTGAGAGGCAAAAGCAAAATCTTGAATGCAAAAAAAGAAAGTCCCTTTCCTTCCTTGTTCTTGCCATTTATCCTCACACTGCTGACCTATTTATATTCCACTAAAAAAAATCACTTCCTAGGACACTGAACTCTTCATCTTCCAAAACTAAACCAATTCACCTCCTCTCAAGATGCAAAAAATCAAAATTTGTAACTTATGTCTCATTCTATAAGCAGGTCTAGTAGGGTTTATCCTATGGTATCACAATTGAACAACTATCAATTTTGATATGTTGGCAACGCCACATAGTGGGAGTATCAACACACAATCTTGAGAATGTCAACAACTCGAGAGTAGTTGTTTCTTTGATAAAATGTAACTATAAGAGTAGTAAAAACTACCAACTGGGTGTATCAACCACTAACATAATATGTGCATCAACAATTTAAAAAACATCGGAGTTACAACACTTATTACAAACTCAACAAAAACTTTTTTTTGGATTATGAGGATTTCCCGAGGCCAAGGATGCTCCTACATCAGACACCCTTGGTAAAAAAATATGAGATACCAAATCATGTGGTATTTCCTTCAGAGATTGTGTTATGTCCCTATAATACTAGTGTATTCCCCCATTATTATTGTCATTGTAGCCCTTATTGTTATTGTTGTGCCCATGTTGTCCCCATATTGTTATTATTGTGCCCTATAGAAGCCCAATATTGTTAACACCCATTATTAGTCTATTCCCTCATTATTATTGTTCCCCGAAGAAAGAAAATGGAAACACCTAGTAAACAACCTGAAAGTTCTATTGTGACACATGAAGAAGAAGAAGAAATGCAACATGATATATCAAAATTACAAGACCAAGTGCAACAATTTTTGCTCTCACAAAGAGTAACCAAAATTGAAATGGAAGCTATGATGGATGGTTTGAAGAATAGATTAAAATCAGAAATGGAAGGATTGAAGAAGGAATGGAAGCTGATATGGGTGACATGAAATCTAATATGGTTGACATGAAAGATAATATGGAAGATTTTAAGAATGGTTTAAAAGTAGACATGGAAGGTTTCAAGGAAGGTTTCACAAGGTTTCTACAAGAAATGCTTCTTAATGGCAAAAATATATTAGATGAAACTTATGATTAGAAGAATAGAAATTTTAATCATGATTTCATAGACTCCAACATTGGATCGAAGACCCACCATGTTCCAAATATAGATATGAGGAAGTTTTATGGCAAGGATCCCGTAACATGGATACTACAGATGGAACAAAATTTCAATCTCCACAATGTGCAAAACACACAAAAGGTATGCATTGAAACTTTATATTTGGAACCCAATCAATTTGTATGGTATCGATGGCTTTGCTCTTATAAAACAATTGTCACTTGGTCAATTTTTAGGGACGAAATGATGGCACATTATGAGGATACAAAGAGCAACACCTTCTTTAGTCATTTGATAAATCTCAAACAAAGGGTTCATTGGTGAAGCACATTGAGGACTTCCAAAAATTAAATAAAAGGGTAAATGATATTCCAGAGGAGCATAGGATTGATATGTTCATATGGATCTTAAAGGATAACATTCAACATGAGGTTTGTCTTTGGGAACCCGATTCATTGTAAAAGACATCTACGTTGGCAAGAAAAATTGAAAGCAACATTATGGAAACAAGGAATCCTACCACTCACAACTATAAAGATGGAAATGCTATTGCTCCTAACGTTCCACACCCTACAATATTGAAACCACAAAAATTGGAAGAAAAAAGAGAAAATGGGCTTTGTAATAGTTGTAATATAAAATACACTAAAGGTCATATGTGTGCTAAGAATAAATTATTTTACATAGATTGTAAAGAGGAGGAAGAAAAGCAACAAGAAATGTCAAAAGAAGAGGATATACACCACGAACCAAACCTAGAGAAAGAAGAAATGAATCCGACCATATCTTGTAATGCATCGGTGGGAATTTCCACTCCTCAAACTCTCAATATAGATGGACATATGAAGAAGAAAAGGTAATAATGTTGATTGATTCGGGTAGTACCCATAATTATATTCATTGTAAGATAGCCAAGGAATTGAATTGCTTCCTATATCCAACACCAGAGTGCCAAGTGATGGTTTCAAATGGAGGAACCATAAATTTCTCTAGAAAGTGCCATAATATCAATTTATCCATGGGATAATATGCATTGAATAGTCCAATGGTTTCCATTCCAATGGGTGGTGTTGATTTTTTACTAGGAGTCCAATGGCTATAATCTTTGGGTACAATAGCTTTTAATTTTCAAGAAATTTTCATGAATTTTTTTTGGGAAGGAAAGGAAGTTGAATTAAGGGGTATCACAAGGAAACCAAGAAACATAATCAACTCTAATAGCATGACAAATCTTTTAAATAAAGAAAAATTGGGAATAATTTCTCAATTATGTTCACTAGAGGTTCCCACATCGAAATCATCTATTTCTCCAGATCTCCAAAAAGTCTTGGACAATCATTCCAAGGTATTTGAGACTCCCAAAGGCCTTCCACCTATTGGTGAACATGACCATGCTATTAATTTGATTCCAGGAAGTGTTCCTCCAAACATCAGACCTTATAGATATCCCTATGCCCAAAAGAGTGAAATTGAATGTATGGTTGCATAAATGCTAGAGTCTGGCATAATTTAACCTAGTCAAAGTTATTTCTCTGCTCCAGTAGTATTGGTGTACAAGGGGGATGGATCATGGCAAATGTGTTCATATTATATGGAACTCAACAAGCTCATTATTAAAGATAAATTTCCCATTTTAGTCATTGATGAATTATTGGATGAATTACATGGAGAAATTTACTTCACCAAGTTGGATCTTCGTCAGGGTATCGTCAAATCAAAATGAAGACTGAAGACATTCTGAAAACAACATTTAGAACTAATGAGGGTTATTATGAATTCTTGGTCATGCCTTTTGGCCTTACCAATGCACCTTCTACATTTCAAGATTTGATGAATTCCATTTTCAAACCCTTCCTTACAAAATTTGTGTTAGTACTTTTTTATGATATACTAATCTACAACAAGTCTTTGAAGGATCATGTTCGACATGTTGACAAGGTGTTCAAACTATTGGAGTTGAAACAATTATATACAGAAACCTCAAAATGTTTCTTTGGAGTACAAGAGGTGGAATATTTGTGTCATATTGTATCTCATGAAGGTTTTAAGGTAGACCCTAGCAAAATTAAATCAAATAAGGAATGGAAAGTTCCCATGCCCATAAAGCATCTGCGAGGATTTCTTGGGTTGAAATGGTATTATCACGAGTTTGTTAAGAATTATGGGAGAATAAAAGCACCTCTAACAACATTACTGAATAAATAGACATTTTCTTGGACTCTAGAAGCAATGATGACCTTTGAACATCTTAAAGAGGCAATGTGCCAAGCACCAGTATTAGTTACGAAAGACATCACAAAAACCTTTATTATGGAATGTGATGCCTCAAGAAATGGAATTGTTGTTGTCTTAATGCAAGAAGGAAAACCCATTGCTTTGTAAAGTCATCAAATCAAAGGAAAGTATTTACACAAAGCTATTTATGAGAATGAAATGTTGGCAATACTACATGCACTTAGGAAATGGTGACCTTACCTAATGGAAATACACTTCAAGGTAAAAATGGATCATGATAGTCTTAAATAATTGTTAGAACAAAGATTGTATTCAGAAGAGCAACAAAAATGGGTCACAAAGATGTTGGGTTATGACTTTGAAAACATCTACAAAAAAGGGAAGCAAAATGTTGTTGCATATGCACTCTAAAGAAAGGATGAGTATCTGGAAGCATTGTTTGTGCCATTTATATTATCCAACCATATTGGATAAATGAAGAAAGGGATGAATTGAAGAATGACGAAGAAGTGTGGGAACTCATTCAAAAGTTGTAGTAAAATCCCAATACATCTGACACATTTAGCTGGAAAAATGAATCGTTATGGTACAAAGATCGCTTATACCTCTGTAAGAATTCCCAACTCAAACAAAAGATTATTCTCAAATTGCACACTTCTCTATTAGGAGAGGACTTAGGATTTTTAAAAACTTACGACAGGCTTAAGAAAGAATTTTTTGGGATGGCCTTAAATATAATATTCAAAGTTTGTGGTGGAATGTTTGGTTTTCCAGAAAAATAAAGTTGAAACAATTAAGACATCTGTTACAACCTTTATCCATTCTAAGTCAATGTTGGGAGGAGGTTTCAATGGATTTTATCACAGGTCTACCCAAGTCTCAAGGAAAGAGTCTCATCATGGTGGTAGTTGATAAAATTACAAAGTATGCACACTTTTGTACATTTTCTCATCCATTTAAAGCCAATAAAATTGTTATTTCATTTATGGAAACAATACAAAAGCTACATGGAAACCCAAAGATTATTGTAAGTGACAAAGATCCCATTTTCACTAAAAAAAATTGGACAAAATTATTTTCATTTTTGGTTACTCAGTTAGCTCGTAGCTCATCTTATCATCATCAATCTGATGGGAAAACGGGCATAGTGAACAAATGTTTGGAAGGATATCTTCATTTCTTTGTAACTGATAAACATACACAATGGTTCAAGTGGTTGCCTCTGGTTGAATGGTGGTATAACACTTCCTGTCATACTGCGGCAAAACTTACCACATTTATGGAACTTTATGGATATCATCCATCATCCATCACATCATCTTTAAGAGAAAATTATAAAGTTCAAGCAGTGAAATATCACATCAAGCATCAACAACAAGTTCTTCAACTCTTAAAGGATAACCTCACTTTGGTGCATAATATAATGAAATAATAGGTAGATCAACATCGCATCGAAAGAAGTTTTGATGTAGGTGACTGGGTATTTCTACGACTACAACCATACAAATAAATGTCCCTAAAGAAAGATAAGAAGGACAATAAATTATCACCAAAGTATTATGGTCCATACAAAGTGTTGCAAAAGATTGGTACTATGGCATACAAATTGGAGCTTCCTGCATCTTCTTGAGTGCACCCAGCTTTCCAAGTTTCATGCTTAAAAAAGGTTATAGGTGACAAGCTCCCAGTTCAAACAATATTTCTATAACTTGATGAGGAAGGAAAAATCATATTGGAACCTGAAGCAGTCACAAAAACAAGAACTCTACAACTACGAAATCGACCAATTTCAGAGTATCTCATCAAGTGGAAGAACTTAACTGCTGAAGATGTCACATGGGAGGATGAGAATTTTATACAGAAGCATCCAGAACTACTCAAGTGTTGAGGACACCACTTTTTTGAAGGAGAGGGGCATGTTAGGTCCCTACAATACTAGTGTATTTCCCCATTATTATTACCATTGTAGCCCTTATTTTTATCATTGTGCCCATGTTGTCCCCATATTGATATTATTGTGCCCCATAGAAGCCCACTACTGTTATTGTTGTGCCCTTACATTATTATTGTTATGTCGGCTCTGATTATATTGTGACCCATTCGACTCCTATATATATAAAGGAGGTTTTTTCATTTGTATCATCCAAGAATTGTTCATTTTTGTAATGTAAAGGAGGCTTCCCCCTCGAAGAGGCCGATTTTGAAGTCGTTGACCTATATTTTATATCTTTTTGTGAGATGGTGGCATAACAAATTGAAGTCCCTCGTAGGTGTGCTATATCTTGCTTAATCACCCACAATGCATCTTTAGATCTATTGTTTCTCCATTTGACCAAATATTTTAGATACTCCCTGTGATGAGTCTTCTTTTCAACCCCAGTGGCCATAATTTCTTCCACTTCCTCAAAAAAAATTGCTGGTAATTGTTTCTTCCACTCAACGAGTATATCTATCTCTTCACTACTTTCTCCTTCACAAAACTCATATAGATTAACTACATTCAATGTTAGAGAGATATCCAAGTCTCTCAACAACTACAACCTATAGGCATTTTCATAAAACTTATAAATAATTTTGCATGGGCCTATTCTATTATATTTTAACTTGTATAGGTACCCCTAGGAAACCTCTCTTTCTGCATATGTGAAATTACCATCTCTCCTTCAGTGAAAACATTTTCACTTCTTTTCAAATCTTCTTTCTCGTTATACATGTCATTACTTTGCTACAATATTTTCTTTACTTGTTCATGTATCAACTACAATTTGTCTATAAAATCACTTGCATCAACACTCTTCCTTCCCCCTGAATCTAGTCTTATGTAACCAAATCACAAAACAAAAAAATTGATAGATCAAAAACTTGAAAATAAGCCTCTTCAAGGGGGCAACCTCCATTTACATCACATAAATGAAAAATTCTTTGATGATTCAAATCACAAGACCTCCTTGGTATATCTAGGAGTCTAAAGGGTAAAAATATAATTAAGGCCTACAAAAGAATAATAATGTAAGGGCTCAACAATAATGATAGTGGGTTTCTATGGGAAAAAACAATAATAATATGGGGGCTACACTAGTATTATAGGGACCTAACATGCCCCTAGCATTCAAAAAAGTGTTGTCCTCAGCGCTTGAGTAGTTTTGGATGCTTCTATATGAAAATACTCATCCTTCCATGTGGAATCTTTAACAAGTAAGTTCTTCCATTTAATGAGATACTCTGAAATCGATCGATTCAGTATATATCATACTTTTGTTTCCATGATTACTTCAGGCTCCAATATGATTTTTCCTTCCTCATCAAAGTCTGACAATATAGTTTGAAATGGGATCTTGTCACATATAACCTTCTTTAAGCATGAAACATGGAAAATTGTGTGTACTCGCAAATATGTAGGAAACTCTAATTTGTATGCCATAGTACCAATCTTTTGCAACACCTTATAAGGGCCATAGTACTTGGGTGATAATTTATTATTCTTCTTAGCTTGCTTGAGGGACATTTTTTTGTACGATTGTAGACATAAAAATACATAATCACCCACATCAAAATTTGTTTTACTGCGATGTTGATCTCCATGTTGTTTCATTTGATTATGTGCCAGAGTCAGGTTATCCTTCATTAGGAGAATTTTGAGGTCTAAAATGGGCCTCCTAAGAAAAATGTACAACAAAAATAAACTTTACAAGAACCAATAGGATTCAGTATGATGATTTCAACCATGGGGGATGATTCACCATTTTTGGAGTAAAAGAGTAAAAATATTAAAAAACAATAAAACAATAAAACTACTTTTTCAACCCGTATTTTTATCTTATCTCCCTAAAGTTTTACTCAAATTTTGAGCGAGAGAACTCATTAGATGAAAAATTTAATTCCTCATCAAAGGAGTACCCATGTTGTATACTTTTGATGGACCATGCTACACGAAAAATGAGAAATACATCAAAAAACGTTATTGCAATCACGTTTTTCATGTATTTCTCATTTTACATGTAGAAGGGTGCATCAAAAGTATGCAACATGTGTACTCCTTAGATGAGGAATCAAATGTTTCATCCAACGAGTGTTTCCACACGAAATTTGAGTAAACCCTTAGGGAGATAAGTTTAAAATACAAGTTGAAAAAATAGTTTTTTCTTTTTTCCCTTTAAAATTTGATGATGTAATCCAATCTTATTTTATTATTTCAACTATTATTTTATAATTTCCCTAGGAGGCCCATTTTAGACCTAAAACCTCCCCTAATGAAGACTTGAAGAACTTTTTGTTGATGCTTGATGTGATTTTCCACAACTTGAACCTTAGAATTGTCTCTTAAATATGATGTGATGGACGATGAATGATATCCATAAAGTTCCATAAATGGGGTCATTTTTGTTGCGGTATGGAACGAAGTGTAATACCATGATTCTACTAGAACAAACCACTTGACCCATTGTGTTTTTTTATCAGATACAAAGCAATGAATATATCCTTCCAAACATTTTTTCACTATCTTAGTTTTCCCATCAGATTGAGGATGATAAGATGAGCTATGAGTTAATTGAGTACCAAGATATGAAAATAATTATGTCCAAAAATTTCCAGTGAAAATGGGATCTCTGTCACTTACAATAATCTTTGGGTTTCCATGTAGCTTTTGAATTGTTTCTATAAATGCATTAGTGACTATACTCGCTTTGAAAGGATGAGATAGTGCACAAAATTGTGCATACTTGGTAAGTCTATCAAATACCACCATTATGACATTTATTCCTTCAGACTTCGGTAAACCTATGATAAAATCAATTGAGACCTCCTTCTAATGTTGACCTGGAATGGCTAACAGTTGTAAAATACCTAGGGTTTTAATTGTCTCAACTTTACTTTGTTGGTAAACCAAACATTCTACCACAAACTTATGAATATAAAATTTAAGGCCATCCTAAAAAAATTCCTTATTGACCCTGTGGTAATTTTTAAAAATCTTGAGTTCCCTTCTATAAGAGAGGTGTGCAATTACAAAAGAACCTTTTGTTTGAGTTGGGAGTTCTTACATGTATATAAGAGATATTTGTACCATTGTCAATCATTTTTTCAAAACAATGTATCATATGTACTGGGATATTTCTATATATTTTTAATGAGTGCCCACACCTCTTCATCATTCTTCCATTCATCCCTTGCTTTACTTATCCATTTACATTGGATAATAAAAATTTCATATAAAAAATCTTCCACACCCTCATGCCTTCTTAAGAGTGCATCCACAACAACATTTTGCTTCCCTTTTTCATAGATGATTTCAAAGTCATAACCAAACATATTTGTGACCCATTTTTTATTCTCTTCTAAAAATTAATATTTGTTTCAAGAAGTATTTAAGACTATCATGATCTATTTTTACCTTGAAGTGTCTTCCCATTAGGTAAGGTCACCATTTCTTTAGAGCATGTAGTATTTCCAACATTCCTTCTCATAAATAGGTCTTCAAATACTTTCCCTTGATTGGAAAAATTTCAAAAGAAATGGGTCTTCCTTCTTGCATTAATATAGCACTGATGCCATTTCCTGAGGCATCCCATTCCACAATAAAGGTTTTTATGAAGTCTTGTGTAGCTAAGACCAAAGCTCGACACATTTCCTCTTTAAATGTTCAAAGGCCTTAGTTTCTTCTAGAGTCGAAAAAATGCATTTTTCTTTAGTAATGTTGTTAGTGTTGTTGATATTTTCCAATAATTCTTAACAAACTTGTAATAATACCCTATCAAACTAAGAAATCCTTGAATATTATTTAAGGTTGTGGGGGTTTTAAATTCCTTTATGGATTAAATTTTGTTAGGGTCTACCTTAACACCCTCATGAGATACCATATGACCCAAATATTCCACTTCATATACCGCAATGAAAAATTTGGAGGGTTTTGCATGCAATTGTTTCTCCTCCAATAGTTTAAGTTCCCTATCAACATGTTGAACATGACCTTTCTAATACTTGTTGTATATTAGTATATCATCAAAAACTACTAAAAAAAATCTAAGGGTTTGAAAATGTAATTCATCCAACCTTGAAATTTGGAAGGTGCATTAGTAAGGCCACAAGGCATAACCAAAAATTCATAATGATCTTCATGAGTTTTGAGTTTTTTTTTCAGAATGTCTTTTGTCTCCTCTCTAATTTTATGATATCTTGAGCAAACATCTAACTTGGTCAAGTAAATTCCTCCATGTAGTTCATCGAAAAATTCATCAATGACAGGAATGGGAAATTTATTTTCAATAGTGAGCTTATTTTGCTTTCTATAGTCCAAACACATAGGCCATGATCCATCGTATTTTTGCACCAATACTACTGGATAAGAGAAATAACTTTGGCTAGGTTGAATTATACCTGCCTCTAGCATTTCTGCAACCATATGTTCAATTTCACAATTCCGGGCATAGGGATATTTGTAAGGTCTGATGTTTGGAGGAAAACTTCCTAGAATGAAGTGAATAGTATAATCATGATTGTCAATAGGTGGGAGACCCTTGGTAGTCTCAAATACCTTGGAATAATTGTCAAGGAATCCTTGGATATATGGAGAATTGTTTGAATTAGATGCTTGGAAATCTAGTGAGAATAATTGTGCAACTACCCCTCATCGTTCCTTCTTCAAATGCTTTGTCATGCCATTAGATATGAATTAGAGAACTTTTGAGTTCTAAAATGAGCCTCCTAAGGAAAATTTGATTCATATTTATAAATTAATGAAATGAAATACAAATATGAACAAAAAAGATACTGTGAAAGCAAAACTTCAATTCATTAATAACAAAGTACTAAGAAATTTTTACATCCAGAAAGGAAATAGACTAGCTCAAGCAATGGTAGCTTACCTTTGAGAAGAGATGTGGTGGATACATTCCCATGAAATATGTTACAATTAGGCTCAAGGGCATTTTTATTATTGAACAACAAAGGGAAACCCTAAACAACCAAAATCCTAACCCTAGGAGATGGAACACCAAGAGTTTGTTGGCCCCATTAGGGTTAGATAGATAACCAAATTCCTAGGGTCGTAACTTGGTCATATGATATTCATTTGGTGCATATGACACTTTGTTAGAAATATCTCTCCAAGTACTAAAATATTTGTGATAGGTCCCTACCTATGGTTATGGGTGTACTGTAGAAAATACTGTAGATTCACAAGCTCATGCAATTTACTAAAGCATAGGACAAGAATCTACTTCTACTTTCAACTAGTGGAAGCCAATAGATCAATGAAAACAATAAGAACAAGAAGAAGATAAATCAATGGCACATAACTGTCACACGGAATTGGTCAAGGGTGCGGACACGACTGACCTTCCTAGAAGTCTAAGACGTTCTAATGACAAACAAGACAAAATGGAGTGATCTTTCTCTAAATACACCTTTTACAACATGAAAACTACAAGTGTTTAGGCTTACCTTATTCCAAAACGCTGTTGTTGTAGTTTGTCCTTGCCAATCCGGATGAGCTCCTCCTTCAAGTCAATTCCTGCAACCACAAACAATCAAACAATTACCAAGCACTTGCATTTCATATAATAAAATATATATTCAACATGCAGACCAAGGAACACATGAAATAACTCATTAACACAAGCTATTGAGAAAAATAAACCAGTTTGTATTAATAACGAAACAAAGAAACTCTTACAACCTGGCCTTGGTGTTGTGCAAGTTCCTCCCAGGGTCCATCAAGGGTTTTCCTCTACTTTGACAAAGCTCACCCTCTCCCAAGTAGAATCAAGTGAAGACAATCTCTCCTTACAAAGGCTCTAATGGAAGACCTAAATCCTGCAGCATTTACCCAAAGAAAATGTATAGCTCCAACCTCCTCTCCCTCTGGCTCAATGTCTTTATTTATAGTGCTGTAAAGAGGTTATTCAGGTCCACTATCAATGGGATCATCCCCCTCTTTGGGTGGGATAGCTCCCTTATTGATGGGATAAGATCCCTCTTAATAGAGATACATGAACCAACTGGAGGCGCATCCATTTCATCAAACCGACCTCTAGAATGTTCTAGAAGTAACCACAAGTAACTTTTTTAAGATAAAACTCGCGCATTTTGCCTTTTACAGAGGGACGCACCTGTCCCTTAACATACAGAGCGTCCATGGATGCAGATTTTGTGAACATGGTCAGCGTCCCCGCAGGTAAGGCTAGAGAGAACCTGCGACCCCAGAGATAAACATAGTTTTTACAAGACTTTCTCTCTTCTTTGAGTTTGAGATGGATAACAAAGGCATGAGACTTACCTAAGAGGGTAGCATGACTGTTGATTTGAGCCATACTAACTGTAAGTAGTCAAGGTGACATTTTTTAGTGTAACAGATTGCCCCCTAAAGTGCGAAGCCTGGAATAGAGTAGGGTTTTGTAATTCTAGGAAGGGTGAAGCGCTTTATCATTTCAAGGATTGTCTTGTGGATGGCCTGGTTGGAACCTGCAATTTTCAACACAAAATACATGGATAAGATTATATCATCACTGAGGTAGGCATTCCCATACTCAGATTCAAAACTTTAACTAATGGACTAACTATTCTGATACAGGAATGATCTTGCAGTACATCATTTTTATAGACTTTTGTAGACACAGTATGGACGCAGCCATCCGTTTATGATTAGTCTACATAGATAATGAATACAAAACTCCTCGCAGCCTGGATGGTAGAAACTAGATCCAGGGTCTTCACTTCTACTTCCCGAATTGGTACGATTCTAGCCATGTGATTAAATGATTCGATGTCGAACATGTTAGAAACCACTTGATTACCAGTCAATGATGTAAACTGTTAACAAGCATGAGAGAAACCACCAGTAATGTCAATGGTTCTCAAAGTACCAAGCACAACCCGTGAAATGTGAATAGATGTTTTGATGTCGAACACTTCACGGAATCCTTTGATCGAAAGTCAATGATGTAAACTGACGTCAAAGGCGAGAAACCTGCCATTGATGCATGCAGACTTCAAGGTACTGTCGATTCCTAAGTCATCTTTCTAGATAATGTGTCGATGTCGATAGAAAGCGACCCGTTGCAGGCAAGCCCACAACACGAAATCATTGTTCAAGTTGAAGAAATGTTGCTGTAAGGACTGACTCAGGGATGGTCAAATGGATGACAAGTATTTTGCAGATGAAAGTTTTTCTTGCAGACCTCTTGAACACATAACGACACGACAGATGGCTTGGTGACGAATAACTCAAAGTTAATCCCCGGAACCCGGTTAAAGACTTTCAAAGTGGTTTGGTCAACTGTGAGGTAAAAGATTTCCCAACCCAGGTGAATGAAAAGTGTCGTGTTCAAGAGCGGTAATAAAGTTTCTTCTGAGACAAAAGGTGACAAATAGGTTCATTCTTCTCTTTTTTCCCCCACCATTTCTGGCAAGTACCTCTTTATTTTTAACAAGCTTGAGGAGGATAACATATGCTTGATTATAAGCTCATCCTTCGGACGAGTCCAACCTAGTTTAAATTCGAACCCTAGGAAGGAGTGGTTCGTTCCTGTTTGTAATTGAACAGGTCCTCTACTGTAAAAGTTTAACGAGCCCAGTATAGGAGAAACTCGGCGTTTTTCAATTTTAGAGAGTCTGAAAAAACTAAAGGAGACTCCACGTTGAACTTTTTCGTATATTTGTGTCCCTCAAGCCCGAAAAAGTATAAAATAATACCTGGGGGAACCGCTTGATCTTGCGACCAAGGAGTACTTTCATAATAGTGTCGTTGACCTGAAAAGTAAAAAGCGATCAAGGACACGTCGTTTTATTTCCTTATCGAGTTCGAAACGACAAAAACCCGGCAATCTTTTCCTGATTTTGCGGTCAGAAAAGAGCTAAAAGGGGACCGTCTTTTAATTCCGTTTTAACGAGTGAAAAAGAAACACTCGGCGATCTTTTCATGTTTTAGGAGTCAGAAAAGGGCTTAAAAGATGACTCTGATATTTTTGTTTGTGAAAAATTACAATTTCCCTCGAAATCCCTTTGTCCTGCACAAAAGCAACACATTACTCATACCTGTTTAAAATAGGCAAAAATACATTCAAAAACATCTTTTCATGGTAAAAAATGAACTAATTCATCCAAAAAACCTATAAAAAGACCTTTTACCATGTCATTTTTACCGTTTCACTGTTGAGGTTGAAAAAGGAGCTTTTGACAAGAAACTTCCCGTGGTCGTTGCGGAAAATCTGACCGTCGGAATCGAACGCCGTCTCATCCAGGTATTTTACACATCCTACTCTGCATTTCTATCCGTTTAGAATCAATTTTTAGGTTTTAGTTTCATTTTTTGGGGGGGTTTTGGTTTTGGAATGCGCCTCTCGGCGGACGCAGGTGCCCTTCGGGTGACCTGCGTCCCCCGACTTTTTCTCATACGGGAAAACGGTCGGAAGACGCAGTCCGCCTTCAGGCCAGCTGCGTCCGGGCGCCCTGTGCTACAAAGCCGGGGTGCGTCTTCCGAGAAACGCGCATTTCAAAACCCCAACTCTCTCAAAAAACCACCAAAAATTCCCAAATCAATTTCTAATTGCTATTTTTGATATGCAGGGCATTAATCATGTTAGACTGGAGAGAAAGAGAGCATGTAGAGGAAGATGAAGCTGTAATAAATCATCAACCTTCCCTGGATGCCCTAAGAGCATGCGGATTATACAAATATTGGACCATACCGGGCATGAGGGGCCAGGTAAGATTCTTGGAATGGCTGGTTGAGCGATGGAACGTTCAAGAACAATGCTTTTACATAGGAGGGCACCAGCTCGAGATAGAGCCCTCGGATGTATACTTTCTCACTGGCTTGCCAAACAGAGGTGAGCAACTCAGTCTTGCGGGGACTAGGCCGGGTGGCCAATCCCTTGATAGTCTCCGCGAGGATTGGTGCACACGTGGGGCTCACCATTCAAAAGGCATAGAGATAAAACACATCACTTTACCGGAACTCAAAGTCATAGCGTTCACGGTTACCAGAATTTGCGGCGCGGCCGCTTTACACATTGCTTCCGGATCCCAAATGCGGATGGCAATTGACTGTTACCAAGGCACCATTTTCAACTGGTGTGAAGCTGTGTCGGCTCATATGAAGAGCCAACTGACCAAGGCAAAGAACGGACGACTAAAGACTTTTGGATATGGGCCTATAGTCGTGAGCTTTGCCTTGGAGAGAATTCCAATGCTGATCCCTCAGCAACTCACTGTTGATATCTTGGGTCCTCGGCAGCCAAAGCTGATACGATGGGTTGCGGTGATGGCCCGGCATCCTGACGAGGGCGCGACAGTAGTTCGATTCTCAGATAGTTATTTTGACTGGTTAGAGGGCCAGCTTTTTGTGATACAGGACTTTCCGTATGCCGGAATGGATTTCAGAGGTGATCCGGACATGGTTCTTCCACAGGGAGAACAATGGGACGACAGAGGTACTTTTATTTTCACAAGTTTCCTAATTATGTATTTTTTGTATTTTTTATATATATCGTCTCAAAACTAATAGTAAAACTTTTTCAAAATGCAGATGTTGGTCCACAGCGTCCAGCCAACCTTCGGCCTTATGATAGACTACATCCAGCTGCACCGGTACCGGTCCCACAGGACGCGACAGCAGAAGTACTAGCTGAGTTGGAGCATGATCTAGAGCGTCTCACGGCAGATATACCTGAGACTACTATGGACGACATTCCTATCAGGCTTCAGCGCTTCGTAGTCGCGGTCCCTGGACCGTTTAGGAGATTTTTGCGTAAGGTAGCCCGCGCAGTGGTGTCGTACAGAGAGCACCACCAGTGATTGACTAGTCACTTTTGTAGTCACATGTGACATTTTTGACTTTTTGTACTATCATTTTGCCGATCATAAGGTGTTTTAAACCTATGATCGAAGACGATGTATATATTTTTTGACACACTTCTATCTATATATATCACTATTACCGGCTTATCTTGTTTAACATGTATGATGAAATGTTTTTAAATTTACTTGCATGATTATTATAAATGTCTGTCCAACACTCGAGAAGCAATTGCATCTGCTAATGTATTCAGGGACCTTGGAATATGTTGATATTCAATGTAATCAAATTCACGTTCCAAGAGACGCACTCTCAAAAACAACCTTAATAACACAGGATTTCTAATGGCATAAACTCTATTAAGCTGTAATACAACAAGTTCAGAATCTAACCTCACTATCAAACGTCGAATTCCAAATGAAATAGATTCGGATAATAATTCAACCACTGCACTGTATTCTGCAATGTTATTCGTTGTTTGACCGAGGCTTACCCCATGCATAGAAACTAACTCGTCAGAGGGCGAATAGATAACCCAAGCTGCGGAAGAGATATTCCGTGTATTACGACAAGCACCATCAGCAAATCCAATGTATGTTTGGAGAGGCGTCGACATCTACAATATCAAGAGTAAAACCAAAATAAGCCAGAATAATGACGAAAAACCACACTCGCTAAGCTAAGCACACTGACTAAACTAACACACTTGCTAGCTAGAAAGGAAATCTAACCTATCTAAAAATTTCTCCATACCCATCATTTTAAGCATAATACCTCTTTAGGTAAAGTCCATTTCTGGGTTTACCCAAAGAGTCCCCATCAAAATCAACTAACTCATAAGCCCCTTTTGCTAGCTTTCGCTTTACAATGTAGGGCCCATGCCACATGGGAACGAATTTTCCGGCACCTAGCTTATCGTTAGCTTGATCATATAATAGTACTAGGTCTCCTTCCGAAAAACTTCGAGGGGTTACATTTTTATCGTACTGAGCTTTCATTCGTTTCGCGTGAGTCTCGATAGCTAAAGTAGCGTCACGTCGAGTCTCATCTAATTTAGCTAAGTATAATAACCGTTTCTCCTCTTCGGAAGTAGCTGGAAGTAATTCGACAGCCATTTGAAGTGATGGGATTTCGCATTCAATAGGTAACACAGCTTCTAAGCCATAAACTAGCTGGAAAGGGGTGAAACCTGTTGAATTTTTCACTGAAGTTCGATATGCCCATAGCGCCGAAAATAACATGTTATGCCAATTCGTTCGATGGATACCAATGATCCGTCGAATCATGATGACTAGAACTTTGTTGATTGACTCAACCAAACCGTTGGCTTGCGGATAATAAGGAGTAGAGCTATCGTGGCGCAAACCAAGCTGGCTTGTAAGCTCAGTCATCATGACATTTCGAAAATGGCTCCCATGGTCAGTAATGATTGCTTGTGGGACACCAAACCTAGTTATGATATGATTGAATACGAAAACTGCAGCTGTCTTGCCGCTTGCGTCGAATGTAGGCATCGCCTCGGCCCATTTTGTAAAATAATCAACCGCGAGGATGATATACGCATGCCCCCCAGCCGAGTGAGGGTTACAAGTAATAAAGTCAATGCCCCATTTGGCGAATGGACCAGCGGCAATTATAGGGTGGAGAGGAGCAGGTGGAGCGCGCATCTTTCGATCAAACACTTGACAGTTGTGGCATGTTCTGACGGCAAGGATACAATCTTTAAACATAGACGGCCAGAAATAGCCAGCGCGCAACACCTTCTGAGCTGTGGCATACCCAGACATATGACCGCCACATGCTCCAGAGTGACAATCATTCAAAACTCTCTCAGCCTCTTCGTGAGTTAAACAACGTCGAAAAACTAAGTCTGCCCCCCGGCGATAAAGTGTATCTCCAATAATTCTGTATTGCTGGGATCGAAACCGAATTTTTCGACGGTCTTCCTTGGAAGCTTCAGGCCGAAAGGTTTGGGTTTGGAGATAGATGATTATATCCCCGTACCACGGATCTAAAGTGCTAATAAGAAACAAAGATTCGTCCGCAATGGACTCCTCTGCCACAGTCTCTGTGTCAGCACTCGGGAAATCACACATCAATTCCGCAAAAACTAAAGATTTCTTAGACTTGGACTTCTCGAACTCCAAGTCGAACTCTTGCAGGATAACAATCCATTTAGAGTACTTGCCCCCTAGCAGTTGTTTTGTCAAAATATAAATCATAGGGTTGCAATCCGAAATAACCGTAGTTTTGCGAAGAAGAATGTAGTGACGAAAACGCTGGACAGCTTGAACGGCTGCCAGGGCCAATTTCTCCACATGCGAATATTTTAACTCAGTTGGATTTAAGGTCTACTAAGATAATATATCACATGCTCCGCTCCGAATTCATCTTCTTGAACTAACACCATTCCAATGGTGGAATGCGAAGCTGCGAGGTATAAGAAGTAGTCCTGGTTGTAGTTGGGAGGATGCAATAACGGTGCATGGGTCAACGCGTGTTTAAGTGCATCAAAAGATTGTTGGGCAATCTCGTCCCAAAAGAATTGTGCGTTCTGTTTCAACAACCGTGTAAAACCTTTAGTGACCTCGGCGTAGTTTGGGATGAATCGGCGTAAAAAGTTCGCTTTCCCTTGCAAACTTTGGAGTTGGCGCAAACTCGAAGGAGGAGGCAATTTGATGATAGCCTCGACTTTCGAGGGATCGACGCGAATGCCGGCTTTTGAAACAACAAATCCCAGCAATCGACCTGTTTCTATACAGAAAACACACTTGTGGGGATTCAACCGAATTCGATAATGCCTACACCTCATAAAGATTGCTCGTAGGTGGACAAGGTGATCAGCTCGACGTAAAGAATGAGCAGGCAAATCATCGAGATAGGGTTGCACAATGTGCTTGATGTCATGAAATGCATAAGACATCGCCCGTTGAAAAGTAGCGCCGGCGTTCTTAAGCCCAAAAGGTAATTTGCAATAAGCAAATGTCCCCCATGGACAAATGAATGCCGTTTTTGGTTGATCGGCAGGTAGAATATTGATTTGATTATAGCCTGAGAAACCATCCATGAAGGAAAACATCTCACTTCCGGCACAATCATCAATAATTTGATCGATATAAGGCGTAGGATAGTTGTCTTTTGGACAAGCTCGATTGATATCCCTATAGTCGATACAGATTCTTATTGTTCCTTGTTTTTTATTGACGGGAACAATATTCGATACCCAATCCGTTAACGGGATCGGATAAATGAAACCTGCTTTCAACAGCTTTTCGACTTCTGCTTTAATCGCAGCCGCTTTTCGAGGGTGAATCTGACGCAACCGTTGCCGAATGGGTTTAGCATCCGGGTAGGTTTTGATTTCATGAACAACAATGGCAGGATCGATTCCCGGCATTTCCTCGTAAGACCAGGCAAACACGTCGCGGAATTCTTGGAATAGGGCCTTGTAAGTTTGGATTTCTTCTTCAGTACATGCGGCACCTATATGAATGTTCTCCTCGATTCCGGGCTTCACTGAAATATCAATGGGAATAGTACGAGAAATATTCCCTAAATTCAGCTCTGAATCAGAATGTTTCGTTGGATCCTGAGCGTCTTTGACATATTCAGCGGTAAAGATAGATGAAAAATCATTTTCAAATGCATCGCCCTTAGGTAAAAACGAAGATCTGTGATGGAGATCTTCCCATGGTAGATCATCTACACTTAGGATTTCGCGAAGTTGTTCGTCAGATGACACTTCTTCGGGAAACGTTATCCGTTCTAAGGGTGAGGTGAAAAGTGACTCTTCACTGACCACATTCATTTGGTTGGTTTCGGTTGAATGAAAATCGGTAAAAGACATAAGAGCTTCATAAGCAATCTCATACGGACTCAACGGCATAACATCACCGAGTGAGTCTAGCTCAGAGTCAGATGGAACATACCAAGGATCATCATAAATAATGTTTTCTGACGTGATCATATGAATCGTTGCAAACGAAGGGTCTACGTTGAGTGGAGGGAGAGGAAAAGTTCCCAGTAAACCGGAATCCTTAACTAAACCTACACCAATGTCCCTATAAGGGATTGTCGTTTTACCAACATGTTGAATACTCTCTGAAGAGGCTGGATCGGATGAAAAGTATGTCAGCTGATCAATAGTCACGATCTTACCGTTATGTGGAAACTTAATTACTCTGAAGACCGATGAAACGACCGCTGTCATAGCATATGACCAACTTCGACCCAAAAGAAGGTTGTAGTCTAGAGGGGCATCAACCACTTCCACATCCAGACTAACGGTTTTACCTTCGACCCCTATAGGCAATTCTTGTAGAATACCAAACGGACGGAACCCACGGCCATCAAAGGCCTTAAGGATGGTGGGGGATTGGTTCAACGAAGGAGAACCAAGCGATCTCCAACATTGAATCGACATAATACACGTAGAAGCTCCCTCATCAATCACAGTCCGATGAATAGGCCTGTTTTTGACTATCACTGGGATTTGGAAAGCCATTTGATGGGGGAGACGTGGTGTACTATTTTCTAGATCAAAGATCATTAGGTTCGGGTCCTGAACATCGACAGCTCCGATAGCCGACAAAAGCAATTTTCGTTGTGCTGGACATGATTGCAGCACTTCGAGTGCCGACATTGCTGAAGGTGAAACAGCTAAGTCTTCAACAATGTTGTAATTCTGGGCTGCTCTCGCATGTGGATTGAAAGCAGACCTTCGAAGTACACCCTTGGCGGGCGGCTTAATCACTAAGTCTGGGTTAGGTTTTTCGATCTGTAGTGGATCGGAACCAGGAGCTGAGGTTGATGGGTTAGAGTGAGAAGATTCTGCTTCCTTACCATCAACAGGAGCCTTACTACCATAATCTTGCGATCGAGTCGCAATCCTGACATGAGACATCATCAAAATGGGTTCTTCACTGGCATTCGAAGAAGAACCTATCATCTTATTCTCCTGCTCTGGAAATGGATTTTTTAACACAGCAGGAGTGGGAGAACCTTTGACTATTTTCACTACCTCGGCCCGATGAGGGCAATCTCTCGTAAAATGATCTTCTTCACAAATAAGACAAGGATATCGAGGTTTGCGTTTTTCGTCATTGGTTTCCGACTTTTCCGTTTTCTCCTTTGGAGCCTTGTCTGCTTTGGCCTTCTTCTTTCCTTTCTTCTTTCCACCGTTTTTTGATTTGGCCGTAGATGACTCTACAGCGTGAATGTCGGCGGTAAGTTCAGGAGGAGAAGACTCTCCTGTCGGAGAATCAGGCAAAGTGATAATTGGAGTATTGGAGGCCTTGGAAGACTTCTTCTTACTCTTCGTAGTCACGATACCAATCATACCATCAGCGGCATGAGATCCCGAAGGAGCAGCAGCGATTTGGTTTGACTTTGGAAGATCCGGAATTTTCTCATGTAACGTACCCGACTGAGTGTAAACTAAGTCAAGGTATTGTGCCTGAGCAATGACTTGCTCCTCAGTAACTACTCCGGCCTTAGCTACATCTTCAGTAATTCTTGGTAATAATGATTTGACAAACCATTCAGCTAAGATTTGGTCCGGGATAAAAACTTTCACTAATCTTCTTCGACGTCTCCACTCATGAATGTGATCAGAAATGTACGTGGATGTCGATTGTTTTAGCGAAGTTAATAATTCTGTACCATTATCGTATCTGACTGGTAACTGAAAATGAGTTAAGAACGAGGTAGCTAACTGGCTAAAGTTGTAAAAAGAGGCCCGTGGTAACTCAATGTACCACTTGGCTGCGAGACCAATGAGTGTACGCTGGAAAAGACGTAAGCGGATGGAATCATCTGAGATGGAATTTGATGCACACCAGAGGTGGTAAGTCATCACGTGATTAGACGGATCCTCTCCAGACTTACCTTCGAACTTGGGTATATCGCTGGGCAACTTATTTGGCATTGGCGGCCAGAACTGAAGATATTGAATTGGATCGTTCGTTAGGCGCGTCAAGTCGGGTAAATCTAAAGTCGCAATAAATGGTAACTGCCGGTTAGGATCTCTAAAACTCTGAGTCACAATACCAGCCCCAGGAGGAGGATATCCAGGATAACTAGGAACAGGAGTCGCATTTGGGATATTATATCCTCCTGGAAAACCAGGATTAACCGGACCGTACTGGGGTTGCTGAGGTTGTTGATAAGTGTACCCAGGATACGGTTGATACTGGTAAACCGGTTGTTGGGCAGCTTGCCCAGGTTGATACTGTCCCTGGTACGGAGGTTGAACAAATTGAGGTTGAGTAGTAACAACCGTACTTGTACCAGGTTGGCCTGCAGGCATCTGGACTGTGGTTTGAACCGTAGGTCCAGACAACGGTACAGATGTCTGAGGAGTGGTTACAGGGACAGTAGAAACCGGAGCTGCTGATACTCCAGAAGTAAGCATGGTAGATGAAGCGGTAGTTGCTGCAGCCGTGTGAGGTGGAGTACCAGGTGCAATTGGCGGCTGAGTAACTACGGAAGTTACAGGGGTCTGAACACTTGACTGGACAGGTTGCGGTTGCTGGGGTGGACCAGGAACTGCAGGTTGTCCTGCTTGAGGTACCGACTGTATACTTGGTTGCGACATCTGTTGACCCTGTGACGGATCCCATGTTAACATTCCAGGGTATTGACTCGTAACAGGTTGAGGATACTGAGATCCATAGCCGTATTGAGGATAGGGTTGATAACTGTAAGGTGCAGTCCCATATGATTGCCCTTGAGGTGGTTGATAACCTTGACCAGGGTATTGACCCGTAGGTTGATAACCTTGAGGTAAATACGAGTACTGGGGTTGACCTTGACCTTGGGGTTGGTATCCTTGAGGTTGATACCCTTGGGGTTGATACCCTTGGGGTTGCCATCCTTGAGGTTGCCATCCTTGAGGTTGATATTGATACTGAGGTTGACTTTGGGGTACATATTGAGGCTGGGGTTGATACCCTTGGGGTTGATACCCTTGGGGTTGATACCCTTGAGGTTGCCCCCCAGTCACGAATGAAGTACCTTGAGGTTGCCCCCCAGGCATTAACGAAGGTTGCCCCCCAGGCGGTAATTGGCCACCTTGAGGTTGGTTAATGGGAGTTGAACCTGACATCATATAAACGTCACCTATACTCAATGGTACATTACCACTGTTTCCAACTAATAACCCATGATCAATGGGTTGAGGAGATGCTCCCGCAAAGGTACCAGAAAGTGATTGATACCCAGTAGGAACAGAAGGACCGCCATGTAAAAATGATTCAGGACTTTGCGAAAACACAGATGACTGACCAGACATATTTACAGGAGAATGAATTCCTCTAGGTGGAATAGGAGTACGAGGTGTAGAAAAACCTACTGAGTTGTCTAAAAAATTGGTTAACGCAAGGTACCAAGATTCACTTCTAGGAGGACTGTAAAAGATGGATTCACGCTCCCTTAGATCAAGGGTAATTAGATCTTCAGAATCAGAAACGCCTATTTCTTCCTCTGGAACAAGTTCTTCTATAGCAATTAATCCAACAGAAGATTTTCGGTGATAATTCTTTCTATTCTTGGTGAATCAGGAACACTAGGAGTTGGAGTAACAGGTTCGGAAATTTCAGGTTCTTCGCCTGTTTCACTGGCAGATGAAAAACTACCAGCAAGCTCGGAAACTGTAACAGCTTCGGGATTGTAACCTGTTTCTAATCTTTGGTAATCTGGATGGACTACCAAGGAAGATTCTCCTTCTTCAGGTGAACCTACTCTACTGCCACTAGGAGGAGTTACAAGGACCTTTAACCCTTCTAAATTACCTGGGTCGTCTCGAGGAGGGGATCCCCTAAGTCTACGGGATCTTCTCAACAATTCGGCCACAGAAACAACTTCAGGAGACTGGCCCGCAATTCGACGGGACCTTCTCGGTAATTCCGCCACAATTAAAGATTTTAACTACAACACACGAAAACAAAGTAAAAATTTCAAATCAAACCACCTAAAGTCTTCTAAAGAACCAAACAAATTTGAAGCACACGCCTAAATAATCTAGAGCGTCAAACCACACACAAACAGTAGTCTTCCGGACCAAAAGCGCTAGTTGGTGATTAGGCCCAACCTCGCAGGATTCAGTACAGAAATGGCGGGTGGAACAGTTACCCCGGCAACCTGCTTAATGAATAGACCGGCACAAGTTCCTCCACTTTAACCGTCTCGAAGTGAAGTGAACCCCCCGGAAAATCCAAGTGAGTATAACCGACGTCTGCTCCAGGTACAGTGGGACCTTCCCTCCACCGTCACCTTGGGTAGAATCCTAGATATTATGGCCACTAAGGTTACCAATCACAACAATTACACCTGGGGGAACAGTCTAAACTCCGACAGCACGCAAGGGCAGAGTAGCAAGCTCCAATCCCCTTACCGGCTCCTTGACAACAATCCAAGGTTTACCGATAAGTGACCCCTGGCTCCTCGACAATGGTTAATCCGAGGTTTACTGTTTGTAATACGTACTGCCTGGCGTCATTCCCAACGAGGGAGGAATGATCCCCTCACTGGTTCGGACACGAGCTCGTGCTTCTCCTTTAAGAGGAGCTTTCCCAGAATGTAACTGAAACAATTGGATTTGTTCTACTCAAGATAGACTATCTGTTTGGTTTTGTAGTCTTGGAGAGTTAAGTACTCACCTACTCCAAGACCCTAGCCTAAGCTATGTTGGTGTTTCAGAGCCCTAGAAAAATAAAGATTACTAGATTGATTTTAATTTAAGCGTTACTTTTAAGGTTGTTTCTTAAGTCAAAAGGTGATGGAAGTGAAACCAGTGGTGTGTTGACTCGACTCGAAACCACTACAAAATGCACCTAGAATGATTTACCCACTACTTTACTTTTTCGATGAATTGCTTAATTAAAAAGTTGAGAGAATGCAATCTTTATAAAAGCAACTTCTTAATTGAAGACAATCAAAGAAACAATTCGTTTTTCTTTTTCAAGCATAAAAACATAACCTCTCTTTACATGCACGAAAAACTCTTTTCTTCTTTCAAAAACAAAAAGCTACTTGAAACATGACTTTTTAAAGAAGATGTTTTTGTATTTTTCTTTTAATAAAGCAAATAAATCTAATATAACCAAAAATCAATCTTAACAACTATTAAAATCTATGAAAATGCACTCATAAGCAAACTAAAGGCAAATTTATTCTAAGCAATCTTAACGAGGCCAAAACTAACAATGATTATTTCTAAGGTGTTTTACTTGATCACAATCAAATCAAGGACTAGTTTATTGCAGAACCAACAACTAGTCAAAACAAAACTCTAATCTTTTTGTTCTTTTTGTAAAATGGAAATCAATACTTTATAAACAAGCAATTCGAAATTTGACCCAAAACAACTTAAATGGCAAGCTGCTCACACAAGGAGACTTTACGACAGGCCCGACTTCTAAGAAGGTTGACTAACCAGAGAGATCTAAGGCTGGACAACTTTCTACTATCAAAGTCACTACAAAACCTATCCAAAAATCAAACCCTAGGTCTAAACTTCGTTGAAAACCACTAAAACACTCAAAGCTCACAAAACAAGTTCAGGTGAAAATTCTTGACAGGGTACTAAAGGATCTGGGCAGAAAACACTAAGGAAAAACAAAATCTAAAAGCAATTAAAGCAAAAAATGGAATTTTCCTAAGTTTTACAGGAAGACGCAGGCAACCCGTTGTCACAGGTGCGGCCCCGCTCTGTGCAAACGGCAACAGCGCGTCCAAAGACGCACTGTGCAGTACTCAGAGGGTGCGTCCTTCTGAAAAAATGAAGAAAAACCAAATCTAACTAAATCTAAAGCTAAGCCACCCAAATACTAATTCTCACAGTCAAAAACCAGAAAATAAAAATGATTTTCTCAAAGCAAAGTTCATATAAAGGAAAAGACTCTCTCATTAATGGATTCCCCAGTGGAGTCGCCAATTTGTCACACGGAATTGGTCAAGGGTGCGGACACGACTGACCTTCCTAGAAGTCTAAGACGTTCTAATGACAAACAAGACAAAATGGAGTGATCTTTCTCTAAATACACCTTTTACAACATGAAAACTACAAGTGTTTAGGCTTACCTTATTCCAAAACGCTGTTGTTGTAGTTTGTCCTTGCCAATCCGAATGAGCTCCTCCTTCAAGTCAATTCCTGCAACCACAAACAATCAAACAATTACCAAGCACTTGCATTTCATATAATAAAATATATATTCAACATGCAGACCAAGGAACACATGAAATAACTCATTAACACAAGCTATTGAGAAAAATAAACCAGTTTGTATTAATAACGAAACAAAGAAACTCTTACAACCTGGCCTTGGTGTTGTGCAAGTTCCTCCCAGGGTCCATCAAGGGTTTTCCTCTACTTTGACAAAGCTCACCCTCTCCCAAGTAGAATCAAGTGAAGACAATCTCTCCTTACAAAGGCTCTAATGGAAGACCTAAATCCTGCAGCATTTACCCAAAGAAAATGTATAGCTCCAACCTCCTCTCCCTCTGGCTCAATGTCTTTATTTATAGTGCTGTAAAGAGGTTATTCAGGTCCACTATCAATGGGATCATCCCCCTCTTTGGGTGGGATAGCTCCCTTATTGATGGGATAAGATCCCTCTTAATAGAGATACATGAACCAACTGGAGGCGCATCCATTTCATCAAACTGACCTCTAGAATGTTCTAGAAGTAACCACAAGTAACTTTTTTAAGATAAAACTCGCGCATTTTGCCTTTTACAGAGGGACGCACCTGTCCCTTAACATACAGAGCGTCCATGGACGCAGATTTTGTGAACATGGTCAGCGTCCCCGCAGGTAAGGCTAGAGAGAACCTGCGACCCCAGAGATAAACATAGTTTTTACAAGACTTTCTCTCTTCTTTGAGTTTGAGATGGATAACAGAGGCATGAGACTTGCCTAAGAGGGTAGCATGACTGTTGATTTGAGCCATACTAACTGTAAGTAGTCAAGGTGACATTTTTTAGTGTAACAATAACACAAGATGTATCTAGGGAAATCCAATGCTCAAAACCCCCCTATATGTAATACATATATCATAAATATGAGTGAAGATACAAAGCTTGTTATCACTAGAACAATTATGCACAAGTATGCTCAATTCTCTTTGGCTCACAGGCAAGATCAACCTAAATCATTATCCTATTCTCCAGCTCTCCAAGCCCCTATTTTCTTGCACAATTCCTATGGTTGAATAACACATATTAATGGGAATCTAGTGCTTCCAAAACTACGCAATACAAACTAAGTCCAGTTCCTGATTGCATGCATGATTTATACAACTCAGTAACTCATACAACTCAGAGTACATTGTTTCTGCACTCTAGGCTCAACTGGGTCTTTCTCAAAACTGACATGCATGAGTTTCTCATGAGGAAATCTTAAGTTAACTAGAGTAGCACTAGTGGATGCATTAGTGCACCAAATGACTGTTAGTCCTCTATTAGTTCGAAAAACAATTTAGAACTAATTTAACTAAAATTACCTCAGTAAAATGAGTGATCTAATTTCCATCTCAATTTAAACTCATACCGAACCCCTAAAACTTAGGGAGAACATATACATGACTACAGAAAGACTTCCAACTCAAAATTCCTAAGATAATTAAGTTAATTAAACTTAATTCACTATTTACAAGTTGCTATGATAATAGAATTCGATTTTAATTCTCAGTTTAATTCAAGGACAAATAAACTGGAATTTCTTGTTTCCATTTCTCAACACTCCCTGTCAACAAGAAATGGATTATCAACTACCCTGATCTTGTCTCTGTGAAACTCAAATTTACATCTTGGCAATGCCTTTTTCAAAATTCCAGCATCTTGCTCCTCTGTGGGAATGCTCCTTCTTGGGAATGTACTCTAACAACATAATCCACATGAATACACAATCTTTGAGATGATGATATCAGATATCAATATGCTTTAATCGATCATGAAAAACAAAATTTTTAGAGAGTTTGATACAACCTTGATTATCAAAGTAAATCATAGTTGGATCCATTTGCTGACTAAACAAACCAACCGGGATCTTCCTCATCTAGATGGCCTCACATGCTACCTAACTCACATCCATTTACTCTGCCTCTGCTGAACTAAGTCCAACTGATATTTGTTTCCTACTGTACCAAGAAACTATCGCTGACCCAATAATGAAGTTCCCTCCTGATGTTCTCTTCTTTTCGGGTGGACTCCCTGCCCAATATGAATCAGTGAAGCCTTGAAGCTTCACTCCCTCTATCCATCTATACCATAATCCATACTGAGAAGTACCCCTGATGTATCTCAACACATGCTTTTCCACCTTCCAATATAGCTTGGTAGGCCTAGCCATCATTTGACTAAGATAGTTAACAACATAGCATATATCTTGTCGTGTGTTCACCAAGTACATGAGTGAACCCACAATATTACTATAAATATTAGCTTCCACTACATCCCCTAAAGTAGCATCCTCCTTCCTCCAGTTACCTACTAGATGAGTCTCCATGTGGAATCTCTTGATTATCTCGTTGGCATACTTTCCCTGAGACACAAACAACTTGCCATCTCCCTGCCATACCTCCATGCCAAGAAAGTAATGCATGAGCCCCATGTCCTTCATCTCAAACTCTCTTGCAAGGTACTCCTTGAAAGATTTGACCAGATCATCATCACCTGTGAGTATGAGATCAACAACATAAAGTGCAATGATCAACAACTTACCTTCCACCACTATGTGGTACAAATTTGCATCTGCTTCACTCTTCATGAAGCCAAAACCATTTATGTAGCTATCTATCCAGGTGTACCAAGCACGGGGTGCTTGCTTCATCCCACACAACGCTCTTGAGCTAGCACACATGCAACTCACGGTCAAAGGTTTCAAAATCTTTAGGCTGCACTATGTACACCTCTTCCCCAATAATGCCATTAAGGAAGTTTGTCTTCACATCCATTTGATGTATCTTCCAACCCATTTGTGTTGATAGTAGCAATATAGATATGATTGACGAGTACCTTGCAATAGGAGAAAATGTCTCATCATAGTCAATCCCCTCTACCTGTGAAAATCCAAGGGCAACAAATCTAGCCTTATTCTTCTCCACACTACCATATGAAAATTTCTTTACCTTGTAAATCCAACAAGAGCTCACCATTGACTTATCCTCTATCTCAGGACCACATCCAAAACAATGTTATGAACTATGGAGCCATACTCCTCCACCATGGCATCAACCTAAACCGGCTGCTGCACTACTTCCTTAAAAGAAGATGGCTTTGTCACAACACATTTTCCCATAAGAGCCATGTATCCAGTCTACCTCTCAGGTGACCTCCTCTCCCCGTGCTAAGAAGTGGGTGCTCCCACATTCTCCTATGCATCATCCAACAATCTGTCAACCTCTCAGGTGCACTTTCTTCCCTCTCTGGAAAACTCTACCTGAGTGGTTGTCTCCACTCCCAAGTCCTCTTCATGTGGTTTCTCCACATCAATTTGAGGCTCCTCAACCTTAGGAGCTAAAATCTCCTCATCCGCATGTATCTCAAGCTCCCTATCAAGGGAAACTCGCATGGTCTTCTCCTCATCGAATCTGACATCCCTGCGAACCACTGCCATCCTGTTGGTCAGCAAGTACACTTGATAGTTATGAAGTGTATCAGTGTACCCCACAATTATCCCCAACTTTGTTGTCACATGGGAATATACCTATGAACCAAAAATCTTGAAGTGACCAACATCTGGCCTTACCTGAATAAGCCTCCTCTAGTGTCTTCATCACAAGTATCTAATGTGGGCTACAGTTCTAAACATAAATCACTATGTTGCATGCCTTAGCCCACAAGTGTAGTGGTAGGCCTTGATCATGCAACATTTCCCTCGCTACCCCTACTATGCTTCTCTTCTTCCTCTTAGCCACCCCATTCTACTGAGGGTTTTGGGGTGCTGTCAACTCCCGTTTAATTCGTTATGCTGCAGAAAAGTTCTTAAACTTGTTTGAGACATACTCACCACCATTATCACTCTGTAAAGCTTTAACCTTCTTGCCCAACTCTTTCTCCACCAATGCTTTAAACTCACAAAACTTTGTGAATTTTTGATCCTTTTTCAGCATGAAAAATATCCATCATTTGCGAGAATAGTCATAAAAAAATATAACATAATACCTGTGTTTGGCCATGGATGTTGTCGAGAATGGTCCACAGACATATAAATGGACTCTCTCTAGAATAGCCTTTGCTTGACTGTCTCAGTTGTGAAAAGAAGACTTGGTGTATTTTCCCAAAGTACACCCCTTGCATGTATCAACTTGCTCAAGCATACCTTTGGGAAGACCGGTAGAGATTTGCAACAGTATCTTCAAAGCTCCATGATGCAAGTGGACCAATCACTTGTGCCACAACTTACCAACATCTCGACTCTACACCCTTTCTACTTTTGTGCTCAAAGAAGCACACCCCTCTATAGTTTTTAACCCCGTACAAAAATTACCTGCATACAAATTATAAAACACAGAAAATAAACAATGCGAGAACATAACACATAAAACACATAGACACAGAGATTTTCCCCTGGATCCCAAAATCGAGACTACTAGCATGATTTTTCATTATATTCTTTTCAATGTTACAATACATATTTATACATGCCGAAGCATCCAATACCATGGACCGAAAACCATCGCATCCAAAACCATGGACCGAAAACCATAGGTAGGCACACCCAACCTAATATAGGGTCCAATTTTTTTTTTTTTCTGAGGCGCTGTCCTGGACCCTGTAGAGGGGGGCCACCCACCCACCTCAAACCCCCCAGACAGGGAGGGCTGCTACCCCCTCGTTACACAATCGATGCAATGAAGGGGGTGCTCCGCCCCCCCTCTAACCTCCTAGTTCACTACATAGGTTAGTCATGAAAATAATATAACACAACCCAACATTCTCCCACTTGTTGTTTTCTTTCCACAGTGGGCCACATGAGAGCTTAGTCATTTTTCTAGCCCTGAAATGCCCATTGTTTCTCTACACCAGGAGAACTTCTCAAAGCTCACAAATTTTGTCAATGCATCTGCAGTATTCTTCAAAGTGTCCACCTTTCCAGCAACACCTTTTTGTCTTCTATCATATCCCTCAGAAAGTGATACTGAACATCAATGTGCTTTGTCTTTGAATGATAAGCAGGGTTCTTTGCCAATAAAATTGCACTTTGGTTGTCACAGTCTATCCTTATAGCTCCCTGTACTAATGCAATACTTGAACACAACCTCTGCAACAAAACTACTTCCTTGCTTGCATGAGTGGCTGCCATGTATTCTGCCTCTGTAGTTGATAGTGCCACTATATATTGTTTCTTATTCATCTAACTGATTGCTCCTCTAAATAGGTTAAACACATATCCACTTGTAGATCTTCTCTGATCCAAATATCCAACCCAGTCTGCATCAACAAAGCCATGGATATCCAAAACTCTATCAAACCCTAGCCTTCCTTGGTAGCACAAACCATAATCACTAGTGCTATGCAAATACCTGAAAACTTGCTTCACTGTTGTCCAATGCTCCTTCCCTCGTTTTGACATAAACCTTCTCAATACTCCCATTACATGTGCAATGTCTGGTCTAATACAGACCATTGCATACATCAGGCTACCGAAAACACTTGCATATGGAACACGAGACATATCCTCTTCCTCTTCTTCTGTCTTAGGACACTGTTCAGCAGATAGATTTACACCTACAGGAATAGGAACCTTCACCGATTTACTATCCTGCATATTAAACCTCTGTAGTATTGTCTCGACATACTTCCTCTAGTTTAACTAGAGATTCCTCTTTTCCCGTTCTCTTTTAATTTCCATGCCCAAAATATAGTTTGCAGCACCAAGAAACACATATTTCATTAAATTTGGAATTAAATGGTGAATCTAGAATTTCCAAATAACCAAAAAACCCAATTCTAATGATTTTCCTGTACAAATATTTTTCCAATTTTAATGAAATATGTGTTAAGATCTTTCATGTCGAATTTGGAGGACAATTGGGTCTTCAAATCCTGGATAATTTCTTTATCATTTCCAACCAGCAACATATCATCCACATACAAGGCCAAATAAATAACACGGTCACCAATTAATTTAAAATACACACAATGATCTGCTTTGTTTCTGGTGAAGCCAAGTCCCCATATAAATGTATCAAATTTTTGATACCACATCCTTGGTGACTGTGTTAACCCATACAGAGACCTCTTTAACTTGCATACCAACTCTTTCTTACCCTTCACTACAAAGCCTTTAGGTTGCTTCATGTAGATCTCCTCTTCTAGATCGCCATGAAGAAATGGTGTCTTCACATCCATCTGTTCTACCTAAAAATCAAAAGCAGTATCAACAGATAAAAGTAATCTAATAGAAGTTACCTTGGCAACACGAGAAAAAATGTCACCAAAATCAATTCCCAGCACTTGGGAATAACCTTTTGCTACCAACCGAGCTTTGTATTTCTCCACTTTTCCTTCTGCATTTGTCTTCTTCTTGAACACCCATTTTCTGCCAATGGGTTTCCTTCCAGCCGTCAACTCCACCAGATCCTAAGCCTCATTTTTGTGCAAAGATGGCATTTCATCAACCATGGCCTCTTTCCAGAGTTTTCCATCCTCTGAATCTACTACTTCCTTCACAGTTCTGGGATCATCATCAATAATAGATAAAGCAAAATTTGAACAGAAATCAAATGGACTATACCTTTCTGGCTGCCTTATTTCTCGAACTGATCTTCTTACACCCGAAGTTTGTGGCTCTTCATCTTCTGATTCCTCCTCTTTTGTAGAGTCTGATTCTTCCTCCTTTAGTTCAAACTCTATCTTCTCAAGTTCCTTTGGTTGGACTTCATGTTTAATAACATCTTTCACCTCTCTAAACACCACCTCTCGGTTGTACACAAGCTTCCTTGTTGCTAGGTTCCAAAGCTTATAACCCTTTAAACCATCATAATACCCAATAAAGATGCACTTTTCAGATTTACTATCCAACTTGATTCATTTCTCCTTTGGAACATGTACATATGCATCACATCCAAATACCCTCAGATGTGAAATAGAGGATTTCTTACTAGTACATACCTCTTGTGAAGTCTTATCCTCCAACGCTGATGAAGGTGATATGTTGACCAGGTAACATGCAGTCTCCACCTCCTCTACTCAGAATTCCTATCCTAACCTACCACCACCGAACATGCTTCTTACCCTTTCCATCAATGGCTTGTTCATTCTTTCTACAACTCCATTTTTTTGAGGTGTATATGGAGTAGTCATCCGCCATGCTATGCCACACTTCTTACAGAATTCTTGAAATTCCTTACTGCAAAACTCTCCTTCGTTATCTGTCCTTGACACCTTTATCTTCTTCTCTATCTGGTTTTCCACCAGAGCCTTAAATTCTTTAAACCTATCAAAGGCTTCAGATTTCTTCTTAAGGAAATATATCCATGTATTCCTTGAGAGGTCATCTATAAATGATACATAGTACACAGACTTACCTAGTGATGGAACCTTCACAGGTGCAAACACATCACTGTGCACAAGCTCTAAAATCTGTTTCACCCTCTTACCACCAGAGGGGAAACTTACCCGATTCTGCTTCCCATATACATAATTTTCATAGAAATCAAAATCCAGAGAGCTATTACTCATACCTTCTACCATACCTTTACCATGAAGTATTTAAAGGCCCTTCCCTCCAATATGTCTAAGCCTTTGATGCCACAACATGGTCTTCTCTCTAGAGACCACTAGATTTTCTGCTCCACTTTCAGGAACCAGAAAACCGTTGCACCCATCAACAATAGTGCTACCTTGTAGCTTGTACAGAGTTCCAGTCCGAACTCCCTGCATCAATATCAGTGCTCCTTGAACCATCATGCAGGTATCCTTATCGAACATTGTATTTACACCTGCATCATCCAACTTGCTTATAGAAATCAGATTTCTGGCTAATGCAGGAATATGCAGACCACCTAGAAGTGTTCTAACCCGTCCACCTTGCAACTTCAACTTTACTTTTCCGTGACCAACGATTCTACCCTTCCTATCATCCCCTAAGAAAACATCACCACCATCATATTTATCATACTCGCAGAACCACTCTCTATGGGGAGTGAAGTGAAAGGATGCACCTGAGTCAATCAACCATAGGTAGGTGCGCCCAACCTAATATAGGGTCCAAAAAAACCTCAAGCATGACAATAGATACTAATTTATTCTTTAGCCCAATCACATACATAAAATTCTTCAAGGTGAGTGGAGCCCCATGCTCCCTTTGAAGAGTAATTGTGCCCAATCCAGTAACACTATACTTCTCATCGTCACGCATCTCGATATCCATATGGAGATCTTTCTCCTCTAGGTCACTGAATAACTCTTTGTCGCCAGAAATGTGGAATGAAGCTCCACTATCTAAGTACCATACACTTCCCATCATTGATGACACCATGCATGCAATGAGGGAAAAGTCCAATTCGAATTGAGAGGAAAAAGTCTCACCCGCTGCTCCTCCTGAGGACTTCTTCTTGGAATTCTTGAGTGGAAAATTAGTAGCAAAATGGGCCAGCTAATGGCAATGAAAACACTTAACTTTCATCGTCATGTCTTTCTTCTTACCTCCATGATAAGAATCCAATTTGGAATGGGAAGATTTCCCTCTCTCCTTATTCACCTCAATTTTTAAGGCACGGTTCTCATCGTCATCAGTATTTGATGAAGAGCCATCCCTGGTGTTCCTCTTGATCTCCTCTTGCATCAAATCTGACACAGTCATTCCCAATCTGGTAGCTTCTCCCAACCATTGATAGAGCCGTGTAAATATGCCAACTCTTTGGGAGTACTAGAAGAGCAAGACTCACCATATCAACCTCAACAACTGCGATTCCAACATTTCCAAGTTCATCATGAAATTGAGTGAACTTGGTCAAGTATTTTGGAATAGTCTCACCTTTCTCCATTTTGATTTTTTGAAGTTTGTCCTTTAGTGCCAATTTCCTTTGGTCACTGATGTTTTGATACAAGTTCATCAATGCTTTCCACATTTCATACGAATTTTCCTTTCCATGGATACTTGAGATAATGTGGTCTCAAACTCCCTCAAGGATTATCCACCTTGCCTTCACCACACACTTCTTCCATTCAGCCAAATTCTGTGCATCAGATGTTTATGGCTAAGGAATTTCTTTATCAAGGAATTCCTTCAAGCTAATATCCTCTAGCACAGCATCCATTCTATCCCTCCAGGCTATAAAATTTGTGCTACCTTCCAAGGCACACTCGAGCTGCAAACCATAGAATGCCATCTTCCAATCCTGAAGTATGTATTGCAAATTCAAATTTCATCTGTAACCTAAAACTCAAAACTTCAAAATATCCCCTAGTATACTGTTCTCAACTCTAATACCATGTAGAAAATAATGTAGATTCATAAGCTCATGCAATTTACTAAATCACAAGACAAAAATCTACTTCTACTTTCAACCAACAGATGCCAATAGATCGATGAAAACAATAAGAGAAAGAAGAAGATAAATCAATGGTACATAACACAAGATGTATCTGGGGAAATCCACTACTCAAAACCCCGCTATCTGTATTTCATATATCATAAATATGAGTGAAGATACAAAGCGTGTTCTCACTAGAACAATTATGCACAAATATGCTCAACTCTTTTTGGCTCACAAGCAAGCTCAAGCTAAATCCTTAACCTAATCTGCAGCTCTCCAAGCCCCTATTTCCTTGCGTGATTCGTATGGATGAATACCGCATATTAATGGGAATCTAGTGCTTCCAAAATTGCACAATTCAAACTAGGTCCAGTTCCTGATTGCATGCATGATCTATACAATTCAATAAATCATACAACTGATAGTACATTGTCCCTGCACTCTAGTGTCAACTGGGTCTTTCTCAGAACTGACATGCATGAGTTTCTCATGAGGAAATCATTAGTTAATTGGAGTAGCAGTAGTGGATGCATTAGTGCACTAACTGATTGTTAGTCCTCTATTAGTTCCAAAAACAATCTAGAACTAATTTTACTTAACTCAATAAACTGAGTGATCTAATTTCCAACTCAATTTAAACTCATACTCAACCCTGAAAAATTAGGAAGAACATATACATGACTACAGAAAGACTTCCAACTCGAAATTCCTAAGCTAATTAAGTTAATTAAACTTAATTAACTATTTACAAGTTTCTATGAGAATAAAATTCAATTTTAATTCTCAGTTTAATTCAAGGAAAAATTAAACTAGAATTTATTGTTTCCATTTCTCAACTCGTACTGCAGACCTAAAAAAACACCATTTAGGGGGTCAAAATAGCTCCAAAAGTCCAAGACCAAAAAACTACTAAAAATAGTAAATTGTGTTATAATCAAGGAAACTGATGAAACTAGCTTGTGGTATAGGTGGTATAGGTGGGTGGCCAAAAATATCTACTTGGATGTTTCCTCCTCCCTTAGGAAGCAAGTGTCCCCATTGTGTGTAGAGCATCCATAAGGTGAGGAAATTTCGATTCAACGTAGTCCCTAGTGAGTCTCTTGTCTTGGTGAAGGAGTTGGCCTGCTTTGACAACTCGATATAGTTGGATCCTCTACTAGTGAGTGTTGTTGATCTATGTATCCATGATCCTATCAGTTGTAGTCTATTCAATACAACTTGGGTTGGGCTATGTCAGTGTCATTTATTGAGCAATGTTTGATGTGTCCAGCGATGGGGGGAAATATGACTACATTCAGTCCACATTGAATACTGGGTACAAGCCAAGGAACGATGGAATGTTGAGCTCGAAATAATTGTCTCCTACAACCTTAGTTATAGTGTAAGGCCCATATCAGAGTGGGAAAATATTGTGGTGGGCCCTAGCAAGGCGTTCCTTTTGAAAATGTAACCAAACTTTGTCACCCACATGGAACTTGTGGGTCACTCGATGTTGATCATGATGTTGTTTGTAATTAGAATTTGATCTATCCTATATTTCATGGACCCGCTAGAGGATGTGTTGAATGCAATCAATGAAGCTGGTAGCTTTATCAGCTTTGGGATAGACATGAGCTGAATATGTTTGAATAGTTGCAAGTGGTATGGCAACATCAATGGGACATAATCACTAGATCCCCAGCCCCACCTGAAAGGGGTTGTGGCCAGTTGAGTTGTGGAGAGATATGTTGTAACTATTATGTATATGGGGGAGGCTTTCATCACATGTGCATGGATACTTCGAGCTGTACATGCATAGGATGTTCATGATCATCCGGTTCATGACCTATGTTTAGCTATTAGTTTTAGGGTTGAAGGTTGTGGACTTAGTGAGTTTGGTATCCAACAATGACCAAAGGCTTGACTAGAATGCACTTAGGAACCTATTGTCCTGATCTGAGATAATGGATTGTGGGATCCCAAAGTGAACCCATCCTCATTCAAAGAAGAGTTTGGAAGTGGCTTCTACTATGATATCCTTCTTGCAAGCTACTAGAATGGACATCTTAGAGAATTTGTTGACAACCATGAAAACACAGTCATTGCCATGCTTGGTAGAAGCAAGGATGACATGTAATCGATGGAGATGGATTCCTAGGGATGGATAGGAGTATACAAATGATTATACAAACCCTGCTTCTTGATCATAGTTTTTGCATTGGTGCAGGGAATACATCATATGGTGTAATTCTGAACATCATATTGAAGGTTAAACCATAAAAATACTTCTATAAGGCTGCTGCTATTTTTTCTACCCCAAAATGTCCAAAGACCCAATTGTGGTGTGCCTCCCAAATTATCTTGGCACACTCATTTGAAGGAACACAGAGGTGTCCCAGGTGGAATAATAGTGCGTCTCAAAGGTGAAAGTATAGAAATTATTTTCCTTCCAGGAGCATCTGGTATGTGGTGTCGAATTCTAGGTCAATCCTGTAAAGATGTGGCCATATCAAAGTCTCGTGTGCACAAGAGTCGGCCACAGTGGTCAAGGCCATAAACGATGGTCCACTGAGGAATTCTGCAACATTATTGGATTTCCCCTTTTTGTACTTAATTTTCAAATGGAATTGTTGCAGATATGTGGACCATTTTTTATGGCAGTCATTCTGCAACTTTCCTTGTGTCTGTATGAACTGCAGGGGTAGATGGTTTCTGTGGATAACTGTTTCCTTCCTCAAGATGTAATGCTTCCAATGTCAGAAAACCTACACAATGGAATGCATCTCTTTTTGATATGTGGGATACTTTAAGACTGTATCTGAAAGTGTCTCATTGTGATGTGCCACTGGATGCCCCTGCACGGTAAGAACTGGACTATTAGCATAGTTAGAGGCATTTATCTCAATTTCAAAAGGTTGTTTTCGGTTTGGTAATGTGAACAATGTTGCAGAGCAGAGGCAAGGCTTCAAATCAGAAAACTCATACTATTGGGATTCATACCAAAATAGCTTTTTTTTCACTATACCCTTGGTGACTTGATTCAAAGGCCAAGTGATATGAGAGAATCCCAACACAAACCGTCGATAGAAATTAGTTAGACCCAAACAACTAAGGATCTCTATTAGAGTGGTTGGGGTTGGCCAATCTAAAATAACTTGTATCTTGGCTAGGTCCACATGCACACCTCGCTCATCAATGATGTGCCCCAGATATTGAATGTGGGTCATATCAAAATAACATTTCTCCAAATTGGCACACAATTTGTGTTGTCACAGGGTTTGGAGGACCTATTGAATATGTTGTAGGTTCTCTTCCCAACTCTGGTTAAAGATAACGATGTCATCCACATACACTACCATGATGGAGTCTGTGAAGGGCCACAAAATTTTGTCCATCAGCCACATGAAAGTTGCAGGGGAATTCTTTAACCCGAAAGGCATAACTAGTCACTCGAAAAGTCCCTCTTGGATTTGAAGACAATCTTCCACACATCAGAGAGTTCTATTGGTACCTCGTGACAATTAGACTTCAAGTTGATCTTGCTGAAATATTTGTACCCATTGAGCTGGTCTAAAAGGTCATCAATCTGTGGGATTGGATATATTTTTTGGACAGTGATCTTATTCAGCACCCAATATTCAATACAAAGTCCTCTAGGTTTCATCCTTCTTCTCTACCAACATGATCAGTCTCCCACATGGTGTTGAAATTGGTTGGATTTTCCCTTTCTCTAACAACTCTTGAATCTACCTCTTGATTTCATCATTCTCTATAATAGAGCATTGGTATATCGGTCCACTGGGTAGCGGCATGCCCGGGGCCAGATTAATGGAGTGTTTGACTTGACAATTTAGTGATACCCCTCTAGGTGAGGTTAATATGTCCCTATACTCTTCCACGACATTGTCCATTTGTCATTTTCGTGTCGAGGAGCCCTTTCTAGAGGTTCTAGATGTGGCCACAATCTTCCTCTTTCTCTGAGGATGAATCATAAGGAAGAAAACTTTCCCAGTTTAGGAAATGACCTTTCTACATTTTTTAGCAGAGATCAAAGAAAATGTAGTAGGTGATGCTACCTATGGTATCTTGTACAATTTATGACCCAAAGTAATAATAATGGAACAAGGTTTGGATTCATATATGACATGATTCTTCCATAGGTATGGTTGACCTAATAAAACATCACAGACTTATAAAGGGGCAACATCACATAATACCTCATCTTCAAAGGCTTGAAGCTATAAGACAGTGACACTGTTGGCTAACACTGAGATCTCACCCTTAATGGAGCCATTTGATGGTGTACTATTATGGGTACGACATTTTTGGAAGCTTCAATATCTTAACAATCTTAGTTGAGACCAGGTTCTTCTGGTTCCCACTATCAAACATGAATTGCACCAATGAACCATTCATCCACATCTACTAGTGGAAGAGGGATTCCCCCTCCACTAGATCACCAAGTTTTGCGTTTTAGAGTTTAGTGGTGGTTGTCATCACAATGGGTTTTGTGTCATTGATTTACTTTCCCTTCTCAGTTCCCTTGTTGAGTTATGGCTCATAATCAGAGCATGGATCTATCTTTGATTCTTTTAGCTTAGACACTAGCACCAACTTTGCATGACATTCATTTTTGTTGTGAGTGGGAGTTTTATGGAACTCACACCACGTTCCGATGTCCTTCTTTACCTTCCAATTATTCTTGGCTTGCGTCTTTGAGGAGTTGTCCTAAGGGGTCGCAACCTAGCTCTTCCCTTTTTTATGTGGCTTGGGGGCACCTTTTGTCTCCGTTGGGTTCACAGATCCAAAGTTTCACTTCTTATGCTTGAATTTCTGCTCAATCTTGGTATCATATCTATATGATGCACCAAGAGAGGAGATGTCAAGGAAATCCATTGATGCAAACAACTATGGTACCTGAGCACCAGATGTTTCTTAGAATATTTGAAACCGAATTTTGTGTACAGGGTATGGAAAATATTTGTCTACTCATTCACATCTTGATCCCTTTGCTTCCGCAATGTAGTCCATTATCTGTACTTGTCTTCATAGCTCCCAACAGGGTAAAGCTATTCCTTGATGGCATCTCAAAAAGAATTCCAAGTGGGTGCAACTGAAAATAATGAGGGTTCCCTTTCATCCCTTTACTCATAGTAGGTTTCCCACTAGTCCTTGATGTGGGGGGTGTTGTGAGGCGTGCAAAAGTAATATTTTCCCTATAGGAAAAATCATGAAATAAAAAATGTCCTTACAATAGATTTAACCATTTATCTAGCCTTCAAATACAGGAATGTCAAAGTTCCCTTGTACCTTAAAGGGAGTGGTTCCTCTAGTGTGGCTGTTGGATGAAGATGTGTTGCGTGTGGGCATCTTCTAAAGGATATGGGAAAAGTTGTCCATCATTGCATTCCTTTATCACTTGAGGGATTCTTAAGAAATATTTTGAATGAATCTCCTGCTCCCTTGTCTTTATTTTCTTCCACCATGACAGGTCATCAGGGTTTGCAAGGCTGGGCTTGCAAAGGTTCAACCAGTTTGAGCCCTATCTCTTTATACCCCGACTTCGTGGGGGACATGCACAGAAATAAAAGACAAGAGAATGTTGTTTTGATACCAAGTGGTTCATATTTATAAAGGAATAAACTGAAATATATATATGAATAGAAACATAGAGATACAACGAAAACAAAACTTCAATTCATTAATAACAAAGTACTAAAAAATTGCCACATGCAGAAAGGAAATATACTAGCTCAAGCGATGGTAGCTTATCTCTGAGAAGAGATGTTGTGGCTACATGACTCTGAATTGTGTTACAATCAAGCTCAAGGGCCTTTTATTATTGAACAACAAAGGGAAACCCTAAACAACCAAAACATTAAATCTAGCAGATCGAACATCAAGATTTTGTGGGCCCCGTTGGGGTTAGTTACACAACCAACTTCCCGGGGTTGTATCTTGGTCATATGATCTTCGTTTGGCACGTACAATACCTTGTTAGAAATATATCTCTGAGTACTACAATATTTGTGGCAGGGCCCTGCTTATCATTTTAGGCCTGAAGCAGACCTCAAAAAAATGTTGTTTAGGGGGGTCAAAACGACTCTAGAAGTTCAGGACCCGAAAACCTGCTAAAAATAGTTGTGCTATAATCAAGGAAATTGATGAAACTAGATGGAGGTACATGGAAAATTAGGGTGGCCACTGATATCCACCTGGATCAATATTATTAAATAATAATGGAAATAATAAAATAATATTAGATTACCTCATCAAGTTTTGGACAGAAAAAACAAAAGAATACTTTTTCAACTCGTATTTTCAACTTATCTCCCTATAGTTTTACTCAAATTTCAAGTGAGAGCACTTATTAGATGTGAAATTTAATTTTTCAATGAAGGAGTACCCATGTTACATACTTTTGATGGGCCCTACCACACAAAAAATGTGAAATACAAGGAAAACGTGATTGTAATCACATTTTTTTCTTCTATTTCACATTTTTCATGTAGTAGGGTCCATTGAAAGTATGCAACATGGTTGCTCCGTGGATGAAAAATTAAATTTTGCATCTGGATGGGTGCTCTTGATCAAAATTTGAGTAAAACTGTAGGGCGATAAGTTGAAAATACAAGTTGAAAAGTTGTTTTTATTTTTTATGTTTTTACGTTTTTACTTCAAAAAGGGTGAATCACCCCCCATGGTTGACATCATCATATTGAATCATATTGGTTCTTATAAAGTTTATTTTTGTTGTACATTTTTGTTTTGAGGCCCATCTTTTACCTCAAAAATTTCTCAAATGGATTATCCTCCTAGGTTTCCTTATGATACCTCTTCATTCAATCTCCTTTCCTTCCAAACAAAATTGAAGAAAAGTTCTTAAGAATTAAAATATATCATCGCCAAATATTGTAACCATTGGACTCCTAATACAACATCAACACCACCCAATTGAATGGAAAGAATTGGAATATTCAATACATATTCCCCCATGGTTATATTGATGTTATGACACTTCCCTGAGAAATTTATAGTTCCTCCATTTGCAACCATCAGTTGATACTCTAGTGTTGGATATATAAAGCAATTCAAATCCTTTGTTAACTTACAATGAATAAAATTATGGCCCATGGGTACTAACAAAATCAATCATCACTATTACCTTTTTCTTCTTGATATATCCTTCTATCTTGAGAGTTTGTGGAGTGGTAATTCTCGCCAATTCTCGCCAATGCATTACAAGATATGGTCAAATTCATTTCTTCTTTCTTAACTCCTCGGGTTAGTTTGTAATGTATCTCTTATTCCTTTGATGTTTCTTGTTCCTTTTCTTCCTCCTCTTCACAATCTATGTAAAATAATTTATTCTCATCGCACATATGACCTTTAGTATATTTTCTATCACAACTGTAAAAAAGCCCTTTTTCTCCTTTTTCCTCCAGTTGTTGTGGTTTCAAACTTGTAGGTTGTGGGAGGCTAGGAGTGGAAACACTTCCATATTTATAGTTGTGAGTGGTAGACCTCCTTGTTGCCACAATTTTTCTTTCAACTTTTCTTGCCACTCTTTATGCATTCTCTAATGACTTAGATTCCCAAAGATGAAGCTCATGTTCATTGTTATCCTTTAAATTCCCTAGGAAGACATCAATTAGATGCTCCTCTAGAATATCATTTTCCTTGATATTCACTCCTTGGAATTCCTCAATGTGCTCTACAACTGAACTCTTTTATTTAAGATTGATCAAATTCGCTAAAGAGGGTATTGATATTTGTATTATCATAATTTCCTATTAATTATTACGTAAAAATTACCTAATTGACAAGTGATTTATGAGAATGAAGCCATCAATACCACACAAACTTATTGGGTTCTAAATATAAAGATGCAACACATCCCTTTAGTGTCTGTTTCACATCGTATAGGTCAAATAAATGCCCCATCTATAGAATCCATGTTACCATTTCCTTGCCATCAAATTTCCTGGTATTGATCTTTGCAATGTGGTTGGTATTCAACCCAAAGTTAGAGCCTCTAAAATCATGATTCACATTATTTTTTTCTCGTCATGTGTTTCATGGACTACTTTGTCAAACCTTGTTTCAAGCCTTCCCTGCCTTGTTTTAAACCTTCCATGCCTTGTTTTAAACCTTCCATGTCCCCTTTTATGTCTGATTTCATTTCTTCTTTTAAGCCTTCCATTTTTTATTCTAAACCATTCATCATCCCTTTCAATTCATCTTTGGTTTCTCTTTGTTGCGCTTGGTCTCGTAATTTTGATATATCATGTTGCGTTTCTTCTTCTTCTTCATGCATCAAAATAGAGCTTTTTGAGGGATTAATGGGTGTAGCATTTTTTTTCTTGGGAGGAATTTTGGAACCAATTAATAATATACATGCTTCACTATGCTCTTTGAATCAATTCAAAGCAATTTTTCAAACAAAAGTTATGCAAATTTAGAAATACACATCTTCTAACAACTTGATTTTGATCTTGTCGATTTGGCTGATCTTGAAGCTATTGGATATTTTTGATTTCAACCTCCAAAGATCTAAAATTTTGTCCTGCAGTATCTTTTTATGTCTTCTTTCCAATGACGCACGTCATACCAAGATTGGATTCTTCAAGGTAAGGTTATGCAAAATCTCCCACAATGACATGATTATGGACTAGTTTAGTAGAGCAAACTTGTATGAAATTCCACGTGTCATTTTTTAAACCTTTAGCCATGAAATTCACACCTATAATAACTATAGTCTATGTAATTTCAATATTTTTTACAAAATTTAAATATAATTCTCAAAGAGAAAGTTATGACAATTTTCCTCGGGACACCTATTTGAGACTAAATTCTGGAGCATACAAAAAAATTAACTTCCATGAACCATATCTATGATAATATAGTGAATCAAACTCTAACATGTTTACATGACATTCATCAAGATTTAATCTCCACGTGCTTGAAATTTTAGCTTCTTAGTCCTCACAGAAAAAGTTATAGGGAAAATTATAAGATAAACTATTTGTAGTGAAACCCTAATATTGAGAGCTCTAATCCCAAATGTTATGTAACTAGATAAGAAAACATAAGAAAATGTAGACTAATGACTTAAAAATAAGCCTCTTTAAGGGGACAATCTTCTTCTACATCACATAATGAACAATTTTGGGATGATTCAAATGACAAGACCTCCTTGGTATATATAGGAATCTAAAGGGTCAAAATATAATTAGGGCCCACATAACAATAATAATGTAAGGGATCAACAATAACAATAGTTGGTTTCGATGGGGTACAAAGATAACAATATGCAAGCTACACTAGTATTATAGGGACCTAACATCTAGCAATTGTATTGGTTCCATAATTCCCTTCGGTGATCACCCATTAAAAATCTAAAATTGACACTTAAAAGTGGATTTGTTAATCGAGTCATTATATCAAAAATATGCTTGTGCCAAGAGCATATCCCACTGGCTGGAATTTTCACCACTCAAACTTTTGAGCAAATTCCCAAGATTCATGTTCACTACTTTAGCCTGTCCATTTGTATTTGGATGATAGGATGAATTTCATAAAAATTTTGATCACATCTTCTTCCACATCGTCCTCCAAAAGTGACCCAGAAATCTTGTATCTCTGTCTAAAGTAATGGTTTTTGGAAACCCATTAAGTCTCAATATTTCTTTGAAGAATAAAATATCCATTTCAGTATCATCGCATTTCCTCTTGCATGCTATGAAATGTTCCATCTTCTAAAACCTATCTACAACAACCATGATTGAATTGTGCTTCCTCTGCCTCCTTGGAAGTCCCAAGACAAAGTGTATGCCTACTATTCCGAAGGCATTTATAGTACTAGAAATGGTGTATACAACCTTGCATTTTGACTTCTCTCTTTGGCTAGTTGGAAAAATCTACAACATTAAACAAATTTTCTAACACCCTTGTTTATGCTAGGACAAAAATACTTCTCCTTTACCAACATTGCAATCTTTAACCACACCAAAATGTCCACCTATGACTCCAACGTGTAGCTCCTTGATAATATCCAACCTCATTGAACCTTAAGGAATGCACAATCATTGAATTTTAAATAAAAACCTTTCTTGAATATGGTAATAAAAGAACATGGTTATGTCCACACTCCAAGGTGTCATACAAGTTGTCCAAGCTTCTCCAAAATCGACATCTTCTTCATACATTTCCTTCATGCTTTAAAAACCTACCACTTCTATAATAAAGTGTTGAGTAACAACACTCTCCTACTCAAGGCATCTATAACTTTGTTTGAATTTCTATACATGTGCTTCAATTTTGTTTTATACCTTTGTAGGAATTCAACCCATTTAGAATGCCTTTGATTCATCCTACCTTGATTATTGTTATATAAAAATTCCTTCAGCAACAAATAGTGTCTCCACTTCTTCAAGGTGTTCACAGTAGAATAAAATTCTTGATCATATATGAAATACTTCTTGGCATCATTCATCTTCTTACTAAAGAATGTTATTGGTCTACCTTCCTAACTGAAAATTTCTCCAATTGCTATCCCACTTGCATCAAAGTCAACTTGTAATAAATTATCAAAGTTTGGAAGTGCCAAAATAGGTTTCTCTATCACCTCCCTTTTCATATCTGCAAAATATTTCCCTAATTCTATCATCCATTTAAAATTCCCCTTCTTAATGCACTCAGTAAGAGGTGTACACATCTAGTTGAAGTTCCTAATTAATTTCTAGTAGAAGCTTGCCAATCCATGAAAGCTCCTCACCTCAAAAGTAGACTGAGGTATTGGCCAATCCGAAATAGCCTTCAACTTTTCAAAATCATTCCTTGGAAATTAGAAATCCCATGTACACTAAATCATCGTACATGAATCTACATTTCTTCAAGTTGATCCGCAACTTCTCTTCCTTCAGTCATTGTAATAATTTCCTTACATGTTCCAAGTGCTCCCATTTCCTTTTGCTAAAATTTAAAATGTCATCTAGGTACACTACAAATTTTAACAAAAATGGTTTGAATACCTCATTTATTAGCCTTGTGAACGTGCTAGGGCCATTAGTCAGCCCAAATGGCATAACCAACCATTTAAAAAAATTATGCTCTGCCTTTAAAGCAATTTTCCACTCATCACCTTCCCTAATATGGATTTGATGATAACCACTCTTCAAGTCTGTCTTTGTGAAATATGCAGGCCCACTCAAACAATCAATAATATCATCCATCCTTGGAAAAGGAAATAAGTACTTGATGGTTATCTTATTAATGGTTCTAGAATTCATGCACATCCTCCATTCACCTGTCTTCTTTGGAGTTAATACGACTAGTACAACACATGGACTCAAACTTTCTCTTATCAATCCTCTATTAAGTGGTTTGTACCTACTTATTTACTTCCTCATTCCCTACTAGAGTCATCCTATTAGGTGCCTTGTTTGGTAAGCTTGATCCTAGAATCAATTTAATCTAATGAGAAATACTTCTAAAGGGAGAAATTCCTTTTGGAAATTCATCAACAAAAATCTCCTTGAGTTCATCTAACAAGGATTTTGTTTTTGTTAGGAGGGTTCCTAATTTCACTTCCTCTGTACGGCTAAGCATAATTTTTCCTTTTTTTCCTCATGTACAAAATCCTAGGATGAACACAACATGTTATTATCATTACATGTGTTGGTATGTCCACAACTTCTCATTGTTACAACTATATTTTCCTGCATTGGGGTGAGCTTGTATCATTGGCCATCCATCATGAACTCATATGTATTTTCTCAACCATCATAGTGAAATTTCCTGTCAAACAACTACAAGCTTCCCAGAAGCATGTGCCATGTGTCCATGTCTACCACATCACACAATACCTGCTCCCGAAGGCTACCGATTTGAAAATTCAGCAAGTGTTTCTTAGTCACAGCCACTAGTTGTCCCTTTTGTAACCATGAGAATTAGGGAAATTTTGAAGTATAAAATGGGCCTCCTAAGTAAAATTATAAAATAATAGTGGAAATAATAAAATAGGATTAGATTACCTTATTAATGTTTGGAGGGAAAAAAAAACTACTTTTTCAGCTCGTATTTTTTATTTATCTTCCTATAATTTTACTCAAATTTCGAGCGGGAGCACTCGCTAGATGCATAATTTATTTTCTCGTCCAAAGAGTACCAAAGGTGCATACTTTTGATGGACCCTACTACATGAAAAATATGAAATACAAGAAAAAACATGACTGCAATCACGCTTTTATGTATTTCACATTTTTGATATAGTAGAGTCCATCGAAAGTATGCAACATGGGTACTCATTGGATGCAAAATTAAATTATGCATCTAATGTGTGCTCCCACTAAAAAAATGAGTAAAATCACATGGAAATAAGTTGAAAATACGATTTGAAAAATAGTCTTTTTATTTTTCTATTTTTTATCCTTTTACCTCTTACTCCAAAAATGGTGAATCATGCCCCATGGTGAAATGATCATATTGAATCCTATTGGTTTTTATAGAGTTGATTGTTTTGTACATTTTTGTTTTGAGACCCATTTTTGACCTCAAAAACTCTCTAATGACTTTGTAAGGGTCTAGATGGACTAAAATCTCGACTTTTTACTTGTCCATGACTTTAGTGGAAAATAAATTCTTTGTACTTCCACGATCTATGTCCAAGTTACTACACTTTCCTTGGACCTTACATTTAGTTTTGAAAACATTCCTTCTTTGTTTTGGTTCTTCTATTATCTTCTTCTCAGGCTTGATCAGTGCTCTTTGAAACATCAAAATTTGTCCATGTTCTTGTTGAAGCACAGTCACATTTTCTCCAACAACGAAAGCTTCATCAACTTATGCAACTTGTATTATAGGTTCACCTCTTTTCCTTGAAGTTTGTTCTTCCGAGAAATCCCATTTTTTATATCATTCAACTCCACAATGATAAAAAGTAATTACATACTCACCCTTTCCTCTTCATAGATTTCCTCTACCGCTTCGAGCATTATTCCCACCTATACCACCTTGACTATTAGTGGATTCTTCTTTCTTTTCACCGCCACTAGTAGTCCATGCCTTAAGTTTTCCTTTAAACCCTCTTCCTCCTTTCTAATAAGTTTTCATATTCAACTTTGTTGGAATTTTTTTTTGAAGTGATAGTGACCCAGGTTTGACCTGAGTTGCCAATAAAATAGGTCATCATAGTCTAGATTTTCGCTAACATTTTCACTTCCTTTTTACAAACGAGCGTCTTACTCGAGGAAAGCTAAGCAATTAAATAATTAAGGGATCTAGATTGGTATTGGAATGTTATTTGCATGATCAACCTCTTATGATCTACACAACTATATTACGACTGAGAGATGAATTCATCACAGACTAACCAGAGACGTCATTCATATAAAAGAAACATAAAAATTTTTAAGGGGGCTACATATTCATTGGATCAACAACATAATAATTCCAAAAATCTAGTTTATTAATATTTATATCAATGAAATCATAGATCAAATAGATCTACGGGAATCTGTCAACCAAAACATGATATTAAACTTCACAACATATAGATTAAAACTTCTGTTGAGACATAGAGTTCTACGACACCCAATTTCAATAAACATTTTCGAACACAAGCTCAGTATATATAAAAGTTGTTTGATCCATCCCTCTATGCCTTCTTTTATAGGCTCACTCACCTGATCTGGTCCTCATAGATATTACTTGATATCGCCTTTTATTTGTTCCTCTTTAACGAAATCCTGGAGCTGTTTCCCCTTTTCCTATTGATTCTTTTAAAATTGACCCATTTTCTTATTTTCGCGGGTTACACGGGTCCCAATGTTTTAATTCTCTATTGCGTTTAAAATTCTAGTGACCTACTTTCAATATCTTTATCCATTTAACTTCTATAATTGTTGCTCATCATATTTTTCCAAAAAAACAAAGAACCCAAAAGGTCCTCACCAAAATCAACTGACTCACCCTCGAGTCGATGAATTGTTGGTGCATCTAGCGCTTGATTTGCTTGTGTTCACTGGATGTAGTTGTTTCACCTTCAAAGAAAGGAACCAACTCTAGCATTTCTTGTAACATGTTATCCTTAAAGATAGTATATGTGGAAACAACATCATTCCATGTGTCTAATACTACAGAAACATGTCCCGCAAACTATGTAGAGGTCTCGACAGTAAACTTAGTGGGGTGGTAATGGATGAGCTACTGAAACTGTTCGTCAACATTGGTAGTGAGAGTGCTCAACATAATGAAGTGGCACTGAGCATTTAGATGAAGGTCACATTACACTCGTTGGTGGCCTGTGAAGCATCCTATATCTTATTAATCTAGGTGTCAAGTGTATCTGCCTAGGCCAATAGTTTTTCCAAATTCAAAGTGCTCATTGCCTGTGTGAAGATCTGCTTGACATTCTCCGGGAGTGGATTGATAGGCTAATTTTTCTTTGAAAGAAAATTGCTCCAATTAGAGACCTGACTGAAAATATCCTAGGAGTCCTGCATAAGTTGGGGAGAGTCTCCTTGACTACCAACACATAAATGATTTTCTGATCAATTTCCTCTCATTATTGGGAAGATGGTTTTGAGACTTCCTAAGAAAGTGTACTCATAGTAGCCTACAACTCTTGATTCTACACAACTAATTTGAAAAACGCTGCTTCAAAAAACTAACAACACTTGACAAGTGAACAAATTGCAATGTCATGAGGCTATTAATAAAAAAATGCAGCAACAACCGATCACTTATACTAAAATTTGGTACTTAATTCCAAGAGTTATTTCTCTAGCTGGGATTTTTCCTTGCGGAGTTGATCATGCTCACTTGTAACCAAGGCAAGCTATTGATGATGTTGATCACATGTTGTTGATTATCTATACACCGAGATTCCACCTAAATCGAGAAATTTTCAATGTGTGTAACAGAAGCATGAATGAGCTAAAAACGTTGTGTGGTAGATCATGCATTGAGTGCATTTACCAAAATTGTATTTGACATTGGGAATGTTGCTTGCAGTGGTTGGCCATTGGAAAATAATTTCTCTGAGTGGTCCTAGGGAGAATATTATCACTCTTGGTCATTCTCTTTAGATATATCTTGATGGATATGTAATAAAATCGTGGTGGAAGAAATGGGATGATATCATGCTGCTATGCAACAAGAGAAACAACTTGGCAACAATGCTCAGGATCATTGATGAAAGTAGAAACCTGTTCAGAAAAAAGAAATGAAATAGGTAGGGAAGAAGGGACATTCAAGATAGGAACAAGCGACTTAGATACTGGAGGAAATGTAGACAAAGTAGTGATAGTGGATGGAAGAAAAATGGAGGAAGTGATAGCAAACGACTTAGTATCCATGTCGATGGGTTCACTAAGTCCTACAACAAAATTAGGTCGATTCGAAATAGTTTCCTTTAAGTTTATTGTTGTGACAGGGTCCCTTGGGTCAGATTTTGTTAAAGTTTTGTTAATTTTGTGAAGATATTGTAAAATATCCATATTTTGAGGAGCAGAGCGTGAGTAGCCTAGGTCAATAGGAGTTAAAGGGGCTTTATGAAGGTCAAATCCCCTTAAGTTTGTTAAAGTCAAGATGTTTTTAGAGCCACCCATGGTTTTCTGAACATGGTATTGTAATGAAGAAGAGTATAGAATGAAGTCATAAAAGAGTCATAGAAAAGAGGTAGAAAAATTGCACGAGTTAAGTCTGAATTTGTCTATTTTGTACTTGGGTGAAGGGGAAGGATCTTGCAGTTGTGTTTGTGGAGACCTTCGTAAGTTCCTAGTTGAGTACACATGCCCCTGCAGTTGAGTGCGCATGCCACTGCAGTTGAGTGAGAATGCCCCTGCAGTTGAGTGCGCATGCCCCTGCAGCTTAGTGCACATGCCCCTGCACTCAGGGTTGGAAATAGTTTGTAACTGAGAATCTGAAGCATAATAAAGACATAAATTTGAAGAAATATTTGTGTATTTGTCTATCATTGTTTATTTATGAGGTTTCTATAATTAGGAACTATTGAATACATTTAATCAGAAAAAGTAGTTAATAGATTCACGAAGACGTAGATTTTCTTATTTGTATGATGTTATGCATGTTTAGCGTAATCGACAAAGGACAAAAATCAAGGGTTAGGGTTCGCGAACGTCAAGATAAATCCATTGATCCATAGAAAACACATCACATAGCCCTCTAGATGTAGAAACCTGGTTCTAGAATCCCCCAATACTGGCTTAGGTGAGACTACAACCTGCGCTATGTGTGTTGTTTCCAAAAGGGCTGGTAGTGTAGGGTTTTGTTGGTTAGCGCAGCTAACTACGAACCTAGGTCCAAGCTCCATTAAGTTCACAAATGGCTTTGTTGTCAAGATTGGGATCTATTTTAGGGATGTGTGATGTGGGATCTGTGGAGACCAACAAAGAATTAGATTGAGAAGTGGATAGGTTGGAAGCTTCATGAGTTTGCAGCTCAAGAAAATAGGAATTCGTGCCTGTCAAAAGAAGAGTGGTTATAGAGATATATGTATATAGAAGAACATGAAGTTTTCTTTCTCTCTATTTCGTGTGAATTATACGAATGGTTGGCTAAATTAGTGGATGGTAAACCTACTGAGAAGTTGGATAACCCTATTGTGTGGACTCTAGAGTTGGTGAAGCACCTAGAAGGATCAAAATACAAGGTTGTGAAAGCTACCGACAACTGGATCGATAGTATTTTGGGAAGATTTATCATTGAGTTCATGATTAATACGTCTGTTAGTTATAATGAAGGTGAGCATAAATTTTTCGAAGGACCAAGAGGTACATATCTGAAGTGTTTGAAAAGATGGATTAAAATGATATTATATGAGAAATGAGTTATGCCTTTAAATTTATGTTTAGAAGAAGCTCAATAGGAGCTACGTGAAGTGGGAAACAATTCAGAAAATATTTAGATACAATTGTTGAGTATATACCTCTGTTAAGAGCATCTGATAGTTAAGAACAAGCTAATAGTCCGAAGACACTCGAAGGAGAACCAGAGTCAGTAGATCAGGGTACTACGGGAATACCACATCCATCCACTCTACCTCCACAATCATCTCCATGTCACACACCTACACCTCCACCTCCACTATTCAATATGGTGAACAATATGAATATTCCTATATTCAAGGGTATGGGGAGAGAAGACCCTGATCAATTCCAGTTTGTAGAAGATGTTGTGTCGAAGTCACAACAGATAATGAATGACAATATGAAGAAAGCATAACTGGTTAGATAATTGCAAGATAGGGCACTGAATTGGTATATTAAGTACAATACAACTAATCTAGATGTGTCATTGAAAGACATAAAACATGTGTTGAATAATGGATTCAGAAAGCTAAAGTCTGAAGCCCAGTATGTGACTGAGATCAAAGAAATTAAGAAGAAGGTGAATGAATCTGCATGGGATATTGATCAAAGGCTAAAATGTTTGCTGCAATAGGTTAGTCTACATATTTCAGATGAGAAACATAAGGGATGGTGTATTTCTACATTGTTTCCTCATTTGAGATTACCATTGTCACAACAGAAGCTTGGATTGTAGGCTGAAGCACTGGAAATTTCTATGAATTTGGAGGTTTCACCTATTTAAGATACGAATCAGGGAATGTAGTAGATTCAAATGCAATTGGCTAGCCTACATATGGAGTAGCAAGATCTCAAAAAGGGAAAAGAGGTAAAAAATGAGACATGTTCTGAAGTGTGATGTTTAAAGTGCAAAGGAAATGGTCATGACAAGGATCATTGCCTAGTATATCAAAACTATCTAATTGGAGGAGGTCCTAACCCCCTGAAGCCAGAAACTTCCATTAGATCAAGTAATGGTGTAATGCCATGGTGCACTATATACCAAATAATAGGAAAAAACTCAACTGATAATTACTATTTGTTGCTAAAGTTCGTACAAACTCCCCAAAAACTATTCTGAAATTTTTGTAAGTTTGTAGGCCATGATGAGCACAATTTTCAAATCTATCAGTTAATGATGGAAAAAACTATGCCATATAGAGTATAGGCTAAGACTCATCCACAATAGGATCAAGGCGTACCTGCAGCGCATAAAGGATTCCAGAGCTGAGGAAGAGAATAAGGGGGAGGAGCTAGAATAGGTCACAGACAGGTTATTTGTTACAATTGTGGGGAACCAAGCCACTATGCCTGAGATTATTAGAACCTGAAACACCCCTCTTGTGAATATTGCCAATAGTTTGAGCATGTGATAGAATATTTTCATATACTCATCACAAATATGCAAGAGAAGACGAACTAGAAACCCACTCAGAACATCCAGATGATGAGTTCAAAACCACATGAGGATGGCCAAGTGTTAATATCATTACACGAAGTGGGATAAATACCGGGGAAGATAAAGCCACAAGGAAACAACCAAAAGAGAATACATGGGTGTGTAGGGCTGCTGACAAAGAGACTGAATTTAATTTTCATAAGGAAAAAGAAACATTTATGGAGGTGAAGAAGAGATTTTTGCATTCAGGATCTTCCACATCAAATAATCAAAATGCGCGAAGAAAGAAGCCTGAAGAGGCCATTGCTGCACAAGTGACAAATCCCTCAATATTGAAATCCTTCTTGCAAACCTTCATGAAGCTCTTAAGGTGCCAGAAAGTAGTGGGGGGACTATAAGAGTTAATAGACAACTATGTTGGAAAGGGTAAGCCATTATCAGAATAATGTGCAGTGCATAAATTAGACAAAATTAAGAAAAGGACTGGTCGAGAGATGAGATTGACTACACAAATCATACAATTTGTAATGGACCAGGTGATCTTAGATTTTGGATCTGATGTGAATGTTTTTACTAAACAAACCTGGGAAAGAATGGGAAAGCCGATGCTATAGTGGTCCCTAATTCAGCTGCGAATGGAAAACCAACAGAAGATGTTTCCTATGGGATGCCGACACGGAGTAACTGTAGACATTGAAGAGATATGTGCTATAGTTGATTTTGAGGTAATTGAAATAGTGGATGATAGTAATCCCTACCCAGCACTCCTTGAAATCGATTAGGCATTTGATATGAATGTAGTCATCAACTTGAAGAAGTGCATCATGATGTTTGAGAGGAAGGAATTGAGATTCATTGTTCCATTGGATCCAGGAGAGGGTGCGCAGTCTACTGAACTAGTTCAATATTACTATGAGGAAGATGATATTGAATAGATATATAATTTTACTATGCAGAACGAGGATTGGATTAATCCTACAATAGATGGAAGAATTACTTGGGAAAATTACAACTCCTGCAACTTGGATTCAGATGAGGAGCTCGAGCATTGGAAGAATAAATTGCATGAAGTATCAATTCTACAATGAAATTGACTTACTAAATCACTTTGATGTATATCCAATGAGGTACGCAATTAACCATATTTTGATGGCTTAGAAGATGTAAATATATTTCTTGATAAATTTGAAAGGGATGTACTGGAGGAGCAACGGTTCCAGCCATTAGACATTGCGTTGAAAGTTATGCCTACCAGATGGTGGGGTACACATAAGGATAGTTTTTCATACTGGAAGGAGTACCAAAGGATGATGAAGTTTATGTTTGGCTATGAAAATACCCACATTACTAAAAAATATACAAGTAAGAATGATCCATGTGAGCATCTTGCTCGTTGGATGAAATCAGGGGTAGAGGAACCACATACTAAATGGATACATATATTTTGCCACACCTTGGATACTATTCCAATGAATTGGTACTTAGAAATAGAGCTGCAACATGGAACTACAGAGTAGGATGTTCTAAAGAAGAGCTTTCTTCTAACATTTAGTTTTGACAACGAATTTGAATGTATTGATGAAGAATTATGGGAAATCAAGGTTGTGATATTTAGAATACCTTTCGAGCCTCTCGTGTGGGGACAACCTGACTGGAGCACGCATCTAGCGCCATGCTCTGGAGTTATACAATGTTACCACAGAAGAAGGTGAGGAAGATCCCAGGAATATCAGTATCCCTGAGTTAGAGGGACAACACGAAGTCACTAGGCCTGACTTAGAGGTGCTTGACATTTCAAAATCATTGAAGACCAAGAAATTGAACATTGGGTCATAAGTATAGCCGAAGTTCCCAAATATAGGTGATTACTAGGATGAGGACATAGTTGACAAGGTTGCGGAGTTGTTATGTGAATATCAAGACTTATTTCCAACAAATTTCTCTAATCTAAAGGGGATAGTAGGTGATATGGGTGTCATGAAGAACAATATGAAGCCATATGTGAAGCCTTAAAGCAGTGCCCACACTTATTGACTCCTAAAAACAAAGAAAAGGTGTGTGGAGACCTGGAGAAGATGCTCGCAATAGAAATTATTGAGCTTGTATAAGAATCATACTAAGCTAGTCATATGGTGGTTTAGGCGAAGAAGACAAAGAGATAAATCGGTATTTGTGTAGATCTAAGGAAGTTGAATGATTCTTGTGTACATGATCAATTCCCTACGTCATTCACAGATGAAGTCTTGGAGAATGTTGGTGGTCAAGAAGCATACTCTTTCACAGATGGATTCTCAAGATATCACCAGATCAAGATCACACCAGAAGATCAAAGTAAGACTACCTTCACCATAAAATGGGGCTATTTCCATTATAAAGTTATTCCCTTTGGACTTAAGAATGCCCCTGTGATATTTTCTAGGGTGGTAGTTGCAGCCTTTAAGGAATTTATTCACAAGTTATTATAGGTCTACTTTGATGATTGGATGTGTTCAAGTTAGTTAAAAAGCATGTTTCAAGTCTTCGACTAATGTTGGATACTTGTAGGAAGTATCCGAACTCCTTAAACTTGAAGGAGTGTATAGTTTTTGTACCATATGGGATACTTTTGGGCCACATTGTTTATAAGAAAGGGTTGATGCTAGAGTCTTCTAAAATTGCAGTAATTATCGATTTGGATCTCCCAAGGAATGTAAAAGAGTTGAGTGCAACATTGGTCCATACAGGATACTATAGAAAGTTCATTAAGGCATACATGCAGATCACTACGCCCACGGAAAAATTATTGAAGAAAGATGCAACATTTTGCTGGGATGATGATTTTGAGAAAATATTAGATGTTTTGAAGGAAAACATGGTTACAACACCTATTCAAGTGTTCCCCTATTGAAAGAAAGAATTTCATGTACATGTGGATGCATCCTGCATAGCATTAGGAGGTGGAGGAGATATCGACCATCAAATTGCATTTGTGAGTAGAAAACTATCTAAGCTGGAGAAGACCTATTCAACCAAAGAGTGCAAATAGTTGGTGATGGTATATGCACTCCAGAAGTTCAAACATTATCTATTAGGTGTGCACTTCAAAAAGTATGTAGACCATTCTACTTTGAAGTACCTGGTCAAAAAGCTATGCGGGGGGGGGAGGGGGGGAATTTGTAGGTGGTTACTAGTATTTTAGGAGTATGACTTCGAAGTAATTGTGAATCCATGAAGATTAAATGTTGGACCTGATCACCTTTTGCGGATTGAGAATGGTGAATAACCTAGAATTCTTGATTAGGGATTGCTTGATGCACAACTCTTTGCTGTGCGTGTTGTAGGTGAAAATTTTGTAGATATAATCCAATTACTATCTACGGGTGTAGCTCCTGAAGGATATAAAATGTAGTAGCAAAAGGAATTGGTGTTCAAGGCTATGGATTTCTCTGTAATTGCAAGGCACTTGTATAAAACGGGGTCGAATAAAGTTCTATGCAGGTATGTACCATATTATGAAAGACAAAGTATCCTCGTTGAAGCATATGGAGGAGTTGCTGGAGGAAATTATTTGAGAACAACAACTGTGCAGAAGATCCTATAAGCCGGGTTGTGGTGGCTAACTATGCACAAAGATTCAAAGGAGTATTGTAGGGCATGCAATGCCTGTCATAGGACAAGGAAGATGTCGCAAAGGGATGAATTGCCTATAAACCCACATGTCTCATTATAGGCATTCGATAAATGGGAAATATATTTTGTGGGACATATTCAGCAACAAGGAAGGAAGATAGGAGCACGCTACATTATCACCACGAAAAAATACTTGACTAGGTGGGCTGAGGTGTAAACTGTGAAGGATTGTAGTGTAACTACAACTCCAAAATTTATATTTGAGTAAATACTATCTAGGTTTGGTTGTCCTAAGGTTTTGATGAGCGATAGGGGTTCTCATTTCGTGAATGAAAAAATTGTTTCTTTTCTAGAAGAATTCTAGATGTATCATCCAAAAATCACACCATACCATCCTCAGGTAAATGGAATAGTTGAAGCTTTCAATAATATCCTAGAGAACACTTTGACGAAGATCTGTAATGAGAATAGGAACGATTTGGATTTGCGCATACCAGTTATGATTTGGGCATATAGAACTACATCTGAGTGCAAAAGAAAATCTTTTAGAATGTCCTTGACAAGATGACTACAATGCCACTAGTCCCTACCACAGGACCTAGGTCGCCGAGGCCAAAAGCTACTACCTCCACGACAAGAGAGAAAAAGTAGAAAAAGCCACAGCAAGCCCTGGTTCAGTAATCACTATGCAAAATCCCAACTAGAATGAGACAAAAGGGTCATATGGATAAAATTAAGCATCCTACTGAATCGGAAGACCTAAATGAAGAAGAGATGACTATGGGGATTAAAAATATCAATGCAGAGGACGCAAAGCTAATTTCTCAGCTGCCACCATATATACCCCCTATGAAATTAACTTCCAAAGTCACTAAGGACCCAAACTCATTAAATTTAAGGTATTCACGCCATTTCTACTAGAGGAAGTACCTATTGAGGGTGACTTGTTGGCCCGGGTACCACTTCTAAAGATGGAGGATTTGGATTTGGGTGATCATGCGAAGTTTCTGCAGTTAATTCTTGAAATTTTTCTACTACGAGGAGGCGAGCGTAACAAGGCTTGAACCAATGAAGTGGGCAGCTAGTATTGACCATGCAGGGTTGCTCAACATGCTATTTGTCCCACATTTTAGCTACAACATCATTAATACCATCTGTGTGCATCAATTGTTGGCGTTGGTTCATGATGGGTGCCTCTAGCTAGGAGGGCCCATCCCAATTGACGATATGCTAGTCCATAGAATCACAATGCTACCTTATCAGGGTACGAACTCTGCAGACACTTTTGTGGGGAAGTCATAGGAGAAAAAGCTTATGGATCAGGTGAAGAAGCCGCAGGGATACATCATTAGCTCTATATTGACTGAATTTGTTCAGTTTGCTGCAAAGATCTTGGCAAGAAAAATAATGTGGAAGTGTTTTGTTGATGAAGCATCGGCAACAGTGGTACTCTTAGTTGCGCAGTGCAACAAGGGGGTCCAATTCAATTGGGAAAAGTACCTCTACCAAGTATTAATGGATGATTATCGCGAAGACTAGGAGGATGGAAAAGTATTCCACTACAAATAGTTATTGTTATTGATCTCGTTGGTAGCTTGGAGGATGCCGAAGGATTCCCAGTTCCCAATGCCAGATCTAGACTTGCACGAGGCTGTAAAATTTGCCTCGTTGTGGGTGATGAATGACCCCAACCGTATCATTGAAAACAAGAAATTATGGGTACTATTTTAATCAGAGTTGTGTATGGTGATCACCCAACGACCAATATAAATATGTCACCTAGTCTACATGCGCAGTATAAAGATGTAACAAATTTCAAAGCAGATTTTCACAATTTTCCCATGTGCATGAAGAAGGATGCCATAGGAACATGGAATAAGTTTCCTTATTTAGTCACAGAGGATGATATTATGAGGGTCATCATCTAATGGCAGAGCAATTTCCTCACCTCATCTAGCAAAGCTACAAGAACAAGTAAGGTTGTAGAAGTAGAAACAGGGAAACCAACAGTTGCACTAGAGGCCAAGAAAGGCAAAAAGAAAGAAGCACAGAAGGGTTCAAATAAAGAGAAGGAAGCAAAAAAGGAAAAATATGTGTAGGAAGAAACAATGCAAGTCACCATTGACCTCAAAGAGCCTAATGCAAAGCACATAAACGTTGAAGTAGAAACCATAGATGAAGAGGAAGGGGGCACAAACCGCTTTGTCAAATCAATAGACTTAGAGTCCACATTTAGGATCAGGAAGAGATAGAAGAGTAGTTCGATGGGTCAACACAAGAAGAAGAAGTGTGATAAGTCTACGATTACTGCACCATTTTTCCTCACAGATGGGGACCTTGATGAGATAGGCAATGTTGTCCACTCTGTAGCTGAAAACATATGGGGGTAGATTGAGGACCAGTACCACTAGGTACTGGAAAAAGTGTAGCAAGGCCTGAAGGAATTGTAGGTCCAGATAGGATTGATCTCGGCAAGCGTGGGACAAGCAGGTGTGAGTTAAGTGAGCACGGGCTAGGTGAGCAGGACATCAAAGGAAAAATTGACTATAGATCTCCATGCAGTGATGCTTCCTGAGGGTTCCTTACATGTCAAAACAACTGAGGATCAGGCTAGGTTGCTGCATATGACCAACATGAGTATCAACCTTGTAGCACTTCCTATCCAGACCTTGCATGAGATGCACCAAGGAATTTCAGACACGCTCCACATTTGAGAGAAAAGAGCCTTGTTTATTATCGATGAAGTAAAGACTAATAATCAATAGATGTTTTATAAGAAAGAATAGGCCCTACAGGCCCACAATGAGGTAGTCCAGCATAATTAGAAGTTAGAGGAAGCCATTACCCAAGTGTGCAGCGAGCTCCCTGAGATCCAAATTCCAACAGAGGAAACCTCTGTAGAGAAAATTCACAAGTTAGATACTGCATTGAAGGAATCCAAGGAGGAAATTGGGAAGGTGTGGTTTGAGCTGCAACTGTAGATTTCAGAGCTTCAACTGAAGCTGCAACCAACCACACCTCCAAAGGTCCAAGAGCAGTGCGAAGCTCCCATTAAAGTAAATATGACAACTCTAACCGCTACAGTCATGGAATGCATCCAATTATTTGTGTAGACAATTGAAATGTGGGCTTCACTGCATGTGGACCCACACTTGCAGAAGATCGAAGCTAACATCCATGAAAAGCAACTATGGTTTGATGATATCAGGGTGACGACATGGACCTTAGAAACTGTGTAGACGTTCACCAGACTCCAAGAAGGGAAATTCATACAGACTCAGATTGATGAGCTACATCAGAAGGCCTCTAACATTTCTGCAAGGATGCAACCATGGGCCAATGTATCAAGCCAATTGTCACAGAATGTCAAAAGAAAGTTAAAATCCCTTTAGCAAAGACAAAGGACCATGGGCCTTACAGTTGAAGGTCCAATGACGAAGAAGTTGGTCGAAGAAGTTCGCCAAATCGCCACATAGGGAACAACAGATCTTCAAGTATTGAAGATAGAATTAAACAGCCTACAAGCCAAGGTTGAGGTAACACCAATTGAGTGACTCGGGACAACTCACAACTTTGTGTTGGGGACCTGTTAGGATGGGGTCCCCTCGATTAGATTTTATTAAAGTTATGTTAAGTTTGTAAATATATTGTAAAATCTGCACATATTGAGGAGCAAAGCATGAGTAGCGTTGGTCAATAGGAGTCAGAGGGGATTTAGGAAGGTCGAAGCCCCTTAATTTCGTTAAAGTCGTGTCTCTTTGAGACCCACCCATGGTTCACAGACCATGGTATTATAATGAAGAAGAGTATAAAAAGATGTAATAGAAGAGTCATAGAAAAGAGGTAGAAAAAGTACATGAGTTGAGTCTAATTTTGTTTATTTTGTACTTGGGTGAAGGGGAAGGATCCTGTAGCTATGTGCATAGAGACCTTGGTAAGTCCATAGCTAACTGTGTAGGCCCCTGAAGATGTGTGGTCAAGGTTGGAAAGAGTTTGTAACTGAGAATCTGAAGCATAATAAAGACATAATTTTGAATAAATGTGTATCTGTGTATTACTATTTATTTCTAAGGTTGTTGCAATTATGAACTATTGAATACATTTAATCGGGAAAAGTACTTAATAGATTCACGAAGATGTATTTGTATGATTTTATCCATGTTTAGCACAATTGGCAAAGGACATAAATATGTTAACTGTTATTTATTATAAGTTCTGGGTTTCAAGGATTAGGGTTCGCAAAGGTCAAGATAAAATCCTAGATCCACAGAAAAAACATCACACAACCTTTTGGATGTAGAAACTTTGTTCTAGCATCCCCCAATACTGTCTCAGATGAGACTGCAGCTTGCACTACACGGGTTTTTGTCGAAAGGGCCAGTAGTGTAGGGTTTTGTTGGTTAGCACAACCAACTCCAAACTTGGGTCCAAGCCCCATTAAGCCAATAGTTATCAATGAAGCATTATATGTGGAGTGTGGAGAAGGGGGATTCTCTTTAGTGACGAGAGAAATAGGTGTAGTAGTGGTAGGAATTTCATCGGTAATATCGATGATGCTAGATTATGATTTTGATGGGTTTGGGGAGGGGAAATGAAGTGTTGGTGGTGGTAGCTAGTGAAAGAGTGGATGCAAAATTGGGTTGTGCAATAGACATAGGAAGAATAGAATGAATAGTTTTGGCTTGATGGACCAAAGAACCTACCTCTCTCCAAGTCATATATGCCACAGTAATCCTTTCTTGTGCTTTCTTCAATAGTGACTGGAGGCCTTCTTCTGTATCAGCTGCACACTTGAGACATGAAGAGGGAATATGTTCAGCAAAGTATCTAGGGTGCATAGGATTAAAAAAATAAAGAGATTGACCATATTTTTCCATAGAAATTCTCTAGGTCCATGAAGAAACCTTGTTGTGGATCGCATTCTCGTTGAGATAGAATGGTAGCTTGCACATGGAGAAAGTTTTTGGATTAAATGAAGGGATCTAATGTAGCAATTGTTATGATCAATTCTGAACCAAATTGGTGAGAAGAGGATATAGTAGTGAAAGAGGTACTCGTGAGACATTAAGGTAACACCAACCATCTTGTTATACCAATGCCTAAAAGAGAGGTCGTTACAGTTGCGATTGGTTGTATCCTCAATGTTGCACCATGGGGTATATGCATAAGAAAGTAGCTCGTCATCAAGGACAAGTCATAGGTCTATTCCTTTAGGAGGTCACCATTTATACATGGATAGATGAATAAGTAAATACCCAAAAATGAAATATGTGGCCCTGGCATGTACCTACTCAATGACTTTGAATAAATCATTTAGCAAGTAGATGGACCAATTGAGCTAGTCTCCTTGAACAAAGGCCTATGCAACCGAAATTGTGTCAAGAGAACACTCCCCTATAATGAAATGTCACATGAGCTTGCTATAAATAATAGTGCAAGAAACCTTGATAGGTTGATTGTTGATCATATCAATGACTTCTCCTCATGCCTTCCTTTCAGTTCCATACTTTTTATACAAGTTATTCTCGTCCTTCTTGCCCCACTTTGAAACATTTTGGAATGTCATATTAACATCGAAGCCATAGGTAGCAAGTCCAATGAGCATGTGAATATCTTGGATGTGAATCAAATATTCCTGATCTAGCCACAACAAACCACCATGTAGTTGGATGATTAAAACTTAGTACACCTCATGGTCTCCCCCATGGTACAAAATACGGGTAATTCTCGCAGAATAAATAATGAATACTATTTTAACAGACGAAAGTCAAATTTGGTCTTGAGAGTAGAGTGGGAACTGGTTCTGGCATTCAAATACATGAAAACTTCACCACTGAGGGAAGGGGGGGTCATGGTTTGATAGGTCCTTATTAACCAGGTAGATTTGTCATATTTTACAATGAGGTCATCGTGGTAATGAATACGAGAGTCAATGGGGAAGAGAGACAAAACATTTTTAATTGTGCATCCCATGGTAATAATGTGATGAATGTAAAATCGGTGAACAGGGGGATGACAATGAAGTGAACACTCAACAAAGTGCGACACATAAGCCAAGGTGGAAAACTCGAGAAAACTCTAAGTGGAATGACATGTGAAGGACAATAGATGAAGGTTATATAGAAATGTATAACAAAAGTTTGAGGTTACTTGTTACATTATGGATATACAATGAACCTAAAAACCCCTCATGATTATGACAAACCCATCCACTTCCTTTAACAATTTAAGTTACTGAAAATCCAAATTAAGGAGCAGAGGGAAAATCTTATCGAAATACAAGTAGATCAGATCATGAGATAAGTAAGACAAGACTAAACTTAATGAATTAAAATATTGGTATTAAACGTGAATGACAAGTCAGGATGTGACAAAAACACCCCCAACTACAATCTCTTATGGTGGGTTGCAACTAGAAAGAAATTATCGACACAACAATGAAAAGTGGTCAACTCTAGTTAAGACTGACAAAACTATTAAAAGGAACAAAATCTAACTAAAAATGATGCAACTACCCTAAAACCTAACTAATAATTCCTTTGTAACTAGAACTTTAACAAAAACTTGATGAGACAAAATAGGGCTTCAGGTGAGTGTCATTCACCCAACCAGGAAAATGGATGCCATTTAACTAAGAAAGTTTGACAACTATAGAGTCTCTAATTTTTGAAACATAAAATAAACCAAACCAATGCATTTGGAGCTTACAACAAAGTCTCATATACTTACTATCTTAAAGTAACATGCGATATACAATAGAAAATGATTTTTTCTTAATATGTCAATCCTACCAAGCCGTTTGTATTTCTCTCTCAACAGTCTGATGGAAATATGAAAGCAAGCATTGCTCATCTAACTGCCATAACTCCTGCAACATTTTTTGGATAGATTCATCCTACGACATCTTAGTGGCATGATAAATAAAGAGGTTAGGGATTACAAATTCTGTCATAACCACTAATTGCATTCCATAAACCAACTAGAAAGGGGTATATTTATGCAATCACTTGGTTGTGTTGCGATAAGCCCATAATTGCGTTGGAACATGTACATCCTAGTGATCCCTATTCATAGAGCATATTTTAGTGAGACCTTTCTCCAAGATCTTGTTAAAATATTCAACAATATCATTTTCTTGTGGATGGCAGGGGCTACTCTTGTGATGTTGTATCATGAAGTTATGTAGTAGTGTCTGAATTGTCTCACTAATAAAGTGAGAACCTTAATCACTAGTAAGGCTTCAGGGACAACCAAATCTGGTGATTATGTTTTAAAAAATGAACTGTGTTAATCTATCATTGGTGTAGTCTTTAGTAGGATCCACTCCTTCCCAATGAGTACGATAATATGTTGTGGTAAAGATATATCTAACATGGGAATGATGAGTAGGCAGGCTAATAGGTCCAATGAAATCAACTACCCATTTTTCAAATGCTTCTAGTGTCGAAATTGCATGTAGAGGTAACTCATCTCGTCGAGAAGGTTGACCAACTCATTGACAAACATCACACTTCTTTGCATATTCCTTGGCATCCTTGAATAAGGCTGGCCACCATAGACCAACTTATAAAGCTTTCTGAGTAGTAGCGTTCCCTCCAACATGGCCTCATGCAACACTTACATGCCATTCTCACAAAGCATTGTCCCTCTCATGATATAGTACACATTGCCTCAAGGTATGATCATGTCCCATTTTATATAAGTAGCCCACCATGAATTGATATTTAGCAATGTGAACAACCATATGTCATATCTGGATGGATTTATAGTCCTCCAGGCATTGGCTAGTTGTGAGGAACAATGCAATATCCTCCAAATAGTTGGGAACTGCTTCAATGTGAAATAAGTGGCCATCATGCAACTAAACGTCAACTGAACCTCTTGATTATCCTTATTCAAGTCGTGATAAATGATTTGGTCCCACATTTGATCTCCTCAACTTGACAATGATCTCAAAGGTAAACTCCTGAAATAATGAAATCTAATGGAAAATTCTCCCTTCAAGCACTAGTTTATTAATGAAGTATTTCAAAGTTGAATGGTCTGTAAATAATTTAAATTGTTCCCCCAATAAAGAGTGTCGTAACTTCTTAAGAGGGTACACTCTAGCAAGAGCTTCTCTTTCTGTAGTAGTATAATTCTTCTCCATAGTAGAAAGTTTTCTACTTGCAAAATATATAGAATGATCCAAGTTTCCTTCTTCAGGTCGCGTCAAAATAGTTCCTAACGCAATTCTGGATGCATCTATATCAACATGGAATTCCTTATTCCAATTGGGATAGACCAAAATGGGTGCACTTACAAGTTTCTATTTGAGGGTATTAAATGAAAAATCACATTCAGAGTCCAAATAAACCTTTCTAATTTCATCAAAAGCTTCTCCAATGGTGCCATAATTAAATAATAATTTTGAATGAACCTTTGATAATACCTGGTATGTCCCAAAGTAGATCACAACTACTTCACAGTAGTTGGTGGTGACATATTTAATATCACCACAACTTTGGTTGGGTCCACATAACATACTCCCTCCTTGCACATAATGTGACCTAATAATGTTCCAAACGGGATGACAAAAATTCATTTATTTAAAGATATTTGAATTTGTGTACATTTGTCAAACATAACTCTTAACAATCTAGAATGACTCTTTAGCAAACTAAAAATTGTCTAGTCATCAATGTATACCTTGACAAACTTATGAATGTATTCTCGGAAGGAAGCTATCACGATTCATGAGAAGACTGCAGGAGCATTCTTTAATCCAAATGGCATAACATTATATGAATAAGAACCCCATTCGGTGGTAAATGTGGTTTTCTTCTTATCTTCCTCTGTAATCATAACTTGGTGATAACCATAAAATCCATCAGTAAAAGACTAAGCTTCATTTCCCGTAACATTGTCGAAGACTTCATCGCTAAAAGGAGTGGGGAACAGGTCATATACACAAGCATTTTTTAGACTTTTATAGTCAACACACACCCTAATCTCCTGTGAATATTTCTTATCTTGGATGATGAGAGGTTTTATCCATTCAGTCTCATCAACTAGAAATATGAGTTTGGCAACAAACATCTTATCAATCTTCCTCTTCACTCTCTCTTTGACCCTTGGATTTAACCCATAAGGCCGATGCTTGATTGTTTTTTCATCTGGTTTTAGTGCTATATTCATCTCCCTGAGCTCTCCTTTAATGATCTTTAATTCAAAAACTAAAGAATAAATCTTCATACTCCTTAAGGAAATCAAAAACTTCTTTAATAGTATGATCATCCCAATAGTCATTGATAGAATCAAGATTGGATTTCTCATCAGTTTTGATATTTAACTTTTTCAGCTTGAGTGGCTACAAATGTGGAGCATCAATAATATTTTCTTCTATTATCTCTCTCACCCATTCATATTCTTTAAATGATAAATGTCTTAATTCTTCTAAATCATTATAAGGTTCTCTTTTAATTTTACCACAAGCGATAGCTACATGAAGCTCCCACTCATATAGATGTGAAAAGTCTCCATATCTGCTGCATTCTACCAAACATTTCCCAAATGAAAATAACACCCTCTTTGTAGCCTTGAGAGCCTCATCTATCTACTCATCAATGTCATGAAATGACAAATCCTTGTAGAAATAAAAAATCATTGCATCCCAATTTGTTGCTTATCTTTTCATCTCCTCCTTCAAATACCAGTCTTACAGAATAGTACCTAATGTATGAATGAAATGATTCATCCACATCACAAATGGCATACCATCATCCTTCCAAGTGGAACAACAACTCTGAATATGTTTTTTCGGGATAGTACATCCATCATAGATAGGAATCTTACTTGATGTTCTTTTAGAGGGTGAGAATGTATGGATCCTGGTAGTTTTAATAACATTCCAATCATGAAATTGGCCATGATGGGTTTTCCACCATATAGCAGGGGTCCCTTGTAGAGAAACATTCATCAAATACATATTTTGAGCTTCTTCTATTTGAGAGTCAGCTTCTTGAATCAAATTTACAATAGATTTAGTGTCAATGAAAACTGGATAAATGCGTACCACGATACCGGTCCATCAGAGCCATCTAAAAGCTGCACAATGTCGCGAATGAAGCTCATGACCCCCCTACCACCAATCCTTCATCACAACATTAGACCCTACTTCGGTGCTTTGGACACTTCTATAGCTGATGGATCCAACTGTCATGGGGTTAATATATTCCTCCCTCTTCCTAAAAGTCAGTTGATACAACTTATCCAACGAATTGGGTTCTTCAAGATCATCTATGGGCTTGGTAAATCATGGAACTCTATATGGATCTAATAGTTGTATGACATGAAATCCATCCACCTCAAAGGTCATATTTTTCCCATTTTATATTGATCACTGCATAATTTTCAAATGCCCAGTCGATACCCAATAAAGTTGGATATGGATCCTTATCGCCCATAATATCAATTACTTCAAAATATGCATAATTATTAATGCATACAATATCAACCTCAATATATTCTAAACTCTTGATGGGTAGAATACAATATTGGTTTTCCATGTGTAATTGAATGGATGAAAAGACCAATTTGGGTTTCCTGAGAGCCTCCCATGTTTTCCAAGGTAAAATATTAACATTTTAACAAAGATCTAACATGGAACCCCTGATCTCATATTCAACAATTTGAGCATAAACTCGAAAATATCTTTCCGTTCTCTTCTTATTTCATCAAACCTGCCTAAAATTCCTTCAAGGAAGATTAGCAGAGATAAATTCTTCCGAATGTGGATCATCCTTCACAACAAATTTTAACTTTTTTTGCAACTGACTAACAAGTTTCTCATCATTCATAATATGTAAGAATAGATTAAAGCAATCAAAAATTGGTTGGGATATCTCTTGTGAGGTTCTAGGACTTTTAATCTGTACTTGTTCTTGCTGCATAATTCGGGGACCTTAAGAAGAAATTAATTGTCGGAATAGTTCAACTGCATCTCCATGGTATTTTTGTTTGTTTGTTGGAATCATAAGATTTCTTTGGTGACACTAGCCTTATGATATTTGGTTTCTCAGAATTTCCAACATCAACTCTAGTTTTTTTCCTCCTTTAGTCACAATATTAATATGCGGTTGTGCCACTAGTTCCAGTTCTTAGGGTTCAACATTAATCAAATTAGCTACCTTCATTTGGTTATGTTCTTCCTAGTAGGTAATAAGCTCTGGACAATCTTCTATAACATGCATATTCACCCGACAATGTAGACACCAAGGTATTCTTGGCATTGGACATTCCCTTGTGACATGGCCTTCTTGGTCATAATTATAACATCTAATTGAGCATCTTTCTTCTTTCCTCCCTCCCTTCAGAGCTCCTCCTCCCCATCCTCAAGGAGACTGATTGATTAAAAAAAAATTATGATCAAGGCAATCAGCCAAAGCATCTAAGGATTGACATTGATCTGTTGGGAACATTAGAATACCTTTGTAAAATAGGACAAAACCGAGGTGAATGGCCAAAATACCTACATATTTCACAAAACTCATTCATAGACATACCTTGATGTGGAGGGAACGTCTGATATTGAGTTGAAACGTGGAAGGGAATTTCTGAAGAAATTTGCACAACTTTGAGATTACGCGATGGTGGTGGAGGAATCCCCATAGGAAAACTACATGATCCTAGATCCATGAGATGTGGACGTTTTGTGACATGATGTCCTTTGAGTTGATAGTGTGTACACCAAACTTGAGGTCACACAAGTTGTGTAGGACTAACATCCTTTATCCTCTCAGTAAGAGTGGAAATTTGCTTCTCGAGTTACATAATAGCTGGATCAATAGAAGGAGCACCCAATTTATAATATTTAGTGTTAGAGGCCATTTTGTCACATCTGGGCAATAGGTCTAAAACTAGATCATTCAACATCCATATACATTTTTTCATCATCCCTTAAAAAATCCCTAAGTATCACTTCTCTAAAAAAGTATAAGTTTCTAGGACTGCCTACTTAAAATCATTGTTTTAAGCCCCAACGCACATAGCCCTTTAGCCCACATGTGCTTAGCGTAGGTTGCATGCCTGGTCACCATCACTGACCAACACAAGTTACTTCTTTCTATAGGTACGTTGATTCTAGAAACTTGAGAAAAATAAAAAATATTTAGAAACTTTCCTCTTCCAGAAGCTTCCAAGGTAGTCTTAACAATTTAATATGGATAGAGAACTCAAATCCTATCTTGTTGACCTTATATCTTATCCCTTTCACTCATCTTCTGCTAGACTTAAGTGGATCTCAAACCTAGACTGTTAATTGGATAATAATTCTCAAACTACTACCTCCTACTATAAATTTATTACCTCCCATAAGGTCTGGGTTGGATTTTTCATATTGATTGTGCCCTCATGTTTCTACTTTGAGCCTAAAGGAGTCATCACTTTTATGCATTAGGGTTGGTGTTGAGGCGTGCTTTGTCACAAGGAGGACAAGTCAATTTTCGGGAGACATCTACAAAGTCCACTTCTATTTATGGTCATAAACTCTCTCCTATATCTTGTTGTCGTTCTGTATTTTTGAGGTTGATGGAGTAAACACATAGGAAAACATCATAACCACTTTGAAAGATGGAATCTATCCCTGCCAACTTCATATAGGGATCTCTCTGTAAAATTTAGCTTTTTTTTATGTAAAATTTAGGCTAGTTATGAATGTACTGATTGTTTTTTATTGAATTGTTTAGTTGTTTAAATTTTCATAATTCCATTGGGCTATGGAGTCTAAAGATTTAAATGGATATGCATAAATTTTTAGAGGAGTTTCACATGGGAATCTAGGTTTTACTATATGGATCTTTCAGAATATTAATTGGATTGTGAAATTGTTGAAAATAATACTGAGAGGGGGGGTGAATCAGTATTATCAAATTCTTTTTCAATTTGTACAACCATTTGCAGATCTGACTAATGAAACTTGTGTATACCTTCCAAGCCTATAATTTAATTTATTCTTCAGATGTTGATCATTAATCTGTGTGTCAGAACCATATAACAGTAAACAGGAACAAGAAAAATAGAGCAGACAGTCACACCAAAGAACACAAGATATAAGGTGGAAACCCAATGTGGGTGAAAACCACCTGCTGCAATATGTCTCTATCTTCTTTCAATTGGAAACTTATTTTACAATGATTATGTACTGGTGCAGTCTTATACCAGCACACAGGCTTCAACTTGCAGAAGGCTACAACCTTCTCTTTTCTTCCAGGGACCACATTTCATAAATTTTCAAACTGGATCCATGAATACCAATCAAACATCAAATAGATATGCAATCAACCAACTACCTTGTACAAATACTGAATCAATAACTTCTCAGAACACAGCAACGAAAAACCAATTCAAAACTCTGAACATTGCAGTAATAGAAAAAAGCAGCTAAAACATATTTCAAGAAAAGTCCGCAACTTCACCAATAGTAACCTATGTACATCCGTGCCTTCTCTGTGTCCAACCTACGAGTATCCGCACCTCCACTGTGTTGGTCCTATGGACTTCGCGCTTGTGCTATGTAAAACCTGTGGATATCCATGCCTGCACTTTGACGAGCCTGTTGATCTCCATGCCTGTGCTGTGTCAGACCTACGGGTATCCGCGCCTATGCTGTGTTGAGCCTACGGATCTCTGCGCCGTGCTGTTTCGGACCTGCAGGTATAGATAATTTATCAGACTTCAATTATACCCTAGACTATTAGATTTATAGATCTGATCATGCACCAAAGAGATCTCGACCCATCAGTAGATCCATCTTGTAATGTTCAAGTTTCTCCTTGATTTAGATCCAACTATAACTCACCAACCGATCACAGAATTTCATATCTTGCTCTTCTTAAGATATTCAACACATCGGTGCCCAAGCCAAATGATCTCCTTTTCTTTTTATAGTCTAGGCCTTACTCAAACCATGGTCCAAAACCATAGAGATCCAATACTAGGGACCCAATACCTAGGTTCAATACTTTAGATGCAAAACCACGGACCAAAACCATAGGATCAAAAATGTCAGACTAAATACCATGGACCAACCATAAGATTTCCCATGTGCACGTGATTTTCTCTGCATGAAAGTGTGTGTACTTTATGTCCGCACTTTTTGTTCGGTACACCTGCGAATATGTCTGCACCTTTTGTTCGACGCACCTGTGGAACCTGCGGATGTCCACAACTTTGTGTACAGGAACCTGCGGGTATCTCAGTTTCTACTATTTTGAGAGCCTGAACTTGTGATCTGTTATTTGAGTGAGTTTCCATCAAGGAAAACACTTAGGTCATCGATCCAAACATGTGCCATAATGCCAACAATCTCCCCCTTTGGACTTGATGGCAACCCAAAGTCACTCAAAGTCTTTCCTCCCCCTTTGACATCAAGGGCAAAGGGTTATGATCCCCTTGAGTACATGCTAAAATCTCTACTCTACTGTGTTGTCCAAGCTCCCCCTGACATATAGGCAAGATCTGCAAGAAGATATTCTACAAAAGAAATCTGACATTATACACCAGAACAGACCTTCCTATCACCAAAGACTCATACATACAACTCCCAACCAAGTGCGAATATGCCATTGACTCATCCACCCAACCAAGTGGGGATACATGATAAGTGCATTACATTATCCATTCCAGGCATAGTGGGGCAACCAAGGTAGGCTGTTACATGAACTTGAAAAAATATAAGACATAGAGACAAAACATTAGCAACATCTGTTAATCATTATTCAGATCAGCATCCATGTTCTCCTTCTGTACTTGCTCCTCCAAGATCTCCTACAATAATGCCAACAATACATTATTAGAAGAATATATGCTCCCCCTGAACCTGTGCCAGATGGTTTCTGACAGATCCATAGCGGACTCTTCTCATCCTTGCTTTTCCACATAAACTAGCGAATGTACGCGTATACCCCATATGAAACTTGCGTACAACCAACAATCTCTGAAACAGACAAGACTCAACAGCGAGATGATGCATCAACTACCCCTAGCTTTTGTCTGAGGTATTCAAAGGTCTCCCTGGGCAATGGTTTGGTGAGAATATCAACAACTTGTTCCTTAGAGGGAACATACTCCAATTTTACCTTTTGTTCAAGCACTTGTTCCCAGAGAAAATGATACTTGATTGGTATGTGCTTAGTCTTTGAATGCATGACAGGATTTTTTGAAATACTGATTGCACTTGTATTATCACAGAAGATGGAGATAGGTGGAGTGCAAGTGATTTGAAGATCTTGCAATGTTTGCATCATCCAAAGAGTTGTGTGCAGCAAGATGCAGTAGCTACATATTATGCTTCAGCTGTAGATAATGCAATAGATCTTTGTTTCTTACTGAACCAAGTTACTAATCTAGGACCCATAAAGATTGCACCACCACTAGTGCTTTTCCTGTCATCCACGCTTCCTACCCAATCCGCATCTGTGTATGCATGAAGTGTGAGATCTGTACCTCTAGGATACCATAAGCCATAGTTTTGAGTTCCTTGAAGATACTTGAAGATTCTCTTAACTACCTAAAGATGAGTTTCCTTTGGATTTGCCTGAAACCTTCCAACTATTCCCACTGCATGCAGAATGTCTGGTCAGGTACTTGTTAGATAGAGCAGACTACCAATCATGGATATATAGGTTGGTTGATGTACTACTGTCGATTCATCATTTGCTCTGAGGCTGCATCCTGTCACCATAGGGGTACATACTAGTTTCAAATACTCCATCCCATATTTCTTCAAGATCTACCTGAGATACTTGGTTTGTGATAGAAAAATGCCATCTTTGTTTTGTTGGACTTGTAAACCAAGAAAATATTTGAGCTCACCAAGCAGGAAAATTTCAAACTCTTTCTGCATCACCAAGGCAAAATTTTGACTCATGTCTTCTTCATTGATACCAAAGATGATATCATCAACATACACAACAAGTATCAACAACTTATCATTGTCAATTTTTATATATAGATTGCTATTAGTTGATCCTTTTATAAAACCTTGTTGATGGAGGTACTTATCCAACCGATAATACCACGCCGTTGGAGCCTGTTTAAGGCGATAAAGAGCCTTTTTGAGTCTGCATACAAGTTTTGGATCATTTCCAAGAATAAAGCCATGTGGTTGTTCAATATATACTTCTTCATTCAAGTCTCCATTCAGAAAGGTAGATTTTACGTCCATCTGAAATACTTTGAACTTTTGAAAGCTAGAGAGAGCAAGGAACATTCTTATAGCCTTAAGTCTGGAAACTGGTGCAAACGTTTCTTCAAAGTCTATGCCTTCTCATTGCACATATCCTTTACAAACAAGTCTTTCCTTATTTCTAACCACATCCCCATTTTCATTCAGCTTATTTTTGAAAATCCATTTTGTCCCTATGACATTCTTATCTTTTGGTCTAGGAACCAATTCCCAAGTGTTATTTTTTTCAATCTTCTCGAGTTCTTCCTCCATGGCCTTGACCCAGCATTCACCTTTGCAAGCCTCTCTTACATTCTGTGGTTCAATGGAGGAGAGCAATGCTAGATAGCTTGAAGCTTCTGAAATGGTTCTTCTTGTTTGTACTCCTACCTCTTTCTGCCCCAAAATTTGACATTCTAGATGATTCTTCTGAACGTATCTGGATGGATTCTTTTCTTCTATCTTTATCTGTTATTCTGGTGCCTCATGGGTTTCTTCTTCGTCATGAATCTGATTTGATGTTGATGGATAGTCTTCGCCATCTTTGAAATCTTCAGATTTTACTTGCCTAGGAGTGTTTCCTTCTTCATAAACCACTACATCAATGCTTTCAACAGTTTTACCAAGTCTTTTATTGTAACATTTGTAAGCTTTACTGTGGGGAGAATAGCCAAGTAAAATGCCTTCATCTGCTCTAGGTTCAAACTTGCCAAGATTTTCATCAGCCCTTTTAATGTAGCATTTGCTTCCAAAAATTTTGAAGTATTTTACCATGGGAGTCTTACTGTACCAAGTTTCATGAGGAGTTCCAGACTCATCAAGCATAGCACGAGCCATTTGTTGAACTGTTCTGTTCATCCTTTCCACTACTCCATTTTGCTAAGGAGTACTTGTAGCAGAGAATTCCCTTCTTATTCCATGTTCTTCACAAAAATCGAAAAATTCATCTGAGGTAAATTCCCCTCCTTGATCAGATCCGAGGCATTTGATTCTGTGATCTGATTGGTTTTCAACCAAAGCTTTGAATGACTTGAACTTTTCGAAAGCTTCATCTTTATACTTCATGAGTCCTATCCAACACATCCTTGAAAAGTCGTCAATGAACAATATGAAATATTCTTCTCCTCGAGGTGACCTCTTCCTAGTTTGACCACATATATCAGTGTGGACAAGTTCAAGTGGCCTGCTAGCTGATCCTTCTTTCTCAGGGAAATTAGTTCTAGTTTGCTTACCAAATTGAAATTATTTGCATATTGTATTGTCTGGAATTTTGATGTCAGGAAGATCACGAACTGCTTGATATTTGCATGCTTTCCTTATCTGAGAGAAGCGAAGATGCCCCAGTCTTATGTTCCATAGCCAGTGTTCATCATTCTTGCTTAAATAGCATTGTTTTTGTTCTCCCTTGAGTACATATAAGTTATTATGGGTTCTTATGCCTCTGATCACTGTCTTTCCTATATCAAGCTCACGAACAATACAACCATTTGATTGAAATATTACCTCAGTTCCTTGATCACACATCTGACTGACACTCAATAGATTATGATTTAAGCCATCAACATACATAACATTTCCAGCCTTGACCTTTTCTTTCAAATGAACAGAACCTTTACCTTTTATGAATGCAGGGGTGTCATTTCCAAATGAGACCTTCTTTTCCTTTTTCTAGGGAACTATATGACAGAAGTTTTTCTTTATTACCTGTCATGTGTTTCGAGCATCCACTATCGATGTACGATTGATTTTCCTGTCCTTCCGCATATAAAGCTATCCCACATATTTACGGTTTCATTTCTTTCTTTTTCCATGTTTTGGAACTCAATGAAGCTTTCTCCTTCTGAGTTGTTTGCCGAAACCTGCTTCTGCATTCAGAATCTTCATGACCGAAGTTTTTACAAATAGAACATTCTATTTCATTTTGAAGAGAAGAGAAGTTATTGTAGGTTCTTTTCATGATTCATGTCCTAATCCTTTGTTTTTAAGCATCCCTAGTCATGATGGTCTTGTAGGCAACACATTGAGTAGCTTTATGACCAAAGTTATGACAAGAGAAACATTGGCCATTGAAGAAATTCCTGCGATTATCAAATCTACCAACCATATGATTGTAGTTTCCATCCATTCTTGAGCCAAATTGAGAATGAGTTACCTGTGGTTGGTTGAAGCTTCTCTTCATCCTAGAAGTAGATTGCCCCCGATTTACCTGGTGATCTACATTATGCTTTTGCTGTCGATTGTCAACTTGTTCACTTCTCCTTGCTGCATCAAGATAACTTTTGGAGGAGGATGGCTTTTGAGCTTGAGATGCTTCTTCGGAATACCCGAGACCTGTCTTGATTAGAGGAGAACGCTGCACTTTGATAATCTCATCTACAGTTTCAGATCCTTTAGCAAATCTGAGATTAAGGACTTTTGTTTTCTCAATTTCTTTTCTAAGTCCCACAATTTCACATTCTAAATTTTCATTGTGTTTATCTTTTTCGGCAAGTTGGAATGTTAGAGTATCTATGATCATATTCTTTTCCTCTAAACAAACATTAAGTTTAGAAATTTCTTCATAAAGACCTTCTTCATTTATAGCATCCAAGAAATCATCATCTTCAAAAGCCATCAAAAGTCTATCATCATTACCTTGTTCATCTTCATCACTATTTGACAATCCATCACTGTCTTCATGCATGTAATAGCTCTTCTTATTTACATTTTGTTTTCTGTTCCATCTAACAGGTTCCTTACCTTTGTCCATTTTATCTTTATGAGGACATTTTGTAGCATAATGACCGACTCTTCCACAAGCAAAGAATTTGAAAGGCAGCTTACCTCTGAATCTTCCAGATCCCCGTTGAAGGTTCTTGACAAAATTTGATTCTTCCTCATCTTCTGTCATATGTCCTGACTCATAGTAATCTCCTTTTCTTGAAGCCTTGAATGCAGCTTCTCTCCTGTCTGATGGTCCTCCTTTTCTCATTTCATAAGCAGTTAGAATTCCGTGTAGCTATGACATGGTAAGGCTGTATAGATTCTGCTTTTCTTCTATGGCAGAAACTTTTGAGTCAAACTTAGGAGACAAAGATCTTAGAACCTTTACAACCAAAACAACTTCTTTTATTTCTTCGCCCAAGTTTTTCATACAATTTACGATCTCATCTATACGTAGGAAATAGCTAGCCACACTTTCATCATTATGCATTCTGAGACTTTCATATTGAACTCTAAGAGTTTTTAATTTTGCTCGTTTTACCTGTTCATCTCCTTCATAGCTCAGAATGATCTTGTCCCATATTTCTTTACACTTTTGAGCTACATAACCTTGACGAATTTTGATTGACATAGACTTCCTAATAGAGTATTGATAGCTTTTGCATTTGTTTCATACTGCTTCTTACCAGCTGCATCTGTAGGAGTTGCTAATGAAAATGTGTATCCTGTTTCCACAATATCCCAAACTTCTGTACCAAGAGATTAAAGATATGCAGTGATTCTTACCTTCCAATAGACGAAGTTGCTCCCATCAAAAATCTGTGGCCTGATAGATGCTTCCTTTTCATAGTTGCTCATGATGATAGATCTTCCTTCAAGCGATCAAGCTTTTCCTGAAGGACCTGCTCTGATACCAATTGTTGAAAATAATACTGAGAGGGGGGGGGAGTGAATAAGTATTATCAAATTCTTTTTCAATTTATACAACCATTTATAGATCTGACTAATGAAACTTGTGTATACCTTCCAGACTTATAATTTAATTTATTCTTCAGATGTTGATCATTAATATGTGTGTTAGAACCATATAATAGTAAACAGGAACAAGAAAAATAGAGCAGACAGTCACACCAAAGAACACAAGATATAAGGTGGAAATCCAATGTGGGTGAAAACCACCTGCTGCAATATGTCTCTATCTTCTTTCAATTAGAAACTTCTTTTACAATGATTCTATACTGGTGCAGTCTTATACTAGCACACAGGCTTCAACCTGCAGAAGGCTACAACCTTCTCTTTTCTTCTAGGGACCACGTTTCATAAATTTTCAAACTGCATCCATGAATATCAATCAAACATCAAATAGATATGCAATCAACCAACTACCTTGTACAAATACTGAATCAATAACTTCTCATAACACAATAACCAGACACCAATTCAGAACTCTGAACACTACAGTAATAGACAAAAGCAGCTAACACATATTTCAAGAAAAGTTCACAACTTCACCAATAGTAACCTGGGTAAATCCGCACCTTCTCTGTGTACAACTTGCGGGTATTCGCACCTCCACTGTGTTGGTCCTACAGAATTCGCGCCTGTGGCATGTAAAACCTGCAAATATATGTACCTGCACTCTGAAGAGCCTGTGGATCTCTACGCCTGCACTATGTCGGACCTGCGGGTATCTGCGCCTGCACTGTGTTGAGCCTGCGGATCTCCGCGCCTGTGCTGTTTTGGACCTGTGGGTATAGATAATTTATCAGACTTCAATTATACCTTAGACTATCAGATTTACAGATCTGATCATGCGCCAAAGAGATCTCGACCCATCAGTAGATCCGTCTTGTAATGTTCAGGTTTCTCCTTGATTTAGATCCAGCTATAACTCACCAACCGATCACAGAATTAAGATATTCAACACATCGGTGCCCAAGCCAACTGATCTCCTTTCCTTTTTATACTCTAGGCCTTACTCAAACCATGGTCCAAAACCATAGATATCTAATACTAGGGACCCAATACCTGGGTTCAATACTTTAGATGCAAAACCACAGACCAAAACCATAGGATCAAAAATGTTAGACTAAATACCATGGACCAATCACAAGATTTCCCACGTGCGCATGATTTTCTCTGCATGAAAGTGCATGTACTTTACATTTGCAATTTTTTTCGGTACACCTATGAATATGTCTGCACCTTTTGTTCAGTGCACCTGCAGAACCTGTAGATGTCTGCAGCTTTGTGTACAGGAACCTGCGGGTATCTCAGTTTCTACTATTTTGAGAGCCTGAACTTGTGATCTACTATTTGAGTGAGTTGCAATCAAGGACAACACTTATGTCATTGAGCCAAACCTGTGCCATAATGCCAACAGAAATAGTATTAATGTAAGATTCAATAGAAATTGAGCAATTAAGAATTTCTTAATTTGACTTCAGTAGAAAACATGAAAATTACTAACAGCCAGAATAGGGTGCTCTATGTAACATGTCCTATTCATCACAGTTTTTGTTAAGTAATTGATACTTTCAGAATAACAAAGAAGGGAAAACAATGTTTAAACATATAAAATGAAGAAACACATCACCATTTTGTACACCACATGAATGTTTTGAAAATGTCCCTGTATTATTGATTCTTCCAGAAAATTTGAAAAATTACAATTTTGAAAAAGAAATTATATTCAGAAGTCAACCCTTAATAGTTTCAAACAGTGAAGTATTTATACAAATAATTACAAAATCGTTGTCAAAACCGACAGTGTATTATTAGCCTAATTCTAAATGATAAGATTTATCTCTGGTAGAAAAATAGGCCACGTAGACAACTACATGGAAAGGTGGCTTTGCTTTGGTTGGTTTGGTTGCTGAATCAACCCAAAAATGGTGTCGTGTTGATGTATTAGCTGCTGTGTTGGCCACTATCTTTACTGCATCCTAATTATTCTTTAATCTAGTAAATTGAAAAGTTCTTCCCATCTCTTTTCATCTGGTATGGTTAATTTAATTACTCTCTGGTAAATTTCATCAACCTCTCTATATTTTGCAAAAGTTTTCTTCACTATAAAGACATGTTTTACCTCATTCTGTATGTAGAAGTTATTTTCCATGATTTCTAAAAATGTGCTTGATGTTTTACTTCCCTTTATCCTACTGAACTTGACACTGCTTATGGCCATTTCCTTCATCTTCAGGACATAGTCTTCCGAAGTGATCAATTTATCATTAATCACATATATTTTTGGCAACCCTTTCTGGATTAATGCTTCAATTCTATTACAAAACCTATTCACTCCTAGCTCTAGTGTTTCACATATTTCTTCCAATTGATCAATAATGTTCCTTTTAGTCAAAACTTTCTTCACTTTGAAAATAGTGGCAGTCCTGTCAATGGTTCCTAATTCTTCAAGTTCATATTTACACTTAGAATTTAGGAATCTGATAATGTTGGAGGCTTACGTGGGCATATCTCCAAGCTTTTCCCTTACCTGAACAATGGTTTTTGTGGCTTTTTCTATCAATTCTTCCTATTCAAAGATGATTTGGATACATGGCGAAATCTCATTCATACAATCTATAATACCATCCAAATGGTTGTCTCACGAATTGATGTATCTTTTTCTACCTTATGCAACTTCAACTGTCTCTATGATTTCTACACTTTAGTAAGAGTAGAAGCTTTAGCTCTGGCTTTTTGTACTTCTAGAGCTTTGAGCTGCCCCCAAAAAATCTTGATCTCTTCATAATGTATTGACATGTTTTCCAATTTCTTTGTCACCTGTTCAATACTTGTAGTATGAGTGGAAGAAGTAGCTGCAGTGGTTATTCTTGTTGTTGGAAGCTGAGAAGTGGGTATGGAATCCAGGGGGACAATGGCCATCTTCTGACTACTCTCTCTTTTATCATCTTCTCCATTTCTGCCTCCATCTGTCTGATATGTATATTTTTCTCTATGATCAACTTCCTCATGTCAGCCTTCTCTTCCTCATTTTCTTCAATGTATTTGGTCAAGGGATCCTCTGTAGCTAGCAACTTAACGTGCTTTCTCAATGCTACAATATCCAGATTTTTCTTCTTGATAATCTCCTCTGCAACATTTACATCTTTAGGATCATATCCTATTTTGACCACCAAATCTTCCAAATATTCGATCCTATTATCCTTTTCTAAGGAGGATACCTTTTCCATTTTCAACTGAGACTGAACATTGGAAAATGAAACTTGCAACTTGGACAATGAAATAGCAGTATTAGTTAATGTAGAAGATATCACCTCACTAGTTTGTTTATGCATCTCCATTTGATCAATGGGATGGATGTCTTTGGTGCTAAAATCAAATGTAGTACTCTTGTAGTCTATTTATGTTTTTGGATGTGGAGTTTGGGCCTCATGGAAGGCCATCTACATATTTCCATGCTCTGTGTCAAAAACTGATAACAATCTACTCTGCGAATTGGAGATATACTTCCAAAACTGATTATAGGTAATGTTTTTAAGAATCTCATGCTTAAACTTAATCTCTTTGTACCTATAAAAAATAGTCTTTCCCTTCTCTCCCTGGACATTCTGTGAATCTAGCTTTTTTTCCTTTTGACCTTGTGATGATGAAGGTCTAGTAGAAGATGTTACAAATGTGTTGCTTGCAGGTGGTGAGTCTGTAATTATGATGGAAAAATGCTCTTCTGTCTCTTTTTCGACATCTATCCTAGGAGTAACTTTTGCCCTTTTCTTGTAACTGATCCTGAATTCTTTGGCCTCACTACCTATTTTTGATGATGATCCCTCCTCTCTTTGTCTGGTACTAATTTTCTCCTAAGGAGTGGGAGTCTATAAACTTGAAGTGGAAAAGAGTTGTTCTTCAGCTTCCTGTAAGGTATTCTCTGTGCATTCCAACTGATTTGCATATTTTCCTATCTTAGGCCTTGAGGTATGAATGTAGGGAGTAGTTTTGTTTTCTACTCCGATTTTTGAAGTAATACACCAAGGGTCATAAGACCATGTAAAACTTAGGCTAAGATCCATCTCCCTAAGAATTTTTTTAGCTTCTTCACCTGTTGTCCTGGTATTGTATATAAATGGACCCACCTGTTCCTTTATCTGAAAATGTGATTTCTTCTTAGCCACTAGAAAATGAATGTCATCAAAATTTAACATCTATCTGATGTATACCATGGAAAAAATCCTCATGGGGAGGTATTTAGGGAGTTTTATGGTGCTAATTCGCATCCATAAACCCTGATTTTTGTGTAGTTTTGGTATCAATACCAATCTCTAGTCTTGGCTTGATTTATTAAATGTAAAATTATTTTAATATCTTCACTAATTTTTGGTTGTACTGAGATGCTTAGGATATTCGTTGATGGGTGAACAAAATCTTCAGTAAACTGGTTGTAAGAGAATTCTTGTTTCTCTTTCATGACCAATGAAGTCCAAAAAATCATTGGCTGCTGGTTTCCTACATCATCTAGCTTCTGCATTGCAAAATTGAACATATCTGCTTGATAATAAAGGAACATATAGATTAAAATGGAGGCGTAATTAAACACTTTTTATGTGGAAAATTTTAGAAACTGCTCATGAATATTATCAACCAAGAATTGACTAATTGAATACAATGGATGGCTTATTGTATGTAGAAAATATGGAGAGGAAACCTAAAATGGGGTCATCTACCCACTGATCAGAATAATAACCCAATATAATGAAATTATGGATATAATTTGTTTAACCTGATCAGGAAAGATAGATGAAGGGTATGGAGGATTCTTCTTAGGTAATTGGGCATTCTCGGGGAAGAGGATCTCAAAAAGTTTGGCTCTAGTAGTGAAATCAAGCTTATGATAAAGTTGGGTGAGGGCTTCTAAGGAGAAAGGGGCACTATTTTCCATAGGGGGAGCCAACATCATTTGGTTTATAGACTGCGTAGTAAGGGTAAAGAGGATGTCACTAGATGGGGCCATAATAGCTCTTTGGGTAGGGACATAATGGGATTGACATTTTCTGGTGAATTTAGGGGCTTGGAAGGTCAGAGGGAAGATATAATGGAGAATAGTTGACTCCTAGAGTACAATTTCATCACTCTTGTTTGTTTTCTTGTCTTCCAACCAACAATGTAACTTTAAAAACTCGCAGTCACACTGGGTTTCACTAATCCAATAACCCTGTTGGCTAGAGGAATGTGATCTTAATCTACGGAGGGAGGGATTAATGGATTGAAAATTTTCTCTTGGGCTTTAATCTTTGGAAGAATGACTATATAAACGAAAAGTAACAGTAAGAGAAAGGATGAATTTCTGGGAATCAGTTCAAGCTGAATGAATTTTCAGGGGAGAAGAGACAAAGTGCTAAAAATTGTGATCCGGTTCAGGTCGACGAAATGCTCTAAAAATGGTTGTTGTGTAAAAATTGTCAATTACAGAGAATGAGCAATGAAAGGGAGAAAGGAGATGTTTTGAAAGTTTTTTAAAGGTAGAGAATGGTGAAATTCATTGGAAGTGGTGTGGGATCATTATGTTTGAATGGTTACCCAAGAAGGCGAATTGAATGATGAACAATTATTTTTATTGGGAGAGGAATTAATTTGGTAACAACTAGGCGACATGGAAGGAGGTGAGTGGTAGATGTATTGTGGTAGGGACGCGGTAAAGTGGGTGAGGGGAAAGAAGTTTTGGAGGGTGTAGAGGGTGGTAAGTAGTATTTCAAGGGGGGGTGCAAAATATGGAGAGGGTGCCACGTAGGGATGGGGCCCGGAGAAAGAAACAACCATTTTGGACCCCCTCCCCCCCCCCGACAGTAAAGGTAGGATGGAGAGGGGGAGATGAAAGTGAATGTGGGCCATGGATCATGAGGGGGAGAGGATCGTAATGTCTTGACAACAATGTCGATTAACCATATATGACAAAACGAATTTGTCCATATGTGCCTTTACTTTTTGTATTTTGGACTTAGGATCAAGGTTAGGAATAAAAACATGTAAAAAAACTTTATCCAATCATGCCCCTTTGCCTTTTTACAATGTCATTAAAACTTAGGATAAAATGGCATAGGCATATATTTAAAAAACCAACTATTTTACCTACCCTTAACTAAAATAACATTTTATTTTTATAAAGGGCACACTTAGACTAGAAAACCCACATTATTTTCTTTTATAAAAAATGAAAAACTATCTAAATCATATCCCTTATTTCTCCTATTGATTCATATTAAACATTTGAACCAATGTCATTTTCTACCTAACTACTAATTCACCAATATTAGCCTATTTGGAAAATCTTTATTCTCTAACCTAATTTACAGAAATTTAAATATGTTTAACCATGATTACACTGCATGATTAAGCAAATAGCTAGTCGCTATGGCATTTTGAACAAGCTGCACACAACCTTTATTTAACAATGATGAAAAAAGCTATCTATAAATAGTGGCATTTACTCGCAAAATGTTAAATATTTTTTTTTTTCTTTTGATGGGGTTCTATCTTTCATTCTTTTTCAATATTTTTGCTTTTCCTCTTTTTTTATTTATTCCATCTTTTCAATTTTTATTCTTTTTTTCTTTAATTTGGAAATCATTTGCAGATTAACAATTATTTACAATATAAAATTCCTGAGATACAATACTCAAATACCTTGAGATCTTATAAATTATAGGACCCTAATAGTAGCTCCATCTTGGGATGCAACTCTCTGTTGGAAATAAGAATGAGAGGGGGGGGGGGGTGAATCACTATTATTAAGTCAATTATTTTTCCTTTCACACCCAGATCATATACGCTACATCAGTTAGTGAAAACCACGTATATACGCAACTACAGAAAAGGAAACCAGTGTATATCATGCAGACTTATAATTTAATTTATTCTACATATGTTGATCATTAATTTGTGCATCAAAATCATATAAACAATAACCAGGAACAGTAAAACAGATTAGAAGACAATCACACACAAGAACACAAGATATAAGGTGGAAACCCAATGTGGGTGAAAACCACCTGCTGCAATTCGTCTCTATCTTATTTTAATTAGAAACTTCTTTTTACAATGTTTCTGTACTGGTACAGACTTATACCAGTACGCAGGCTTCAACCTGCAGAAGGCTACAACCTTCTCTCATTCTCCAGCCTCTCCTGGAAGGGAGCTACAACCCCCTTAGCTCTTGTACTAGCTGAGGTACTAGTACGTAGGTGCTGACCTACAGAAGGCTACAACCTTCTCTTTCTTCCAGGGATCACGTTTCATAAATTTTCAGACTTGATCCATGAATAAAATCAATCAAACATCAAGAATCTCTGCATTAAACAATATCCTTTTCACCAATCTAAACTGAATCAAATAGACATTTCTCTGACAGCTGTACCCAGAACATAGTAATAGTAACGATACACCAATTCCGAACCCAGATCACTGCAATAATTAACAGAAGCAGCTAGAACATAATTTAAGAGACGTACGCTACTTCAATATTCAGAAACCTACGTGCATATGCTTCTGTGTTAAGACCAACCTGCGTATACGCACTTTTGACTTACAGAAACAGCGTGTATACGCGCATTTGCTTCATTGAACCTGTGTACAGATCTATAAAGATAATTCACTCCTTCAAATATTTAGACATTAGTTAACCCAGATTATCAAAATTATATATCAAGCATGCGCCACATATAACAGATCAAAATCATACAAAGATACTATTTCTCAAGCCTTAAGACTTTGACCCATCAATAGAACTTACACTTTTCTTTGCACTTAGGTTCCTCCTTCATTCAGATCCAGCTTTGCACCATAACCCCAATCACTAGTATTCCAGATCTAGCACTTTATGAGATATTCAATAATTCAGATCATAACCTTGCCTAATGATCTCCTTCCTATTTTATAGTCTTGGGCCTTTCACAATACCACGGTCCAAAACCATAACAAATCAATACCATGGACCCAATACTTGGGATCAACACTTCGGACGAGATACCATGGTCCAAAACCATAGGTTCAAATACCAAGGACTAAATACCATGGACCAAACATAAGTTCTCCCACATGTACGCACTTTTCCTTGCATGAAAGTGTGTGTATACGCATAAGCATCTTTGGAACGACTAACCCGGGTGTATACGTGGCTTAATCATAATGAACCTGCGTATATATATTTTTCTTTAATTCTAAGAGCCTGAACTTAGATCTATTACCAGAGTGAGTTGCCATCAAGGACAACACCTGTGCCATAGCGCCAAACCTATGTCATAATGCCAACAATCTCCCCCTTTGGACTTGATGGAAACCCTAAGATCCTAAAATTCATTCTCCCCCTTTGTCATCAAGGGCAAAGGGTTATGCTCCCCCTGAGTACATGCTGAAATATCTGCTCTGTTGTGCTGACCATGCTCCCCCTGACTGTAGGCAAGATCTGCAAAAAGATGTTCTTCAAGAAGAACCATGACTTATACATCATAAAAGATCTTCCTATCACCAAAATATTCTATACAAACATCCATCACCCAAACAAGTGGGGATCATCCACCCAAACAAGTGGGGATACATCAGAAGTTTACATATGACAACCAATTACATTACATCATTCATCCCAGGCATAGTGGGGAAACCAAAATAGGCCATTACATGACCTTGACAATAAAAGATATACATGACATAGAGACGAAAAGACCAACAAATATTAGCAGCATCACTATTCAGATCAGCAACCATGTTCTCCTTCCTTCTGCACCTGATCCATCTGAAACCAAAAACAGCTTGTGTAAACAAACCAAGAGTTTCTAATGTAAAGCCAACAATGCATTATTAGAAGTATAACTGCTCCCCCTGAACCTATGCCAGATGGTCTTTGTCAGACCCATATCAGACTCTCTTCAACTATAGTCTTCCCCACTGATTTCCTTCAAACCAACATATACGCGACTGTATCTGCATAAACCTGTGTATGTACACAGATCCTCCTCATACAACTCGCGTACAACCACTTTTCTCTAAAAAAGATAGGTTTCAATAGCGAGATGATGCATCAACTACTCCCAGCTTCTGTCTGAGGTATTCAAAAGTTTCCGTGCACAGTGGTTTGGTGAGAATATCAGCAACTTGTTCCTTAGAGGGAACATACTCCAATTTGACCTTTTGTTCCAGCACTTGCTCTCGGAGAAAATGGTACTTGATTGGTATGTGCTTAGTCTTTGAATGCATGACTGGATTCTTTGAGATACTGATAGCACTTGTATTATCAAAAAAAATGGAGATAGGTGGAGTACAAGTGATTTGAAGATCTTTCAATGTTTGCATCATCCAAAGGAGCTGTGTGCATCAAGATGCAACAGCTACATATTCTGCTTCAGCTGTAGATAAAGCAACAGAACTTTGTTTCTTACTGAACCAAGATACTAATCTAGGACCCATGAAGAATGCACCACCACTAGTGCTTTTTCTGTCATCCACGCTTCCTCCCCAATCCGCATCTGTATATGCATGAAGTGTGAGATCTGTATCTCTAGGATACCATAAGCCATAGTTTTGAGTTCCTTGAAGATACTTGGAAATTCTTTTAACTACCTAAAGATGAGTTTCCTTTGGATTTTCCTGAAACCTTCCAACTATTCCCACTACATGCATAATGTCTGGTCAGGTACCTGTTAGATAGAGTAGACTACCAATCATGGATCTATAGGTTGGTTGATGTACTGCTTCCAATTCATCATTTGCGCTGAGGCTGCATCCTGTCACCATAGGGGTACATACTGGTTTTGAATCCTCCATCCCATATTTCTTCAAGATCTATTTGAGATACTTGGTTTGTGATAGAAAGATGCCATCTTTATTTTGTTAGACTTGTAAACCATGAAAATATGTGAGCTCACCAAGCATAGACATTTCAAACTCTTTCTTCATTACTAAGGCAAAATTTTGACTCATGTCATCTTCATTGCTACCAAAGATGATATCATCAACATACACAACAAGTATTAGCAACTTATCATTGTCAATTTTTATATAAAGATTGCTATCAGTTGATCCTTTTATAAAACCTTGTTGATGGAGGTATTTATCCAAGTGATAATACCAAGCCCTTGAAGCTTGTTTAAGGCCATAAAGAGCCTTTTTGAGTTTGCATACAAGCTTTGGATCATTTCCAAGGATAAACCCATCTGGTTTCTCAATATACACTTCTTCATCCAAGTCTCCATTTAGAAAGGCAGATTTCACGTCCGTTTGAAATACTTTGAACTTCTAAAAACTAGATAAAGCAAGGAACATTCTGATGGCCTCAAGTCTAGCAACGGGAGAAAAAGTTTCTTCAAAGTCGATTCCTTCTTGTTGAGCATACCCTTTACAAACAAGTCTGGCTTTGCTTCTAATAACTTCCCCATTTTCATTCAACTTGTTTTTGAATATCCATTTTGTCCCTATGAGATTCTTATCTTTAGGTCTAGGAACCAACTCCCAAGTGTTATTATTTTCAATCTGCTCAAGTTCTTCATCCATTGCCTTGACCCAACATTCATCTTTGCATTCCTCTCTTACATTTTGTGGTTCAGTGGAGGAGAGCAATGCTAAATAGCTTGAAGCTTCTGCAATTGTTCTTCTTGTTTGTATACCAGCCTCTTTTTTCCCAAAATTTGAGATTCTGGATGATTCTTCTGAATGTACCTGGATGGAGTCTTTTCTTCTATCCTTATCTGTTCTTCTGGTGCCTCATGGGTTTCTTCTTCATCATGAATCTAATTTTATGTTGATGGATAATCCTCATCATCTTCGAAGTCTTCAGATCTTACCTGCCTAGGAGTGATTTCTTCTTCATCAACCACTACATCAATGCTTTCAACAATTTTTCCAAGCCTTTTATTGTAACACTTGTATGCTTTGCTGTGGGGAGACTAACCAAGGAGATTGCCTTCAGCTGCTCTATGTTCAAACTTGCCAAGATTTTCATCAATATTTTTGATATAGCATTTGCTCCCAAAAATTTTGAAGTATTTTACCGTGGGAGTCTTACCATACCATAGTTCTTGAGGAGTCTGAGTGCTGTTTACCTGGACGTTTGTCTTGTTGAGAATATTAACTGCTGCAAATGCGGCTTCACCCTAGAAGGTTGTGGGAGTTCCAGACTCATCAAGCATAGCACGAGCCATTTGTTGAACCGTTCTCTTCATCCTTTCCACTTCTCCATTTTGCTGAGGAGTCCTAGCTGTAGATAATTCCCTTATTATTCCATGTTCTTCACAAAAATCGAAAAATTCATTTGAGGTAAATTATTCTCCTTGATCAGACCTGAGACATTTGATTCTGCGATCTGATTCATTCTCCACCAAGGCTTTGAATGATTTGAACTTTTCAAAGGCTTTGTCTTTGTGCTTCATAAGTCATATCTAACACATCCTTGAAAAATCATCAATGAATAATATAAAATATTCTTCTCCTCGAGGTGACCTTTTCCTAGATGGACCACATACATCAGTATGGACAAGTTCAAGTGGCCTGCTAGCTGATCCTTCCTTCTCAAGGAAGTTATTTCTGGTTTGCTTGCCAAACTGACATGATTTGCATATTATATTGTCTGGAATTTTGATGTCTGGAAGACCACGAACTCCCTGATATTTGCATGCTTTCTTATATGAGAGAAGCTTAGATGCCCCAATCTTTTGTGCCATAGCCAGTGTTCATCATTCTTGCTCAGATAGCATTATTGTTGTCCTCCCTTGAGAATGTATAGATTATTTGGAGTCCTTATGCCTTTGATCACTGTTTCTCTTGTATCAATCTCACGAACAATACATCCATTTGATTGAAATATCACCTCATTTCCTTGATCACACATTTGACTGACACTCAATAGATTATGCTTTAAGCCATCAACATACATAACATTTCCTGCTTTGACCTTTTCTTTTAAAAGAACAGAACCTTTACCTTTTACGAGTGCGGGGGTGTCATTTCCAAATGAGACCTTCTTCTCCTTTTCTAAGGCACTATGTGACTGAAGTTTTTCTTTATCACCAGTCATATGTTTCGAACATCCACTATCGATGTACCATTGATTTTCCTGCCCTTCCGCATATAGGGCTATACCACATCTTTCTGGTTGCGGTTCTTTCATCCTCCATGTTTTGGCATTTGAGGCTTGTTCCTTCTGAGTTGTTTGTCGAAACCTGCTCCTACATTCAGACTCTTCATGACTGAAGTTGTTACAAATAGAACATTCTATTTCATTTTCAAGAGTAGAAAAGTTATTGTAGGTCCTTTTCATGATCCCAGTCATACTTCTTTGTTTTTGAGCTTCTCTAGTCATGATTGTCTTATAGGCAACACATTGAGCTGCTTTGTGACCAAAGTTATGACAAGAGAAACATTGGCCATTGAAGAAACTCCTGCGATTATCAAATCTACCATCCAAATGATTGTAGTTTCTATTGACATCCATTCTTGAGGAAAATTGAGAAGGTTTTACCTGTGGCTGGTTGTAGCTTCTGTTCATCCTTAAAGTAGATTTCCCCCGATTTACCTGGTAGTCTTTGTTCATTCTTGAGGTAAATTGTCCCTAATTTACCTGGTGATCTCCATTTGGCCTTTGCTCATTTCTCCTTGTTGCATCAAGATAACTTTTGGAGGTGGATGGTTTCTGCGCTTGAGATGCTTCTCCATTATATCCCAGACCTGTCTTGATTAGTGGAGAACGCTGCACTTTGATAATCTCATCTAAAGTTTCAGATCCTTTAACAAATCTAAGATTAAGAGCTTTTGTTTTCTCAATCTCTTTTCTAAGTCCCATAATTTCACATTCTAACTTTTCATGATGTTTTTCCCTTTCATCTAGTTGAAATTCCAGAGTACAAATAATCATATTTTTCTCTTCTAAACAAATTTTGAGTTTAGAAATCTCTTCATAAAGACCTTCTTCATCTATAGCATCCAAAAAATCATCATCTTCAAAAGCCATTAAAAGTCTATAATTATTACCTTGTTCATCTTCATCACTATTTGAAAGCCCATCACTGTCTTCATGAGTGTAATAGCTTTTTTTATTTACATTCTATTTTCTGCTCCATCTAACTGGTTCCTTGCCTTTTTCAAGCTTATCTTTATGAGGACACTTGGAAGCATAGTGACCGACTCTTCCACAAGCAAAACATTTGAAGGGTAACTTACCTCTGAATCTTCCAGCACCCCGTTGAAGGTTTTTTACAAAATTCGATTCTTCCTCTTCTTCTGACATATGTCCTAAGTCATAGGAATCTCCTTTTCCCGAGGCCTTGAATGCGACTTCTGTTCTGTCTGATTGTCCCCCTTTCCTCATTTCATAAGCGGTTAGAATTCTGTGTAGTTGCGACATGGTAAGGCTCTGTAGATTCTATTTTTCTTCTATTGCAGAAACTTCTGATTCAAACTTAGAAGACAAATACCTTAGAACCTTTTCGACCAAAACAACCTCTTTTATTTCTTCACCCAAGTTTTTCATATAATTAACAATCTCATATATAGGTAGGAAATAGTTAGCCACACTTTCATCATTGTGCATTCTGAAATTTTCATACTAAATTCTGAGGGTTTGAAGTTTTGCTCGTTTTACCTGTTCATCTCCTTCATAGCTCAGAACGATCTTGTCCCATATTTCTTTTATGGTTTTGAGCTGCATAACCTTGATGAATTCTATTTGAGATAGACTCCCTAATAGAGTATTGATAGCCTTTCCATTTGTTTCATACCTCTTCTTCCTAGCCGGATCTATAGGAGTTGCTGAAGGAAATGTGTACCCTGTATCTATGATATCCTAGACTTCTGTACCAAGAGATTGAAGGTAGGCTGTGATTCTTACCTTCCAATAGACGAAGTTGGTCCCATCAAAAATTGGTGGCCTGATTGATGCTTCTCTCTCATAGTTGCTCATGATGATAGATCTTCCTTCAAGCGATCAAGCTTCTTCTAAAGGACCTGCTCTGATTCCAATTGTTGGAAATAATACTGAGAGGGGGGGTGAATCAGTATTATTAAGTCAATTATTTTTCCTTTCATACCTAGAGCATATACGCTACTTCAGTTAGTGAAAACCGTGTATATACGCAACTACAGATAAGGAAACCAGCGTATATCATGCAAACTTATAATTTAATTTATTCTAGAGATGTTGATCATTAATCTATGCATCAGAATCATATAAATAGTAACCAGGAACAATAAAACAGATTAGAAGACAATCACACACAAGAACACAAGATATAAGGTGGAAACCCAATGTGGGTGAAAACCACCCGCTGCAATTCTTCTCTATCTTCTTTTAATTAGAAACTTCTTTTTACAATGTTTCTATACTGGTGCAGACTTATACCAGTACACAGGCTTCAACCTACAAAATGCTACAACCTTCTATCGTTCTCCAGCCTCTCCTGGAAGGGAGCTACAACCCCCTTAGCTCTTGTACCAGCTGAGGTACTAGTAGGTAGGTGCTGACATATAGAAGGATACAACCTTCTCTTTCTTCAAGGGACCATGTTTCATAGGTTTTTAGACTGGATCCATGAATAACATCAAGAATCTCTGCGTCAAACAATCTCCTTTTCACCAATCTAAACTGAATCAAATAGAAACTTCTCTAACAGCTGTAGCCAGAACACAGTAATAGTAACCATACACCAATTCCGAACCCAGATCACTGCAGTAATCAACAGAAGCATCTAGAGCATAATTTAAGAGACGTACGCTACTTCAATATCCAGAAACCCGTGTGCATATGCTTCTGTGTTAAGACCAACCTGCATATACGCACTTTTGACTTACAGAAACAGCGTGTATATGTGCCTTTGCTTCACTTAACCTGCATACAGATCTATAAAGATAATTCACTCCTTCAAATATTCAAACATTAGTTAACCCAGATTATCAAATTTATAGATCAAGTGTGCGCCACATATAACAGATCAAAATCATACAAAGATACTATTACTCAAGCCTTAAGACTTTGACCGATCAACAGAACTTATCCTTTTCTCTGCGCTTAGGTTCCTCCTTCGTTCAGATCTAGCTCTACACCATAACCGCAATCACCAGTATTCCAGATCTATCACTTTATCAGATATTCAATAATTCAGATCATGACCTTGCCTAATGATGTCCTTCCTCTTTTATAGTCTTAGGCCTTTCACAATACCACAGTCCAAAACCATAAAAAATAAATACCATGGACCCAATAATTGGGATCAACACTTCGGACAAGATACCATGGTCCAAAACCATAGGTTCAAATACCAAGGACTAAATACCACGGACCAAACATAAGTTCTCCCACATGTATGCACTTTTCCTTGCATGAAAGTGTGTGTATACGCATACGCGTCTTTGGAATGACTAACCCACGTGTATACGCAGCTTGATCACGATGAACCTGCGTATATATATTTTTCCTTCATTCTGAGAGCCTGAACTGAGATCTGCTACCAGAGTGAGTTTCCATCAAGGAAAACACCTGTGCCATGGTGCCAAACCTGTGTCATAATGCCAACACTCTCCCTGTGAGGTGCCAAGAACATTTGATTAGTAGCCTTGCGTGTTCTATTTTAACAATATCCACTCTTGATTTCTTCTATTATATTACTTATGGTAACTTATCGATTGAAGCTTAGTGCCTTCTCTACAGGCTTCAACTTCTGTCAATAGGTCACCCAATCAAAATAATAAAAACAATGATACTTACATTGGTTGATGCCAGAAAATTTCTAGTGCTAAGAGAAATAGTGCTTCAACATTTGTCCATTCACAGGTCCACCACGCATTTCTGTCACATCTAGATGTTTGAGAAAAACATCATTGTGTCCTCTGAAAGCATAAATGACATAAGGTCTTGTCCATAGATTGTCAAATTTTCCATGCTTTCCTTTGTCCTCTTTTCTAGAATCCCACATTAAAACTTTATCACCCAAGGTGAAATCATCTGCTTTAGTTCTTCTATCAAAAACATTTTTGATATTCTCCTGGATGTCCTGAGCCTTATTATAGACTTCTTCCCTAGATTGCTACAATTGGATTATCTGATCAATTCTTCTTTGGATGTCATTAGGCTCCACCTGGAATTCTTGAATTATCTTCATGACTGGAACTCCTAAAGAGGATGGAAAAACAACATCCATTCCATAAACCAATTGGTATGGTGACATTCCAATTCATTTCTTAGTTGTGAGCCTATCAGCCCAAAGTGCATTTATCAACTTGTTGTGCCATGACTTTTTGTTCTCTTCTAATAGCTTGTTAATAATGTTTACCAAACTCTTATTTGAAGATTCAACCAACCCATTACCCGATGGGTAATAAGCAGTTGAATGTCCCAAAGTAATATGGTATTTGTTGCAAAAATCTATCATTTTCTTGGATTTAAAAGCTTCAACATTATTTGTAATGAGCTTGTTTGGATAGACAAATCTAGACATGATGTTGGTTTCTAGAAATTTGATAATAACATCATCAGTATCCAGTCTGGAAGGTGTGGCATCAATCCATTTAGTGAAGTAATTAGTAGCGATGAGGATCCATTTATGTTGGGCAGAGTATGGTGGATGGATTTCTCCAATGAAATCCAATCCCCATTGTTGGAAAGGACTTTCAACAGATATGGGTTTCAAAGGTAGAGGCAATAAATTTCTTTTACCCTCAAATATTTGGCATTTGTCGCAAGAGGTTACCTTCTTATGAACATTAGGGAAAAGAGTAGTCTAGTAACAACTAGATCTAAGGATCTTATTAGTAGTGGTTTTCCAGTATAGATGTCCACCACAATCGCCTTCATGGAATTCCTCCATTTTTCTTTCTGCATCATCTTTAATATCTTCTTTAGTAAAATACCACCAACATCTTTCCAATATAAAACATTATCTATGATGCAAAATTTCACTACTTTCAATTTTAGAAATCTAGCCTTTGTCTTTTTTTTTTCACTTACTGGTTCACGGATACCCGGGTCAGTGGGTAGCCGCTACGTCTAGGGTTTTTAAACTCTGAGTGGATGCCACCCGAAGGGCATCAACACCCCTCGACCTATTTACTGACCTAACCCCAAGAGCTTTCGGGATTCGACCCTGTGACCTCCCATTGGCGAGGCACTTGATTTGACCGATTGAGCTAACTCTTGGGGCTATCTAGCCTTTGTCTTAATTAAACCAAGAGGAGCATTTAAATTCAATAAAACAAAAATGAGGTCTGCATACTAGGGTGAGGTCATAAAAGCCTCATCTAATTGTGGATTCATTTGTTCCTCTTGATCATCTAATGCAGCTACAAAGTTGATATCTAATGCATTAAAGTTATATTCATCCATCAATTTGACCAACTCTTGTCCTTTGCTAAGCTCGGTTGGCTTGATTTCCATGTCATACTCAAGAATGATGGTAATCCATTTGCCTCTTTTACCATCCAGTCCATTTTGGTTTAAAATATCCTTAACTACAACATTTGGTACATAAGAAATTATGTGAGAATGGGGGATATACACTCTGAAACCTTTAATTGCTTTTATCAATGCAAAAGCTTGTTTTTCCATCATATTATATTTCAGTGCAGCATCCCTTAAAGCCTTGCTAAAGAAATCAATGGTTTGTTCAAATCCATAATCATTTTTCTATAAAAGGACAGCTACCATAGTGTGTTCAGAAGCAAATGAAAAGGTTATAAAATCCTTAGTGAAATGTGGACTAATTAGGACTAGTGTTTTTGTGAATGATTGTTTAACTTGATCAAATGATTGCCTAGCTTCAATGTTCCATATGATTTATGAATCTATTTTTATCATATTTGTTGTGTTTCTGAGAAGTTCTGTAAGGTTAGGGATAAATATTCTTAGGAAGTTTATTCTACCAATAAATGGTTGAAGTTCTTTAATGTTCCTAGGATGATTAATTTTCAGAATAGCTTCAATCTTTTTGGGATCCATTTTAATACCTTCCTTAAAGATGATATAACCAAGAAGTTTTCCCTCTTCAAGGCCAAACAATGTTTTCTTAAGATTTACTGAAATCCCAAACCTTTTGCATTTCTCAAATACTCTTCTCATATGTAACATATGTTCTTGATGAGTTTTAGAATAAATAGTGATGTCATCTAGATAGATCAAAATAAACCTACCAATTTCATTAGCAAAAGGAATATCCATTGCTCTTTGACATGTGGCTCTAGCATTCATTAACCCGAAGGGCATATTCACATACATGAAGGTACCCCATGGAGTAGTAAATTTTGTTTTATTATGATCATCAGGGTGAAATAAAACATGATTATAACCTAAGAAACCATCTAATAAATCAATCCTGGAAGACCCAACTACCTTCTATAGAATATGATCCATTTTTGGTAAAGGGTAGGGTTCTTTTAGGGAGACTTTATTAAGGTTCCTAAAATCTATACATAATCTGATTTCACCTGTTTTTTTCCTAGTTCATATTATCTAGTACTGTTGGTCGATGTTTCACCTCCATTGTATATTATCGGTTAGGGTAAGGCATTTTACAGGAGATGGCTAAAGAAGCCAGACTGTTTCGAATAATATTTTATTTTCTAGGAATTGCAGAAAGGTCATATTCAAGAAAACTCTCTAGAAAATCAAGCACAACAATCCTGGGGTGTTTAGCTGAATACTCTCCTTTAATTTGTTTTATAATTAACTCAACATCCCATTGAATGGAGATTCCATTAGCACCTAATTTTTTCAACAACTGCAATCCTAATATAAGGGCTTCATACTCTGTTATGTTATTGGTACATTGGAAATTGAGCTTGTATGAGTGACCCTCAGCATGATTGTTTCCCATGTTTACCACCCATATTTATGCTCTAGAACCATATTTGCTACAAGATCCATCAAAGGTCATATTCCGAAGAGATTCATGAAGAGTGTTTAGTTCTATTGTTTGTATTTGGTTTGGATCTATTTCAGAAATCTCAATTTCGGCATTGATCACCTGAGTGTTGATGTCTCCATCATTATAAAGAATGAAAGAGTCTAAATCTGAGTGGACAGAGTAAAGAGGATAGTTCTGAGGCTTCTCTTGACTATTCACCATGAATTTCACCAAAGTCTCCCTATATAATATTCTTTGTTGAATAAAGACTAGTATGGTGGAAAAGGTCATATCCATCTATAGGTTACTTTGTAATTTTGCTCCACATGAGCGTGACAACATACCATCCTTAGGGGGAATATCTGCAACCACTATGTCCATTACTATACTTTTGGCAGGGATTTGAGCTAAAGTAACACATTGATATTTGATGAGATCTACACATCTTACTTTGCTGGAATCAAAAGAATATAAGTCTTTCTAAGGCCTGGTAATGTCAAGTCCCAGTTTCTACACCACAACTTTAGGCATTAAATTATGGGATGCACCTGAATCTAACATAAAATTATGGAGAATCTTGTCATGAATATTTAGGCTGACATAGAATGGAGGAACTCCTCCTTCCTGTGGTTTTCCCTCAACTTCCAGTCCAACTAAGATTTTAGGTTGGTCATCATTCAGATCTACAGAGTCTGTGTTTTCCCCTATATTTAGAGCTTTCATTACTTGGGCTCTGTACATGTTTTTGTTCATTAACTCTGTTAGAGGAATACGAATTTTGAGTTTTTCTAATTCATTCTCAATGTTGAACGATGTTTGAATCTTAATCAGGTTAGGAAGGTCAGATTAATTTGTAATTTATTTTGTTATAGGCCCTTTTCATTGAATTTTGGTTGAGATATCAGTCTGAGTAGTTTTAGAAACACTATCAAATATCATTTTGACAGGAATTTCTACTTTCTTTTTACCAGGATTATAAACAACTTTCTTAGGAAAACTATCTGTGGTTTTCCTAAGATTAGTTTCACAGGAGTTTCTAGCAGGATTCTTAGAGTTTTTGATGTTGAAAGTGTCTGAATTCCTTTTTCTCCTAAGGTTATACTACCTATGGAATTCCATGATGGCATTTTCAAAACCTTTTTTATATTCATCTGATTCCTTAGAGTCAAGTTCAGTTTGAGCTAAGAGAAAAACTTCTTACTCCTCTTGAGTGAGAAAAACAGTTTCATCATCATTTATTCCCATCATGTTTATTTTATTGTCATCTAAATATTCAATGATATTACCCTCATCATCAGTATAGTTTTCCTGAAAAGGAGGTCGGGCCTGCTAGTCTGGCCCCTTTTGTTCTTGTTGTTTTATTTGGTGAACATTTGTCCTAAAGTTTTGGTTCCTATTTTGAGGAGCAGTTTGGTTTTCTCTCATTTGAGCTTGATCATTTATGTTTACTCTTTGCATCATCTTTTCCACTACCCTCGCGAGGTTATCAATTTTTTTATCAGAGGCAGAATTGAAAGGCTCTTCTTTAATGGTAAACTTGCATTCAGATTTTAGTTTTCCTTCTTGGCTAAGATGTTAGCTTCAACTTTTATAGCATTAGCTTGCATTTATTCCAAAATTGTCAGATCTCTCTTTAAGTTGATATTCCATGTCTACATCAAAATCATCAGGATAATAAATTAAAGCTAGGCTAGGGGAGGGCTTCATGTCTGTAGGAATTGCATTGTAAACAATATTAAACTATTCACAGTATTCTTCCACAGTTTCATTTGGTTTTCTTTTCAGCATTTCGTATTCATTTAGGAGTTCAAGTGGGATTTTCTTGATTTCCCATCTAGCTAAGAAATTTTGATGGAATGCATCAAGGTTAGCTATGCTTCCATCAGGTAAACTCCTAAACCATTTTTTGACATCACCTCTTAAACTTTGAGCAAACAATCTCATTTTTACATAAGCTTCATCTACTTCTTGAAGGCCAAAAACATCATTCATTCTATCCACATGTTGATGAGAAGTATGAGAGTCATTATTATCAAAGGTATGAATTTTGGACTGCTAATCTCTAGGCATAGCATTCAGCTGGCCTGGTAACACCAAAGGTGCATACCTACCTACCATAGCTAGTCTGAGAGTTTGACTGGAAGGTGGACTTGTGGTAAGTGTATTTGTGATAACTACAGGGATAGTAGGAATAACAGTTTGAGATATTACAAGTGAAAAAGTAGAGACTATGGAATGAGTAGGACTAGGGGATTGTAGATTAACGGAATGGGAAGATTGGTTGGACAAAGAAGTTTCTGCAACAGTTAAAGCTGTAAATTCAACAGATTATTGAATATAAGCTTCATCAATGGCTTGGTTTAAAACAGAAACTAGATCCTGCAATTTATCAAAATGTTGTAGGGATTCAAGATGAGGATCTATTTCAAAAGGCTGGGTTTGGGGTATATATGGTTGTGGAATGGTTTTATCGATGATAGTCTGATCTAGAAAACTCTCAAATTTTTATTTAACAAACTATGATGGAAAGGAAAATCAAACTTTATATCTTGAATAATTTCAAATTTGTCTGGAAGAGAGTTAGACCTTGACAAAGGATTATTCTTAGGAAGAGAATTGAACCTAGACAAAGGACTATTACTACCCTGACTCTGTGGAAAAAATTTCTCTCACCAATTTCTCTGGATTATCTATAAATTTAGCAGGGTTAGGATCAGGGTGAGCTCTAGTGAAAATTATTTTGGGAGCCAAGTCTATTAAAATTCATCACACAGCTAATAAAATCAAAATTAATGACACATTCAAATATATAGAAGATTACAACCTCAAATGAGGTATTTCATAATGATATAACAATTTTAATTTCTATAAACATTGATTAAATACCAGGGAATAATAATTTTTCAATTTAAAAAGTATTCATTCCCCAGTATGGTCACCACTATGTTGTCGTTCTGTACTTTTGAGGATGAGGGAGTAAACACATAGGACAACATCAAAACCACTTTGGAAGTTGGGATCTAGCCATGACAAATTTAGAGAGAGATCTCTCTATAAAATTTAGCTTTATTTTATGTAAATTTTAGGCTATTTATGATTGTACTGATCATTTTTGATTGAATGGTTTGGTTGATTAAACTTTCATAATTCCATTGGGCTATGGAGTCTAAAGATTTAACTGGATTTGCATCAAATTTTAGAGGAGTTTCACAGGGAAATCTAGGTTGTACTATTTGGATCTTTCATAATATTAAATGGGTTGTGAAATAGTAGAAATGTAAGATTTAATAGAAATTAAGGAGAAATTAAAAATTCCTAAATTTGACTTCAGTAGAAAACATGAAAATTACTAACAGCTAGAATAGGGTGTGCTAGGTTCCTATACCAATAGGGGTCATAATTTTGAATGGCTAAGGTTAAGCCTTGTAATATGTACATACCTTTGCTTCTTGCAAATGTTTTCCATATTGAAAAATAAAAAATGAAAAGAGGGTATGTCCTAAAAGAAAATTAAAGGACAAAAAGAATAAAGAAAGAGGTCCAAAAAAGTGAAAAACATGAATCCCAAAAAACAAAAAAAGACCATGAAAGTGTGTAAGACTAAATGCGACTACCATTTACTTTATGCAAAATAATGATTGTGTGTAGGTTGTGATTCATGCCACAATCCAGGGTAATCAAGCGATTTAATCCTGATTATACCATGCTTTTATATTTCGTTTTGATAGTTAGAGAATAGAATCTGACCAAACTGTTTAATCTTGGCAGATCATTAGATTACATAGAGTAAAATAAAAGGAGCTCATCAGTTTAATATGAGCCCTTTTAATGATATAGTGATAAAATTAGATAGTTTTCTTTGTGAAAAGAAAATAAAATGTTTTAATAAGGGTTTTTTAGTCTAAATGCACCCTAATAAAGTGAATAAAAATGGTAGGACAAGTAGATGGGTAAGTAGAAGAAAGGTTGCAGAAATATGATGATAAGGCAAAAAGCATATTTATCATCTCTCATCATAGGTTTCAAATGTAAATGGTCAATCAAGCATGATGGATTTCAACGTTAATTGATTAACTTCCCCCATTCATTTTGCCTATTTGACTTAACTAATTTCCCGTAATAAATTTCTAAGTACTAAAAAAAAGAAACTCTAAGTCAAAGGGGCTCAGAGCATTTCTCTGACTTCTGGAGGGACCGAACCCTCGGCTCAATGACTTATAGATACCTAGTGTCAAATTCCCCTCATTTTCCCCAATAAAACCCATTTTAATAAGGTCAAAACATTATTTTCCTAGGGAAAGTAATCACCCCCATGTAAATTCCCCTTTCATATTAAAAAAAACCCACCAAAAACACTTTAGCCTAAGTTATAATGCATATCTGCGGAAAGCAAACAAATCACAGAAAATACATTACACCTAGCACAATTTATTTTTTTCATTTTCATATAAACTTCTAACTTTTATATATTAAATCCCTTACATTAATATCCCTAGACCTAGTTTTAACTATAAAACTATGAATTTCACCCAAACCCCGACAAAGTTCATTAACTGATCGATTCATGATTACATTAAGTAAAACTTCGCAAATCACCCCCGCTGCCTAAGTTTGTCACCCATGCTTAATCACCATACTGCTGCAATTAACACATCCCCCCACCCCACAATTAACTTCCACGCGCAATGGTGCCTCGATCACCGTCCAATTTGAAGGCCCAGAACAAACGCCCTGAAACCATTTCGGGCAGGATCCTCCATTGGATGGTACACGCCCGGAAATTCTTTCCATGAGACCACCCCAGCGACGTGTTAGTCGCTGAGTGGAATCAGGCAGCCCCTCCTAAAAACCACCTGATGCCCATAAGCGATGTGAAATAAACCGTTTACCGCCCTCCCGCTACACAACAAAGTGACCACTGTTCACCCTGTTCCCTCCAAAACAAAATTTTCATGCATAAAAGCCAAAAAGCCCCAAATCATTTGTTTTAACTGGAATTTCAATTGTAAACCTCTGTACACAAGCCCGCCACCTGCGAATGTCGAAGCCATCAATCCACGTCCAATTGCACTCCAAAGACGTCGCAGACCACCTAGAAAACCTTGCAGCCTATACAGAGCCCCTTCAACCATTTGCAGTCGCCAACCACCCTGCTCAGAACCATTTCACCCCAGTTCTAGGTATTTAAGCCACAATTCATCAAACACCCTGTCAATTTAAAAGAAACCAATGATTGAGTATTCTTAGTTAAGTTTAAAATTAACTGAAGAAACTCAAGAACTCAAGCCTACTCTATGCTGAACCACTGTTGTCCTAAAATATTGTAAATCACCTCCCCCATACTCAAATCAACAAGAACTGAGAATGGATGCCCTAATTTCCATGGATGTGAGACCCATCTCTACACCCCACTTAGACCTAGACCACCTCCCCCTGGCTAATAGGGATTTCTAGATAAAGGACACATCTGTCCAAGAATCCCCACTCAAAGTATACTATCAAGGTAGGGATAGATACTTGAACCACGCTGATGAAATTGGTCTGTGGGAGTCCACTTTACCTAAGTACCAGTTCCCCAAAGTCCATATTTTCCCAGAAATTGTATATATTTCCATGCCAACTATGTCCCCAGTCAAATAGCAGTCATGTCCCCAAACCAAGCTATACTTTTGACTATCACTGCTGAATCTATAAATGAGATGCTACAACTCCAGCCTACCCAAAACTTGACTCCCCTCTCAATTAGAGACCTGTTGGACTTATATCCCAAACTCAGCCTTGCAAGATTGGCCCAATTAATCCAAACCTTCATCATAGAAGAAAAACACATCCCAAAGGATCCTCCTCCATATGTAGCTACCATTTTCTCCTCATGGGGGAGAAATATTGTGGATATGATATCTAGTGTCCTAGGTTATACCACCAGTGAATACATTGATGAGATTATTTTAGCCTTCATGTCCATATACACTCCAGGGAAGCCTCCTGCTATCATATATGACTATGCTCAGTTCATAGCTGACAGGATGCATGAACAGTTCCTCAGAATGAGTAATGAGAGAGTCTTCAAATACTCCTCCATCTTGTATCACCTTTTCCTATATTACCAGTCAGACAGATTCCCACTTACCTTGCAAAAGTTGGACACCAAGGGCCAACCAAGATTAGTCATCTTCTGGACCCCATTGATTCATCAATATCCCCCCCCCCATTCATACAATTAATTCATAGATTCCTTTGTCCACCCTGTGATGACCATGCTTAGTGGAACCCCTCCACCAAGAATCAGTCCTTCGATTAGGAGAGTCCTTCATCTGAACGTCAATAATTAGGTGGGAGATTGGTACTTGTACCAAAACCACACTGAAATCAGAATTTGTGGGTGCCATCTTTCCCCATACAAACTACCTAAATACCTCCCAATGAGGTTATTTGTCGTGGAGTACTATAGGCAGATAACAAATTCAGATGAGGCAAACTTTGTTAAATCCAAAAAGATAGCTCATCTCAAGATAAAAGACCAATTGGGTCATTTTATTTGTAATAACATAGAAGCTGGAAAGGAGGCAGACCTCATCCTTCAGAGATCAAAATTAAAATAGAGCTTCATATAGAGATATGATCCCTTGGATTTCGTCTGCAAAAGAAGGCAGAAAAACAAGATGGCTCCCTATATCCATAACCACATCCCTGAGATAGAAAAGTATGCCAACCAATTGTAATGGGTGGAAAACATTTTGGAGGACAGGGATAATACTAAAGTTGTTGTGGAAAACACATTATTAGGTCTGGAAAATCGACTTGATTAAAATTCATTTCTGCGGGTACCACCTCAGGAAGGGACAATGAGCACTCCCCTATCATGCAGACTCCTCTGAATGAGGAGAAAAATCCCAAAAGGGGTAGGGATGAGGGATCAAGTTCAAGGAAACATGCCTTCAATGTTCAGTATGAAGGAGGCCAAAGAAAAAGGCCTAGACTCAATCCTGTGTCAGAACAAGAAGAAACTGATGGCTGAGTTGAAATCATTGATTCTGAGCCAGAACGGTGTAAGGGTATTGGTCCTTCTAAGGAAACACACCCCCATCATGCTCAAGAACCCAGATGATATAGATACAGATGAATGTAGAGGCCTCATCTTTCAGTAGACCAACATAACATGATAAAAGTATAAAAGACAAATTCAAAGAGATAAAAATGAGGAATGAAAGGTTGAAAGATGAGACATATGCTCAGCTTTTCAAACATTCTACTACAGGTCAAAATATATTGATGTTAGCCTTTGACATCAAAGAGGGGAAGATGAAGGTGTCCTTCATTCAACCAACTGTACATCAACCAAGGACACCCACTAACTACAAGAAAGTTGATTTTGAGGTGTTGGCCATGAATGTTCACCCTGGGGACCAAATAGAGTTTCACAAGCAAGTTAGAGAAATGATCTACTCCACCTTGACAGGGAAGTCCATAGTTGTTCATCAACTGCAAAGTTCCCTAAACAACATCTCAGCTCAATATCAGTTTGAACAGGCTTCATCACAAGCCAAGGACAACAGAATGAAGTCTTTGGAATACTTGATCAAAGAGATGGGACATGATCACAGAGATATCAAAGCAACAGAGGAGTTAATAAAACAGAAGAACAAGGACATTCCTTCACTAAAAAAACAGCTAAAGATACCCTCCTTGCATCATCCAAAAACACAGGAGGTGTTACAGTCTCAAACTCAACATGAGGACTTAATGGATTTAGTCCTGAAGTTGAATGATCAGTTGAGGAGCACAGAGAAGGAACTGGATGTCTTAATCCAATTGAAGCAAGGTCAAGTAGGGACCACACTAGAAACTATAATCCCTACAGTGACTATTGCAGTACCATCTACATTGGCTCCAAAAACTCCTATAGGCACTGCCTTGCCCATCACCATTGCAACATCTACATCCGCAGCTTCCACAACAAGAGCAGGTACAATAATAGATGAGGTAGCCAAGCTTGTTCATGTGATCCAAATGGATCCTAGAATACTCTCTAAGTCTTCGAAATCTTCTTAAATTCATTTAAAAGACCAAAACAATCACATGGGGAAACCTTTTAAAAATATGGAAAAACACTATTGGGAGGTGAAAAACATAAAACAGTGAAAACAGAGCTATAAGCGGAGTCAACAATGAATGCACAGTAGCCGTCAGATCTGGTTGATCAACGGTCCAGATCTGATCGGAAAATTGCAATCAGTGAAGGCTATCGGAGGATATTGGTGCGTATCATATATGTATCGCGATAGCAATTAGTAGGGTCAACGAGGACCGTCGATCAAGCATGCAAATCAATGACCCACATTGCATCGCAACATCGCATCGGCAAACAACAATAGATTGCTCACCAAACGGCCCGAGGTTATCGCGATATGTGATTGCGATCAATCACATCATGATATGGCAATCAGAGTTACATAGAGGAGCGGTTATACACACACATATATATGCGATGTGATTAGCTGGACCCGATGGGAATATAAACACTATTGCATAAGATTTGAGATCTGCCAAAAGCCATTTTTACAGGATTTTAATGTTTTAATGCATTTTAATATAAAAGTGAAATAACAAAATAGGACGGATTTCAAGAGGACCCAAAGGCAGTAAGTGGTTTGGGTTGGGTTCCACCCGATCCCACACACCGGCTGCCACGTGTCCAGGCTAAGGAGAGAGGAAAGCCACCCTTATCATGCGATTAACCTTTGTACGAAAGAGTGGCCCGTAATGGACCACAGTCGTTGGATATGGATCTCCCATATCAACGGTGGAGATGTGATAAGCAGTCTAAAGGTGGACCCGATAGGAGAATAGGACACGATTGTGAATATTTGAAGTCCGGATGAACAATGTTTTGGCGGATTTTCACAGTTTTGAATACATTTCTTTGTGTTAACAAAAAGTGTCTATTCCAGGGATTTCAAAGGCCCGATGCACTCATCCGTTGCAGAATAGGTGGTCGTCTCCCCTTAAGGCATTATGCAATGATTATTTAACATTAGAAGAGGGATTCGAGTGGACAGAGGCTGGGAGACAGAAAGCTGAGTAGACGAAATGAATAAGCAGCATAGAATGGCTTTAAAAGCCACATACTAACATAAACAAAGGCAGACAGTATTGAAAGCAGTGTTGAGACAGAGAGTCAGTAAGGAGAGTTTGTGTACTCAAAAGAAACTTGGGGGATCCAGGTAAAGCCTTATTGTTTTGTATCTATTGTGTGAGGCTCAATTTGAGCTCACTGTACTTCTGAAGACATAATAGGGAGGCCACCACTAAAGGCTAGACCAAGAGATGTAGCTTAGGATTATTGGGTGAACTCCTTATTAAACTTGTTATTTTTATGTGTTTTGTCTATTATGCTTCTTTAACTGCTTCATTGTCTATGTATTTCACAATCTTATCGATCCATTGCATAAAGTAACATAGGAAAATCCATTCACATGAGTCTGTAATACCTCAATAATTGTCTTAGATCTCATTATGAGATCATCATTCCATGGAAGAAATGTTTATTCAGATAAATGAGATAAACAAGCTAAAGAAACAGGTCGCAAGCTTAGAAACAAACTGTAAGCTTGCCAAGATTATGCAGAAAGAGGAGGAACAGAAGGCTGCCAGGATAAAGTAAAAGCTCAAGTCAATGGAAAGAGACTTGACACTAAAGGAGCCTCTTGGAGAAGCCAAGGAAAAACTATGGGCCAATATCATTGACTCTGTCAATGATATTTGGCCATCCATACAGGTCATATTCGAGCAGATTGATCTCATAGCATTAATAACCATGCTATTGGGAAAGTGAATATAGAATTAGGCAACAGGCTTAGAGAGGCTACTAGGCTCATCCAGTTCTTAAATTAAAAGACAAGTACCAATTACAGGAACTGGAAATTGAAGACAGGGCTGCTACTACTTTGGAGGTAAAGAAAGTCCTCACCAAGAGGGAACTTATGCATAAGTTAGAGGAAAGAGAAAGGAAATGAAAGTAGTTGTTGATAGGTTCATGGCTAAGTTTGATAAGCTAAAAGAGAAGGGATTACCTAATCCCTTAGTCATTCATGATAAACTTATGGAACAAGGAGATTACAATGACAAACTCAGGGATGTAGCAAGACAACAAGTGGCTACTTCACAAGTTTCAGGAATGCCAACAGGAAAGGTACTGTACAGTGCTTTTGAAAATCTATTTTACCTCCAGCATGAGGTAAAACATATGTTTGTAAAGAAGCCTTCATTTCCAAATACACTGAGGCAAATGAAACTTACCGGAGAATGTTGAGTATCTAGTTACCAACAGATCAAGAATGGGAAAGGTTGATAGACTTACTATAGAGGAACACAGTAAAAGGTCAAACATACAGTTAGCGAGGTAAAAGAGCATAATATTCCAAAGTTACAGGGTCAAAGAGTATCCGTGTGGAAGGTAGCAGCCTTTGGCCAACATAGAGCATATCAACGATAAAACTTCCAGCTAAACCACAATAAAAGGGATAGCAAGAAAAGAGTTCAATAGCTGTCACTATCTTCCTACAAGAAGATATTTTGAATTTCCTAGATTAATTCCCAAGTTAGTTTGGGATAGTTTGTAAAAACGTTTTGTATAAGTACTTCACAAATCGAAGTATGTGGGGTGGATTTTTATAATTTCAATAGAATTTTTTTCAAAGAGTGTAAAATCTTTTGTATCATTGACTGGGCCAGCATACTGGATTGATGAATAAAGATTAGATATTTCAATGGATTCATGTGTAAAGCGTAGTACAAATGAGTAATTACCTTGTGTTGTTTTAGCTCTCTTAAATTTGTTTCAAAATCTTAAATGTTTCAAAAGTCTGAATGTTTAATTTGAATATTATTTCAGAATTTGCTTGACTCCACTCTGTCTTACTGTTATAAATTCTTAATGTTTTCTCTTAAACTATCTTAGCTAGGGAATTCTTAACTGCTCCTTAGCTTCTGTAGTTTCTCCTATGGTCTATAGTAAAGGATTCTTAATTGCCCTTTACTCATGACTCATTATTGTTCCCCCATCTTAGCCTCGGTCTAAGGATTCTTAATTGTCCTCTTAGCCCCGTTAAGACTGATTTCACCATTTAGTCCATGGATTTGTACTTCACTTTGCTATCTTGCCCCTTGAACATTCCCTTTAGTGATTTAACTCCAGCTTTATTACCCCTTCTTTGACTTCATTTCCCAACAACCTAAAGGCATTAACCTATTTGCCTGTTTTAAGGATTCCACCACCAAATCTTCATACAAATAGAAAACCCCCCTGAACTCTAGAACTAGCCTAATATCTAAGAAATCATAGCTAAATTATATAGAAAGAGCCCTCTCTGAGCCATAGGTTGGCTAGAACCTATGCTTAAAAGTTGGTTTGTGCTTACCTCGAAGCCTTCCCTTCTTCCAAAACTTCTAAGGAAAAGTTTTGAGTGATAACATAATGGCAACTATACAGGGGAATGCAAACCGCAATCTCCTAAAACTTTGGTGGCCTGGGTGCAGGCGATATGGGTAACCTCGCAAATCTATTTGAAATTTCTTCAATATCAGGAACAATTTCTCCCTTTGCTTTAATTGGCGTATCAGTCATTTACTACTAAACTGACAGCCTCATGGGTTTTCCTCCAATCACCCCAATCCTTGTTATTGCCACAATTTATAACACCAGGCCCTTATACTCTATCGGGACTGTAATTACAAGGAATTACACAAATATATTATCGATAGGATTTTCAAATGGGAATAACGAAAGTAGCGTTAAATACACTATCGGTGTTAAAACCCAAGGGAAGATGCATTTTTTCAAATAACATAATCGACGCTTTAATATACTATCAGCGCTTCAACATGGGTAATTCCTTGATGCGATATGCCACATGGCTGTCGGAAATCACTATCGGCGGTTCCGAACGTCCACACAATAGACTCCTCCTGCTTCAACTTTGTGATGTGATAACCTTGTGCACCTGAAAACTTATCAACCTAGCTATATAGTATTTTGGTTTTGGACTGTCAGGGTTTCGGACTTCGGTGGCTCTAAGGGACCTTCCCACACCACTTGCGACTCTTCGATGCGATAATGGTTTGGACCCGATATGGTTGTGAACCAAATTCAATAGAATTTTAGATTTGAAACTCTGCTCCGGCTAAGTGATTTTAACGATTTCTCTGTGTAAAACAAAGTTTGACTACAAACTCTATAAAATGACTCAAGGAGCTTACGATTGCCAATATGAAGGAAAACTACCCAATAGGCCTACGCTTAAGTCTTCATTGGAAAACAACAATTGAATCACCATTAATAAATGTGTAAAACAATAGAATCAAAACTAATACATGCATAAAATACCAGTTAACAGAGAGTCATTAATTCCGATGAACAAAGAGAGATTTTTCTCAAATGATAATACTTCCAGGCTCCGTCTTCTAAGAGTCCCACTATTTCTTATTTATAAATAATAGATAAGCCTTCTCGTCCATTATCATTTACAAAAGCATGGCTTTTACATAACTGTTTTAAAGCAATAAAGCTACTACAACTTATCATAAAGTGACTTATTACAACTTGATATTTATTCTTAATTTTATCATTATCATAAGCTAGAAAAGCATGAAAACTTGATGGCTAAAGGACCCCACTCCCTTTCCTGTAGATTTTTTTTGGATTTCTGGAATATGTTTGAATATTTTTCCCTCTAAGTCACACACTCCTACATCGGACTCATGAGGACAAAATTTTTCATGGGATGTTGTCCATGAGTTCATCTACAGAACTACCCAGTTTGTGTAGCATGTCTTCTGTAATCCAAGTAGCTTCAGCAGTTGGATGTCCCTTCCATTTTTCCAAATAATGGAAGTACTCTCATCCCCTTGTCTTCTTAAACACCTTCTTGTCCAGAATTATTTCTGGCTGCAACTTCTTTGCTATGGGTAACTGTTTTACCCAGTCAGTCTCTTGGATCTCTTGATCTTGTCCTGTATCATTTGTAGTTTCATATTCATACTTGTACAGGTCTGTAACATTAAAAATTGTTGATATTCCAACATTAGGTGGTAACTCAATTTCGTAGGCATTTGCAGAGAATCTCCTCAATACTTTGCATGGTCCAATTTTCTTGAACTTAAATTTTTTATACTCCCTCTTTGGAAACCTCTCCTTTCTGAGATATGCTAAAATCAAATCCCCAACTTCAAAGTTCACCTCTCTTCTCCTCATATCTACTCTGGTTTTATACTTGATGTTGCTATCCTACAGCTGTTGCTTCACTTGTTCATGTATTGCTTACATCTCTGAAGAAAAATCTTCACCCTCTGCACTTCTCATCTCTTCTTTTCCCATATTTCTTAATTCAAATATTCCTCTTAGATGCATTCCATAAACAATATGGAATGGACTCTGTCTTGTACTTCTGTTAGGTGAGTCATTATATGCATACTCAGCTTGTGCTAACACTTGATCCCATTGCTTTGGATGTTCTACAGTGAGGCTCCTTAAAAGATTGCCTAAACTCCTGTTCACCACTTCAGTGTGTCCATCAGCTTGTGGATGATAAGAAGAACTGAAACTTAATTTAGTTCCCATCTTCTTCCATAGTGTCCTCCAAAAATGTCCAAGAAATTTGGAATCCTTGTTTGAGACAATACTTTTGGGCAACCCATGCAATCTTACAATCTCCTTAAAAAACAAATTAGCAATGTGAGAAGCATCACTAGCTTTATAACATGAAATAAAGTGTGCCATTTTTGAAAATCTATCCACTACAACAAAAATTGAATCATTACCTCTTTGAGTCTTTGGTAAGCCCAACACAAAATCCATACTTACCATTTCCCAAGGCCTATCCAAAATTGGTAATGGAATATACAAACCTATGTTTTGGTTTCTTCCCTTTGCATATTGATAGATTTTGCAAGTTCTCACATACTTCTCCACTTCAGATTTCATTTTCGGCTAGAAATAAAATCTATTTAACTGTTCAAAAGTCTTCTCTATGCCAAAATGTCCTGCAAGTCCTCCACTATGTTTTTCTTTGATTAAATTCTCCCTCATAGAATATTTTGGTATGCACAGTTGATTTTTCTTAAATAACAGTCCATCTTGTAAGAAGTAATCCAACCATCTACTCCTATCCATCAAAATAGGATTTTTGCAAGCCTTAAATGCCTCTTAAAACCTGAATCGGTCTCATATAATTCCTTAAGAAAATCAAAGCCCAACACTTGGATTTGACTCTCTTGAAGCAATACATTTCTCCTACTTAAGGCATTTGCAACTTTATTTGATTGGCCATTTATATGTTTTAAAACAAAATGGAAACTTTGAATATATTCCACCCATTTGGCATGTTTTTGGCTGAGCTTTGGCTGATGCATTATAAATTGTAGTGCATGGTTATCTGAATAAAGGATGAATTCCTTTGACGTTAGATAATGCCTCCATTTCTTCAATGACTGCACAACTGCATAGAACTCCTTATCATAAGAAGAATACTTTTTTTTGGAATCATTTAGCTTTCCACTAAAATAAGCTATTGGTCCATCCTCCTGACTTAAAACACCTCCAATTGATTCTCTGTTGGCATCACACTTCACTTGAAAAGGTTTGTTAAAATCAGGGAGAACCAAAATAGGCTTTTCAGTGATTTTTTTCTTTAACAGCTGAAAATTCTTTTCTGCTTCAGCAATCCATCTAAATGGTTGTTTATCCTTCTTTATGGTCTCAATAATACATGCACTAATTTTACTAAAATTCTTGATGAATTTTCTATAAAAGATAGCAAGACCATGAAATATTCTTACCTCAAAAACACTCTTGGGTGAAGGCCACTCCATAATTGCCTTGATCTTCTCTGGTTCCATCTTCATCACTTCAACAGAAATAACAAAACCCAAGTACACTAGCTCTTTTTTCATGAATGAACACTTCTTGAAATTTAAAAGTAATTTCTCTTGATGCAATCTTTGTAAGACATAATTTAGATGTCTCATGAGCTCCTCCTTAGACCTGCTGTAAACTAATATATCGTCCAGATATACTATTACAAAATTACCAATGAACTCTTTAATAACTTCATTCATGAGTCTCATAAATGTACTTGGTGCATTTGACAACCCAAAAGTCATTACTCTCCACTCATACAATCCCTCATTTGTCTTAAAAGTGGTTTTCCACTCATCCCCTTCTCTTATTCTTATTTGATGATACCCACTTTTAAGTTCTGGTTTTGAAAAATACTTTGCTCCACTCAAGAAATCCATTAAATCTTCAATTCTAGGCAAAGGAAATTTGTACCTAATTGTGATTTTATTAATGGCTCTTGAATCCATACACATTCTCTAGCCTCCATCTTTCTTTGGACTCAGTACTGTTGGCACTGCACAAGGACACAAGCTTTCTCTGATTAGTCCTTTGTGAAGAAATTATTGCATCTACTTCCTAACCTTTTCATTTCCTGTAGGAGTCATTCTGTAAGTTGCTTTGTTAGGTAGATTTGCTTGAAGTATCAAATCTATATGATGGTTGATTCTTCTAATGGGTGGTAATTCATTAGGCAAATCATCAACAATACTATCACAATATTTCTCCAACATTTCTTGAATTTCAATGGGTAAATCAAAAACTTTAGTAGAAGTCATTATTACCTTGTGCTTGCAAATTACAGCAAAATTTATCTCATTTTCTTCAATCTACTTCAAGTATTCCTTTCCTCCAAGTAACATATTTTTTGGATCAATCTTCTTTCCTGGTACATATTCTTCTTGCAAAGGCAACAACGTATGATTGATGCCATCCTTTCCAAACTTGTAGGTGTTTGTTTTTCCATCATGCATGGCTCCTCTATCATATTGCCAAGGTCTTGCAAGAAATATGTGACACACATCCATTGGCGTCACATCACATATGATTTTATCTTTATACTTGCCCACCCGAAATTCCACTTCACACTGTTCATTTACCAATAGTTGATGTCCCTTTCGCAACCATGACACCTTGTAAGGTGTTGGATGTTTCATTGTTTTCAGCTTCAATTTCTCCACCACTTCTGTAGAGACCAAATTATTAGTGCTTCCACTAGCAATGATCATTTGACAACATTTCCCTTGCACTTTACACACTGTCCTGAATAAAGTTTTTCTTTGTGATGGTTCAACTATCTCCTTTGCTGGCTTGAGCAAAACTTTATTAACTACCAAAGATTCTTCTCTCTCTAGTATATTTTCTTCTTCTGACACTGCTGCTACTGGTGCTTCTCCCTCAACTGGAGCAACAATTGCATTCCTCTAATTTATTTCTGCATTCTCTGGGAACTCAAAAGCTCTGTGTCCCAGTTTGTTACATTTGTAACATCTTATATCTCTGCCTCTTCCTCTACCTCCTCTTCCTCTAGAAAAACTCCCTTTGCCTCTTGCATCACTTCCTGTGGGTGCATGCTGGGTTGAGTTGCTGCTAGCTCCATATTTAGATGTTGTAGGTCTTCCTCTACCACCTTGACTTCCCCTTCCTCCGAAAGCACCTCTCCCTCTGGCAGACTACCTCCTCATGAGTTTTTCTTCAGCTTTCATTGCTATCTGATAATCTTCCTCTGCTGTTTTAGGAGATAGTAGACTTATTTCATCTTGAATGTCCATCCTGAGACCATTCATATATCTAGTCACCTTCTCATCTATATCCTGTGCTTCTCCAACTCTTATTCTTACCTTGTAGAACCCCTCTTTGTATTCTTTCACTATCATAGATGTCTGTCTAAGATTCTACATCTATCTGAATAAGGTTTGATGATAATTACTTGGCAAAAACTTACCTCTTAGCTTTGCTACCATCCTGCTCCAATTCTTGATTGGTTGCTTCCCAAGTCTCTTCCTTTCTACCTGCACACCATCCCACCAAAGCACTGCATGGCCTTTTAGCTTGGTGACAGCAAACTTCACTTTCTTCTCATCTTGTATTTCATCATAGTCGAAGAATTTCTCCATGAAATTAATCTAGTCTATTAATTCTTTTGGATTCAATCCTCATTCATATATTGATACCTCAGTCTTTGGCCTGGCTATGGATCTCAATATTGACTGAAAGAACCTCATCTTAGGAGTAACTACTACAGCTTCCTCCTCTGCAAATTCATCCTCTAGTTCACAAACATCTCCATCATCTATGTTCTTGCCTGTTGTTAATGCATCGAATCTAACTTGCATCTGTTTCACAACTTGCATTACTTTAGCGTTTACAATAGGCCATCCTCTTCCACCACATCCTCGTCCTCTTCCAAATCTAAAATCCATAGTAACTTTCCTTCTTCTGCTTCTGAGATTCAATCCAATGTTAGATGGCTGCTCTGATACCACTAATGGTGGCCTGGGTGGAGGCGATATGGATAGCCTTGCAAATATATCTGAAATTTCTTCAATATCAGGAACAATTTCTCCCTCTGCTTCAATTGGTGTATCATTAATTGATAGTTAAACTGATAGCCTCATGGGTTATCCACCGATCACCCCAATCCTTGTTATTGCTGCAGTTTATAACACCGGGCCCTTATACTCTATCGGTACTGTAATTCCAAGGAATTACACAAATATATTATCGATAGGATTTTCAAATGGGAATAACACAAATAGCATTAAATACACTATTGACATTAAAACCCAAGGGAATATTTGTTTTATACAAATAACACAATTGGCACTTTAATATACTATCAACACTTTAACATGGGTAATTCCTTGATGCCATATGCCACGTGGCTGTCGAAAATCGCTACCGGTGGTTCCAAAAGTCCACACAATAAACTCCTCCCATTTCAACTTTGCGATGTGATAACCTTACAGAGCCAAAAACTTATCAACCCAGCTATATAGTTTTTCGGTTCTATACTGTCGAGGTTTCGGACTTCAGCAGCTCCAAGGGACCTTCCCACACCACTTGCAACTCTCTGATGCAATAATGGTTCGCACCCGATACAGTTGTGAACCAAATTAAATAGAATTTCAAATCCATAACTCTGCTTCGGCTAAGTGACTTTAATGATTTCTCTGTGTAAAAAAGAGTTTGACTGCAAACTCTATAAAAAAACTCAAGGAGCATGCCGTCGCCAATATGAAGGAAAGCTACCCAACAGGCCTACGCTTAAGTGTTCATTGGAAAACAATAATTGAATCACCATTAATAAACAAGAAAAACGATAGAATCAGAACTGATACATACATAGAATACCATTTAACAGAGAGTCATTAATTCTGATGGATAGAGAGAGATTTTTCTCAAATGATAATACTTCCAGACTCTGTCTTTTGAGAGTCCTGCTATTTCTTATTTATAAATAGTAGATAAGCCTTCTTGACCATTATCCTTTACAAAAGCATGGCTTTTACATAAGTGATTTAAAGCAATAAAACTACTACAGCTTATCATAAAGTGACTTATTACAACTTGATCTTTATTCTTAATTTTATCATTATCCTAAGCTAGAAGAGCATGAAAACTTGCTGGCTAAAGGACACCACTCCCTTTCCTATAGATTTTTTTTAGATTTTTGGAATATGTTTGAAGATTTTTTCCCTCTAAGTCACATGCTCCTGCATCAAGCTTTAAGGAACTCTTAATCATCATCTTGAGCCCCTTAAAGTCAGTTTTTACGGAAGTTTTAAAATTACACTAAAAAACATTTAAAAAGTTATAATTCTGGCTACCAAGAAAAATCATTATACTAGGGCCAACCTGGATCCAAACCTTGTTGTTATTGTGGATGATCCAGATAGAATTATAAGGAAATTCAAAAAAGAAGAGAGTTCAGCTGATAAAACACCACTAGTTAAAGTCAATACTTGTCCTGATGATTGGTTGTTTTGAGAAGATTTACCTTTTGATGTGCAATTTGATCTCTTATTGTTTAGAACAAAATATGAAAGTGTGCTTAATGAAACTATTCTAGATCCTGATTTTATTGCAGACCTTGAAGTTAAAAGAGCTAATAGATCAATCGATGAATATATTCTAAATACTCCACTATCATCCATTAATACTTCTCTAACTGTTGAAATTTCTGCTCAATCCTCCAAGATTAGTAATACCCCTTCCATCACTACCACACCATCCATTATTCTACTACAGTTCATTCCATTGGCCCATTCATTCCACGGCTTCCTATACAACCTAGAATCCTGTTTCCGCCTATAGACACTCCCACTTCACCCATTAGCCCTTCGAGTTCACTTATAGATGCTTCCATCTCCCCTATACACACAAATATCCATTTTATCCCAATTTCCGTTATAGAAACCCCTTCATCCATTGTTAATGTTTTAATTTCATTTGTAGATATTCCAAATTCAGCTGCTAATATTCCAAATTCAGCTGTTAATACTCTAGTTTCAATTGGCAATCTTTCATTTTCAACTGTAAGCACTGCTAGCTCATCCATCTCCACCTCAACCAAAACTAATCTTCCCTTATCTCCGATCCAAGCCAAGGCTTTAGACATGGCTAATAGATATGCCCTTTTGGTGCTTCCTGATCAGTTACATGACCTACCTCAGGACTATCAAAGCAAAATTCAATTATTTGATGCTGCAAGCCTATATACTGCTCAACAACATGTTAATAGAATGAACGATTATTTTGAGTTACATGAGATAGATGATGCAGATGTAAGAATGAGGCTTTTTTCCCAAACATTAGCTGGGGAATTTAGAACCTGGTTTAGAAACTTAGTTGTTGGTAGTATTGCAGATATGACAAACTTTCATATGATGTTCATCGAGAGATGGGAAAGGAAGAAAAACCCATTGCATATACTTTATGAGTATGAGAAAATTAGGAGAGGTCCTAAGGAATCAGTTCAAGACTACTGCACCAGGTTTAATAGGACTTACAATGCCATCCCTACCAATCTTAAGTCTCCTCCTGATCTCACAATGATGAATTTCCTTGATGGTTTTGATCTAGATATGGCCTACCAACTTAGGGAAGAGAGCCTACAACCCTAGAGCAAAGCCAAACCAATGCAGTAAAAGTAGAGGCTAATATTTTAGCCAAAAAGGCCCAAGAAAAGATAGAAAGGAGAGTAGGATTTGCTAATGAAGCTTCAATGTTTGATGGTAAAGTAGATCTTTTGGCCAAAACTGTAGAAAGAATCATGGATAGACTTGACAACCTATATAGAAAAACATGGGATAATCAACAAGTACCCCCAGTTAGCTATGCTAATTTTAGAAAAAACCAAAACACAGGAAAGAATGGACCTGATTAAAACATTAGACCCCCTTTTCAAGAAAACTATGTAGAATCATCTGATCCTGATGATCCAGAACAAGATACCCAAATCAATCTAAAGGGATTAGACGATCAAAACCCTGTATTCCTCTCATAGGACGAGGAAGAATTGAATATGTTACAACAACTTCAAACCCAGTCTGGAGAGTCATATGACTATAAATAGGGATATGACTATGCCATATTTGAAGTCCACAAACAATATAATTTGAGAAGTAAAAACAATGCTGGTCCTCTTGACCAAACTAAGAAAGCAATGGAAAATGAACCCAAAATAACAAATAAAGTTCCTATTTTGGAAGTACTTCAAATCATTCCTAGACCAAACCAAAATCCCCCTAGTCCCATTGTTGAAGAAATAACTACCAACCAACCCCTTCTTGAGCAACCATCCACATCACTTCCACTTAAAGAACTAGAGAAAAGCACTTATAATACCAAATCTAGAAGTCCCCATAAGGAAATCCCAAGTAAACAAAAGGAAGATAATTCCACTCAAAACTCTGTTCCAAAGGTTTACAACCCTTCCTCATCATTCAATTTGGGAGTAGAGATATCTAAGGTGAAAATTTCAGTCCCTTTGATTGAACTAGTTAAAAACAAAACTTATAAATCACAGATAAATCAGACCCTAAACATTACTGAAAATGAAGAGTCAGTTAACTTGTTTGATGATAAACTAGAATTAATATTTGGACCAGATGTTAATGGCAAACCACAAGAAGGAGGAATTCCTCCTTTTTACATTAGCCTTAATATTCATGACAAAATACTACACAATTCCATGTTATATTTTGTGGCTTCTCACAACCTAATGCCAAAACCGGTGATGGAAAAATTGAAACTAGACATTACTAGACCTTACAAAGACTTGTTCTCCTTTGATTCAAGTCAAGTAGAATGTCTAGGGTTAGTCAAAGATTTGTGTCTTACTTTGGTCCAATATCCTGCCAAGAGCATCCTCATGGACATTGTAGTGGTTGATATCCCACCAAAATATGGCATGCTGTTATTCAGATCTTGGGGAGCCAAGCTTCAAGGATCCCTCCAACTGGATATGTCATATGCCACAATTTCTGTGTTTAGACAACCCAAGAAACTGTACAGAGAAACTTTCATGAAGTACCTGGTAAGTAGCCAAGATCAACCTCAAAACTATCCTATCTACTCCATGCATTCAGATGTAGACTCTTTTATCATGTTCAACATTGATCAAACACCAAATGAAAATCCTAACAGTGTTGTTGCAGAACCAAAAGAAATTGTAGAGTCCACTGCTAATGAATCTAAAGAAACTTCAGAATTTTGCAATAAAGAAAGTAATCAGGTTGCTAGGAATAATAATAAATGGGATACTAATGATGAGAACTATGTACATGAAATCCTATGGCATTTAGAATTTGATGGCTCTGTAAATAAGTTAGGAGCAGGAGTAGGAGTATGGATTTATAAATTAGAAAACAATCACTCAGAGGGCCATGCCTATAGGTTAAATTTCAGATGTACCAATAATATGGCCGAATATGAGGCTTTGATTCTAGGTCTCAAGGTAGTTAGGAATTTAGGTGCTCAAATAATTTTAGTCATAGGGGACTCATAGCTATTTGTAAATCAGATTAAGGGTGTATATATGACTAAAGACACTAGATTATGCTATTATAGAGGAACCATTATAGAAATACTCAATACCTTTCTAGAAACACAGCTTGCAGTAGTTCCTAGGAAGCACAATATGCAAGCCCATAGTTTAGCAATGTTTGCCAGTACCTACAGGTTACCCTTCCAACCTAACCATTAGTACACTGCTGAGGTCAGGCATAGACCTTCAATCCCATATAATGTGAAGAACTGGCAAGTATTCTCAAATGATAGATAGATAAACAACTTCTTAACTTTAGAAGAAGAATTTGCACATAGTAACATAGACACTCATACATCCATAGATTTTAACTCTAGGAATGAAGTAATAATAAATGAGCTAGAAGGTAATCAAGTAGATAGTTTTAATCACACTAAATTCACAAGGTCAAATATAGACAACCTAGAACATATTGATATTGATGAAACAATTAATGACGAAAACGAAGTAATTAGTCTCAAGGATAATTTCTTACCAAAAGTTTTAACCCCTCTGGAAGACTTATTTGATTCAAATGATGTTCCTAGGAAGCCTAAAATGGAACCATTAAAATCTGATATTGAAGAGTGTAACATAGGCATTGAAGACAATCCCAAGCTAATCAAACTGTCAAACTCACTCCCTTTAACAGAAAAAGTGAAATACATTGAGTTATTGAAAGAATTTCAGGATGTCTTTGCTTGGAGCTATGAGGACCTTAAATCTTACGACACCAGCATCATCCAACACACAATTCCTCTGAAAGAGAATAAAAAACCATTCAAACAAAATCTTCGTAGAATTAATCCTATCTTATTACCTTCAATAGAAAAATAAATTAAGAGAATGTATGATGCCAAGATAATCGCACCAATAAGGTTTTCTGAATGGGTCTCAAACTTGGTCCCAACCAGGAAGAAAACTGGTGAGATCAGGCTCTGTGTAGATCTCAAAAAATTGAATAAAGCATCACTTAAAGACAATTACCCTCTTCCCAAAATGGACCACATATTACAAAGGGTAGTTGGGTCAACCAGAATCTCATTACTAGATGGGTTCTCTGGTTACAATCAAATTTTGGTTCACCCTCACGACCAACCCAAGACTGCTTTCACCACTCCTTGGGGCACCTTTATTTATGTCAAAATTCCTTTCGGGCTAATGAATGCAAGAGCCACTTTCTAGAGGGCTATGGATATAGAATTTTCCAAATAAATCCATGATTTCCTTGTGATATATCTTGATGATATTACTATTTTCTCAAAATCAGACAATCAACACCTAGATCATCTAAGGTAGGTCTTTATAAAATGCAAAAAGTATGGCATCTCCTTGAACCCCAAGAAATCTTTATTTGGATTGGAAGAAGGGAAATTGTTAGGACATATCATTTCCAAATATGGCATAAGAATAGATCCTGCAAAAATTGAAGCCATCTTGTTGATACAACACCCTAGGAATATCAAAGAACTACAAGCCTTTTTAGGAAAGATTTACTTCCTCAAAAGATTTATTTCTAACCTAGCAGAGTTAGTTAGAGCACTAAATAACATGTTGAAAAAAGGTTCGACCCTAAGTTGGACCGTCGAAGCTAAGAAATCATTTCAAGACATCAAGCTAGCCTTGACAAAAACCCCAGTATTAGTTAGTCTCAAGTTTGAAAGGGATTTCATTTTGTTTTCCTTTGCTTCTGAGCATACAATAGCTACAGTTTTACTGTAGAAAAATGACCAAGGATATGAATAGCCCATTGCTTTATTTAGAAAAGACTTAAGAGATGCTCCCTTAAAATACAACATAATGGAGAAATAAGCATTGGCTTTAGTCAAAGCTATCAAATATTTTAGGGTATATATTTTGTATTCTCATATAGTAGCCTATGTTCCCAATTTTGTATTCAAAGTCATCTTGACTCAGGAAGGTCCTAATGGGAAAAGCAGAAAATGGATTGATACTATCTTAGATTATGATATAGAGATCAAACCCACAAAGTTAATCAAAGGCCAAGGATTAGCTAAACTTACGGCTGAGTTGAACTGTCAGGATTTGGACATAAAATTTATTGCTGCACTAGATGAAGGAGAGGAGATGGAAACTCCACCGATCAGTCAAGCCTTTGTTGAATCACCATGGTATGCTGATATCATATACATTTTACAAAACTTACAAGCTCCTCCTGGATTATCTAAAACCAAAGGTAGGTTCTTAAAAATGAAATCTTTTAAATTTTGTATACTTGATAATGCTTTGTTTTGGAAAGATCATGAAGGAATTCTCCTTAATTGTTTGATAAAATATGAGGTTGACAAAGTTCTACAAGACTTTAATGCAAGTGGCTATGGTGGACACTTCTATTGGAGAACCACTACAGATAAAATCTTAAGGGAAGGTTTCTACTCACCAACTTTATCCTCTGATGTTAAGGAATTTGTAACCTCTTGTCACAAGTGTCAGATTTTTGAAGGAAAAATAAAACTTCTACCATTACCCATTAAACCAATCGTTGCTGAAGTACCTTTTCAACAATGGGCTTTAGACTTCATTGGTGAAATTCACCCGCCCTCCTCTTCCCAACATAAGTGGATCCTCATAGCCATAGACTATTTCACAAAATGGATAGAGGCCATACCTTCAAGGAAAGCCACAGATATTGTTATTATTAACTTCCTTGAAGACAACATTCTATCTAAGTTTGGATGCCTAACCAATTTTATTATTGATAATGCAGCAACTTTTAAATACAAATGAATGATAAAATTCTACAATAAGTATCACATTACCCTGGATCATTCTACAACCTACTACCCTCAAGGAAATGTACTGGAAAAATCTTCAAATAAAAGCCTGGTGAACATTATTAAGAAGTTACTAGAAGATAATAAGAAAACATGGAACAAGAAGTTAGTCAAAGCCTTATGGGCTGACAGACTGACCACCAAGAAGTCAATTGGTACATCCCCCTATCAGCTAGTGTATGGCATGGAAGCTATTTTTCCATCCTCTTTGGGAGTACCAGTGATGAAGATGCTCCAAGAACTGCAATCTGAACCAAATGATATCCAGAGGAGAATAAACTAGACTATTCATCTCTAGCAAACCAGAGAAGAGGTCTACATCAGATCTCAACTTGTGCAGGAAAAGATCAAAAATATTTTTGACAGAAGGACCAAGGCAAATGATTTCTACTTAGGTGATAAAGTACTCAAGTGGGACTCGAGAAGGTAAGATAAGGGTAAGCATGGGAAATTTGATTTCCTATGGAAGGGCCTCTATATCATCTATGCTTACAGAGGGAACAATTCTTTCTTCCTTAAAGGACTAGATGGTACTGAAGAAGGAGGAGGACCAGTGAATGGTTGAATGCTCAAACATTACATAGAACCTAGTTACTGTATGTTATTTCCCATGCATGTATATTTTATTTTTAAAAAGTCTAGTTTGGATTGAATGGTAAACCTTTGGAGTTGAAGCTCGGAGAGAAGGCCCTAAGCTCTTAAGGATTTATTGTCATAACTATGAATTAAGCAAGTCGAAAGGTGAAAAATCATAGGGTAACTAAAGTCAAAATTCCAAGGCTACTGGTCTCAAAGTTCTTGACATTCCACAAGGAAATGCCATCCCCATGTGGAGCCACTGTTAGGTTCCTATACCAATAGGAGTCATAATTTTGAATGGCTAAGGTTAAGACTTGTAATATGTACATACCTTTGCTTCCTAAAAATGTTTTTCATATTGAAAAATAAAAAATGAAAAGATGGTATGTCCTAAACGAAAATTAAAGGACAAAAAGAATAAATAAAGAGGTCCAAAAAAGTGAAAAATATGAACCCCAAAAAAAAAAAAGACCATGAAAGTGTGCAAGTCTAAATGACACTACTATTTACTTTATGCGAAATAATGATTGTGTGTAGCTTGTGATTCATGCCACAATCCGGGGTAATCAAACAATTTAATCTTGATTATACCATGCTTTAAATTTCATGTTGATAGTTAGAGAATAAAATCTGACCAAACTGTTTAATCTTGGCATATCAGTAGATTAGGTAGAGTAAAATAAAACGATCTCATTAGTTTAATCTGAGCCCTTGGATGTTATAGCGATAGAATTAGATAGTTTGCTTTGTGAAAAGAAAAGAAAATTTTTTAATAAGGGGTTGCTAGTCTAAATGCACCCTGATAAAGTGAAGAAAAAATGATAGGACTGGTAGATGGGTAAGTAGAACAAAGGTTGTAGAAATATGATGATAAGGCAAAAAGAATATTAATCATCTCTCATCATAGGCTTCAAATGTAAATGGTCAATCAAGCATGAATATGGATTTCAAGGTTAATTGACTAACTTCCTCCATTCGTTTTACCTATTTGACTTAACTAATTTCCTGTAATAAAGCGATAAGTACTAAAAGAAAACTCTAAGTCCAAGGAGCTCAGAGCATTTGTCTGACTTCTGGAGGGACCGGACCCTCAACTCAATGACTTATAGATACCTAGTGCCAAATTCCCCTCATTTTCCCTAATAAAACCCCCTTTCCTAAGGTTAAAACATTATTTTCCTAGGGAAAGTAATCACCCCCATGTAAATTCCCCTTTCATATAAAAAAACCCACCAAAAACACTTTAGCCTAAGTTATAATGCACATGGGTGGAAAGTAAACAAATCACAGAAAATACATTGTTCTTAGCACAATTTATTTCCGCCATTTTCATATTAACTTCTAACTTTTATATATTAAATCTCTTACATTAATATCCCTAGACCTAGTTTTAACTATAAAACTAGGAATTTCACCCAAACCCCGGCAAAATTCATTAACTGATCGATTTGTGATTACGTTAAGTAAAACTCAACATATCACCCCCACCGCCTAAGTTAGTCACTAACCCATGCTTAATGACCATACTGTCGCAATTAATCCATCGCGCCCCCCCCCCCACCATTAACCTCCACGTGCAATCACACCTCGACCACTGTCCGATCTGAAGGCCCAGATCCAATGCCCCGAAACCATTTTAGGTGGGATCTTCTACTGGAAAATACATGCACAAATTTTTTTTTTTCCATGAGACCACCCCAGTGACGTGTCAGTCGCTAAGTCGAATCAGGCGACCCCTCCCAAAAACCACCTGACACCCATAAGAGGTGCAAAATAAACCGTTTACCGCCCTCCCGGTACACGACAAAGTGACAACTGTTCACCTTGTACCTGCCAAAACTAAATTTTCACTCATAAAAGCCAAAAAGCCCCAAATCATTTGTTTTCGCTGGAATTTCAACTGTAAACCTCTGTACGCATGCACACCACCTACGAATGTTGAAGCTGTCAACACATGTCCAATTTCACTCCAAAGACATCGCAGACCACCCAGACAACCTTATAGCCTATACATAACCCCTTCAACCATTTGCAATAGCCAGCTGCCCTGCTCACAACCATTTCAACCCAGTACTAGGTATTTAAGCCATAATTCATCAAACACCGTGTCAATTTCAAAGAAACCAGTGATTGAGTATTCTTAGTTAAGTTTAAAATTAATTGAAGAAACTCAAGAACTGAAGCCTACACTGTGCTGAACCGCTGTTTCCCTAAAATACTATAAATCACCTCCTCCATACTCAAATCCACAAGAACTAAGCATGGCTGCCCCAATTTCCATGGATGTGAGATCCATCTCTACACCCCACTTAGACCTGGACCACCTCCCCCTGGCTGATAGGGATTTCCAGATAAAGGACACCTCTATCCAAGAATCCTCGCTCAAAGTATACTGTCAAAGTAGGGATAGATACTTGAACTGTGCTGATGAAATTGGTCTATGGGAGTCCAATTTACCTAAGTACCAGTTCCCCAAAGTCCACCTTTTCCCAGAAATTGTACATTATTACCATGCCAACTATGTCCCCAATCAAAGAGCAGTCATGTCCCCTAACTAGGCTATACCTTTCACTATCACTGCTGAATCTCTAAATGAGATGCTACAACTCTAGCCTAGCCAAAACTTGACTCCCCTCTCAATTGGAGACCTATTGGACTTATTCCCAAACTCAGCCCTACAAGATTGGCCTAATTAATACAAACCTTCATCATAGAAGGAAAACACATCCCAAAGGATCCTCCTCCATATGTTGCTACCATTTTCTCCTCATGTGGGGGAAATATTGTGGATATGATATCTAGTGTCCTGGGTTATACCACCAGTGAATACATTGATGAGATTATTTCAACCTTCATGTCCATATACACTCCAGGGAAGCCTCCTGCTGTCATATATGACTATGTTCAATTCATAGCTGAAATGATGCATGAAAACTTCCTCATAATGAGTTTTGAGAGAGTCTTCAAATACTCCTTTGTCTTGTATGACCTTTTCCTATATTACCAGTCAGACAGACTCCCACTTGCCTTGCAAAAGTTGGACACCAAGGGCCAACCATGTTACAGGGAAAAGTGTCTACACAGAACTGCTTATCCCACTAAGGTGTGGTAGCTACCTTAGAAACAAACAACATAAAGCTACTTTCGTTTTTCCTTTATGAAATATAGATGAGAGAAGAACAAAGAAGACCAACCTCTGTCTTGCGCTAATCTCCTAGTTTGATTCCTCTCTCTCTTGATAGTCATTCGCTACTTGCTCCCTTGTACGCCCAGCTTGACAGAGTACCTGTAAGATCACAGTAGCATAGCACTATACAAGAACATGGATCTATAATCATAAACAATCTAGGATCAGATGTAAATTGACCATACAAATGCATAAACATAAATGACATAAGAGTATGGAGGAAAACTTGAATAGCTTTTATTGATAAACAAGAAAGAGCCAAGGGAGTTACAACCAGTTGTTCTGACCCAACATCATCCTCTCAGCAAGTAAGCACCTCTTCACCTCATACAAAGCTTAGATCACCCAACACTCTAATGTTGTCTCAAGAAACCAACAGCAATTCCTTACAATATGCAAAATTCCAGCCTCTAGATCTCTAGGATGAGGGATCCATATATAGATATCTATAAGGGAGATGAGTCATCTTGTGATTTTATTAGTGTCTTCCCTCTGATAGTTCTTGCTTCCACTTGGAGATTGATGATCTCTTACTCATCCTTGGTCGAATTCAGAGAGGCAAGTGTCACAGGAGAAGTTTCTAGAAGATTCCATGCCTCTCCACCTCGCGGAATGACACTGCCATTTGTCTCTTCTCACCCATCGCACCCCATAGAAGTCCTTTTTGAAATGAAACGCACCCACACAGTGTATTTAGGTGAGATGCAACGCACTTTGCCTATGGAGCAGCTGAAATGATCCTGTTTTGACCAGTTCTGAGTAGTTTTTCATGGAGAACTTCTGGGAGAAGTTGTAATGAGTTGACCTTGTTCCTTTAGGGGTTAGAACAAGACTTTTAGGGACTTAGGAGCCCTTAGTTTATGGATATTTTATGCTTTGGTTTGCAGTGCCCAAAAATGTCTATAACAGTTGCCCCCTAAAGCATGAGGTCGTTAATCTTTTGATGTCGGGTGAAATGCTTTATTATGAGGATCCAAAGTTCTTTCAAGCTGGGAGGAGACCTGTAATAAGATACAATACAATACATTATCTTCATAATATTTTCATGATCTAGCTGAGGCGGGAATTCCCATGCTCAGCTTTATAAATTCATTTTCATGTACATAGGACAGACAATCGTCTGGGTGTAGACTGATGATTCTGGTAGAGCCATCATCCCTTTGATTGGATGATTATCTGTACAACAATGATGTACATTTGATGTCTTTATTTCCCTGAATATATATCGCAGCCTGGATGGATGAAACTAGATCTGGGGTCTTCAATCTCGTTCGATCTTCACTCGAAGTACAAGTTTATCCATGTGAGAGATGTTCTGGAGTCGAACATGGAAAGACATCACCTGATTACTAGCCAATGATGTAAGTTGTTAACAGGCGCAAGAGGAATCACCAATAATGATAATGACCCTCAAGGTACTATAGTACAATTCACGTAGTGTGAATAAAGGACTTGGTGTCGAACACCACGCAAAATCTTTCGGTCGAAGTTCATTGATGTAAACCTGTCGCCAGAAGTGAGAAACTTGCCATTGAGGCATGCAAGCTTCAAAGTACTCAACGGGGTGTTCCTAGATCGACTTCTTGGATAATGAGCTGATGTCGACAAGAAGCGATCCATCACAGGAGGGCCTTAATGAATCCCACATCAATGACACGGAACGGATCAAATGATTTTAATGGAGGTGAAAACAATCTGATGACATAAGGTTCATGGTGGCGGTCATGAAAGAATGGAGTGTAAATGTATTGTAGTGGGTGAGACACAAGTGAATTCTCTGAATGACTTCTCTTGAACATATCAACGACACTGACGTGATGGATTGGTAGCATTAACCCCAAATGTGTATGGTGTGATGGGGCCATGGTGATGTGACCGGTGAATGAAACAACCCAACCCGACTTGGATGCGGAGTGAAAGTGTCATGTTCAAGAGCGACTTGCTACCAACAAATTTTCTTCAAGTTTTCTTCCCAATTTTTCCCCAGTCATTGCTGACCAGTACCTCTTTATTTTTGTCAAGCTTTAGGAGGATAACATATGCTTGTTCTATAATTTTCCCTTCGGGCAAACCCATCGCTATGTTTTAACGAGCCTAGCAATAGTGAAACCTGTTCTTGTCTGCTATGGACAAGTTTGCTCCAAAATTCTTTTTTCGTCATCTAATCCCTTAAGTTTGAAAAAGTATAAAACAATACAGAAGGGATGAATTTTTGATACTTTTAACGAGCCGAACAAAACAAGCGCTCGATCTTCTTGTGTAGTAATCCCTCAGGTCCAAAAAGATTAAAATTTAGAGGAGGGATAGCAATTCCGGTCCCTTTAACGAGATAGAGAGGCCCATGGCTCAGCAATCTTTTCATATTTTACGAGTCAGTTGAAAAGAGCTTAAAGGAGACTTGTCTTTTGAGGAACGAGTGATAAAATTGGGTAGCAGCTGATTCCAGGTAAGGTTTGGAATTTTCCAATCACGGCAGTGTTACAAGGATGGCTAGTGAGATCACTCTTCGCAGCTGTTCCTCAAAAAGGGGTAAACAATCAAATGGAGGTGAATGATCAGCCAATACAGAGTGGAGGTGATGATGAGAACACGACCAAGGCTTTAAAGGCTGAAGTACTACATTCACGATGGTTATTTACCGGAAAATAGTTGATTTTTTAATGAGCTTAAACGCGGGGGGAAACATTTGCTCATGGCTTATGTTTATTTTTTAACAAGTTTGAACTATGCGCTAAAACTGCTCGATTAATCCAGTCGTATAATAAGAATGTCCCGTTTAGAAATGGAAATTTTTAGAGTTTTGCCCCACATCCTTTCTTTATGCAAGTTAGGAAACGACCAATCCTACGAGTTTAAAGGGTTAGAGGACCTACAAATTTAAAAAATAAATAGTCTCTCTTTGCTTGCATGCCAAAAGGTTTGCATGCCCCCAGGTATAAAATAAAGCTTCAAGGTCACCTTTAGCTCTACTGACAAAACATTTGTTTTATCAGGAAAGGTATACCTCTTTCAGGTTACCAAAGATTGTTTTATTCACAGCGCAAAAAAAACACTTCTCCAGCGATGTCTACCAAAATAGACAAAGGTGAGAGAATCCACTCACATAACTTTGACAAGAGAATCTTATTCCAGTCTAACCCCCTCTTCCAATCACGGACGGGAGTACAGTCCAGTCATATATCTCTCGCGGAAACCTACCCTATACCCGAAGTTTTCCTGCCGAAGCAGACCAGGGTGCATGCCCCCTGGGTTTCAGTCATGTCTCCCGAATCACTCGCGCTCATTAGGTGGACGGACTGGAGATTGATGATACATTCCTTGTGTGAAAAGACCATTCAGGGATGGTATATGACTATTTGCTCTGTGTGATCTGGGAAATGAAAGCTAGTCTACGAGCTTGACCACTCTTCCTTCGTGCGGAAAACACATTACTCTAAAGAGTGATGAGACAATGGCTCCCATGCAATAAATATAGTCTCGTCCAAGGAGTAGATTATAATCCAGGGGTCCTTGAACTACCATTACGTTCATTTGAACAGTTTTCCCCCTCAATGTTATGGGCACATTGGGAAGGATCCCTAATGGTTGATTGGTTCCTTTATCAAAGCCTGTTAGATTTCTCATCTCAGGCAAAAGCGATGGTGAACCAAGCGCTTTCCAAGCAGTCGAGGAAAGGATACTCACAGAAGCCTCTTCATCTATGATGGTACCAGCCATAACCATTCTATATATTTGAGCAATAATTCGGAATGGTACACTAACCAGTAAACGGGGTCTGCCTAGTTGATTCCAGTCGAAGGAAACAACTAGGTTGCTTGGAGGTGGGACCGAATAGACGGTCGGGTACGACTTTGACGAACTTCCTTCCTGCGGTAAAGGAATGGGTAAATTGCCCCCATGTTCATCGAAGTCTGTGCTTATGAAAAGAATTTGGACGGTGTCATCCTTATTCTCTTCTGTGATTGTATCATCTGAAGATGGAACCCCTGAAGGCAAGACTGAGTAAACTGCCACCTCAACCTTTTGACTTCCATTTGGTATGGGTTTAGATGGTTTGTCTTTAATGATAGATGCTTCGGTCGACCACCTGGGCGGGTCAGCCGGCTTTTCAACTAGTGATGGACTCAGCAAGAGTTTTTTATATCCAGGAGGAAGTCGTAACGGTGAAACCGAACGATCGTCCAAAACTCTTTTAGCCTCGTCTAAGAAGGGAAAACGGTGGATGGCATGGTCGCCTTCGCACAATTTACAAGGAAATCTATATTTTCCTTTTTGTCCTGGGTCTTGACTTTCATTAGTCGACGGTGTGTTTTCAACATGATAATCAGAGGTTGACGACACCGGGTTGTGCAAACGAGGAGACCAGTCCCTTAAGATCCGAGGGATGCAAGGAAAATCTCTATGATAGTGGTCTCCTTTGCAAATGACACATGGCGATTTAGGCCTGGTCGGTGCAGTGTGTGGATTTTCGCTAGACGACGCTTGGTTTCCCCCTTTCGCTTTTGGCTCCTTCTTCTTCTTCTCTTCCTTCTTCTTTTCCTTCTTCTTCTCAGGAACTTGATTTTTGGCTTTAACAGCCCCATCAAGCGAAGAGGAAGGAGGAGAGAAAGAATTGGAGGAAGTAGAAGGTTGGTGGGTAACTCTGGATTCGTCTAGTTGCTGACTCGATTGTTAAGGAATTGCGGTGTTCTGAACGACAGAGGTTGAGAAGAGCCATACAGGCAAGCCGATTGTCAATCCTGGAAGCGACAATGTGGCCATATGGGGTGCACCAACATCTCCCCAAGAGGAGAAGGGACTAGGATTTCCTCCAAGGGGAATTCCTTAGTTGGTGGGTTCCATTTTCTCAACCTAAGATCAACGTAGGAAAGGGTGATGATTATTTCGTTTAAAATAGATTTTAGACGCTTTGACACAACTTGTTTTTTCAATTTTTAAGAGTCGAGAGAAAACAAAAGATGACTCTAGTCGCCTTCAATTTTTAATGAGCCTGAAGTGACAAGTGCTCAGATGGACATTTTCCGTTAAGGAGTCTTAAAAGGAACGAAAGGGACTGCTCTGGAAATCTAGGTAGAGGGATTGACAAACCAATCACAAAGCTGCAGAATACTTTTTACGGTACGACAGTCAATCTTCCCGAATGTTGTGTTCAGTGCATTGTGATCGATAGGGCGACAAACACGGCTTCCTATGGATAAAGGATTAAGCCTATTGTGGTCTCCCAAAATATACTCGATGGTACGTGGGAGCACAAGTCCGTACTGGCACTTATCGTCTCAAAGTGGAGGAATCAACCAACCATTAGTGAGAACAACAGTTACCAGGCTTTACGACCCCGGAATACGTCTCTATCCTATACTTCTAAATGTTGTGCGTTAGGTTCCAAAGTGTTGTTAGATTCATTGAATTTATTTTATAGTTGATCTTGTTTATGAAATTTTCCTTTCAGGTTCACCGCGAGATGTAGATGTATAATTCCTAAAATGCAATCTAAGATGATAAACAGTCTTTTATCTTCTTTGTGCAATGAAAATCCTAGCTACTAAGGAAAGAGAGACAATATTCTTTCACAAAGAGCAAAGAGCACACTCTAAATGCACTATCCTAAATCAAACCAATCAAAAAGTCTAAATGCAAATGCACATGCATGTATTTTTTTTCGGCTTTCTTGGTATGTGAATGGTAAAAAGAAAGCTAATGCACAAATCTGAATTACTTTTCAAGTGAAAATTACTAACAAGTTTCTTTTCGAAATAAAAAATGGAGACAATCACAACACTTTATGATTTGGAAATGAATACTTGCTTTCGACACTAGAAAAATTACAAATTCAAACCAAATACAATAGTAACAGGATAATCGACTATCTACAACAACCAAACTCTTTCCTATGACTGAAAACGACACTTGCGACACTTTCAAATCAAAGGACGACAGTACGATTACGTTACTTTTTGCAAAGGAGAACTAGAAATGACTCAACAAACACACAAAAACATTTACAGTTCTTTTGTACAACGGAGACGGAATAATAGCAAGGAAAAGGGGTTTCAAACAAAGATATACTGATTACAGGCAGCAAAATTCATGAATAGAACTGAAAAGAATGAATCACAGAAACCAAAACTGAACAATGCCTAGTCTGATCAACGCACCTCTAACACAGGGAATTTGAAATGCAGCGCACCTACTACACTCGGGAAGTGCGCTGAATTTCAGATTCACAGAACAGTACCTGCGTTGGGCCAGAGACGAGACTTTGCTTGGGTTCCAGGTCACAGTTTGCAGTTCAGTTCATGGGTTTTGGCCGAGAAAATGGTAATCAGTAATGCAACAATCAGGGTAGATCTAAGGAGGTTCTAAGAGCTACCACAAGGGGCAATCAGAGAGTTTGTGAATCAGTTGTTTAATTTATAAACAAATCCCGGAGATTGACTGAAGCGACATTTATCTACTTTTCATTTGCATAGAAAATGCAGTTCAAAAGCTACCTGGCCCAACTTCAGGCTTCGTCTGTAAGTTTATAAAATAAACAATCAAGGAAGATAAACAAACAAACTAATTCGTCTCTAGTGGAGTCACCATTTTGTTACAGGGAAAAGTGTCTACACAGAACTACTTATCCCACTAAGGTGTGGTAGCTACCTTAGAAACAAACAAAGTAAAGCTACTTTCTTTTTTCCTTTATGAAATATAGGTGAGAGAAGAACAAAGAAGACCAACCTCTGTCTTGCACTAATCTCCTAGTTTGATTCCTCTCTCTCTTGATAGTCTTTCGCTACTTGCTCCCTTGTACGCCCAGCTTCACAGAGTACCTGTAAGATCACAGTAGCATATCACTATACAAGAACATGGATCTATAATCATAAACAATCTAGGATCAGATGTAAATTGACCATACAAATGCATAAACATAAATGACACAAGAGTATGGAGGAAAACTTGAATAGCTTTTATTGATAAACAAGAAAGATCCAAGGGAGTTACAACCAGTTGTTCTGACCCAGCATCATCCTCTCAGCAAGTAAGCCCCTCTTCACCTCATACAAAGCTTAGATCACCCAACACTCTGATGTTGTCTCAAGAAACCAATGGCAATTCCTTACAATATGCAAAATTCCAGCCTCTGGATCTCTGGGATGAGGGATCCATATATAGATATCTGTAAGGGAGATGACTCAGCTTGTGATTTGATTAGTGTCTTCCCTCTGATAGTTCTTGCTTCCACTTGGAGATTGATGATCTCTTACTCATCCTTGGTCGAATTCAGAGAGGTAAGTGTCACAGGAGAAGTTTATGGAAGATTCCATGCCTCTCCACCTCATGGAATGACACTGCCATTTGTCACTTCTCGCCCATCGCACCCCATAGAAGGGCTTTCTGAAATGCAACACACCCACACAGTGTATCTAGGTGAGATGCAACGCACTTTGCCTATGGAACAGCTGAAATGATCCTGTTTTGACCAGTTCTGAGCAGTTTTTCATGGAGAACTTCTGGGAGAAGCTGTAATCAGTGCTAGCCCCATACGAACTACTTAAATACCTTCCAATGAGGTTATTTTCCCTGGAGTACTATAGGAAGATAATAAATTTAGATGAGGTAAACTTTGTTAAAGCCAAAAAGAAATCCCAGCTCAAGATCAAGACCAATTGGTTCCTTTTATTTGTGATAGCAGAGAAGCTAGAAAGGAGGCAGACTTGATCCTTCAGAGATTAAAATTAAGACAGAGCTTCATATGGAGATATGATCCCTTGGATTTCATCTGCAAAATAAGGTAGGAAAACAAGATGGCTCCATATATCCATCACCGCATCCCTGAGATAGAAAAGTATGCCAACCAATTGTAATGGGTGGAAAACACTATAGAGGATAGGGATAATACTGAAGTTGTTGTGTAAAACACATTATTAGATCTGGAAAATAAACTTGATGAAAATTCATTTCTATAGGTACCAGCTCAGGAAGGGACAATGAGCACTCCCCCTATCATGCAGACTCCTCTGAATGAGGAGAAAAATCCCAAAAGGCGCAGGGAGGAGGGATCAAGTAGGGACACAGGCCTTCAATATTTAATATGAAAGCGGCCAAAGAAGAAGGCCTAGACTCAATTCTGTGTCAGAACAGGAAGACACTGATGGCTCAGTTGAAATAACTGATTCTGAGCCAGAAAGGAGTAAGGGTACTGGTACTTCAGAGGAAACACAACCCCCATCATCCTCAGGAACCCAGATGATACAGAGACAGATGAGTGTAGAGGCCTCATCTTCCAATAGGCCAGGAGAATAGGATAAAAGTATCAAAGACAAATTCAAAGAGATTAAAATGAGGAATAAAAGGTTGAAAGCTAAGACATATGCTCAGCTTTTCAAACTTTCTACTCTAGGTTAGAATAGATTGATGTCAGCCTTTGACATAAAAGAGGGGAAGATGGAGGTTTCCTTCATTCCAGGACATGGATAATACTAAAGTTGCTGTGGAAAACACATTATTAGATCTGGAAAATCGACTTGACGAAAATTCATTTCTGCGGGTACCACCTCAGGAAGGGACAATGAGCACTCCCCCTATCATGCAGACTCCTCTGAATGAGGAGAAAAATCCCAAAAGGGGTAGGGAGGAGGGATCAAGTTCAAGGACACATGCCTTCAATGTTTAGTATGAAGGAGGCCAATGCAAAAGGCCTAGACTCAATCCTGTGTCAGAATAGGAAGAAACTAATGGCTGAGTTGAAATAATTGATTCTGAGCCAGAAAGGTGTAAGGGTATTGCTCCTTCTAAGGAAACACACCCCCATCATGCTCAGAAACCCAGATGATATAGAGACAGATGAATGTAGAGGCCTCGTCTTTCAGCAGACCAATAGAACAAGATAAAAGTATCAAAGACAAATTCAAAGAGATAAAAATGAGGAATGAAAGGTTGAAAGCTGAGACATATGCTCAGCTTTTCGAACTTTCTACTGCAGGTCAGAATATATTGATGTTAGCCTTTGACATCAAAGAGGGGAAGATGCAGGTGTCCTTCATTCAACCAAATGTGCAGCAACCAAGGACACCCACTAACTACAAGAAAGTTGATTTTTAGGTGTTGGCCAGGGATGTTCACCCTGTGGACCAAGTAGAGTTTCACAAGCAGGCTAGAGAGATGGTCTACTCCACCCTGAGAGGGAAGTCCATAGATGTTCATCAACTGCAAAGTTCCATAAACAACATCTCAGCTCAATATCAGCTTGAATAGGCTTCATCACAAGCCAAGGACAACAGAATCAAGTCTTTGGAAGACTTGATCATAGAGATGGGACATGATCCCAAAGATATCAAAGCAATAGAGGAGTTAATAAAACAGAAGAAAAAGGACATTGCTTCACCGAAAAAGCAACTAAAGATACCCTCCTTGCATCATCCACAAACACAGGAGGTGTTATAGTCTCAAACTCAGCATGAGGAATTAATGGATTTAGTCCTCAAGCTAAATGATCAGTTAAGGAACACAAAGAAGGAATTGGATGCCTTAATCCAATTGAAGCATGGTGAAGTAGGGACCACACCAGCAATTGTAATCCCTATAGTGACCACTGCAGTACCATCTACATTAGTAGCTACATTGGCTCCAAAAACTCCTATAAGCACTACCTTGCCCATCACCACTGCAACATCTACATCAACAACTTTCACAACAGTAGCAGGTACAACAACAGATGAAGCAGCCAAGCTTGTTCATTCCATAGAAGAAATGTCTATTCAGACAGATGAGATAAAAAAGCTAAAGGAACGGGTGGCAAGCTTAGAAACAGACTGTAATCTTGACAATATTGTTGGCATTATGGCACAGGATTGGAGCTATGGCACAGATGTTGTCCTTGATGGCAACTCTCTTTGGTGACAGGATCTCAGTATAGGCTTTCAGAATGAAGAAAAAGACATATACGTAGTTTCACCTAGACAAAGTCGCATATACACGCTGGTTATAAGTTACAAAGGCGCGTATGCGTATACACGCACTTTCATGCAAGTGAAAGTGTGTATATGTTGGAGAATTTACTTTTGGTCCGTGGTAGTTAGTCCTTGGTATTTGAACCTATGGTTTTGGACCATGGTATCTCGTCAGAGGTGTTGATCCCAAGTATTGGGCCCTTGGTATTGTTTATTATGGTTTTGGACCATGGTATTGTGAAAGGCCTAAGACTACAAAAGAGGAAGGAGATCATTTGGAAAAGATATATCTGAATTAATTGAATATCTAATAAGTGCTAGATCTGAAATATTGGTGATTGCGGTTATGGTGCAGATCTGGATCTGAATGAAGGAGGAACCTTAGCACAAAGGAGGATAAGTTCTATTGATGGGTCATAATCTTTAGGCTTGAATGACAGTATCTTTGTATGATTTCGATCTGTTATATGTGGCGCATGCTTGATCTATAAATCTGGTAATTTGGGTTAACTAATGTCAGATTGTTTGAAAAGAATGAATTATCCTTTATAGATCTATACGCAGGTTCAGTGAAGTGAAGGCGCGTATACATGCTGTTTTGGTAAGGGAAAGAAGCGTATACGCAGGTTGGCTTTGACACAGAAGCATATACACGCAGGTTTCTGAATAGTGAAGTAGCGTACATCTCTTAATTTATGTTCTAGCTGCTTTTCATTTATTGCTGCAGTATTCTGGGTTCAGAATTTGGTGTGTGGTTACTGTTACTGTGTTCTGGGTTCAGCTGTCAGAGAAGTGTTTATTTTGATTTAGTTTTGATTGGTGAAAAGGTGATTGGTTGATGTAGAAATTCTTGATGTTTGATTAATGTGGATCTAGTCTGAAAATTCATGAAATGTGGTCCCTGGAAGAAAGAGAAGGTTGTAGCCTTTTGTAGGCCAACACCTACATACTAGTATCTTGGCTAGTGTAAGAGCTAAGGGGGTTATAGCTACCTTCAAGGAGAAGCTGGAGAATGAGAGAGGGTTGTAGATCTCTGCAGGTTGCAGCGTGTGTGCTGGTAAAGGACTACACCAGTACATTATAAAAGGAAGTTTCTAATTCAAAGAAGATAGAGACGAATTGCAGCAGGTGGTTTTCACCCACATTGGGTTTCCACCTTATATCTTGTGTTCTTGTGTGTGTGATTGTCTTTAGATCTGTTTTACTGTTTCTAGTTACTATTTATTTGATCCTAATAAATAATGATCCACATCAGTAATATAAACTAAATTATAAGTTTGCATTGCATACGCGGGTTTCCCTCTCTGTATTTGCGTATACACGCGGTTTTATATAACTGAAATAGCGTATATGATCTGGGTTTGAAAAGGAAAATAAGTGACTTGATAATACTGATTCACCCCCCCCCCCCCCCTCTCAGTATTATTTCCAACAATTGGTATCAGGGAAGGTCCTTCTAAAGAAGCTTGATCGCTTGAAGGAAGATCCATCATCATGAGAAACTACGAGAGAGAAGCATCTATCGGGCCACCAATTTTTGACAGGACAAACTTCGTATATTGGAAGGTAAGAGTTAATGCCTATCTTCAATCTCTTGGTACAAAAGTTTGGGATATCATAGATACAGGGTACACTTTTCCATCAGCAACTCCTACAGATCTGGCTGAGAAGAAGAAATATGAAACAAATGCAAAGGCCATCAATACTCTATTAGGATGTCTATCTCAATCAGAATTCGTGAAGGTTATGTAGTATAAATCCGCAAAAGAAATATGGGACAAGATTGTTCTAAGCTATGAAGGAGATGATTAGGTAAAACGAGAAAAACTTCAAACCCTCAGAATTCAGTACGAAAATCTCAGAATGCACAACGATGAAAGTGTGGCTAACTATTTCCGTCGTGTAGATGAGATTGTTAATTGTATTAAAATTTTGGGTGAAGAAATAAAAGAGGCTCTTCTGGTTGAAAATGTTCTAAGATCTTTGTCCCCTAGGTTTGAATCTAAAGTTTCTGCAATAGAAGAAAAATAGAATCTACGAAACCTTACCATGTCACAGCTGCATGGAATTCTGACTGCTTATGAAATGAGGAAAGGAGGACCATCAGATAGGAGAGAAGTTTCCTTCAAGGCTTCAGGCAAAGGAGATTACTATGAGTCAAGGCACGTGTCAAAAGAAGAAGAAGAATCAAATTTTTTCAAAAACCTTCAACGGGGTGCTGGACGATTTCGAGGTAAGTTCCCTTTCAAATACTTTGCTTGTGGAAGAGTCAGTCACTATGCTGCCAAATGTCCTCATAAGGATAAGATTGACAAGGGGAAGGAACTTGTTAGATGGAACAAGAAACAGAATGCAAATAAGAAAAGCTATTACACTCATGAAGATAGTGATGGACTTTCAAATAGTGACGAAGATGAACAAGGTAATAATTATAAACTTTTAATGGCTTTTGAAGATGATGATTACATGGATGTTATAGATGAATAAGGTATTTATGAAGAGATTTCTAATCTCAAAATTTGTTTAGAAGAGAAAAATGTGATTATTGATTCTCTGCAATGTCAACTAGCTGAAAGGGAAAAACATCATGAAAAATTGGAATATGAAATTGTTGGTCTTAGAAAAGAGATTGACAAAACAAAAGCTCTTAATCTTAAATTTGTTAAAGGATCTGAAACTCTGGATGAGATTATCAATGTGCAGCGTTCTCCACTAATCAAGACAGGTTTGGGATATAATGGAGAAGCATCTCAAGCATCCACCTCCAAAAGTTATCTTGATGTAGCAAGAAGGAGCGAGCAAAGGCCTAATAGAAATCATTAGGTAAATAAGGGACATTATACCTCAAGAATGAACGAAGACTATCAAGAAAATCGGGGGTAATCTACCTTAAGGACAAAGAGAAGCCACAACTAGCCACAGGTAAAATCTTCCCAATTTACCTCAAGAATGGATGTCAGTACAAACTACAATCGGTTGGTTGATAGATTTGATAATCGCAGGAGTTTCTTCAATGGCCAATGTTTCTCTTGCCATAACTTTGGTCATAAAGTAGCTCAATGTGTTTCCTATAAGACAATCATGACTAGAGAAGCTCAAAAACAAAGAAGTATGACTGGAATCATGGAAAGGACCTATAAGAACTTTTCCACCCTTGAAAGTGAAATTGAATGTTCTATTTTTAATAACTTCAGTCATGAAGATTCTGAATGCAGGAGCAGGTTTCAGAAGACAACTCAGAAGGAACATACCTCAAATACCAGAACATGGAAAATGAAGGAACCGCAACCAGAAAGATGTGGGATAGCTTTATATGCAGAAGGACAGGAAAATTAATGGTACATCGACAGTGGATGTTCGAAGCATATGACAGGTGATAAAGAAAAAATTCAATCATATAGTGCTTTAGAAAAGGGAAAGAAAGTTTCTTTTGGAAATGATACCCCTGCTGTCATAAAAGGAAAAGGCACTGTTCAGTTGAAAGAAAAAGTCAAGGCTGGAAATGTTTTGTATGTTGATGGCTTGAAGCATAATCTACTGAGTGTCATTCAAATGTGTGATCAAGGAACCGAGGTAATATTTCAATCAAGTGGATGTAGTGTTCATGATCTTGATATAGGAAAAACAGTGATCAAAGGCATAAGAACTCCAAATAATTTATACATATTTGATGAAGGACAACAACAATGTTATTTGAGCAAGAATGATGAACATTGGTTATGGCATCGGAGGTTGGGGCATCTAAGATTTTCACAGATAAGGAAAGCATGCAAATACCAGGCAGTTCGTGGTCTTCCAGACATCATAATTCTAGACAATACGATATGAAAATCATGTCAGTTTGGTAAGCAAACCAGAACTAACTTCCCTTGAGAAGGAAGGATCAGCTAGCAGGCCTCTTGAAGTAGTCCATACATATGTATGTGGTCCATCTAGGAAAAGGTCACCTCGGGGAGAAGAATACTTTATATTATTCATTGACGACTTCTCCAGGATGGTTTGGATAGGACTTATGAAGCACAAAGACGAAGCCTTCGAAAAATTCAAATCTTTCAAAGCCTTGGTTGAAAACAAATCAAATCACAAAATTAAGTGCCTCAGGCCTGATAGAGATGGGGAGTTTACCTCAAATGAATTTTTCGATTTTTGTGAAGAACATGGAATAAGAAGGGAATTCTCTACAGCTAGGACTCCTCAGCAAAATGGAGTAGTGGAAAGGTTGAACAGAATGGTTCAACAAATGGCTCGTGCTATGCTTGATGAGTCTGGAACTCCCGCAGCCTTCTAGGGTGAAGATGCATTTGCTGCGGTTGCTATTCTCAACAAAACAAATGTCCGGGTAAACAACAATCAAACTCCTCATGAGCTCTAGTATGGTGAGACTCCTTCGGTAAAACATTTCAAAATCTTTGGAAGCAAATGCTATATTAAGAATAATGATGAACATCTTGGCAAGTTTGAACCTAGAGCAGATGAAGGCATTCTCCTTGGTTATTCTCCTCACAGCAAAGCATATAAGTGCTACAACAAAAGACTTGGAAGAATAGTTGACAACATTGATGTTGTGGTTGATGAAGAAGGAAACATTCCTAGGCAAGTAAATTATGAAAATATCGAAGAGGATGAAGACTATCCTTCAAAATCAGATTGATGATGAAGAAGAACCTCAAGAGGCACCAGAGGAACAGATAAGGACAGAAGAGAAGACTCCATCCAGGTACGTTCAGAAGAATCATCCAGAATCTAAAATTTTGGGGGCTGAAAGAGGCAGGTATACAAACAAGAAGAGCAATTGCAGAAGCCTCAAGCTCCTCCACTGAACCACAAAATGTAAAAGAGGCATGCAAAGATGAATGCTGGGTCAAGGCAATGGATGAAGAACTTGAGCAGATCGAAAAGAATAACACTTGGGAGCTGGTTCCTAGACCAAAAGATAAGAATGTCATAGGGACAAAATGCATCTTTAAAAACAAAATGAATGAAAATGGGGAAGTGATTAGAAACAAGGCCGGACTTGTTTGTAAAGGGTATGCTCAACAAGAAGGAATAGACTTTGAAGAAACTTTTGTTCCCGTTGTTAGACTTGAGGCCATCCGAATGTTTCTTTCTTTCTCGAGCTTTCAGAAGTTCGAAGTATTTCAAATGGACGTGAAATCAACCTTTCTGAATGGAGACTTAGAAGAAGAGGTCTACATTGAGCAACCAGATGGTTTCATTCTTGGGAATGATCCAAATTTTGTATGCAGACTAAAAAAGGCTCTTTATGGTCTTAAACAAGCTCCAAGGGCTTGGTACTATCGTTTGGACAAATATCTTCATCAACAAGGATTTTCAAAGGGATCAGCAGATAGCAATCTTTATATAAAATTGAAAATGACAAATTGCTAATACTTGTTGTGTATGTAGATGATATTATCTTTGGGAGCAATGAAGAAACTATGAGTCAAAACTTTACCTTGGTGATGCAGAAAGAATTCAAAATGTCATTACTTGGAGAGCTAATATATTTTCTTGGTCTACAAATCCAAAAAAATGAAGGCGGTATCTTTTTGTCTCAAACCAAGTACCTCAAGCAGATTTTGAAGAAGTATGGCATGGAAGATTCAAAACCAGTATGTACCGCTATGGTTACAGGATGCAGCCTCAGTGCAAATGATGAATCAGCAGCAGTGCATCAACCAACCTATAGATCCATGATTGGAAGTCTACTTTATTTGACAGGTACCCGACCAGACATCATGCATGCAGTAGGAATAGTTGGAAGATTTCATGCAAATCCTAAGGAAGCCCATCTTCAGGAAGTGAAGAGAATTTTCAAGTATCTTCAAGGAACTCAAAATTATGGCTTATGGTATCCTAGAGATACAAATCTCACTCTTCATGCTTCTACAAATGCAGATTGGGCCGGAAGTGTGGATAACAGGAAGAGCACAAGTAGTGGTGCATTCTTTATGGGTTCCAAATTAGTATCTTGGTTCAGTAAGAAACAGAGTTCGATTGCTTTATCTACAGCTGAAGTGAAATATATGGTTGTTGCATCTTGCTGTAGTCAACTCCTTTGGATGATGCAGACCTTGCAGGATTTTCAAATCACTTGTACACCACCTATCTCCATCTTATGTGATAATACAAGTGCAATCAACATTTCAAAGAACCCAGTCATGCATTCAAAGACGAAGCACATACCGATCAAGTATCACTTTCTCTGGGAACAAGTGTTGGAACAAAAGGTCAAATTGGAGTATGTTCCTTCTAAGGAACAAGGTGCTGATATTCTCACTAAACCACTGCCCAGGGAAACTTTTGAATACCTCAGACAGAAGCTGGGAGTAGTTGATGCATCATCTTGCTGTTAAATATTGTCTGTTTCAGAGAAAAATGGGTGTACTCGAGTTGCCTAAGGAGGATCCGCGTACATACACCGGTTTGTGAAGAAACAAGTCGCGTATATGGAGGTTTGATGGATATTAGTAGGGACATGCTCTGGTTGAAGATATTCTGATATGGGGTCTGGTAGAGACTATCTGACACAGGTTTAGTGGGAGTAGATAATATTCTAATAATGCATTGTTGGCATTTTCTTAGAAGCTTTTGGTTCTACTTCACAGCTGTTGCTGTTTTCAGGTGGAATAAAGGTAGAGGGAGACCAGAAGGAAATCTTGGTTGATGATCTGAATGATGATTAACAAATGCTGCTGATATCAGTTATTGGTGACTTTCATAAGTCTTGCTCTAGTTATTTCATCTCTATGTCATGTATCTCTTTTAAGGTGTCAAGGTCATGTAATGGCCTATTTTGGTTTCCCCACTATGCCTAGGATGAAGATGTAATGTACTTGGATGTCATATGTAAATCTCTAATGTATCCCCACTTGGTTGGGTGGATGATCCCCACTTGGTTGGGTGATGGATGTATGTATTGAGTCTTTTGGTGATAGGAAGGTCTTTTATGATGTATAAGTCATGGTTCTTCTTGAAGAACATCTTTTTGCAGATCTTGCCTACAGTCAGGGGGAGCATGGTCATCACAGCAGGGTAGAAATTTCAGCATGTACTCAGGGGGAGCACAACCCTTTTCCCTTGACGACAAAGGGGGAGAATGACTTTGAGGACCTTGGGGTTGCCATCAAGTCCAAAGGGGGAGATTGTTGGCATTATGGCACAGGATTGGAGCTATGGCACAGGTGTTGTCCTTGATGGCAACTCTCTTTGGTGACACGATCTCAGTACTGGCTTTCAAAATGAAGAAAAGGACATATACACAGGTTCACCTAGACAAAGTCACGTATACACGCGGGTTATAAGTTAAAAAGGTGTATATGTGTATACACGCACTTTCACACAAGTAAAAGCGCGTATATGTTGGAGAAAATACTTTTCGTCCGCGGTAGTTAGTCGGTATTTGAACCTATGGTTTTGGACCATGGTATCTCATCATAAGTGTTGATCCCAAGTATTGGGTCCTTGGTATTGTGAAAAGCCTAAGAGTATAAAAGAGGAAGGAGATCATTTGGCAAAGATATATCTGAATTAATTGAATATCTAATAAGTGCTAGATCTGAAATATTGGTGACTGGGGTTATGGTGTAGATCTGGATCAAAATGAAGGAGGAACCTTAGCACAAAGGAGGATAAGTTCTATTGATGGGTCATAATCTTTAGGCTTGAATGACAGTATCTTTTTATGATTTTGATTTGTTATATGTGGCGCATGCTTGATCTATAAATCTGGTAATCTAGGTTAACTAATGTCAGATTGTTTGAAAAGAATGAAGTATCTTTTATAGATCTAAATGCATGTTCAGGGAAGTGAAGGCACGTATACAGGCTGTTTTGGTAAGGGAAAGAAGCGTATACGCAGGTTGGCTTTGACACAGAAGCGTATACACGCAGGTTTCTGAACAGTGAAGTAGCGTACATCTCTTGATTTATGTTCTAGCTACTTCTGGTTTATTGCTGTAGTATTCTAGGTTTAGAATTTGGTGTGTGGTTACTGTTACTGTGTTCTGGGTTCAACTGTCAGAGAAGTATTTATCTTGATTCAGTTTTGATTGGTGAAGGTGATTGGTTGATGCAAAAATTCTTGATGTTTGATTGATGTGGATCTAGTCTGAAAAATCGTGAAACGTGGTCCCTAGAAGAAAGAGAAGGTTGTAGCCTTCTGTAGGCCAGCACCTACGTACTAGTATCTTGGCTAGTGCAAGAGCTAAGGGGGTTGTAGCTCCCTTCCAGGAGAAGCTGGAGAACGAGAGAGGGTTGTAGCTCTCTGCAGGTTACAGCCTACATGCTGGTAAAGGACTGCACCAGTACATTGTAAAAGGAAGTTTCTAATTAAAAGAAGATAGAGACGAATTGCAGCATGTGGTTTTCACCCACATTGGGTTTCCACCTTATATCTTGTGTTCTTGTGTGTGTGATTGTCTTTAGATCTGTTTTATTGTTTCTGGTTACTATTTATTTGATCCTAATACACAGATTAATGATCCACATCAGTAAGATAAACTAAATTATAAGTTTTCATTGCATACGCGGGTTTCCTTCTCTGTAGTTGCGTATACACGCGGTTTTATCTAACTGAAGTAGCGTATATGATATGGGTTTGAAAAGGAAAATAAGTGACTTGATAATACTGATTCACCCCCCCCCCCCCCCAGTATTATTTCCAACAAATATTATGCAGAAAGAGGTGGAACAGAAGGTTGCCAAGATAAAGGAAAAGCTCAAATCAATGGAAAGAGACTTGACATTAAAGGAGCCTCTTGGAGAAGCCATGGAAAATCTGCGGGTCAATATCATTGACTCTGTCAATGATATTTGGCCATCCATACAGGTCATATTCGAGTAGATTAATCTCATAGCATTAATAATCGAGTCTATTAGGAAATTGAAGATAGAATTAGGAAATAGGCCTAGCGAAGCTACTAGGCTCATCCAATTCTTAAATTCAAAGAACAAGTACCAATTGTAAGAACTGGAAATTGAAGACAGGGCTGCTACTATTCTGGAGGTAAATAAAGTCCTCACCAAGAGGGACCTTATGCAAAAGTTAGAGGAAAAGAGCAAGGAAACTCAAGTAGCCGTTGACAGGTTCATGGCTAAGTTTGATAAGCTAAAAGGGAAGGGATTACCTAATCCCTTAGTCATTCATGATAAACTTATGGAACAAGGAGATTACAACGACAAACTCAGGGATGGAGCAAGACAACAAGTCACTGCTATACAATGACAAAGTCAAGAATGCTAATAGGAAAGGTATTGTATAGTGCTTTTGAAAATCTATTTTACCTCTAGCATGAGGTAAAACATATGTTTGTAAATAAGCATTCATTTTCCAAATACACTGAGGCAGATGAAACTTATCAAAAAATGTTGAGTATCCGGTTACCAACAGATCAAAAATGGGAAAAGTTGACAGACTTACTATAGCAGCACATAGTAAAAGGTCAAACATACAGTCAACGAGGTAAAAGAGCATCAGATTCCAAAGTTATAGGATCAAAGAGTATCTGTGTCAAAGAGTATCAGTATAGAAGGCAACAACCTTCGGCTAGCACAGAGCATAGCAACCATAAAACTTCCAGCCAAACCACAATAAAAGGGACAACAAGAAAACAGTTCAATAGTTGTCAATATCTTCCTACGAGAAGTTATTTTGAATTTCCTAGATTAATTCCCAAGTTAGTTTGGGATATTTTGTAAAAACATTTTGTATAAATACTTCACAAATTGAAGTATCTGGGGTGGATTCTTATACTTTCAATAAAATTTTGTTCAAAGAGTGTAAAAGCTTTTGTATTATTGACTGGGCCAGAATGCTAGATTGATGAATAAAGATCAGATATTTCAAGGGATTCATGTGTAAAGCGGAGTACAAATGAGTAATTCTCTTGAGTTGGTTTACCTCTCTTAAAGTTGCTTCAAAATCTTAAATGTTTCAGAAGTCTGAATGTTTAACTTGAATATTATTTCAGAATTTGCTTAATTGCACTTTGTCTTACTGTTATACATTCTTAATTTTTTCTCTTAAACTATCTTAGTTAGGGAATTCGAAAACTCCTCCTTAGCTTCCGTAGTTTCTCCTATGGTCTATAGTAAAGGATTCTTAATTTCCCTTTACTCATGACTCACTGTTGTTCCCCCATATTAGCCTCGGTCTGAGGATTTTTTATTGCCCTCTCAACCCCCTTAAGACTCATTTCACCATTTAGTCCAAGGATTTGTATTTCACTCTGCTATCTTTCCCCTTGAACATTCCCTTTAGTGATTTAAATCCAGCTTTGCTGCCCCTTCTTTGACTCCATTGCCCAATGGCCTAACGACATCAACCTATTAGCCTGTTTTAGGGATTCGACCACCAAATCTTCATACAAATCAAAACCCCCCCCTGAACTCTAGAAAAAGCCAAATATCTAAGCAAATATAGCTAAATTATATAGAGAGAGCCCTCTCTGAGCCATAGGTTGGATAGAGCCTATGCTTAAAATTTGGTATGTGGTTACCTCGAATCCTTCCCTTCTTCCAAAACTTCTAATGAAAATTTTTGAGTGATAACAGGGTGCTCTATGTAACATGTCCTATTCATCAATTTTTTTTAAGTAATTGAGATTTTTAGAATAATAAAGAAGGTAAAACAATGTTTAAACATATAAACTGAAGAAACACATCACCATTTTGTACACCACATGAATCCTATGAAAATGTCCCTATATTATTGTTGCTTCCAACAACTTTGAAAAATTACAATTTTGCAGAGGAAATTATATTCAGAAATCAACCATTAATACTTAAAACAGTGAAGTATTTATACAAATAATTAAAAAATCATTGTCAAAACTAACAGTGTATTATTATCCTATTTCTAAACAATATGATTTATCTATGGAAGCAAAATAGGCCATGTAGACAGTTGCATGGAAAGGTGGCTCTACTTTGGTGGGTTCAGTTGTTGAATCAACCCAAAACGATGTTGCGTTGATGTGATGGATGTTGTGTTGGTTGTTGTGTTGGCCGTTGTCTTTACTGCATCTTAATCATTCTTTAATCCAATAAATAACAAAGTTCTTCCCATCTCTTTTCATCTAGTATGGTTAATTTAATTACTCTCTGGTAAATTTCATCAACCCCTTTGTATTTTGCAAAAGTTGGCTTCACTATAAAAACATGTTTTACCTCATTTTGTATGTAGAAGTCATTTTCCATGGTTTCTAAAAATTCCCTTGCTATCATACTGCTCTTTGTCCCATTGAACTTGACACTACTTCTGGCCATTTCCTTCATCTTTAGGACATAGTCTTCCTGAGTTATCAATTTATCAATAATCACATATATGTTGGGCAACCCTTTTTGGATTAATGCTTCAATTCTATTACAAAACATGTTCACTCCCGGCTCTAGTGTTTAACATATTTCTTCCAATTGATCAATGAGGTTCCTTTTATTTAAAACCTTCTTGACATCCAAAATAGTGGCAGTCCTGTCAGTAATTCCTAATTCTTCAAGTTCATATTTAGACTTATAATTTAGGAATCTGATAATGTTGGATGCTTATTTGGGTATATCTCCAAGCTTTTCCTTACCTAAACAATGGTTTTCGTGGTTTCCTCTATTAATTCTTTCTGTTCAAATACGATTTGGGTAGATGGACAAATCTCATTCATAGAATCCAGAATACCCATCCAAATGGCTTCCTTAGCTTGGGCCAAGGTCTGACCAATTGATGTATCTTTTTCTACCTTCTGCAACTTCTCCAACAGGCTTTATGATTTCTACACTTCAGTAAGATGAGAAGCTTCAGCTCTAGCTTTCTGTACTTCTAGAGCTTTGAGATACCCTGGCAAAGTCTTAATCTCTTTTAACTAGATTGACATGTTTTCCAGTGTCTTTGTCACCTATTCAACACTTGCAGTATGAGTGGAAGAAGTAGCTACAGTGGTTGTTCCTATTGCTCAAAGCTGAGAAATAGGTATGGCATCCAGGGGGACAATAGCCATCTTCTGACTCGGTTCTTTCTCTTTTATAATCTTCTCCATTTCTACCTCCATCTGTCTGATCTGTATATTTTTCTCTATGATCAACTTGATCATGTCAACCTTATGTGCCTCATTTTCTAAAATGTCTTTGGTCAAGGGATCCTCTGTGGCTGGAAATGTAAGTTTCTTTCTCAATGTTACAATATCCATATTTTTCTTCTTGATAATCTCCTCTGTAGCATTTACATCTTTAGGATCGTATCCTATTTTGGCCACCAAATCTTCCAAAGATTTGATCCTATTATACTTTTCTAAGGAGGATAGATTCTCCATTTTCAACTGAGTCTTAACATTGACAAATAAAGCGTGCAACTTGGAAAATGACATAGCAGTATTAGTTAATGCAGAATATATCATCTCACCAGCATGTTTATGCATCTCCATTTGATCAATGGGATCAATGTCTTTGGTGCTAAACTCAAATGTAGTGCTCTTGTAGTCTGCTTATGTTTTTGGATGTGGAGTTTGGGCCTCAAGGAATACCATCTACATATTTCCATGCTTTGTGTCAAAATCTGATAACAATATTCTCTGCAAGCAAGAGGTCTGCTTCCAAAATTGACTATAGGTATTTTTTTTAAGAATATCATTCTTAAGCTTAATCTCTTTGTACCTATCAAAAAAAATCTTTTCCTTCTCTCCTTGGACATTCTGTGAATCTAGCTCTATTTCCTTATGACCTTGTGATGATGAAGGCCCATTAGAATATGTTACAAATTTGCTGCTTGCAGGTGGTGAGTCTGTAATTATGATGGCAGCATCCTCTTCTGTCTCTTTTTCAACATCTGTCATAGGAGTCACTTTTTCCCTTTTCTTGTAACTGGTCCTAAATTATTTGGCCTCACTACTTGTTGTTGATGATGATCCCTCCTCTCTTTGTCTTTTACTTGTTTTCTCCTGAGGAGTGGGAGTTTGTAAACTTGAAGTAGAAAATAGTTGTTCTTTAGCTTCCCGCAAGGTGTTCTCTATCCATTCCAACTTATTTGCATATTTTTCTATCTCAGGCCTTAAGGGTAGGGAGTATTTTTGTTTTCTACTGTGAGTTTTGAAATAATAACCAAAGGGTCATAAGACCATGTAAAACTTAGGCTAAGTTTCATCTCATTAAGAATTTTGTTTGCTTCTTCACCTATTGTCCTGGTATTGCATATAAATGGGCCCACTAGTGTCTTTATGCAAAACTGTAATTTCTTCTTAGCCACTAAAACATGAATTTCATCAGAATTTAACATCTGTCTGATGTATTCCAGGGAAAAAATCCTCATGGGGAGGTATTTAGGGAGTTTTTATGGTGCCAATTCACATCCATAAACCCTGATTTCTGTGTAGTTTTGGTATAAACACCAATATCCAATCTTGGCTTGATCTGTTAAATGTAAAATTATTTTAATATCTTCACTAATTCTAGGTTTTATTGAGCTATTTAGAATTTTCATTGTTGGGTGAAAAAACGCTTCAATAAACTACTTGTAAGAGAATTCCTGCTACTCTTTCATGACCAATGAAGTCCAAAAAATCATCGATTGATGGTTTCATGCATCATTTAGCCTCTACATTGGAAAATTGAACTTATTTGCTTGATAATAAAGGAATATGTAGATTAAAATTGAGGTGTAATTAAACACCTATTCTGTGAGAAATTCTAGAAACTGCTCGTTAATGCTATCAGCCAAGAATTGACTGAAATTGAATACAATGGATGGTTTACTGTCTGTCGACAATATGGAGAGGAAACCTAAAATGGGCTCATCTACCCACTGATCAAAATTATAACCCAAAATATATGAAATTATTGATATAATTTGTTTAGCTTGAATAGGGAAGATAGAGGAAGGGTGTGGAGGATTCTTCTTAGGTAATTGACATTCTCACGCAAGAAGATGTCGAACATTTTGGCTCTAGTAGCAAAATCAAACTTCTGATAAAGCTAGGTGAGGGCTTATAAGGAGAGAGGCACTATTTTCCATAGGAGGATCCAGCATCATTTGGTTTATAGACTAGGTAGTAATGGTAAATAGGATGTCACCAGACGGGGCCATAATAGTTCTTTGGGCAAGGACATAATAGGCTTGACATTTTTTGGTGAATTCAAGGGCATGGAAGGTCAAAGGGAAGATATAAGGGGGAATATTTGACTCCCAGAGTCCAATTTCATTAGTCTTGTTTGCCTTCTTGTCTTCCAACCAACAGAATAAATATAAAAAACTCATAGTCACATTGGGTTTCATTAATATGATAATCCCCATCGGCTAGAGGAATGTGATCTAAATCTACGAAGGGAGTGATTAATGGATTGACAATTTTCTCTTGGGTTTTAATATATGGAGGCATGAATGTATCAGTAGAAAGTAATAGTAAGAGAAAGGACAACTTACCTAGAATCAGCTCAAGCTAAATGAATTTTTCAGGGAGAAGAGACAGAGTGTTGGCAATTGTGATCTAGTTCAGGTCGAGGAAATGCTCTAAAAATGGTTGTTGTGTAAAAACTGTCAATTATAGAGAATGAGCAGTGAAAGGGAGAAAGGAGATGTTTTGGAAAAATTTTAAATGTAGAGAATAGTGAAATCCATTGGAAGTGGCGTGAGACCGTTAAGTTTGAATAGTTACCTAGGAAAGTGAATTGAATGTTGAATGGTTATTTTTGTCGGGATAGGAATTAATTGGGTAATGGCTAGGCGATGTGGTGGAGGTGGGTGGTAGACATGTCGTGGTAGGGACGCGGTAAAGTGGGCGAGGGGAAATTTCCAGAGGGGGTAGAGGGTGGTAAGTAGTATTTGAAGGGGGGGGTGAAAAATAAGGAGAGGGAACTGTTAGTGTCGGTATCTTCATCCCTCCGTTAGTGATCAAATTCTCATGTTGCATTGCATGTTAGGTGTCTCACCCAATTAGCTACATTCCATTAGGATCAGGGATCATCTAATGGTAGTGGCTTATTATACATTTTCCCTCATGTGCTGGCCTATTTTCATTCATCTAGATCATCTCCAGTCAATTTTTGTCTTTAAATCTGTAAAAGTTATTTTTAGGGTTTTAGATCTCATTAGGTTTATGATTTTCATCAATAAGGTCTCAAAATGCTCAGTGACAGTCAGCAGACACATGGGGAGGTCAAATAAAGTTCTAGCAACAAAAATTTCCATAATCACTCACTCAATGATTGATTTTTCCTCAAAACCCTATTCTGAGGAAAAACATAGTATTTTATGTTTTCATGTATAAATTTGATGTAATTTTAATTCTTTCATATGTAAATAACTTCAGTGGAAACCCTGGTCACCTTGCCAAGCTTCAACAACTCCATCCCATGCAAGGCAAACAAAAAGCCAAAATCATTCAGTTCATCAAAGGCAAAAATAAAGTAAACTGCCCAAAAATAGAGTTTGAAAAGTAAGTCAAAATGCAAACATTAGAAAAGTGGGTTTTGTGAGTGAAAAATTAAAATATCTTGTATATAAATCATTTTTCATGTTCAAAGAGCTCATTTGCATCAAAAGGAGAAGGACTGAACAAGAGAAAGGTTGTGTTGGAGAAGAACAGCAAAATCGCAGCAAACTGTGCAAGTTTCAGGGGCGCGGCGCATTGGGTCGTCGACGTGGTGCATAGAGCCGGCGAGGTGCATTGGGCCGCCCTCCACAGTGTAAAAAATACACTGGTGTGACGCATAGAGAAGGAACAGTGTGTTGGGTTTGTGGCATAGCGCATAGGGTTTCAAGCCTGATTTCACCCATAAACTCATTCAGATTGCCAAATTGACTCAATTTCCACTTTTTCAAGTAAGTCAAGCCTTCTTCCCTTGCTAGTGAATGAGTTTCTCTTAAAGTTTATGGTGGTTTAATGAGATAAAACTCAAACCCTACCTCCTTGTAGTTTTTGCTCAAAAACAATTGCATACGATTTATAGTTTATGTTTTTGCTTCCAATTCCACTCCATCATTCCCTCACTCTTTGATTCCTTCATTTATTTTCCAGTTTCATCAACTCATTCCCTAATTCCCATATTCCTAAATTCACTAAACCCATATCCCTAACTCCCAATATCCCAAACCCTAGTTACAAATCCCTAAAACCTAATTGTTGTCCCTAAGCCTACATACTATTCCCTAAACCCCCTATTTCCCAAAACACTTGTCAACAACATTCCCAAAACCCCCCATACACTTTCCCTTCATAGTACCTCATACATTCTCATCCTTGGTAGCATAAAACTAAAAAAACCATAAATCTCTTCATACTCATCAAGAAAACTCACACATTGGCAAACATGGGGTCTGATCCTTCTTATGACCGAGATGAGGAGACACTCAGTGATTCTCCTAGAGAAATGCATGCACCAAGGAGACCTCGCAAGGGTGGTAAACATATACGAGAGGAGCCCACTTCACTTGCTGAGATGGAGGCCTGTCCTCTTGCTATCACATGCTTTCAACACCAATCCTATTATCAGTTCAGTGAAATGGTAGAGAGAGTCCAGTACCATCATGAGTTGGCCAGGTTGTTTGTGCTCCATCTTCATAATGGCCAAGTCACTTTAGCAGGTGTGACATTCACCTTGACAACGGAGTCTATTTCTCTAGCAACTGGCATTCCAAATGTCAATGAGCAGTGGAATAAAAGGCAGTAAATTGATAGAGAACATTATGAGCCGTACATCAAGGCTAGTTATCAGAGACATCTCTGCAGATTTTTTCCCTTTTGGTATCTGAAAGACTCATATGCCCCCTTGATGAAACTCATAATTAAGTATTTCAGTTGTGAGGGCTGGTTTTCTCGCTTTTATGCCTATCATATCAGATTGTTGATGCACTTCAGTAAGGTGAGAATGATGAATCTCCCCTACTTTATTTGCCAAAACGTTGAGAAGATGACCACCTTAGTGCACAAGAAGACTCCTCAGCAGCAGTATGACAACATATATCATTTTTCACTAATCAATATTGTGGTCATGCATCAGCTTGGTTTACAGAACATCTCGTGGGAGGATTTCATTTCACATGAGGTCTTCACAGGTCCTCAAGTACCTCTAGCAGCTTTTCATGAGACAAGGTGGACCTTCACATAGGCAGGAGATTCATGAGACACAAATCGCTAGTGTGCCAGTGTTTGTCACCTACCAAAAGGGTACTAGAAGGTTGTTTGTAGCAGCAAAGCGAGTACTATATCCACCCAGGGTGGAAGGGGTCTCACTTCCTCCATCAGCAGAGCAGGTATAGGACAAGGGCAAGTGGCCATTATAGGATGAGGGGCCTTCAGGAGGGCAGGAGACAGATTTTATTCTTATTCAGGATGATGACACTGATTTGAGCTCACAAAGCTCAAAGCTTAGAGAGATCATCCAGGAGCAACAAGATGACATCCAACATTTGTCTCTCAACCTAGAAAGAGCGAAGTGGATAATCAAATATCTGTACCAAAGAAACAAACAACTAGAGGATCAGCAAACCATAATGGAGCTATGAAACATACGAGAAAACTGGCAAGCTGCCAAAAGGAGGAAAGTCAACCTCACAACACTTGAAAAATAAATCAATGTTGATCGTGAATCTTGGTTGGAGAGGGAAAATATCCACTTGGAAAAGATGTTGGAGAAGGCCATCAACGAGAAAAATATGTTGAGAAACATGGCATACCACTACTTGCCAAGAAATATGGTGTGCAACGCAAGAATCAGGAATTTGAAAGCCAAGTTAAAGAAGGCATCAAGGAGGAAAAAAGAGAAAGATAGACTTCAGATCTTGGTTGAGGCTTCCTTGGCCCAATACATCACTTAATGGAGGATAGTCAACCCAAATTTCAAAAAATTTGGGACACTTTTTGCAATTTTGGAATTTTTTCCTTAAAAACAGGCTTTTGTACACAATGCGTCGCGGCACCTGGCGCTCACTTTTGATGGGGACCTCATTTTGAGGAAAACTCAACATTTTTGGATTTTTCATGGAAAAATATGCATGCTCACAAATGGCCAAGAAATTTTGACAGGATTTGAGCTTCCAAAAAGGTCAAAAACACCTCAAAAATGACGTTTCTGCCCCTTTTTTGACACACAGGAAGCAGGCTTGGGAGAACTCAGTTTTGGAGGGGCAAATGGAGGCCAAATTCAAAAATTACACTTGTGCTGGAAATCAGACAGGTAGAAATTTCCAACAAGCCCACTTGGAGCAAATTTGGACACTAGGAAGGCCTCCAAAATCAGCTGCAAAAAGGCGCTATGCATAGGGAAATCAGCACAGTGCATTGGAGGAATTTTTCTCATTTTGGGTCAAAAAATTTGTTTTCGCCTAGTTTTTTTCACAGTTTGACTTTTTTCCTTCTAGTTGTCAAACTCATGATGTAATTTAATGTGACATGATGTATTTTGATTTAATTATGCTAAATTTTCACTCATAGAGGTAGATTCATCCACAAAAGGTAGTTTGCAACTAAATGAATCAGTTCCCTAGTTTTTAGAGGCAAGTTGTTCCACTGCCTACTTTTTAGTTCGTAGTTTAGATTTTGTTGGAACAGCTCCTAATATTATGAGCTCTAACCCTAGAGGCTAGGATGAGTTTTTGTTTGCCTATATCTTGTAATTTTTTAGTCATTAGCATGGTTGGACTTTTGGGAAAGCTTGGAGCTTATTGTATACTCATTTCAGCAGTTTGGCTAAGGAATAGACTAGTGGTTTGCAACACTTTATGGGATTCATGTGGCATATTGCTTTGGTATTGTGTTTTCTTCTGTAATTGTAAGTGTACATGTGTTTTATGTATGTCATCATATCTCTTTTCTTCATCTTAACTAAATCAAACAAGGATATAAGGTAGAATACACTGAAAGTGCAGTGCTCTAACTAGGGTTTGTTTAGTTATCTATGTTTTCAACTGTTTGAAAAGGATCCCTGTCTTTTTCATGCCCTTTTCAACTTCTCACGTGTCTAAAATCTCTCCATCTCACTCATTTTGAAATACCAAATCACTTGCCTACCTTGCCCCATAGAAATCTCTGCAAAACTGAGCCTCATTCCCTGGACCCAAATCTGCCTTTCACATTTGAGCCAACAAAACATCATCAAATTCAATCAAACAACTCTGTATACATACCTAGCCTAAAATCAGTCATTACATTAGTCATCTCAAGCTTCCATTGGCCATCTTTTCTGAGATTGACAAGGAGAGAGCCCTCTCCCAACCTGGTAGGGCTAGCTATAGGTTAAGCATCGGATGATGTTACCCTAGATCCTACCTTTCTTAGCCTGAGGTAGATTTAGGCCCTAACATAGTGGCGACTCCACTGGGGAACAAGATTGTTTGCTTATTAGTGTTATTCATTTTATAAACTACAGACAGAGCCTGAAGTTATGCCAGGTAGCCTTGGAACTACACATTGCTTTGTGAGTGCATAAGTAGATAAAAGATACTTCAGTCAATCTCTGATCTAGTCTTATAAACAAAAACATCTGACTTGAAAATTGTCCCAGTACATCAGATAATTCTAGACTTTGGATGATGAGTTTAGAATCTGATAGGTTGAATAAGTTGATTTTGTCCGTTTGATTTTTGGGAATAATTCAACACAATGGCTTCCAGACGACACACCAGAGAAAATCCTGATCCTAATCCACCTCCTATGTATGAAAATCCAAATCTTATTCTGAGAATCCTTCGTCGATAAATTTATGTGATTCCTGTGTTCATATCTCATTCCTAACCTGTTGTTTTTGAGTATCTTGAAGATATTGAGTTTGAAGAACAGTTTGAGCTGTCGCTGTTTGAGGCCAAGTCCAAAAGTGTTGTTGCTTCTATTGCCTTAAATCCAGAATTTGTCAAAGATCTTGAAACTGAAAAGGCCAATAGATCAATTGATGATTATATTTTGAAACTTCAAACTTACATTATGGATACAAAAATTCCTGAATTCTTAGAGTCTACATCTACAACTCTTGGGTCATCTGCTATCGTGTCTAATTCAAAAATTCCTATTGAACCTCCTTTCATTCCCACCATTCCCATGCAGCCTTCCATCTCTGATAAAAAATTTGCAGTGTTGTCACCTCCATCCACTCCTTCTACCCATCAAACATCAAAAATTTCTTCACCTCCATCTACAACTCATACACCTCATACATCAGCTGCTCCAACTCCTCCTACATCCTTAAGACCAGTCATAAATCCACCTAGAGCAATGGCTGCTCGATATGCACCCCTTGTGTTGCCTCAAAACTAGGATGACATGCCCACTGATTATCAAAGAAAAATTCCATTGTTTGACGGTACCGCTCAAGGTATCACAGCTCAGCAACATGTGGATAGGATGGCAGATCTCTTTGATCTCCACGAGATTGATGCAGAAAATGTAACAATGAGATTGTTTGTGCAAACTTTTGGAAGAAAGTGGTTTAGAGCATTGCCTGCTAGAACAATCAACTCATTGGAGGCACTTCAAAGACAGTTTTTGGATCGCTGGGAGGTAAATAAGAACCCTCTTCAAATTCTTTCCAAATATGAAAACATCAAGAGGAATGTTGGGGAGAGTGTCCAAGATTATTGTGTTAGATTCAATACTATTTACAATGCAATTCCTGCTGATATAAATCCACCTATGGGGTTGGATTAGATTAAGTTTCCGGATGGTTTCGATCCTGATATGGCCTATCAATTGAGAGAAAGAGATCTGGCCACCTTGGAAGACATGCAGAAAATTGCAGTCAGCGTTGAAGCAAATTTGCTTACCAAGAGAGCTAGAACAAAGGTTGAAAAGAAGGTAACGATAAAATAAGAAACTTCCACTTCATATCAAGTGCTCCGTAAGCTTGAGAAGATGTTTGATAGGCTCACAATTACTGATAAGCCTAAAACAAAAGTCAGAAATCCTAACTTTTGTGGCCAGCAACAACCACAATTCAGAATCAAGCAACGAGAGCAACGAGCACAAGACCAAGCAGTACAGCAGTAGGTAAAGACACCCTTACAGCATAATTTTGTACATGGTCTGGAATCAGATGCTGAGGAGAACATAATTGGAGAGGAGAATCATTTCTTTACACCTGATGATATGCCAATTTTTATCACTGAAGACGAGGAGTATTCAGAGAGCCCAGGAGTACAAAGGGATGAAAATTTCATCTTGGCAAGTGAAACATCTCTTGAAGAAGAGTCTGATGAATATCAGAGGGGTTACATGAAAGCTTTGATAGCCCAACAATGACAATATTCACTCAGGAGCAGATATGTACCCATTAATCCAATTCAGAAAAGAAAGGAGGCGACATCGCCAAAGAATGATCCACCCGTTGTGCAGAAAAAGGGAAAAGAGACAACTGATCCTACCACCAGCAAAACACCATCAGCAAATGAAAGATCAAATCAGCCAAATATATCAAAGGAGAAAACTGAAAAGAAGGATGTTTCAGCTAAAGAGGTAGAGAAAATGTCAGTTTTTAACTTAGAAAATGAAATTGCTAAGTTAAAAGTATCTATTCCTTTGACTGAGTTGATGAAGAATAGCAGCTATAAAGGTCAGGTGTCTAAAATTTTGAATTTAGATCCATTATCTGATATGGTAAATGTGGAGGATGATCAACCTGAGTTGATATTTGGTCCAACATTGGAAGGTCCGTCTCAAGATAGTGATGTAGATCCTTTTTACAACAGCGTTAGGGTGCATGACTATGTGTTACACAACGCTATGTTTGATTCTGGAGCCTCTCATAATGTCATGCCTAAGGCAATCATGGAGAAATTGGGTTTAGATATCACTAGAAAATATCATGACCTTTATTCTTTTGATTCTAGTAGAGTAAGATGAATTGGTCTTATTAAAGATTTGGTGGTCAGTTTGGATTAGATCCCAGCGAAAAATGTTTTGATGGATGTGGTTGTGGCCGATATTCCTCCTACATTTGGCATGCTTATTTCCAGATCTTGGGGAGAAAAAATTAAAGGGACATTGCAGCTTGATTTCTCCTATGCTACTATTCCCGTGTTCGGCCAGATGAGGAAACTATACCGGGAGCAAAAGATGAAGTACATGATCACTAGCAAGGAGAAACTGGTAAATCATCCAATCAATTATGTACATACTGATTTAGAATCGTTTGTGCTATATTCTGATACCTTTAATGATGTAAATAGCCAAGTAGTTGAAGTAGAAGACATTCCAGAGAGCATTGAAAATTTCAAAGAAGTCTTAAAGAAAGAACGACAAAGGCTTGATAGTACCACTGAGCAATCAGCCTTCTAACGGTAGCAAAATAATGATGGATAGCATGGAAAAGTAAAAGAACAAACAGAACTTCAGCATTTGGAAGAGGACGAAGCTGGTTTGTGGAGCATGGATTTTGATGGTGCAGTAGGAAGGGAAGGTGCTGGAATTGGCATTTGGATACGCAGCCCTGTTTTCTCCCCAAACAAAGTTCCAAGCAATGTAAGGGTCTGTTCGTATAAATTGGCTTTTGACTGTTCAAATAATGACGCTGAATATGAGGTTTTAATTGCTGGTTTGAAAATCCTTAGAAAGTTAAATGCTAAAAGAATTTTAGTTTATGGCAACTCTGAGTTGGTTATTAAACAATTGAAATTGGAATACCAAGCTAAGCATCCTCGAACGCGGGCCTACCGCAATGCGGTATTAAACATCTTGATATTGTTTTCAAATTACACTTTGACATGTGTCCCTCGTGTTCAGAATGTTATTGCAGATTCACTTGCAACAACAGTAAGTAATTTGAAAATTCTGATGAACTCAAACAACAAGTTTGAAATTCATGTGAAACATCGCCCATCTATCCCCGATAATCAAAGGTATTGGCAAGTGTTTCAAGATGATAAAGAGATCGATAAATTTCTGCAAAATGAAGGTAAATTCAAAGACACTTCTATCGATGGGGAGCATGATGAAGGTGAAGCAGACATAGAATTCAATCAGATGGAAGTTTTGTAGCTCAAAGACAATACCATTCCTAAAGGTCTAATACCTTTAGAGGAGTTGTTCGATCAAGATGATGTAGCCCGAAAACCAAGCTTGTTTCTAACCGAGAAAGGAGTTGAGGATGTGAACATTGGATCAGCAGAAAATCCTAGAATGGTCAAGTTATCAAACGCATTGCCTCCACAGGTAAAAGCGAAGTATATCAGTTTATTATCTTCTTTTACTGATGTATTTGCATGGGAATATTCAGATTTGAAGGCATATGATACAAGCATAATCCAGCATATAATCCCGATCAAGCCAAATCAAAAGCCCTTTTGACAGAAGTTAAGAAGAATAAATCCAAAGTTGCTACCCTGAATAGAGAAGGAAGTGAATCGATTATACAAAGCTGGCATAATCGTCCCCATAATATTTTCAGATTGGATTTCAAAATTGGTCCCTGTGTGCAAGAAAACAGGTGAGATTCGATTATGTATTGATTTTAGAAATCTGAATAAAGTATCTTTGAAAGATAACTATCCATTGCCCAATATGGATCGCATACTTCAGCGAGTAGTTGGAGCATCCCGCATGTCGATACTTGATGGTTATTCTGGTTATAACCAAATTCTGGTCCATGAGGATGACAGAGATAAAACAACATTCGCTACTCTGTGGGGAACTTTCCATTATGCCAAGATTCCTTTTGGATTGAAGAATGCTGGTGTGAATTTTCAGCAGGCCATGGATATTGCATTTTCTAATGAAAAAGATGTCTTTTTAGTTGTTTATCTTGATGACTTGACAATTTTTTCTAATTCAGATGAAGAACACCTTTATCATTTGAAAATTGTATTTCAGTGGTGTAGAAAATTGTTGGGTCCCTATAATACTAGTGATTACCCCATTACTATTGTAGTTATACCCCTTATTAATATTTTTGTGCCCCTATTGCCCCCATATTGTTATTACTGTGCCCCATAGAATCCCTCTATTGTTATTTCTGTGGCTTTATATTATTATTGTTAGGTCGGCTGGATTATATTGTGACTCCTTAGAATCTTATATATAGAAAGGAGGTTTTTTCATTTGAATCATCCAAGAATTGTTCATTTATGTAATGTAAAGGAGGTTGCCCCCTCGAAGAGGCTGAATTCTAAGGCGTTGATCTATCTTTTTTTGAGCTGGTTTCATAACATTTGGTATCATAGCTTTGGATTCTAGGGTTTCGCTGCTGCAAATAGGTCATCATGGAATTTTTACTATAACCTTTTTTCTGCGATGTTTCAGAAGTTGAAAAAAAACCCATTTGAGAAGAAATCCCACTGAACCTCGGGTCTGAATTTCAGAGCTTTTCGTGCTGTATTTGCGGAGATATGATCTGAGGAAGTTGGTCTTTTTGCAGACTCCTGAATTACATTCCAAACAGGTGACCTGGGGAAAATCATCATAACTTTCATTCTGAGCATCAGATTGAAATTTTGTAAGAATGTACAGAAAAAGGACAGACAATAGTTTTCTTTTATATATTTTCCAGAGTCAAAGGTCGAAACAGTGACACGTGGCACTTCATACAAGTTCACTCTACTGAACTAGTCTGTAATCAGGTCAGTGCGGGAGATTATGCATAGCTCTTTCTTGGAGAATCCAATGTGGATCAGACTAGTGGCATTGGAAAGAGGACACAGAAGGCTACTACAAGTCACAATTTCAGAACTGGATGATTCGAAATTGCAGAGATACATCAGATTCAATATCAGGCTTCTACAAAGTGAAAAAATGTGTGTAGTTTTTTTTTAAATTTTTGCGTAAGCTTGGTTTGAAGGAATTCAAAGGGCATAGTAAAGCATTATTACCAGTAATTGATGCCCCGAGGAAAGAAAATGCAAACACCTAGTAAGAAACCTGAAAGCTCTAGCATGATTTATGAAGAAGAGGAAGAAATGCAACATGATATAGCAAAATTACGAGACCAAGTGCAATAAGTGTCACTTGCACAAAAAGGAACAGAATCTAAGATGGATGGTTTAAAGAAAGATGTAGAAGCTAAGATGGATGGTTTAAATAAAGGCGTAGAAGCTAAGATGGATTGTTTAAAGAAAGGCGTAGAAGCTAAGATGGACAATTTGAAGATAGATTTGAAGACAGACATGGAAGAATTGAAGAAGTTGCTACAAGAAAGGGTCACTAATGGTGAAAGGGTAGTAATGGAAACTCATGATGAGAAAAAAGAAATGTTAATCATGATTCCATAGAATCTAATGTTGGATCAAAGACCCACCATATTCCAAAATCGATATGAGGAAGTTTGATGGCAAGGATCCCGCAACATGGATATTACAGATGGAGCAATTCTTCGATCTCAATAATGTGAAAAACACACAAAAGGTACGTATGGCAACTTTATATTTGGAACCAAATCAGTTTGTATGGTATCAATGGCTTTTCTCTCGTAAACAATTTATCACTTGGGAAATTTTTACAGAAGAATTGATAGCACATTATGAGGATACAAAAAGCAACAATTTTTTTAGCCAATTGATAAGTCTCAAACAAAAGGGTTCAATAATGGAGCACATTGAGGAGTTCCAAAAATTGAACATAAGGGTAAAAGATATTTCAGAGGAGCATAGGATTGATGTGTTCATAGGGTCTTTAAAGGATAATATCCAACATGATGTTCGCCTTTGGGAACCTGATTCATTAGAGAAGGCATTCAGGTTAGCAAGAAAAATGGAAAGCAAAATTATGGCAACCAGGAAGCATACCACTCACAACTATAAAGACGGAAGTGTTGTTGCCCCTAGTCTTCCACAACCTATAAGGTTGACACCACAAAAATTGGAAGAAAAAAGAGCAAAAGGGCTTTGTTACAGTTGTGATAGAAAATACACTAAAGGTCATAAGTGTACTGAGAAGAAATTATTCTACATAGATTGTGAAGAGGAAGAAGAAAATGAGCAAGAAAGGTCAAAAGAAGAAGATATACTCCAGGAACAAAGCCTAGATGAAGAACAAATAAATCCAACCATATCTTGTAATGCATTAGCGGGAATTACCACTCCTCAAACCATCAAGATAGAAGGACAAATCAAGAAGAAAAAGGTAATAGTGTTGATTGATTCAAGAAGCACCCACAATTTTATTCATTGTACGGTAGCAAAAGAATTGAATTGCTTCCTATATCCAGCACCAGAGTGTGAAGTGATGATTGCAAATGGAGGAACAATAAATTGCTTTGGAAAGTGCCATAATATCAAGCTATCCATGGGAGAATATGTATTGACTAGCCCAATGCTTTCCATTCCAATGGGAGGTGCTGATGTTGTACTAGGAGTCCAATGGCTACAATCCTTGGGTACAATAGCTTTTAATTTTCAAGAACCTTTCATCAAATTTTCTACAGAAGGAAATGAAGTTGAATTAAGAGGTATTGCAGGGAAACCAGGAAAGATAAACAGCTCTAATGGTATGACAAAGCTTCTAAAAAAGGAGAAAATAGGTGTAATTGCACAATTATGTTCGCTAGATGTTTCCACATCGGAATCATCTATTTCTCCAGATCTCCAAAAATTCCTGGACAATCATTCCAAGGTATTTGAGACTCCCAAAGGTCTCCCACCTATGCGTGATCATGATCATGCTATTCATCTGATTCCAGGTAGTGTTCCTCCAAACATCAGGCCGTACAGATATCCCTATGTCCAAAAGAGTGAAATTGAACATATGGTTGCAGAAATGCTAGAGACTGGTATAATTCAACCGAGTCAAAGTTCTTTCTCTGCTCCAGTAGTATTGGTGCACAAGAAGGATGGATCATGTCGTATGTGTCCGGATTATAGGGAGCTCAACAAGCTCACTATTAAAGATAAGTTCCCCATTCCTATCATTGATGAATTACTGGATGAATTGCATGGATCAATTTACTTCACCAAGTTGGATCTTCATTCAGGATATCATCAAATCAGAATGAAGACTGAAGACATTCCAAAAATAGCATTTAGAGCTCATGAGGGTCATTATGAATTTTTGGTCATGCCTTTTGGCCTTACCAATGCACCTTCAACATTTCAAGGTTTGATGAATTCAATTTTGAAACCATTTCTTAGAAAATTTGTGTTAGTATTTTTTGATGATATACTAATCTACAACAAGTCTTGGAAGGATCATGTTGAACATGTTGACAGGGTGCTACAACTATTGGAGGAGAAACAATTATATGCAAAAAGATCCAAATGTTTCTTTGGAGTCTAGGAGGTGGAATATCTAGGTCATATTGTATCTCATGAAGGAGTTAAGGTAGACCCTAGCAAATTTAAAGCCATTAAGGAATGGAAAATCCCCACATCCATAAAGCATCTACGAGGATTTCTCGGGTTGACAGGGTATTATCGCAAGTTTGTTAAGAATTATGGGAGAATAGCAGCACCTCTAACAACATTATTGAAGAAAGATGCATTTTCATGGACTCCGGAAGCAGCAAAGGCCTTTGAACATCTTAAAGAGGAAATGTGCCAAGCACCGGTCTTAGCTACACTGGACTTCACAAAAACCTTTATTGTGGAATGTGATGCTTTAGGAAATGGAATTGGTGTTGTTCTAATGCAAGATGAAAGACCCATTGCTTTTGAAAGTCGTCCAATCAAGGGAAAGTTTTTAAGGCAAGCTATTTATGAGAAGGAAATGTTGGCAATACTCCATGCACTTAAGAAATGGCGACCCTACCTAATGGGAAGACACTTCAAGGTAAAAACAGATCAGGATAGCCTTAAATATTTTTTAGAACAAAGATTATCCTCTGAAGAGCAACAAAAGTGGGTCACAAAGATGTTGGGTTATGACTTTGAAATCATCTACAAAAAAAGGAACCAAAATGTGGTGGCAGATGCACTCTCAAGAAAGGATGAGGATGTGGAAGCATTGTTGTGCGCCATTTCTATTATCCAACCAGATTGGATAAATGAAGCAAGGGAGGAATGGAAGAATGACGAAGAAGTGTGGGCACTTATTCGATAGTTACAACAAGATTCCAGTACGTTTGATACATTTAGCTGGCAAAATGATTTGTTATGGTACAAAGATCGCTTATACCTCTATAAGAATTCCCAGCTAAAACAAAATATTCTTATGGAATTGCACACTTCTCCCTTAGGAGGGCACTCAGGATTTCTAAAAACTTACCACAGGGTTAAGAAGGAATTTTTTTGGGATGGCCTTAAATCAGATATTCAAAAGTTTGTGGCGGAATGTTTGGTTTTCCAACAAAATAAAGTTGAAGCAATTAAGACACCGGGTCTATTACAACCTTTATCCATTCCAAGCAAATGTTGGGAGGAGGTTTCAATGGATTTTATCACAGGTTTACCCAAGTCTGAGGGAAAGAGTGTCATCATGGTGGTAGTTGACAGAATTACCAAGTATGCACACTTTTGTGCATTATGACATTCATTTAAAGCCAATACAGTTTCTACTGCATTTATGGAAACAATTCAAAAGCTACATGGAAACCCAAAGATTATTGTAAGTGACAGAGATTCCATTTTCACTGGAAATTTTTGGACATAATTATTTTCTTGTCTTGGTACTCAGTTAGCTCATAGCTCATCTTATCATCCTCAATCTGATGGGCAAACTGAGCTAGTAAACAAATGTTTGGAAGGATATCTTCGTTGCTTTGTATCTGATAAACAGACACAATGGGTCTAATCGTTGCCTCTAGCTGAATGGTGGTATAACACTTCCTTCCATACAGCAACAAAAATGACCCCATTTATGGCACTTTATGGGTATCAACCACCATCCATCACATCATATTTAAGAGAAAATTCTAAGGTTCAGGCAGTGGAACATCACATTGAACATCAACAACAAGTCCTCCAACTCTTAAAGGATAACCTCGTGTTGGCACAGAATAGAATGAAACAACAGGCAGGTCAACATCGCAGTGAAAGAAGCTTTGATGTAGGTGATTGGGTATTCCTACGGCTACAACCATCTAAGAAAATGTCCCTCATGAAAGCTAAGAAGGATAATAAATTATCACCAAAGTATTATGGTCCATACAAGGTGTTGCAAAAGATTGGTACTATGGCATACAAACTAGAGCTTCCTGTAGCTTCTCGATTGCACCCAGTTTTCCATGTTTCATGTTTAAAGAAGGTTATAGGTGACAAGATCCCAGTTCAAACAATATTTCCAGAACTTGACGAGGAAGGAAAAATTATATTGGAACCGGAAGCAGTCACAGAAACAAGAACTCGACAGCTACGAAATCGATCAATTTCAGAGTATCTTATCAAGTGGAAGAACTTATCCGTTGAAGATTCCACATGGGAGGATGAAAATTTTATGCAGAAGTATCCGGAACTACTCAAGCGTTGAGGAAAAATTTTTTTTGAAGGAGAAGGGCATGTTGGGTCCCTATAATACTAGTGATTACCCCATTACTATTGTAGTTATACCCCTTATTAATATTGTTGTGCCCCTATTACCCCCGTATTGTTATTACTGTGCCCCATAGAATCCCTCTATTGTTATTTTTGTGGCTTTATATTATTATTGTTAGGTCGGCTGGATTATGTTGTGACTCCTTAGACTCATATAAATAGAAAGGAGGTTTTGTCATTTGAATCATCCAAGAATCGTTCATTTATGTAATGTAAAGGAGGTTTCCCCCTCGAAGAGGCTGAATTCTAAGGCATTGATCTATCTTTTCTATCTTTTCTTGAGTTGGTTTCATAAGAAAAATATAGTATATCTCTCAATCCAAAGAAGAGTCTGTTTGCCATGGATGAAGGCAAGCTTCTCGGTCATATTATATCAAAGGAGGGCATGAAAATCGATCTAGCTCGAGTGGAAGCCATTCATAAAATTGATTTTCCCTGAAGTAAAAAGGAGATCCAATCATTCAAGAGTAAGATGAATTTCTTATGTCGCTTTGTGCCTAATCTTGCAAAACATTTAAGGGAAATCACAAACATGCTCAAGAAAGATAGTGTAGTGAAGTGGACCGAGGAAGCAATAAAGTCTTTCAATTTAGTGAAATTGGCCCTTTCTTTCGCTCTGGTTTTGATCAACCCAGACTATACTCAAGATTTCATTTTGTTTTCATTTGCCTCAGATCATACTATGGCAGCGGTCTTGATGCAGAAAAGAGACCAGCTTGAGAAACCAATTGCTTTTTTCAACAAAATGATAAGAGATGCAACTTTAAAGTATAATATTATTGAAAAGCAAGCTCTTGCTTTGGTAAAGGCATTGAAAGATTTTCGATTTTATATTCTACATTCCCACATCCTTGCTTATGTCCCTAATGCTACGGTTAAAGATGTCTTGGTGCAAACAGATCCAGAAGGGAGAAGAGGCAAATGGATTACTGTCTTGTTGGAATATGACGTGGAGATCAAACCAACAAGGGTCATCAAAGGATAGGGGCTGGCCAAACTAATGGATGAGTCAAATTTGCATTCATTGGACATTAATCTCATTGTTGCTATGCCCAAGGAAGATGAAGAAAGTTCGCCTGCTGAGGTATCAGAAATTTTTCTTCTTTCTCCTTGGTATTCGGACATTGTGTATGTGCTCCAAAATCTGTCACCACCACCTGGAATGGCTAAGAATAAAAGTAGGACCCTGAAATTAAAGGCTTCCAAGTTTTGTATCATGAATAATGCACTCTATTGGAAAGATCCCGGTGGTGTCTTGCTCAATTTTTTAGTTTAAGAAGAGGCAAAAGAGGTTATGGAGAACTTTCATAAGGGAGATTGTGGAGGTCATCTTTTCTGGAAGACAACAGCCAACAAAATTTTGAGAGTGGGATATTATTGGCCAACTCTCTTTGTTGATGTGTACAAAACTATTACAAGCTGCCATGAATGTCAGATTTTTCAAGGTAGAAGGAAATTGTAGCCTTTACCGCTCAAGCCGATTGAAGTAAGTGCTCCATTTCAGCAGTGGAGTTTTGACTTCATTGGCAAGATTCATCCTACTTCTTCAGCGTAGCATAAGTGGATCCTCATAGCAATAGACTATTTTACCAAATGGATTGAGGCGATTCCCACTAGGCAGGCCACTGATTCGGTAATCATTTCATTTCTTGAAAACAATATTTTGTCTCGTTTTGGCTGTCCAAACAAGCTGATCACTGATAATGCAACAGCTTTTAAATCTAAAAGAATGATTGATTTTTGTAATAAATATCAAATTACTTTGGGGCACTCAACTGCATATTATCCACAAGGCAATGGATTGGCAGAATCCTCAAATAAATCCTTGGTCAATATTATCAAAAAGCTGCTGGAAATGAACAAGAAGAGTTGGCACAAAAAGCTGGTTAATGCACTTTGTGTAGACAAAGTCAGTCAAAAGAAATCTATAGGCATGTCCCCTTTCGAGCTCATGTTTGGTGTTGACACTTTATTCCCGACCTCTCTCGTAGTCCCGTTGGTTAAACTTCTGTAGGAAGCTGGCCGCGAGGATGATCATTTGCAACGAAGAATCAATCAAATGATTCATTTATAGCAGACTAGAGAGGAGCTTTTCTAGAACACTTTCAAGCTACAAGAGAGAATCAAGAAGATATATGATCATAAGGCAAAGGCAGACAAGTTTCAAATAGAAGATGTAGTGCTGAAATGGGACGCAAGAAATGAAGATAAAGGTAAGCATGGCAATTTTGAGAATCTTTGTAAAGGACCTTTTAGAATTGCTGCATATCGGGGCCAAAATAATTTCCTTCTGAAATAAATGAATGGAGAAGATTGTCCAGGTGGGCTGGTCAATGGTCAGCTGCTCAAACGGTACTATTTTTGAAATTTTTTCTGTTGTCATATGTATCACTGTACATACCAATTTTTTTAAATTTCATTGCAAGTGTGTCCTGTCATCATTCTTTCAGTTTGGGGCCCAAGGTGAAGGCTATAAAAGTGAGGTTTGATTTCAGTTTTGGTTTGGTTTTTTTTCAGTCAGGTCTTTCAGTCAATTTCAGTCTTGAAACTGAGTCAGTTTTGAGTCAGATTTCAGTCCTGAAATGGCGTCAAGAGTCTGGTTTTGGTTTGTCAAAGTTATTGACTCCCTAGCCCAATGGACGAAGGCACTGCCTGCTTTCCCAGAGATCTGTAGTTCTTGGCACCTCCAAGGATCTACCATCCCCATTGGATCCAATGTTAGTGTCGGTATCTTCATCCCTCCATTAGTGATCAAATGCTCTTGTTGCATTGCATGTTAGGTGTCTCACCCAATCAGCTTCATTCCATTAGGATCATGGATCATCTGACATTAGTGGCTTATTATACATTTTTACTCATGTGCTGGCCTATTTTCATTCATCTAGATCATCTGCAATCAATTTTTGTCTTTAAATATGTAAAAGTTATTTTTAGGGTTTTAGGTCGCATTAGGTTTAGTTTTTTCATCAATAAGGTCTCAAAATGCTCAGTGACGGTCAGCAGGCACATTGGGAGGTCAAATAAAGCTCCAGCAGCAAAAATTTCCATAATCACTCACTCAGTGATTGATTTTTCCTCAAAACCATGTTTTGAGAAAAAACGAAGTATTTTATGTTTTCATGTATAAATTTGATATAATCTTAATTCTTTCATATATAAATAACTTCAGTGGCAACCCTGGTCACCTTGCCAAGCTTCGACAACTCCATCCCCTGCAAGGCAAACAAAAAGTCAAAATCATTCAGTTCATCAAAGGTAAAAATAAAGTAAACTGCCCAAAAACAGAGTTTGAAAAGTAAGTCAAAATGCAAACATTACAAAAGTGGGTTTTATGAGTGAAAAATTAAAATCTCTTGTATATAAATCATTTTTCATGTTCAAAGAGCTCATTTGCATCAAAAGGAGAAGGATTAAACAAGAGAAAGGTTGTGTTGGAGAAGAAGAGCAAAATCGTAGCAAACTATGCAAGTTTAAGGGGCGCGGCGCATTGGGTCGTAGGTGTGGCGCATAGAGCTAGCATGGCGCATTGAGCTTCCCTCCACAGTGCAAAAAATACACTGGCATGATGCATAGAGAAGGCGCGACGCGTTGGGTTTGTGGCGCGGCGCACAGGGTTTCAAGCCCGATTTCACCCACAAACTCATTGAAATTGTCAAATTTACTCAATTTCCACTTGTTCAAGTAAGTCAAGCCTTCTTCCCTTGCTAGTGAATGAGTTTCTCTTAAAATTTATGGTGGTTTAATGAGATAAAACTCAAACCCTACCTCCTTGCAATTTTTGCTCAAAAACAATTGCATAGGGTTTATAGTTTGTGTTTTTGCTGCCAATTCCACTCCATCACTCCCTCACTCTTTGACTCCTTCATTTATTTTCCAGTTTCATCAACTCATTCCCTAATTCCCATATTCCTAAATTCACTAAACCCATATCCCTAACTCCCACTATCCCAAACCCTAGTTACAAATTCCTAAACCCTAATTGTTGTCCCTAAGCCTACATACTATTCCCTAAACCCCCTATTTCCCAAAACACTTATCAACAACATTCCCAAAACCCCTCATACACTTTCCCTTCACAGTCCCTCATGCATTCTCATCCTTGGTAGCAGAAAACTAAAAACACCATAAATATCTTCATACTCATCAAGAGAACTCACACATTGGAAAACATCGAGTCTGATCCTTCCTATGACTGAGATGAGGATACACTCAGTGATTCTCCTAGAGAAATGCATGCACCAAGGAGACCTCACAAGGGTGTTAAATATATATGAGAGGAGCCCACTTCACTTGCCGAGCTGTAGGTCTGTATTCTTACTATCACATGCTTTCAACACCAATCCTATTATCAGTTCTATGAGATGGTAGAGAGAGTAAAATACCATCATGAGTTGGCCAGGTTGTTTGTGCTCCATCTTCATAATGGCCAAGTCACTTTAGCAGGTGTGACATTCACCTTGACACCGAGTCTATTTCTCTAGCAACTGGCATTCCAACTGTCGGTGAGTAGTGGAATAAAAGGCAGAAAATTCAGAGAGAAAATTATGGGCCGTACATCAGGGCTGGTTATCAGAGACATCTCAGCAGATTTTTTCACTTCCGGTATCTGAAAGACTCATATGCCCCCTTGATGAAACTCATAATTAAGTATTTTAGCTGTGAGGGCTAGTTTTCTCGCCTGTATGCCTATCATATCAAATTGTTGATGAACTTCACTAGGGTGAGAATGATGAATTTCCCCTACTTTATTTGCCAGAACATTGAGAAAATGACCACCTTAGTGCACAAGAAGACTCGTCAGCAGCAGTATAATAACATATATCATTTTTCACTAATCAATATTGTGGTCATGCATCATCTTGGTTTACAGAACATCTCGTGCGAGGATTTCATTTCAAATGAGGTCTTCACAAGTCCTCAAGTACCTCTAGCAGCTTTTCATGAGATAGGTGGACCTTCACATCGGCAAGAGATTCATGAGACACAAACCGCAAGTGTGCCAGTGTTTGTCACCTACCAAAAGGGCACTAGAAGGTTTTTTGCAGCAGCAAAGCGAGTATTATCTCCACCTCTGGTGGAAGGGTTCTTGCTTCCTCCATCATCAGAGTAGGTACAGGACAAGGGCAAGTGGCCATTACAAGATAGGGGCCTTCAGGAGGGCAGGAGACAGATTTTATTCTTATTCAGGATGATGACACCAATTTGGTCTCACAAAGCTAAAAGATTAGAGAGATCATCCAGGAGCAACAATATGACATTAAACATTTGCCTCTCAACCTAGAAAGAGCCAAGTGGATAATCAAATATCTGGAGCAAAGAAACAAATAGCTAGAGGATCAGCGAACCATAATGGAGCTACGAAACATACGAGAAAACTGGCAAGTTGCCAAAAGGAGGAAAGTCAAGCTCACAACACTTGAATAAGAAATAAATGCTGATCATGAATCTTGGTTGGAGAGGGAAAATATCCACTTGGAAAATATGATGGAGAAGGCCATCAACAAGAAACATATGTTGAGAAACATGTCATCCCACTACTTGTCAAGAAATATGGTGTGAAATGAAAGAATCAGGAATTTGAAAGCCAAGTTGAAGAAGGAATCAAGGAGGAAAGAAGAGAAAGATAGGCTTCAGATATTGGCTGAGGCTTCCTTGGCCCAACAAAGCACCTAATGGAGGACACTTATCCCAAATTTCAAAAAATATGGGACAATTTTTGCAATTTTGGAATTTGTGCCTTTAAAAACAGGCTTTTCTGCCCATTGCGCCGCACCACATGGCGCTCGCTTTTGATGGGGACCTCCTTTTGAGGAAAACTCAAAAGTTTTGGATTTTTCATGGAAAAATATGCATGCTAAAAAATGGCCAAGAAAGTTTGGCAAGTTTTGAGCTTCCGAAAAGGTCAAAAACACCTCAAAAATGACCTTTCTACCCGTTTTTTGACACACAGGAAGTAGTCTTGGGAGAACTTAGTTTTGGATGGGCAAATGGAGGCCAAATTCAAAAATTACACTTGTGCTAGAAGGTAGACAGGTAGACCTTTCCAAAAATCCCACTTGGCGAAAATTTAGACACCAGGAAGACCTCCAAAATCAGCCAAAAAAAGTGCTATGCATAGGGAAATCAGCGCAGCGCATTGGAGGAATTTTGCTCATCTTTGGTCAAAAACTCTGTTTTCGCCTAGATTTTTTTCGCAGTTTGGCTTTTTTCCTTATAATTGTAAAACTCATGATGTAATTTAATGTGACATGATGGATTTTGATGTAATTATGCTAATTTTTCACTCATAGAGGTAGATTCATCCATCAAAAGGTAGTTTTCAACTGAATGAATCAGTTTCCTAGTTTTTAGAGGCAAGTTGTTCCATTGCCTACCTTTTAGCTCTCAGTTTAGATTTTGTTGGAACAGCTCCTAATATTATGAGCTCGAACCCTAGAGGCTAGGATGAGTTGTTGGTTGCCTATATCTTGTAATTTTTTAGTCATTAGCATGGTTGGACTTTTGGGAAAGCTTGGAGCTTATTGTATACTCATTTCAGCAGTTTGGCTAAGGAATAGACCAGTGATTTGTAGCACTTTATGGGATTCATGTGGCATCTTGCTTTGGTATTGTGTTTTCTTCTGTAATTGTAAGTCTACATGTGTTTTATGTATTTCATCATATCTCTTTGCTTCATCTTAGCTAAATCAAACAAGGATATAAGGTAGAATACATTGAAAGTGCAGTGCTCTACCTAGGGTTTGTTTAGTTATCTATGCTTTCAGCTGTTTGAAAAGGATCCTTGACTTTTTCATGCCCTTTTCAACTTCTCACCTGTCTAAAATCTCTCCATCTCACTCATTTTGAAGTACCAAATCACTAGCCTACCTTGCCCCCTAGAGATCTCTGCAAAACTGAGCCTGATTCCCTGGACCCAAATTTGCCTTTCACATTTGAGCCAAAAAAAGAACATCAAATTCAGTAAAATAGCTTTGTACACATACCTAGCCTAAAATCAGTCATTACATTAGTCATGTCAAGCTTTCATTGGCCATATTTTCTAAGATTGACAAGGAGAGAGCCCTCTCCCAACCTGGTAGGGCTCGCTACCAGGTTAAGCATGGTATGATATTACACTAGATCCTACCTTTCTCAGCTTGAGGTAGATTTAGGCCCTAACAAGAACCACATAGGGATGGGGCTTGGTGAAAGAAATAGCCTTTTCAGACCCCCCCCCGGGATGGTAAAGGTAGGATGGAGAGCAGGGGCCAAAAGTGAATGTGGGCTATGGATCATGAGGGAGATAGGATCCTGACGTTTTGACAACAATGTCATTTAACCATATATGACAAAACGATTTTTTCCATATGCGCTTTTACTTTTTGTATTTTGGACCTTAGGATAAAGGTTAGGAATAAAAACATGTAAAAACACTTTATCCCATCATGCCCCTTTTCCTTTTTACAATCTCATTAAAGCTTAGGATAAAATGGCATAGGCATATACTTATAAAACCAACTATTTTACCTACCCTTAACTAAATTAATATTTTTGTTTTCTAAAGGGTGCACTTAGACTAGAAAATCAACATTATTTTCTTTTATAAAAAATGAAAAACTATCTATATCCTATCCCTTATTTATCCTATTGATTCAGATTAAACATTTAAATCAATGTCCTTTTCTACCTAATGACTGATTTACCAAGATTAGATTGTTTTGAAAATCTTTATTCTCTAACCTAATTTACAGAAATTTAAAGATGTTTAACCATTATTACACTATATGATTAAACGAATAACTAGTCATTGTGGCATTTTGAACAAGCTGCCCACAACCTTTATTTAGCAATGATAAAAAAAAATTGTATACCAGTGGTGGCATTTAGACTTGCAACACTTTTAGTATTATTTCTTTATTTTGTTTTTCTTTTGATGGGGTTCTATCATTCATTTTTTTTCAATATTTTTGTTTTTCCTCTTTCTTTTATTTATACCCTCTTTTCATTGTTTATTCTATTTTTATTTAATTTGGAAATCATTTGCAAATTGACAATTATCTACAATATAAGATTCCTGACATACAATACTCAATCACCTTGAGATCCTATAAATTATAGGACCCTAACATATCTACTAATACAAAGAGTATTTTGTTTTCCTATATTTGTTGTGTTATGTTTACACTCTTGTATTAATGCCTTTTTTATTCATTGAATAGATATGCTAGACTATGCTATGTCAATATTAAGGATCCTTTACTTGTTTTAGTCGTATGTGCAGGTTCTTATTATAGCGCTTGGAGTTGGAATTGGAACTTACAACTGAGGAGGAGAGGAGGGCTTGCTACAGATCCGAGGTAGGATTATTTCCCATTCTCTAATTTCTCTAAGGAAAACTCTCTTTTTTTGTCTTTTTCTTTTCTAGGTTGTACCACTAGATCTAGGGAATTCACCTTTGTCCGTAATAGTGAAAATTCCACATAACATTGAGGTATCCCACATTTCCTTAATCTACATTGTCTGTTATAACACATCCTACTATGTGTCAATATTCTATTGCGACAGCAGAATCCTTGTCATTGCTAGCAAAGCATTAATAAAACAGTCCCTCTGATGATGAGGATCAATAGGGTATGATCGTTTGCTAATAGCATCTTTGAATCTATGCGTTCATTTCCAAGTAGATCACCCTTCTCTTTGGCAGATATCCAACCCCTTCGCTAAGCCTTGCTGATTAGAATGAGGTAACTCAAATTCTTGAAGAAATTCTCATTTAACAACATCCATAGTGGTATTGGGATTTGCATCAATCAAATTAATCAACCATCAAAGTTACCAATCTCTTAGATTAGTTTGTAACTCAATAAGTTTAGTGGAATCAAGAATCTGTCATGCCCTCCAAACATCTTCACACTAGTACCAATGTTTCTCAACATATTCGCCACCTCATCCCAAAAATTCTAGATAGTAAGTGATCTGACCATATTTCCTGCCATGATTGTGTGGCCGAGTTTAACAAGTACAAATCCTTTGGAACTTGGACAAAATTTATTAACTAAACTAGCGTGAACACTAGTGTTGGAACTACTTCCTCCAGTAAAACTACCAACACTATATCTAGAATGTATCTACTGGAAATTTATAGTATTAGTTAAATTAGAAAGGAATTGATTAGTATTTTGATACAATAGCAAGGGAAGGTTAGGGAAATGAAGAGATGTATTGTATGTAGTGGTTTATTTCTAATGGAGATTGGATCATCTTCAATGAACAATCACCTCATCACAAAGTGCAATTCATCATCTACTGGAGTATGCTCCCCTATAATTGACTGCACATGTGGCTTAGGCATGTGAAATCCTTTTGACTCTAAGTGGGGATTACTAGTCCCAAATAAACTCCCCACAAAAATGTCGTTGGTGTCTCCTACTTCTCCAAACAAAGGTTCCTCATGGTCTCCACTTCTATGTAACTCAGTACTATCCATGTTATACTTCCACGACATTGATCCTATCAACGCTTATCCTATCCTTTTTAATTCTCTCCTTCTATACCTAATCTCTCATAACCTCCATTCTCTCCACTCGTCAGTTATTCTCACCCTTTGCAATGCTCTAGAATCCCATGCCTTGTGTAACTCTTCTGGATCCATTGTAACAACCCCTCATTTTCTTTAACTGGACAACATTCCTCCCCCTAGGTCCAACCCTCAGCACTTAGGGTTTTAAGCGGCCATTCGATCTTCTTGCAATGGTAGAATATTTTCTTCAACCATCAATACCTTGATCCACAAGGGAATTTCTTTCAAATAATACCCTGCAACCTAAACTTGAAAATCTAGAAGAAGAGTAATGATCTTTGGCTGCAAATTCAATAATATAACCTTTAATATTGCATTCACCCAAAAATCAACAACCCTTGTCAGATATATATCTAATCAGTGGAGTTCATCTAGAACAGTGTTCAACCAATCTCTACGAAGTGCAAGCCAATGTCCAACCCCTTCCTAGACTCACAATCATTTTATCCAATCTTCTAGCCTCTCAAGAAACTCACACTAGAATATTTTGCATTGGTTGCAATTAAGTTCAATGTACAAAACTTTTGATCTCACCCAATCTAAGTTCTTTTTTCTTAATTGAGCTTGTTGCAAAATGAAATGATCAACTTTCTCATGGCACCAATTCTAAAATCCTTTACCAAAAATTCTAGATACCATGATCTAGACCCATTTTAATCTTAGGGTCCCAACAATGGAACCATTTTTTGGCATAACATTTTGAAGTGATACCAACCGAGATTCATCCTGAGTTTCCAATAAAATATGTTTTTGTAGTCTAGATTTTCGCCGACATTTTCACTCCCTTTTTACAAAGGAGCTTCTCACCTGAGGTGAGCTACAACTGTCAAATAATTAAGGGATCTAGATTAGTACAAAAACATTATTTGTGTCATTAAACTTTTATGATCTGTGCAACTATATTACGAGTGCAACATGCATTCATCAAAGAATAACCAGAGATGAAATTCGTATAAAAGAAACAATTTCTTTTAAAAGGGGACTACACATTCATTGGATCAACCAAAGAGGAATTCTGAAACCCCATTTTATTAATATTTCTAGCCAATACATTATAGATCAAATAGATTTGTGGGACTCTCTCAACCAAAACATTACATTGAACTTCAAAACACATATACTAGAACTTCTACGTAGACACAGATTTATGTGACACCCAATTTCAATAAAAACTTTAGAATAGAAGCTCAATACATATAAAATATGCTTGATAAATCCCTCTATGCCTTCTTTTATAGGCTCGCTCACTTGATCTTCTCCTTACGGAGATTTCTTGATCACTCCTTTCGTTTGGTACTCTTTAATGAAATATTAGATCCATTTACCTCTTTCCTATTGATTCCTTCAATAATGACCCCATTTTCCTGTTTCCACGAGCTACGCAGGTTAGGGAGAATTTTAAGGATGGAAAATTATCTTGAAGTTTAAAAACATTGGCAAATCTCACTAGTCAAAACTATAAAATGTTTATTGATATATTTGTAAAATAATTCAAATTATAATGGTTTTATGTATAGTCTCTATCTAATGTTGGCAATTTTTAAGGTAGAATAATTTTATGTTGTAAAATTTGGGCGAATCATTTTTATAAAAATGGAAATTGGTGAATCTTTTTTTGGAAAAATCATGAAACATTAGCCCACTTGCAAATATTAGCCTCTAAAATTTTCCATGTTGCAGGTCCCAAGGTTTTAATTCTCTATCACGTTTAAAATTTCGGTGGCTTGCTTCCAATATCTTTAGCCATTTAAATTTTGCAATTGTTGCTCATCATATTTTTCAAAAAAAATGAAGGACCCAACCATCTTTTCCTCCACCTTCAGGAAAATGTGATAGGCTCCATTAACAATTTTGAAATAATGCATACTCATTTCATCTTGAATCAAGTATTTCAGTTCATTCATATACCTTTCAACTCTTTGAAATTTTGGTTCCCTTATACCTGATCGAATTGACATTCTGAAAAACTCTTCGGCATATTTACAAGCATAGGTCTTATTTTGTCTTAGATCCTGGACTTGTCTATACAAATTCTATTGGTAATCAATAGGCATACATTTCTCCTTGATCTTTGTGACCATCTTCTTCTAAGTCTTGATATTTTCTAGTTGATTATTTACTCTATATTTCTACATCATATCCCACCATAGCACAACATGACCTTTCATCTTTATCATGGAAAATTTCACTCAATTTGGATCCTGAACATTTTCATACTTAAAGTATCTTTTGAGTTATTCAATCCTATCGATGAGTAAATTAGCTCTCATATTTTCATCATAACGGTAAACTTCAACTCTTGCACTACCTATATTTCTCAAATATGAAATCAACCTAAATGTTGGATCTCTCTCGTCAACCTCATATTCTTTAGCCATTTCTTCTTTAGGCTTTGAATATACCTTTAAATATCCATTTCTTCTATGCTCCAACTCTTTTATTCTTTGTCTTAATTCTTCTAGCTCTTGATTTATTTAACTTCCTCATCCTATCCCTCTTCTCCTCAATGTCATCCTTACAAGATGTAAATGTCTCACCAACAACCATAACCTCAACCCAGATTCTATGACACAACCTACACCTTCAACGCTCCCATTCTGCAACCACCGATAAGGATTCTTGGTACACTGTTGCCTAAAGAAATTCAAGGTGCGAATCCTAAAATCAATCCCACTTTGATACCACTTGATTCAGTCTAGGTTCTATAGCTTTAATAGAACCTATAAAATCTAGATTGTTGTTATAGAGCACATAACCCAAGACATCGGAGTTTCGATACTAAATTAATTAATTTGGGACTAAATCATAGAGAACAAACAAATATTAATTTGATTATGCTCATGATAACATAGAAGGCTATTGAAATATCTTTTTATTCATTCAAAATATGTTTTTACAGAAAATAAGTCAGATTATAGAGCAATAGCCTTAGATAACTTGAAATTCCCACACTATTACACAACAATAGCACACACAACAAATATACACCTTCCTAACTCATACAACATCTAGTCACGCTCTTTTAAAATTGTGTAGCAACTAAACCAACAGCAACATTCCACTTGCCCAATGTCTAAGAGTCGAGAGGAAAAAGCAAAGGTATGAATGCAGAAAAAAAGGTCCCTTTCCTTCCTTGTTCATACCATTTGTCCTCGCATTACCTACCTCTTCATATTTCACTGAAACATGTCACTTCCTAGGTCATTGGCCACTTAATCTTCCAAAACTAAACCAATTCACCTCCTCTTAGCATGTGGACAAAATAAATGTGTAACATGTCTCATTCTGGAAGCGCGTCTAGCAGGGCTTGACTTGTAGTAGTGTAGCTAAAAAAATAACTGTTTGGATGTGTCATCAACTCCACGCAGCAAGAGTATCAAAATTTGACCTTGGTGTTGAAAATATAGTTTAGACTTTGCCTTGCTTAAACTAGATTAAAATTTAAATTTCAATCTTAGCAGAATACTTGGAGGTAGTTAACTGAGGTGACATGGCTCTTGTCACTCAGTTAACTAAGTAAATTTGAGTTGGGGAAGATTGAGCTAATTTATACATGATTTATTGCTAATTTGTAGCAATCTATTTTATTTAATTTGATTTATTATTAGCTTAACTAGTTGTAACTGTCAGAACAACTAGTGGAGGTCAAGTTGTGCACTGCCAAGGTTGCGATGTTTGTGTTGGGGGTGAGTCACAATGTTTTTGTTGGGGGCCTGAAGACCTCCTAGATCTGTTTGGGTGATCGCAACCTCGGTAGCACACTGAGAGGCCGCTTGCTGGACTTCTTCCACTCTCTACTCGGTGACTGCCACTGAATTTCCACCCTGAATTTTCTACTGAGTTGCCTGCAATGTCACAAGATTTCCTTGAATGGAAGCTCTGATCATATATGCCTCATCTATCCATGGTTGTAGGCACACTTTTAGGACCGCTTCTTTATGCCAAGTGACATCCACTTGTTCCTTAAGCGCCTTTACCTCCTACATCTGTGTGAGCCTCTGTGTAAGGGTGACCGTTTGCGTAGTCCCTTTGACCTCGTCATATCTTCGTTGTATCTTGCATGCCTCTATCTCTAGGGGCTCTACATTCAGGTCCTCCTATAGGGTGGTCAAGACCTCGAATGACTGTTAAAACAGTCGTGTGCAATCTACTACTACACTATCGACCACCGCTATTGTTGTTGTAATAGCGGTGGCACATTGTTCCCTGACTTCCAGCAGAGTTCAAGGTTGAGCCATCAACTGCAATTTTGCAATCTGCAGGTTGAGCTCCAGGTGAATCTTGGCCATCTCTATCCAAGCACCATGCACCCCTATGGCCAACTTGTGGACGCACGCCTCAACCAATTCTTTTGCCTAAATGTCCAACTTTGGGACCATTCGGGAGGCTTCCTCCACTACCTGCATGATTTTCTTATTCTGTTCCACTACCTTGTTGCGTTGCAGGCCCAACTACTCGATATTGATGCACTGCTCACTCATCACCTGCAGAACACAACTCTCCCAGACCCTAAGTTCTGCAGTGACTCCATCCTACAAGAGGTGGAGCGTCTCTCGAGGGAGCATGGCCATATTTAATCCCACCCCTTTCAAGTTGCTGAAAGTGGGCCTATCGGCCTCATTTTCTGTGGTAAGTACCCCATCTGGTAGTAGTATTGCATTCGTCACCCTTGTGTGCAACATCTCTGCAGCAGATGAAGTGTCGATCGCGAGGCTGGTGGAAATTGTGCCATCCTGTGGAGTGCAAGCCTACAACTCTTGCAACTCTGTCTAGAGAGCCCATAATACCAATTGCTGCTACTCTTCGAACTATTAGAGGGCCTCCATGGTGACATCCCTCACCATTTCTCCAATATCATGCAAATCCCCCTTAGTGAGGGTGATTGGGTCCAAGGATGTCTCTGAATCCTTGGTTTTCTTCCATGACACTACCTTGTCTTGTGGTCACTGATGCTTGAGTTGGGTGGACTTCATCTATGGGTCTGTGCCACCTTGTTCTGTCAGCTCCTATGTTTCTGCCTCAGCCCCGAGTGAAGGTGACTTCTATCCTTCATGCTCTTCTCCTCCTGTCTCCTATTGTTCTACCAATTTCACAGTGTCGAGCGTTGCTTGGGTATTAGCCTCAACTTCCTCTTTTCTGTGCTTCTCAGCCAGCTATGCCATTCTGAGCTTTACTTCTTCCTTCTTAGGTTGCATGGCAACCTTGTCCATTTCCACTACGGACCCTGTTGTAGTGTGCCACTCCGGCGGCCAAGACTCGAGGACTGCAAAGATAACATCATCTATTGCCAGATAGGGTAAGCTATGCCATGTCTTCATGGGGTCCTTCCATGCCCTAATAAATACCAGGTGGAAATCCAATTTGAGCTCTGCAAAGTTCTGCAAACTAGCGTATACTATGGGCAACAATTGCAGCCTGCGATTGATCCCCATCCAGATACTCATATCCATCAAGATCCAAAAGATATTTCTTTCTTTTACACACTGCACATCCTTGGTCACCTACAGCGAAGCATACTTCACTGCCTATGGAAGGTCCAGCGTGGACGAATGGAATTGGCTATCTTCTGGCAGCTCCCATGCCATCAATATGATCGATAGCAAAAGCCACATGTAATGGAGCATCTTGCCCTGCTCCTGTGCCTCGCGACAGTTCGCAAGGAACTCACCATATAGATAATTCACCTAATTGAATTGGACCCCTTCATTGCATTGGGTTGCTAGTGCAACCACAAGCACGGGAACCTCATCCACACGACACTTCCGCATCACCTTCCCTGCTAATATTTGCGTTGCTACCTTGACTGCAGGGTTGTTAATGCTGGAGATGGCATATCCTCGCTTCTTCTTCTCCAACCTGAATTTCTTCTTCATAGCTTCCATGATTGCCAATTCACCACCTTTTCCTTCTGATATATTGGTTGGATCCTCTCCTGAGTAAGGAAGCCGTGTGATCCAATGGGTCAAGTGGTCTGTGATGGGAATGGGCTCCTACAACCACAAAGACCTGTCATGCACCAAGTAGAGCAGCTACCTAATGAAGAAGACGGTCATTAAGGCACAATGGTAATGCACTACCTAGAGCAGGTTGAGAAGCCCAACTTTCTCTACACCCTTGATCCATGTCCGCGACTCTAATTCAATCATTCCAACAGTTGTGTCAATCTGTCGATGCATTAGCTGCTCAGTCACTAAATGTGGGAATTTCTCATGATTTGCGAGGTCCCAATCTTCGAACTTTAGTACAAGAACCCACCCTAAGTGTGGTCCCTCAAAAACAATGTCATCAAGAAGCAACAGAGTTTGTAGGGAGCTATTGCTCTCATCTATGTCCTTTGGCACCTTGGCTTTGCCCTTGTGTTCTGGTAACCTGGTAATAGGGTCCGCACCCTAGTTTTCAGCTTCCATTTCCAAATCCTCCTCACCCGCCAGGATTTCTTCAGATTCTTCCTCCTCTACCTCCAAATTAATGGCCTTCCCCTTTTCTTGAAAAGTGAGCTTGGTCCTCTGTGGGTTTCTTGGTGAGATGCACACCAGTAGAATAGTTTGCTTATCGTTTTTTGGTCTCAATGTCCCGGGTGATTTAGGCACTTCGACTACCACTTTGGCACTCTCTAGGGAAGCTTCTACTACCTCAATTTCCTGCGCGGATTCCTCAGGTGTCGACATCATTCTATTCAAGAGATCCCGTGTCTCCTTCGACAGTCTCTCAAATGCTAAAAATTCTCTCAAAGCCTTAAAATTCGCACAGTCCATACACACCTGATAGTGTAACAACTAAATTTTCAAAATGCCAAGTGTTTTTCGTTGGACAACCACCTGCGATTTAGAGGGCCTTTTGAATTCAAATATGACCGTTCCCCTTCCCCCCACATTCGACCCATTAATGATAGACTGGTAGTAGATTTTCAAGAATCTAATCCATAAATTTTGCCTTAAATGCCTACTGCCTGCTCCATTGGGCAATAATCTGACCATCAAATCATGAACAGTGACTTTAATGGTCACTTTCTGGCGGACCTGCGCAATCCTGAAATCATGCAGGTCCCCAACCTGGGAAGTGTAGTTTATAGTCCTTTGCCTCCTTTCAGCTGCTTGGAGCACTAAGACTATGCTACTTTCATTTAGTCACATGGTTGGACCGCGAGTGTATGGCTTCAAGCGACTGCCATTCACCTTTTCTGGGAAGGGTTCTCCATTTAACTTGACCAACTGTACCACTCCATCAGTAATCTCCTTAATAGCAGTGCATCTTGAATTTTTCGAGGAATTTATGAAACTTACTATCATACAAAAAAACCAGATCATTTACCTTAAATGTTTACAGTTTGATGTGCCAATCATGCCATGCCTTTTCACACTAATTTTGGACCTGCTGATGAAATCCAGCCAAAAATCTTTATTCTTCGAGCTCATCCAGCTGCGCGAGCCTTTCTTCCAGGGCTCTGCGATCCATCATACCTGTGAGCACTATTATGCGTAGACTAGGGATGATGTATTCCATAGGCATTACAACGTTCACACCATAGACAAGCCTAAAAGGGGTTTGTCCTGTCAACTTTTTGCATGTTGTTCGATAAGCCCACAATACTGCAGGTCCCAATCACTACGCTGAGCATTCAAAACCTTGGTTAGAATGTTTTCAAGCACTTTATTGAATGCCTCCACTATCCCATTAGGCTGTGGGTGATAAGGTGTGCTCTTCTGGTGATATACCTGAAATTCCTCCATTAGTGTGCTGATTGTCTCATTCAGGAAGTGTGTACCACGATCACTCCTCAAGATCCTTGGACATCCAAATCGCCTCAGTACATGCTCAAATAGGAACTTTCTGACTATCATTCCCATACAATCCTTCACCGGCTGCACTTCTGCCCAACGAGTGAAATACTCCATTGTGTTGATAATGTACCTCGCCCCTATCTTCCCTTGTGGCTAAATGGGTCCTAAAAAATCTATTGCCCACTTCCCGAAAGGTTGCAATGTCATTTGTTGATTCAAAGGAATTTCTTCCCTCCATGATGGCCTGCCTATTATTTAACATACATCACAGGCCTTGCAATATGCTTCTGAATCCTGATGAATGGTTGGCCACCACAACCCGATGCATAGAATCTTCTGCGCGATTTCTCTCCCTGCATAATGTCCTCCCGCGACACTCCCATGGGCATCTGTGAGGATGGTACTTTGTTCAAACTTACGTACAGACCATCACAATATCTCATCAGTCCCCATCTTGTATAGGTGCCCAACAATGATGGAGAAATCTGCCATGCGCACCACTAATTCCTTCTTTTACTGGATAGAGTATCCTTCCAGTGTAGTTCATGTTGTTAGGAAGTGTATTATATTCTCGAAATGACCATCTGCAACACACAATGAAAATAGCTACGCATCAGTCAATCCTTCTTCCAGGTTAGTAGGATACTCCTCTATTTTGATGAGTGACAGATGGTCTGGTCCCGCGTTCAATCGTCTAGGCTTCACAACAACTTCAAAATCATACTCTTGGAACAATAAGAGTCATCCGCAAATTGGCCCCCTAAACATAGGATTATTAACTAGGTACTTTAGTGTGGAGTGATCTGTATACATCTTAAAGTGGCCTCCTAGCAAGTAGTGTCGGTACTTCTCGAGCGCATACACCATAGCTAGCCCCTCACCTTCAGTGGTAGAATAGTGCTTTTCTACTTTGGATAACCTGCGGCTTGCAAACGCAATAGGGTGGTCCAAGCCCTCTCTGCCATCCTGCATTAGTACTACCCCCAGCGCTATATATGACACTTCAACATGTACATGAAACTCTTTCTTCCCCTCCAGGAAGACTAGAATCGATGCGGTAACCATCTTTTCTTTCAATATATCCAAGCTTTTCTTACAGTCATCATTCCAGCAGAACTTGACATCCTTCTTCAACAATTTTTCCATCAGCACAGTGATCTAGGCATAGCCTTTGATAAACTTTCTGTAATATCTGGTATGTCCCAAAGTAGTGCACAACTGTTTCACATTCCTTGGCACTTCCATGTTCAGTATCACCGCAATATTTACGGGGTCTAGCATCACTCCTTGTCTGCAAACCACATGCCCCAATAGGCTCCCAAAAGGAATGAAAAATAGACACTTCTTGAGATTGAGTGTGATCTGGTACCTTCGACAGGTATCCAGCATCAAGCGCAAGCTTTCTACGTCGCTCAAAATCCATACAGTCTAGTCATCAAAACATACCTCCAGCAACTTATGAATCAATTCCTTGAATGCCACAACAACCATGCACAAAAAGATACTAAGCGTATTCTTCAATCCAAATGGCATTACAGTGTTTTAAAAGAAACCCCACTCAGTCGCAAAGGTTTTCTTGCTCCTATCCTCTGGGAGGATTTTGATTTGGTGGTACCCAGAGAACCCATCACTGAAGGGATATGCTTCCTCAACACCTACATTATCCAACACTTTATTCGTGAACGAATTCAGGAAAGGATCATGCACAAAAGTGTCATTCAGTTTCTTGAGATCCACACATATCCTTATCTCATCCTTTTGCTTCTTCTCTTGCACCACCATTGGGCTTACCCAATTGGATTCTTCTGCAGCCTCAATGATGCCTACTACTAGCATTTTGTCTAGCTCTAAGCGGACCTTCTCCTTGTATTTCGGATTTAAGTCGTAAGGCCTCTGCTTAACTGGCTTCGCGTCGGGTTTTAATGTGATCTTCATCACTCCTAGATCTCCGCTTATTCCTTTCAGATCTGTAAACTTGGCAGGGAATAATTCATGGTATTCATGGAGCAATTCAATGACCTTATCCACTGTCACATCGTCCCAGTAGTCTCCAATATTCACGAATTTGGGTTCTGCCTCTGTATCAATGCTCACTTTTTTTTTCACCAGCGCAGTTATATCAGGGTTCTCAGTCTGTGGTCCTTGAACCTCGCAGTGGCCTCTATTTCTGGAATGTTATTCTTTCGCAGATCCTTGTCCTCCTCTTCAGCAGTTCCATTATAAAATTCCAGCATGCAACTCAGCTGAGTAGCCCATTCACGCTGAATCATTTCTAAAGAATCCTGCGGTATCCTAAAGATGGCTGCTTTCACCTCTTGTAGTGCTTCATCAATATTGTCAAACTTGTCCTCGAAACTAAATGTCATCATGAATCCTTCACATAGGATATCCCATTCACCTGTCCCATGGCGGAGCTCTGTTTCTATATACCAATTCATTGGGATAACATCCAAGGTATGATAAAACATGTGCACCCACTCAGGTTGTGGCTTTTCTCCACAATCCTGCGTCCATTTGGCCAGATGCACGCATGGATCATTCTATCCATCGTACTTGTCTATCAATCACATCTTAGGCTTCCCAAATCATGCTCTCATCATCCTCCAACATTCATGCCAATCATCAAAGCTTCTCTTGTGCATACCCCACCATCGTGCAGGCGTAGCGCGCAGTGCCTAGTCCAAAGCCTGGAAGCACTACTTTTCTGGCACCTCCCTTTCAAATGCATCCAAAAATATATCTACCTCATTTAGACCATCATAAATAGCTAGATTTCTTACCTCTAAGGACACACAATGTAGCAACCAGGTCATCATGTTTCAATTCAATGTAGTTACTTCATGTAACCAATTTTGCCAACATTTTATTTCTTTGTCGGAGTTCAAAGTGCAGGAACTCTCATGATCCCATGTAATCCACCCATTTGCAGTGGGATTCACCTAGTATTGGTCTCGTGGTGTTATCTTATAGATGCATTCCAGATCATCATCACTCTCATAATCGTGGAATGGTTCTGTATAGCGTGATCCTTCAGCAGGATCTAGGGGTATTATTACATGGAGTGATTTCTTCTCAAGGATCATCTTTCGCTTCTTCAGATTGATTACCTCATTCATGTCAGTATCCCAGTTAATTCGAAAGAGTGCAGGGTAGGGATTTCTATCATCCACTATCTCTATTCCTTCAAAATCTACCAGCACGCTTTCTACCTCAATATCCATGGTCACCCCCTGCAGCCGCCCCATGGGTATGATTTTATTTGATTCACCATCCTTAGCTGAATCAGAGATCATTGCAGTGCAGGTCTCCCCATTCACTCCCAAGTCTACTTCGGTAGAACATTGGCATCTGACCCCAGGTCTGAAATGACCTGATCCATTTCATATTCTCCTATTTCTTCTATCAGTCTCATCTCTTGTCCCGCCCCTATTTTATGCTTGCCAATATTTCACACTACGCGTAGTTCACCTAGCATGGTTCTCGCACATTTATTGATGAGTTCTTGTAACCCTTTCACAACATTATTGTTGCGCAGTAATTTCATACAGGTTTCCAGGAAAGTTGTGAGCATAGAGGGATCCATCTATGTCTCATGCTCATCCTTGCTTCCTGAGGTGGAGGCCTCAGTGAAGCTCTTCTTAGTTTCCATGAAGGTTGCATGAGAGCATTCCAAATCAAACTCAACCCCCTTCATCGGGGCTTTACAAACCCATGTACTCTCTTCTAGTTGTTTCCCCTTGTCATCTCCCATCACGATTCCACTCCTGAGCACTATATTTACGTTAAGTTCTTCCTTGCATGACTCAACCTCATCATCTATGGGTTTTGAGTTGGGGGAGGTTGTAGTGCCCCTTTTTCATGTATCGTAGCTATCAACGTAGGAAAGTATTATGTTTCATGATCAAGTAGTGTGCAATACTTGCACAACGAAAGTGTTGGATTAGTGTGGTTGTGGGAATAGTGTCCTGGTCCTCCGCAATTGTAGAAAATCAACTATCCTCGACCTCTACCAGGTCATCCTCTACCTTGGCCTTGTCCGTGCCCCTAAAATCCTGTCTATGACATCCCTACATTCTGGTCAAGGGGCTGCATCTCAGCTTGAACCAGATAGGCGGGAGTTCTATCCATCATCAATTCATAGCTCCTAAAGTACTCTCATCATATCCTACTGACCTACAAAAGTTGCAGAACAGCTATTGCGGTGCTTGCACATACTTCTGTAGCAAGTGACAGTTATCCGTGGCATGCTTTCTAGCTACCCGATAGATAATGCACTATAATGTAGGCCCCGCACTAGGTCTTGCTTGAGCCTCTAGCCTTAAAGGCATTGGTCCTCCTACTACAAGGTAATTTGCAAAGACCTGACAATGGTCTTTGTCATGACTCTGACTCTTTCATTTCAAACACCAGACCTCCTCGCATACCTTTGGTTGAACTGTCTTGTCCTGCTTCAGAATTTTCATCTCAAGGTATAGATTCTTTAGTTGTGCATGGATCTGATGGAATCCTAGATTAGGATCTTGCATAGGAGTCTCATGAGGTCTCATGCCGATCTCCAAAGCTTCTACCTGAGTTGTTATCTTTTGTTGTGACAACACACTCCTTAAGTGTGGTAGTAGTGAAGCCACAAACCACTCGCGATGTTGTCCATCTGTCAAATTCATGGTGGCTTCACAGATTGTGCATTTCAGTCTCTGATCTAGTTCCAAAGGTGTCAAACCTGGTTGCATAGCGATCTATTTGAATCCCATAATCGACTACGCTTCTGATTTAGGCCTGCTAAATTCCCTATTTAGTGCTGCCTAGATGTCTACTACTCCAGCATTCGGGTTATTGTTAGAGTACTTAATATACCAGGTTAGTGCGTGATCTTCAGAGCACTAACCAGTGTCACCCTCTTTATATGATCATCTGTAACACCTTGAGCTTCCCATACAGTCTTTACGACGAACCAGAATTGGCCTGGGTCCTCATTTCCCAAGCCTTTGAACAAAGGCAACTTCATTGTATTTGCCATAATGAACCGCAGTGGAGGTGGAGGTGGTACAGGTGAAGTTGGAGGCGATGGTGGTGAGTTGAAGGTGGTGTGGGTAGAGGTGGTATTCACGGGAATCCTTGTCTTTTTAACTGAATAGCACTTTTCGGAGAGACCTTTGCTATTCCTTCTTCGTCTCTTCGTGGAGGTGAAATCAAGGGGCTATACTCCAGACCCTTATTTCCTTTGTTTCTGTAAATTTTTCCGCTTTGCGTAGTCCCGAACATCATGGTAGCTGCATAACCTTTTTTTCACACAACAAAATTTTAATCCAAGTATTCAAATATTTTACGTACTTACCTCGTTTCCTTTTAAAAAGCATCGCTCCACCTCACTATAGTTGACTGAGGTGTCGACCACGAATTTAGTAACAAATCCTCCTATGACATGATGAAGCCAATGATCGACAGCATGGGTGATCTTATCCTCTGATGCTTCCAACCTTTGCACTAGCTCTTAGGTCCACACAATAGGACCATCAAGTTTCCACCTTCCTTGTCTATCTGCTAGCTTAGCGATCCACTCCTATAGCCCAATACGGAAATAGCAGAAAAATATTTCGTGGATCTCTATCTACAGGTATCATTCCAACCATTGTTCCTTTGATAGTCGTAGGTTTCTGTTCTCCTCTGCCCCGAATTCATGGATCTTTATATCCAACCAGTCTCCAATCCCCTTCTTAGTTGGATTCTAGTGATACAACATCACACATCTCTTATGCAGATTTCGGTCCTAGCAATGGAACCATTTGTTGGCTTAAGGGGGCCTGACCCAGGTTCAACGTTAGTTAGCCAAACAAATCCCTACACTACTGGCCCTTTCAGCATTAGCCCACGGAGTGCAGACTGAAGTCTCACCCGGAGCAGTATGGGGTGATGTTGGAACCAAGTTTCCACACCCTTGAGATGGTTGTGATGTCACTTTATCTCTTTTATCCCTGCCTTCCCGCAGGTGATCTCGCTCTAGGGATTATAAGACAAACCCTCTATTCCGGCTTTCAATACCTTCATGAAAGTACATGATCGACCTTTGCGCAGCTTTAACCTGTGGCTCAGGTACTTTTGTGATGCTATAGCAGTGTGCCATGCAGATCCCTCTATTATCCTAAGTGATTCACTTATCTTTTTTAATAATTAATGTTATCACCATGTAAGTAGATATTCATGACTGCGTTCAATTATTCAATGTAACTACAGTCATCCACACACCATATAAGCATAATAAAGGAAATTCATACACAATATATTCAAACCCGTTAATAGAACAAATACACAGAAATAGCAGAATAACTTATTTTATTGATATCTTTCAAGTATTACAAACTCTGTCCACCCTGCGAACACAGTTGCAGGGGTCCACGCACTTAGCTACAGACTTCTACCCTAGGCCTCTATGCACTCAGCTGCGGACTTCCACCCTAGGCCTCTGCACACTCAGATTTAGAGCCTCTACCTACACTATAAACCAAGACTTAGACTTCTTGCTCTAAGGCTATGACTCTCTCCGTCGTATTATCCTTTAAATACTTAGAGCTTAGCTCTTTTTATACAATCCCATGGTCCACAGACCATGGGTAGATCTTTTACAGCTGACATTACTTTTCCAAAACAAGGGTGGACAACCCTATGACTCTTTAACACCTACATGCTCCGTGGCCACAAAATGCAGGGTCTTTACACTTGGATTACAAAATTTGACTAAAATATGGACTTTTAGCCTGAAAACGACCCTTGGGGGATCCCTCGCCTAACAGTAGAGTAGGTTCAAGTCTTGTGGTTTAGTAAATCTCATGAGAAATCTTGAATATACACATTAATTTCTACATGTTATTAGAGTCAGAATCACTGTAGAGGAGATATTTCAAAGTTTTCATTGCAGGAGGTTGGAGGTTACAGATCAGGTTGATGGTTTTCTTCAAGACAAAGAGGATGGATTTCAGTGGATTAAGGCTTGAGTATGCCCTTGAGGGAAGCTCAAACTATGTTGCATGGAAGGACAAGATGGATGAAGTATTAGAGGATACTGGGTTGAAGGAATTCATTAATAATGATATTTTGAAACCAGCAGCAGTTGATGCTTAGAATCTAGTAGATTGGAAGAAATGTGTTGCCAAGGTGAGGAAGTTAATATTAGAGGGAGTACGAGACCACGTTGTCTCTAATATCCATGGAAAATTGATTATCTATGCAATGTGGTAGGAACTGATAGATTTTTTCTAGAATAGTAGTGATCATAGGAAAATTAGCACTCAAGGACAAGCTTTGAAATATCAAGATGTAGATGAACGATACCATTCTATAGTACCGAATAAGGTTCACATAGTGACATGATGAACTTGGTAAATTTGGTGTTACTGTAGAAAAGGATGATTTGGTGATCCTAGCCCTTCTAGGCCTTCCCAAGAGCTAACACAACTACCAAGATTCAGTGAATGAAAGGAAGAAGCTACCAAATTGGGAACAATTTTCGTCCGATTTGGTATAGGACGAGATAAGGTGGAGCACCAGAGATGAGATCTCATCCAAAGGTGAGGATAATGAGAACTATGCCTTTGTTTGAAAGGAAAAGAAAGGGAAGGGGAGTAAATTCCAATACAAAGCAGCTTCGAGTCAAGGGGGAAAGAAGAAATACTTTTCCAGAATCAAGTTCTTTCACTATCATGAATTTGGGCACTATGAAACAAAGTGTCCACACAAGAAAGAAAGAAATAAGGCCGCAGGAGGTGGTGTGGCTGAAGCCTTGACTTCACAGTTTGAAATTGATTTTACCGTCATTGCATGCATGGAAATCACAGTGATGGGTGGTGTGTGGTATCTCGATAACAATGCCTCATTCCACATGATGGGAAACAAAACAAAAAAATCAGTGACTTGGAGGAGAAGGATCTCCACATCGAGATGGGAGATGATGGAAAGTATAGTGAGACCAGTATTGGTACAATTACTTTTCAGAGGTAGTTTCACTTCCCTCTTAGGCTCAACAATGTGATGTTTGTACCGAGTCTAAAGAATAATCTAGTTTCTATAGCAGTGTTGGAGGATCGTGGATACAATGTGATATTTAGCAAAGGGAAGGATTTCTTGAGACATCTCCATGGGAAAAGTGGAGAAGATCAGGGTATGAGTGAAGAACCTCTAAAAATTAGATGTGGAAGACTATTATACAAAATTTATGACTGTGGATAGAGGTATCTTCCCTAGACCTAGTGGCTTGGTCTAGAACAAAATAAATCAAAGGGTATAAATTTTTCCTTAGAAAAATTGGACAATTGAAAGATGCTTTGGAAAATTGAAAGATGCTTAGTTTTGATCCATCAAAAGATATTCTCTCCTCTTGGCTTGTCATATCCAACTATAGCTCTGATTGCTATAATTAGAACCTACAAAAACAAATAACACAAGCCAAAGATCTACGACATTTTTGTAGCATTATGCAATCATTCTATTCAATGGATGAACATATCATTGAAACACATGTACATAAGCATAACATAACCCATGTAGGAAAACCGTATACTCTTTGTATTAATATGAAAGGGAGACAGTTTACAACCAAAAGTGGAAGTTGGTCTTGTAGAGATCCTCCTAGGTTGACTTGTCCTTCCTTGTCACAATGTACACATCAAAGCCACCCTAATGCATCGGAATGATATCTCTCTCATGATCATAGAAAAAACATAAGGGTATCACTAGTCTCCAAAAGAAAACCTCTAGCTTGCGGATGGTAGTAAATATATAGGATAGGATGGTAGTTTAGAAAGTCTTACCCATTTACCAATCTAGGCTTGAGATGCACTCTTGATGGGAGGATGAGCACAAGGGATAAGAGGTGAAAACGCCAAGGTAGGGAAGATACGATTCGAATTTATTATCCAAAGTAAATGGGTTGTAACAACTCATGGAAGATTTTGGAAGAAGAATATCCAGGATTCCTTTTATTTTTCTAAACTTTCTAGAATCATCGCACCGCCAGCAAGGGAAAACCTAATCTTATCAAAGAAGGTACAGAACTGAGTAGAATATTATCGAACCTAGGTCCCTAAAGGGTTAGGGTCTGTAGGGACTTAAAATCACTATAATGAAGCAGTCAAGGTTAGAAACTCAGGGATTTGAGAGAATCATGCTTAGGGATTTGTGTAGTGATGATGATAAGGTGTTCATGGATGTTGACTGATCCAATTTGTAAACCTATTGATACAGGAGCATCCAACACCCTTAGACAAAGGGAGGAATCCAAAGCAAAGGAAGAGGAAGATGTGGACCAGCGGAGCAAAACAGGGAAAAATATGTTTTAAAACAGATTTAAAACAAATTTAAAGATGGATGGATAAAGTCGCGAGGAGACTTATCAATGTAATTTTCCATGTGTATATGCATGCATTCATGAGCTTTAAGGGATTTTTTGGAGGATTGATCAGATCCTTTTGTGATCCAATCCAACAATGCTTCCTTATATATATATATATATATATATATATATATATATATATATATATATATATATATATATATATATATATATATATATATATATATATATATATATATATATATATATATATATATATATATATATATATATATATATATATATATATATATATATATATATATATATAGATATAGATATGTGTGTGTTTTGAAATTGCATGTTTAAGTGTTAAGAGAGGAGAGACAAAGTGATATAGATAAATATTGTGAATTAGAGTGTTTACAATGTAGCCAGAGGAGAACTCTGTTCCAAGGCTGAAATGCCTTAGCTGTAATTATGCTACTTTTATTATAATAAATATACGTGTGTTGTGTTTACAACGTCTCTGTGTATATGTGTCTTTTCATCTCTGTCTCGTACATATGTGTTGATGATTTAAAGCCGGTTGTATACATGTTGATTGACCATCAGGTGTGATGGCGATCCAGAGATGTTAATGTAATTATGCGTGTTTGATAGATTGTGACGGAACTGTTTTTAACACAATATTCCTTCAAATGGAAGATAAAATCGAATTAAAGAGAAAACAGAACAAAATGCCCAAGAACCATTAGATCTCTTAAGATCAATAGTCCAGGTCCTTATCACATCGACAGAGCCTCTCGGGTGATATCAGAATTGGTCTTTGTAACAGAGCGATAGAGAAATGTGATTTGAATCGCAACTATTGGATTGAGGCTTCAGATCGACGGTTTATATGCGATTGGTGATCGCATATGGGGAATCCCAAGGAATGGTGAAACATAGCCGATATGCCAATGGCGATATCACCGATAATCTAATCAGAAATTGAAGGAGTCAGGTATTGGAGGTCAGAAGTGGAGCAGTGTTGAGGAGCAACAAAAAGAACGGACCAGTCGATATATATAGAGGTGGTTGTATTATTTTTGAAGTCCGTATATGTGAATAGGAATGGCATTTACATAGTTTTCCCATGTATTGTGTTGCTGAAGAGTTAAAGCTTGAACACTTAACTAAAAGCTCCCAATAATTGAATCGGAAAAGGGGCTTAAGGATTAAGGCCCATGAGTATGCTTCCTACAGGACATAAAAGAGCTGATAATGTTATATGGATTCAGGTACAACGTAAGTCCATGGTTAAAGGCTTAGAGCTTAAGGGAACGCTTCTGATAAGCATTTTGGAACCATAACCCATAGGCCTCAGGATTGATTTTTAAAGGAAATGGGATTTTGATTAACCCCCAAAATCTCATTTCCATAATTTGGTATTAGAGTAGGGGAAGTTTTCCTGCGTGAAAAAGGATTCCAGAGAGAAGGAGTAGGAGGTACAATGGTTTAGAGTATGAAGAGTTATGGTCTTACTGTCGCACATAGAACGAAAATAGAAGGTGAGAAGAGTTGCAATAGCCTAAGAGTAAGGAGTTCTCAAGAGAAGCTGAGAACAACTTCCAACTGTGGTTGGGTAGAAGTTGTTGAGGCAGCTCCATAATTGCGATTGTGGGTAGAGTTGTCTTAGAGATAACAATTCCAACAAAAGAAGTGTTGGGTAGAATTGTTAGTCAACAAAAGGTTCAAGGAGAGAACCATAGAGCTTGCCAAAAGACCAAGTCCAGAGGAGAGCTTGGTGAGGTAAGTGGCAGCAGGGAGGACTTGCTGTTGCAGAGGTTTGGTTGCAGCTCACAGAAGACCATGAAGGTAGTTCCACTGAAGAATGTAGTGGGTAGAATTGTTAAGGACTAGGAGAAGCATATGACCAAGAGGTCATAAATTTTTGTGCCTTGGGAGTCTAATGCAGGAGCATCAGAACCCTTAGACAAAGGGAGGAATCCAAAGCGAAGGAAGAGGAAGACGTGGACCAGGGGAGCAAAACAAGGAAAAACCTATTTTAAAACAGATTTAAAGATGCATGGATAAAGTCTCGAGGAGACTTATCAATGTAATATTCCATGTATATATGCATGCATTCATGTAATGAGAGCTTTAAGGGATTTTTTTGGAGGATTGATCGGATCCTTCTGTGATCCGATCCAAAAATGCTTCCTTATATATATGTGTGTTGAAACTGCATGTTCATGTGTTAAGAGAGGAGAGACAGAGTGATATAGATAAAGATTGTGAATTAGAGTGTTTACAATGCAGCCAGAGGAGAACTCTGTTCTAAGGCTGAAATGCCTTAGATGTAATTATGTTGCATTTATCATAATAAATATATGTGTGTTGTGTTTACAGCGTGTCTTTTTATATGTGTCTTTTCAACTCTATCTCGTACATATGTGCTAATGATTTAAAGCCCGTTGTATGCATGTTGATCAACCATCGGGTGTGATGGTGATCTAGTGATATTAATGTAATTATGCATGTTTGATAGGTTTTCGTGGAACTATGTTTAACACAGTATTCCTTCAAATGGTAGATAAAATCAAATTAAAGAGAAAACAGACCAAAATTCCCAAGAACCGTTAGATCTCTTAAGATCAAAGGTCGAGGTCCTTATCACATCTCCGGAGCCTCTCGGGTGATATCGAAACCAGACTCTGTAACAGAGCGATAGCGAAATGCGATTTAAATCACAACCATTGGATTGAGGCTTCAGATCAACGGTTTATATGCGATCAGCAATCGCATATTGGGAAGGCCAAGGAATGGTGAAACATAGCCGATACGTCGATGGCGATATCGCCAATAATCTAATCAGTGATCAAAGAACTCAAGTATTGAAGGTCAGAGGTGGAGTAGTGCTGAGGAGCGACAAAAGGAACAGACCCATTGATATATATAGAGGCAGTTGTATTATTTTTGAAGTCCGTATATGTGAACCGGAACAGGATTCACATACTTTTCCCATGTATTGTGTTGTCGAAGAATTAAAGCTTGAACGCTTAAGTAAAAGCTCCTGATAGTTGAATGGGAAAAGGGGCTTAAGGAGTAAGGCCCATTTGTATGCTTCCGATAGGACATAAAAGTGCGGATAATGTTATATGGATTTGGGTATAACATAAGTCCATGATTAAAGGCTTAGAGCCTAAGGGAACGCTTCCAATAGGCTTTGTGGAACCATAACCCACAGGCCTCAGGATCGATTTTTAAAGGAAATGGGATTTTGATTAACCCCCAAAATCTCATTCCCATCATTTGGTATCAGAGCAGGGAAAGTTTTCCTGTGTGAAAAAGGATTCTAGAGAGAAGGAGCAGGAGGTACAATGGTTTAGAGTATGAAGAGTTATGGTGTTACTGTTGCACAGAGAATGATAGTAGAAGGTGAGAAGATTTGCAATAGCTTAATAGCAAGGAGTGCTCAAGAGAAGCTGAGAACAACTTCCAACTGTGGTTGGGCAGAAGTTGTTGAGGTAGCTCCACAATTGCGATTATGGGTAGAGTTGTCTTAGAGATAACAATTCCAACAAAAGAAGTGTTGGGTAGAATTGTTAGTCAGCAAAAGGTTCAAGGAGAGAACCATAGAACTTGCAAAAAGACCAAGTATAGAGGAGAGCTTAGTGAGGTAAGTGGAACCAAGGAGGCCTTGCTGCTGTAGAGGTTTGGTTGTAGCTCACAGAAGACCATGAAGGTAGTTACACTGAAGAATGCAGTGGGTAGAATCATTAAGGACTAGGAGAAGCATATGATCAGGAGGTCATAAATTTTTGCACCTCGGGTGTCTGATGCAGGAGAATATAACACCCTTAGACAAAGGGAGGAATCCAAAGTGAAGGAAGAGGAAGACGTGGACTAGGGGAGCAAAACAAGGAAAAATCTATTTTAAAACACTTTTAAAACAGGTTTAAAGATAGATGGATAAAGTCTTGAGGAGACTTAACAATGTAATCTACCATGTGTATATGCATGCATTTATGTAATGAGAGCTTTATGGGCTTTTGTTGGAGCATTGATCGGATCCTTCCATGATCTAATCCAACAATGATTCCTTATATATATATGTGTGTGTGTTGAACCTACATGTTCAAGTGTTAAGAGAGGAGAGACAGAGTGATATAGATAAAGATTGTGAATTAGGGTGTTTACAATGTAACTAGAGGAGAACTCTGTTTTAAGGCTGAAATGCCTTAGATGTAATTATGATGCGTTTATTATAATAAATATATGTGTGTTGTGTTTACAGCGTGTCTATGTATATGTGTCTTTTCAACTCTGTCTTGTACATATGTGCTGATGATTTAAAGTCAGTTGTATGCATGTTGATCAACCATCAGGTGTGATGGAGATCCAGAGATATTAATGTAATTATGCATTTTGATAGATTGTGATGGAACCATGTTTAACACAATATTCCTTCAAATGGCAGATAAAATCAAATTAAAGAGAAAATGGACCAGAATGCCCAAGAGCCATTAGATCTCTTAAGATCAATGGTCCAGGTCCTTATCGCATCATCAGAGCCTCTGGGGTGATATCAGAACCGGCCTTTGTAACAGAGAGATAGCAAAATTTGATTTAAATTGCAACCATCAGATTGAGGCTTCATATCAACGGTTTATATTCGATCGACGGTCGCATATTGGGAAGGCCAAGGAATGGTGAAACATAGCCAATATGCCAATGGTGATATTGCCAATAATCTAATCGGCGATCGGAGGAGTCGAGTATCAGAGGTCAGAGGTGGAGCAGTTTTGGGGAGCGATAAAAGGAACAGACTCATCGATATATATAGAGGCGGTTGTATTATTTTTGAAGTCCGTATATGTGAAGCGAAATGGGATTTAGATAGTTTTCCCATGTATTATGTTGCTGAAGAGTTAAGTCTTGAACGCGTAACTAAAATCTCCTGATAGTTGAATGGGAAAAGGGGCTTAAGGATTAAGGCCCATGTGTATGCTTCCGATAGGTCATAAAAGCGCCGATAATGTTATATGGATTCGAGTATAATGTAAGTCCATGGTTAAAGGCTTAGAGCCTAAGGAAACGCTTCCAATAGGATTTTTGGAACCATAACCCACAGGCCTCAGGATCAATTTTTAAAGAAAATAGGATTTTGATTAACCCCCAAAATCTCATTTCCATCATTTGGTATCAGAGCAGGGAAATTTTTCCTGCATGGAAAAGGATTCCAGAGAGAAGGAGCAGGAGGTACAATGGTTTAGAGTATGAAGAGTTATGGTCTTACTGTCACACAGAGAATGACAACAGAAGGTGAGAAGATTTACAATAGCCTAAGAGAAAGGAGTGCTCAAGAGAAGCTGAGAACAACTTCCAACTGCGGTTGGGTAGATGTTGTTGAGGCAGCTCTGCAATTGCAATTGTGGGTAGAGTTGTCTTAGAGATAACAATTCCAACAAAAGAAGTGTTGGGTAGAATTGTTAGTCAGCAAAAGGTTCGAGGAGAGAACCATAGAGCTTGCCAAAATACCAAGTCTAGAGGAGAGCTTGGTGAGGTAAGTCATAGCAGGGATGACTTGCTGTTGCAAAGGTTTGGTTGCAACTCACAGAAAACATGAAGGCAGTTCCACTGAAGAATGCAGTGGGTAGAATTGTTAAGGACTATGAGAAGCATATGACCAGGAGGTCATAAATTTTTGTGCCTTAGGAATCTGATGGAGGAGAATCCATCACCCTTAGACAAAAGGAGGAATCCAAAGCGAAGCAAGAAGAAGACATGGACTAGGGGAGCAAAATAGGGAAAAATCTGTTTTAAAACACACTTAAAATAGATTTAAAGATGGATGGATAAAGTCTGGAGGAGACTTATCAATTTAATTTTCCATGTGTATATGCATGCATTCATGTAATGAGAGCTTTAAGGGCTTTTGTTGGAGGATTGATCAAATCCTTCCGTGATCCAATCCAACATTGCTTCCTTGTATATATGTGTGTTGAACTTACATGTTCAAGTGTTAAGAGAGGAGAGACAGAGTGATATAGATAAAGATTGTGAATTAGAGTGTTTATAATTTAGCCAAAGGAGAACTTTTTTCTAAGGCTGAAATGCCTTAGATGTAATTATGTTGCATTTATTATAATAAATATATGTGTGTTGTGTTTACAACGTGTCTGTGTATATGTGTCTTTTCAACTTTGTCTCGTACATATGTGCTGATGATTTAAAGCTAGTTGTATGCATGTTGATCGACCATTAGGTGTGATGGCGATCCAGAGATATTAATGTAATTATGCGTGTTTGATAGACTGTGGCAGAACTGTGTTTAACATAGTATTCCTTCAAATGGCAGATAAAATCAAATTAAAGAGAAAACAAACCAGAATGCCCAAGAACCGTTAGATCTCTTAAGATCAACGGTCCAGGTCCTTATCGCATAGGCGGAGCTTCTCAGGTGATATCAGAACTGGCCTTTATAACAGAGCGATAGCAAAATGCAATTTAAATTGCAACCGTCATATTGAGGCTTCAGATCTATGGTTTATATGCGATCGGTGATTGCATATCGGGAAGGCCACGGAATGGTGAAACATAGTTGATATGTCGATGGCGATATCTCCGATAATCTAGTTGGCAATCAGAGGAGTTAGGTATCGGAGGTCAGAGGTGGTTGTATTATTTTTGAAGTCCGTATATGTGAATCGGAATGAGATTTACATAGTTTTCCTGTGTATTGTATTGTCGAAGAGTTAAAGCTTGAGCACTTAACTAAAAGCTCCCTATAATTGAATGGGAAAAGGGGCTTAAGGATTAAGGTCCATGTGTATGCTTTTGATAGGACATAAAAGCGCTGATAATGTTATATGGATTCGGGTATAACATAAGTCCATGGTTAAAGGCTTAGAGCCTAGGGGAACACTTCTGATAGGCCTTGTGGAACCATAACCCACAGGCCTCAGGATCGATTTTTAAAGGAAATGGGATTTTGATTAACCCCCAAAATCTCATTCCCATCACCTATTAACCAGATGTGACAAAATGGCCTATAATAAATTCCCCCCTAAAGAAAAAAGTCAGAAATAGTGTTTGATGACTGAAGTGCTCTACCTTGTGACAAGTTCAGATCAAGAACAATTGGTTAGATCCTCATCTATTACAATACATTTTCATCATGACATATTTGTTGAGGGAGGCATTCCCATACTCAACACATAAGCTAAAATTATATGTACAATGATCAAGAAGACATGTCCACTGATGACAAAGGCTGGACCCATGATTGGATGAATGTCTATATGATCATAGTCATCATGCTTTGTAATCTCACAATAATCCTAAAATCATAGCTCAAATGGATGGAACTAGATATGGGGTCTTCTATCTCGTTCACTCGATCGTCAATTGTAGGAGTCTAACCATGTGAATAAATGAGATGAATTCAAGCATGGTAGACACAATATGATTATTGGATAATGATGTAATCCATTAACAGATGTGAGAGAAACCACTGATGATGTTAAAGGCTCTCAAAGTACTTCAGTAAAATCTGTATGGTGTGAATGAAAAGGTTGAAGTCAAACACCACACAAAATCAGTCAGTCATAGGACAATTATGGAAACCTATCGCTGAGAGCGAGGAAAATTGCCATTGATGTATGCAAGTCCGAAGGTACTAAAAGAAGAGTTTCTAAGTCAACTTCATGGATAATGAGCTGTTGTCAATAGGAGGCGACCCATCATAGGAGGGCCTTGATGTATCCCCCATCAGTGACATGAAACAGATATCATGATTAAATATGTAATGAATTTGATGTGGAACTAGTTCAGTAATAGTAGACATGGAATGAAGGCTTAATAGTACCGTAGCATATATCAACTGAACAAATTCTCTTGAACACATTGGCGTAACTAAATGAGGTTTTCAAAATTGACCTAAAACTAAAAATGAAGGCTCTCAACTAGTGTGATGAACCAAAAGACAAGAATATTTCCCAACACAAAAACCATGGAGATAAATTGGAAGAGTGTTGTGTTCAAGAGAAACTCGTTGCCATTAATAGGTAGAGTATCCCATTTTCCCAATTTCCCCATCCATTGTTGGTCAATACCTCTTTATTTTTTAACAAGCTTGAGGACGATAACATATGCTTTATTTGTAAGTTCATCCTTTGGATGAATCCCTCCAAGTATGTTTAACAAACCCTAAGAAAGGGTTGTTCGATCCCATCATGTTTGACAAGTCCACCTATTATGAAATAAGCTCAAGAAAAGATAGAAAAGATAGATCAACTCCTTAGAATTCAGCCTCTTTGAGGGGGCAACCTCCTTTACATTACATAAATGAACAATTCTTGGTTGATACAAATGAAAAGACCTCCTTTCTATATATATAGGAGTCTAAGGGGTCATAACATAATCAGAGTTGACATAACAATAATAATGTAACGGAACAATAATAACAATAGTGGGCTTGTATGTGGCACAATAGTAACAATATGGGCACTACATGGGTACATCAATATAATGAGTGGGTTGTACTAATAACAATAAGTGGTTACACTAGTAGTATAGGGGCCTAACATGCCCCTCTCCTTCAAAAAGTGTTGTCCTCAACGCTTGAGTAGTTCTTGATGCTTATGTATAAAATTCTTGTCTTCCCATGTGGAATCTTCAGTGGGTAAGTAATTGCACTTCATGAGATACTCAGAAATTGATCGATTTCGTAGTTGTCGGGTTCTTGTCTTTGTAACTGCTCTATGTTCCAATATGATTTTTCCTTCCTCTTCAATTTTTGGCAATATTGTCTGAATTGGGATCGTTTGAAACTTTTGAATAAGTGGCCATACTTCTTCATCCTTCTTCCTTTCATCCCTTGCTTAATTTATCTAATCTGGTTGGATAATAGAAATAGCACAAAACAATGCTTCCACATCCTCATCCTTGAAGAGTTTTCCCATTCGGTAAGGTCGCCATTTTTTAAGTGCATGTAGTATTGCCAACATTTCCTTCTCATAAATAGCTTGGTTTAGATTTAGCAATGAAAATACCCAATCACCTACATCAAAACATTTTTCACTACGATGTTGATCTACCTGTTGTTTTGTTTGATTTTGCACCGAAGTGGCGTTATCCTTTAAAAGTTGGAGAACTTGTTGCTGATGCTCGATGTGATCTTTCTCTTCTTGAACCTTTTTCTTCTTGATATGTCCTTCTATCTCTAGAGTTTGAGGAGTGGTAATTTCTTCCAATCCTTTACAAGATATGGTTAGATTCATTTCTTGATGCTCGATGTGATCTTTCACTTTTTGAACATTTTTCTTCTTGATATGTCCTTGTATCTTGATAGTTTGAGGAGTGGTAATTTTGACCAATGAATTAAAAGATATGGTTGGATTCATTTCTTCTTTCTCGATGTGATCTTTCACTTCTTGCACATTTTCTTTCTTGATATGTCCTTCTATCTTGAGAGTTTGAGGAGTGGTAATTCTTGCCTATGCTTTACAAGATATGGTCTGATTCATTTCTTCTTTCTCTGGGGTGCGGTCCTGGAATATATCCTCTTCTTTTGATGTTTCTTGATCCTTTTCTTCCTCCTCTTCATATTCTATGTAAAATAATTTCTTCTCAACACACTTATGACCTTTAGTGCATTTGCTATCACAATTGTAACAAAGCCCTTTTTCTCTTTTTTCTTCCAATTGTTGTGGTGTAACACTCGTAGGTTGTGGAAGGATGGTACAAACAACACTTCCATATTTATAGTTGTGAGGGGTATGCTTCATGGTTTGCATAATTTTGGCTTCCACTATGTCACAAAGCCCTTTTACTCTTTCCAATTGTTGTGGTGTTTCTCTGAAGAAGGTGTTGCTCTTTGTATCCTCATAATGTGCTATCATTTCCTCCGTGAAAATTGACCATGTAACAAGTTGTTTACGAGAACAAAGCCCTTCATACCATAAAAATTGATCCAGTTCTAAATATGCAGATGCAATACATACCTTTTGTAACAGTGGTACACCATGTAGATCAAAATATTGCTCCATCTGAAGTATCCAATTTACCGGATCCTTGCCATCAAACTTCCTCATCTTGCTTTTTCTTGATTTTAGGAGCTCGATCTTAAAATGATTATAACTCTGTACTTTCGAATCTTTAAGTTCTAAAATTGCGACCTATAGTAGCCCTCTATGTCCTCTTTCCAATGCCACCAGTTTGATCCAAACTCGATTCCCCAAGATAGAGTTATGCACAATATCCAAAGATGACCTGATTATAGACCTTTCCAGAAGGGAAAATTTTTATGAAGTGCCACATGTCACTGTTTCGACCTTTGGCTCTGAAAAATATATAAAAGAAACTACAATCCGTCCTCTTTCTGTACTCTCTTACAAAATTTCAATCCAATGCTTAGAGAGAAAGTTATGAAGATTTTCCCCAAATCACCTGTTTGGAATGTAATTCAGGAATTTGCAAAAAGACCAAATTCCTCAAATCATATCTCTACAAATATAGCGAGAAAAGCTCTGAAATTTAGACATGAGATTCAGCGCGATTTCTTCTCAAATGGTTTTTTTTTAAGCTTCTGAAACGTCACGGAAAAAAAGTTATAGTGAAAATTCCACGATGACCTGTTTGGAGCAACGAAACCCTAGAATCCAAAGCTCTGATACCAAATGTTATGAAACCAGCTCAAGAAAAGATAGAAAAGTTAGATCAACCCCTTAGAATTCAGCCTCTTTGACAGGGCAACCTCCTTTACATTACATAAATGAACAATTCTTGGATGATACAAATGAAAATACCTCCTTTCTATATATATAGGAGTCTAAGGGGTTATAAAATAATCAGAGTCGACATAACAATAATAATGTAAGGGAACAATAATAACAATAGTGGGCTTCTATGTGGCACAATAGTAACAATATGGGCACTACATGGGTACATCAATATAATAAGTGGGTTGTACTAATAACAATAAGGGGTTACACTCGTAATATAGGGGCCTAACACCACCATTGTTTGAAGTTTTTAAGAGTCCAACAAAGTTCTAACTCAACATATTTTTCATGTTTAGAGAGTTTGAAAAAGAGGCGAAAAAGAAAACACCAAAGGTTCCTTTTCATAGGATAATATCTTGAGTTTGAAAAGGTAGAAAATAATACTTAGAAGAACCTCTTAGCCATGTTCGACTAAGATATTCCTTTTTCGTAGTTAGTCTATGTCAGTCTGGAAAAGGGTTAAACTTATGTTGAGTAGACTTCTTTTCATTTAATTTAATGAGTTTGAAAAGACAAGTGCTTGGCAATCTTTTCATGTTTAGGGAGTCTAAAAAGAGTTGAAAGAGGACTCCAGGGGTTCCTTTTTCATAGGTTTACAGAGCCCAAAAATTGATAAAAGTATGCTCCTTGTTCAAAATGACCTGTTTCAATCCAAACATCATCAAATCCATTAAAACGGTTGTCATCCTACTCAAAACACCACGAATATATAAAAATACTTGTTTCAGGAAAATATTGAGTCATATTTAGATCAAAACACTAATAAATTAATAAATTAATGATGAAAATGACAATAAAATTGGCAAAAGCTAACTCGTTTTTACCATTTCACATTTACCTCTTAGAGAGTGAGTTCTGATTGTTTTTTCCCCCAATCTTCTGTAGCAAATTGCGACCAATTTAGTGCATCATTCCAAGTGTTGTCACTTCCATGTAGCAACTAAAATCTTTCTCTTCCTTTTCATGGTTCCATTTTGTGATTTCATGACATTTTCAAGGTTTTGAGGCCCTTAGGGCTCTAATTCCTCGTCGTAGTTCCAATGCACCCCTAGAACGTTGAACAGTGCATTGATTAGGAGGGAAATGCACTGGGCACAACACTCCAATGAAATTTCCCTTAGGAGGGTGCGTTGTCCACAATCCCCAACTTGGTTTTGCTTGTTTGCCTCAAATTTTCAATAGTTTTTTGCATGAAATTCATCCTAATGATTCTTCTTATGATGTTTTCGATGGCTCCCATCAATATGTATCTTTGGAGTTCATTGTGTTATCCTCTAGCCCTTAAAAATATTTTTTTCTCACATTAATTCACATTTTTAGTGATAATATGCTTAGTAGGAATACTAAAAGGTGTTTGTCACATTGTATGGCCTATTGTAATTAATATGTAGGTCAAAGAAGCATTTTTGTATATATTTACCATGCTGGGGCTTGATGGCGACACCTAGGGAGAATATAGGAGCTTTCCCACCTCATTAACTCCCTAACTTAGCTTGATATCATAGAATCCTCTCCAAAAACTCAAATTGACTAATAGTCGAGGAACTCCAAGTGCATGACAAGGACAAAGGGAACCAGATCCACAAATCTCGAGATTTTGGAGGGGAGCATTCCTTCTTTCAAGGAAGTTTCCCCTCAATCATTTTTGTATAAGTAAACCAACTAAAAGGCTCATTAGGATTTGAAATTTTGTAACAGCTAAGAGTAGCTACTAAGATCATAGTCCTGCACATTGTTATTCTTAAATTTCATATGATGTATGAGACTATTATTTTTTTTTGATGAGAAGTTTACTATTGATCTTCATATGAGTTAGTTTTGGAGGGTTGAAACCCTTGGGTTTTGGCCCAACCCAGAGACTTTAGTCCCTCTCTTGGATTTCCTTCTTTTTCTTGTTTCAAATCATTGCAATCCTTCCCTTATTTCAGTAGATGTTAAATCATAAAAAAATTGTAATTGCAGACATTCCTATCACCTCTCTTGTCGGAAGAGGGATTGGTAAGATCTACAATCACAATCCAAAAATATGTGTTGATGATTTCTTTGAAATGGATAGATTTTAGTTTGTGATCCTTTTTCATGATTATTCTTTGCAACATAGGAGTTACTTTAATTAGATTGAGTGATTATATTAGTGTTATGGGGTAGAATAGCTCTTAATCAAATCCAACTCATCTTTTCCATGTTAATTTGTCTCACTGCATTATTGGTCATTTGATGCATTTATTTGGCTAGTTGCAGGGACTAAATTACCTTTCCACACTCACCTATAATTTCCCATCATCGTCCTAGGCACCTAATGCTTCTTACAACCTTTGTCTCCAAAGTCACTATGTTAAGGCAAATAAAGGACATTGTGGGCATCAACTTTGGCTCAAGATAGACATATAAGGGGTAGTAGGTTTGGCTAAAGGGCCCCCACACCATTCATTCATCATCTTCTACTTGCATCTACCTTAATCCACCTCTAATACACAACTTCCATCCTTAAAACGCTCTTGGAACCCCTCCTGTAGCAAAACAGGGCCTCCTGTAGCAATATAGGCTCTCCTGTCGCAGTGTTTTCTTCAACTCATTTTTCTCCCTACATTTATCCTAGCATAGTTAGGTTGAATAATGACCCCCAATTTGTGATTTTATGATTAAGGGAAAATATAATACCACGCCAACCTCCTGCTTTCCTCACTGCAACCATAAGATAACAAAACTTAGTTAGAATTAGCATTTTTATTCATAGGCATTTTGAAAATTGGATTCCTTATTTTCAAGCAAGTGTGAGTAGATAAATTACGCATACAAATAGGTTATTGATCTGATTAAGTGTGGCAGTAGAGTAGCATGATTTAATACTGCAAATAGATTAGCCTTTTCCTTTCATGCAATGTAAATTAGCATTCACATTTAAATGAATGGCATTTTCACTTTTGTAGTTAGAATCGTCTTCATTTATGCTTTTATGAGAATTTTTCACTGTATTTAGTTGGAGGAGTGGTCTCTAAACACCTTGATCTTATTTCATGACTGACGGTGACATGACTATAACCTAACGTACTGTGCATATAGCACATTCACCTCTAATTTTGTGCAAAACCCAGGTTGATAATTTGAGTTGAGAAGCCCTTGGGAGTTGTCGAACATCCTTGGTGCAATACCAGGGCTCATTAATTTTTGGTGCTGTTGGAAGGGAGGTGTCTAAGTAGGTGTTTTTTCTACTTAATAATTGCCTTTTTTTGTTTTTTTTGCATTAGTCTTATTGCTTTGAACAAAAAGTGGAAAACTCAAAAATAAAACTTGTTCTCACATGCCTCGTAGGAGTAGGGATAACCAAGGGAAATTCTTGCCAAAAACTCCCACCTCCTCAATAAGTCAACCTTCATGCTTCTTTAGTGACTGTGAAATTCCCTGTTTGGCTACAAGGGAGTTGAAAAACCCTTTAGGAGATCCACATGAAATTTTTTGAAAAAATCTATAGGAGAAGAATAACCTATCTCACCTACCCAAACTGTGGCTGAAAACTAGAACAATGATATTTTCCCTATCAGAGAAACCAATGGAGAGGATAGAATGCAAAATATAAACCCTACTTCCCTTCCACATTTCCATGGCCTAACCTCTAAGGATCCTGACACCTTAATGTTTGGGTATTTTGTTGTCAATACGACCGATGACTGTGCCTCTAATGAGCAAAAGCTGAAGTTGTTTCTGTCTACCCTCAAAGATGCAACCTTGCATTGGTTTATGAGTCCACCTGGAGGCAACATCAGTACCTAGGCCAAAATTAAACAAGCCTTCAATGAAACATATTGGGATTACTATAGGTCTAAAGAAACAAATGAGGAAATATTTAGGATGACCCTTGGGCCTGATGAATACTTGGAGGACTATGAGGAAAGGTTTCAACTCAATTATAGGAGGGCCAAATGTACCCTTGATCTTGAGTCACTTAAGCTAGTTCTTCTATGAGGGATTAGGGGAGATGTAATGGAAATGCTCAAAATTCTATCTGGAGGAGATATATACCAATTACCTTATGATGACATCAAAATTGTATTCAAGAATCACTCTAGGGATGCTAGGAAGAAGGGTAGGTCTAGCTAAAGCTTGGTCAGTTCCTCTACCTCCACAATAGACATCAAGCATGAGATAGGAAGTATGTTGGAAGATTTTGAGAGTGAAATTATGTATACCTATGCCTTGTAGATGGATACTATGCAAATCAAAAGAAGGCAAGAGGAAGAAGAGAGGGCACTAGCTATATTTTTTCCTAGGTGTACTAAAATACAACCAAGGAATAAATTTCCATTCAATCTCATAGAATTATGCTTATTTTGTGAAGAGAATCATGCAATAGATAAATGTACCTCTCTTCTAGACCTAAAGGATGTATACCAATGAAGGGTAGAAGGTGGGTCAGAATAATTGTGCTTCATTAACCAAAGGAGACCCCAAGGTCTTTGACCATATCAACAAGGCATGCAAGGTGCACATTATCCTCACTACAATCCAAATAAAAATGCACCTTTCTAGCCTTGGTACCCTTCCACTCATCCATCATGGTCCACACCTCCTCCTTGGTCTTATACTTCCCAATATCCTCCTTAGCCTATCAACCCTCCTTTTCAGCCATATCCACCCCAACCTTCCAAATGGGGCAACCCCTCACTAGGGTGGAGACCTCAAACCACCCAACCTCCTACTTCACTCCCTCCACCTCAACCTCAACCAAAACCTTCTCACCAATATCCACCGAAGAAACCTCAAATTCCTTCTCAACCCAATTTGAATCTGAACAACAAGAAGGCACGAAGGTTTACAATGGGGAGATATCCTAAGAACCTTAGGTATGGGAAAGTGCTACTAGATAATCACCCACCTTCTCCAACTAAAGAGCGTAAATAAGAGAAGGAGGCAAGTGTCCCTCAAGTAAATGCACCTCCTTATCCTAAACGGTTGGTCCACCCTAAACAACACACCCCAGAAGAGGCTAAACATTTGGGAGAATTGAAGAACTTGTGTGTCTAGATACCCCTTCTCTAGGACATAAAATATGTTCCCATTTACAACAAGCTTATCAATAAGGAATGTTTTAAAAGGCTTGGGAGGATAATAAGAGATACCCCCACATTCAAGTTTTTTGGACAACTATTTGATCTGATGATTGGGAGTGTAGGTTTTAACCCTGTACATAAATTATCTACAGATGAATTCTAAAAAATAGAAAACATAAAATTACGAGAATATAAAACAAATACACAGAGATTCTCCCTTAGATCCCAAAACTGGTACTACCAAATTGATTTTTCATTATGTTCCTTTCAATGTTACAATAAATATATATACATGTCAAAGCATTCATAAACTCCAACCCATTAACCCTAGATTATAACATAACCATAGTTCCCTTGAACGGATCTACAAAATACCATGGAAAGAAAACCATCATGACCAAAACCATGTGAAAAACCCATGCACAAAACCATAGATAGGTCTGCCCACCTAATATAGAGTCAATTTTTTTTTAATGGGGTGTTGCCCTGGACCCTACGTAAGGAGCTACCCTCCCCCATAAAAATATTTGATAAGGTGGTATGCACACCCCATGTGACCCCCCTACCGCACCTGACGCAATGAACAAGGGAGGTTTTCACCCCCTTTGTGACCCCCCCCCCCCCCCCCCCACACACATGCAACTAGTTGTGGAAAGAATATAACACACACCCAACATTATCCCACTTGTTGTTTTCTTTTCCACATAAGGGGTCATAGGAGAGATTAGTCATTGGTCCAACCCTACAATTCCCATTTTTCTATACACCAACCAAACTTCTCAGTACTCACAAACTTCATCAATGCATGTGCATCATTATTCAAAGTGTCCACCTTTATCAACAACAACTTTTTGTCCTCAACCATATCCCTCCCATAGTGATACTGAACATCAATGTGCTTTTTCTTTGAATGATAAATAGGGTTCTTTTCCAAGGAAATTGCACTTTGGATGTCACAATATATCCTTATATGTCTTTGTACTAACCTAATACTTGAGCATAATCTCTACAACCAAACTACTTCCTTGCTTACATGAGTGGTTGCTATGTATTCTGCCTCTGTAGTTGAAAGTGCCACTACAAACTGTCTCTTGCTCATCCAAAGGACTAAACCTCCAAATAGGTTAAATTCATACCCCCTTGTAGATATTCTCTAATCAAAATCTCCATCCCATACTGCATCAACATAGCCATGGATGTCCAAAACTATGTCCAATCACAGTCTTCCTTGGTAGCATAGACCATAATCACTAGTGCCACACAAATACTTCAAAACCTGCTTCAAAATTTGTTGGCACGGGGTTCCCTAGGTCCAATTTCGACTAAGTTTTGTAAAAGCCTCTGCATTTTAAGGAAATGAGCGTGCAATGTGTAGGTCATTAGGAGTCAAGGGGTTTTAGGAAGGTCAAAGCCCCTTAGTTTTGGTATTGTTTTTAGCTTATCCCATGGTTTGCAAACCATGGTATTGTCATAGGAAAATGTATATAAAGGGATGTCTTAGCATGTCTAAGGAAATATATAGTATGTTATTAGTGATACTTGTCTTTAGAGTCTATAATATTCTATATTCGGGCAAAGGTGAAAGCTATTGTTGTTGTGTGCACAGTGACCTTGGTAAGTCTACAGCTATGTGCACAGGACCCTACAACTAAGTGCGCAGGTTCAGAAGATTGTATTATTGAATAATTAAAGTAATAAAAGATAATTTTGAAGCATATTTATGTTCTTCCATCTACTTTATAGTTTATGTATTTATGTATGCTTATGTTTCGTTATAGCTTATCTTATCTATAATTGCATTGCAAAGACTTGAATGTGTTTCTTACATTGAATAAGGCATGCTAAAGTAGTTAAGTGCAACTTATAGATTTGTTAAGAAAGGAAACTATTTACAATTGTGTTTATAAATGTCACGGGTTTGTGAAGGTCGAACTGAGCCCTAGATTAGGATAAACCGTACAACCACCCTCATACTCCTATGAGTGTAGAAATCTGGTTCTACCACCCCCCATATTACCTTGGGTGAGACTACGATCTGCCCTGCGTAGGTTGTTGCTGAAAGGGCTGGTAATATAGGGTTTTGTTGATTAGCACAACCTAACTTTGAACTAAGGTATAAGCCCCCAAAGCCAGCAAATGGTTCCATTTTTGGGAAACCTTTATCCTGGATTTTAGTTTTGAGGATGGGTTTGAATGTATATATTCTACCCGTCAAGAGATCTATGTAGCTATTTTTAGAATGCCAATTGATGTGTGAGATTGGCATAGTTAAATTGGCAACGGCTATAAATATTGCAACCCACTCCACATTTGGACACTTTGCTTCTTGAGAATTCAACGTTTATTTTTTCACTTAAAGAGCCGAGTGTGTTTCTACATGTTTGGTTACCTGAGTTGGGATGAAGTTAAGCAAGAGTTTTTTAAAACAGGAGTAGGGAACATCATGAATGCAGCACCAGCAGTCCACACTACATCAACCAGGCTGTCGAGGCCAAATCCTATTACCTCTGTGGCAGAAGATAAAAAGCAAAAGAAACCATAGAAGGTGTTAGTAAGATAGACACCACAAAAAATCCTCACAGAGCTGAGGATGAAAGAGAAAATGGAGAAACAAAAAAAAGCCAATGGAGACACAGAACATGGATGAAGAAGAGTTGAACAAATGGATTGTGGATATCAACACAGAAACAATGGAACCAATTTCTCGGTTTCCACCATATATGCCACCACGAAAGCCAACCTCAAAAGTGGCTAAGGGTCCCTGTTGGTGTCCGATTATGAATAAACTATTCCACCCTTTTTCCACATTAATTTATCAATCTAGGTGCATACATTTTTGAAGGTAACACGCAAGGTATATGCAGGGGAAAGGTTACAATCTAACATAAACAAAGGATTCACAGCTAAAGAATAAAAGCATCGTTGTAACAATAATTAGAAATAAATAGCAGAACTTAAAAAGGCATTGAAAATAATTATTAAAGAGTTGTAACAATAATAAGAAGTTATCACACAATAGAAGGAACAACACACATAAAGACAATATGAAACACCTGATCAGGAGAGTAGGCCCAGCTCTTTGATCAAGGCTCCGTTAACTCACAACTAGGATAAGAACAACAAAATTGCTAGTGTTAAATTAATATATAAAGATTGTTACAATTTCTCGCTCTACACGACTTCCCCCTTTGCACACGAATGAAACCCCTTTTATACAAATACATGGGAAAGACATATTTCCCCAAATATGGCAAGCAATGCCCAAAAATATACAATTGTTATAATAGCAACTAATTGCTGAGAGGGAGAGAACAATAAAGATTCGAAATAAGCCTGTGAGTAGCTAGGGGTTGGTTATGTTGTTGCAGCATTGCTGAACAACTGTTGTAAACACAGGACTATTGTTGTGAGCTATAAATGCGATACCTGTTCACCAAAATATATGGAAATAGAAAAATTTTGTAGTTTGCATAGGAAAAATCCTGTGACCTTACTTCATCAATTAAATATTCCAAGAGACATTAGAAGGGAGGTTTACCTTGTGAGCTTATCACAATTAATGCATATCATTGGTGCAAAAAGGATGAAAGGGTAGGTGAAAATGTAAGGAAAAGGTAGGTAGATTTGGAGCCCAACATATCCTCCAAGCTAGTCTTCTGCATGTCCTCATGTAGCTTGTCACTTCCAAAGGTCTAGGTTAGAATGGTTGTAGTCAACGTGGAGCTGGCCGAGATCATACTCATCTTCCATATCTGTTCGTCGGGGCTTGTATCCTTTTGTGAGAAGAACATCCTTCCACCAATCATTTTGTACATTGCATGTTGGGATATAGTGCTCTACTGGAAACCAAATGATGGGGAACCTGAACTAGATTCCCATCCACCGGACCCCACATGTTTGGATGCATGCCACATATCTCGGCACCTGACTTAGTTCTCGTACAAAATTTGGTGCCCCAAAAGGTTCCCTATTCCGGACAGCTGTAGGTGACATCATCCACCTCTTCTAACAACTATCAAGGGCCTCATCTTGAAACATGACTATTTGTTTGACACAGAGGTCAATATACCACTTATGTTTCCCCAACATCCATTCTTTATTTCCCTCAATTTCTAAAAAGGTGGCATGCTTATTATACATCATCATGGACCATTCGCTCTCCCCTCTTTTCATAAGAGACTTCGTGTTTTGATTCAATTCAAACATATTAGAAGCCTTCTGCCAGTTTATCTGGTTGATGGTATAGGAGGTAAGAGCCCTTAAATGAATGTCCCCCACATATGGAACTGGGTTAAACTCTCAGTCTGTGCCCAAGAAGTATCCATGCATATAAAGCTCACACATCAGATGTTGGGTTATCATGTCATGGATTCTCAGTATACAGAGGAACTGCATAGAATCCTTGATCTCATGACTAACCTCCTTCTTAATACTTTCCAAATAGAAGAAAATAAATTGCTCATGGAGGAATAGGGAATAACTGGAAGCAGGAGGGCGACATGCCATTCCCTGTTGTGCTAAGTTGAAAATATTTTCTTTGTTTGTCTTCAATTCCAGCAATTGTCCTTCCAATCTTTCCACTTTGAGTTGCTGCTTTGCATACCTAAGCTGTAATATGCCCACTCATTCTATATAATCAAGGATAGCCTGGGAAAATTGTTCTTGTAACCTTTTCACCTCATTCTTGTAATGGGCCACGATGGATTTCCAATTTTCAATCTCGACTATTAAAAAGAATTCACGGCCATCGAACGAGTGTTCGATAGAATCCATTTGGGTGGTAGAAGAGGTTGTAGGCACATCATTTATCTATATTGTTGCTTCGGATATCGTAACCTTAGGCTTCTTAGCCCGTCGTTTATACTTTCTTACCTGCTGCTTAAGTCGATGCACCTGTCTTCTTAGCCTCTAAACCTCTGTTTTCAACCGCACCATGTCTCTGAACTGTAGCTGATATCTCTTTTTAAGGGGTGGTCTCCTCTGCTCGCACAGTTCTATCCATTCCTGCTTAGCAATCAATTCATCTAGCCCTGCAGTTGGTGCAGAAGGTGGTGTATTACTTGGAGGAGTATCCACCAGTCCACCTGTTAGGGCCTAAATCTACCTCAAGCTGAGAAAGGCAGGATCTAGGGTAACATCAAACCACGCTTAACCTGGTAGCTAGCCCTACCAGGTCGGGATAGGGCTCTCTCCTTGTCAATATTAGAAAAGATGGCCAATGAAGCTTGAGATGACTGCTGTAATGACTAATTTTAGGCTAGGTATGTGTACAAATGTGTTTGATTGAATTTAAGATAGGTTTGCTAGCTCAATTGTGAAAGGCAGATTTGGGTCCGGGGAATGAGGGTCAGTTTTGCAGAGATCTTTATGGGGCAAGGTAGGCAAGTGGTTTGGTACATCAAATTGAGTGAGATGGATAGCTTTTAGATTGGTGAGGAGTTTGAGAGGGCTTGAAAGTCTAATGGATCCTCTTCAAATAGCTAAAACATAGATAACTAAACAAACCCTAGGTAGAGCATTGCAATTTCAATGTATTCTACCTTTTATCCTTGTTTGATTAAGTTAAGATGAAGAAAAGAAAGATAATGGCATACATAAATCACATGTAAACTTATAATTATAGAAGAAAACAAAACACCAAAACAAGATTCCACAGGAATCCCATAAAGTGTTGCAAACCCTGGTTTATGCCTTAGCCATACTGCTGAAATGAGTATACAATGAAGCTCCAAGCTTTCCCAAAAGTCCAACCTTCTCAAACGACTGAAAAAATTACGAGATATAGGCAACCAACAACTCATCCTATCCTCTAGGGGTCGAGCTCATAATTTTAGGAGTTGTTTCAACAAAATCTAAACTGAGAACTAAAAAGTAGGCAGTGGAATAGCTTGCCTCTAAAAACTAGGAAACTGATTCATTCAATTGCAAACTACCTTTTGATGGATGAATCTACCTCTATGAGTGAAAATTTAGCATAATTACATCAAAATCCATCAATTCACATTAAATTACATCATGAGTTTGACTATTAGGAAGAGAAAATTCACATTGTGAAGAAACTAGGCGAAAAACAGAGTTTTTTTTTGCCAAAATGAGAAAAATTCCTCCAATGTGTCATGTTGATTTGCCTATGTGTAGCACCTTTTTGCAGCTGACTTTTAGGCCTTCCTATTGTCCAAATTTTCTCCAAGTGGGATTTTTGGAAAGGTTTGCCAGTCTACTTTCTAGAACAAGTGGAATTTTTTAATTTGGCCTCCATTTGCCCCTCCAAAGCTGAGTTCTCCCAACATTGCTTCTTGTGTGTCCAAAAAGGGGCAGAAAGGTCATTTTTGAGGTGTTTTTGACCTTTTTGGAAGATCAAAACTTGTCAAAATTTCTTGGCCATTTGTAGGAATGCATATCTTTCCATGATAAATCCAAAAATGCCGAGTTTTCCTCAAAAGGAGGTCTCCATCAAAAGCGCGCGCCAGGTGGCACGGCACATCAGGCAGAAAAACCTGTTTTTTAAGCCAAAAATTTCAAAATTGCAAAAATTGTCCCAAATTTCTTGAAATTTGTGCTGAGTGTCCTTCATCAAGTGCTATGTTGGGCCAAGGAAGCCTCAGCCAAGATCTGAAGTCTATCTTGCTCTTTTTGCCTCCTTGATGCCTTCTTCAACTTGGCCTTCAAGTTCCTAATTCTTGCTTTGCACACCATGTTTCTTGCCAAGTAGTGGTATGCCATGTTCCTCAACATGTTTTTTCTCGTTGTTGGCCTTCTCCAACATCTTCTCCAAGTGAAAGTTTGTTCTCTCAAGCAAAGATTCCTGGTCATGTTAATCTCTTGCTCATACCCATGATCATTGTTTCTTTCCATTGTTTTCCTTTGGTTTTGAAAAATGTGGTTGTATATGGATGGTTTTGTGGATAACAGTGTGAAAATATGGTGGAGGAATGAAATGGGTAGAGTGTATGGAAGAGAGTGTAAGAATGTATGTGTGAATAGAGTTTAGGGATGTGAGTATGGTTTAGGGATATGGATATTATTTGGGGAGTGTAGAGTTTGGGAAATTATATGTGGAGTATGGGATTAAGGGAGAAATGTATGAGGGGAGTGGGATTAAGGGGATAGGGTATACAACCATTAGTGCAATGAAGAAAACTAGGGTTTCACTCTAGAAGCTAGGGTTTTACGGTTTGGGGAGAGGGGAGTAGGATGAGTGGAAATGAGAGGAGGAATGGGAAATGAAACTAGTGAAATGTAGTGAAGGGGATGTGAAAGTGGTAGAGGGGAATAAGACAGAAAAAAATGGCAATTTTGCAAACCCTAGGCAGATTTTCAATGAAACTGTGCAAGGAGCTAGGGTTTTAATATTTCCCTACTAAATCACCAAGAGGATTGAGAAAAACTAATGCATTGAACATATTAGAGTGTGAACTTACTTGGGAGATGAGAAATTTACAATTTTGGGAGCTTTGGTGGAAGATTTGAATGGATTTCAGGTTTTGTAGCCCAATGCGCCGCGCTGCCCCAATGCGTAGCGCCAGCTCAATGCATAGCGCCTTTTTGCAGAAAAATTTTGGAGGCCTTATTGGTGTCCAAATTGGGTATGGGATAGCTTGTTCGAAATATTATTGAGTATACTTTCCATCCCAACTTGAACTTTTCAATTTGGAGTTCATTTGCCCTGTCAAAAGTCAAATCTCCCAAGACTAGTCAAAATATGCAAAATGAGGTTGCCTAAAGGCAGAGTGCTGTTGCAGTGAAATTTTGAAGGTCTTCCTCAACTCCAAATTGATCTCATGATAGCTCATTGGAAATCCCTTTGTTTCTAGTTATCAGTTGACTCATCAGAAAAGTCATTTTGCCAACTAAGCTATGAGAAAGCGTGATTTTTCCAAGGTCACTTCAGAGGTGCATCAATTCTCCTGACGAAACTGTATTTTTGCCATTTCTCTAAAACCATGACACTTGTGTAAAACGTGAAGGAGTTTTTTATTCCTTGGCCTATTTTGGACAAAAACCTCTCTCAGGTTTCCCAAATGCATCTTTTCTTGCTCATAAACATCATTGGAGTAAAACCTATCCTGATGTGTGAAACAGGGGATTTGTCGAAATGAAGTGAAATGAAGGGGATAAGGGGCTTCTAAATTCTTGAGAAAATTTTGGGAAGTAGGGAGGGATGTTAGGAAGAAAGGGAAAGTGGAATTTCAAAGATTGAGTGAGGGGAAGGGGTCCAAAAGGGCAAAACACAGGCCTAGCCTAGAAAATTGTCAAATTGTAGCAGTAAAATAGGGTTTGTGCGAAAATGAGGAATTTGTGTGATACCAGTGATGGTAAGTGTTTAATAAGGTACATTAAGGATAGGGGAAGGTGTATGAACATCAGGATACAAGTTTTGTTGATGATTTGACCATCCAAGAGAAAATACCTTCAAAACCCTAAGAGAGAGAAATTAACCTTACCTAGGCACAACTCAAGCATGAACAAGGTGTAAAATGATGCATTGGAACCTGACATGATGATGAAAACCCTCTAAATGATGATACACTTAGCTAAATGGTGACATGGACTGAAATTTGGACAAATTTGAAAGGAGTAAAAGCAAACCCCAAACCTAATACCTAATGACCAAATTTTACTTGAAGACTCACTGAAATGACAAGATTTGACCTTGACACCTTATAATCATTTTGTAAGAGCATTTTTGATCACTGGAGGAAGGTTGCAAAGACTGACACTAACACCACCTACCAGGCTTCCCTTACTTGGTTCCCCTTTCTCGGAAGCATTCGCTTCTTTCTCCCTTCTAGACTCCAGGACATCTGTTATCGGAACAACTCCTTCTTCAACCATTTGTTGTTCCTGTTCTCCTACAAGGTTCTCCTTCTCAATCTATTCTTCAGAATGGCCTTGCTAAGAATCAACAGCCAACAAACCAGCAGCAGCTGAACCCTTTACCAAACCATCAGAATTCCAAATGGGAGTAACAACGACCTCCTTTTCTGAGTGTTGAGGAGAATGAGACACTCTTGCTCCTCTTCGTATGGTGGCACAAAAAGGAGAATGGAAGATGTTATCTTCCTAGTCTATACCAGCCCTGTTTGCTACCTCAAGTTCCTTCCCTTCATCAAACATGATTTTTCTCTGGCCCGAGGCTCCTTCCTGTGTTAACTCTTGTCCTGCAGTTGACATTGGTTCTTGCGGGGCAGTGTCAACCTCAGGGCTCATTTTTCCAAATTCTCCGGGACTGGATGGGCTGGTGGTGTTTCTTGTGTGGCACTGTTATAGAAATTTTTGTGCCTTACAGCTCTAAGCATGAAATGTACATAAACCAAGGGATCCTAAGTCCCTAAAATTGTTGTTCTGACCCCTAAAGGAACAAGGTCAACAAATTACAGCTTCTCCCAGAAGTTCTCCACCAAAAATTTCTCAGAATCAGTCAAATGAGGATCATTTCAGCTGCTCCACCAGCTAGCTGCGTTGCATAGCACCCAAGTACACTAGCTAGGTGCGTTGCAACGCACCTAAATGCACTACCAGGGTGCGTTGAGTGGGAAATGACAAATGGCAGTGCCATTCCACGAGGTGGAAAGACAATGTAAGCTTCTAGAATCTTCTCCAATGACACTTGCCTCATTGAGTTCGACCAAGGATGAGTAAGAGGCTCTCAGTATCCAAGTGGAAGCAAGAACTGACAGAGAGAAGCCACTAGTCAAAACATAAGCTGACTCATCCTCTTTGCATACATCTATATATGGATCCCTCATCCCAGAGATCCAGAGGCTGGAATTTCGGACATTGTAGAGAATTGCTGTTGGTTTAGAGATAGATATCAGAGTATTGGGTGATTTATGCTTTGTTGGAGGTGAAGAGGGGATTCTATGCTGGGAGGTTGATGCTGGATCAGGAATCATTGATTGTAAATCCTCCTGGATCTTCTTGTTATATCAATAAAACTATTTGAGTTTCTCCTACATGCTTGTGTATCATTGATGTTTGTTACATTTGTATGTTTAGCTTAAATCTGATCCCAAGTTATTTATGAATATAAATCCATGTCTTTGTGTAGTTTTCTTCTTCTGTGATCTTACAGGAACTTGGTGAAACTGGACAAGTAACGGAGCAGGTAGCTGGAAGCTGTCAAAGAGGAGAGAGATTGGATCAAAGGACTAGCGCAAGACACAGGTTGGTTCATCCTATTCCTCTTCGTTTATAGTTCATAAAGAAGAATATGAAAGTAGTTTTCTCTGTTTGTTTCTAAGGTCACTGTCACACCTTAGTGGGATAGGGTCATTCTAAGTAGACACTTTTCCCGTTAACAAAATGGCGACTCCGCTAGGGATCGTGTCTAGTTAGTTTGTTTGTGTTTCTCTTGTTGTCTGTTTCATAAACTTAGAAGTGGCAATCGAACTGCATTTGCCATTAACAAATGCAAAGTAGAAATCTGTTACTTCAATACATTCACTGGATCTGTTTATGATCTGAACAGTTGATTAAAAAATGATCTGATTGCCCTTTGTGATAGCTCTTAGACCTCCTTTAAATCTACCCTCTGATTGTGCATTACTGATTGCTTTTACTCGGCCAAAAACCATAGATTAAACTACAAACCGTGACCCAGAACCCAGATAGAATTCTCATTTCTGCCCCAGTGCAGGCTCTGTGAAGAGATTCTTCATTTCAACGCAATTCCCGAGAGGGCTACCTGCGCTGCAATCCAGTTTCCCTGTGTAACAGGTGCGCTGATCAGCCTAGCCTTGTGCAGCTGAGGTTCTTTGCTTCATTTTTTCAGTTTTGTCTCTGATTTTTGCAGCCTGTGATCAGTGTATGTGTCTGTTTAAAAACCCCTTTTCTTTGCCTTAATTTCGCCTCCTTTGTACAAAAAGACTGTAGATGTTTTTGTGTGTTTGTTACATCATTTACAGTTTTCCATTGAAAAAGTAGAATAGTCATACTGTCGTCCTTTGATTTAGATCTGTCGTAAGTGTCGATTTCGATCTTAGAAGAAAGTTTATTTGCTGTTGACAGTCGATTATGCTTTTACTTTTGCCTTTGGTTTGAATTTGTGACTTTCTAGTGTCGAAACAAGTATTTACTTCAAAATCATAAAGTGTCGTAATCATCTCTACCTTTTGATTTCGAAAAGAAGCTTGTTTGTGTTTGTCACTTAAAAGCAAATTCAGATTTGTACATCAACTTTCGTTTTAGGTATCAATATTAAGAAAGTGAAAAAAAAATACATGCACATGTGCATTTGCATATTGACAGTCTGTTTGGCTTGATTTAGGAAAAGTGCATTTACAGTGTGCTCTTTGCTCTTTGAGAAAAGATTGTGTCTTTATTTTCCCCTTGTAGCTAGGATTTTCATTGCTGAAAAGAGATAAAAGTTTGCTTATCATCTTTAGATTGCATTTTAGGAATTACATCTACATCTCGTGGTGATCCCAAAAGGAAAACTTCATAAGAAAGATCAACTTAAAATAAATTGAATGAACTTAACAACGCTTTGGAACTTAACGCACAACATTTAGAGGTCTAGGCTAGAGACGTATTCCGGCGTCGTAAAGCCTGGTAACTGTTGTCCTCACTGATGGTTGGGTGATTCCTCCACTTTGAGACGATAAGTGCCAGTACGGACTTGTGCTCCCACGTACCGTCGAGTATATATTGGGAGACCCCTATAGGCTTAAAACCTTTTATCCATAGGAAGCCGTGTCAGCCGCCCTACTGATCGCAATGCAACGAACACAACATTCCGGAAGATTGACTGCCGTACCGTAAAAAGTATTCTGCAGTTTTGTGATTGGTTTGGTACTCCCTCTACCTAGATCTCCAGAGCAGTCCCTTTCGTTCCTTTTCAGACTCAACGGAAAAGGTCCATCTGAGCACTTGTCACTTCAGGCTCATTAAAAATCAAAGGAGACTAGAGTCATCTTTTGTTTTTTCTTGACTCTTAAAAATTGAAAAAACAAGTTGTGTCAAAGCGTCTAAAAATTTATTTTAAATGGAATATTCATCACCCTTTTCCTACATTGATCTTAGGTTGAGAAAATGGAGTCCACCAACCAAGGAATTCCCCTTAGTGGAAATCCTAGTCCCTTCTCCTCTTGGGGAGATGTTGGTGCACCCCATATGGCCACATTGTCGCTTCCAGGACTGACAATTGGCTTGCCAGTATGGCTCTTCTCAACCAATGTCGTTTAGAACACCACTATTCCTGAACAATCGAATCAGCAATTAGACGAGTCCAGAGTTGCCCACTAGCCTTCTACTTCCTATAATTCTTCTTCTCCTCCTTCCTCTTCGCTTGATGGAACTGGTAAAGCTAAAAGCCATGTTCCTAAGGAGAAGAAGGAAAATAAGAAGAAAGAGAAGAAGAAGAAGGAGCCAAAAGCAAATGGGGGAAAACAAGTGACGTCCAATGAAAATCCATACACTGCACTGACCAGGCCTAAATCGCCATGTGTCATTTGCAAAGGAGACCACTTTCATAGAGATTGTCCTTGCATCCCTAGGATACTAAGGGACTGGTCTCCTCGTTTGCACAATCTGGTGTCATTAACCTCTGATGATCATGTTGAAAGCACACCGTCAACTAGCGAAAGTGAAGCCCCAGGACAAAAAGGGAAAGCTAGATTTCCTTGTAAATTATGCGAAGGCAATCATGCCGTCCACCGTTGTCCCTTCTTAGACGAAGCTAAAAGAGTTTTGGATGATCATCCGGTTTCACCGTTACGACTTCCTCCTGGATATAAAAAACTCTTGCCGAGTCTGTCGCTAGTTGAGAATCCAGCTGGCCCACTCAAGTGGTCGGCTGAAGCACCTATCATTGAAGATAAACCATCTGAATCCATACCAGACGAAAGTCAAAAGGTCGAGGCGGCAGTTGACCCGGTCTTGCCTTCAGAGGTTTTATCTTCGGATGATACAGTCACTGAAGAGAACAAGGATGACACCGTCCAAATTCTCTTCATCAGCACAGACTCCGATGAACATGGGGGAAATCTACCCATTCCCTTACCGCAGGAGGGAAGTTCGTCAGAGCCATACCCGACCGTCTACTTGGTCCCACCTCCAAGCAACCTAGTTGTCTCCTTCGACTGGAATCAACTAGGCAGACCCCGTTTACCAGCAAGCATACCATTCCGAATTATCGTTCAAATATATAGAATGGTCATGGCTGGTACCATCATAGATGAGGGGGCTTCTGTGAGTATCCTTTCCTCTATTGCTTGGAAAACGCTTGGTTCGCCATCGCTGTTGCCTGAGATGAGAAATCTGACAGGGTTTGATAAAGGAACCAGTCGACCTTTAGGGATCCTTCCCGATATGCCCATAACATTGAGAAGGAAGACAGTTCAAATGAACGTAATGGTTGTTCAAGGACCCTTGGATTATAACCTACTCCTTGGACGAGACTATATTTATTGCATGGGATCCATCGTCTCCTCACTCTTTAGAGTAATGTGTTTCCCGCACGAAGGAAGAGTGGTCAAGCTCGTGGACCAACTTCCATTTCCCGGATCATGCATAGCAAATAGTCATATACCATCCCTAAATGGTCTCTTCACGCAAGAAATGTCTCAATCCCCAGTCCGTCCTCCCGATGAGCGCGAGTAATTCAGAGGGATATGACTGAAACCCAGGGGACATGTGTCCTGGTTTTCTTCGGCAGGAAAACTTCGGGTATAGGGTAGGTTTCCGTGAGAGAATATGACTAGTCTGTACCCCATCCGTCGGTGGAAGAGGGGTTATTCTAGAATAAGATTCTCTTATCAAAGTTATGTGAGTTGGCGGATGTCGTCACTCACCTTTGTTTATCTTGGTAGACATCGCCGAAGAAGTGTTTTGTTTACACCGCGAATAGAACAATCTTTGGGTAACCTGTAAGAGGTAGGCCTTTCCTAATAGAACAAATGTTTTGTCTGCAAATTGAGGGTTAACCTTGAAACCATATTTTATACCTGGGGGCATGCAAACCTTTTGGAGTGCAAGCGAGGGGTGGCTATTTATTTTTTAAATTTTTAGGACCTCTAACCCTTTAAACTCGTAGGATTAGTCGTCACCTAACTTGCATAAAGAAAGGATGTGGGGAAAAAATCTAAAAATTGCCATTTTTATATGAGACATTCTTATCATATGACTGGATTAATCGAGCAGTTTTAGCACATAGTTCAAGCTCGTTAAAAAATAAACATAAGACATGAGCAAATGTTTCCACCCGCGTTTAAGCTCATTAAAAAATGAACTATTCCCCGGTAAATAACCACCGTGAATGTAGCATTTCAGCCATTAAAGCCTTGGTCGTGTTTGCACCGTCACCTCCACTTTTCATTGGCCGATCATTCACCTCCATTTGATTGTTTACCCATTTTGAGGAACAGCTGCGAAGAGTGATTTCACTAGCCATCCTTGTAACACTGCTGTGATTGGAAAATTCCAAACCTTACCTGGAATCAGCTGCTACCCATTTTATCACTCGTTCCTCAAGAGACGAGTCTTCTTTAAGCTCTTTTCAACTGACTCGTAAAATATGAAAAGATTGCCGAATTTTGGCCTTCCAGCTCGTTAAAGTGACCGGAAGTGTTATCCCTCCTCTAGATTTTAATCTTTTTGGACCTGAGGGATTATTGCACAAAAAGATCGAGCGCTTGTTTTGTTCGGCTCGTTAAAACTATCGAAAATTCATCCCTTCTGTATTGTTTTATAATTTTTCGGACTTAAGGGACTAGATGACGAAAAAGGAATTTTGGAGTTACCTTTACGTACCTTTTCAGACTCTCTAAAAATGAAAAGGACCGAGTTATCTTTGTCGTTAAACTCGTTAAAAAGATTAATAGCGACAAACTTGTCTTTAGACGAGAACGAGTTTCACTATCGCTAGGCTCGTTAAAACATAGCGATGGGTTTTCCCGAAGGGAAAATTATAGAACAAGCATATGTTATCCTCCTCAAGCTTGACAAAAATAAAGAGGTACTGGTCAGTAATGACTGGGGAAAAATTGGGAAGAAAACTCAAAGAATCTTTATTGGTAGCAAGTCGCTCTTGAACATGACACTTCCATTCCGTGCCTGAGTCGGGTTGGGTTGTTTCATTCACCGGTCACATCACCATGGTCATGCCATACCATCCACATTTGGGGTAAATGCTACCAATCCATCACATAAGTGTCGCCGACATGTTCAAGAGAAGTCGTCCAGAGAAGTCACCCGTGTCCCATCCACTACCATACATTATACTTCATTCTTTCATGACCGCCAACTTGAACCATATATCATCAGATCGTTTTCACCTCCATCAAAATCATTTGCTCCGTTCTGTGTCATTGATGTGGGATTCATTAAGGCCCTTCTTTGACGGATCGCTTCTTGTCGACATCAGCTCATTATCCAAGAAGTTGATCTAGGAACAACCCCTTGAGTACTTTGAAGCTTGCATGCCTCAATGGCAAGTTTCTCACTTCCGACGTCAGGTATACATCAATGACCTTCGACCGAAAGATTTTGCGTGGTGTTCGACGCCAAGTCCTTTATTCACACCACGTGAATTGTACTGCAGTACCTTGAGGGTCATCATCATTATCGGTGATTCCTCTCGCGCTTGTTAACAATTTACATCATTGACTGGTAATCAAGCGATGTCTTTCCATGTTCGACTTCAAAACATTTCTCACATGGATCGACTTGTACTTCGAGTGAATATCGGACGAGATTGAAGACCCCGAATCTAGTTTCATCCATCCGGGCTGCGATATATATTAGGGAAAATAAAGACATTGAAATGTACAACATTGCAACACAGATAATCATCCTACCAAAAGGATGATGATTCTATCAGAATCATCAGTCTACCATCAGACGATTGTCTGTCCTATGTACATGAAAATGAATTTATAAAGCTGAGCATGGGAATGCCCGCCTCAGCTAGATCATGAAAACAGTATGAAGATAATGTATTGTATTGTATCTTATTACAGGTCTCCTCCCAGCATTGAAAGAACTTCGGATCCTCCTAATAAAGCATTTCACCCGATAAACGGCCTCATACTTCAGGGGGCAACTGTTATAGACATTTTTGTGCCTTACAGCTCTAAGCATGAAATGTCCATAAACCAAGGGATCCTAAGTCCCTAAAAGTGTTGTTCCGACCCCTAAAGGAACAAGGTCAACAAATTACAGCTTCTCCCAGAAGTTCTCCACCAGAAATTGCTCATAATCAGTCAAATCAGGATCATTTCAGCTGCTCCACTAGCTAGCTACGTTGCATAGCACCCAAGTACACTAGCTAGGTGCGTTGCAACGCACCTAAATGCATTACCAGGGTGCGTTGAGCAGGAAATGACAAATGGCAGTGCCATTCCGCGAGGTGGAAAGACAATGGAAGCTTCCAGAATCTTCTCCAATGACACTTGCCTCATTGAGTTCAACCAAGGATGAGTAAGAGGCTCTCAGTCTCCAAGTGGAAGCAAGAACTTACAGAGAGAAGCCACTAGTCAAAACATAAGCTGACTCATCCTCTTTGTATACATCTATATATGGATCCCTCATCCTAGAGATCCAGAGGCTGGAATTTTGGACATTGCAGAGAATTGCTGTTGGTTTAGAGATAGATATCAGAGTATTGGGTGATTTATGGTTTGTTGGAGGTGAAGAGGGGATTCTATGCTAGGAGGTTGATGCTGGATCAGGAATCATCAGTTGTAACTCCTCCTGGATCTTCTTGTTATATCAATAAAACTATTTGAGTTTCTCCTACATGCTTGTGTATCATTGATGTTTGTTACATTTGTATGTTTAGCTTAAATCTGATCCTAAGTTATTTATGAATATAAATCCATGTCTTTGTGTAGTTTTCTTCTTCTGTGATCTTACAGGAACTTGGTGAAACTGGGCAAGTAAGGGAGTAGGTAGCTGGAAGCTGTCAAAGAGGAGAGAGATTGGATCAAAGGTCTAGCGCAAGACACAGGTTGTTTCATCCTATTCCTCTTCGTTTATAGTTCATAAAGAAGAATATGAAAGTAGTTTTCTCTGTTTGTTTCTAAGGTCACTGTCACACCTTAGTGGGATAGGGTCGTTCTAAGTAGACACTTTTCCCGTTAACAGGCACAACCACCCATATCCAATGCTTCCTAAATAGGTGATGCTGGCATTGTTCCCCTTGCACCAAATTAATGAAAGTGGATTCTTGTACCACTGTATCAATCCCATCCATCGTGTCCATGATTTCTTCCTCAATTGGTTCCACAATTGAGGCTGGTTCTTGTGTAACACCCTCGGCCGTAGGACTGACTTTCTCTTCCATTTCAAGCTCCTTTTCTTGCTCTGTTTATTCCTCTTCCATTTCCATCTCTTCAGGCTCTTCCTGGTCTAGATATTCTTCCTCTATTGGTTCCTCCTCCATCCACTCTGGCTCTCCTTCTCTAGCAGCTGCTACTTCGTCTTCTGTTGATTCCTAAAATATCGTGCAAGGAATTTGAAATTGGGTCAATGCATGCATGACCAGTAATTGAACCAACCTGTGATTGGTGATGGCTACTAAGGTCTGTCAGGAATGCTAAGCAGATTGCGCCATCAATTGGAGGCTTTTCAGCAAAAAGAAGGGAAAGTTCAAAGAAAATACTTCTGCCTATGGAAATCAAAGACGAGCTAACAGCCTGAAATGATACTTAAATATAGTGGTGAACCATTCTTTGCAAGTTATGTATTTCATTATAAAACATGCTACATCACCCCATGTATACGACAAAGAATTCCAGTCATACCCTTGGCCTTTTTGAACGACACTCTTGCCAGTCTACAAAAATAATTCTGGGAACTCCAGGAGGGGATCTCTCCATGAAAACCAGCTCTGTCCTTGCTGAGGTAATCCACTGAACTCTGCAATAGCTTCCTCCATGACAGGGATCTCTATCCCTCTGACATGAGAGTAGTTCTCATTCAAATTGAGTATGAATTCCACTATAATCCCCTCATCGAATCCATGCAATCTCTTAAAGTAAACGTCCCAACCTGCATTGATAAAAATCTACCACACCTCTCTATTTCTATGGACTAGGGTGCTATCCTTTGGCTTGTGACGCACAAAAAACCCACCCATTGCTATAGAAATAGTAATAGCACTTGGACGCAGTCGAATATTGGGGAGAGAATAACATCAACCAATTCAATAGTAATGGTAATAGCATGGTGAAATGCGGGGTAAAAGGCAGTGAAAGCGACTGATGATTTTTTGAAAATTGCAAAGGATTATGATGAATCATGGTAAGTGCAATGAAATGATTATGGTAATAAATTCATATGAATTGGAAAAGACTAATTGGTTATCAGAATGTATGTAATTTGAATTCCAACGCATCGAAATGATTATATGAAATGATGGGATTTATGAGCATATCGTTTGCACAAGGTTTAATAACGATATATGATATTTCATTAATGTGGTTTTTAAATATACCGTCGTTCACTTATGACGGCACCCCCCCAACTTAAATGTAGTTTTCCATGGCACATAAATGTCTCAACGATGGTATATTTTAATTGAATCCATAAAATTCAATGGAGATGTACCTGGTGACCTACCTAGTGGTGGAGTAATGACAGAGTAAGCGATGGAGTAACATCAGCGGCGGGTAACAACAATGACACTTAGAAAGTTTTCCAGGAGTAACAATAGTGACGAAGTAACATCACCCAAGGAGTACCAACGTTCGACATATAGAAAATTTCTTAGGAGTAACAGTAGCGGCGGAGTAACAACACCCAAGGAGTAACAACATCTGACACTTAGAAAATTTCCTGGAAATATCAGCAACAACTATTACTTGAAATGTTTGTCAGCTCCACATCGTTGTATTTCGATAGTACTTCCTGCAAAAGACAACAAGTAAGTAGTATATATATATATATATATATATATATATATATATATATGTATTTTTTTTAGGAGAATGCAATGGAGGCATTCTCTGCACCAACAACCATCAAACCATATTTATTAGAGAGATGTTTAATGAAGGCATCCCTAGAATTTGGACGGTGGTATAATTTCAGACTGTGTCCGTTCACTAAGAAGGAAGCACAAGTACCATCTATTGTAACTAATCTGACTATTCCATTGTCAAACGCAACATCCACTTTATAGGGTCCCATCTAGCGAGTGCGAAGCTTCCCTTTAAAATCTTTAAAGCGGGAGCGATAGAGTAGTGCTCAATCTCCTTTATGAAACACCTTATCCGTGATAAATTTATCATGCCATTCCATTCTATGTTGTTGCATAGCAGTAGTTTTCTGGACATCTATTGAATGGATTTCATCTAACTCATTTAGTTGTTATAGGTGGTGTTTATGGGCCTATGATAAGGCCAATCCTACTTCCAAAGCTTTTATGAGTCTGTTGATCTCAAATTCTATCAAAAACAAGGGGAATTTCCAATAGACTAACTCAAATTGTGAAAACCTAGTTGTGTTCCACCATGTTGTCTTGTATGCCCAGAAAGCTTCAGGAAGTTTCTAAGACTAATCTCGATAGTGTCTTGCTATAGCCTTTGTCAATATATTTTCCAATACCTTGTTTGTACTTTCTAATTTTCCATTCACTTGGGGGTGGTATGGAGATGTCACCCTATGCTTGACTGCATATTTCTGCATAAGCTTTGGTATCATGTGGGATGTGAACTGCACCCCTCCATCTGAAACAATCTCCCTTGGAGTACCATACCGAGCAAAAATATCATCAAAAATAAAATATGAAACCCCCTATTCCGTTGCTTTCACAATAACTCTTGCTTCCACCCACTTAGTCACATAATCAATGTAGATCATAATGTGAGCCTTTTGATGAGAAGGTGGGTTAAAAGGTCCAATGAAGTTAACTTTCTACTTCTCAAAAGGCTCAAGGACTCCTTGGGGCTACAATGGCATCTCATCAGACTTTCCAGGTTGCCCCATGCATTGACAATTGTTGCATCGTCGAACATAATCTTGAGCATCCTGAAAAATAGAAGGCCAATAATATCCAATTTGCAACACCTTGTGGCATGTTCTTTTATCTTAAAAATTACCTCCACAAGGGCCATCATGGGCATATTTCAATATTTCATAAATGTCATCCTAAGATATGCAACTCCAAATTTGCTAATCGGCCCCTGTGTGAAAAAGATATATTGCCATCCACGAATATCGAGTACTATGATGAATAATTCGTTGGAATTATGACACAGGTGTTGTCCTTGATGGAAACTCACTTAGATGACAGATCACAGTTCAACAGGTTAACAAAACAAAGTTTAGATCAGAATGAAGAGAGGTATATGCAGGTTCACCATTGGCCAAGCCGCATATACACGCAAGTTCACTATATACAAGTCGTGTATACGTACACACATACTTTCACAAAATGCAAGGTGCGTATATCTTGGAAAACTAAGTTTTGGTCCAAGGTACTTGGTCCATGGTATTTTGATCCATGCTATTGGTCCAAGATATCTAGTATGAGGTATTGACCCCAGGTGTTGGGTCCAAGGTATTGGTCCTAAGTAGTTTTGGTCCATGGTATTGAGTAAGGCCTAAGGCTATAAAAGGAGGGGAAGATCATTAGGCCAAGGCACTCAAGTATTGAATATCTAATGAAGAGCAAGATCTAGTGTATAGGTTATTGGGTTATGGTGCATAGCTAGATCTAAACCAAGGATGAACCTTAGCGCTTGATGAAGGATAAGATCTAATGATGGGTCAAGATCTTAAGGCTTGAAGTGAAGTATCTTTCTGTGGTTTGATCATTTATCTAAATAACTGGCCCATGTTGTAGTCTGTAAATATGATGATTTGGGTATAACTGAAGCATGGAATTGTTGTAATGTTTAAATCATAATTTACAGATCTGTACATAGGTTCACTTTAAACACAATTGTGTATACATGTGAGTTTCATTAACTGAAGTAGCGTATATGAATATGATTATGGAAATGAAAAATTGTTTGACTTGCTAATACCGATTCACCCCCCCTCTCAGTATTATTTCCAACAATTGGAATCACAGCCAGGTTCTTCAGAAGAAGCTTGATCACGTGAAGGAAGATCCATCATCATGAGTAATCAAGAAAGAGAGGGATCCATCAGATCACCAATCTTTGATGGAAGCAACTTTGTTTATTGGAAGGTAAGAACCACAGCCTATCTTCAATCTCTTGGAACAGATCTCCGGGAAATCATGGAAGGAGGATATACATTTCCATTTTATAGATTCCTTACCTTTATCAAACTTATCTTTATGAGGACATTTGGCAGCATAATGACCAACTCTTCCACAAGCAAAACATTTGAAAGGTAGTTTACCTATGAATCTTCCGGAACCCCATTGAAGGTTCTTGACAAAGTTTGCTTCTTCTTCTCCTTCTGAAATATGTCCTAATTCATTGAGTTCTTTTCCTGAAGCTTTAAATGCAGCTTCTCTCATATCTGATGGAACTCCTTTTCTCATCTCGAAAGCAGTTAAGATTCCGTGATGATGAAGATGAAAATAGTAATGACTATAGACTTCTGATGGATTTTGAAGATGATGATTTCTTGCATGATTTAGATGAATATGACCTTTATGAATAAATATCTAAACTCAAAATACATTTAGAAGAAAAGAATATGATTATAGATACTTTGACATTCCAACTTGCTGAAAGAAAAAAACACAATGAAAAACTAGAATGTGAAATTGTGGGTCTAAGAAAGGATATTGAGAAAACAAAAGCTATCAATCTTAGATTTGCTAAAGGATAAGAATCCTTAAATGAAATTATCAAAGTACAACGTTCTCCTCTGATAAAGACAGGTCTTCGATATACTAAAGAAGCATCTCAAGCACAGAAGTCGTCCACCTCCACTAAAAGCTATCTTGATGCAGCAAAGAGCAATGAGCAGTTTGACAATTGTTAGCAAAGACATAAAGCAGATCACCAGGTAAATCAGGCTCAATTTACTTCAAGGATGAACATAAGCTACAACCAACCTCAGGTAAATCATACTCAATCTACATCAAGAATGAATATCAATAGAAACTACAATCACCAGGTCAGTAGATTCGATAATCACAGGAACTTCTTTAATGGCCAATGTTTTTCATGTCATAACTTTGGACACAAAGCTGCTCAATGTGTTGCTTACAAGACCATCATGACTAGAGAAGCACGAAGGAATGTGACAAGGATCATGAAAAGGTCCTACAATAACTTTTCTCTTCTTGAAAATGAAATAGAATTCTCTATCTACAACAACTTCGGTCATGAAGAATCTAAATGCAGGAGTAAATTTTGGCAAACATCTCAGAAGGAACAAACTCTATTAAGTCCCAAAATATGGAAAAAGAAAGAACCACAAACAGAAAGATGTGGTATAGCCTTGTATGTAGAAGGACAAGAAAATCAGTGGTACATCGACAGTGGATGATCAAAACACATGACAGGTGACAAAGAAAAACTTCATTCATATAATGCCTTAGAAAAGGAAAAGAAGGTCTCATTTGGAAATGACACTCCTGCTATCATAAAAAGTAAAGGCTCTGTTCTCTTAAAAGAAAAAGTTAAAGTTGGGAATGTTATGTATGATGATGGTCTAAAGCATAACTTGTTGAGTGTCAGTCAAATGTGTGATCAAGGAAATGAAGTAGTATTTCGATCAAATGGAAGTGTTGTTTGTGAGCTTGATATAGGAGAAACTGTGATCAAAGGTATAAGAACTCCAAACAAATTATACATACTCAAGGGCAGGGAAAATTTTAAGAACACCCCTAAATTTATATGTATAATAAATGGGCGAATCTCCATGGTATATAGGAAAAATGGAAGGCGATTTTATCAATAATATAATATGTATATATAATTTTTTGGCGAATCTCTCACCAGGCATGGCGAATATTTTACTCAATTATAAAATCTTGTAAGATCTTGGTATTACGGAGCTTAAAAATTACTATTAGTAATTTATAAAAATTAATAAAATTAATAGTTAGTTTTTATTTTAACCAAGCTAAAATGTTTAACATACATTAAATTACAACATCCATTTTTACTCTTGATCCACCCCCGAGAGGGATCAAATATTTTTTCACTCTATGCTAGTTTGCATATCACGATATTTGATACCTCTCGGGGGTTAGTAGATCCAGAGTAAAGATGGATCTATGCTGGTTTAATTCCCCCATTTAAATAGGCTACATTCTAGGTGAATACCATGGGTCAATACCATGTGCCATTTTGGTGAATACCATGGGTCAATACCATGTGCCATTTTTATTTTTATTAATACTAATATTAGAGTTAATAATGTTTTTTTGCATGGTATTAATAACAATCTAGTCCATGGTATTTGTCCCATAGGTTTCACCTAAATATAACACATTTTTTTAGTGTTCGTAAATATAAGGTGACTTATGGAGTAAATATAATAAAATGTTTTATTTGTTTACCATACCTCTCGCTTATTTATATTTTTATTAATTTACCATACCTCTTTCACAAATATGGTATTTAGCCCATAGGATTCACTTAAATAAAACCTCTTTCTTGAGCCTTCATAAATAGAATGAGGGTAATGGACTAAATATAAAAAGAGGTTTTATTTATTTACCATACGTCTAGTTTATTTATATTTTTATTTACTTACCATACCTTTTGAGTAAGTATAAAAAGACGTTTTATTTATTTACCATACCTCCACTTTACTTATATTTTTATTTGTTTACACCCCTGCATGTATATAAGGTGACTTATGGAGTAAATATAAAAAATGTTTTATTTATTTACCATACCTCTCATTTATTTATATTTTTATTAATTTACCATACCTCTTTTATAAATATGGTATTTGGCCCATAGGATTCACTTAAATAAAACCTATTATTGAAAATGGGCGAATGAATTCACTTAAATAAAATCTATTCTTGAAAATGGGCGAATGGAAGGTTCTAACTCCTAATTTCAAGGGCTAAATTTACCTTTTTTACCCTCTCCCTTAAAATAAGGTGGGCTATTTGAGGTGATTTGTAAAAATGTACTATGATACAAAATATTCGCCCACTAAAAATTTAAAACCCCTTAATTTCGACAAAGGGCAAACATTCACCCCTAAAATTTTCTATGCTCAAGGGAGGACAACAGCAGTGCTATCTAAGAAAAAATGATGAACACTGGCTATGGCACAGAAGGTTGGGGCATCTAAGATTCTCTCAAATAAGAAAAGCATGTAGATTCCAGGCTATTTGTGATCTTCCTGATATTAGCATTCCAAAAGATACAATATGAAAATCATGTCAATTTGGTAAGCAAACCAGATCACACTTCCCTGAAAAGGAAGGATTAGCTAGTAAGCCTCTTGAACTTGTTCATACTAATTTATGTGGACCATCAAGGAAAAAGTCACCTCGTGGAGAAGAATACTTTATATTGTTCATTGATGATTTTTCCATAATGTGTTGGATAGGACTTCTAAAGCATAAAGATGAAGCATTTGAAAAGTTCAAAGCCTTCAAAGCTTTGGTTGAAAATGAATCAGATTGCAAAATCAAATGCCTCAGATCTGATCGAGGAGGGTAATTTACCTCGGATATTCTTTGAATTTTGTGAAGAACATGGAATAAAAAGGCAATTATCCATTGCAAGGACTCCTTAACAAAATGGAGTGGTAGAAAGAATGAACATAACTATTCAACAAATGGCTTGTGCTATGCAAGATGAGTATGGAACTCTTGCAACCTTCTGGAGTAAAGTTGCATTCGCTGATGTCACTATTCTCAACCAAGCAAATGTTCAAGCAAACATCACTCAAACTCCACATGAACTTTCGTATCGTAAGACCCCTACTATAAATACTTCAAAGTTTTTAGAAGCAAATGTTACATCAAAAGGAATGATGAAAAACTTGGTAAGTTTGAACGCAGAGCAGATGAAGGTATTCTCCTTGCTTACTCTTCCGAAGTAAAGGATATAAATGTTATAATAAAATACTTGGGAAAATTATTGAAAGTATTGATGTTGTGGTTGATGAAACATGCAAAAATCCAAAACAAACAAAAACCGAAGATTATGAAGAAGACGAGGATTATCCTCCCACATCAAATCAGACTAATTCTGAAGAAGAAACCAATGAAGCACCAGAAGAAGAGATAACAGTAGAAGAAAAGACTCCATCCAAGTATGTTCGGAAAAATCATCCAGAGAATCAAATTTTGGGATAGAAAGAGGTAGGCGTACAGATAAGAAGAACTATACATAAGCTTCAAGCTATTTAGCATTGCTATCCTCCACAAAACCTCAAAATATAAATGAAGCATGCAAAGATGAATGTTGGGTCAAGGCCATGAATGAAGAACTTGAGCAAATTGAAAAGAATAATACTTCGGAATTAGTTCCTAGACCTCATGATAAGAATATCATAGGAACTAAATGGATATTCAAAAACAAGCTAAATGAAAATGGAGAAGATATTAGAAACAAGGCCAGACTTGTTTGTAAAGGATATGCTCAACAAGAAGGTATAGATTTTGAAGAAACTTTTGCACCTATTGCTAGACTTGAAGCCATAAGAATGTTCCTTTCTCTTTCTAGTTTTCAGAAATTCAAAGTATACCAAATGGATGTAAAATCTGCCTTTCTTAATGGAGACTTAGAAGAAGAAGTCCATATTGAGAAACCAGATGGATTCATTCTTGGAAATGATGAAAAACTTGTATGTAGACTCAGAAAGGCTCTCTATGGTCTAATACAAGCTCCAAGGGCCTCCTATTACCGTCTTGACAAATATCTCCATCAACAAGGTTTTTCAAAGGGATCAGCTGATAGCAATCTATATACAAGTGAAAATAGTAAATTTCTAATACTTGTTGTGTATGTTGATGATATCATTTTTGGGAGCAGTGAAGAAGCCATGAGTTGGAATTTTGCTTCGGTAATGCAACAAGAATTTGAAATGTCCCTGCTTGGTGACCTTACATATTTTCTTGGTCTACAAGTTCAACAAAATAAAGATGTTATTTTTCTGTCACAAACAAAATATCTCAAACAGATCTTGAAAAAATACGGCATGGAATATTCTAAACTAGTATGTGTTATCACTCCAGGAAACTCTCCGAGGTTGTAAATCAGAGATGCCTGGTAACATATAAATTTTAATATTGTTCTCTGAAATATTGGAATGAAAGATGGTTTGGATCAATTCGGATAACCATTTTAGCTCTATTCACACTCAAGGCATGCATGAACACCCCCAATAACACAAGGCTTTAGACTGCTAATGCTCAATAGTTTGTAGATTTAATGGATAGATGGAGAACACTGACTATGCCAGCAGGTTGCATACATGGACCTATACGAATGGCTAGCTATAGGCAGCAAATGAACTTACTGACTATACCAGCAAATGCGTATATAATTACACATATAAATGGCTAGCCATAGGCAGCAAAGAAGCTTGCAAATCTAATATATCAAAGCAGAGATAAGATGATAGTTATCTGGCCTCGAACACACAGGAAACCTGAACAAACTGTTCAGGTGAAAGCATAGACCAGAAGAGAAATGGACATTAAACATGTAGCAGCAAAAGAAGCTTGTATTACTAAAGACTACAGATGAGAAGCTTGAGAAAACAGGGGAGGAATAATCTCCAAAATTTGAACCCTTGTTACATCTTTTTTTCAGCTATTTATAGCTTGCTTACAATGGTCCTCAGCCTTTTGAGGCTTCAGGTGTCTTAATCTATCCTTCTGTCTTGTTTAGCTGATTGATTCCCTCAATAGGTAGGCATGGCTTGACAGTTTTTCTCTTCTGACAGAGGAATAACCATACTTAGATGCTTTGGGCGGCCTGCTGTGATGCATGGGAGCTCCCTCGTGCCAAAGATGCCCCATTATGTTTGTTAGAATGACTGCTGCACTGGCAGGGCCGTTAATGCTCCATGATTTCGTTTGGTTTGGGTTGGGGCGTGTATTGGCCATTCTCCTTCCCTTTCCGGGCTCTGTTCGCTGGCCGCCGCTTCTCCGCTGAATCCTTCTTCTAGTGTGTATCATGACTGCAAGACTCTGCTACGGATGGCTTGGCGCCTGAACCTGCAATGGAGTGGCCGCCATTCCGATTAAATCCCTGCACCGGTCCCTTTCGGACTTCAAAAGGTTCATACATGCATATTGTCTCTATTGGGTCTGCCTTTCGGGTCGCAATGCATATGATAGCCGGCCAATCCCTCTGTTTCTCTATATTTGAAAATACATAAGAAATGCTGCAAAACATGAGAAATTCACCTTTGGTGGACATAAAAATATATATATTTTACTTCCCGGACCCCATCGGGTCCGGGCTTCATCGCTATCGGCGCTCGCCCAAGCTTCCTTTATATTTCTTAATATTTCCTTATACACAGAAAATGCGCCCAAAGCCATTGAAAATGGCCTAAGCGCGGATTTGAAATATTATAAGAAATGATCCATAAAATATCAGGTCTGGCTTATCGGGTCGGAAGCATATCATATGTGAAGGCCTCGCTGCAGACTCGATAATCTATCAAAAGGAGTTAATATGCCATCGGGTCCGGCCCATCGCCGAACACAAAACATAAAAGCCCCGATTTCTTTGATATTGTCGATATTGCTCCGGACCCGATAATCTATTAAAAAGAATTCATACCACCATCGGGTCTGACCCATCGGCGAATGCTCATATATGCAAAAGGCCATGCTCCATTGCAACTCACCGATGCGATATCGGCGATCGCTCGTCGGTGAATAATAAAGCCCCTTCGGTAAGTCCTCCATTGCGATACGCCGATAGCGATATCGGCGATCGCTCATCGGCGATGTATCATGTCGCTGCCACTGCCTCCCCTGACTTGCGATATGCCGACGCGATCTGGACCGCAGATCAGCCAAATCCAACGACAGAGATGAAAGCGGACCCTTAAGCCTGTAGTTTGATTTTTACATGGTTTTTGGGGTATTTTCGCCTCTCGATAGTGTATTTTTGCCCTCCAAAGGGCTTTCCTCTTGCAATATTTTCAATCGGTGGAAGGCTTATAGCCAAAATTTGAGGATTTAAACAGCATCAATGGTTCCTTTGACATGATTATAAGTGTGTTTGTAGCCTTTGAGAGTGCTTGAATCCATTTCTGATGCTTTTGCATAACAAAGCTAAGACTGGCTCCTTCTGGGGATGAGATCCTCCCTGTGAGGTCTCAAGAACCTGCAGACCAATGCCTTCATACAAAATCAACTATAAAAACACTTGCCTAGTTCCATTGGGCATGGAGTCAACTAAGCATACAACATAAAACTGTAAAAGAACTTAATTACAAACATAAAAGCCTGAAAACTTGAACTTCAAAATTTGCCCATTTGCAGGGCAACCAAAATTGTTTCTCCTGCTCTCAGCCCGGTTCATCATAGATCAGCAGGACTGGATTGATTTGATCCTCTACCTCAAACAACTTAGGACATTTAAGCTCATCAGGTAGACAGGGATCAAATCTCATTTCACCTCTGTGTATTTTTCTCTTTGGATGCTCTTTACAGCAGCTTCTGTACACCTGCTGAATAATCATGGCTGTCGTGTACCTGTATTTGTTTTCTGTGGCCTGCACAATAAATATGGATGGTGTACCAATATGTTCATATGCAGGGGACACAGAAACGTCTTCTGCTCCTGAATATTTCCTTGGACAATCCTCATCCAAGGAGGAATTCCAAGACTGCACATCCGCTTCTTCTGTCATCTGGCAGGGTGCCCCTTCGATCTGTGTGGAGACCTCCTTAGCAGGCATCAGAATATTAAGACTAAGGTGATCAATCTCAGCCTTGGGCATTGGGTTATTTCCTGCCTCAGTGTTCATGGGGCAACTTAGAGGGCTTGTCATTTGAGCATACAAAGAAACAAAAGATGATGGAGAGCTTTCCTCTCCCTTACTGATCACTGAGTTATTCCCCCGGTGCTTTAGGAACACGTCATCTAGGGCCTCAATGTGTGCAATGGACCTAAGGGGTAATTGTCTGAACCAATTTCTAGCCTCCCCATCTAGGTTTTAGACAAAAACCCTCATCCACACATCCTCTTCATAGATTTCCAAGTTATCATCATAGCTATAAAAGGACTCTAAATGTTCTTCAGCTGATATTCCCTCTGCACCAGTAAACTTAGGCATGTATTCTCGATAATCTCCTGCAGGCATGGCATTTAAAGGAGAAGGCAAGACCAAAGGTCCATACCTGGCAAAAACTATTCATTCTATCTTTGTGAGAGCTTGCTGGCCTGCCATGACTGAGCCTAAATGAAAGGGTACTGGTAGGCGGAGTGGTACGAATCAATGAAAAGGATAGCAGAGACAGAGGAAAATGATGAACAGCATGGAATGCTTTTTTGGACAGAGATCCGAAGGGAAATGAATAAACGGGAGCTCTATGAATCTCTGAAGGTGAACTTCACTAACAGAGACACATAAAAATTCTTTAAGGCTTACCTGATCCTGATGCTCCCTTCCACAAAGTTTCTTCTGCTTATCGATCTTCTTAGGATCAGGCACTGGCCAGCTAGTGATTTCTGAAGATTTCTCCGAGCATGCTTCACGAACTAGACCAGAACTTCAATGTGGAGTCGCCAAAGGATGGCCTTCCTCCGGTGGAGTCACCAGATAGATGATTACAACCAAAATCTGTGTTCAAACCTTGTCTGTCATCAAAGCTTGAAGTTGTGTTGTCTCCCAGGGAAGCTGAGCTTCAATTCTCTTTTCCCCGGAAACGGCGCCAATTATGTTATCACTCCAGGAAACTCTTCGAGGTTGTAAATCAGAGATGCCTGGTAACATATAAATTTTAATATTGTTCTCTGAAATATTGGAATGAAAGATGGTTTGGATCAAGTCGGATAACTATTTCAGCTCTATTCACACTCAAGGCATGCATGAACACCCCCAATAACACAAGGCTTTAGACTACTAATGCTCAATAGTTTGTAGATTTAATGGATAGATGGAGAACACTAACTATGCCAGCAGGTTGCATACATGGACCTATATGAATGGCTAGCTACAGGAAGCAAATGAACTTACTGACTATACCAGCTGATGCGTATATAATTACACATATAAATGGCTAGCCATAGGCAGCAAAGAAGCTTGCAAATCTAATATATCAAAGCAGAGATAAGATGACAGTTATCTGGCCTCGAACACACAGGAAACCTGAACAAACTGTTCAGGTGCAAGCATAGAATAGAAGAGAAATGGACATTAAAAATGTAGCAGCAAAAGAAGCTTGTATTACTAAAGACTACAGATGAGAAGCTTGAGAAAACAGGGGAGGAATAATCTCCAAAAGTTGAACCCTTGTTACATCTTGTTTTCAGCTATTTATAGCTTGTTTACAATGGTCCTTAGCCTTTTGAGGCTTCAGGTGTCTTAATCTATCCTTCTGTCTTGTTTAGCTGATTGATTCCCTCAATAGGTAGGCATGGCTCGACGGTTTTTCTCTTCTGAGAGAGGAATAACCATACTTAGATGCTTTGGGCGGCCTGCTGTGATGCATGGGAGCTCCCTCATGCCAAAGATGCCCCATTATGTTTGTTAGGATGACTGTTGCACTGGCAGGGCCGTTAATGCTCCATGATTTCATTTGGTTTGGGTTGAGGCGTGTAGTGGTCATTCTCCTTCCCTTTCCGGGCTTTGTTCGCCGGCTGCCACTTCTCCGTCGAATCCTTCTTCTGGTGTGTATCATGACTGCAAGACTCTGCTACAGATGGCTTGGCGCCTGAACCTGCAATGGAGTGGCCGCCGTTCCTATGAAATCCCTGCACTGGTCCCTTTCGGACTTCAAAAGGTTCATACATGCATATTGTCTCTATCGGGTCCGCCTTTCGGGTCGCAATGCATATGATAGCCGACCAATCCCTCTGTTTCTTTATATTTGAAAATACATAAGAAATGCTACAAAACATGAGAAATTCACCTTTGGCGGACATAAAAATATATATATTTTACTTCCCGGACCCCATCGGGTCTGGGCTTCATCGCTATCGGTGCTCGCCCAAGCTTCCTTTATATTTCTTAATATTTCCTTATACATAGAAAATGCGCCCAAAGCCATTGAAAATGGCCTAAGCGCAGATTTGAAATATTATAAGAAATGATCCATAAAATATTGGGTCTGGCTTATCGGGTCAGAAGAATATCATATGTGAAGGCCTCGCTGCGGACCCGATAATCTATCAAAAGGAGTTAATACGCTGTCGGGTCCGGCCCATCGCCGAACACAAAACATAAAAGCCTCGATTTCTTTGATATTGCCGATATTTGTCCGGACCCGATAATCTATTAAAAAGAATTCATACCGCCATCGGGTCCGGCCCATCGGCGAACGCTCATATATGCAAAAGGCCATGCTCCATTGCAACTCGTCGATGTGATATCGGCGATCGCTCGTCGGTGAATAATAAAGCCCCTTTCGTAAGTCCTCCATTGCGATATGCCGATAGTGATATTGGCGATCGCTCATCGGCAATGTATCATGTCGTTGCCACTGTCTCCCCCGACTTGCGATATGCCAATGCGATCTGGACCGCAGATCGGCTAGATCCAACGGCAGAGATGAAAGCGGACCCTTAAGCCTGTAGTTTGATTTTTACATGGTTTTTGGGGTATTTTCGCCTCCTGATAGTGTATTTCTGCCCTCCAAAGGGCTTTCCTCTTGCAATATTTTCAATCGGTGGAAGGCTTATAGCCAAAATTTGAGGATTTCAATAGCATCAATGGTTCCTTTGGCATGGTTATAAGTCTGTTTGCAGCCTTTGAGAGTGCTTGAATCCATTTATGATGCTTTTGCATAGCAAAGCTAACAGTATGTACCCCAATGGTAAGAGGAGGAAGTCTTAGATCAAATGATGAATCAACAATAGTACATCAACCAAATTACAGATCTATGATTGGTTGTCTGCTTTATCTAATAGGTACCCGAGCAGACATCATTCATGTAGTAGGAATGGTTGGAAGATTCCAAGCAAATCCAAAGGAATCACACCTTCAAGCAGTCAAAAGGATTTTCAAATATCTTCAAGAACACAGAATTTTGGCTTATGGTATCCTAGAGATACAAATATTACACTTCATACATATACAGATGCAGATTGGACAGGAAGCGTTGATGACAGAAAAATCACTAGTGGTGGTTCATTTTATATGGGTTCCAAATTAGTGTCTTGGTTAAGCAAGAAACAAAGTTCAGTTGCATTATCTACAACTGAATTAGAATATGTGGCTGCTGCATATTGCTGCACATAACTCCTTTGGATAATGCAAACATTGCAAGACATTAAGATCACATGTACTCCACCCATCTCCATTCTATGTGATAATACAAGTGCCATCAGTATTTCAAAGAATCTAGTCATGCATTCCAAGACCAAGCACATATCTATCAAATATTATTTTCTACGTGAACAAGTGCTTGAACAAAAGGTCAAATTGGAGTATGCTCCCTCCAAAGAACAGGTTGTTGATATATTCACCAAACCACTGCCCAAAGAGACAATTGAATATCTCAAACAGAAGCTAGGAGTAGTTGATGCATCATCTCGCTGTTAAATCCTATCTATTTCAGAGAAAGGTGGTTATACGCGAGTTTCATGAAGTGTAGTCGCATACATATGCTATTTTCTGTGGATACAGTCACATATATGTTGGTTTGAAGAAAATCAGTGGGCCAGACTCAGGAAGAAAGGGGTCTGATATGGTTCAGTGAATTATCTACTCTGCTTGATGATGGTTACAGTCTGTGGATGACATGTGCAAATATGTTGGCTCTCATAAGTTGTTGATAACTTTATGCATATTTGATTGATAATGATGCCTTGATAAGTCTTTTATTATATGAAAAGATCAGATCTAACAGTGATCATCTGGCACAGGTTCAGGGGGAGCATATGCTTTTAATAATTCATTGTGGGAATTATCTTAGAAGATCTTGATACAAATTCACACAGTTGTTTTTTATTCAGGTGGAACAGGTTCAGGGGGAGAACATGGTTGCTGGTCTAGATGTTGATTGACAGATGCTGCTAATGATAGTTGTTGACGACTATCATCATCTTGTTTAAGATATTTGGTCTTTGTTATATATGTCATGTATATTTTTTAATGAAAAGGTCATGAAACGACCTAATTTGTTACCCCACTATGCATGGGATGGATGATGTAATGTTTATTTTTTTGACATGTATAAACAATTGGTATATTCCCACTTGGTTGGGAGATGGATGTATATATGAGTCATTGGTGATAGGAAGGTCATTTATGATGTTGTATAGAGTAATTTTCTTCTTTTAGAACATATTTTTGCAGGCCTTTCATATATTCAAGAGGAGCATGGACTCGATCATGGAGCTCAGTCGACACTCTTCAGCATATCAGAGAATTCAGCGTGTACTCAAGGGGAGCATAACCGTTTGCCCTTAATGACAAGGGGGGAGAGTGACTTGGGGTTGCCATCAAGTTAAAAGGGGGAGATTGTTGGCATTATGACGTAGGTTTTTTCCTTGATGGAAACTCACAAATGACATATCATAGTTCAACAGGTTAACAACACAAATTTCAGATCAGAATGAAGAAAGAGAGGTATATGTAGGTTCAACATTGGCCAAGCCGCATATACACGCAGGTTCACTATATGAAATTCGCGTATACATACAAACACACTTTCACAAAATGCAAGGCGCATATATCTTTGAAAACTAAGTTTTGGTCCATGGTATTTGCTCCATGGTAGTTTGATCCATGGTATTGGTCCAAGGTATCTGGTCCAAGGTATTGACCCCAGGTATTGGGTCCAAGGTATTGGTCTTAAGTGGTTTTGGTCCATGGTATAGAGTAAGGCCTAAGACTATAAAAGGAGGGGAAGATCATTAGGACAAGGCACTCAAGTATTGAATATATGATGAAGAGCAAGATTTAGTGTACATGTTATTAGGTTATGGTGCATAGCTGGATCTAAACCAAGGATGAACCTTAGCACTTGATGAAGGATAATATCTAATGATGGGTCAAGATCTTAAGGCTTGAAGTGAAGTATCTTTATGTGGTTTGATCATTTACCTGAATAACTGGTGCATGTTGTAGTCTGTAAATATGATGATCTGGGTATAACTGAAGTCTGGAATTGTTGTAATGTTTAAATCATCATCTACATATCTTTACGTAGGTTCACTTTAAACACAGTTGCATATAGACACAAGTTCCATTAATTGAAGTAACATATATGTATTTGATTATGGAAATGAAAAATTGTTTGACTTGCTAATACTGATTCACCCCCCCCCCCTCTTAGTGTTATTTCCAACATAATTATCCAATGTTCACTGTACGACAAGTGATGAGGTACCTTCCCTGTAGCAAGATAGTTAGCAATATCTACATACCACATAGTGTTAGTATAAATTGCAAAATGATGTTCATCTAGAAAAATATCTTCTATGGGTGTACTTTCAGCATTATTATCTAGTCAAGACAGAAAATCAACAACCACATTATCCTTTTGTGGTTTATCTACTATGGTGATGTAAAATTCTTGAAGTAACAACATTCATCTTGTAATATAACCAACAGTAATGGGTTTATTCATCAGATACCTGATTGTTGCGTGATCAATGTGTACAAAGGTAGGATCCTGTTAATATAACACTAGAACTTGTTGATGGCATAGATGACAAAAAGAAATTCTTTTTCAATCACTGTGTACTTTAACTCAACATAAAACAAGTTCTTACTAACATAGTAAATTGCATATGGCACCTTGTCTACTTGTTGTCCCAAAACTGCCCCAATTGCTGTCTGAGATGCATCAGCATGGATATGAAATGGTAATGTCTAGTCTGGCCCTCGAAGTATCGAAGCTCTACAGATAAGTTCCTTGATCTTCACAAAGGCTGCATCACAGTCACATGTCCACACAAAATCTGCATATTTTGTCAGCAATTGAAAAAGTGGATATGCTATCTTAGAAATTTTTTCTATAAAGCGCCTATAATAACCAGCGCAACTGATAAAGCTGCATACCTGTGTGGGTGTTTTCAGTATTGAAAAGTGTAATATTACCTCTACCTTAGCTAGATCCATTGGAATTCCAGCAGCTGAAAGCAAATGTTCCAGACTATTCCTTCCTCCATCATCATGTGGCACTTCACTGTACTCAGAAAGACATGCATCTGTTTACATATTTCAAGAACTTTTTCCAGATTTTCCAGCCCTTCCTCAAATGAGTTCTCGTATGGAGTAAAATCATCCTTATATATTTCAACACTGTCATCTACCAGATGAGAGAAAATCCCTAAAATTTCCCTTTGGAACGTTGCAGGCACATTACAGAGACCAAATGGAAGGACTCAGTATGCGAAAGTTCCCAAAGGGCACGTGAAAGTGGTTTTATCCTGATCCATGGGAGCTATATGTATTTGGTTGTACCCACTAAACCCATCCAAGAAGGAGAAGAACTTCTTCCCAGCCAAAGTATCCAAGACTTGGTCAATGAACGATAAAGGGAAATGGTCTTTTTTTGTTTCCTTGTTTAATTCTCTATAATCTATGCATATCCTCCATTTACCATCTTGGGAATAATCACCAACGGGGAAACCCATTGGTTGTTCGAGATGGGGTAAATAAATCCTACATCCAACAACTTTTAAATTTCTTCCTTGATAATGTTTTTCAGAGTGGGTTTCATTCTCCTCTGGGGCTATGTCACAGGATGACAATCCCCTTTGATGTATATATGATGGGTACATAGATTGGCAGGAATCCTCTTCATTTTTGTATAGTCCCAGGCGAAGACTTCTTTGTGACTTCATAGAACATCTAGAAGTTGTTTTTTCTGGGATTCTGAGAGATTTGGGATAATAGTCAGGGTCTTTCCTGGCTCTATATCTACAGAAATGCTGTCATGGGGCACATTTATAGGCAGTTCTTCAAATCCATCTGTTGTTTCAATACTTTCCTATGTTTCACAGCTCAAGATAGATTCTAGAATTCACTGGTTTGAATCTGAAACAGAATAGGGGTCGCTAATGAAGGTAGTAATTGTATCATCCTCAGTTTCTATTTTCAACTGAAGAGCCTACCCAATAGTAAGAACTAGTCTTAATTCATCATCTTCAGACTCAGACTCTTCCTTTGGTAGAGGTTTCTTACGACAAGATGGTTTCACTGAAGGGCTAGGTTCTTTAGGAATTTATAACACAAGGCTTTTATTAATTTGCTTATTTGAGATAATCATATTTCCAGAACGACACTCAATGTAGGTTGTTGGGTGCGGGATCCCCCAAGGGAAGTTTTGGGACTAAAAGCCCATATTTTGGTCAAATTTTGTAATCCAAATGTAAGGACTCCACATTTTGTGGTCTCGGAGCGCATAGGTGTTAAAGAGTCATAGGGTTGTTCGCCCTTATTTTGGAAATGTAATGTCAGCTGTAGAAGATCTACCCATGGTCTGTGGACCATGGGATTGTATAAAAAGAGTTGCGCTCTAAGTAGATAGAGAAATCGAACATCTAAGAAAGTGATAACTCTAAGAAGAAGTCTAAGTTTAGGTCGTAACATAGGTAGAGGCTCTATAAATGAGTATGCAGAGGCCTAGAAGTCCACAGCTGAGTGTGCAGGGCGGGTCGAGCCTGTAATCATATGGAATTATACATAAAAGAGAAGTATTATACAATTTCTGTGTTTTTATTTCCTATTATTGTTAGGTTGTGTATAAATTCCACTTATAATGCTTATATGATGCATGAATGTATGTAAATGTGTTGGTTAAGTGAACGCAAGTAAGAACATCTATTCACGCGAAGCTAACTAAGATCGGTTAATAAGATAAGTAATACACTTAGCCTAGTTTGGGAGATAGTGTAGATCGCTGCCTTAGTAGTGCGAAAGTCCCTGAGCTGCAGGTTAGGGATGTGCGAAAGCCAATTGTACCCTTTCGTGAAGGTACTGAAGGGTGGAACAGAGGGATAAGCAACCTGCGCAAAGGTAGGTACAATCGAAATAAACCGACATCTCAACCATATCAATGGTGCGGAAACTTGATTCCAGCATCCCCCCATACTGCTTCAGGTGAGACTTCAGTCCGCGCTCCCTGGGCTGATGCCGAAAGGGCGAGTAGTGTAGGGATTATTTTGGCTAACTAACACTAAACCTGGGTCAGGTCCCCTCAAGCCAACAAATGGTTTCGTTGTCGGGGCTAGAATCTGCATAAGAGATATGTGATGTCATATCACTGGAATCCAACTAAGAAGGATATTGGAGACTAGTTGGATAAAAAGATCCAAGAAATCACAGAGCAGGAGAACAGAAACTCCTGACTATCAAAAGAACAGTGGTTGGACCGATACCTATATACGAAGATCCACGAAATAATTTTCACCTCCTTTCCTACTGAGCTATATGAGTGGACCGCAAAGCTAGCAGATAGCCAAGGAAGGTGGAAACTTGACAATCCTATTGTGTGGATCCAAAGCTAGAGCGAAGGTTGGAAGCATCGGGGGATAATATCGCCTACGCTGTCAGCCATTGGCTCAATCGCGTCATAGGAGGATTTGTGACTGAATTCACAGTCAACACCTCAGTCATCTATAGCGAGGTAGAGCGACTCTTTTTCAAAGGACCGCAAGGTAATTACGTAAAATCTTTGATTACATGGATTAAGATGTTGTTGTGCGAAAAATGGGTTATGCAACTACCTTGATGTTCAGGACTACGCGAAGCAGAAGAATTTATAGAAACCAATGAAATAAGGGTCCAGAGCATAGCCCATTGATTTCACCTCTGCGAAGGGATGAAGAAAGAATAGTGAAGGTCTCTCTACAAAGTGTTATTCAATTAATAAGACAAGGATTCCTGTGAATACCACCTCTGCCCACACCACCTCAAACTTCACCGCCATCACCTCCAACTTCGCCCGTACCACCTCCACCTCTGCCATGATTCAGTATGGCGAATACAGTGAAGTTGCCTTTGTTCAAAGGCTTGGGAAATGAACCAATTCTGGTTCATTTTGAGGGCTATATTGGAAGCTCAAAATGTTATAGACAATCATATAAAGAAAGCGACACTGGTTAGTTCTATGCAAGATTGTGTGCTAACCTGGTATATTAAGTACTCCAACGATAACCCGAATGTTGGAGTAGCAAACATCCAAGCAGCACTAAATAGGGAATTTAGAAGGCCTAAATCTAAGGCATAGTCAATTTTGGGCTTCAAAGAGATCGTGATGCGACCATGCAAGACACCTTGGGAACTAGATCAGAGATTGAAATGTAAAATCCGTTGAGCCAACATGAATTTCATAGATGGACAACATTGTGAGTCATTCGTGGCTTCGCTACTACCCCACTTAAGGAGCACGCTGTCGCAACAGAAGATAACAACTTAGGTAGAGGCCTTGGAGATTTCCATGAGACTACATGAGACTTCGATGCAAGATCCTAATCTAGGAGTTCAAAAAATCGACGTGCAGCTACAAAATCTGTGCCTTGAGATGCAAAGTCCAAAGCAGGACATGACAGTTCGGCCAGAGGTACGCGAGGAGGTATGGTGCTTGAAATGCAAGAGTCAGGGTCATGACAAAGAACATTTCCTGGTCTTTTCAAATTACCTTGCAGGAGGAGGACTGATGCCTTTAAGGCCAGAAGCTCAAGTAGGACCTAGTGCGGTGCCTGCTTTATGGTGCGCTATCTGTCAGGTAGCCAAAAAACATGCCATGAATAACTGTCACTTGCTGCTACAGTAGGACATGATGAGCATACTTGCAGGAGCTATGAATTGATGATGGATAGAACTCCCACCTATAGGGTTTAGGCCAAAACACGACCCCTTGACTAGAATGCAAGGATGGCGTGGACAAGAGCTTAGGGGCACAGATGAGGTCGAGGTAGAGGAGGACCTGGAAGAGGTCGAGGACAGTTGATTTGCTATAATTGTGGAGGACCACGACACTATGCTCACGATTGCACTAATCTAATGTGTTCATCATGCAAGTATTGCATGTTGTTTGATCATGAAACAAAAGATTGTCCAATGCTGATAGCTAGGATACGTGACAAAGGAGCGCTACCACCTCCCCTGACTCAGAACCTATAAATGATGAGGTCTAAGCCACGCGATCAAGATCTGAACATTAATATAGTGCTCCAGAGTGGAATCGTGATGGGAGATGACAAGGGGAAATAGCCAGAAGATAGTACTTGGGTTTGCAAAGCCCCGACAAAAGAGGTTGAGTTAAATTTGGATCACGCCCATGAAGCATTCATGGAAGCTTAAAAGAGCTTCGCTGAGGCCTCCACTTCAGGAAGAAAGGATAAGCCTGAGCGGGAGATGGACCCCTCTATGCTCACAAATTTCCTCGAAACCTGTATGAAGTTAATTTGCGGCAGTAAGGCTGTGAAAGGGTTACAAGAACTCATCAATAGATGTGCAGAGACTACGCTAGGTGAACCGCGCGTAGTCCAAAATATTGGAAAGTATAAGAGAAGGATGGGGCGTGAAATGAGACTCATTGCACAGATCAGAGAATACAAAATGGATCAAGTCATTCTGGATTTGGGATCAGATGCGAATGTTCTATTGAAACATACATGGGAGTGAATGGGGAGGCTTACATTGCAATGGTATCTGATTTAGCTGAGGATAGCGAATCAATAGAAAATCATACCCATGGGGCAATTGCAGGGGGTGACCGTGGATACTAAGGGAGTGAGCGCACTGGCAGAATTTGAAGTAATAGATAGTGTTGATAACAACAATCCCTACCCTATGCTCATGGGAATTGATTGAGCTAGTGATATGAATGGGGTAATCAATTTGAAGAAGCGAGAGATGATCTTTGAGAAGAAGTCACTGTGTGCAGTAATACCCCTCGATCCTGCTGAGGGATCGCGCTATACGGAACCAGTTTGCAATTATGAGAGTGATGATGATCGGGACTGTATCTATAAGATAATAGCATGAGATCAAGACTGGTTGAATCCAACTGTGGATGGATGGATTACGTGGGATCGTGAGATTTCCTGCACTTCGGACTCCGACAAAGAAATAGAACACTGGTAGAATCAGTTACATGAAGTAACTACTCTGAATTGCAACATGATGACCTGGTCGCTGCATTGTGTGTTGTCAGAGGAAAGAAATCTACCTATTTATGATGGCCTAGATGAGGTAGATATCTTCTTGGATGCATTTTAAAGGGAGGTGCTAGAAAAGCAGAGCTTCCAGGCCTTAGACTGGGCACTGTGTGCTACACCCACAAGATGGTGGGGTACGCATGAGGGAAGGTTTGATGATTGGCACGAATGTAGGAGGATGATGAGAGCATGATTTCACAAGCCTAAGATGCGACTGACAGACAAGTATGATGGGTAGGATGATCGCGCGCACGGTTGGCCAAAGCAGAGAAGAACTATTCCACCACTAAGCGTGAAGGGCTAGCTATGGTGTATGTGCTCCAGAAGTATCGACACTACTTGCTAGGAGGCCACTTTAAGATGTATAAGGATCACTCTTCGTTGAAGTACCTGGTTAATAAGCCTATGTTCGGGGGGGAATCTGCAGATGGCTCTTATTGTTCCAATAGTATGATTTTGAAGTTGTTGTGAAGGCTGGACGATTAAACGTGGGACCAGATCATCTATCACCCATCGAAACAGGGGAGGAACCTATTGATTTGGAGGAAGGCTTACCTGACGCGTAGCTCTTTTCTGTGTGCATCACGGATGGCCATTTTAAGGATATAATACACTTCCTAACAACAGGAACTACACTGGAAGTTTACTCTATTGAACAAAAGAAGGAACTAGTAGTGCACACGGAAGATTTCTCTGTCATTGCTAGGCATCTATAAAAGATGGGGACTGATGAGATATTGTGACGGTATGTACCTGAGTTTTCATCCTCATGGATGCTCATGGGAGTGCAGCAGGAGGACATTATGCAGGGAGAGCAGCTGTGCAGAAGATTCTACGCGCCAGGTTGTGGTGGCCAACCCTTCATTAGGATTCAGAAGCATATTGAAAGGCATGTGATGTATGTCAAAGAACAGGTAGGCCATCGCGGAGGGATGAAATGCCTTTGAATCCACAAATTGCATTGCAACCCTTAGAAAACTGGGTAATAGATTTTGTAGGACCCATTCAACCATAAGGGAAGACAGAAGCAAGGTACATTATCACTGCAATAGAGTATTTGACTCATTGGGCATAAGCACATCCGATAAAGGATTACATAGGCATGACAGTTGTGAAGTTTCTATTTGAGCATGTACTGACATGATTTGTATGTCCAAAGATTCAGATGAGTGATTGGGGTATGCACTTTTTGAACGAAATGATTAGTGTGCTGATGGAAGAATTTTAGGTATATCACCAGAAGAGTACTCCTTATCACCCATAGGCTAACGGGACAGTGGAGGCGTTCAAAAAAGTGCTTGAAAACGCACGAAGGTTTGCAATGCTTAGCGAAGTGATTGGGACCTATGCATACTTGCAATGTTATGGGATTATCGGATGACATCCAAGAAGTTAACGGGACAAAACCCTTTTAGGCTTGTCTACAGTGTTGAAGCCGTAATGCCTATGGAATACATCGTGCTTAGTCTACGCATAGCAGCGCTCATAGGTATGATAGATCGCAGAGGCATAGAAGAGAGGCTCACACAGTTGGATGAGCTTGAAGAAGAGATATTTTTGGTTGGATTTCATCAACAGGTCCAAACGCAGCATGAAAAAGTGTGGCGTGATCAACATATTAAGTTGTGCATCTTTAAGATGAATTACTTGGTGTTGTTGTATGATAATAAGTTTGATAAATTTCAAGGGAAATTTAGAATGCATTGGCTGGGGCCCTATGTTATTAAGGAGATTAAGGATGGTGGCATGGTCCAGTGTGTTAATTTGAATGGAGATCCCTTCCTAGGAAAGGTGAAGGGCAGCCGATTGAATCCATACACAGGTGGCCCGACCATCTGACTATGTGACAAAAGCACAGTATTAGTGCTCTAAGCAGTTGAAAGGAGGCGCGGGACTATAAAATACACTTCCTGGGTTGGGGAGTTGCGCAATTTTAGGACTGCACGAAGCAATGAAGTGTCACAGGGTTCGCGACAGCATGAAGGTAGTTGTGCTACTCATGGAAATAGCACGCAGGTCCACCGGAAAGTGACCGTTAAAGTCACAGTTCACAATTTAATGGTCAGATTATGACCAAATGGAGTGGGCGATAGGCATTTAAGGAAAAATTTATGGAATAGATTTTTGAAAATTTGCCACCAATCTTGCATTAATGGGTTGAATGTGGGGGGAACAATCAAATTTGAATTCAAAAAGCCTTATAAATCATAGGAAGTTGTCCAATGAAAAACACTTGGCAATTTGAAAATTTAGTTGTTGCACTATCAGGTGTGTATGGACCTTATGAATTTTGAGGCTTTGAGAACAAGTTCAATGTTTGAGAGATTGTCAAAAGAAATGCAAGACCTCCTGAATAGAATGATGTTGACACCCGAGCAAGCCACAAAGGAAATTGTGGTAGTAGAAGCCCCAGAGAGTGCTAGAGTGATAGTTAAAGTCCCTAAAACACCCAGAACACCAAGACCAAAGAAGGATACACAGAAGATTATCCCGGTGTGCATCTCACTAAGAAACCCATAGAGGACCAAGCTCACTTTGCAGGAAAAGGGGAAGGCCATTAATTTGGAGGTCGATGAGGAAGAATTTGAAGAAATCTTGGTTGATGAGGAGGACATGGAAATGGGAGGCAAAACCCAGGTGCAGACCCTATTACCAGGTTACCAGAATATGTTCCTCTGCACAAGGGTAAAGCCGAGCTTTCGAAGGACATAGACGAGAGCAAGATCTCCCTACAAAATCAGTTGCTCACAGATGACATTGTTTTTGAGGGGTCACACTTAGGGTGGGTTACTGTACTAAAGTTTGAAGATTGAGACCTTGCAAATCACAATCAATTCCTGCCGAACAACAGAAGACAGGAGGAGAAGAGGGCGGAAGACATAAGCCACCGTTTCCTGGGGTTGAGGTAGAAATAGAGCTAGAAAAAGGTGGCATAGACTCTCAGACAATGTCCACCCAACTCAACTGTCTGCACCCACAAGAGAAGGCAATGTTGCAAAAGAAAACTAAGGCTTCAAAGACATCCTTGTACCCAATCACCCTCACTGAGGGGGATTTGCACGATATCAAAGAAACGGTGAGGGATGTCACCATGGAGGCCCTCCAACAGTTCAAAGAGCACCAACAGATGGTATTGGGGGCTCTCCGCACAGAGCTGTAGGAGTTGTAGGTTTGCACTCCGCAGGCTGACAAAGTGTCCACCAGCCTCACGATCGACACTTCAGCTGCCGAGATGTTGCACACCAAGGTGACCAACATGATAGTGCTACTAGATGGGGCACTTATGATAGATAATGAGGCCGATAGGCCCACAGTTAATAGCCTGAAAGGGGTGGGATTGAACATGGCTGCGTTCCCTCGTGAGACACTCTACCTCTTGTAGGATGGAGTCACCATGGAACTTCGGGCTCGGGAGAGTCATGCTCTGTAGGTGATGAGTGAGCAGTGTATCAACATTGAGCAGTTACACCTACAACACAATGAGGCAATAGAATAGAGTAAGAAGATCATGCGGGTAGTGGAGGAAGCCTGTCAAATGGTCCCGAGTTGGACATTTAGGAAGAAGAACCAGTGGATGCACGTGTCTGCAAGTTAACCACAGGGGTGCTCAACACTCAAGAAGAGATGGCTAGGATTCAGCTGGAGCTGAACCTGCAGATTGCAGAATTGCAGTTGAAGGCTTAACCTTCAACTCCACCAAAAGTCAGGAATAGCGTACCACCGCTATTACAACAACAATAGCGGTGGTTGACAGTGTAGTGGAAGACTGCATGCACCTTTTTGAATAGTCATTCAAGGTCCTAACTACCCTACAGGAGGACACAGATGTAGATCACTTGGAGATAGAGATGTGCAAGCTACAACAAAGGTATGACGAGGTCAAAGGGAACATGCACATGATCACCCTTACACAGAGGCTTGTACAAATGCAGGAGGTAAAGGCGCTTAAGGAACAAGTGGATGCCGCTCGACATAAAGAAGCAGTCTTAAAAGCATGCCTATAGCCATGGATAGGTGCGGAATACATTATCACAAATTGCATTGAACGAAATCTCGCGACACTGTAGGCTACCCAGCAGAAGATTCAGGGTAGCAGTTTAGTGGCAATCACCAAGTAGCGAGTGGAAGAAGTCCAGTAGGCGGTCGCTCAGTGTGCTGTCGAGCTTGCGGTCATCCAGACAGAGCTGGGAGGTCTTCGTGCTAAGATCTCCACACCAACAAAGTGACTTAAGGGTGAGTCATGATGTTTATGTTGGGGACCTATTGGGCACGGGATCCCCCAAGGGATTTTTTGGGGCTAAAAGCCCATATTTTGGTCAATTTTTGTAATCCAAGTGTAAAACTCCGCATTTTGTGGTCGTGGAGCACATAGGTGTTAAAGAGTCATAGGGTTGTCCGCCCTTATTTTTGAAATGTAATTTCAGCTGTAAAAGATCTACCCATGGTCCACAGACCATGAGATTGTATAAAAATAGCTAAGCTCTAAGTAGATAGAGAGATCAAACATGTAAGAACGTGATAACTCTAAGAAGAAGTCTAAGTTCAGGTCGTAGCATAGGTAGAGGCTCTATATCTGAGTGTGTAGAGGCCTAGAAGTCTGCAAATGAGTGTGTAGACCCCTACAGCTGAGTGCACAGGGCGGGTCGAGTCGGTAATAGTCTGGAATTATCAATACAAGAGAAGTATTCTACAATTTCTGTGTCTTTATTTCCTGTTATGCATCTTGTTAGGTTGGGTATGAATTCCACTTATAATGCTTATATGATGCATGCATGTATGTAAATGTGTTGGTTAAGTGAAAGCAAGTAAGAACATCTATTTATGCAAAGCTAACTAATATCGATTAATAAGATAAGTAAGACACAACCTAGTTTGGGAGATATCGTAGATAGCTGCCTTAGCAGCACTAAAGTCCCTGAGCTGCACATTAGGGCTACATGAAAGCCAATTGTACCCTTTTGTGAAGGTACAAAAGGGTGGAACAAAGGGATAAGAAACCTGCATGAAGGCGGGTATAGCTAGAATAAACCGACATCAAAACCATCTCAAGCGTGCAAAAACTTGGTTCCAACATCCCCCCATACTGCTTCGGGTGAGACTTCAGTCCACGCTCCGAGGGTTGATGCTGAAAGGGCCAGTAGTGTAGGGATTTGTTTTGCTAAGTAAAATTGAACCTGGGTTAGGCCCCCTCAATCCAATATAGGCATCTGCAATTTCCAACCAGGGTCTTCCTAGAATCAAGGGGTGGCCACCAGTTGGGGACTGTGTTTGCAACACTAGGAAATCTACAAGCTAATGCCATGAATCAACTGAGATTGTAATGTCTTCTAACTTTCCTACCGGTTTGACTGTAGATCTATCTGCTAATTCTAACACAGTAGGTGTATGTTTGAGGTTTCTAGGAACTAATGTATGCATAGCCTTAGCAGTCATGACATTTATAGTGGCACCCAAATCTACTAGTACATTCGTAATTTCCACTCCATTAATTTGTACAGTTAGAATTGGGTTCCTTGGATCCCCATATTTCGTAGGCATAGCCTTTCCTAGCATTAAATCTAATAACTCTCCCATCACATGAATAGTAAGTGGGTCCCTTTATCTCTTTCTAGGATTTTTAGCACAATATTCCCTAAGAGTTTTTGCATATATAGGTACATCCCCCATAGCTTGTAATAGGGGAATCTTAACAAACAGATTTTGTAACTCCCCTAAAAATTCAAACTTAGCTTGAGGGATCTATTTACTCAAGGCTAACCTTTCAAGATAGGGCGCATCACCTTGGTGTTCTTGAGTAATTAGTAGTTGAGGAGGTGTTTGATTATTACTAGCTTGGTTTATTTCTCTTCAACTGTTTTTGGCTCTTTAACCTCACCGTTAATTTGTGCAATAATAATAGGTGAGGGATGAGCATCTAATACTTGCCAAGATCTCAAGTTCATCTCATAAAGTTCTACGATAGAGATACTGTAGGAAGGCAGGTTGAGGGTGTCAGCTTTCTGAGCCCCTTTGTTGTTAGGATTCGGATTGGGTTGGGTAGGAAGTTGAGGGTGAATAGGAGGATTACCAGGAGGTATGTTAGAGGGCAACTAAAGTTGTTGATGTGGTATCAATTAGGGAAACTGTCCAGGAGGAGAGGGTCTAGTCAGCTCAGAGCCCATGGAGAATTCCAACTAGTTTGAGGAGCCCACTGTTTCCAGGGTGGAATCTAATATTGAGGCCACATAGGTGAATAAGGCATTGAATGAGGACCCATATTAAAATTGTTAAAATACTGAGATGGATCCTAAAACATACTTTGATTTAGGGTTGGTGGCCGAGGTTTCCATGGCTTTTTGGATCCCATGAAGTATAGCTGATCCACCTCTTCGCCTGTCCCTTGAAATACTGCCTTCAATCTTAGCAAGGAGGTCAAGAACTTGTTGCATCACTTAGCTCATAGATTGCACATTCTTCCACAGATTTCAATGGACATTCTCTAGGTGGATGTTTCTTTTTGCACTTTGGGAAAAATAGAGCCATAGTCTTTTCCAATTCCATCTGTTTCTATTTTACTTGCAGTGTGTCCATATGTGCAGATAGGGTACTCAAGGTATCAGTCCTTATGTTTTCTAGTAGGTTTCCAATTTCTGCTTTTGTGACACCTCCACTAGATACTTTTGTTGACCAAATTCCTTTTTTATTCCTTGCAACTCCCATCAAACACTGGATGCATAGCTCACAGATGGTATCAAAATCCTCTTTTGATATATATCCCTTTCCTACTATGTTTAACAGTTCTAGAGAGCCTTCTCGAAAAGCCTGGAGAAGGATAATTTTCAAAATTTCCTTATTGAGGTTAGAATGACCTAACCTCTGTAGTGTGTACTTAAAACTTTCCACACAATCCTCCATATTCTCGTCTTCCTTCTCCATGAACTTAAAAATCTCTTCCTTAATATCCCGGGATTTGCAGTAATCCTGATACTTCCCCAGAAAAGGGTTTTTCATATCTTTCCATGTGGAGATAGTCTTTCCTCCTAGACCCATAAACCATCGCAAGGCTATTCCTTTTAATGTAGCAGGGAATATTTTATTTTTTTTTCATCGGTTATGTAGTCATATCCCTGACACACAATATCAAATTCAAAAAGGAACATGTCATGGTCTTCAAAAGTTAGCTTATGAAAGCTAGGTAAAGCTTCCAAAGGAATGGGCTTCTTTGGTGCATCAGTCCCAAGATCCCCAATTGGGAAGTCAATAGTAGAGGTTTTGGGTGCCATAAATATTCTCCAATAATCACCAGGAAGTTCAGTAGGTTTTGCAGGGAATGATCGATGGGGTCTTATCACTGAGGTTTGAGCAGCCTTAACAACACTCCCCTATCCTGTGGTGATAATAATACCCTTACAAATTCTTCCTCCCTACCACAATGGCTTAATTCCTTAGACCCCTTTCTTGCAACTTCTTCTTCCCTACTGGAATGGGCTAGTTCCTGAGATCTTCTCCTTACAACTTCTTCTTCCTCTGTTACTAGCAGCAGTATCCCTCCATCAGGTACGTTGTTGCATACTTCTTCTGCTGTTGGAAGGGTTTGATGTGTTAAGTCAATAAGATGTATTGCAAATAACACTCGTTGTTAAACATATTGTCCCTTTGATTTCGTTCGAGTCCTCACCCTCACAGTAGCACGAGACAATGCCTCTGATTAAGCTCTTGTGATGATTTGTTGGATGTAACTGTTCCTTCCCAAATCCTGTCCTCCTTTCTTCTGGACTTTTCCTCTACCCCTTTTCTTTGAATATTTGTTCATGAAAATTGGTAAGAGAGAAACATCCAAATTAAATCACTATGCTCAGGACCTAGAGTAGGGTTTTAAAAGACCATTCCTTCCCCAGGACGAGAGGTTGGGTTTTAACATACAAGAAAAGAAAACGGTTGAAAGGAAATCTAAGACTCGAGACCAGGAGAGGGGTGTCAAAATACCATTCCCTCCTAGGGATGAGAGATTAGACAAGAAACGAAAACAACTGAAATGAAATCTAAGACTCAAGACCTGGAGCAAGGTGTTAAAAGACCATTCCCTCCCCAGGACAAGAGATTGGGTTTTAACAACTCAGGAAAATTTAGAACAATCAACCAAAACAAGGTGACTCGGGCCCAAAAACAATAAAAAGAAACAAAAATCAAAATACTAAGCTCGGGACTTAGATAAGGGTAGCACTTCCCTCCCTAAGATGAAATATTGATCCTTTGGTCAATGCAGATCATGTCTTGCACCTTCTTAGCCTTCCGCAACAATGGTGCCAAAATGTTGGTGTTTGAGTATGAATAAACTATTCCACCTTTTTTCCACATTAATTTATCAATCCAGGTGCATAAATTTTTCAAGGTAATGCACAAGGTATATGCAGGGGCAAGGTTACAATCTAACATAAACAGTGGATTCACAACTAAAGAATCAAAGCATTGTTGTAACAGTAATTAGAAATAAATAGCAGAACATAAAAAGGCATTCACAACAATTATTTAAAGAGTTGTAATAGCAATAAGAAATTATCATACAAGAGAAGAAACAACACACATAAAGACAATATGAAGCACCTGATTAGAAGAGCAGGCCCATTGTTGGGAGAGCCCATCCTGATTGATGACATGTTGATACGGAGAATCACAAAGTTGCTCTATCAAGGTGAGAACCCCACAGACGCTTTTGTGGGGAAGTCACTTGAGAAAGAGTTGGCAGACCAGATGAAGAGTGACTTCAGGTTGATTAAAAAGTCTAGTGAATATGCCATCAATTCAATCACAGATGAAGTTGTGCAGTTTGTTGCGCAAATGTATGAAATATCATGAGAAAGTGTCATGTAGATGAAGTGTCGCACTAGTGGTACCCTTGGATGTGCAGTGCAGCGAGGGGGCTCAGTTCAACTGGGAAGGCTACCTATGCCAAGAATTCCTCGAATATCGTCGCGAAGTGTAGGAGGAGGGAGAAGAATTCCACTACGCGGGCTCTTATTATTGATCACACTGATAGCTTGGAGGATGTCGGATGATTCATAGTTCCCCACTGTGGATCCATATTTTTGTGAGGCTGCAAAATTTGCCTCATTGTGGGAAACAAAATACCCTACCCGCATTATAGAAAATAAGATGTTCTAGGTGTTATTCGAAATGGATCTGCTAATGGTGATCAACTAGAAGCCAAGGTTGTCACTGAGTCTATTCAAGGAATATTGGTGCATCGTTGACTTCAAGGATGATTTCCAACATGTGTATATCCGTGTGAGGCATGATTTGATGAAGACTTGGATGACATTGCCATTTTTATCAATGAAGAAGATATCACCTAGTTATTCCTTTAGTGGTCAACTGACTGGCTCATTTCGATAGAAGTTGTAGCATGCACAGAAGGAACTAGTAAAGATGTGATGAAGGAAAACAAGAAGGTGATGCCAAAGGTCACCATTGATGTAAACAAAATTACCATGTAGGAAAGAGAGAATGAGTAAGAAGAATAACAACACACAGAAGAACCTGATCAGGGTGGTGAAGACCCCTATGTAGTCTTGGAGGATGTTGATTTTCCATTTATTCTAAAGAGATGGAAGAATACAAGTGAGTGAGGCACATGTAAAATGAAGAAATATGATTAGTACGCTAGCACAGAGGCCATGGACCTCATTGAGGGAGACCTCGATGAAATTGGATACACCATATGAGTTGCGATGGAGGAGATTTGGGAAAACATCGAGGATTAGTACAAAGTCATGCTGAGAGAGGTCCAAAAGGGCCTCAAAGCATTGTAGGTTTAGGGGAGCCAAGTTCAAGCGAGCTTGGTTTAAGTGATCGAATCTCAAGTGAGTGTGGTACCAATGACATCAAGCAATGTGCAGTCAGTACTCACTTTAGAGCATCACATTGTACCTCTTTCGAATGGATCTTTAAAAACGAATAATGTCGAATATAGGGAGAGCACACAACCACTTAAGAATGTCAGTATTAACCTCGCAAAACTCCCTCTACACACATTGCATGAGCTCCACCAGGGTGTAGCAGATGAACTTAAGGTGCGAGAGCAATAGAGTCTCATTGTGGTCAAAGATGTGAAGGTCACTAGTTATTAGATGTGCGATGAAAATCACAAATCTCTCCAAGATCATGATGAGGCAGCTGCACGAAGGAAGCAACTGGAGAAGGCGATTTCTAGAGTATGTAGTGAGCTTCCAAAGCTCCAAATTGAGTTTGAGATCACTTCAAAAGATAAAGTGCAATAGCTAGTAGATGTATTATGAGAGTGGAAGGTGCAAGTGGATATGGTCCGTTTTGATTTGTAGATGAAAATCACTGAGCTAAAATTGAAGTTGCAACCCACCACACCAACTAAGATCTGAGAGAAGCATGAGGCTGCCATCAAAATGGACATTGAAAAGATTGATATAGCAGTCAAGGATTGTAGCCAACTATTCGAAGAAATGGTAAAACTATGGGCCTCACTGTAGGAGGACCCACAGGTGAAAAATATTGAAGTAGCAATCTGGGATAAGCAACTACAGTACAATGAGATCAAGGAAACGACATGCACCATAGCACCTATGCAATAGTTTTGCTCGATTGAAAGAAGGGAAATCCCCGCAAGAAGGGATCGAGTAGCTACGAAAGAAGACGCATATTATCACTACGCAAATGTAGCCTTGGGAAGAAGAGGCATGTAATCTCTCACAAACTATGGAAGGTAAGCTCAAAAATATGCAAAAAACGCAATGGACAATCAGCTTAGTAGCAGAAGGACCAACTACAAAAAAATTGGTCAAGGAAGTTTGGCAGGCAGCAGCACAATGCACGGGGGTGCTTCACCTAGTCAATTCTTCGTTCAACAACCTCGAAGCAAAGATACAAAGCATACCAGTGGAGTGAACCGAGGATGAGTCACATATTTGTGTTGGGGGCCTATTGGGACAAGGTTCCTTAGGTCCAATTTCCACTACATTTTGTAAGAGCCTCTGCATTTTAAGGAACGGAGCACACAATGCTTAGGTCATTAGGAGTCAAGGGCTTTTAGTAAGGTCAAAGCCCCTTAGTTTGGGTATTGTTTTGAGCTCCGCCCATGGTTTGTTACCATGGTATTGTAATAGGAAAAATAATATAAAGGGATGTCTTAGCCTGTCTAAGGAAATATATAGTATGTTATGAGTGATAGTTTTCTTTAGATTCTATAATCTTTTGTATTCAAGCGAAGGGGAAGGCTCCTATTTTTGTGTGTGGGGAGACCTCGATAAGTCTACAGCCATGTGCACAGGGTCAAAAGCTTGTATTATTGAAGAATTAATGTAATAAAAGATAATTTTGAAACATATTTATGTTCTTCCATCTACTTTACAGTTTATGTATTTATGTATGCTTATGTTTCACTATCGCTTATCTTATCTGTAATTGCATCATGAAGACCTAAATGTCTTACATTGAATAAGGAATGCTGAAGTAGTTAAGCGGAGCTTATAAAATTGTTAAGTAAGGAAACGGTGTACAACTTGGCTTATAAAAGTTATTGGTTTGTGAAGGTTGGATTGAGCCTTAGATTAAGAGCAACCCTATAGCCACACTCATACCCCTCTAGGTGCATAAACCTGGTTCCAGCATCCCCCCATATTACCTTGGGTGATACTCTGATCTACACTGTGTAGGTCGTTGCTAAAAGGGCCATAATATAGGGTTTTTTTGGTTAGCACAACCTAACTTCAAACCTAGGTCTAAGCCCCCGAAGCTAACACTATTTTCCAATGCTCATTCTCTGGTTTTGGCATTAAATTTCTCTATACTCGCTCTGCATGTGTAATGTCTGGTCTAGTACATACCATTGCATACATTAGGCTACTGACTACATGGGACATGTCCTCTTCCTCTTCTTGTGTCTTGGGACACTATCTAGTAGATAAATTTACACCTACAAGCATAGAGGGTTTCTTACCATTACATACCTCATTTGGAGTGTCATCCTCCAAAGCTAATGAAGGTAATCTATTAACGAGATAACATGTAGTCTCCACCACCTCTTCCCATAATTCTTTTCCTGACCCGACACCATTGAGCATGCTTCCTTCCTTTTCCATCAATGTCCTTTCATTCTTTCGGCAACTCTGTTTTGCTGAGGTGTGTATGGAGTAGTCTTATGTTGTGTTATACCACACTTCTTACATAACTCTTCAAATTCCTTCTTGTAGAACTCTTCACCATTAGTTGTCCTCAACACCTTTATCTTCTTCTTTGTGTGGTTTTCCACCAGAGCCTTAAATTCTTTAAACCTATCAAAGGCTTTATATTTCTTCCTGAGGAAATATATCCATGTATTCCTTGAGAATTTATCTACAAATGATACATAGTACATACACTTAGCCATTGATGGAACCCACACAAGTCCAAACACATCACAATGCACAAACTCTAATATCCCTTTCTCCCTAATAGCACCAGAAGGGAAACTCACCCGATTCAGCTTCCCATATACACAATGCTCACAAAAATCGAAATCCAAAGAGAAATTAGACATACCTTCTACCATACTATTACCATGAAGTATTCAAAGAACCTTTCTCCAATACATCCAAGCCTTTGATGCTATAGCATGGTCTTTTCTATAAAGACCACTACACTTTTTACTCCACTTTCATGAACCATAGAAATGTTGCACCCATCAATAAAAGTGTTACCGAGAAGCTTTTACAGAGTTCCAAATTGAACTCCCCACATCAATACCAATTATCCCCAAACCATCTTACAGGTATCTTTCTCGAACATTGTTTATACACCCGCATCATCCTTCTTGATTACATAAATCAATTTTATGGCTAATGTAGGAATATGAAGGACACCCGTAAGTGTTCTAACCCTTCCACCTTGAAACTTCAACCTGAATTTTCCATGTTTGATGATTCTACCCTTCCTATCATCCCCTAAGAAGACATCACCAGCATCATATTTGTCATACTCGCAGAACCACTCCCTATGGGGAGTGAACTAAAAGGATGCACCTAAGTCAATCAACCATGCCTCATGATCTACATGTGTACTTGAAGAAGAAGTCAAGTACTGACATCCCTACCTTCATCTGAGGTGATTTTCACCTCTATAGAAAGAGTATCATCAGATCTCTTTCCTTTCTTAGGTGCTTTAGATCTACAATCTTTTTTGAAGTGCCCTTCCTTTCCACCTTTCTAGCACACCTTTATAGGTTTTCCTTGAGATTTAGATCTCCCTCCATATTTAGATGTCCCACTAGATGACTTATTTTTGTTTTTGTTCTTGGACTATCCTTGTATGGACAAGGCATCTCCATTTTGGCCCTCCATATTTTTTTGTCTCATATTCTCCGACAACAAGGATGAGACTATTTCATGAAAATTTAAGGTAGTTGTATTGTTACCTATTACAATAACTAGAATATCCCATGAATTTGCTAAAGAGCACAACAAACTAATGCACTTATCTTCATCTAAAATTTTAATATTAATTGATAACAACTAGCTTACCACAGTATTAAAGGAATTCAAATGCAATTTTTTCCGTAGGAATAGTTTGTTAACAAGAGACATAGATTGCTACAAAGTCCTTAACTTTTCCCACAAAGCCTTCATCATAGGTTCCCCTTATACATTCAAAAATATTGAATCTAAGATACACAATCATATTGATCTCTTTTCTTTCCGATACAACTTCATCCACTCTTCATTTGACATTGTCATTGGTTTAGTACCAGGATCTACCACGATCCCATGATCTTTATCCACTAGCAAATCCTCCATCTTGAGTTTCCACAACTCAAGACTCAGACCATTAAATTTCTCGATCTCTATCTTTCCAGTGCTCACCATATTCTTTCACCCCAAGAATCGATACCATAGATATCCCATTAAACAAGGTCTACCACAAGCCTAAGAAAAACCCCTCAAAAGAAAAAACGTCCCCTTGAAGCCAAAATAGCTCTGATACAAAATTTAGGTTTTAAACTTGTACAGAAATTAACAACAGATGAATTCTAAAAAATAGAAAATAAACAATGATACCAATATAAAACAAATACGCAGAAATTTTCCCTTGGATCCAAAAACTGGGACTACCAGACTGATTTTTCATTATGTTCCTTTCAATGTTACAATACATATATGTACATGTTGAAGAATTCATAAACCCTTATCCATTAACCCTCGATTAGAACATAGCTGTAGTTCCATTGAATGGATCTACAAAGAACCATGGCTAGAAAATGATCATTCCCAAAACCATGTGAAAAACCCATGCACAAAACCTGTTATCACTAAAACATTGATCATCTAGCCTAATTTACTAGATGAATTGAAGTAGACCATGTAAAGCCAATTTTACCATAGTAAAATTGCTTTCCTTGTGAGAAATTACTTAATAAACCACCTTTGTTAAGTAATGTATAGTTACACGCATGAATAATAATTAAATAAATTATTATTTATTTGATTTTCTTCTAGGAATAATTAATTAAACCATTGTTCAATTATTATTCCTTGTCATATTTGACCCAATCATGAAAAATAAATAGATAAATCATTAATTGTCTTATTCTTCTTTAAGAATAATTAATTAATCACTAATTCCTTGAGATGATACATAAATCATTTATTTATTTATTATTGCTAAATAAAAATTTACATATTTTTTCCCTCCTAAACAAATATAATAAAATATTCCAGGTGGTTATTCCAAGAATGGGATCAATAATATTTTATTATTGCTCATTATTTGAGGATAACTCAATGTTTTGTTATAAATAGAAGGTTTTTCCATTCATTATTCACTTTTTATTATTTTCATTGTTGCACTCACTATTGTAACTCTGGTTATTTTCATTGTGACGCACCATACTTTTGCTAGGTTTACATGTTATAGAGGAGAGAGACTCTACAGAAGCTGAAGACGTTTGAGGATAGCCAAGAACCCATCCCATAGAGGGGAACTGGTAACAATTATTTGTTCCCTTCACAGGCATTATAATAAAACTATTCTTTGTATATTTGGTTTCCATTGGACGATTGGAGCTATTACTCTTTTTTTTGTTGTTTAACTATGATTGTAGCATAGATCTAGAGTTTGGAAAGTTTTGTTTCTATCAGTTGTTGTAGGTCTACAATGTTTAGCAACCATTTATATTGTTGAGATTGTTTGTCATCCACAATCTTATGTGGGTTCTTTTTGTACATCTTTGAGAAGAAAACACTACAAAAAAATTGGAGACTCCAATGGGGATAGTTCCGATTCATAAACGTGGGTCTCCAATACCAAATTGGTGAATCCGTTGGGTTTATACTTTAGATCCAGAAACCTGGGTGACCTTCAGTTTTCAGCTTAGGGTCTCTTATTTTTTCAACTATACTAATGTTTCCTAATTTCTTAACCCTAGATTTATTAAATTTCTAGCTTTTGCAAGCTTTCTGGTCATTTACGTAGGTCACTGGAACTAGCCATGACAAAGGCAACACGTTTTTCCAAGATTTGCCGACCGGGATCCACGAAGAAGAAATCACACTTTTTGGCCCAAAAAATGCGATCTGGAAGCCAGAGCGCACTTATCAACCTAAAAAGTGTGATCCCTATAGGAAAACATGTCATTACCTACGATTTCTGGGTTCTGTAGAAAGTTGTCTGCTAGGTTTTTTGACCTCTGTCTCATCCCGCTTAGGCCTTGATCCACTCTAATTTACTCGTTGAAGTTGAATTTAGCCTCCCCTAGCACTTCTAATACGCTTCCACCTTTTTAGGAGGAGTTTAGCTGAGTGAGCATTTTGAGTTTTTGCAATGCTTTTAGCCACATTTTGTAGATATGTACCCTTCTTTTTCAGATCTATTGAGATAGGTTGCTACCATCCATAGGCCCTTAGGATCCCATAGTTTCCCTAGGTGTTTCACTCGTGTCCTTATCTTTTTGCATCGATCTTCCTCTCTGGTTTTATGTTGTTACTGCACCACTTTCCAACAGCTTAGTGTCACTTGATCCCAGTCACACTGACATTTAGCTCTCTTGACCATTTTATTGTATTTTCCATTGATTTAGCCACCGACTAGCATAGTGTTTGCAAACCCAGTTTGGGTAGGGTTTAGCTAATTTTTTTGTTTTTCATTTTCCGTTATTAATTTCAGTTTATTTTCAGCAAGTTTTTTTCTTTTTTTACAAACATGATCTGGGCTTAATCAATTAATAAAATTTCACACACAAGCACACCTTAAGCGAAGGGCACTTGGTTTACACCACCAAGCCAAGAATTAACATAAGAAATTTATCTCCTCTCATTGAGACAAAGGCATATTGTTGATCTCCCTTCACCATTTCCGTGTCACGTGTGTCCTATCACGATTGTGCCACCAAGGCATTTGTCACGGAGACTATTAGGTCTTCTCCCCTAGTTTCCTCTTGGGCATATTACCCCTCCTTGCCGGGTTTGATTTCATAGCCCTCTAAGTCCCAAGATCGACTCTTATCCTCATTCTTCTGATTTTGAGCCTCCTTCACCGTATATTGTCACCATGTCTAGACCCAAAGTTGGTGCAGGAACCCAGCCTGGTGTTGGCTCTGGTTCTATCCTAATGGTCACATCAAGCAGAACAGTCTAAGGAATCGTTCCAACAACCCCCATGCTCCCCTTTATGGCTAGGTTAAGTCTACCGGATTTTAACCAGTTGATAAATAACCCCATACACCATGATGCTGGTTGGCCTCTATGCTGACTAAGCTTCCCTCAAACACCCTATGGTTTGGTGGTAATTCTGAAGAGGATCCTACCAACCATGTTCGATCCTTCCACATGTGGTGTTCGTCCAACTCCATAACCGATGACTCCATTCGTCTTCGGCTATTCCAACACACACTCACTGGAGACACTGCAAAATGGAATGTAGACTACCCCTCCGCATCTCATTCTGTTTTTGCGACACTTGCTAAAGTGTTCCTCTCATATTTCCAGTTACCTCTCCGGTATGACACTAATGTGGAGCTATTGACCACATTCCGTCATTCCTCTGTCACTCACCTTTCTAACCATGTTAAAGAGTGGCGTCGAAGAAGGAGCACATATCATGCCCCGCCTTTCAAAGACCCTATCTATCTAGATTGGTTTCTCAGGAGCCTTTTATCTCCCATAGGAAAAGATGTCATGTCCCATTTTCCTCATATTGAGGAAGAAGCTCTCTAAACTGCTCTAAGATATTATCTGATTTATGCACAATCTGGTTATTTCTATACCGTCATTCCTGACCTCCCTTATCTTGGAAGTGCCAATGCACTGGGGGCATCTCACATCGCTGACAGTATCATTGGATTTTTTTCACACTCTTCGCCATATACTCAGAAAAATTATGGCTACCAACAGGAAGGTAGAAGCTTCTTCAACACTTATGCCCCTCCTGCTAGCAACATATTTTCAAGACCCCAACCCGTCGACGAAACTATTGCTCCTCCATATGCACATCCTAGCGCTCTAGCACCTCAAGCATTAGTGTCGCAATCTCCCATGCATCCTTAGCCCCAACAACCACCACCACCTCAAGTTCAAGTGTTTGTGTAGAAGAGTGTGACCAATCCTCAAAATTTGAAGAAAAAGAATAAGGGGAAGGGTAACAAGGGTAACTAGGGTAATGAAGGTTACAAACCTAGTGAACCCCAAGGGAACCAGCCTAACACCAACAACCAACAACAAGGCGACTAGCCCAAGAAGAACAGTGCTATTCATACGAAAAAGCCTTGCGCATGTTGTGGTGTACATGGTCATTATACAAATGAGTGTCCTCTCTTACCCCAAATGTGCCAAATGTGGGAAGCTCAGGTAGCTTTTAAAGGTCAACAATCGCCTCAGAATTGTTGGGTTGTGTTATATTCTTTCCACAACTAACATACATAGTGAACTAGGGGGTTAGAGAGGGGGCGGAGCCCCCCCTTCGTTTCGTCGATTGCGCAACTGGGGGGTCACAGGGGGGGTGGCAGCCCCCCTTGTCTAGGGGTTTGATGGGGGCGGGTAGCCCCTCTTACAGGGTCCGGGGTAGTGGCCTGGGAAATTTTTTTTGGGACCCTATATTAGGTTGGGCGAACCTACCTATGTTTTTTTGGTCCATGGTTTTGGACACGATGGTTTTCAGTCCATGGTATTGGATGCTTTGGCATGAATAAATATGTATTGTAACATTGAAAGGAACATAATAAGAAATCAAGATGGTAGTCCTGGTTTTGGGATCTAGGGGAAAATCTCTGTATATATGTGTTTTATGTGTTATGCTCTCGCATTGTTTATTTTCTTTGTTTTAGAATTCGTATGTAGGTAATTTCTGTATGGGGTTAAAACCTAAATTTGGTATCAAAGCTGTTTTGGCTTCAAGGGGATTCCTTTGTTGCTGAGGGTTTTCACTCAGGCCTGTGGTAGACCCTGTTCAATGGGAGATCTGCAAGATCGATTCTGGTGGTGAAAGAAGATGGCGAGCAGTGGAAAGATAGAGATTGAGAAATTTAATGGTTAGAGTTTTGAGTTGTGGAAACTCAATATGGAGGATTTGTTGGTGGATAAAGATCCGTTTATCACAGTAGATCTGGGTACTAAACCAACGGGAGTGCTCGATGAAGAATGGAAGAAGTTGGACTAGAAGGAAAAGAGTACAATATGATTGTGTGTCTCAAATTCACTATTTCTGAATGCATCAGGGGAAGCTACGGCAAAGGCTTTGTGGGACAATTTAGGGACATTGTACCAATCTAAGCCTCTGGTGAATAAACTGTTCCTACGGAAAAAGTTGTATAACCTGAGGATGAAAGATGGAGACTCGGTGATAGAGAATCTGAACACATTTAATACTGTGGTAAGTCAGTTAGCATCTGTTGATATTAAAATTTCAGATGAAGATAAGTGCATCAGTTTTTTGTGCTTTCTACCAGATTCATGGGATAGTCTGGTTATTGCAATAGGTAGCAATGCAACTGCCTTGCATTTTGATGAAATAGTCTCATCTTTGCTGATGGAGGAGATGAGATGGAAAAATATATAGAGCTAGAATGGTGATGCCTTGTTTGTATGAGGACGGTCCCAGAACAGAAACAAAAATAAGTCATCAAGTGGGAGATCTAAATCTAGAGGGAGATCTAAATATCCAGGAAAACTTGTAAAGGTGGTGTGTAGGAAATGTGGAAAGGAAGGGCACTACAAAAGGGATTGTAAATCTAAAGCTCCTGATAAAGGAAAGGGATTTGATGATGCTCCTTCTACAGAGGTGAAAACCACCTCAAATGATGGTGGGGATGTGTACTTGGCTTCTTCAAGTACACATATAGATCATGAGGCATGGTTGATTGACTCAGGTGCATCCTTTCACTTCACTCCCCATAGAGAGTGGTTCTACGAGTATGATAAATACGATGGTGTTGATGTCTTCTTAGTGGACGATAGGAAGGCTAGAATCATTGGTTGTGGAAAAGTAAAGTTGAAGTTGCAAGGTGGAAGGGTTAGAACATTGCCGAGAGTTATGCATATTTCTGCATTAGCCAGAAATCTAATTTCTATAAGCAAGTTGGATGATGCAGGTGTAAAAACAATGTTTGAGAAGGTTACCTGCAAGATGGTTCGAAGAGCACTGGTATTGATGCAGGAGTTCAAACTGGAACTCTGTACAAGCTACAAGGTAGCACTATTATTGATGGGTGCAATAGTTTTGTGGTTCCTGAAAGTGGAGCAGAAAATCTAGTGGTCTCTGGAGAGAAGACCATGCTGTGGCATCAAAGGCTTGGACATATTGGAGAGAAGGGCCTTCGAATACTTCATGGTAAAGGTATGGTAGAAGGTATGAGTAATATCTCTCTGGATTTTTATTTCTATGAAAATTGTGTATATGGGAAGCAGAATTGGGTGAGTTTCCCCTCTGGTGGTAAGAGGGCGAAACATATATTAGAGCTTGTGCGCAGTGATGTGTTTGAACCTGTGAAGGTTCCATCACTGGGTATGTCTGTGTACTATGTATCATTTATAAATTACTTCTCAAGGAATGCATGGATATATTTCCTTAAGAAGAAATCTGAAGTCGTTGATAGGTTTAAATAGTTTAAGGCTCTAGTGGAAAACTAGAAAGAGAAGAAGATAAAGGTGTTGAGGATAGATAACGATGGAGAGTTTTGTAGTAAGGAATTTGAATAATTCTATAAGAAGTGTGGTATAGCATGGCATAAGACTCCTCCATATACACCTCAGAAAAATGGAGTTGCAGAAAGAATGAACAAGATGTTGATGGAAAGGGAAAGAAGCATGCTCAGTGGTGTCGGGTTAGGACAAGAATTTTGGGCAGAGGCGGTTGAGACAGCATGCTACCTGGTCAACAGATCACCTTCATCAGCGTTGGAGGATAAGACTCCACAAGAGGTATGGATTGGTAAGAAGCCCTCTCTTTCACATTTGAGGGTATTTGGATGTGATGCATATGTACATGTTCCAAAGGAGAAACGAACCAAGTTGGATAGTAAATCTGAAAAGTGCATCTTTATTGGGTATAAGGATGGTTTAAAGGGTTATAAGCTTTGGAACCCATCAACAAGGAAGGTTGTGTACAGCCAAGATGTGGTGTTCAGAGAGGTGGAAGACGTTATTAAACATGAATTCCAACCAAAGGAACCTGAGAAGATAGAGTTTGAGCTAAATGAGGAGGAATTAGACTCTACAGTAGAGGAGGAATTAGAAGATGAAGAGCCACAAACTTCGTGTGTAAGAAGATCAGTTTGAGAAAGAAGGCAGCTAAAAAGGTATAGTCCATCTACTTTCTATTCAAATTTTTCTTTATCTATTACTAATGATGATCCTAGAACCATGAAGGAAGCGGTAGATTCAAAGGATGGAAAACTCTGGAAAGAGGCCATGGTTGATGAAATGGCATCTTTGCACAAAAATGAGGCTTGGGATCTGGTGGAGTTGCCAGCTGGAAGGAAACCCATTGGCAGCAAATGGGTGTTCAAAAAGAAGACAAATGCAGAAGGAAAGGTGGAGAAATACAAAGCTCGGTTGGTAGCAAAAGGTTATTCCCAGGTGTCGGGAATTGATTTTGGTGATATTTTTTCTCCTGTTGCCAAGGCAACTTCTATTAGATTACTTTTATCTGTTGCTGCTGCTTTTGATTTTGAGGTAGAACATATGGATGTGAAGACAACATTTCTTCATGGGGATCTGGAAGAGGAGATCTACATGAAGTAACCTAAAGGCTTTGTGGTGAAGGGTAAGAAAGAACTAGTATGCAAGTTAAAGAAGTCTCTGTATGGGTTAAAACAGTCACCAAGGATGTGGTATCAGAAATTTGATACATTTATGTGGGGACTTGGCTTCACCAAAAGCAAAGTAGATCACTGTGTGTATTTTAAATTAATTGGTGACTGTGTTATTTATCTGGTCTTGTATGTGGATGATATGTTGTTGGTTGGAAATGACAAAGAAATTATCTAGGATTTGAAGACCCAATTGTCCTTCAAATTCGACATGAAAGATCTTGGTGCTGCAAATTATATGTCGGGGATGGAAATTAAAAGAGATCAGTCAAAGAGGAAGCTCTAGTTAAACCAGAGGAATTATGTTGAGACAACGTGGCAGAGGTTTAATATGCAGGATAATAAACCGGTGAAGGTTCCTATTCCTGTAGGTGTAAAGTTATCAGTTGAACAGTGTCCCAAGACACAAGAAGAGGAAGAGGATATGTCCCTATCCCATGTTCCATATGCAAGTGCAGTTGGTAGCCTGATGTATGCAATGGTCTGTACTAGACCAGAAATTGCACATACAATGGCAGTATTGAGTAGGTTTATGTCAAAACCAGGGAAGGAGCACTGGACAGCAATGAAGCGAGTTTTCAGGTATTTTCATGGCACAAGTGATTATGGTTTGTACTACCAAGGAAGACCAGGATTGGATAGAGTGTTGGATATTCATGGCTTTTTTGATGTAGACTGGGCTGGAGATTTGGATCAAAGAAGATCTACATGTGGGTATGTATTTAACCTATTTGGAGGTGCAGTTAGTTGGATGAGTAAGAAACAATCTGTAGTGGTACTATCAACTACAGAGGAAAAATACATGGCAACCACTCATGTAAGCAAGGAAGCAGTTTGGTTGCAGAGATTGTGTTCAAGTATGGGGTTAATACAAGGAGCTATAAGGATAGACTGTGACAGCCAAATTGCAATTTTCTTAGCAAAGAACCCTGCTTATCATTCAAAGACAAAGCACATTGATGTTCAGTATCAATTTGTGAGGGATATGATAGAAGACAAAAAGGTGTTGTTGGTAAAGGTGGACACTTTGAAGAATACTGCAGATGCATTGACAAAATCTGTGAGCTCTGAGAAGTTCTCTTGGTGTCGAGAAACAATGGGCATTTTAGGGCTGGAAAAATGACTAAGCTCTCTTGTGGCCCCCTATGGAAAGAAAACAATGAGTGGGAGAATGTTGGGTTGTGTTATATTCTTTCCATGACTAACCTACGTAGTGAAGCAGGGGTTAGAGGGGGGGTCGAGCCCCCCCTTCGTTGCGCCGATTATGCAGCGGGGGGTCATAGGGGGTTTGAGTGGGGTGGGTAGCACTCCTCTACGGGGTCTGGGGCAGCACCCTGGGAAAAACGTTTTTGGATGCTATATTAGGTTGGGTGAACCTACCTCTGGTTTTTCGGTCCATGGTTTTGGACACGATGGTTTTTGGTCCATGGTATTGGATGCTTCGGAATGTATAAATATGTATTGTAACATTGAAAGGAACATAATGAAAAATCAAGTTGGTAGTCTTGGTTTTGTGATCCAGTGGAAAACCTTTGTGTATGTTTTTTATGTGTTATGCTCTCGCATTGTTATTTTCTGTGTTTTAGAATTCGTATGCAGGTAATTTCTGTATGGGGTTAAAACCTACAATAATCCTCTGCCATCTCAACTGGAAGTGCTCACAAATCCTTTCCCTCAACAAGCATTTGTTGTTGCTCAAACTCAACCTGGTCAAGTAGCCCATCACGCCCAACCTTTTGGTCATGGTGACTACCAGATCCTTATGATGAACTCTGATGAGGTTAACCCCTCCAATATTAACATGAAAACTTAGTCGCATCAATATTACAAGCCCTCGACTTCATATACCGTCGAGTCTAAAACCAAAGTATCTGTTGAGCCTCTTATGACACCAAATGGTCCTTTACAGATCCCTCAACCTAAAGTTGAGGGAATTCCTAATATCCTAAAGGGACCACTAAGTTGTAATGCGGCTTCTAACAGAGCTACCCATACATACAGTATAGGAGATGACTTGGGACAATCAGTTGTTGCCATGTTGACGTTGGAAGTCCTCTAGTCGTCCCCATCTAAAAAGAGATCTCTACTAACTACCTTGGGTGCAGTAGATCCTTATGAAGATTGTCTGATTTTCTTCCATATTGATACATCAGAGCATCCCCCATTGCCTTCATATGTTGCTTTCCAGAGACCAGTTAGTGTATGTAACGCCATTTTATTCCGATGCATTATTGATGAAGGCACATCCACTTGTGTGATGTCTGCTATTGTTTGGAAACAACTTAAATCACCTGAGTTGTACCCTCCACCATCACTTTTCATTCTTGGGATGGACACTCCTCCCAACCCCTTGGAATGTACCGCAATTTTCCAGTGACCCTTACAGGCAAGACTATCCATGTCGACATTGAATTTATTGATGCCCCTTTGGATTACAACATCCTCTTAGGTCGTAGTTAAACATATGCCATGTTAGCCATCACATCTGCGTTGTTCAGCAAGATGTGCTACCCCCATGAAGGGAAAATCATTACCATCGATTAGTTGACTTACTACGAGCCAGCATTTGTGACCTCCCTTGAGTCCATTATCTCGTCAATCTCTGACAAAGAGTCTTCAATTCATACCACTAGTGTTTCACCTGAAGCCTATAAAGATTCCTCATTACTGGGTGCTTTCCCTGGTCCTTCCCCTCCCATCTTAGAGCCTAACTCTATGAGTGTTTTCATGTTATAAGCATCATAGGCTGCCCTTAAGCAGTCTGGTACACCTGACTAACAACTAGCTCCTAACCATCTTATTGTTTCCCTTCCAACTGAGCCCTCTCAATCCACCCCCTAGGACCTCCTCCATTTGTGGGTGCCTCTCCTATGTTTCCAATAGGAACTGTTCCTCAATGTCTCAACCATCCAGGATCTATTCTGTTGGTACATTATCTTTTAGGTCAGATGCCTTTTTTATTCCCCCCTCCGGGAGTATTTTTTGTCCCTTTCATGGCTTCGATGGTCCTTCCTAACATGACACTGGGGATCCCAGTATGGTACATCGATCTCCCTACGAACATTCCACCCGGTCAGCTAAGACCTTATCATCCTTTGACCCTGATTCAACTGGTCCCTATGACCCTTGTCGCTACTTCAGTTCCATCACAACCTCAACAGGAACCAACTACTATTGCAAAAGCATCCAGATGGGGGGAAAAGATAAGAGGAAAGAACCTAAGGACAAGGATCCCCAAGCTCCTCCATCCCCCAAGGCCCGAAATCCATCACCCCATGCGCTTTGTGTAAAGTTGTTGGGCATGCCACCAACAATTTTCTTGAGATTCCTCAACCTAAACCTTTGGTTCATGAAGCATTCCTTGAGTCAAATATCACAGAAATCCATATTAACTTATCAGTCCCACCTAAGAAACTCAAAATGTTGTGCACAAATCACCCTTGTCCCCTGTGTGATCATCATGGTCACCATTCCCATTGTTTCCCTCGTCTCAATGAATTTCACAATTTCCTTGGGGCAATTCACGAATACGAGGCAACTTGTAGTGGATCATCTACTCCTCTACTTGTGGACTATGGTACCACTAGTCAACCAGAATAGGGAGAATCTGGCCTCACTATTGTGATCCCTACCTCGATGTCAAGATGACAGACACCACAAGCCACATCCTTTACATATCGTCGTCATTGAGTTCCTCACAAGAAAACATTTATGAGGTTTCTTCATGCACTTCTATCGAACCTCTTTCGACAGAATCCCAGGTCTCAACACTTTTAGATCCTCCATCTACTAGCTCGTCGTCTACCATTCCAAATGATTCATATGTTAACCTTCTTTCGCAGGTTGATGCACCAGGTAATGTTGCCACATCATGTAGTCAGTCTTCCTCTTGTTCACCCATCTTCTAGTCTGATGAGGACATCATGGAAGCTATGACTACCTGTGATTACCCTTGGGATGATATGAACCACTATGCATACTTCCTACCATAGCAGTCCCATGACCAGTATGCTATGGAATCAAAAGAATTCATCCATGGTGAAGTCGATTGGTTTTTAAATCCCATACCTAACCTAGATTCTTCTGAAGAAGGGAACATGGCCAACATCTCTCCTACTATCAAAATTAACATTTCAGATAAACCAGGGGTCGAAGAAAACATTACCTTGGGGGAACAATGCACCCCAGAAGAATTGAATCTTACACAAAGATCTTCAAATAATTTTGTGATTTTTTCACTTGGTCCTTCTCTGAGATGCCCTAACTTGATCCTGCCATTGTTGTACACCATATCGACAAATGGCCCGATGCCACTCCTGTCCTTCAAAAGTTGCGACCCATCCACCCTTCTCGACATGAGGCCATAAAAGCCTAAATCGAAAAGCTAAAGCAGGCTGATTTCATCTATCCCATTGAGTATACCACATGGGTATCCAAACCGGTTCCCATTCTCAAGAAGCAAGGCACCATTCATGCCTACATGGATTTTCGCGACCTGAACAAAGCTTGTCCGAAAGATAACTTTCCCACACCCTTTATTGATCATATCATTGATGAGTGTGTGGGGTACGAGGTTCTATCCTTTATGGATGTATTCTCTAGGTACAACTAGATCACTGTTCATCGCGTCAATCAGTTAAAGACAATGTTCATTAGTTCATAAGGAGCCTTTTCATATCAAGTCATGCCATTCTACTTAAAAAATGTTGGAGCCACATTTTAGTGGGCCATTTCATACTGCTTTCATGACTTGGCCCACCTTATCCTTGCTTACCTTGATGACCTCTCCACTCGTTCTAGGACTCGGACACAACATATTCATGATTTGCGTACAATTTTTCTCTGTTGTTGCAAGTATAACATTCATCTTAATCCATTGAAATGTGTTTTTTGTGTTCTTGTCAGTCATTTTTTAGGCTTCATTATGTCGAAAGATGGTATCACTCTTGACCCCTTGAAAGTTCAAGCCATTTTTGAACTGCCACCTCCCTGTACCTTGTGCCAGTTACAAAGCCTTCAAGGCAAAGCCAACTTCTTTCGCAGGTTCGTGCCTGACTATGCGACCATTGCACATGGGTTTCTCATACTCCTTCACTCCACCATTCCATTATTTTGGGATGACCATGCTCAGTAGTCTTTTGATGCATTGAAACATGCTCTCACTTTCGCACCCTTGATCAGTCCCCCTGAATTCACCAAGTACTTCATCTTATACATCTCAACTTCTGCCCATTCGGTCACTGGGTTCCTTATTCGAGAATATGAGGATCAAAATGAGCATGCTTTATATTATGTCATTAAGAACTTAGTAGGTCCCCCTGTGAACTACTCACATGAAGAGAAGTTGGAACTGGCTATCATTTTCTCCATCCAAAAGCTTCGTCACTATATCCTCAGTCATACCACTAGGGTTGTAACAAACTCCAACCACATGACCTTCCTATTGAGTCGACGAATCATCAATGGGAAGTATGCACGTTTGATCATCATCCTCCAGGAATTCTATCTCGATTTTGTTATGCCTAAGAGTAAGAAAGGTTTGTCCCTCACCAAACTCATTATGAATTACCCACTGGTGCACGTGATCCATCAGTTAAAGAGGAGCTCCCGAATGAACCCTTTTTTTTCATCACTTCAGACGATCCTTGGTATAGAGATATTCTCACATATTTTCAAACCCAAAATTTCACTCCCCATCTTACCCGTGATGATCAATAACTGATTTGATACCATGCCCCTTGCTACCTCCTCATCGGTGACGACCTTTATCGTCGCAGTGTGGATTCTATCCTTCGTCATTATCTCACCCATCCTGAAGTAGAGCAAGTGCTAAATGCCTATCACAATGGCGCTTGTGGTGGTCATCTCTCTAGTATGGTCACTGCCCAGAAATTCATGCGCAATGGTTACCTTTTGCCTTCTCTCTTTAGTGATTGCATTGAGGCAGTCAAACACTACCCGAATTGTCAACATTTTTCCCCAAAGGCAAGAACCCCACCAGCTCCCCTTCATCCTATCACCGTTGCTAATCCTTTCTGTAAATGGGCCATTGAATTTATGGAGTGTCGACCATCATCTGTTAATAACCATAAGTATATTATTGTGGTGGCTGATTATTTTACCAAATGGGCTAAGGCCGTGCCAACGTTCAATAACACAGCGGCCACCACAACCCCTTTCTTTTTTAACCATGTTATCGCTTGATTTAGAGGTCCAAAACAATTGGTCTCTGACCATGGCCGAAATTTTGAAGATGAGATATGGCATGAACAATCCTCACTGTTGGACTTCCAGCACCAGTACTCATCGTCTTATTAACCCCAAGGTAATGGAAAAGTTGAAGCAATTAACAATATTCTCAAGATGATGTTTTAGTGGACAGTGAATAAGCACAAGACCAACTCACACCTTATTCTCTTCCTAGCTTTGTGGGCCTATAGAACTTCTATTAAAATCTCCACTAGGTTTCCTCCTTTCCACCTTTTCTTTGGTGAGGAGGCAGTCTTACCAATCGAGTGTGAGATCCCTCCCTCCACCTAACTGTCGAACTTCTCCCTGACACCCAACGATTAGAACAAAGACTTTTCATGCTTGAATGCACCTCTAAAAACCGTCGTGTTGCTTTGCAAACCATTGAAGTGGCCAAAAGTTGCACCAAATCTCAATATCACAGAAAAGTCAACCCTCCTTCCTTTCACGAAGGTGATCTTGTTCTGGTGTATGACCAGGACCATGATACCCTAGGGAATGGGAAGTTTGAATCATTATGGCTAGGACCTTACACCATTCATAAGGACTTAAGTATGGGGTCATATCTCCTAGACGATTTCGAAGGTCAACTCCTTCCCAATCCTCGTAATGCACTGTACCTAAAGAAATTTTACCCATAGAATTTCCCATTGATTTGTATGTATTTATTTTTGTCATGCATTTAGGTAGGTTGCATCACTTCATTCGATGATTTGACACTTCACCAGGGAACTATTTTTCCAAGAAAGGTCACTTCGTTGCCTCTCAAAATCAAATCTCATCATAAAGCGACAGTTTTACTTTGAGGTCCACCTCCTCTTAATACTTGTTGTACCATATGTCGATTTTCGTCATGAGTAACAATCATTTACTCATGTTTTGATGATCCCCATCAGGCTTAATATATGTGGTAGCATCATCGAGACATCCTTTTTTAGAGCATCCGCGATGAGTCACTTTTGGCTTAGTGGGTCCTGAATGACGTTTAGAGTTAGTTGTGCCAAACAAAACCCTACACTACTGGCCCTTTCAACATCAACCCACATAGCGTGAACTAAATTATCACCCGAAGCAATATGGGGGGATGCTGGAACCAAGTTTCTACATCTAGAGATCAGTGTGATGTCATTTTATGTCATAGATCTTCCTTCATGCTGATATTTAAGCCCTTAGGGCTTCGCCCTGTAATTTCCTTCAAATGGCCCATAGACCTCTGCGACGGTCTATGATCGGCTTCTGTGGACTCTTAACAGGTAGGTTATCTACTTATGCACATGAGAGACTAGCCTCATATCGGAATCCATACAGATTTGCTTAATTGCTTACTAAACATAACATAAAGTATTATAACCTTCATGTAAATGCTTAACATGTATTGCATTTAATTAACAAGTCTTATCTAGTAGATTCACACATCAATACATTATTATTTCATAAAGATATTCTTTCATCATAGCATAAGACACAAACTTAAACAACAGAAGTAAACAAGTAAACACATGAATTTCTCCAACAGTCTTCTTTATTGATCTTCAATGTAAGGTTAAATATGCAAAACTTCCCTACACACTTAGCTGCAAGGGTCCATGCACTCAGCTGCATAGCCTCTCCCTTCTCTAAGACTTACTTTTCTATGCTAAATCTCTAAGACTCCATTCATCGTACCCATAAACAAAGAAATAGATCTGCCTTAGACTCTCTAAGACACACCTATTTATACAATCCCATGGTCCGCATACCATGGGTAGATATCAAAACCAACTCAAATTTACATAAATGAGGGTAAAAACCCTTTTTGAATACTAATTACCTACGTGCTCTGCATCCACAATTTGTGGAGACTTTACAGCTTTTCATCAAAATTTACAACAAAACTTAGGTTTTCAACCCCAAAACTGACCGAAGGGACCCATCCCAATAGGCCCCAAACACAAAGGTCATGACTTACCCTCGAGTCACTCAGCTGGCATGGTGATCTTGATGTGAAGATCCCCCAGCTCTACTTGCACAACTGCAACCTCGGCAACACTCTGTCTTGCTGTCTACTCGACTTGCTTGACGAGATGCTCCATAGGTGGTCCTTCCATGATCGGCTTCATCTTTTGTTGAGTCATTTGCAAGCCTGTCAACTTCTCTTGAATGTTGGTGGTAACTTGGTAATCCTCATCTAATCAAGGTCCAAACCTTGCCTTTAGCACGACCTCCTTCTTCTGAGCTACTTCAACCTGCACGCAGAGTTGTTTCCCCTCCTATAGCTTGGCAAGGCGCTGCGCTGGAGAAATTGAGTGCGTTGTTGCTCTGACCTTATCATACTATCGTTGGAGCTCATGAACCTTTGTATTTAGCTGAAATGGGGTGCTCTGCCACTCATTGCTGCCACTGCTCTACGCAGAATGCTCTTCCTCCTCAGTTTCAGGCGAAGGGGATTTTTTGCTTTGCTCAGAATCACGATGTTATTTTTTAGCCTATTCCTTTGCAGTGTGCTCCTTTTCCATTCGAGCATTATCTTCGGTTTACTTCTTCCACCACGCGGCCAACTTTTGTGCCGCCTGTTTTGCTACATCCTTCCATTTCTTCTCAGCTAAGCTCCTTGTGCATTTGTTGGTACTTGCATCTAAGTCAGATGGGGTATGCCAATCTGTCTGACAATGTTTGATCACTTATTATATGGCATCATTAGTGACCAAATATGGAGAATCAAATCACTTCTGTTGCGGGTCCTTCTGTGCTTGAATGTAGACGCGGTGGAAATCTACCACAAATGTACCATTCGCCAACAGCTGCTCATACAAGGTTTGGGACAACCTTGGGCCCTGGTTGATGGCCATGCGGAAGCTCGCTTCCATCAATACCCAGAAAATATTTGTTTCTGTGACCCACACGGGGTCCTTCGTGGCCTAGCGAGAGGCGAACTACGTGGCCTCTAGCAATCCTTTCTTCAACAGAGGAAATAGACTATCCTCTGGTAGGTCCCAGGTGACCAACATGATGAAGATAAGAAACCACACGTAGTGGAAGGGCTTGATCTCATCCTAGACCTCGTGAAAATTCGCAAGGAATTCACTACATAAGTACCGTGACCAGTTAAACTACACACCCTCTGCACATTGTGTAGCTAAAAATATAATAGGCTCTGGGACCTCATCCGTGCGACACTTCCTCATAAATTTTCCAAGCAATATTTAGGTGGAAATCTTCACCGCGGTATTATTGATGGAAATGATGGAGTAGCCACGCAGTTTTTTGACAAGCTCAAATTTCTTTTTCATCTTCTCTACTAAGTCTCTTTCACCTACCTTTTCGCCAAACTCCTTGGCCAGATTCAAATTTTCATGCGACAATTGCATGATCCTGTGGATGAGCATAGGCATGCCAAGCCATAACCACCCATTGTGCACTAGAGTAAGTAGCTTTTGCACAGATGTGGTGTTGATATTAGTGCAGTGGTAGTGGGGCACGCACAGCAGGCTCAACAACCTGGAGTTCTCCACTCCATGGATCCATTCAACTATCTCCAAATTAGTGACACCTGAGTTTGGGTAATACACATGTCTCATATATGTTTCTATCCCAAGGAGAGGGGAAGCTGCGCAAGGTGCATACCTTGAAAATTTATCTGCTCTAGCAATAGGGGTGTATGAATAAGGAACTTATCCGAGTTGGGGTCCATGGGGACCTTTGCCTTCCCTTTTTGTGGAGGGATATATTCAAGCAACTTGGTGAGGGGCTCTGATCCCTTAGTGTCTATATCCTCAGTGCCTTGTTCAACTTCCAAATCCACCACCTTCTTGGGTTTCTTGTCCTTCTTCTGCGTCTGAGTGGCAAAATGTTTCCTAGAGAACTCGTGCACTAGCACTAGACTCTTATGCTTGTCTTTCTTCATCTTTTGGGTTTCTCACATAGGTGTAGTCTTTGGCTTAGGCGACCTTGACGACGCAGGCACATGAGTCATAGCTTCCATGCTCACCACCTTTGGAGCATCTCCTTTGGATGCAATGTCTCCCCCAATGCTCACAGTATCAAGAAGGCCCGAACCCAAAATGGTTTCTAGGATAAGTTTCTAATTTAACTCGGGAAAATTGGCAAATGTAGGGCTCACGACCAAATCCTCCAAGAACGAGTGACTCATAAGCAATAGACAACTCGGCTCAAAAACTCTAAGTGTGTAAAGTGTTCTCTATTGGACCAGCATGCGCAATTTATAGGGGTTTTCAATTTCAAATCGGACCGTTCCCCCAAAATTCGATCATTAATGCTGGTTTGGCGGTAGATATTCAAATATTTTAGCCTTAAATGCCACCCACTAGCTCCTCTTAACCATCTCCTAGATATTAAATCACGAACAATGACTCTAACAGTCACTTTTTGGCTATGCTGCGTGGTATCTCCTTTCAGAGTGCAACTCCCATTGCGCAGCGTCTGATACTATGATGTCACCCTTTTCCACGCACGCCCCCTTCCACGTAGTTCCTCAAACCAGGCAGTGTAGTTTATAGTCCCATGCTGCCTTGCATCTGCCTGGAGCATTAAGACTATCCTACCATCATATAGTCATTGAGCCAGATGTCCTGTATATTGCTTTAATCAACTTCCATTTACCCTTCCCAGTTCATCTGAAGCTTTCTTGGAAACTTAGCGACTTACTATCATATAATAAAACCAAATCATTTACCATGAACATATGCAACTTGATGTGTTGATCGTGCCATGATTTTTCATGCTCCTTCTACACTTGCTGATGGAATCCAGCTAATAATCTATCTTCTTCAACCTCCATTATCTGCGTGAGCTGCTCTTCCCAGGCTCCGCGATTCGCCATTCCTATGAAAGCTACTATGCATAGAATAGGCAAGATATATTCCATAGGCATCACAGTTTCTATGCCATAGACCAATCTAAAAGGTCTCTAACTTGTTAGATTTTTGCAAGTAGTCTCGTACGCCCATAAAAATGCAAGTACACGCACATCTTAGTCATTTCACTACACATTGCAAATATTTGTCAGTGCATTCTCTAATATTTTATTGAAGGCCTCAACTATTCCATTAGCTTGAGGACGATAGGGTGTGCTCTTTTGATGATAAACCTGGAATTCCTCAATTAGCGCGCTGATTATTTCATTGAGGAAGTGTGTACCCCAATCACTCATCAACTCTTTTGGGTAGCCAAACCTAGTTAACATGCACTCAAACAAGAATTTAGTTGTTGTGGATCTTGTACAATCCTTCACAGGCTGTGCCTCGACCCATTTGGTTAGAGACTCCATCGCGATGATGATATAGTGCACACCTGTCTTCTTTTCTAAAGGCTGGATTGGCCCCACAAAGCCAATTGCCCATTTTTCAAATGGCTACAATGATACCTAAGGATTTAGGGGCAACAAATCCCTCTGTGATTATTTTCCCATTCTCTGACATGCATCACATGCTTTACAATACGCTTTGGTATCCTTATGGAATGTAGGCCACCACAAACCTGCGCATAAGATCTTATGCATTGTTTCCTTTCTTGCATAATGTCCTCCTGCATCCCCACCATGAGCTTTAGCTAGGATGATACTTCGTTCGAAATCAGGCACATATCTTCACAATATCTCATCCATACCCATCTTATACAAATGGCCGACGATCACAAAAAAATCGGCCGAACGCACCACTAGTTCCTTCTTTCCCTGACTAGTATATCCTTCTAGAGCCGCTCTAGTAGTCAAGAAGTGGATAATATCTGTAAAATGATTATCTGCTACACACACAACAAAGAGTTGTGCATCGGACAATCCCTCCTCCAAATTAGTAGGCTCCTCCCCCGTTTCAATTCACGAAAGAAGGTCAAGTCCTACATTCAACCTTCTTGGCCTAAAAATTACTTCAAAGTCATATTCTTGAAATAGCAACAACCATTGGCAGATATTGCCCCCCAACAAAGGCTTATTGACCAGGTATTTCAAGGCGAAATGGTCAGTGTATATTTTGAAATGTCTGCCGAGTAGATAATGCCTGAACTTTTAAAGTGCATACACCATAGCCAATCCCTCGTGCTCTAACGTTGGGTAATTCTTCTCAGCCTTGGATAATTTTCTTCTCGCAAATGTTATAGGGTGGTCAATCTCTCCTTCACTGGCTCATGTTATCACTGCTCCCAATGCAATACACGAGGCATCAACTTGCACGTGGAATTCCTTCTTCCAATCTTGGAAGACCAAAATCAATGCGGTAACCATATTTTCTTTCAATACATTTAGACTACGCTAACATTATTCATCCCAATAGAATGTAGCATCCTTCTTCAATAGCTTCTCCATAGGCGCAATAATATGAGCATAAGCCTTGATGACCATCTGATAATATCCAATATGGGCCAGTGTTGCACGCAGCTGTTTGACACTCCTCGAGGCCTCCAAATTTACTATCACTGTAATCTTGGTAGGGTGCACCATCCGCCCTTTCTTACATACCACATGGCCTAGGAAAATCCCAAAGGGGACACTAGATTATCATTTCTTTACGTTTAGCATGATATGATATCTTCGACACGTGTCCAACATCAAGCGTAGACTAGCTACATGGCGTTTTACTAACCAAAACATTGTCCAGTCAATAAAATACACCTCCCAGAACTTGTGAAAAAATTCCTTGAATGTCGCGATGAATACATGCGAGAATATTTCCGGCGCATTCTTGAGTCCAAATGGAATCACAGTATACTGGAAACAACCCCATTCGGTCACGAAGGTTTTTTACTCCTGACTTTTGGCGTGATCTTAATGTGATGGTATCCAAAGAATCCATCAATGAACGAGTAGGATTCCTGCCCTCCAACATTGTCCAACACCTCATCTGTAAATGGTGTTGAAAAAGGATCATGGATGTAGGCACGTTAAGCTTTCTTTTATCTACACAAATCCTTATTGCTCCCTTCTATTTCTTTTCTTGAACCACCATCAGGCTTACGCAATCAAACTCTTCAACTGGTTTGATGATGCCTGCTTCTAGCATCTTATCCAACTCTAAGCGAACCTTTTCCTTATATTTGGGATTAAGGAGATATGGTCTCTTCTTAATAGGCTTCGGTTCCAGCTTCAAAGTAATTTTCATCACTCCCAGGTCACCTATGATGCCTTTCAGGTCCGAAAATTTTGTAGGAAAAAAATCCTAGTACTCGTGGAGTAACTCAGCAAATTTTCCCACTGTGGCATCATCCTAGTAATCTCCGCTCTTCAGTACCAATGTTAACTTGCATTGTTTTAAGCAGCGCAGTGATGTTTGAACTTTCTATCTGCAGACCCTCGACCCCGCCGTGGCCTTCAACCTCTGGGATATTAATATTTCTTAGATATTCATCCTCCTTCTTAGCAGTCACATTATAACATTCTAGTGCATGGTGCAAATGGTTGCTCCAATCTGGTGGAACCAACTCAAAAGGATCCTGCGGAATTCTGAAGATCGTTGCCTTAACCTTCCGGTAGAGCATCATCAATTCTTTCGAACCCATCTTCAAAACTGAAGGTCATTAAGAAACTTCCCTTAATATATCCCACTCTGTGGTGCCATGGAGGAGCTCAGTTTCCAAGTACCAATTCATAGGGATTATATCCAAAGTATGACAGAATAAGTGCACCCACTCTCGGTGTGGCTTTGTTCCGTAGACTTTAGTCCATTTCACCAAAGGATCGAGTGGATTATTTCTCCCATCATATTTTTTAGTTAATCACATTTTAGGATGACCAAATCGCAACCTCATCATTCTCCTGTAATCGCACCATTCATGAAAGCTTTCCTTGTGTGTACCCCACCACCATGTGGGTGTAGCGCACAGTGCCAAATCCCATGCTTGGAAGTGATGATCCTTAGGGACTTCTCTTTCAAAGGCATCCAAAAATTTATCTACATCAGTTAAGCCATCATAATAGGGTAAATTTCTTACCTCCAACGACACACAGTGCAATGATTTAGTCATTATGTTGCAACGTAGTGTAAATACTTCATCCAGCCTCTTCTGTGAGTGCTCCAACTCCTCATCTGAATCCGAGGTATAGGAGCTTTTGCAATACCATGCAATCCATCCATAAGCTATTGGATTAATCTAGTATTGGTCTCACACTGCTATTTTGTAAATCTGATCCAAGTCATCATGACTTTCTTGATAGTCACGGACTGGTTCAATATAGCGCGACCCTTCTGCAGGGTCCAATGCACTACAATGCGGAGTGAATTTCTTTCAAATGACATTGTCCGCTTCTTCAAGTTGATGACTCCATTCTTATAAATGGCCCAATAAATTCTGAGGAGCACGAGATATGGATTACTATCATCAACAATCTCTATTACTTCAAAATCAGCCAGCGCACTCGCACCTTCTATATCTACAGTGACTCCATGTAGTCATCTCATATGGATAATCTTTTGTTGGTTCACCATCCTCAGTTGAATCAGAGTCCATTGTAGTGAAGGTCTCCCCATTCTCTCCCATCTCTATTTAGGCAAAACATTCGTGTGAGACCCCAGATCCAAAATAACCTAGTCCATCTCATAGTCTCCTACCTACACGGTGAGCCTCATCTCGCACCCTATTCTCGCATTATCTTTGCCAATATTTCTGACTACGTAGTGTTCATCAGGATCACTTTCATTATCAACGCACTTGTTTATCAACTCCTGTAAGCCCTTCACAACCTTACTATCAGGCAGGAGTTTCATGCAGGTTTCCATGAACGTGGTGAGTATAGAGGGATCAATCTCTTTGGGTGCGCTAATTTTTGGTAGTTTGTCTTCACTTCCTGAGGTAGATGCCTTAGTGAATATTTTCTTCACCTCCAGAAGATTTTCCTTCATGCATCCTATATCAAAGCCAACTTACCTTTCTGGGGCCTTGTGGACGCATCCATTCTCTTCAGGTTGTTTTCCCTTGTCGTCCCCAGTCGTTACTTCGATTCTCATCACTATATTCACGTTTGGGTCCTCTTCCCGAGGCTCAGCCCTCATCATTTGTAATTTTTGTGTAGGGTGTTGAGGCTGCACCTTCTTTTCTTGCATCTTGGCTATCAACACAGGGAATTCTTCTATCCTATGGTCAAACTGATTGCAATATTGGCATGACGGGCATGTATGATTCTGACACTCCCATGCATAGTGCTCTAGAATCCCACAATTATAGAAAATAACTTGTCCATGACCTCTACTTGGTCCTCCTCCTCCTCAGCCTCATCTGTGCCCCTGATATCCTCTATGTGCTTCCCTAGTGCCTTGATCTGGAGGCTGAGTTTATGCTTGCATTTTATAGGTAGGCATTCTTTCAATCACCAATTCATAGCTACGATAGTGGAACTCATCATGGCCCATCAATTTGCATAAATCACAAAACAATTGTTGTGGTGTTTGAACAAACTTTTGCAACAAATGAAAATTATCTGTTACATGTTTTCCAACCACCTGGAAAATAGTGCACCATAGCATGGGTCCTGTACTTGGTCCCGCTGGAGCTTCTTGCCTCAGAGGCATTGGTCCCACTCCTATGATATAATTCATGAAGACATGGTAGAACTATTTATCATGCCACTGGCTCTTACACTTGAGGCACCAGACTTCCTTGCACACCTCTAGCCTAGCCTCCTTTTCTTTTTTCAAGCTTTGCAATTCCAAGAAGAGGTTCTGCAACTGCTAGTGAATTTGTTGAATGCCCAAATATGCATCCTAAATAGGCATTTCGTACAATATCATCACGATTTCCAGGGCTTCCAGCTGAGTCCCTATCTTCTGTTGTGATAAAGAAATCCTAAGGTGGGGCAAGAGCGAGGCTATAAACCACTCGCAATGTTGAATATCTATGAGCTACATATTAACTTCGCGGATCACACACTTCAATATTTGATCCAACTCCCAAGGCATTTTGCCAACCCTCATCATGATTTCCTTGAATCTAACTACTTATTGCAAGTCAGACTTAGGATTATTGAGCTCTTTATTCAAAGCAACCTTAGTGTCTGCTAACGATGCCAATAGATTATCAGTGCAGTACTTGACGTACCATGTCAGCGCTCGATCCTGCAGAGTGGTAACCAACTGTGCCTTCTTCATATTATCATCTGTCATTTGTTGTGTTGTCCACACAGCATTTGCAACAAACCAAAATTGATTTGCAACCTCACTCCCTATACCCTTGAAAACTGACAACTTCATTGTATTTGACATGTTGGATGGCAGTGGAGGTGGCAGCGGTGTGGGTAAAGGTGTATGTTGTGGAGGCGAAGGTGGAGGTGTTGTGGATGGATGGTGTATCTATGGAAAACCCTACCTTATCAACTGGACAACACTCCACAGTAAAGTATGTACCGCTCCCTCATCGTCACTTAAATGAGGTCCAATCAACAGGCTATATTTAGGACCTGTTTTCCCTCGATCCCTGAAGAGTTTTCCACTTTGCGTAGCTCTGAACATGAAGGAAATGGAATAACCTATTTTTCACAAAAAAACATCTTAATCCAGGTATTCAAAGCTTTTAGGTACTTACCTCGTGGTCCTTTGAAGAAGCGCACTATGCTTCGTTGTAGCTGACTGAGGTATTAACCACGAATTCTATAACGAATCCTCTTATAACCTGATCAAGCCAATGATCAACAGCACGCGCCATCTTATATTTAGAAGCTTCCAACCTCCGCATTAGCTCTAGATTCCACACTATTGATTCATCAAGCCTCCCTTGAACCTTGGCCGTCTACCAACTTAGCTATCCACTCATATAGCTTGATCAGGAAGGTGCAAATCAAACATTCATGTATTTTATGTAGAAATTTTGAATAATAAACACTTATTCACAGAGATTATCCCAATTATACACTATTGCAGAATACATGCACAATACATAATCTCCTCTACGTTGATCATCAATTGAGCAGCATTAAAAACAATGAAACATCAATCGCATGCACACATTAACATAGTATGTAACCCGGGGAAAGCTTACAGCTGAAAACCCCACACTATCTATATATTAATGATAGAGAACATGTAACAATACATAGTACAATACTCCTCACAAGTACTCAGTACCATCTCCACCTGTTACACACAAAACTAGCTCAGATCTGATGAATCACTGCTCAAATCTCCTCCACTGCTTTGCCTGCCTCCACTGCACAACCCTGCAAGAGAATGAATAATGAATGGCTGATCCAAACTCCTATTTACCTTGTGAAAATCACTCACACTGGAAATCACGTGAGAACAGGCTATTCTACTGGGCATATGTTGTGCAATCCTCATGGGAATACTCAATACATTGCTTGTGCAAGACCTCATTCACAACTATAGTCACAACTGACAGCAATCTCAACCTCTAACACCTGTCTCCATTGAACTGTACATGAACTGAGTTAACTGATGTATTCTTCAGTTGCATTAGGAGTTAATAATTAATTCACATAACTCATCACTAATCTATTTGTAGTTAGACTAATTACAACTAGTTTAACAAAGTCAAACTGAACACAACTCCATCAACTCTACATCCAAGTCCACAGAACTCACATGCATGAGTTCTGACTGAAGTCCTCCATGCTATGTTGGTAGGTGTGGGCTTATGTTCTCTTGCATTGCAAATTTTTGGATCTTCTTATCTAACCACTTCTTAATTTTTCTTTTTGGTTGGATTCTAGTGATGCAACGTCAAACATCTCTTTATGCAGATCCCGGTCCTCGTAATGGAACCATTTGTTGGCTTAATGGGTCCTGACCCTCATTCAGAGTTAGTTGTGCCAAACAAAACCCTACACTACTGGCCCTTTCAGCATCAACCTGCATAACACGGATTGAAGTCTCACTCGAAGTAGTATGGGGGGGTGCTGGAACAAAGTTTTTGCATCCATAGATTGGTGTGAGGCCCTTTTATGTAAAAGATCTTCCTTCACTGCAGATCTCTAAGCCCTTAGGGATTGGCCATGTAATTTCCTTCAAATTCCCCCTAGACCTCCGCGACGGTCTACGATCAACTTCTGTGGACCCTTAATAGATAGGTTATCTACTTACATGCATCATAGACTAGCCTCAGATCGGAATACATACAGATTTGCTTAAGTGCTTAATATACATAACAAAAAGTATTATAACCTTCGCGTAAATACTTAACATGTATTGCATTCAATTAACAAGAATTATCCAGTAGATTCATGCATCAATACATTATTATTTCATAAAGACATTCTTTCATCACAACACAGGTCACAAACATAAACAACATAAGTAAACAAGAAAACACATGAATTTCTCCAATAGTCTTCTTTATTGATCTTCAATGTAAGGTTACAGATTCAAAACTTCCCTATGCACTCAGCTACAGGGGCCTGCGCACTTAGCTGCGGTCACTACTCCAAGCCTTTTTGCACTCATCTAGAGAACCTCTCCCTTTGCTAAGACTTACTTTTCTGTGCTAACTCTCTAAGACTCCATTCGTCATACCCATAGACAAAGACACAGATCTGCCTTAGACTCTCTAAGACAAACCTATTTATACAATCCCATGGTCTGTGGACCATGGGTAGATACCTAAACTGACTCAACCTTACATAAACAAGGGAAAAAACCCTTTTTGACTCCTAACTATCTACATGCTCTACATCCACAATTCATGGATACTTTACATCTCTTCATCTAAATTTACAACAAAACTTAGGTTTTTAACCCCAAAACTAACCCAGGAGACCCCATCCCAACTGTCACCCTTGTATTCTTGGAGTCTTTTTCATGTCCTATCATATCATGTCATAGTATTCCATTCATATTTGCATCTTTTTGATCCTTTGTTTCCCATTTTGGCCTATAGTCATACTGTCCCCATCCCCTTCGGAGTTGAGTCAGTCACTGTGAAGTCAACCATGCACTTTATGCTCTGACAAGGGATGTCGTATGTTTGTCCCACGGTACCACTTTCCCCATTATCCCCGGTGTTAATCCATCATTCACATTATTATTTTCCCTCATTCCTTAGTTGAGGATCCTCATTACCTCACCTATCGCAGGCCTTATTCTATTGACATCAACTCATTTATTCCAAAATAATTCCCTAGAGGATGGTGTATCTTGGTTCCAGCTTCCATCCTTGTTCGATGCCTCAGATCGAGTAGAGGGACTCATTATTTCCCTTTGAATTGGTTGTTTCATGTTCATGATTCATACACTTGATGATCTAGTGATGTAGTTGATTATACCAGTGATTCTCGGGTATGTGTCAGAGGTTTCATACCTCATAAGGGGGTGGCCCTTTAGGTATCCCCCCACATGCTTGGATGCATACCTACTATGCTATAGCCTCATATGAAATTTCGTAGAGTTGATGGGCTTGGTTCCTACCGATCGCAATGTTCATAACATGCACGTCTTATCGAGATGATCCATTCAGTTTTGCAAAGCCCTTCCTTGTTCAGCAGGGCTTCTCCAGTTGCTCTACCTTCCCTCCCGCCCCTTTTTTTAGGGAAGGGGCTTTGTATCTCATGTACTCAGATATTATTGTATTCAATCCTAGCTCATGTTTTTCCAGGTGCATTATGTATATGGGACACATTGTATTATTTTATGGCTCTGTTAGACCAGCATGTCATGTACCATTCAGCATGTACTTCATTGCTCATTTTATATTTCTGGGCAAACCATTATTTTTGTACTAAGTTATATTGGTAGGTATGGGTATGACTCCCCCACCTCATTGAGTTTTGGTACCACAACATAAAAGGAGACTTGCAATAGTCTTGCCCCCTCTATCCCTATCCTCTTTCAAATTCAGCTTCACTGATCTCTCTCTCTCTCTCTGACTCCCCTGTGTTGTCTAGTGATTGTGTCTTTACAACATACTTCGGTCATATGTTTTTATCCTAAAATTCGTACATTGGGGGGAAATCTGTTATCACCAAAAAATTGATCATCTAGCCTAATTTACTAGATGGATCGAAGTACACCATGTAAAGCCAAGTTTACCATAGTAAAATTGCTTTCATTGTGAGAAATTACTTAATAAGCCACCTTTGTTAAGTAATTTATAGTTAAACCCATGAAGAATAATTAAATAAATCATTATTTATTTGATTTCCTTCTAGGAATAATTAATTAAACCATTCAATTATTATTCTTGTCATATTTGACCCAATCATGAAAAATAAATAGATAAATCATTATTTGTTTATTAGTCCTTAACTAATTCCTTGAGATGATAAATAAATCATTTATTTATTTATTATTTCTAAATAAAAATTTAAATATGTTTTCCCTCATAAACAAATATAATAAAATATTACAGGTGCTTATTCCAAGAATGGGATCAATAATATTTTATTATTGCTCATTATTCAAGGATAACTCAATATTTTTTTATAAATAGAAGTGTTTTCCGTTCATTATTCACTTTTGATTATTTTCATTGTTGCACTCACTATTGTAACTCTTATTATTTTCATTGTCACACACCATATATTTGTTGGATTTACATGTTATAGAGGAGAGAGACTCTACACAAGATGAAGATGTTTGAGGATAGCCAAGAACCCATCCCATAGAGGGGGACTGGTAACATTTATTTGTTCCCTTCATAGGTGTCATAATAAAACTATTCTTTGTATATTTGGTTTCCATTGGATGATTGAGTTATTACTGTTTCTTTTTGTTGTTTAACTATGATTGTGGCATAGACCTGAACTTTGACAGGTTTTGTTTCTATTAGTTGCTACAGATATATAATGTTTAGCAAACATTTATATTATTGATAATGTTTGTCATCCACAATCTTAAGTGGGTTCTTTTCCTACATCTTTGAGAAGAAAACACTACAAAAAACAATAGCTAGGTCTGCTCACCTAATATAGGGTCCAAAAATGTGTTCTTGGGGCACTGTCCCAGACCATGTGCAGGGGGGCTACAACCTCCCTGCTACACCTGGCGCAAAAATTATGGGGGGATATCCCCCCCCCACCCACATATGCGACTAGTCGTGGAAAGAATATAACACACACCCAACAGGAGGGTGACCTCTCCAAAATACTTAGATATTTGTAGCCCAGTAGTGGATGTGCACATTGATGGAATTATGGTCCCCAATAATTTGATTGATATTTGGGCTACAATCAATGTAATGAAAAGGGAAACCATGCTGAAACTCAACCTCCAAGGGGCTTTGAGGAAGACCACTATAGTGTTGCAGCTTGCAGATAGATCCACAGTAGATCTTCCCAGAGTTATTGATGATGTCATGGTCTCCATTTTCTCTTGGGAGTATCCCACTGATTTCCTATTCCTCTAGCCTAAAACCAAATTTAATGGCTATCATATCATTCTAGGAAGACTTTGGTTGGCCACTGTTGATGCCTACATTACTTGTAGGGTTGGGAACATGACTATTAAAAATGGACATTTGTCAAAACAACTTGTGTTGTATTCTCTTACTCATCCTTCTGTTGAGCATGATTTACCCTTTGTTGGTAGGCCAAAATGCCTCATTTTTATCCCCTTCCTATCACAAAACCACAATCATTAACCTTTGTTTTTCTACATAAACCTCCTCATTCTTGCACTAGTCCAAGAATACTGTCTATTCCTACATAAACTCCATATTTCATGTTTAAGGTTTATTAGGCACTTAATTAATCATTTTAAATAGATTTTGTGCCTTTAAATATTTCTTGTAACTTATATTTACTTTCCTAAAGTATTTGATAAGCTAAAGTATTAATCGTCATCCTAGCTTGATCTAGTGCAGGTAGATTCCTGCACTACCAGCAGCTATCTGTGTTGTGATCTCCGTAACAGTTCGATCACTTCATGCGGGGATCTTGGTCCACGTCATCTAGTTTGGTTGCAGTCATCTAGAGTTGAACTCAAAGTGGAGGAAAATCAAGGATATGGTCGAGGATCAGTCTACGACCATGAATAGTTTGCACCTTATTATAGCCATCGCCTTAATTACCCTAAGGTAATCTTAGTTCCTTGTAACTAATCTAGCAACCGATAGCGATAGTAGATCATTGTAATTTCGCATTTATTTGTAATTTTGTTGTCACCATCGTTTTGGGCTAGACTTGAGCTGAAATGTATATTTGTTGATCAGAGTTAATACAAGGAACTACGCTATGATTTTCTCATTCTGTGTTATAATTATTCATTGATGTTTTGATAATGTGCTGAAGGTTTTCATTTCCTAAAACGGGAAACAAGTTGGTTGGCTAGGGCCCATCCAACCCAGCTAGTGTACCCTCTTGCTTTATTATCTTAAAGGTGTGTAAACTTTATTTATTTACAGAAGCGTGGTTTGAATCTTGACTTCATGCTTGCCTATGAATTTTGATTTATTTCATTAAAAAATTCAAGTGTGAACGGATCCGTTGTGTGAAAGTTAAATTAAATTGCTTCATATAATTTTTCTACTGGTTTGCCTTCTCTTGGATCATGCATATGAGGTCCTTCCTGCACTAGTGCATGCAGGATCTTGCACCCTCGTTCGCTAGTTCATTTACAACAAATGTTTCATTCTTTTCCTTTTACATGATTTAATCCATTCCTGTGAAGCAAGAATTTGTCATCTCAAGAAGGAATCTCTAATACTAAGAGTCAAATTCTTAAAGATTAAGGATAACTTCAAGAAATAGAAAAGGATGCTACTACATATCTCAGTTTGTATTTGCACTTCACAAATTAAGGAAAAATACTAGAAGTAATCTAGAATATTACAGTGAACCATTTCGAGTTATATTTGTTTACATGCAAAACCCCTTTTACTGAAGAAAGTTTTCTTTACTTTCATATTAAGAGTTTACTTCTGTTTTTGAGATTCATTCAATTCAAGCATTCTTTTCATGTGAAAGATTATTTCAGATTCTAGTCGCACTTGCAATTCTTTTTATAGTTAACATGCTCTTTTATTTTCCCAAAAGAAAATTGGAATATTTGGTGTAGGAAGCTCTGTTCTGGTACAAGGACTAGTGTCTTTTTATAGGAACAGAGTGCTCTAAGCCTTGAGGCTTAGAGCCCCTAGAGGGAAATATAAGTCTTCAGTATAAGTGCAAGTTACACTTATCACATAAGTTATGTACCTACACTAGTGCAAGTAGATTGCAACAGTACAGGAACGAATGCTTAGTGTGAGAAGGAAAATCATTTAGAAGGTAGATATTTTCAAGGGCCCACTTGTTAAACTACCATCACCTATACTGAGGAGAAACATATAGTTTCACTTCAGCAATTAATATTGTTTACAGCAGTGTGAAAGTTCCTTTATTTGATTTCTTCGCAAATGCATTCTTTTACATTACAACACTAGAATTACTTTGGTGTTAATTTCCTTTGAGATTTTTCTGTTTAATTCCGCAAAGTTTCAGTTGGGCAGTAGGAATAGAAATAGGAAAAGCTCATACCACTTCTGGCATTGCCTATGCTTTGTCTCTAAGTGTAGAAACCCCCAGGTTGACAATTAAGTGTTGAAGGAGCTTTCTTAAGTGCAATTCCTACACCCCAAAATTTTGGCACTATTGTTAGGGAGGCGATTTGAATTGGTAATAATTTTCTGTTTTTGCAACAGGGGTAAGTCTGCTATTATTTTTCTCATGTAGTGTGCTTCTATTACTTGAAGGAATTTCTAGGTGTTGAGTTATTTTTTTTTTAATTGTAGCATTTTATTGAAATTTTGTTTTGTCATTTTTTTTAAATGAATGCCTAAAAGAGGTAGGGGTTCGAAGCCCACTAGGGGCCAAAGAAATACTGATAAATCTGAAAGAAAATCTCATATTAGGCCTTCTTTTACAGGAAGAATGTCCAAACAAACCCAGACTCATCATAGAGGAACAGTCTACTTGGGCTCTGGTAGCAGTGGTCTAGGTGTGACACAACCCACAAAGGGAAAGAAGGTGACTATTGAAACCAATAGTCAGCCTTCTCAGCCTATTGAGAGTGGTTCACATGGAGGAGAAACAAATGGCATATCAGGAAGACCATGCAGAAGGAACTGGTGAAAATCAGGTAAATGAGGAATATTCCACTTTTGGATTCCCAATTGTGGATCCTGATACACAAGTGCAAATGAAAAATATTTCACCACCATCTCTTCCTAATTTCTATGGTAAGGTACATGAAGACCCAAAATCTTTCTTATTTGAATTTGATATTCTGTCTAGAAGTTATGATTATTCATATGATGCCCAGAAGTTAAAGTTGTTTCCTGCAACTCTCAAGGACGCAACACTCTGCTAGTTCATGGGACTAGGAGGAAACACTATATCTTCTTGGGAACAAATGAAGAGAGTGTTCTTGTCAAAATATCAGGAATATTGTAAAACTAGAGGCATTCAAGATGAAAGCTTTACTATTGTGCAAAATGATGATGAGACTCTAGAGGACTACTTGGAGAGATTCATGTACATCCTCCAAAGGTCAAAGCACATATTTTATCTAAGTACCATTAGAACCTTGTTCTTATGTGGGCTTACTGATGATGCTAGGAATAATCTAAATCTGTTAGGACAAGGCGATATTTCTCAGAGATATTTTGATCAAATATGTGACTTGTGCAGGAAATTCTCAAAGAACCAATATAGATCTAGTAAAGGAATTCAGAATAGCAACAAGAAAACTAAATCTACTAATGCTATGACTATTGGATTAGAAAACAAAATGGACAGTATGAAAATTGAAATAATGAATATTGTTAGTAAAAAAATAGACTATTTGAAGTTTCAGCAAAAACATGTAGAGGAACAAGAGTCATTGTCTATTTTTTGTCCAAAATGTAGAAAAAAACATCTTTTAAGAGAATGTCCTCTCGATGTTAAAGGAACTAATAAATGTGCAATTTGTACAGAGAACCATGCCATGGAAAAATGTCCCTCCATACCTAGGCTAAAAGTTATACTTGAAGGAGGACAAACTGAAGCCGAATCATTGCATGCTATGGGAGCATGAAGAAACTGGCCTCAGGTAAGTGCAAGTATGGCTCCTGAACCTCCACCACATTTTTTTGGTTATAATGCACATCCATATTCCTATCCTAACACTAGTCACTCTCAACATTGGCAGCATGGGAACCAATATCATTATGGACAACCCTCCCAATCTTGGCAACAAGGATGGAGAGGGCCAAACCATTCACACCATTCCTATCTTGCACCTATGCAATCATACCCACCTACATATGCACCTTACCCAATGCCACAACCATCATTACCTCAGCTGAGTCAACCAATGCCACCATTGCCTTTACCTCCCTCATTTTTACCTCCTCAGCTACCTGCCCAACCTTTACCCAATCCTAGTAACAAAGCAGTAGAAATGATCCACTCTGTAAACTCACTTTCCTCATCTAGATATCATTCCATGTCAGTTGGAGTCAATGATCTCCAATTGAGATCGAGGAAGATAGTAACCTCAGAAAATGAAAAGAAGCTTAAGGTGATTATCAACGAGAGAGGTGAGGAGGAAACTCATAACCACTTTGAAAAAGATGTCACCTTCTAGCCTATCCCCGTACCTTCTGAGCCTTTTTCATCTTCTTCCAACTGACCTCCCTATCTGGAGAGGTTAGTTGTGGAGAAGAATGACCCCATTCCTGAGTCAAACTGGCCTCTAAGCCTGGAAACCTTTTTGTAAAGGTACCTTTGCTCCGATCTATTAAAGAGATCCCCATTTGCAAAAAAATTATTAGGGAACTCTATCTCAAAAAGCTAGGAAGGAGAATATTAGAACCGCAAACCATTCAATTAATTGGTAGAGCAACAGAGTTAATGATGGGATGTATGCACATGGAGAAATATACCGACCCTAGAAACCTTATTTTCTCTATTCAGATAGGTGATTTCCTTGTCTCCAATGTACTTATAGACTTGGGGGAGGCCATTAATGTTATGACCAAGAAAGCCATGGATCAACTTGGATTGGTCCTTATTCGTCCTACTCCCACTGTGCTTGAACTAGCAGATAGATCTAAAATCAAGCCGGAAGGGGTGTTGGATGATGTGGTCGTTTCTTTAGACTCTTGGGAATACCCCGTAGACTTCATTGTGCTTCAACCAAATAATCCTGTGGGAGGAAATCCCTTGATCTTGGGACGACCATGGCTTACTATGGCTGATGCTTATATCGGATGTCATTCTAGGGACATGTATATTTCCCATGGAGATTCAAGGAAAAAGGTCACCTTGCATCCACCCGCTAGATCCATTCAGGACATCCGAGACACTTTATGGTTAAACTAAAGTCGTGATGGGGAGACTCAGCCTGTTTCCTTTATACCTCATAATCCTGAGTTCTCGCAGGAGGACGAGATCCAAGACTTCCTGATCAATCTAGACAACATGCCCAATTTTGAGTCATTGAGTCAGATTTTTAGTCTAGATTTTTAGGAAAGTAATGACTCCCTACTTCCCTTGCAACCATCTTTTTAGATTCGGTCTAGTCAGTCCTCCGTCAGAGATCAAAACTCTTTATGCATTTCATTTTTAGGTGTCCCACTCCATTCACTGAGCTGCATTCTGCTAGGGGCGTGCCATAATCTGACAGAGAAGGTCATGCTAGTCATTTCCCCTCATGTTTGGCTCCTACTGGCTCAGGTCTTTTGTCAATAATCACCAAAGTCCACTATTCAGTCAACACAAAACCCCAAACCCTACCCCATAAACACAATACTCAAACTCCTCGCAAGTCCCTAACAAATTTCTCCCTATAACCCCTATTCCCATTACATCATTCCCTTCCTAATACTCCCTGTTTAATTGTCCCCTTGGTGGCAGATTATTGAAACAACCTCCGGCTTCACAATCATCAAAGGGGCAGCCTAAATACAGTTTATAAATGGTAGTCATGGCTTCTTAGGGTTCATCAGAGTATGAGGTGGAGACCCACAGTGATATAGCTTCAGGAGAACAGGCCCCTAGGAGACATCACCGGAGTGGCAAACATGTTAGAGATGAGCCAAACACCCTCACCGAGTTGCAGGCATGCCCTCTTGCTATGTCATGTTTCCAGAACTTAGCATGTTTTGAATTTTTTCAGACAGTGGAAAATGTCAGAGTTCATCATGAGCTGGCCCATCTTTTTGCACTTCACCTACATGGAGGACAGTCTATCTTGGCTGGGGTCACTTTCACATTGACACCCGAAACCATATTAGTGGAAAAAAGCATACCAAACATTGGAGAATAGTGGCATAAGAAGAAGGTGGAGAGGCATCATTATGAGCCTTACATTAAGGCCAGTTGTTTGAGCCAGCTCACGAGAGTTTTTCCATTCAAATTTTTGAGAGATGAGTATGCTCCGCTCATGAAATTGATCATGAAATACTTCAGTTGTGAGGGGAGGTTTTCTTGCCTTTATGCCTATCACATCAGGTTGCTCATGCACTTTACCAGGGTGCGGATGATGAACCTCCCATTTTTCATCTGCGGGAACATAGAGAGGATGAAGAATTTCATGCAGCACAAGACCCCTCGACAGCAGCTCAACAATGTTTATCACTTTGCTCTTATCCGGATTTTGGTGGACCATTAGTTGGGATTGCAGGGTATTGCTTGGGAGGACTTCATCTCCCATGACTTCTTCAGCGATCCACAGGTAGTATCAGAGGTAGAGCATGAGATAGGTGACCCATCTCATCAGTATGAGAGACATGAGACTGCTACTATGCCAGTATACATCACCTATCGGAGAGTTAGTAGACACTTATTTGCAATAGCAAAGCGAGTGTTATCTCCACCCGGGGTGGAAGGGGCCTCGCTTCTGACATCAACATCACAGGAGTAGGGAAAGGGTAAGGAGCCAGTACAGGAGGAAGGACCATCAGGTGAACGAGAGACCGAATTTGTTCTCCTCCATGATGATGAGACAGATGCAGAACCAACAAATGCAGAGCTTACAAAGATCATCTAGGAGCAGCAATCAGTGATTGAGTCCTTATCCCTTGACTTGGAGAGGGTCAAGTGGAACATGAAGTACCTGGAGTAGAGAAAAAGGTAGCTTGAGGATCAACAGATGATTATGGAGCTGCAAAACATTCATGAGCATCGCCAAGCTACTCAAAGAAGAAGGGTTGAGCTCACATCTTTGGAGCAAGAAATCAATGAGGATCGGGAGGCCAACCTTGAGAGGGTCAAAATGCATTTGGAGAGGTTGCTGGACAAGGCCGACCAGGACCTTGCTCTACTGAGACACATGGCTTTCCGTTACAGGGTGCGAAACATGAGTGCACAGGCCCGAATAAGGAGTTTGAAAGCGAAATTGAGGAAAGCAACAAGAAAGGCAAAAGAGGCAAAAGCGCAAGATCAGATTCGAATCTTGGCTGAGGCTTCCTTGGCCCATCATAACACTCCATAGGGAACCTCTAGCCAAAATTTCAAGAAATTTGGGGAATTTTTGATCACATGGTAATTTTTTGGGAAAAAACAAGGTTTTTCTCCCTGTGGCGCGGCGCTAAAATTCTAGAGCTCCAAATGAGGAATGGTTTGCATTTTTGGATTCAGCATGGAAAATCATGACTACTGGTGTCCGGAAAAGAAATTTTGGCAAGGTATGAGTCTCCAAAAGGTCAAAAAACACCCAAAAATGGCCTCTCTACCACTTTTTTGACACACAGGAAGTAGTCTTGGGAGAATGAAGATTTGGAGGGGCAAATGAGCACCAAATGAAAAAATTCTAGTGGGGTTAGAAAGAATATATGACAGGCTTTCCAACAAGCCCACTTGGGAACATTTTGTACACCTGAAAGTTCCCTAGAATAGGCCCCAAAGTAGCGCAGCACACAAAGGAAAAATTGCCCAATTTGCTTCCGTTTCGCAAAATTTCGGTTCGCGACTTCTCCAAGTGGGCCCGCTCATTTACACTTGGGTTTTTTGGCACCAAAGGTAGCATTTAAAGTGTTTTTTCTCCAGATTGGCTTCTATGCAAGTGGCAAAGGAAGGAAAACGGTCACCCAAGCCAAATGTCATGTTTGTAGCGCTGCCCCTGTAGCTGATGGTTGGCTCTCCATCTCCATTTTGCAATGATACGAGTAACTCCCCAACCCTTGGGCATTCTATCTCTTCCTTAAACATTCTATATATTGTATGCAAACTATTTGCAAAGGGTTGGTTGGCTTGTAACTTCTGGGAGACTGTGGGAAAGAAACTTTGTTTCTTCACTGTGTATTTATGATAGAGAATTAATGAAAGGCAGCGGCTCTGTTTCGTGAGATTCTTGTGGTTGTGAGTGTAGCAAATGTGTCTCTTATGTTTTCATATGTATTTCATTATGTTTCATAATTCAATTCATGTTCATTTCCAGTGAAATTTTCTCAGTGAGATTAGGTAGAAGTCAATTTTATTGCTCTGCCTGTGGGAAAATTTCATGTTCAGTGTTCTTCTTCTATTGAAAAGGATTCATGTTCCTATGCCCTTTTCACACTCCTCAGAAATCTCTCCGTTCCGCATTATTCCAAACTAAATTTCTACATTTTCTGCCTGCCTTGCCTCATGAAGTAATCTGTGCCTTTGTATTAAATTCTCTATTCTTTGTTGACCGTTGGTCCCATACCATCCCAAAAGCTCGGTCATTCATGAAAATTGTTTCCAGAATCCCTATTCATTTACTAGCCTAAGGTAAATATTTAATTGTAAGTCATCTCAGACTTTTTTCGATTATCTATTCACTGAGCATGACTCGGAGAGAGCCCTCTCCTGCTCTGGTAGGTCTAGCTACCAGACTAAGCGTGGTTTGTGGTTACCCTAATTTTTGCCTTCCTTCAGCCTAAGGCAGATTTAGGTGCTAACATAGTGGCGACTCCACTGGGGACTGAGTAAGTCGGTTGTGTCCTGTGACTTTTCTCAATAGCACGATGGCTTCGAGACGATATACCAGAGCCAATCCAGACCCAGATCCTCCTCATATTTATGAAAACCCCAATTTGATTGCAAGACTCCTTCGTCAAGAAATCACCATAACTCTCGTGTTCAAATCCCATTCATGTCCCAACATTTTTGAGTATCTTGAAGAGCTTGAGTTTGACGAACAGTTTCAGATATCATTGTTTGAGTCTAAATCCAAAAGGGTTGTTGATTATACTGTCCCCAATTCGAAATTTCTTGTAGACCTCAAAACAGAAAGAGCTAATAGGATAATTGATAATTATATTGCAACACAGCCCCAAACTCCAATTGCAAGCCCCTTACAAACTGTTCACACTCCTCTAACACCTCCAAGGCCAAATCCACCGAGAATGATGGCTGTCCATTTCGCACCCCTTGTTCTGCCCCAAGTTCTAGATGATATGCCAACAGATAATCAAAGTAAAATCGCTTTTTTGATGGCACTCCTAACAACATTACTGCTCAGCAACATGTAAACAAAATGGCAGACTTCTATGAACTTCATGAGATCGATGCGGAGAACGTGGCAATGAGACTCTTTGTATAAACATTTGCAGGTGATGTGAGGAAATGGTTCAGAGGTTTACCGGAAGCAAGTATCACTACCTTGGTTGAACTACAAAGACAATTTTTAAATCTATGGGAAGTGAAAAAGAATTCCCTTCAAATTCTGGCCGAATATGAACAAATCAAACGAAACGCTGGTGAGTCGGTCCAAGATTATTGTGTTAGATTTAATGCAGTCTATAACGAAATTCCAGATCATTTAAAGCCACCTGTGAGACTAGCTATGATGAATTTTCCAGATGGTTTTGATGTTGACATGGCCTACCAATTGAGAGAGAGAGAACCGGCCACAATGGAAGACATGCAGAAAATTGCGGTCAGCGTTGAAGAAAACCTGTTGTCCAAAAGAGCTAGAGTGAAAGCAGAAAAGAAGATCAATGTGAAAGAAGAGTCTTCTTCAATGGATCAAATACTCAAAAAGGTAGAGAATATGCTTGAAAGGGTGAAGCTCAACAAGCCTGAGCCACAATTTAGGAATCCTAACTTCCATGGCCAGCAACAGCCACAATATAGAATAAGACAGAGATATCAGTGAAATCAAGAGCAGACAGCACAACAGCCGGTACAAACACCTGAATTTTGTGCATGGGCCGGAGTCAGATGAGGACGAGAATGTAATAGGCGATGAAAACCACCTCTTTACTCCAGATGAGCTGCCTACTTACATTTCCAAAGAAGAAGAATGTGCAGTGAATTCAGCTGCACACCAAGACACGAATTTCATTCTAGCTAGTGACACTGTTCTAGAAGAAGAATCAGAGGAGTATCAAAGGGGGTATATGGATGCTATGTCCGCACAACAACAGCGATATTCACTTAGAAATAGATATGTTGGCCAAACCAATTCAGAAAAAGAAGGAGGTCAAAGTAGCAAAGAACGATTCATCAGTTACACAAAGAAAAGGAAAGGAGGCGGTTGGTCCGGAGAGCAGCAAATCAAAATCAGCAGAACAATCACAGCAGCAAGCTACATCAAAAGAAAAAGAAAAGAAATAGATCCCAGTCAAAGAGGTAGAAAATACTCCCACTTTTAGCTTAGAGAATGAGATTTCTAAGTTAAATGTATCCATCCCCTTGACTGAAATAATGAAGAACAGTAGTTATAGAGGACAAATTTCTAAAATGTTGAATTTGGACCCAATGTCTGACATGGTAAACATAGAAGGTGATCAGCCTGAAATGATTTTTGGACCAACATCGAATGGTGAGTCTCTTGATAGCGATGTGCCACCCTTCTATATCAATTTAAGATTGCATGATTTTGTGTTACATAATGCCATGTTTGATTTTGGAGCTTCTCACAATCTCATGCCCAAGGCTATCATGGATAAGCTTGGTCTGGACATCACCCGGCAATATCATGATCTCTATTCATTCGATTCCAGCAGAGTAAGATGTATAGGACTCATCAAAGACTTGGTTGTGAGTTTGGATCAGCTTCCCATGAAAAATGTTTTGATGGATGTGGTGGTAGCAGATATTCCTCCAAGGTTTGGCATGCTTCTTTCCAGGTCTTGGGTAGCGAAATTGAAAGGGACACTACAGCTGGATTTCTCCTATGCAATGATCCCAGTGTTTGGACAAATGAGGAAATTATATCGGGAACAAAAAATGAAATATATGATCACTAGCAAGGAGAAGCCTATAAATCATCCAATTAACTATGTACATATAGATTTAGAGTCTTTTTTTTGTTTTCAGATAGTTTAAATGATATAGATAGTCAGATAGTAGAAGCAGATGATATTCCGGAATAACATAAAATTTCAGAGAAATTTTGAAGAAAGAAGTACAAGAAAAGCAAAAAAATGTTGGGCAATCAGCTAAAAGCAATGGACAACAAGTAGGCAAGGCACACCAAATAGATTTCCATAACTTAAAAGAGGAGGAAGAAGGCTTTTGGACCATGGATTTTGATGGAGCAGTAGGAAATTATGGCGCTGGAATTGAAATTTGGGTATGCAGTCCTTTCTCCACCCCAAACAAAGTGCCTAGCAGCATGAGGGTTTGCTCTTACTAGCTGGACTTTGAGTGTTCAAACAATGAAGCTGAGTATGAAGCTCTAATTGCTGGCCTGAAGATTCTTAGAAAGCTGAATGCAAAAAAGGTTTTGGTATATGGCGACTCCGAATTGGCAATAAAGCAGGTCAGAGGTGAGTATCAAGCAAAACATCCTAGGATGCGGGCCTATCGTAATGTGGTTTTAGACATCTTAAAGTTATTTTCAGAATACACCTTGACATGTGTGCCTCGTATACAAAATAGTATTGTTGATGCTCTTGCCAAGGAAGCAAGTAGTTTGAAGATTCCCATGAACTCCAGTAATAAATTTGAAATCCATGTCAAGCATCGTCCAACCATTCCAGACAATCAGCGATATTGGCAGGTGTTTCAAGATGATGAGGAGATTAAGGATTTTCTGTTAAACAAAGGAAAGTTCAAAGAAACCTCAATTGATGTAGAAAACGACGATGGCAAGGGAATGGTACAGATGAACTGCAGATCAATGAAATGGACGTTTTGCAGCTGAAGAATAACATTATTCCTAAAGGCTTGATACCTCTAGAAGAACTTGTTGATCAGGATGATGTAGCCTGCAAGCCAACATTGTAGCCAATAGAGAAGGGTGTAGAAGAGGTCAACATCGGAACAGCTGCCAATCCAAAGTTGGTAAAATTGTCTAAAGCATTACCGCCAAAGATCAAGGACAAATATATTAGTTTGATGGCCTCATTTGTAAATGTGTTTGCTTGGGACTATTCTGATTTAAAGTCCTATGATACCAATATTATTCAACACACAATACCCATCAAGCCCAATCAAAAACCGTTTAGACAGATGTTGAGAAGGATAAATCCAAAATTGCTGCCATCTATTGAAAAAGAGGTAAACAGGTTGTACAAGTCAGGTATCATTGTGCCCATCACATTTTCAGATTGGATCTCTAACTTAGTGCCTGTACGCGAGAAGACTGGTGAGGTCCACCTATGCATTGATTTCAGAAATCTAAATAAATTCTCATTGAAGGACAACTATCCACTGCCCAAAATGGACCATATACTTCAGCAAGTAGTGGGGGCATCTCGTATGTCACTGTTTGATGGTTATTCCGGATATAACCAAATTTCTATCCATGAGGATGACCAAGACAAGACGGCATTCACCACTCCATGGGGAACCTTTCATTATGCTAAAATGCCTTTTGGTTTAAAGAATGCAGGTGCCACATTTCAGTGTGCAATGGACTTGGCTTTTGCGAACGACAAGGATGTGTTTTTGGTGGTGTACCTGGATGATTTGATGGTATTTTCCAAATCTAATGAAGAGCACATGCATCACCTAAGAACTGTCTTTCAAAAGTGCAGAAAATATGGTCTATTGCTGAATCCTAAGAAGAGCTTGTTCGCCATGGAGGAAGGAAAATTACTTGGGCACATCATTTCAAAGGATGGCATTCATATTGACCCAGCACGTGTGCAAGCAATTCAGCAAATTGATCTACCCCGGAATAAAAAAGAGATACAATCGTTCAATGGTAAGATGAATTTTCTGCATCGCTTTGTACCTAATCTTGCTGAACACTTAAGAGAGATGACCAGCATGCTCAAGAAGGACAGCCAAGTGAAATGGACTGAGGAGGCTATAAAATCTTTCAACTTCGTCAAATTGGCCCTTTCTTCAGCTCCAGTTCTTGTAAGCCTGGACTATACTCAAGATTTCATATTGTTTTCATTTGCTTCAGAGCACACTATGGCAATAGTATTATTGTAGAAAAGAGATGATCATGAAAGACCCATTGCATTCTTTAGCAGGGCTATAAGAGATGTAGCGTTAAAGTACAACATCATTGAGAAGCAAGCCCTGGCACTTATGAAGGCATTGAAGGATTTCCGGGTATATATCCTACATTCTCACATTCTAGCCTATGTTCCTAACGTTGTTGTAAAATATGTTTTAGTGCAGACCGATCCAGAAGGAAGAAGAGGCAAATGTATCGCATCCTTGCTGGAATATGATGTGGAAATAAAGCCCACAAAGCTGGTCAAAGGACAGGGGTTGGCGAAGTTAATGGCCGAATCAAATTTGCATGATTTAGACATAAATCTGATCGCTGCCATGTCCGATGAGAATGAGGAAGGAACGTCAATTCAGGTATCTGAAATGTTTGCTTTGTCCCCATGGTATTCAGATATAATATATGTGCTGAAAAAGTTGTCATCACCGACCGGCATAACTAGAAATAAAGCAAGAACACTCAAATTGAAGGCTGCCAAGTTTTGCATTTGGAATTGTGCACTGTATTGGAAAGATCCTGGTGGCATTTTGTTAAATTGTTTGGTGGAAGAGGAGGCAAATAAATTCATGGAGGATTTCCACGAAGGAGAGTGTGGTGGTCACCTTTTTTGGAAGTCAACAACAAACAAGATTTTGAGAGCAGGGTACTACTGGCCTACTTTGTTTGCTGATGTGTATAAGATGGTCAAGCGTTGTCATAAATGTCAGATTTTCGAATGAAAATAGAAATTACAGCCTTTGCCACCTAAGCCTATTGAGGTGAGCGCTCCTTTCAAGCAGTGGGGGTTGGATTTCATTGGGGAAATTCATCCCGCTTCTTCCAGACAGCATAGATGGATCCTTACTGTCATGCGGAAAGAGTTGATAGTGCGGACACAACCGACCTCCCTAGAAGCAAAAGCTTTCTAGTGACAAACAAGACAAATAAACACTACCTTTCTCTAAACATGCATTGAAAATACAAGTAATCATGGGATCTTAACATACGTTTAGTCCAACGCTTTGTAGTAGTCCAGCCTCGCCGATCCGGATGAGCTCCTTCTTCTCTTCGAAACCTGCATTCACTAACAAGCCAAAAGATTAAATAGCACCTGATAAACTCATAAAACAATACATATCCATCATACAGACCAAGGAGTATATGAAACAAATCATGAATAACAATCTGTTGAGAAAAATGAGTTCATTTGTATTAAGAGGAAACAAAAGGAACCATTACAACCTGAGCCTTGGTGTTGTGCAAGTCCCTCCTAGGGTCCAGCAAGAGTTTTCCTCTACTTTGATCAGCTCACCCACTCTCAAATAAGGCTAGGAAAGGAAGGGAATCTCTCCTCTCAAGCTTTACAAGGGAGTCCTAATTCCAGCAGCATCTACCCTTAGGGATGTTCAGCTTTCAACCTCCCCTCCCTTTGGCCCAATGCCTGTATTTATAGTTCTCTAGAGGAAGTTATTCAGATCCACCATCAATGGGATAAGCCCCTCTTTGGATGGGATAGCTCCCCTCTTGATGGGATAAGTTCCTCTTTGGTAGGGATACATGAACCATCTGGAGGCGCTTCATACACGTCAAACAAGCTTCTAGAATTCTCTAGAAATGACTACAAGTAACTTTTTTGGAGTGAAACTTGCGCCTTTTGACCTTTATAGGAGTACGCACCCATTGCTTTATAGACAGAGCATACAAGTACGCAGGTATTGTGAACTTGGGGTGCGTACACGCAGGTAAGGCTAAGAGAAACTGCGTACCCAGAGATATATAGATTTTTAATGACTTTCTCTCTTTCTTGGAGTTTGACATGGAGAGCAGAGGTATGAGGCTTGCCAAGGAGGATAGTATGACAGTTGATGAAGCCATACTAACTGCAAATAGTCATGGTGACAAATTTTAGTGTAGCAGATTGCCCCCTAAAGTGCGAAGCCTGTAGTAGATTAGGGTTTCATATAATCTAGGAAGGGTGAAGTACTTTATCATTTCAAGGATTATCTTGTGGAGAGCCCAGTCGGAACCTGCAAGTATTCAACACAAAATACATATATATGATCATATCATCGCTGAGGTAGGCATTCCCATACTCAGATTGAAAACTTTAACTAATTGACTATCTACTGCTCTGATACAGGAATGATTCTGCAGTACATCATAATCATAGACTTTTGTAGACATAGTATGGACGCAACCATATGTTTATAGTTAGTCTACTGTATAATGAATACAAAACTCCTCGCAGCCTGGATGGTGGAAACTAGATCCAGGGTCTTCATTTCTACTTCCTGAACAGGTACGATTCTATCCATGCGAATAAATGAGTTGATGTCGAACATGGTAGAAACCACTTGATTACCAGTCAATGATGTAAACTATTAACAAGCGTGAGAGAGACCACCAGTGATGTCAACGGTTCTCAAAGTACCCAGTACAATCCATGAGATGTGAATGAATGAGTTGATGTCGAACATTTCACGGAATCCTTCGATCGAAAGTCAATGATGTAAACTGTCGTCAAAGGCGAGAAACCTGCCATTGATGCATGGAGACTTCAAGGTACTGACAATTCCTAGGTCATCTTTCTAGATAATGTGCTGATGTCGATAGAAAGCGACCCGTTGCAGGCAAGCCCACAACACGAAATCATAGATCAAGTTGAAGAAATGTAGTTGTAAGGACCGACTCAGGGATGGTCAAAATGGATGACGAGTATTTTGCAGATGAATGTTTATTGCAGAGACCTCTTGAACACATAACGACACGACAGATGGCTTGGTGACATTTGACCCAAAGTTAATACCCGACTGAAGACTTTCAATGTGGTTTGATCAACTGTGAGGCAAAGGATTTCCCAACCCAGGTGAATGAAAAGTGTTGTGTTCAAGAGTGGTAATAAGGCTTCTTCTGAGACAAAGGATAACAAGTGGGCTCAGTTTTCTCTCTTTTCCCCCACCATTTCTGGCAAGTACCTCTTTATTTTTTACAAGCTTGAGGAGGATAACATATGCTTGATTATAAGCTCATCCTTCGGATGAGTCCAACTTAGTTTTGATTCAAACCCTAAGAAGGAGTGGTCCGTCCCTGTTTGTAATCGAACAGGTCCTTTACTGTGAAATTTTAACGAGTCCAGTATAGGAGAAACTCGGCGTTTTTCATTTTTAGAGAGTCTGAAAAAACTTAAGAAGACTCCAGGTTGAACTTTTTCGTAAAGTTGTGTCTCCCAAGCCCGAAAAAGTATAAAATAATACTTGAGAGAACCGCTTAGTCTTGCGACCAAGGAGTACTTTCATGATTAGTGCCTCTGACCTGAAAAGTAAAAAGCGATCAAGGACACGTCGTTTTATTTCCAGTATCGAGTTTGAAACGACAAAAACCCGACAATCTTTTCCTGTTTTTACGGTCAGAAAAGAGCTATAAGGGGACCGTCTTTTAATTCCATTTTAACAAGTGTAAAAGAAACGCTCGGCAATCTTTTCATGTTTTAGGAGTCAGAAAGGGCTTAAAAGATGACTCTGATGTTTTGGTTCGTGAAAAATGATAATTTTCCCTGAAAGTCCTTTTGTCCTGCACAAAAACGACACATTACTCATACCTGTTTAAGATAAGCAAAAATGCATTGAGAAATATCCTTCCATGGTGAAAAATAACCAAACTTAGTATTCATTTATCCAAAAAACCTATAAAAAGACCTTTTACCATGTCATTTTTACCATTTTACTGTTGAGGGAGAGAAAAGGGCTTTTGGCAAGAAACTTCCCATGGACTTTGCGGAGAATCCGACTATCGGAATCGAGTGCCGTCTCTTTCAGGTATTTCACAACATCCTCCTCTTTGTTTTCATCCGTTTAGAATTTCATTTTAAGCCCTAGTTTGATTTTTTGGGGGCTTTGGGGTTTTAGGATCCGCTTTTCAGGGTACGTAGGTGCCCCATGGGCGACCTGCGTACCCCGACATTTTCGTTAATGGGAAAATGGCAGGAGTACGCAGCCTACCTTAAGAACAGCTGCGTACCAACGCTCTGTTTTCTGAAAGCGGGGTGCGTACTCCGCGCAAAGTGAATTTAAAACCCCAAATCTCAAAACTAAACCATTAATTTTTGATTTAATGAATTCTAATGAATGTTTTCTGGTGTGTAGATTGCCCACCATGCTTGATTGGCGCGAAAGAGAACACGAAGATGTCGATTTGGCTGCAATAGATCATCAACCTTCCATTGATGCTTTGAAGGCATGCGGTCTCTACAAATACTGGGCCATACCTTGCATGAGGGCCCAGGTGTGATTCTTAGAATGGCTGGTTGAAAGGTGGAACGTTCAGGATCAATGCTTCTACATCGGAGGGCACCAGCTCGAGATAGAGCCCTCAGACATATATTTTCTCACTGGTTTGCCTAATAGGGGCGAGCAACTGACTCTGTCCGGGACTAGGCCGGGTGGCCAATCCCTTGCTAGCCTCCAGCTAGAGTGGTGCAACAATCAGCACCAGGAGAAAGGGATAGAAATCAAATACATATCCCTGCCTGAACTTATGGTAATTGCCTTTACAGTTACCAGACTCTGCGGCGCAGCCGCTTTGCATATTGCCACCGTGTCCCAAATGCGGATGGCGATAGATTGCTACCGAGGCACCATTTTCAATTGGTGTGACGCTGTGTTGGCCAATATGAAGGGCCAACTGACTAGGGCAAAGAACAGGCAATTAAAGACCTTTGGGTATGGGCCTCTAGTTGTGAGCTTTGCCATAGAGAGGGTTCCGATGCTGATCCCACAGCATCTCACTGTTGCAGCTGGGCCTCCTCGGGAGCCAAAGTTGATGCGATGGGTTGCGGTGATGGCCCGGCATCCTGATGAGGGAGCGGGAGTTGTCCGATTTCCTGCGGGTTACTTTCACTGGTTGGAGGACCAGGTCTTTGCGATCCAGGATTTTCCTTATGCCGGTGTAGATTTTCGCGGTGATCCGGACATGGTTCTTCCACAGGGAGAACAATGGGACGACAGAGGTACTTCATTTTTCACAAGTTTTTAAATTATTTACTTTTTTGTTTGTTTTTTATATCGTCTCAAAACTGACAGTGACAATTCTCAAAATGCAGATGTAGGTCCACAGCGTCCGGCCAATCTCCGGCCATTCGAGAGAAGAGTACCAGTTGCGCCAGCACCGGCCCCACAGGATGTGGCCGCAGAGACCTTAGCCGAGTTGGAACAGGACCTAGAGCGTCTCACGGCGGACATACCAGAGACGACTATAGACGATATTCCTATCCGACTTCAGCGCTATGTAGTCGCAGTCCCAGGACCTTTCAGGAGTTTCCTGTGTAGGGTAGCGCGGGCAGTGGTGTCGTATAGAGAGCACCACCAGTGATTGGCTAGTCACATTTTGTAGACACATTGTAACATTTTTGGTTTTTTGTACTTATCATTTTTGCCGATCATAAGGTGTTTTTCAACCTATGATCGAAGACGATGTATATTTTTTGACACACTCCTATCTATATATATATCATTATTACCGGCTTATCTTGTTAAACATGTATGATGAAATGTTTTTAAATTTACATTTATGATTATCGCAAATGTCTGTCTAACATTCGAGAAGCAATTGCATCTGCTAATGTATTTAATGAACTCGGAATATGCTGATATTCAATGTAATCAAATTCACGTTCCAAGAGGAGCACTCTTAAAATAACCTTAATAGCACTGGATTTCTAATGGAATATACTCTATTAAGTTGTAATACAACAAGTTCAGAATCTAACCTCACTATCAAACTCCGAATCCCAAATGAAATAGATTCAGATAATAACTCAATCGTTGCACTGTATTCTGCAATGTTGTTTGTTGTTTGACCGAGGCTGACCCCATGCATAGAAACTAACTCGTCAGAGGGCGAATAGATAACCCAAGCTGCGGAAGAGATATTCCGTGTACTACGACAAGCACCATCAGCGAATCCAATGTACGTTTGGAGAGGCGTCGACATCTGCAATATCAAGCGTAAAACCAAGATAAGCCAGAATAACGACGAAAAACACACCCTCTAAGCTAAGCACACTGTCTATACTAACAAACACACCAGCTAGAAAGAAAAACTAACCTAACTAAATCTCCATACCCATCATTTAAGCATAATACCTCTTTAGGTAAAGTCCATTTCTGGGCTTACCCAAAGAGTCCCCATCAAAATCTACCAGCTCATAGGCCTCTTTTGCTAGCTTTCGCTTGACAATGTAGGGCCCATGCCACATAGGAACGAATTTTCCAGCACCTAATTTATCGTTAGCTTGATCATATAACAGCACTAGGTCTCCTTCCGAAAAATTACGAGGGGTCACGTTGCGATCATACTGAGCTTTCATCCTTTTTGCGTGAGTCTCGATTGCCAATGCAGCGTCACGTCGAGTCTCATCTAATTTAGCTAAGTATAATAGACGCTTCTCCTCTTCGGAAGTAGCTGGAAGTAATTCGACAGCCATTTGAAGTGATGGGATTTCACATTCAATGGGCAACAGTGCTTCCAAACCATAAACTAGTTGGAAAGGAGTGAATCCTGTTGATGTTTTCACTGAGGTTCAGTACGCCCAAAGCGCTGAAAATAACATGTTGTGCCAATTCGACCGATGAATATCAATGATTCGACGGATCATGATAACTAGAACTTTGTTGATGGACTCAACCAAACCATTTGCTTGGGGATAGTAAGGAGTAGAATTATCATGACGTAAACCAAGCTGGCCTGTAAGTTCTGTCATCATAATGTTTCGAAAATGGCGCCCATGATCAGTGATTATCGCTTGTGGGACACCAAACCTAACAATAATATGATTGAATACGAAAATCGCAGATGTCTTGCCGTCGGCCTCGAATGTAGGCATCGCCTCAGCCCACTTAGTAAAATAATCAACCGCAAGGATGATATACGCATGCCCCTGGCCGAGTGAGGGTTACATGTAATAAAATCGATACCTCATTTAGCAAAAGGACCAACAACAATTATAGGGTGGAGAGGAGCAGGTGGTGCGCGCATCTTGCGATCAAACACTTGACAGTTGTAGCATTTTCAGACCGCAATGATACAATCTTTAAACATGGACGGCCAGAAGTAGCCAGCACGCAACACCTTCTGGGCTGTGGCATACCCAGACATATGACCGCCACATGCTCCAGAATGACAATCATTCATAACCCTTTCTGCTTCTTCATGAGTTAAGCAACGACGAAAAACCAAATCTGCCCCACGACGATAAAGAGTATCTCCAATAATTTTGTACTGTTGGGACTGGAATCGAATTTTTCGGCGTTCCGACTTTGAAGCTTCGGGCCGAAAGGATTGGGTTTGGAGATAGATGATTATATCCCCATACCACGGATCTAAAGTGCTGATGAGAAACAAAGATTCGTCTGCAATGGGTTCCTCTGCCACAGTTTCCGTGTCAGCACGCGGGAAGTCACACATCAACTCTGCAAAAACTAAAGATTTCTTAGACTTAGATTTTTCAAACTCCAAGTCGAACTCTTGCAATATAACAATCCATTTAGATTACTTGCCCCCTAGCAATTGTTTAGTCAAAATGTAAATCATAGGGTTGCAATCCGAAATGACTGTAGTTTTACAGAGAAGAATGTAATGACGAAAACGTTGGACAGCCTGAACAGCTGCCAGGGCCAATTTCTCCACATGCGAATATTTTAGCTCAGTGGGATTTAACGTCCTACTAAGATAATATATCACATGTTCCGTTTCGAATTCATCTTCCTGTACTAAGACCATTCTAATGGTGGAATGAGCGGCGGCGAGGTACAAAAAGTAATCCTGGTTGTAGTTGGGAGGATGCAGCAACGGTGCATGGGTCAACACGTGCTTTAGCGCATCAAAAGATTTCTGAGCTATCTCATCCCAAGAGAATTGAGCATTTTGTTTCAACAACCGGGTAAAACCCTTGGTAATCTCGGCGTAGTTAGGAATGAATCGGCATAAAAAGTTTGCTTTCCCTTGCAAACTTTGGAGTTGGCGCAGACTCGAAGGAGGAGGCAATTTGATGATAGCTTCGACCTTCGAGGGATCGACACGAATGTCGGCTTTTGAAACTACAAATCCCAGCAATCGTCCCACTTCGATGCAGATGACACATTTGTGTGGATTCAACCGTATACGATAATGCCTACACCTCGTAAAAATTGCTCGTAAATGGACAAGGTGATTAGCTCGATGTAAGGAGTGAGCGGGCAAATCATCGAGATACGGTTGCACAATGTGCTTGATGTCATTAAATGCATAAGACATCGCCCTTTGAAAAGTGGCTCCGGCATTCTTAAGCCCAAAAGGTAATTTGCAATAAGCAAATGTCCTCCATGGACAAATGAAAGCCGTTTTTGGTTGATCGGCAAGTAGAATATTGATTTGGTTGTAACCGGAAAAACCATCCATAAAGGAAAATATTTCACTGCCGGCACAATCATCAATTATTTGATCGATATAGGGCATTGGATAGTTGTCCTTGGGACAAGCACGATTTATATCCCTATAGTCGATACATATTCTTATTGTTCCCTGCTTTTTATTAACCGGAACAATATTCGATACCCAATCTGTTAACGGGATCGGATAAATGAAACCTGCTTTCAACAGCTTCTCAACTTCTGCTTTAATTGCAGCCGCTTTCCGAGGGTGTATCTGACGCAGACGTTGCCGAACGGGTTTAGCATCCGGGTAAGTTTTGATCTCATGAAAAACAATGGAGGGATCAATTCCTGGCATTTCCTCATAGGACCAGGCAAACATGTCGCGGAATTCTTGAAATAGGGCCTTGTATGTTTGAATTTCGTCATCTGAACACGAGGCACCTATATGAATGTGTTCAACAATTCCGGGCTTTACTGAAATGTCAATGGGAATAGTGCGAGAAACGTTTCCCAAATTCAGCTCTGAATCAGGATGTTTCATTGGACTCTGAGCGTCTTTGACATATTCAGCTGTAAAGATTGATGAGAAATCATTTTCAAAACGATTATCCTCAGGTAAAAACGAAGATCTATGATGGAGATCTTCCCATGGTAAATCGTCTACACACAGGACTTCACAAAGTTGTTCGTCAGATGACACAACTTCTGGAAACGTTATTAACTCCGAGGTTGACGCGAAAAGTGATTCCTCACGGACCACATTCATTTGGTCGATTTTGGTTGAACTTGGGTCGGAAAAAGACTTGACGGCTTCATAGGCAATTTCATATGGACTCAAAGGCATTGCATCACCGAATGAGTCTATCTCAGATTCAGATGGGACAACCCAAGGATCATTGTAAATAATAGTAATCATATGAATAAATGCAAATGAAGGGTCTGCGTTGATTGGAGGAAAAGGAAAAGTTCCCAGTAAACCGGAATCTTTAACTTATCCTATGCCAACATCCTTATAAGGGATAGTCGTTTTACCGACATGCTGGATACTCTCTGAAGAGGCTGGGTCGGATGAAAAATAAGCCAGCTGGTCTATGGTTACGATCTTGCCATTGTGTGGAAACTTTATTACTCTGAAGACCAATGAAACGACAGCTGTCATAGCGTAAGACCAACTTCAACCCAAGAGAAGGTTGTAGTCTAGAGGGGCATCAACCACCTCCACATCCAGACTAACGGTTTTTCCTTCAACCCCTATAGGCAAATCCTGTAAAATTCCAAACGGATGGAACCCACGGCCATCAAAGGCCTTAAGAATTGTCGGGGATTGGTTCAGCGAAGGAGAACCAAGCGATCTCCAACACTGAATCGACATAATACATGTGGAAGCTCCCTCATCAATTACAGTCCAATGAATAGGCCTGTTTTTTACTATCACTGGAATCTGGAAAGCCATATGATGAGGCAAACGCGGTGTACTATTTTCTAGATCAAAGATTATCAGGTTCGGGTCCTGAACATCAACAGCTCCTATAGCCGACAAAAGTAATTTTCGCTGTGCTAGGCATGATTGTAGCACTTCTAAAGCCGACATTGTTGAGGGTGAAACAGCTAAATCCTCAACAATGTTGTAATTCTGAGCCGCTCTCGCATGTGGATTGAAAGCAGACCTTCGAAGTACACCCTTGGCGGGCGGTTTTATTACTAAGTCAGGGTTAGGTTTCTCGATCTGTAGTGGATCGGAACCAGGAGCTGAGGTTGATGGATTTGAATGAGAAGATTCTGCTTCTTTCGATCCATCAACAAGACTTTTACTACCATAATCGTGTGATCGAGTCACAATCCTTACATGAGACATCATCAATATGGGTTCTTCAGTGGCACTCGAGGAAGAACCTATCATCCTACTCTCCTGTTTTGGAAATGGATCTTTCAAAACAGCAGGAGTTGAGGAACCTTTGACGATTTTCACAACCTCGGCCCGATGGGGGCAATCTCTTGTAAAATGATCCTCTTCACAAATTAGACAAGGATATCGAGGTTTGCGCTTTTCGTCATTGGTTTCCGACTTTTCCGTTTTTTCCTTTGGAGTCTTGTCTGCTTTACCCTTCTTCTTACCCTTCTTCTTCCCACCGTTTTTTGATTTAGCCGTAGATAATTCTACAGCGTGAATATCAACGGAAATTTCAGGAGAAGACTCTCCTGTCAGGGAATCTGGTAAGGTTATAATGGGCGAAGAATTCTTTGAAGATTTCTTCTTTCTTTTAGTATTTACCGTACCAATCATGCCATCAGCAGCATGAGATCCCGAAGGAGCAGCAGCGATTTGATTTGACTTTGGAAGATCTGGGATCTTTTCATGTAACGTACCTGACTGAGTGTAAACTAAGTCAAGGTACTGCGCTTGAGCAATTACTTGCTCCTCAGTAACTACTCCGGCCTTAGCTACGTCTTCAATGTACCACTTGGTCGCGAGACCAATGAGCGTACGCTGGAAAAGACGTAAGTGGATCGAATCATCCGAGATGGAATTTGAAGCACACCAGAGGTGGTAAGTCATCACATGATTGGACGGATCCTCGCCAGACTTACCTTCGAACTTGGGTATATCACTGGGCAACTTATTTGGCATTGGCGGCCAAAACGGAAGATAATTTATTGGATCGTTCGTTAGGCACGACAAGTCTGGTAAATCCAAAGTTGCGATAAACGGTAATTGCCGATTAGGATCCCTAAAACTCTGGGTCACAAGACCAGTCCCAGGAGGAGGATATCCTGGATAACTTGGAATAGGTATCACATTCAGGATATTGTATCCTCCTGGAAAACCAAAATTAACCGAACCGTACTGGGGTTGCTGAGATTGTTGATAAGTGTACCCAGGATACGGTTGATACTGGTAAACCGGTTGTTGGACAGCAGGCCCGTATTGGTACTGTCCCTGGTACGGTTGATAAGTGAATTGAGGTTGACTAGTGACAATCGTACTTAAACCAGGTTGTCCTACAGGCATCTGAACCGTAGTTTGAATTGTAGATCCAGACAATGGTAAAGATGTCTGAGGAGTAGTTGCAGAGACAGTAGAAACCGGAGCCGTCGACACTCCAGAAGCAAGTGTGGTGGAAGGAGCAGATGTTGTGGTAGTTGCAGCAGCCGTTTGAGATGGAGTACTAGGTGCAATTGGCGGCTGAGTAACTACCGAAGGTACAGAAGTTTGAACATTAGACTGGACCGGTTGCTGGGATGGACCAGCAACTAAGGGTTGTCCAGCTTGAGATGACAACTGTACACTTGGCTGCAATACCTGTTGAACTTGCGATGGATCCCACACTATGTTCATTCCGGGGTATTGACCCATGACAGGTTGAGGATATTGAGATCCATAACCGGATTGAGGATAGGATTGATAACTAAAAGGCACAGTTCCCGTACCTTGAACATATGATTGACCTTGAGGTGGTTGATAACCTTGACTCGAGTATTGACCTTGAGGTTGATAACTTTGAGGTAAATACTGATACTGGGGTTGACCTTGACCTTGAGGTTGATACCCTTGAGGTAAATACTGATACTGAGGTTGACCATGGGGTACATATTGAGGCTGGGGTTGACCTTGAGGAATGTATTGTACTATGGGTACATACTGTCCTTGAGGTTTCCCCCCAGACGCAATTTGTGTACCTTGAGGTTGCCCCCCAGGCGTTAATTGAGGCTACCCCCCAGGCGGTAATTGACCACCTTGAGGTTGAGAACCAGGAACTGAACTTGACATCATGTAAATGTCTCCTACACCCAACGGTTTATTACCATTGTTTCCAGCTAATAACCCATGTTCAATGGGTTGAGGAGATGCTCCCGCAAAAGTACCAGAAAGTGACTGATACCTGGAGGGAACAGAAGGACCACCGTACAAGAAAGATTCAGGAGATTGAGTGAACATGGACGACTGACCAGACATATTTACAGGAGTATAAATACCTCCAGGTGGAAAAGGAGTACGAGGTGGAGAAAAACTTATCCCTGAGTTGTCTAAATAATTGGTTAACGAAAGGTACCAAGTAGTACTTCTAGGAGGACTGTAAAAGATAGATTCACTCTCCCTTAGATCAATATTAGGTTGATCTTCAAGGATAGATACGCCAAATTCTTCCTCTGGAGCAAGTTCTTCAATAGCTATCAAACCAGCAGGAAGATTTTCGGTGATGACTCTTTCTACCCTAGGTGAATCAGGTGCACTAGAAGTTGGAGTAACAGGTTCAGATATTTCAGGTTCTTCGCCTATATCACTAGTAGATGAAAAACTACCAGCAAGCTCGGAAACTGCAACAGCTTCAGGATTATAACCTGTTTCTAGACCTTGGTAATCTGGATGGACTACCAATGACGATTCTCCTTCTTCAGGTGAACCTACTTTACTGCCACTAGGAGTTACAAGGACCTTCAAACCTTCGTAATGACTCGGGACCTCTTCAGGAGGTTCGCCCCGCAATCTACGGGACTTCCTCAACAAATCGGCCACAGTAACAATCTCAGGAGACTTGCCCCGAAGTCTACGGGACTGTCTCGGTAATTCAGCCACAGTTAAAAACTTTTAACTACTGCACACACAAACAAAGTAAAATCTCAAAGCAAACCACCTAAAGTCTCTAAAGAACCAAAAAAATTTGAATCACATGCCTAAAGAATCTAGGGCGTCAAACCATACACAAACAGTAGCCTTCCGGACCGAAAACACTAGTTGGAGATGAAACCCAACATCCCCGAATTCAGTACAGAAGTGGTGGGCGGAACAGTTACCCCGGCAACCTGCTTAATGAATAGACCGGCACAAGTTCCTCCACTTTAACCGTCTCGAGTGAAGTGAACCCCCCGGAAAATCCAAGTGAGTCTAGCCGACGTCTGCTCCAGGTATAGTGGGATCTTCCCTCCACCGTCACCTCGGTAGAATCCTAAAGATAATGGTCACTAAGGTTACCAACAACAACAAATGCACCTGGGGGAACAGTCTACGACCCGATAGCACGGAAGGGCAGAGTAACAAGCTCAATCCCCTTGCTGGCTCATTGACAATAATCCAAGGTTTACCGACAAGTGACCCCAGGCTCCTCGACAATAATCTGAGGTTTACTGTTTGTAGTACGTGCGTATCTGGCGTCTTTCCCAATGAAGGAGGATTGATCCCCTCACTGGTTCGGACACGGTCTCGTGCTTCTCCTTTAAGAGGAGCTTTCCCAGAGTACAAATGAAACAGTTGGATTTATCCTACCACAAGATGAGCTACTTGTTTGGTTTTTCTATCTTGGAGAGTTAATTACTCTCCTACTCCAAGACACTAGCCTGATCTATATTGGTGTTTCAGAGCCCTAGTAAATAAAAAGTTACTAGATTGATTTTACTTTAAGCGTTAATTTTATGGCTTTTCTTTAAGACAAAAGGTAGTGGAGATGAAACTGATGGTGTGTAGACTCGACCGAAATCCACTAAAAAGATGCACTTAGGATGATTTACACTAATTTTTCCTTTTTCAATGAATTTCCTAGCTAAGAGAGTTGGAGAATGCAAACTTGATATAAAGACAACTTTCTTGGCAATGAAAATCAAAGAAACAAACTCTTTATCTTTTCAAAACATACGACACATGACCACTAATCACTTCACGAAAGTTCCTTTTTCTTTCAAAGACTCAAATGCTACCAAAGCAAACCTTCCTTCAAAAGATATTTTTGTATTTTTTCCTAATTAATAAAGCATGTAAAACTTACTTTAACAAAAATCAAAGTTAAAAAAGCTATGGCAATCAAATCAACTCAATTTCACTCAAAAGCAAATCTAAGAGAAAAGCACCTAAAAGTAAATCTAACGAGTCAAAAGCTTACTAAAGATGATTCCTGGATGTTTTACTCATTCAAAATGTAACTAAGGACTAGTTAATGCAGAACCAAAAACCAGTCAAAAATAGAAATCAAAATCTTTTGTTCTTTTCTCAAGAATAAAATTCAATGTTCAAACAACAAACTTTTTCGAGATTCGCAAAGAGAAGACGCAAAGGTAGGTCTCTCACAAGGGTGAATTCTATGACAGGCCCGACTCCTAAGAGGACTGAACAAAACCAAGGAGATCCAAAGTTTGACAACCTTTAACGCCAAAGTCACTGCAGGACCAGTTAAAAATCAAACCCTAAGGCAAAACCTCTATGAATTTCACTAAAACTCTCGACACTGACGAAACAAGCTTAGGTGAAGATTTATGGCAGAAAACCAATGGATCTGGGCAGAAAAAACAAATTAAAGACAAATTCTAAAAGGAAAAAAGAAGAAAATTGAAATTTTCTTAATTTTGACAAGGTACACAGGCGACCTATTTGCACAGGTGCGGGTACGCTCTGTGCACAAAGCGACAGTGCGTACAGGTACGCACTGTGCTCAACACAGAGGCTGCGTACTTCTAGCAAAACAAAGAAAAACTAAACTCTAATTTAACTCTAAGCTAGCCCACCCAAATACACAGTCAGACAGCCAAAAACCAGAAAACAAACAACTTTTCTCAGATCAAAATTTCATACAAAGGACAAAACATTCACATCAATGGATTCCCCAGCGGAGTCGCCATTTTGTCATGCGGAAAGAGTCGATAGTGCAGACACAACCAACCTCCCTAGAAGCAAAAGCTTTCTAGTGACAAACAAGACAAATAAACACTACCTTTCTCTAAACATGCATTGAGAATACAAGTAATCAGGGGATCTTAACACACCTTTAGTCCAACGCTTTATAGTAGTCCAGCCTCGCCGATCCGGATGAGCTCCTCCTTCTCTTCGAAACCTGCATTCACTAACAAGCCAAAAGATTAAATAGCACCTGATAAACTCATAAAACAATACATATCCATCATACAGACCAAGGAGTATATGAAACAAATCATGAATAACAATCTGTTGAGAAAAATGAGTTCATTTGTATTAAGAGGAAACAAAAGGAACCATTACAACCTGAGCCTTGGTGTTGTGCAAGTCCCTCCTAGGTGTCGTACGGAAACAGTCGATTGTGCGGACACAACTGACCTCCCTAGGAGTCTAAACTCTCTAGCGACAAACAAGACAAAATGGAGCGATCTTTCTCTAAATACACCTTTTAAAACATGAAAACTACAAGTGTTTAGGCTTACCTTATTCCAAAACGTTGTTGTTGTAGTCCGTCCTTGCCGATCCGGATGAGCTCCTCCTTCACATCAATTCCTGCAACCACAAACAATCAAACAATTACCAAGCACTTGCATCTCATATAATAAAACATATATTCAACATGCAGACCAAGGAACACATGAAATAACTCATTAACACAAGCTATTGAGAAAAATGAACCAGTTTGTATTAATAACGAAACAAAGAAACTCTTACAACCTGGCCTTGGTGTTGTGCAAGTTCCTCCCAGGGTCCATCAAGGGTTTTCCTCTACTTCGACAAAGCTCACCCACTTCCAAGTAGAATCAAGCAAAGACAATCTCTCCTCACAAGGTTCTAAATGGGAGTCCTAATTCCTGCAGCATTTACCCAAAGAAAATGTATAGCTTCAACCTCCCCTCCCTCTGGCTCAATGTCTTTATTTATAGTGCTGTAAAGAGGTTATTCAGGTCCACCATCAATGGGATAATCCCCCTCTTTGGGTGGGATAGCTCCCTTATTGATGGGATAAGTTCCCCCTTAATAGAGATACATGAACCAACTGGAGGTGCATCCAAATCATCAAACTGACCTCTAGAAAGTTCTAGAAGTAACCACAAGTAACTTTTTTAAGATGAAACTCGCGCATTTTGCCTTTTACAGAAGGACGCACCTGTCCCTTAACATACAGAGCGTCCAAGGACGCACCTTTTGTGAACATTGTGAGCGTCCCCGCAGGTAAGGCTAGAGAGAACCTGCGACCCCAGAGATAAACACATTTTTTACAAGAATTTCTCTCTTCTTTGAGTTTGAGATGGATAGCAGAGGCATAAGACTTGCCTAAGAGGGTAGCATGACTGTTGATTTGAGCCATACTAACTGTAAGTAGTCACGGTGACATTTTTTAGTGTAACAGATTGCCCCCTAAAGTGCGAAGCCTGGAATAGATTAGGGTTTTGTAATTCTAGGAAGGGTGAAGCGCTTTATCATTTCAAGGATTGTCTTGTGGATGACCTGGTTGGAACCTGCAATTTTCAACACAAAATACATGTATAAGATTATATCATCACTGAGGTAGGCATTCCCATACTCAGATTCAAAACTTTAACTAATGGACTAACTACTCTGATACAGGAATGATCTTGCAGTACATCATTTTTATAGACTTTTGTAGACACAGTATGGACGCAGCCATCTGTTTATGATTAGTCTACATAGATAATGAATACAAAACTCCTCGCAGCCTGGATGGTAGAAACTAGATCCAGGGTCTTCACTTCTACTTCCCGAATTGGTACGATTCTAGCCATGTGATTAAATGATTTGATGTCGAACATGTTAGAAACCACTTGATTACCAGTCGATGATGTAAACTGTTAACAAGTGTGAGAGAGACCACCAGTAATGTCAATGGTTCTCAAAGTACCAAGCACAACCCGTGAAATGTGAATAGATGTTTTGATGTCGAACACTTCACAGAATCCTTTGATCGAAAGTCAATGATGCAAACTGACGTCAAAGGCGAGAAACCTGCCATTGATGCATGCAGACTTCAAGGTACTGTCGATTCCTAAGTCATCTTTCTAGATAATGTGTCGATGTCAATAGAAAGCGACCCGTTGCAGGTAAGCCCGCAACACGAAATCATTGTTCAAGTTGAAGAAATGTTGTTGTAAGGACTGACTCAGGGATGGTCAAATGGATGACAAGTATTTTGCAGATGAAAGTTTTGCTTGCAGACCTCTTGAACACATAACGACACGACAGATGGCTTGGTGACGAATAACTCAAAGTTAATCCCCGGAACCCGGTTAAAGACTTTCAAAGTGGTTTGATCAACTGTGAGGTAAAAGATTTCCCAACCCAGGTGAATGAAAAGTGTCGTGTTCAAGAGTGGTAATAAAGTTTCTTTTGAGACAAAAGGTAACAAACAGGTTCATTCTTCTCTCTTTTCCCCCACCATTTCTGGCAAGTACCTCTTTATTTTTAACAAGCTTGAGGAGGATAACATATGCTTGATTATAAGCTCATCCTTCGGACGAGTCCAACCTAGTTTAAATTCGAACCCTAGGAAGGAGTGGTTCGTTCCTGTTTGTAATTGAACAGGTCCTCTACTGTAAAAGTTTAACGAGCCCAGTATAGGAGAAACTTGGCGTTTTTCAATTTTAGAGAGTCTGAAAAAACTAAAGGAGACTCCACGTTGAACTTTTTCGTACATTTGTGTCCCTCAAGCCCGAAAAAGTATAAAATAATACGTCTTATTCGCACTCCAGAAGGAGAGATATTGAGCGAATAATCGATGCCTTTGAATGAGCTCTCATCCGCTCATATATATACTTTCCCCTTATGCGTGAAAAGGGCTTCACCGCCTTAAGCCGACGTCCCTTTTCACGCATAAGGGGAAAGTATATATATGAGCGGATGAGAGCTCATTCAAAGGCATCGATTATTCGCTCAATATCTCTCCTTCTGGAGTGCGAATAAGACTTGGAGGATGCGCATGTCTTATGCGCATTAAGTCAGAAAGGACTCGCATAATTCGGGGAAGGATTCAGAGGAAGGGAGATCCGGTTGAGGAAGATTCAGACACGGGTTAAACAGTCTTTCCATATGCTCAACAGAGCAATCGGATGTGCAGGTTGAGGATTGGAAGGGCGGTTGACAAATAAGATCTGGACAGCAGTCAGATATAACGCTGCGCAGATTTACAAGGACATGGTATGCCTGGGTGGACAGCGCAGAAGTTATACAGGCAGGCCGTCGGGTTTCTGATAGTTACAGGTCTGTCACGTGGCCAGAACTGAAGACTGTTACGTGGACAGAATTAAAGAAAGGCACGTGGACGGTTGCAGGTGTATATACGTGGGTTTGTATATACACGCTGGTGCGTCCAAATAAACAGCGCCGAAGTTTATATATGCAGTATACAGTCGGGCTTTGGAAAGAAACACGTGGTCAGAGATCGACTGTACAGAGTTGAGGATCTGACGCGTGGGCCGATATATATATGAGCGCAGATTTATATATATACATTGGTGTGTTGGAGAAACAGTGTGAATAATATATGCGGGAGGTCTATATGGACTGGCGGATTGGTGTGTCGGTTGAAGTGAATTAAGTCGGGACGCAGATCTGCTAGTGAGTAGACAAGTGGATAAGGATCCACGATAATTGCTGGTGGATGAACGCGGGGCCATAATATATGTATCGACATATATATACTCGCCGACACGTCTGAAGTAAACATCAGAGTGCAGGGTTGTTGAAGTGACGCGTGGAGGACGGTTATATGTATGCAGGGTTATATATATGTATGCGGTGCGGTTGAAAATACAGCAAAGGAATTTATGCAGTGTCGTTGAAGACGACGCGTGGATGGTGGAATATATATAAACACGGGTTTATATATATGCTGGTACGTTGATACAAACAGCAAAGGAGTTGCGCAGAAGATCACACGTGGACAGAACGGGAGTGGTATCTGTGTCGGATTCGGGCAGCTGTAAGACATATAAACGTGCGGAGCTTTGTATGTATAACAGGCTGCCGAAAGGTTAAGGTTGGCTGCGGTGTTAACCGGCAGTGTCCTTCTGATAGTTATTGTAAACTCTGATAGTTGGTGCGGCCGTGATTGAGCCGGCGCGCTGTTGTAACAGATTATAAGAGTTTAATAAAATAACTGTTGGGTGAACTCGGTTGGAGTGCCCTGATACATATGTGTTCTTATTACTGTTCGACTTGTGTTAGATGTGAATAAGTTATAATTGTTATGTTTTAGGAGTCTGAAAAGGGCTTAAAAGAGAACTCCAAGGTTTCACTTTTTCGTAAGTTTTAACGAGTTCGAAAAAGGGATAAAAATGTACTCATGGTTTTCACTTTTTCGTAAGTTTTAATGAGTTCGAAAAAGGGATAAAAATGTACTCATATGGCCGACTTTCAATTTAATTTACGAGCAGGAGAAGACGGAAAGAACTCGACATTTTTCATTTGTTTTACGAGAATGAAAGATAGCAAAATAATCTCGGTATTTTCATGAGTTTAACGAGTCTTGAAAATAACTGAAATTGACTCGAGATAGGTTTCATTTTTACAAAAGCTTGAAACAAAGAAAAACTATGCTTCAGAGTAGTTTCATTTTTTCACAAGCTCGAAACAGAGAGAAAACTGTGCTTGATGCCCCCTAAGCATGATTGCTAGAGCGCATGCCCCCCAGCTTCATTTCATTCAACCAGTTGGATGAAATGAAGGTTCATGAACGAGATCATTTGAAAGACTCGACCTAAAACTGTAAGAAAATTATGCAAAAACTGAAATAACTAACCTAAACGTACAACCTAACATCTATGAGGTCTAGTCAAACTCTCGACTCAATTAGAGGAGGATTTGTTTCATTTTTTAACGAGCTTGACACAGGAAAAGAACTATGCTCGGATTCATTTTCATGTTTATGCAAGCTTGAAACGAAAAACTATGCTTGTTATAAGTTCACATGCCCCCAGCATAAAGATGCAAACCAAGGTACATGCCCCCCAAGCTTCATTGCATTCAATGAGGTGGATGGAATGAAGCTTTACTTTCAAGATCTTGGAAAGAATTGTGGGAGTTGTTTCATTTTTTAGTGAGCTTGACACAAGACAAGGAACTATGCTCATAACTACTCTCTACAATCTACCTAACAAAAAACTATACTCTAAAAAACCTTGATTCATTTTTTAACGAGCTTGACACAAGACAAGGAACTGTGCTCTAAAATCCTTGATTCTTTTTTTAATGAGCTTGACACAAGACAAGGAACTATGCTCATGACTACTCTCTACAATCTATCTACATATCCTAAAATCTACCTGATTCATTTTTTAATGAGGTTGACTCAGTAAAAGAACTATCCCCATGCTCACTGATTCATTTTTTAACGAGGTTGACACAGTAAAAGGAACTTTCCTCACAATCCTTGTTTCATTTTTTAACGAGGTTGATACAAGAAAAACTATCCTCACAACATTGATCATGGCTTCCAACTGGAAGAAAGACATGTCAATGGACACACCTTGATCATGGCTTCCAAGAGGTCTTCATCAGAAGGAAGAATAGTACTCTGGAAGGAACACATGTCAAGGGACTCAAAAGGGATAAGAACATCATGTTCAAATAATCCCATAGAGTTTTCCATGTCAATTACCGGAGCTAAATCGAAGGAAGATGAGCAAACAGTGAGAGGCTCACTTACATCGGTAACTGAAATCATGGGACCAGTTGCCACATAATTAACCCGTGGCAGGGTAGATACCACTTTAGAATCAGGAACATTTAGGGGTGTTATATTATTGGTAGTTGAGACAAGACTAGGGAATGAAAGCTGGTCTACAGTCACAATACTGCCATTGTGAGGGAAAGACATCACGCGAAAGAGTGTCGATACGACAGCTTTCATTGCATAAACATAGTCTCGCCCAAGGAGTAAATTGAAATCCAAGGGACCTCGAACTACCATAAGATCAACACAAACAGTTTTACCTTCCAAGGTAATAGAAAACTTAGGAAGGATCCCTAAAGGTTCACTAATTGTTCTGTTAAAAGCTTTCAGATTCTGCGTAATAGGCGCAAGCTGAGGGGAACCCAAAGCTTTCCAAACAGCTGAGGATAAAATACTAACAGAAGCACCTTCATCTACCTGAGTACGATGTATGTCCCTACCACCAGCCTTGACAATGATTTGGAAAGGGATGGAGGAAGGAAGACGAGGTTCTGTCAGTCTATTCCAATCAAAGGAAAAGACCTCAGTACTTGGAGGGGGTTCTGTAGAAATAGGTGAAATGCCCCCCGGCATAGAAGAATCCGATGTAACAAGAAGAACATCAGCGGTATGAAATTTACTCTCGAAAAGGAGAGTGTGATCGACCGAATGTGAAATTGAATCGACCACTTGATCAACTAATGGATCATCAACCTGAGTGACATGAGTTTCACTCTCCAATGGGAGAGTGTGATCGACTGTACTTGAATTTAGATCAATTACTCCGTCAGTTGACGGTAGGTTGGGAGAAAGTTTACGGTAACCAGTTGGAAATTCTTGCTGTGGAACAGTAAGGTTTTCCAACAATGTTGAGGCTTCATCCATGTGAGGGCAAATGTGAGTTTGATGACTCCCTTTGCATAACTTACAAGGAAACCTAACTTTACCCTTTTTCCCAGGAACCTGACTATCACTGGTTGATGGATCAATGGAAAGTTGATGAGATTTTTCTGACCAAACTTCCAAGACCTTTGGAATACCAGGACAATTGACAAGGAAGTGGTCACCCTTACAAAGCCTGCAAGGGTATTTTGGTTTACGTTGCATGTTGGAGTTTTCCTCAACACCACTAACACTTACAGTCGTGGTTGGTTGGTTGACTTCTTTCTTATCTTGCTTCTTCTTCTTCTTCTTCTTCTTCCCTTTCTTCTTCTTCTTAGCCTCCTGGTTACTAGCAACAAGGCTTTTACCAGGCGAAGAGGAAGAAATGGAGGAAGAAAAAATAGGCGAACAAGGTAAAGGGTCAACAGAAGGTTGGTGATGTTGAGATGGTGAACTCTGTGAAGGAGAAGCATTCGGTTGAGGTTGAACAATTGGAGTATTTTGGGCCAACGAAGTTGAAAATAACCATATCGGTAAACCTATTGTAAATCCAGGTAATGACAAAGTAGCCATATAAGGAGGACCAACATTTCCAAAGTAAGGAAAAGTACTAGGATTCTCATTAGGAGGGGTTCCTAGGTTGATAAATTCCGGAACATTTGCCATTATATTCAACTTCAGTGAATTTTATTAACAATTTAAAACTAAAATTAACAATTCACAATTCACACTTAACAACTAAAATTCACAATTCACACCTATGGTCTCTAAAAGTAAAAACAAACAAATTAACACGCGCTATCAAATCTAGGAGTCAAACCATACACAAACAGTAGCCTTCCGGACCGAAAACACTAGTTGGTGATGAAGCCCAACATCGCCGAATTCAGTACAGAAGTGGTGGGTGGAACAGTTACCCTGGCAACCTGCTTAATGAATAGACCGGCACAAGTTCCTCCACTTTAACCGTCTCGAAGTGAAGTGAACCCCCCGGAAAATCCAAGTGAGTATAACCGACGTCTGCTCCAGGTACAGTGGGACCTTCCCTCCACCGTCACCTCGGTAGAACCCTAAAGATTATGGTCACTAAGGTCACCAACAGTAACAAATACACCTGGGGGAACAGTCTAAACTCCGACAGCACACAAGGGCAGAGTAGCAAGCTCAATCCCCTTACCGGTTCCTTGACAACAATCCAAGGTTTACCGATAAGTGACCCCTGGCTCCTTGACAATGGTTAATCCGAGGTTTACCGTTTGTAATACGTACTGTCTGGCGTCGTTCCCAATGAGGGGGGAATGATCCCCTCACTGGTTCGGACACGAGCTCGTGCTTCTCCTTTAAGAGGAGCTTTCCCAGAGTGCAATTGAAACGATTGGATTTATTCTACTCAGGATAAACTATCTGTTTGGTTTTGTAGTCTTGGAGAGTTAAGTACTCACCTACTCCAAGACCCTAGCCCAAGCTATGTTGGTGTTTCAGAGCCCTAGAAATGTAAAAATTACTAGATGAATTTTAATTAAGCGCTGTGTTATTAAGGCTGTTATTACTCAAATGGGTAAATGGAGATGAAACCAATGGTGTTATGACCCGACTCAACTGAATGCAATCGAATATGATAATGCAATCTTTTCAATTCGATGAATCCTAACTAAAGTAAGGAGAGAGTTTCCATTCACTTCCAACAATGCAAAAATTGATCACTAAGAGAAAATATAACAAATTCTCTAATGCACTAATTTCATCAAGAAAAACTAATGCAAATCAATTCCAAACCATTTTTATTTTTATTTTTGTGTAAATTCAAATCAAAGAAAGCTGATCTAAATCTACAATTGATTTTCCAGAATGTAAACTATGCAATTGTAATCTATGCACAATTCACTCGAAAAGTATGCAAATGTAATCTATGCACATTTTTCATTCATATTCTGAAAATGAGAATTCTAATCATGTAAATGTGATCTATGCAAGAGAATTCTCAAACACAAGATGATTCTAATGTGATCTAAGAACCAATCAAGTGCAAGTCGAGAAAATTGGGTGAGAGTTCCAAAGATCAAAACATAAAAACACTCAAAGGTGATTAACACTCATACACAAAAGCAAAAAGATGCAAAATTGTGAAAAGACTGAGAGAAACCTCCAAGTAATGACCAAAGGAAATCAAATTAAGAATTTCTCAAAAAAGAGACTCAAAACACCCAATTGATGAAAGCTAAAAGCAGGAATGCTAATCAAACAAGTTCAGGTGAAAATTTTTGACAGGGTACTAAAGGATCTGGGCAGAAAACACTAAGAAAAACCAAAATCTAAAAGCAATTAAAGCAAAAATGGAGTTTTCCTAAATTTTTACAGGAAGACGCAGGCAACCCGTTGTCACAGGTGCGGCCCCGCTCTGTGCAAACGGAAACAGCGCGTCCAAAGACGCACTGTGCAGTACTCAGAGGGTGCGTCCTTCGGGAAAAGTTAAGAAAAACCAAGACTAACCAGATCTAAAGCTAAGCCACCCAAATACTAATTCTCACAGTCAAAAACCAGAAAACAAAAATGATTTTCTCAGAGCAAAGTTCACACAAAGGAAAAGACTTTCACATTAATGGATTCCCCAGTGGAGTCGCCAATTTGTCGTACGGAAACAGTCGATTGTGCGGACACAACTGACCTCCCTAGGAGTCTAAACTCTCTAGCGACAAACAAGACAAAATGGAGCGATCTTTCTCTAAATACACCTTTTAAAACATGAAAACTACAAGTGTTTAGGCTTACCTTATTCCAAAACGTTGTTGTTGTAGTCCGTCCTTGCCGATCCGGATGAGCTCCTCCTTCACATCAATTCCTGCAACCACAAACAATCAAACAATTACCAAGCACTTGCATCTCATATAATAAAACATATATTCAACATGCAGACCAAGGAACACATGAAATAACTCATTAACACAAGCTATTGAGAAAAATGAACCAGTTTGTATTAATAACGAAACAAAGAAACTCTTACAACCTGGCCTTGGTGTTGTGCAAGTTCCTCCCAGGGTCCATCAAGGGTTTTCCTCTACTTCGACAAAGCTCACCCACTTCCAAGTAGAATCAAGCAAAGACAATCTCTCCTCACAAGGTTCTAAATGGGAGTCCTAATTCCTGCAGCATTTACCCAAAGAAAATGTATAGCTTCAACCTCCCCTCCCTCTGGCTCAATGTCTTTATTTATAGTGCTGTAAAGAGGTTATTCAGGTCCACCATCAATGGGATAATCCCCCTCTTTGGGTGGGATAGCTCCCTTATTGATGGGATAAGTTCCCCCTTAATAGAGATACATGAACCAACTGGAGGCGCATCCAAATCATCAAACCGACCTCTAGAAAGTTCTAGAAGTAACCACAAGTAACTTTTTTAAGATGAAACTCGCGCATTTTGCCTTTTACAGAAGGACGCACCTGTCCCTTAACATACAGAGCGTCCAAGGATGCACCTTTTGTGAACATTGTGAGCGTCCCCGCAGGTAAGGCTAGAGAGAACCTGCGACCCCAGAGATAAACACATTTTTTACAAGACTTTCTCTCTTCTTTGAGTTTGAGATGGATAGCAGAGGCATAAGACTTGCCTAAGAGGGTAGCATGACTATTGATTTGAGCCATACTAACTGCAAGTAGTCACGGTGACATTTTTTAGTGTGGTCCAGCAAGAGTTTTCCTTTACTTTGATCAGCTCACCCACTCTCAAATAAGGCTAGGAAAGGATGGGAATCTCTCCTCTCAAGCTTTACAAGGGAGTCCTAATTCCAGCAGCATCTACCCTTAGGAATGTTTAGCTTTCAACCTCCCCTCCCTTTGGCCCAATGCCTGTATTTATAGTGCTCTAGAGGAAGTTATTCAGGTCCACCATCAATGGGATAAGCCCCTCTTTGGATGGGATAGCTCCCCTCTTGATGGGATAAGTTCCTCTTTGGTAGGGATACATGAACCATTTGGAGGCGCTTCATACACGTCAAACAAGCTTCTATAATGCTCTAGAAATGACTACAAGTAACTTTTTTGGAGTGAAACTTGCGCCTTTTGACCTTTACAGGAGTACGCACCCATTGCTTTATAGACAGAGCGTACAAGTACGCAGGTATTGTGAACTTGGGGTGCGTACATGTAGGTAAGGCTAAGAGAAACTGCGTACCCAGAGATATATAGATTTTTAATGACTTTCTCTCTTTCTTGGAGTTTTACATGGAGAGCAGAGGTATGAGGCTTGCCAGGGAGGATAGTATGACAGTTGATGAAGCCATACTAACTGCAAATAGTCATGGTGACAAATTTTAGTGTAACACTTACAGCGACAGAATATTTCACAAAATGGATTGAGGCGGCTCCCACCAGAAAAGCTACAGATACAGTAATCATTTCATTTCTTGAACATAACATCTTGTCTCGCTTTGGTTGTCCAAATAAGTTAGTCACCGATAATGCGGCAGCTTTCAAATCAAGGAGGATGGTAGAATTTTGTCATAAGTATCACATCATTTTAGGTCATTCAACTACCTATCATCCATAAGGCAATGGATTGGCAGAATCTTCGAACAAATCATTTGTCAACATCATCAAGAAGCTGCTAGAAATAAATAAAAAGAGCTGAAATAAGACGTTGGTCCATGCGCTTTGGGCAGATCGGATCAGTCAGAAAAAATCCATTGTTATGTCACCATTTGAGCTTGTTTATGGAGTTGACACCATATTTCCCACCTCTCTTTCTGCCCCAGTAGTCAGACTTCTTCAGGAGGCCGACAGTGAAGAAGATCCCATGCAAAGGAGGTTGAATCAAATGGTCCACTTGCAGCAAACGAGAGAAGAAGTTTTCAAGAACACATACAAATTTAAGGAGAAATAAAGAAAATCTATGACAGAAAAGCAAAGGCAGATAAATTTCAGTTGGATGACGTGGTGCTGAAGTGGGATGCAAGGAATGAAGAGAAAGGCAAGCATGAAAATTCGAAAACCTTTGGAAAGGTCCTTTCAAGATTGCAGCATATAAGGGTTAGAATGCCTTTCTTCTGAAGGAAATGAACAGGGAAGATTGTCTTGGAGGGCCAATCAATGGTCAGCTGCTCAAGCGGTACCATTGCTGATTTATGAACGCTGCTTCCACTATCATTGTAAATACCATTTTTATTTCAGTTTGGTTTCAGTCTGTCAAGTTAGTTTTTGGGTCATTTCAATGTCAAGTTTGAGTCAATTTCTTGGTCATTTCAGTTTCATAAATAAGTCAGAGTCCTGTGTTGTTCGTCAAAATGATGACTCAATAGCCCAATCGAAAAAAGGCACTGTCTAGCTCCTCCATAGATCTGCTGTTCTTAGCACCTCCAAGGAGCTACCATCCCCCATTGGAGCCAATGTTAGAGTCGGTCTGGTCAGTCCTCTGTCAGAGATCAAAACTCTTTATGCATTTCATTTTTAGGTGTCCCGCTCCATTCACTCAGTTGCATTCCGCTAGGGGCATGCCATAATCTGACGGAGAAGGTCATGCTAGTCATTTCCCTTCATGTCTGGCTCCTGTTGGATCAGGTCTTTTGTCAATAATCACCAAAGTCCATGACAGTCAAGGTCTGGTCCTTTAAAGGACAAAAGTCATTTTCTATGTTTAGGTCTATGAATTCATTAATTTGGTCTTTGAAACATGTCTAGTAAAGCCATGTAGGCTATAGGGAGGCCCTTACACAGCTATGGTTCAGAGAGCTTCGTCATCATGTGGATAGACTTTGACTCTTCTTCAAAACTCCGTTTTGAAGAAAAGTCAAACAGTGTCGTTTATGACAAAATTTTCCAAAAAGTCGCCAGCTGATTTTTTCAGATGCAGTCATGGTTTCCATGGCCAAATGTCCTGTCATACAGTCCCTGTAAAGAGTGCAGAAAATTTCATCATTTGAGCCAAAATTTCAAAGGGAAAGTGAAAATCAGTGTGTTTTAAAGTCAGTGAAAAAAGTGCAAAACACAACATTAGAAAAATGGGTTTTCATGGAAGAAAAAATTAAACCCATCTCTTCCAAGTCTATATATACATGTTTTCATCCAAATCAAGGGCATTGTGTTATTACAAGCCTTGAGAGATGTTGCAAAGGTGTGAGTGTGAAATTGTGAGCGTTTGACTGAGTTGGAGGTGGTTTTAGAAGGCACGGTGCATATACCTCGAAGCACGGCTCACACAGAGGGCGCGACACACACGCAGCCTACCCGCAGTTTAATTTTTGTAAGGGCGCGGTGCATACCCAGGGCATGGCACACTGGGATTTGTGCACGGTGCACACAGACAAGGACCAAAAAACAGTGCCCAAACACTTCCAAATTTTGGTGAATGCTATCAAATCAAGAGGTAGGCCTTATGACATCACCTGTTCATCAAATTTTATCAATGTATGGTGTTTATAGAGATGTTTGAATGTCACCAAAATGCATAAAGTCAACCATAAGAAATCACCAATAAAATGATGGCTAGGGTTGTTAAATGTGTTGTTAGTGCCAAGGTTTCACTCCACTCACCTTTTTCCTCTCACCTATCATTTTTCCCATCCTCCCTTTATCATTTTTCCTAAAACCCCTACCCTAAATTACTACCAAACCCTCACCCCTATCCCTCCACTATTCGTTCAACACAAAACCCCAAACCCTACCCCATCAACACAATACCCAAACTCCTCTCAAGTCCCTAACAAATATCTCCCTATAACCCCTATTCCCATTACATCATTCCCTTCGTAATACTCCCTGTTTAATTGTCCCCTTGGTGGCAGATTATCAAAATAACCTTCGGCTTCACAGTCATCAAAGGGGCAGCCTAAATATAGCTTATAAATAGTAGTCATGGCTTCTGAGGGTTCATCAGACTATGAGGTGGAGACCCACAGTGATACAGCTTCAGCAGAATAGGCCCCCAGGAGACATCACAGGAGTGGCAAACATGTTAGAGATGAGCCAAACACCCTCACCGAGTTGCAGGCATGCCATCTTGCTATGTCATGTTTCCAGCACTTAGCATGTTTTGAATTTTGTCAGAGGGTGGCAAATGTCAGAGTTCATCATGAGCTGGCCCATCTTTTTGCACTTCACCTACATGGAGGAGAGTCTATCTTGGTTGGGGTCACTTTCACATTGACACCCGAAACCATATCAGTGGCAACAGCCATACAAAACATTGGAGAACGGTGGCATAAGAAGAAGAAGGTGGAGGGGCATCATTATGAGCTTTACATTAAGGCCAGCTATTTGAGCCAGCTCATGAGAGTTTTTCCATTCAGATTTTTGAGAGATGAGTATGCTCCGCTCATGAAATTGATCATGAAATACTTCAGTTGTGAGGGGAGATTTTCTTGCCTTTATGCCTATAACATCAGGTTGCTCATGCACTTTACCAGGGTGCGGATGATGAACCTCCCATTTTTCATCTGTGGGAACATAGAGAGGATGAAGAATTTCATGCAGCACAAGACCCCTCGATAGCAGCTCAACAATGTTTATCACTTTGCTCTTATCCAGATTTTGGTGGACCATCAGTTGGGATTGCAGGGTATTTCTTGGGAGGACTTCATCTCTCGTGACTTATTCAATGCTCCACAGGTAGTATCAAAGGCAGAGCATGAGATAGGTGGCCCATCTCATCAGTATGAGCGACATGAGACTGCTATTATGCCAGTATACATCACCTATCAGAGAGGCAGTAGACCCTTATTTACAGCAGCAAAGTGAGTGTTATCTCCACCCGGGGTGGAAGGGGCCTCGCTTCCGACATCAGCATCACAGGAGCAAGGCAGGGGTAAGGAGCTAGTACAGGAGGAAGGGCCATCAGGTGAACAAGAGACCGAATTCGTTCTCCTCCATGATGATGAGACAGATGCAGAACCAACAAATGCAGAGCTTACAGAGATCATCCAGGGGCAGCAATCAGTGATTGAGTCCTTATCCCTTGACTTGGAGAGGGCCAAGTGGAACATGAAGTACCTGGAGTAGAGAAACAAGAAGCTTGAGGATCAGCAGATGATTATGGAGCTACAAAACATTCGTGAGCATCGCCAAGCTGCTCAAAGAAGAAGGGTTGAGCTCACATCTTTGGAGCAAGAAATCAATGAGGATCGGGAGGCCAACCTTGAGACGGTCAACATGCATTTGGAGAGGCTGTTGGACAAGGCTGACTAGGACCTTGCTCTACTGAGACACATGGCTTTCTGTTACAGGGTGCGAAACATGAGTGCACAGGCCCGAATAAGGAGTTTGAAAGCGAAATTGAGGAAAACAACAAGAAAGGCAAAAGAGGAAAAAAAGCAAGATCGGCTTCGAATCTTGGCTAAGACTTCCTTGGCCCATCATAACACTCCCTAGGGAACCTCCAACCCAAATTTCAAGAAATTTGGGGAATTTTTTATCACATGGTAATTTTTTGGGTAAAAAACAGGGTTTTTCTCCCTCTGCCGCGGCGCTAAAATTCTAGAGCTCCAAATGAGGAATGGTTTGCATTTTTGGATTTAGCATGGAAAATCACGACTACGGGTGTCCAGACAAGAAATTTTGGCAAGGTATGAGTCTCCAAAAGGTCAAAAAACACCCAAAAATATCCTCTCTGCCACTTTTTTGACACACAGGAAGCAGTCTTGGGAGAATGAAGATTTGGAGGGGAAAATGAGCACCAAATGAAAAAATTCCAGTGGGGTTAGAAAGTAGACAGGACAGGCTTCCCAGCAAGCCCACTTGGGTGCATTTTTGACACCTGCAAGTGCCCCAAAATAGCACGGCGCACAAAGAAAATGGCGCGACGCACAGAGGAAAAATTGCTTAATTTGCTTCCTTTTCGTGAAATTTAGGTTCGTGACTTCTCGAAGTGGGCCCACTCACTTACACTTCAGTTTCTTGGCAACAAAGGTGGCATTTAAAGTGTTTTTTCTCTAGATTGGATTCTATCCAAGTGGCGAAGGAAGGCAAACGGTCACCCAAGCCAAATGTCATGTTTGTAGCACTGCACCTATAGCTGATGGTTAGCTCTCCATATCCATTTTGCAATGATACGAGTAACTCCCCAACCCTTGGGCGTTCTATCTCTTCATTACACATTCTATATATTGTATGCAAAATATTTGCAAAGGGTTGCTTGGCTTGTAACTTCTGGGAGACTGTGGGAAAGAAACTTTGTTTCTTCACTGTGTATTTTTGACAGAGAATTAATGAAAGGCAGTGGCTCTGTTTCATGAGATTCTTGTGGTTGTGAGTGTAGCAAATGTGTCTCTTATGTTTTCATATGTATTTCGTTATGTTTCATAATTCAATTCATGTTCATTTCCAGTGAAATTTTCTGAGTGAGATTAGGTAGAATTCAATTTTATTGCTCTGCCTGTGGGAAAATTTCATGTTTAGTGTTCTTCTTCTGTTGAAAAGGATTCATGTTCCTATGCCGTTTTCACACTCCTCAACAATCTCTCCGTTCTTCGTTATTCCAAACTAAATTTCTACAGTTTCTGCCTACCTTGCCTCACAAAGTAATCTGTGCCTTTGTATTAAATTCTTTGTTCTTTGCTGACCGTTGGTCCCATACCATCCTAGAAGCTTGGTCATTCATGAAAATTGTTTCCATAATCCCTATTCACTTACTAGCATAAGGTAAATATTTCATTTTAAGTCATCTTAGAACATTTTTTATTATCTATTCACTGAGCGTGACTCGGAGAGAACCCTCTCCTTCTCTGGTAGGGCTAGCTACCAGACTGAGCGTGGTTTGTGGTTACCCTAATTTTTTCCTTCCTTCAGCCTAAGGCAGATTTAGGTGCTAGCACATCTCTATCAACACCTTTGTGTACTCTTGATCCTGATACCACTCTTGTTGAGATTAGTTTAGGCAAATCCTTACATATCAGTTCAGACTTGGATACATCCCAGCGAGAGCATATTGTGAATTTGTTGCGAAACCATCTTGATGCCTTTGCATGCGGCTATGAAGATATGAAAGGCATTCCTCCTGAAACTTGTACTCACCATATCTATATTCAGGATGGAGATGAACCTATTCGACAATCCCAAAGGCGTATGAACCCATCTCTATAAGATGTTGTAAAGGAAGAATTGCAAAAACTCTTAGATGTTGATTTTATCTATCCTATTTTTGATAGCCAATGGGTCTCTCCATAGGTATTAGTCCTGAAAAAATATGGGAGATGGCGCATTTGTATTGAATATAGAGAATTGAACAAATCCACTCTCAAGGATGACTTCCCCCTTCCTTTCATCGACTAGGTACTCTATACCCTTGCTGGTAAGAAGTTCTTTTCATTTCTAGATGGATTTAGTGGTTATAACCAGATACAAATTGCACCCGAGGGTCATGACAAAACCACTTTTACATGTCCATGGGGTAAATTTTCTTACCGAGTGCTTCCCTTCGGGCTATGTAATGCCCCGGCTACCTTTCAAAGGGTAGTCTTGGCCATTTTTGCTGACTTTAAGTGTGTGGAAATCTATATGGATGACTCTTCCATGTTTGGTGATTCATTTCGAAAAGCCATCAAAAATATAGAAAAAAGTGCTTCTGCACTACCAAGAAGCTCATCTTTCCTTGAGTGACAAAAAAATACAGATTAATGTGCAAGGCAAGAGTGGTTCTTGGCCATCTTATTTCTGACAAAGGTATCCAGGTTAACCCTGCAAAAATGGAAATTATTTTGAGTCTTCTTGTACCCAAAACTCAAAGGGAAGTGAGAGGTTCTCTAGGACATGAAGGCTACTATAGGAGATTCCTTGAGAATTTCTCAGGGATAGCTACCCCCTTTTTCTGACTTTTGGCTAAAGATAGTGAGTTTTCTTGGTCCACAACTTTCCAACCTGAAAACTTAAACTCACCTCCATTTAAAAGATCCTCCATCACTCGCACATGATAGCCTTACCTCATAATCCTATCCCCCACAGTCGTTACACCGCCACCACAAAAATTTCAGCCTCCTCCAATTATCATTTCCTACCATATCAAATTGATACGTGTGTGCATCTGCGCCGAAGGGGAGATTTTAATGATTGAATGTGATTGGATGGAAGCGATCAACAAGACAGTGGAATGGCCAGATCTCCATCATAAAATTCTCAGCAGCTCCCTTGCACTCCGCAGTGTGAAATCTTTCTAAGGTTGTGATAGAGAATTGAGGTGAATTCAACACAAAGATGGCACCCATGAGACATGAACCATCATCTGTGAAGGAGATAGATCAGACGGCCGAGTATCGAGGGAGTCTTACACTATTGCAAGAATCAGTATTTCTCCCATTTTTGCAAAAATTTGATAGGTTTGATAGAGTCGTGGCTCTGGGTTTTTGCAAGGACATTCAAGGAAGGCCGAGCTAAAGTAGGCTCACTAGAATTTGAGGTCATGGAGGAATCTATAGTGTGAGCTACATGCTTTTCAACCACAAGTGAAAAATGGTTCAAAAAGGAGAGGATCGAAAGGAAAAGATGGCGCCAATTTGTGGTCGATCGAGAGCTCAAAGTCAACTGGAAGAAAGGGCTTCCACAGAGCGCCATGATTGGAAAATGGCGAGACCTCCTGTACATATTACATAATTTTTTGACCTGCGAGGAATGTTACACATTAATGTTCATGTACCATATCAGGTTGTTGCTACATTTTGAATCAGGGAAACGCATCAATTTCCCTTATTACCTGCTCTGAAGTTTAGAGAAAATGGCAAAAGGAGTGCAGAACGAGAGTGCTAGCCGAGTTGTAGATAAACTATACCATCACGAGCTCATTGCAATCCTGGTCAAGAAGGAGCTGGAGGCTAAGGGAATAACCTAGGAGGTGTTCTTGAAAGAATTTCAGGAAATACGTGTAGGTGAGTCAGCTGAAAAAAGTGCAAGTAAGAAGAGAAAATTTGAGACAAAAGGTAAGGACAAAAGGGTGCAAGTAGAGGAGAAATATATTGAAGAAACCTCGTCCTTAGCAAAAAGAAGAACAACCAAGACCTTGATGAGGAGAAGGACTATCTCTTTGGGGAAAAGTCAAGCTTAGTCAAGGTCCCCAATTTTGATTGACGAGACACCCCAGGATTCACCTAGAGATCATGATCTCTCGGGTTTGGCAGATGCAGTAGCCCACACAGTGGGAAATGAAGAAGTTGGAGAGAAGGAGGACGACATACCCCTGCTGACCTTCATTCATAAATTGAAGAGGAAAAGAATTATAGAAAGTGCAAGTAAAAACCCGGTAGAGGGTCACGTAGATGATGAGGTGCAGCAAATAGAAGCCCTTGATAATTTTGATGAATAGGGTACTAAAGCCCTCGACAATTTTGATGAACAAGGTACCGAAGCCCTCGACAATTTTGAGGAACAGGGTACTAAAGCCCTTGATGAGGCAAAGGAACAAGGTACTAAAGCCCTTGACAAGGTGAAGGAACAAGGTACTAAATCCCTTGTGGAGTTGGATGAATATGGCATTGAAACCCTTGATGAGTCAGACACACAGGGGGATGAAAACCTTGGTGACCTGGAAGCCCCTCGCACTAAAACCCTTAGTGATATTATGATGCAGACAATGGATGGCCAAGATGGCTTTGATCATGGAAATGACAGTAAATGTTTCGAATCAATTGCAGAGAAAGTGTTCGCACCAGATTAGCTGGAAACAGAGACCTCTACCCTCTATCTGAATAATGGATAGTAGAGAGCAAGCAACAAATTCACAACTTGGAGGCATTAAACCAGGTCATGAAGGATCAAACTTGGTAGAAGCAAGGCAAGATAGAGTTGGCAGAAGAGGTCAAAGAATAGAAACGTCAAGTGAAGATATGGAAGTTTTAGGCTTCTAAATTCTACAAGAACCTCAAGAAGGTGACCAAACAACTTAAGAAAGCTCGAGGAAAGAAGGTGAAGGTAGTGAAGGCAGGAATCAGTATCCAAGTGCAGGATTGAAAGACGGCTTCCTATGTGAAGATTTTTGCAATAGGTAAAGGTTGTATGAGGACACATAACAAATTAGGGATGGGAGGATGTTGGTAGGCCAAAATGCCCCATTTTTATCCCCTTCTTATAACAAAACCACAATCATTAATCTCGTTTTTTCTACATAAACCTCCTAATTCCTGAACTAGTCCAAGAATAATTTCTATTCCTACATAAACTTCATATTTCATGTTTAAGGTTTATTAGGCACTTAATTAATCATTTTAAATAGATTTTGTGCCTTTAAATATTTCTTGTAACTTATATTTACTTTCCTAAAGTATTTGATAAGAAAAAGTATTAATCGTTATTCTAGCTTGATCTAGTGCAGGTAGATTCTTGCACAGCCAGTAGCTATCTGTTATGTGATCTTCGTAACAGTTCGATCACTTCATGCAGGGATCTTGGTCCACGTCATCTAGTTCGGTTGCAGTCATCAGGAGTTGACTCAAAGTGGAGGAAAATCAAGGATATGGCTGAGGGTCATTCTACGGCCATGAGTATTTCACACCTTATTATAGCCATTGGCTTAATTTTGTAATTTTGGTTGTTGTTTTGTTTCAGCCAGAAGGTTTGATTTGGAACGACTGTAATTTTTGGTTATGGCCATAGGTCGAAGGGTTATATAAAATGTAGATTTCAGATACAACTAAGCTAGCAAGTGATAGCGATAGAAAAGTATTGTAATTTCTAGTTTATTTGTAATTTCATTGTCGCCCTCCTTCTGGGCTAGAATCGAGCTCGAATGTATATTTGCTGGTCATAAGTAATACAAGGAAGTGCGCCATGATTTTCTCATTCTGTGTTATAATTCTTCATTGATGTGTTGATAACGTGCTAAAGGTTTTCATTTCCTAAAACGTGAAACGAGTTAGTTGGCTAGGGCCCAACCAACCCAGCTCATTTACCCTCTTGCTTTGTTATCTTAAAGGTGTGTTAACTTTATTTATATATAGAAGCATGGTTTGAATCTTGACTTCATGCTTGCCTATGAATTTTGATTAATTTCATTAGAACAGTCAAGTGTGAATGGATCTGTTGTGTGAAATTTAAATTAAATTGCTTCATATAATTTTTCTGCTAGATTGCTTTCGCTTGGATCATGCAGAGGAGATCCTTCCTGCACTAGTGCACATAGGATCTCACACCCTGGTTTGCTAGTTCATTTACAAAAAATGTTTCATTCTTTTCCTTTTAGAAAATTTAATCCATTTCTGTGAAGCAAGTGTTTGTCATCTGAAGAAGGCATCTCTAATACTAAAAGTCAAATTCTTAAAGATGAAGGATAACTTCAGGAAATAGAAAAGGATGTTTCTACATATCTTAGTTTGTATTTGCACTTCATGAATTAAGGAAAAATACTAGAAGTAATCTGGAATATTACGGTGAACCATTTCGAGTTATATTTTTTTACATGAAAAACCCCTTAGACTGAAGAAGGTTTTCTTTACTTTCATCTTAAGAGTTTATTTCTGTTTTTGAGATCGAGTTGATTAAAGAATTCTTTGTTTGTGCAAGATTATTTCTACTCACACTTGCAATTCTTTTTATAGTTAACATGCTCTTTTATTTTCGCAAAAGCAAATTGGAATATTTGGTGTAGGAAGCTCTATTCCGGTAAAAGGACTAGTGTCTTCTTATAGGAACACAGTTCTCCAAGCCTTGAGGCTTAGAGCCCCTACAGGAAAATATAACTCTTCAGTATAAGTGCAAGTTATACTTCTCACATAAGTTTTGTACCTGCACTAGTGCAAGCATATTGGAAGAGTACAAGAATGACCACTTAGTGTGAGAAGGAAAATTATTTAGAAGGAAGATATTTTCAAGGGACCACCTATTAAACTTCCATCACATATACTGAGGAGAAACATAGAGTTTCACTTCAACAATTAAGATTGTTTACAGCAATTTGAATGTTCCTTTATTTGATTTCTTCGCAAATGCATTCTTTTACATTCTAGAACTAGAATTACTTTCGTGTTAATTGCCTTTGATATTTTTCTATTTAATTCTGCAAAGTTTTAGTTGGGAAGTAGGAATAGAAACAAGAAAAGTTCATACCACTTCTGGAATTAGTTGTGCTTCATCTCTAAGTTTACGAAACCCTCGGGTTGAAAATTAAGTGTTGAAGGAGTTTTCTTAAGTGAAATTCCTACACCCCAACACCCTTATGGTTATAGGAGGAGGAAGAGGAATAATTTTATCATACATCCCTCTACCCAGCCTACACTCTAGATATTGTTATAGGAAGGGGGAAGCTTGATGAAGATGACCTTATTGACTGTTTCATATAGAATCATCCTTCCCTTACCATACCAATTGAGAAACTGATGAAAGAATTTGAGAGTAGTCCTTGGATTGAATTGTGACAATAATCCAAGGACTAATCTCAATTCACCCTTAATCTTAACAAGGGTGAATCCATTTAAATGGATTCACCCTTGTTTGGATTGTTGGATAAAGACTTAGAATTTTTTTGGACAAACAAATGTCAATAAGCCTTCCAAGTACTGAAAGAAAAGATGACCACTACACCCATCCTTAGGGGTCCCAACTAGGCATTACCTTTCCATATAGACACAGATTCCTCAGCCAAAGTTGTAGGGACAACCTTAGAACAAGTGAAAAACAAATTGCCTTATGATATCTATTTCATCGTTAAAAACCTTTACAAAGTTGAGTTAAATTATATTTTTACTAAAAAGGAACTCTTTGCAGTGGTACATTCTTTGAACAAGTTTAAGCATTATATCACTGGTTATCTGACTTTTATTCACACTAATCTTGAAACCATTAAGTATTTAATGAATAAACCCGATGTCAATGCTAGGATAATTAGATGTTTGTTATTATTACAATAATTTTGTTTGACTATTATTAATAAACCAGGGAAACAAAATGTGGTTGAATATTTCTTGTCAAGACTAAGCCGCCTAAAGGAAAGGAAGAAATGGTGGATGATCAACTTCCATATCAACATCTCTTTTCCATATCGGTGAGTTCTCATTAGTTTTTTGATATAGCCAACTACTTGGTTGTTGGGTGGTTCCCTCCTAATCTATCCTCTAACGAGAAGAGAAAGATTGTTACTAAAAGTGCCCCATTCAATTGGATTGGGGGAAATATTTTTAGATTGGGACTAGATCATATCCTAAGGATATGTGTGAGGGAAGAGGATTCCTTTGACATCCACTCAGCATGCCATGGTGGACCCCATTGGGGCCACTTTGCTGCTAAGTGTATAGCCTTCAAAGTTATTATTGGCCCACTTTACATCAAGATGCAAGAAGGTACACCATCAAGTGTGATCATTTCCAAAGGATGGGTAAACCCACACCCAAAGATGAAATTCCCTTACAACCTCATGTGACTTTAAAGCCATTTGAGAAGTGGGGCATGCTTTTTCATTGGACATATTGATCCCCCATCAGGACATAAGAAATATATCATTGTGTGCACAAATTACTTGGCTAAATGGGTTGAAACTAAGGAAGTAAAGGAAACAAGTGAGAAAAAGGTGGTTGAATTTACGAGGCAGAACATCTTCTACAAGTTTGGTTTTACAAGGGAGTATACATTGATGAAGGAGCACAATTTACATAAAATTGGATTGAATATCTCATGAACCAGCATCACATCATGCACCAGACATCCACAACCTATCACCCTCAAGAAAGTGGGTAGGTAGAAGTCACAAATAGAGCACTAGAGAAAATTATTACCAAGGTTGTTAGTAGCAATAGAAAGGATTTGACAAAAAGACTTGTGGAAGCCACTTGGGCCTACAACACCACTTGGAAGACCACCACTAGATTTACCCATTTGAACTAGACTATGGGAAAAAGGCATTGTTGTTTATTGAATTTGAAAATAAAACCTTAAGGATGGAAGCTCAGTTAGACTTGGATCTCACTATAGCACAACAAGAGAGGCCACTCCAACTCAATGGTCTAGATGAAGTTAGGTTACAAGCTCTCCTACACACTGAGGTAATCTAGCTAAAAATTAAGATTTGGCATGACAAACACATCAAAGAGAGGACATTTGATGAAGGAGATTGGGCCCTGTTGTATGACTCCAAATTCAAGGAATTCAAGGGAAATTTAACGAAAATATGGCTGGGTCCCTATCCAGTAGAGAAATGTCATTAGATTGGGTCTTTCCATATTAGAACAATTGATGAGGAAGGTATTCCGTTACTTTTAAATGGTTATAGGTTGAAGCAGCATAAAATACCTATGTCCAAGGAAGAGTTTCTGAGTTCAATCAACATAGAATTGAATGTGATTTGGAGGCTCACAACCCTTGGCCCATAAAACTTCTGAAAAAAAGGTAAAATGAAAAAATAAGAGGGCCTGGATGAAAACCTTCATGAGGCATCTAAGCCCAACTCCAAGGTTGAAAACCTCTCTAAGGAAGCCCAGGAGAAAAAAAAGAAAAAAAAAAGATGAAAAGATCCCCAAGTGAAAACCTCATGTGATGTTCCTAGGGAAGGCATGTAGATTGAAAACCTCTATGGAGGTAGCCTGCATGTCTCAAAAATAAAAAAGAGAAAAGAGAAAATGAAAACACATGGAAATAATTATTATACTACATTTGATAACATCTCTATTTTGCAACACTCAGGGTAGTCAACAGGACCATGGCTACAAGATAGATTCTACAAGTGCATTCCTCCATTTTTCCAACCACCCATTTCATTTTCACTCTCTTCAATCACCTCCCCACCTATGTCCATCACCCAGCCAACAATAGAATCAATTTTTTCCTCATCGTTGTAATGTTATAGGAGTAGTTTGTAATGTTACAAGAGGAGCCTGAAATACTATAGGAGGAGCTTGAAATTCTACCAAAGGAAGATCCTATTGGAGAAAGAGACCAAAAGATCATGTATTCTTTAGGAAATGTTGAGAGAGGTCCATCAACATTAATTTAATCACACATCCGCTCCCTATAGCCAAAATTCAACATCAATTTCTACTCTTCCATGCATATAAAAAAACACGGAAAAGATTTGCTTTCAATTTTTCCACCACCTACGCCACCTCCTCACGATATTAATCATTTCCTCATACCTTTCATGACTTTCCATCAATACCATATTCATTAATGAGGTCTCGAAGATGAATTAAATGACTTCTACAGGAAGAAGATTCCTCCAGTAGCAACCTACATAGTTACAACAAAACTCAATATCAATTTTATTCATCCACAGAGTAGAAGATCCAACCACCTTGAGTATCATAAATCCATTTTTGAATATTGAGAAGAGACACATCCTCCTTAGGAAGTAGTCCATCCACTCCACCAACAAAATATTTAACACTGGGAAGAAACTTGCACACACACAAAAATTTTATCATTCAAGGAATCATTAAGTTATGAGAACTGGTGCAGAAGGAAGCAAAGGAAATCAACACCTTTAGGATCATCATGATATGAGTTCAAATCCAGAATGCAATCTTCTCCAAAATTTCAACAGCACAAGTAGGCTCAGGTATGACAACCCTCACCTCTTCCCTATGCATATGACGATAAAATGTGTAGTGGCCAAGAGAGGAATGTTTTATGGGCTGGAGGTGGCTAGTAAACTTGGTCACTTTCGATTAGTAAACTAAATTTCATTTCAGTCACACATGCACGTCGAAAAGTAAAGTCAAGTGAGGTGGTGATTATGAGGAGTGAGGTGATGATCACGAGGAGCAAGGTGATGATAGCAAGGAGTGGGGAAATGGCTAAAAAATGAAAGTCCATGCAAGATCCATGTCATAAAATTTCTCTGAGGCTTTACCACAAAAAGGAATTTTAAGTACAAGGCTCAACTCCATGGATATGATCTCTCATTTCAAGAAGACAATTAGAGAAGGACGAGCAAGTGTTTTCAGATATTTCCTAAGGTGCCACCGAGCTGCTTTCAAAAGTGTTTTTAGGTGCTACAGAAAGAGCTATAAGAGGCTCTGAACTGCTATTGGAGGCTTTGTAATATTACAGAATGATTTTCATTGCTACAGGAGGTCTGAAAAGAATCTACAAGAGAGAATTGAAGGGAGAAAAAGAGCCAAAATTACTCAAAGTTTCCCTCAAACCCTCATGCACATGACATAGTTATCTTGAAAGGGGTAAGGGGCTCTCTCCCTATCCATATTCCATACCTCTACATGGAAAGTTCTACTTGAATTAAGTGCCTTGTAGAAAATAATTAGGTAGTAGTTCCCTTTAGAATTTTTCAAAGAAAAATTTGTTTTGTTAAAAAAATAATTGGAATCCTTCTCCCCCTTTGATAAAAAGGAAACTGTTGACACTACAACCAAGACTGCTTTAAGGCTAAAATTTGAAATACACCTAAGTATCCTCGAGAAGGAGCAGAAGGAGAAATGGGGGGAGGGTTTAACATAAGAGAGCCCACAAACACAAAGATAATTCATCAACATCCACCTGTGGTAAATATTTTTCTAAGGCATCAGTGGATGGGATTCTTTGAACAGTTGAAGGGGTATGATGATGATATAACCTAGGAATTTTCCATGGCACTAAATTCTCAGGGAGAATATAGTGCCACTGCTATTGTTAGAGGCCTTTCGATATCTCTAAATGTTGATCTCAGAAGAAGAGTGACTACATTACTATTTAAAATTCGATAGGGATAGGTGGAAAAAGAAGTGAGTGTCACAACCAAGAAGAACTACTTCATTCTGAAAGAAAATCCTGTAGAAGATAATAATGGCGTGAGAAGGGAGATCCTACCTTACCCCTTCGATGAATTGACCTATTAAATTCTCAAATAAATATCTTGTGAGGGGAGGTGAAGCATTTTCTATTCCTACCAATTTAGTTTATCCATGAGTTAACATTCAAGGCCGAACTGCCTATTCCATAGAGGCTTGATGTTCCTCATTTCCTCTTGCAATATATCATTGAAATGACCTAGAAAGTGGGGGAAGGGAAGCAAAACCATATTTCCAACCATGTCCTCATTAAACTAATTCTTATGGATGCTCTCAGTCACCTAAGGAAAGTCGTGTTATGGATTTATTTTTTATACATGGATAGGGAAATTGACTTTGGAACCCAAGCCATCACACATGAAGAAACACCAACCTCTAGAATTGGAGGTAGCGAAGTAAAGAAGGAAGAAGAGGAGGAAACATAAACAGAGGAAGAAGGAGTAGAAACTAAAGAGGGAGAGGGAGAGAAGTTAGAGACAAAGAAAGAGCACTCTGAAGGAACCTCAAAACCATAAGAGATATAAAAACAAGGACATCAAACAAGTCTCTCTCTAGAGAACATCGAGCAAGAAGTGGATGCAACAATGGCCACATTGGGCACACCTATCAAGCCCAAAGGAAGGCAGCCAAGGCAAGGCCCTTTGTACTTCAAAAAACGTAAGAGCACCAAGATAATGTAAGGAAAGCCTCAACCTCCTACAAAGGTCCCTATCACCATAGAGGAATCAGTAAGAAATAAGGAAGAAGTGGGACCTAGTGAGGGAAAATTTGAAGAAATTACTTCCCCCAAGGCCAAAACCAACCAACCTTTTCTCCCTATGGGAAGGCCCATCACTAGGGAAGTCACCTATAATAGGATTAAGACTCAGACTACCATGTTACAACAAGAAAAATAAGAGTTATAGGAGGAAAAAAAGAAGCTATAGGAGAAATAGGGGTTGCTATAGGAGAAACACGGGCTACTATAGGAGAAACAGGGCATGCTAGAGGAGCAACAGGAGGTACTATAGGAAGGAGAAACCACCTTAAAAGAAGTTGAAAAGGCCTCAAATAAATTCAAGAGCTTGATCCACAACCCAACCTTGAATTCTACTACAAATTTGTTGAGGGAGGTAGGATTATACCTGGGAAATTCCACATCCCACTCTTCTTTTAGTTAGAGAAGGAAAGAGGTGGAACACATAGCTAGATGCAAATTGCAAAATCCAAAAGTGTAGAAGATGTGGGTCTCATGGAGGAGAAATTAAATGAGATGGAAAAATAATTGAATGGTGTAAAGTTAAGGGAGTCAATCATGAGGGAACAACTACGAGAAAAAAACACCAGGTTAAGAAAGAAGTTGCAAGAAAAAGAGACACAACTTGCCACCATGGCAAGTTTATCCATGGAAGCCATATAATGTAGGAATCCATCCCAATATTCTGCTATTTTCCTAAAGGAGCAGTGGATGTATTTTCAAATTAAGACATTGGCACATTATGGCTCATTGCCTATCCATAGGAAGGCACATCATCTAAAGTGCGTTAGGATGTCAGAGAGGCCACCAGCACCATGAATGACCTTCATATCAGTGACTGAGTCACTCATAGAGTGAGAAACACCTTTAGCAGGGGGGTGATGACAGGTCTCATTAGTAAGTATGGAGTTCATTGTGTTATCTTCCAACCCTTAGAACTATTATTTTCTCACATTAATTTTCCTTTTTAGCCATAATATGCTTAGTAGGAAGATTAAAAGGTGTTTTTCATATTGTATGGCCTAATGTGATTAATATGTATGTCAAAGAAGTATTTTTTGAGATATTTACCATGTAGGGGATTTATGGATACACCTAGAGGGACTATAGGGAGCTTTCCTACCTCATTAACTCCCTAACTAGACTTGAGAACATACAATCCTATCCAAAAGCTAGAATTCACTACCAACCGAGGAAATCCAAATGCGTGACAAGGACAAAGGGAACCAGATCCACAAATATCGATATTTTCGAGGGGATCGTGCCTCCTTTTGAGGAAGTTCCCCCTAAGTTATTTTTGTATAAGTAAACCATCTGAAAGGCTCATTAGGATTCGAATTTTTGTTTTAGCTAAAAGTAGCTACTAAGAGCCTAGTTCTTGAAATTGTTGTTCTTAACTTTCATATGATGTATGAGACTATTATTCTCTATTAATAATAAGTTTACCATTGATCTACATCTAAGTTATTTTTGGAGGGAAAAAACCCTTGGGTTTGGTCCCAACCCATATTCTTTAATCCATCTCTTATATTTCCTTCTTGTTCTTGTTTCAAATCATTACAATCCTTATGTTTTCTTCAATATATTTTATATCATAAAAACTTGTAATTTCAGGCAATCCTATCATCTCTCTTGTGCGAAGAGTGGTTGGAAAGATCTACAATCATAATCCAAAATATGTGTTTGTGATTTCTTGGAAATTGGTCGATGTTAGTTTGAGATCATTTTGTATGTTTATCCTCTGAAACTTAGGATTTAATCTCATTATCTTGAGTGATTAGAGTAGTTTTGTGGGGTAGAATAGATATTAATCAAATTCAACTAATCCTTTTCATCATTTGATGCATGTATTTGGCTAGCTACAGAGACTGTGCTGATCTGCAGGGGTGAGCATACCTTTCTACAGTCACCTATATTTTTCCATCCTCCTCCTAGGCACCTCATTATGCTTCCAACCTCTGTCTCCAAAGTCACTTTGTTAAGGAAAATTAATGACACAGTGGGCATCAAGACCTCAGAGGGGTACTAGGCTAGGCTAAGGGTCCTCCACACTCTTAATTCATCACCTTCTACCTTCATACACCTTTATCCACCTATAAGACACCACTTCCATCCTTGAAAATCTCTTTGTCATGCTCCTGTAGCAAAACAGGGCATCTTTTAGCAATACAAACCCTCCTCTAGCACCTACTATAGCAGCCTTGTAGTAGTGCTTTCTTCAACTAGGTTTGCTCCCTACATTGATCCTAGCATATTTGAGTTGAATAATGGCCCCCAACTTGTTATGTAATGATTAAGGAAGACTATAATACCACTCCAACCTCCTTTGTTTCTCACTGCAACCATCAGATAGCAAAACAGAGTTAGAATTAGTATTTTTATTCATAGGTATGTTAAAATTTGGATTCCTTATTTCAAGCAAGTGTGAGTAGATAAATGATGCATACAAATAGATTATTGATTTGATTGAATGTTCCAATAGAGTAGCACGATTTAATTATGTAAATATACCATTTGTTTCCTTTCATGTGATGTCAATTAGAATTCACATTTAAATTAATTGAATTTTCACTTTTGTAGTTACAATCATGTTCATTTATGCTTTCATGAGAAGTTTTAACTATACTTAGTTGGAGGAGTGGTCTTTGAACACCTTGATCTGATTTCATGAATGAGGATGACATGAGTAGAACCTAACCTCCTATTCATATAGCATTGTCACCTCTAAGTTTGTACAAAGCCCAAGTTAATAATTTGAGTTGAGAAGCCCTTGGGAGTTGCAACATCCTTGGTGCAATACGGGGGCTCATCAGTTGCAGGTGTCTATTGGAACAAAATATCCTTGATATTGAAGGAAATAGAACATGAAGAACAATATTTGAATTCAGGGAATGGTCCCACTTCAATCCAGGGTTTAAGAGATTGTGGGCTCTTAAAATTCTTTTGGCTTCTTGGTATGAGGTATCAAATAGAGTTATTGAGGTGTCATGTTCGTGCATGGGATGATCGAGTGCAAGAATTCAGACTTGGTGCACACACAATGGAAATACAAGTAGAGGATATATATTTCTTGACTAGTCTATGAAAGGAGAGGAGCTCCCGTCTCTCTGCTGTGTTCAAGGAGTAATGGAGAAAAAATAAAATATTGTTGCAATGCATATTGTCGATCGAGATGCCAAACAACTAAGGATGGAAAAATCGACATCAAGGATGTAGTCTGTTTTCCTTTAAGAAAGATCTTGTTCATTATTGTCAGATTAGCTAGTAGTGTGTCTCTTCATGTGGTGAATAAGTCACATATGTAGTATGCTCTAGAATATCTAGAGTCAGTGGTATTCATCTAAAGTGAAGGGGTACTCGTAAACATGAAAGAGGAACTGACTAAAGAAAAAGATGGATGGTTAAAAAACTTTGTATATTGTTTGATTCTAATTTATTTTTCTTTAGAGGTGATGCAGGAGCATTCAGCTCAACATCATTATTGTATTCTAGTAGACATAGCAGCTCTTGTGTTTCAAGGAAGTTGATTTCCTAAGTATGGAATTAATGTAATTACTAAGAGTTTGAGTGATTTTAATGAGAGAAGATAGAACAGGATTTAATTGAATATTGTGAGGCATAATTGTAAATGTTCTCAAATGTAGGAGAACATGAGAGATTTAGGATAGTTGAGCGCTGAGAGGATTGAGAATTGATTGTAAATCCTAGATTAGGAGTCAGTTCATGATTTTGTGGATTTGAGAGAATCCTTAGGGATGAGAAAGAGATTTTAGGATATTGTTGAGAAGCTTATGGATCTAAACCAGGAATTAGTTTTAGAATTCCTTTTTGTATAAATGTAAGCCTAAAAGGCATAGACAGAGGGTAGAGATAGAGAGAGAGAGAGAGTTAAATAATTATATAGATAGAGGTGTTTGTAAGCCTATGGGTAGATGATGTAACAGAGGCCATTAATTAGAATATCAGGCCAAGGAGACAGAGAGTCTCATTATGTAATTTTTTGTTGATACATATATGCACAAAGATTCAAATTCCAATTTTTATAAGTGTGTTATCTAATATTGAATGATGAATGAATGAATTAGCATATTCTGTGTAATAAAGAGTTGCAGGCGAAGTTTGGCGATTACACAGATAAATACATGAAGAGGAGGATCATAATGGATCGTTGAATCCATTAGAAAGATCAAAGCCAAAGCTCAGGAGGAAGTGCGTGGTGAAATAGCCAAGGGATCAGAACCTTGAAGAAACCCGGAACCACAGGAATGCTGAAGAAATAATGTAAAATCATAAGCAAACAAAATAGCGGAGGAGTAAAGTGTTAATTCAAAACAATTGTTGGACCTCATAGATCAAAAATCATTGCATGGTGGAAGAGCGTGGAAGATAACCAATGAAGAAGTGGTTTCGCAACAGGAAATGGTATTTCACATGGGCTCTGAGTGGTAAGTGGTATTGAAGGGTAGTTACCCGATTCCACTAACTGAGTGAACATAGCAGTGAGAAGGAGAGAGGAAACCGATTTTTCGGGTGGTTATTCTCTGTGATACTTTTCCATCCGAAATCATCGTGGACCATTGGATCCACGAAGTATAGATCAACGGCGGAGGATCTGTCGAGCAAGTTTGTTGATCAGTTGCATCAACAACCATCAGATCGAGATCCAGATCGATGGTTAAGATTTGATAGAGATCGAAGATCGGAGGAGGAGTAGTGCATCAGAAGGTTTAATATGGAGGGTGGACCCGATGATATATATGAATGCGGGTGTATATATTTTTAGATCCTCTTATATGTTTCGGAGTGGGATTTCGTGTATTTCCTTTGTATTCTGTTAAAGTGTTGTGCCTGAGTCTTGTAAGGCTTAAGCATTATTTAAATGCTTCTAATAGTCACATAGCGGAGTTGGAGGGGTGATAAGAGCATATATGTGGTATGACCATGGTAAACTGTGATGAGTGATTGCGATAAAGGCAATTATTGGGAAATGTGCAAAGGCTGAGGAAAGGTAAAAAAAGGTATTTATGCATGTTTTTACGTGTATTATATTATAGGAGAATTATAATGGATTAAAGCGCCAATAGAAGGGCTTTAATGGTTTTCCAATTATAACCCAAAGTTATAATGTGGGGTTTGGATATATGTGCGGCCATAGGAATTAATAAAGGTTTATGAGGATATATTAAGTTCCGATAGAAAGGATTGGAAGGGCTAGACTATGTGGTTAATAAATAAATCATTCCACATGACTTCTAATTAAGGGGGCCTTAAACCATTGTTATTTATAATGAACCTTTGACCGAAAGGTCATATAAATTCTTGGGCAGAAAATGGTTTATGCATAGGTCTATATGCATACTGTGGGTAAAGCAGGGGTAACCCTGCGTCATTTGGTATCAGAGCAGAACAAAGAAATTATGTGTGAAAGTTTCTTTGAAATAATTTAGAACAAAGACATGTGGAAAGATGTGTATGCAGGAAAGGGAGATCAGATTCTAATTTGACAGTTAAGCAACCAGTGAAAGCTGGGAGATTGGTAAGAGGAATACTAATCTTGATATTTTTGCATTTTGATAAAATGTTCAGATTTTGAGAAAAGTAGAGAAAATGTTTTATGGCCAACGAATCTATATAATTGGAATTGTAAAATGTTTTAAATTGAAATTGGAGAAGAACAGTTAAGTTCTTAAAGGCAAGTGAGTAAGAATTAAGAAGAGCCTGCAGAAACATAAAGAATCTACAACGATGTTTTAAAGAATGGAGATTCACTCGGATGTGGAGAGTGAATGGAGACTGCTTGTGAAATCATACATGTATTGTTTTATTTAACTCTGATTTGAGTTTCTTTGGAAAAAGAAATAGATTGAAGATTGATAGTTGCAGCTAATGAAGTATCTCAGCAAAAGAAGATCAAGTCTTAAGAAGCAGTAATGGAAGAAACTGGTAAGGATTTCTGTGTGGAAGAAAACTCAACAAAGGAGAAATTGTTTCCAATAGTTAAGCTTTACCAAGATAAAGCCAGAATATTAGAAGAAAGAATCAGATTCTAAATCTGATTGACAGTAGCTGAATGTTGAAATTTTTGCAGTGGAAGCATGAAGATATGTTGAAACCGATTTGCAGGAGTGGTGAGATCCCGAAGGTTGGTGAAGGTATGAAAATTTGTCTAATGATTAGCATATATTGAATGAATGAAATTTTAGAGCAGGATTACAGTAGTTAAACTGTAATAAGGACTTTGTAAGATCTTGAAGTAACAGAGTTTGAAGATACAGCTGAAGGCTAGTGGAAAGAGTAGTCCATTCAAAAGTGCAAGTGAATGGGAGGAGAAGATCAGATAGAGATCTTGAAGGTAAGATGATATTGTTTTATTTTAATTGGATTTGAAGATTGGAAAGTTATAGTCTTTGCATTGACACAAAATTATTGTTGCAACTCCCAAAGGAAATTCCACAAAGGATGTGGGTAGAATTGCTAAGAGATAAAGGAAGTTGGTAAGAGTTTCTAAGTGAAAGCAGAAATGTGGTAGAACCTTGAGGAATTCCAATAGAGATTGGATAAAGAGGACAATTGTGTTCTTGGAAAGTATAGATGAGTTGAAGCCTAGAAGGAGCAAAGAGAATTTCTCAAAGGAGTTTCCAAAGATAGAGAACCAATTGCTTGCCAAAAGACCAAGTACAGAGGAGATCTTGGTGAGGTAAGTGGAAGTAGGGAAGACATGCTGTTGTAGAGGCTTTAGTGCATCTCATAGTGAGTGAGTGAGGGACTCATAGAGATAAAGAGGATGATGACTAGTCACAGTCATAACAGAGGTTCTGAAAGAAACCACAACCAAGGAAAGAAGAAAAGAGATGCCAAGGCAAATGGCATACAGATACAGTTAAGTAAAGAAGAATACGAGAGGGAGAAGGCTAAGATAGAAGTTCAGCTTGAAGTATTAATGGAAATGTTGCAAAGAAATGAAACAGACCATAAATATGGTTATGTCATGAGAAATAAAGTGAAGTGGTAGAGGCTACAAGAGAAGAGGGAACAACGGGTGAATATGCAGTTAATAAAGGAGCTAAGGGAACTTTAATAGATTATAGATGCCAAATTGAAGAGAAAGAAGCTCAAAAGAGTTGAGATACAACAAGAGGGAGATGTTGAAGTTTCGACATGTGAACCAGAACGTGGACCATTACTTTTTGAAAGTGATGAAGAGACAGAGGAGTTGAATCGTATGAATGATTCAAAGCAGCCAGAAGACTTGATGATTGAAGCATCAAATGAGACCAAAAGATATTGTATTTTTAAAATTAACAATTTGTGTATGATTACAGGTTTGGAAGAAGATAGGTAGTCTTTTAAAGCTATCAAAAATGTAGAAGAAAACCTTCCATAAGGTGAAAGTTTTGAAGCAGAGTATGACAAGGAAACTGGAAAAGAAACAGTTCGCTACAGTGAACAAGTGTTGAAAGACATCATTGAAACAAATAATGAGAAGGAGATATTAGCTGACAGTCTCAAGAGTTCTTTGAGTTTGAATCAGCATATTGATATGCTGACAGAAGAAGAGAGATCAAAGAAATATATTGAAGTGCTGCCAAAGGAAGAAGAGGTACAGAGGCCTTATATTTTTTTATTATTATGATTGTCTTATAATGGAATATTTTGTTGCAGAAACTGGAACATATTTGGCACAGGAGGACAGCCAAATGAAAGACGAAGAGGAAGAACATCTACTGAAGGATGTTAAGAAATATTTAGCAGAGGAACAAGGACCATGTGATGATGGGTCAATCACAAATGAAGAAATAGGAGATTGTGTAAAATTTCCAAAGTTCACTCCAAGTAAAATCATTGAGTTATATATGGAATTAGACTTTCAAATGAGGAAGTTAGAAGAGCAGAGGATAAATGTTCAGGATAAATTGCTAAAGAAGGATGACAAAGAAGTTTTCATAAATAATAATCAAGAAGAAGTTGACAAGTACAGAAAACAGACATAGGGAATTGTTATGAAAGCCAATATAGCAGTAGCTGAAAAGGTGAAAAATAACTGTAAAGAAGAGGGTAAGGATGAAAAGGAGCCAATCACAATAAGTGAAGAACAAGAAAAAAGGAGAGTTCATCAATCAACAAATGAAAACATTTAGCAAACCGAGGATAGATTGGACAGAGAAATTGAATTGATAAGAAGGTTAATGATGAAAGTGTCTCAAAAGAAGACAGCGACAAGGAAAGAGAGGAGTAACAACAAGAGGAAGACAATAGCAGACTATGAAAGTACGACAAGTGGAGCATTGCAGCATAAGGTATGGAGACCTGGAGAACAACAGAAGACAACAACAACAACAATAGAACAATGGACAAGCAAATACAACTTACAAAATAAAGTTTGGGATCCAGGAGGAATCAATTATCCAGCCTTATGACCAAGAGGTCATAAATTTTCTTACTTATGGAGTCTGATGCAGGAGCATTAAGCTCAACATCATTATTGTATTCTATTATACATAGGGGGTCTAGTGTTTCAAGGAATTTGGTTTCCTAAGTATGGAATTAATGTAATTACTAAGAGTTTGAGTGATTTTAATGAGAGAAGCTATAATAGGATTTAATTGAATATTGTGAGGCATAATTGTAAATGTTCTCGAATGCAGGAGAACATGAGAGATTTAGGATATTTGAGTGATGAGAGGATTGAGAATTTATTGTAAACCTTAGATTAGGAGTCGGTTCATGATTTTGTGTATTTGAGAGAATCTTTAGGGACGAGAAAGATATTTTAGGATTTTGTTGAGAAGCTTATGGATCTAAACTAGGAATTGGTTTTAGAATCCCTTTTTGTATAGATGTAAGCCTAAAAGGCATAGACAAAGGGTAGAGACAAAGGGAGAGAATTAAATAGTTAGATAGATAGAGGTGTTTGTAAGCCTACGGATAGATGATGTAATAGAGGCCATTAATTAGAAGATTAGGCCTAGGAGAGACAGAGAGTCTCATTATGTAATTGTTTGTTGATATATATATCCACAAAGATTCAAATTCCAATTTGTATAAGTGTGTTATCGAATATTGAATGATGAATGAATATATTAGCATATTCTATGTAATAGAGAGTTGTAGGCGAAGTTCGACGATTACACAGAGAAATACATGAAGAGGAGGACCATAATGGATCATTGAATCAATTAGAAAAATCAAAGCCAAAGCTTGGGAGGAAGTGCGCAGTGAAACAACCAAGGGATGAGAACCTTGAAGAAACCCGAAACCACAAAAACGCTGAAGAAATAATGTAAAATCATAAGCAAACATAATAGAAGAGCAGTAGAGTTTCAATGCACAGCAACCGTTGGACCTCATAGATAAACAGTCATTGCATGGTGGAAGAATGCAAAAGATAGCCAGCAAAAAAGTGGTTTCGCAACAGGAAATGGTATTTCGCATGGGCTCTGAGTGATAAGTGGTATTGAAGGGTGGTTAGCCGATTCCACTAACCTAGCGACACGTAGAAGTGAAGAGGAGAGAGGAAACTGCTTTTTCGGGCAGTTATTCTCCGTGCTACTTTTCCACCCAAAATCTTCGTGGACCATTAGATCCACGAAGTGTAGATCAATGGTGGAGGATCTGTCGAGCAAGTTTGTTGATCGGTTGAATCAACAACTGACAGATCAGGATCTAGATCGATGATCAAGATTTGATCGGAGATCGTAGGAGGAGGAGGAGTAGCATAGTGGAAGGTTTAATATGGATGGCGGACCCGATGATAAATATGAATTTAGGTGTATAGATTTTGAGATTCGCTTATGTGTTTCGGAGCGGTATTTCATGTATTTCCTTTGTATTCTTTTAAAGTGTTGTGCCCAAGTATTTTAAGCCTTAAGAATTATTTAAATGCTTCCAATAGTCGCATGTCAGAGTCAGAGGGGTGATAAGAGCATATATGTGGTATGACCATGGTAAAATGCAATGAGCGATTGCGATAAAGGCAATTCTTGGGAAATATGCAAACGCTGAGGAAAGGTGGAAAAAGGTATGTTATGCATGTTTTTATTCTCTTATAGGAGAATTATAATGGATTAAAGCGTCAATAGAAGGGTTTTAATGGTTTTCCAATTATAACCCAAAGTTATAAAGTGGGGTTTGGATATATGTGCAGCCATAGGAATTAATAAAGGTTTATGAGGATGTATTAAGTCCCGATAGAAAGGATTGGAAGGGCTAGACTATGTGGTTAATAAATAAATCATTCCACATGAATTCTAATTAAGGGGGCCTTAAAACATTGTTATTTATAATGAACCTTTGACCGGAAGGTCATATAACTTTGTGGGAAGAAAATGGTTTATGCATAGGTCTATATGCATACTAAGGGTCAAGTAGGTGTAACCCTGTGTCAAGAGGGGATTCCATTGCTCAGGCCACAACATATCATGCTTGAGCCCACAAATCTGAGAGTCTCATGGATAAGGAGATGGGTGGATCTCATGTCCATGCATGCAGGTCTTTCATTAATAAGTTTCACACATGTCTTCTTTAGTTGGTTGTGCATGTAGCTGATTAAGATAGAAGAATATCCATGTGCAAGGGCATATTTCCTTAGAGACCTAGAGCTCATGCTTCCTGGTGGTGAGTGATGGGGTACCATAGGTGTGATATTTTCACAATTTTTTCTATTTTTAATTTTTACAATTTTTTTGATTTCTTATGTATCAGGGACTAAACTACTAGTTTGTACATATGCAGATATTAGACCCGTTCAACCAGTGGGATATTCTTACCTTCATTATGCAAGATGCCTACAATAGGCACTAGTAGCAGTACAGGCTGCTAAGTAGTATGAGAGGTACTATATGATCTGGATATGGCCAAGACCCTAGTAGAGGTTGACTATCATATGGAGGGGTTGACCCATCACATAGTTGAGACTAGGTTTGATGAGCTCCCTATGAGACTGTAGCGACATACTATTAGTGTGTTGGATTGTATCAGTCAGCTACTGTGAAATATGGCTTGTGTAGTGGCGTGCTACCATGAACACTATGATTAGTCTACTAGGAGGCTTATCGCCATATTTTGGCTACATGTATATTTTAGGCCATGTGGTCACATGTGTCTCGGGCACAAACTTTGTAAAACCAAAACTTTGATATATATATATATATATATATATATATATATATATATATATATATATATATATATATATATATATATATATATATATATATATATATATATATATATATATATATATATATATATATATATATATATATATATATATATATATATATATATATATATATATATATAACTATCTTTATTGTTTCTTATAGTTCCATTATTTCATTTCAACATGATTAGCAAGTGCATTTATTAATGTATTTAGATTTATAGAAATATGTTGGTACTGGATGAAATGAAAATATCTTTCCAAAAGATGAACCCTCATGAACATGTGAAACATAGTTGGACTTCTAACTGAATAGACATTAGTTAATTGTAGTACAACAAGTTGTGATTCAAGTCTAATGACTATATGACAGATACCACTTGAAATAGCATCAGGTAATAGTTTGATCACGACACTATACTCAATGATGTTATTTGTAGAGCGACTGATACAAATACCTTGTAAACTCACTAACTCGTCATTTGGAGCATATATGGCCCAAGCTACAGAAGAGAGGTTCTGAGTATTATGACTAGCACCATCGGCATAACTAATGTATGGTTAAAGGGAAGCCGACACCTGCAAAGAAAATGTAAATAGGATTAACAAAAGCCTATGAAACTCTAAAGGGAAGACACTGCAAACACACTCAATCACCTATATACAATATGTACACAGTGCACCATACAAAAAACTCAAGCATAGTATTTCTTTAAGTATAACCCATTTCTAGATGGCGCCAAGGAACTCTATCAAAATAAACTAGCTCATAGGCCCCTTTAGCAAGAAAACGTTTGACAATATATGAACCCAACCACATTGGTTCAAACTTCCCCAATCCTAATTTATCAGACTCTCGATAGCATAACAGAACAAGGTCTTCTTCTGAGAAGACACGAGACTTGACACTCTTTTCATATTACGCTTTGATATGTTTATTTTGGGCATCGTTAGCCATTGTGACATCTCTACGTGTTTCATCTAACAATTTCATATTTAAGATACCTTCCTCTCCCGCAAAAGTGGTAAGGAGGATTTCAACACCATGTTTGAGGGATGGAATTTCACATTGAATTGGAAGGATTCCTTCTAAACCATAGACCAATTGGAATGGTGTAAATCAAGTAGCAATCCTAACAAAAGTTTGGTATGCCCCCAAGGACGTATAAAGAATGAGATTCCAATCTAATTTCTGGACCCCTATCATACTTTGAAGCATCATTTTGAGAACTTTATTAATTGCCTCAACCTGCACATTTTCTTGAGGGTAGTAGGGAGTGGAATTTCATGGGAAAGTCCCAGCTTGACAATCAGTTTAGATATCAGGTGATTGCAAAAATGTTTTCCATGGTCTATAATTACAACTTGTGGAACACCAAACCATGCAGTGACATGGTTGAAGAAAAACAAGGCATTTGTTTCAGCTGTATTGTTATATGTAGGCATTGCCTTGGCCCATTTGGTGAAATAATCAAGTGCTACAACAATATAACCATGCCCCTCGACTGAGTAAGGGTTACATGCCATGAAATCAATTCCCATTTTCACAAAATGACCAACAGCGATAACATGATGAAAAGGAGTGGGTGGAGCATGGATATTTCAATCAAAAATCTAGCATGCATGACACTTCTAGACAGCGAGGATACAGTCACGAAATATGGTGGGACAAAAGTAACTAGCATGCAGGATCTTCTGTGTGGTGGAATATCCAGACAAATGACCACCACATGCACCTAAATGGAATTCATTTAATACTTTCTCAGCCTCCTCATGGGTGAGGCACCTTCGAAAAGCCGTATTGATACCACAGTGATAGAGTGTGTCACTGATTATAATATAATGTTTGCCTTGATATCAGATATGTCACTAGTTAGAGCGAGAGGTATCAAATCGGAAAGTCTAGGTCTAGAGATATTTCAGAATGTCTCCAAACCAAGGGTTAGATGATGAAATAAAAAACAATAACTCATCTAGAATAGAATTGTTGGATGTCATTTTAGTTTCAAAATTGGGAAGGTCACAAATTAACTCAACAATAACTAGGGATTTCTTCCACTTGGATTTGAAAAATTCCAAATCAAACTCTTGTAGGATGAAAATCCACTTAGATAATTTTCGCCCCAGTAACTGTTGTGAGATGATGTATGTCATGGGATTTCATTCCGAAACAACCGTATTTTTGTGAAATAAGATGTAATGGAAAAATCTTTGGAAAACTTGAATAACTGCTAAAGCTAATTTCTCAACATGGGTGTACTTGACTTTGGTATCATTGAGATTTTGATTCAAGTAATAAATATGATTCTCAGTTCCTACATCATCCTCTTGAACTAATACCATAGCAATGGTAGTACTTGTAGTGACGAGGTACAAGAAATAATCGTGTTGGTAATCAAGGGGGTATAACAAATATGGAAGAATTAGTATATCTTTCAAGGCATCGAATGCCTTTTGAGTAGCGTCATCCCAATGCAAGGGAACCCATTTCTTTAGAAAGTGAGTAAATCCTTTGGTTAGTTCGGGGTAATTGGGAACGAACCTCTGAAGAAAGTTATCCTTCCCTCAGAGTCGTTGAATCTGAAGGAGGGAAGAAGGAGAAGGAAGATCAATGATCACCTAAACTTTTAGGGGATCAATTTAAATTCCTTATTTTGATACAACAAATCTAAGAATATGAATGGAGCTAACACAAAACACAAATATGTGTGGATTGAGTCGAATGTTATAAGGTCTACATCATAAAAATATGGCCATAAGATGCATTGGGCGATCATCCTGATGTCGTGAATGAGAAGGAAAATAATCCAAATAAGGTTGCACAATATGTTTGATGTCATGAAAGGTGTAATTCATCACCTTATGAAACATAGCCCCAACATTATTTAATCTGAAAGGGAGTTTTTTATACGCAAACGTGCCCCAAGGACAAATGGATGCATTTTTATGTTGTTCTGTTCGGAGAATGTTGATTTTATTATAGACAGATAAACCATACATATATGAAAATATCTTGCAATTGACACAATCATCAAAGATCTGGTAAATGAACGGGGTAAGATAGTTGTCCTTTCGACAAGCATGATTAATTTCCCAATAATCGATGCACATGCAGATTGTTCCCTTTTTTTTCATGACAAGAACAATGTTATACACCTAGATAGTTAAAGGTATGGGATACATGAAACCAGCTCATAGAAGCTTTTCAACTTCGATTTTGATAGCCGTGGCCTTGTTGGGATGAACAGGGTGAAGGCATTGCTGCACTGGTTTAGCATCAGGAAAGAATTGAATTTCATGCACAATGATGTTTGGATCGATATCAAGAATTTGTTCATAAGACCAGGAAAATACATCTTTGACTTCCTGGAATAGGGATTTGTAAGTCTTGACCTCATCGGGAGAGAAAGACGGACCAATATGTAGATTTTTGACAATGCCGAGTTTAATTAAAATATCGAGAGGAATGGTTTCTTCAATGTTCCATAAGTTATTCTCAAAATCGACATCCTAAATGGATGTGGAATTCATAGATAACTCAACAATATTGGGTTGATAAAGCTCATTAAGGTTGTACTCGAAGGAATCTATAAGGAGCAACGATCATGATGATCGTCCCATGGTGAAACATCTGGCATAATTATTTCCAGGATGCTCTCATCGGTGGAAAATGTATGAGAGAAAGGATCAGATGGCATACCATAATATAAATAACGATCAACCTAATTGATAAAAAAGGAAAGATCATAATAAGTTTCACAAGAGGAATATATGGCTTTGTAATCTAGTTCAATGGGGTTGAGCAACATACAGTCACCAAAACTATCGATATTAGATTGATCTAGTACTATCCATGGATCAACTAGAGTAGTACAAGAAGATATAATATTAATATTGGAAATTGAAGTATATTTCTCAGGCAGTGGAGGAGGAGGAACCAAAAAGTTTGCCATTATTATCACTCTGTAATTTCCCAAGGTTCTGAGAGAAAACCATTTCCCAAGGTTGTGAGAGAAACCCAGAGGTAACCACAAAACCACATTGGAAGTTGGGATCTTATCCTTCCATATTTGGAGAGGGATCTCTCTATATGATTTATATTTGTTGATTCAAGATATCAGGCTAGTTATGAGTTTTTAGTTTGGTTCTTTCAAAGATTTGGTTGAAAACTATAGTAAAAGTCCATTGAGAAATGGAGGCATATTTCTTAGGGTGATAAAATAAAAGAACGTCATAACAGATGTAACAAGGAAAGGTAGGCATGATTTTGGATGTTTAGATCATTGGTGGGGTGAATGGGATGAAAATATTTCGATTCAATTAAATATAGAGCATGCTAGGATGAATTCTATATTTGATATTAGAGTGAAAAAATAAATATTGTTTCTAAGCCAGAGAAGAGTGCATTTAAAGAAATTAAGCCCTTAATCTTCTTTAAACAATAGAGACAAAAAGAAAATATGGAAAACTAGAAAAATAACAATTTTACAAGAGAGGAAAATTCACCAATTGCTTGACACAAGAATCCTAGAACAAAATTGTTTTATTGATGGAAATGATCACTTCATTACATGTACATATTTACATCAAAGATATTCTTTCTTTACATGAGTTCCAACCCTTTGTACTTCAATATATGAAGTATTTATACAACTTTCATCAAAATATATTGATTTCAAATATCAAGATGTTTCTACAAAATATCCTAAAAAAAATTCTTTACAAAAATAGTACAAGAATATAGGAAAATTAAAATGTTGAAGCTCCCTTGCACTAATTTTGAGGATTCTGGTGATGACATGGACTGAAAAGGTTGCTACTTTGCTGCTTATATCTTCATGCCCTTGAAATATAGAGTTGGTGAATCTTCATGCCCTTGAAATATAGAGTTGGTGATTTTCTACTATTTGTCTTTCAACTGATAATTTCGTCCCTCAAAATCTAGGGTTTGTGAACTTGTCCCTGAAAATATGTTAATTTCTTGAATTTACTAATGATTTTATGTCACTCTTTGACAATGCTTCACCAATGTCATAAAATATTTTAGAAGGAAATATTTTATTAAAAAAAAATCAAATATTCTGTAATTGAATTTCATATTTCTCTATTTTCATGAATTTACTAAATGAAATCCTCAAAATATCTCCTCGAATAATTGCATCATGTAAATCCATCCATTATTTGAAATTGTGTCTTGCTTTGAAATATTTTAAATCCATGCCTTATTTTTCCTTCTCATGGATTTTCAAAACTATGTTGTTTTTCCTTCCCATGGATTTCCAAAACCATGTGTTGTTTATCCATGTTTTTTTGTTTTTACTTTGGATTTTACACCTATAAATTATTTGGATAAATATTTATCCAAATCTTTTGTTCTTATACATTTTTCATTGATAATTCATTTTCCTTTCTCATCTCTATAAAACTATTGTTCGTTTTTCTCCCATGGTTTTGATTTTAAAAATACTTAAAACTATTTTCAATCTCAAAATAATTGAAATATTCCTTTGTGCCAAGAAAATAAATTATCATAAGTGACTTTTCGCTCTGGTTCATTCCTTTTGTCAAATTTCATTTATCCTAAGCCTCCTACTTTCACCTGTAACCTCATTTCACACATGTAAGTCTCCTTTTTACCTTTGTCTTGTTCACCTCAGTCTTATTCTTACATAGCCTAACATTTGTAAAGTTATTTTATAAATATATTAATATCACCCAAGCTTCAGTAATAGGAGCTCCAACTCCAAATAAATTTGATTAATCAATTCAAATAATCAAAGGGAACCATTGACCTTCCTTCCATACATCATAAGATTCAAATCAATACAATTAATGGTTTTCAGACATGGCTAGGTAGTAAATGGTTTAGGAAATTCAAATAATTAAATGGAACCATTGACCTTCCTACCATACATCATAAGATTCAAATCAATACAATTAATGGTTTTCGGATAGGGTTAGGTAGTAAATGGTTTGGGAAGGGGAGTCTGAAGTAGACAAGAGGGTGACAGCAATTGTAAAAGATAGTAAATGTGAAACTACTTTTTTAGTCTGCCCCATTGGTTAAATGTGTGGTTCTAATGTTTTATAAATTAGGTTGCTAAGATATTTTTGAAATAATTTTAATAATTCAAATAAATAATTTCACACTTAGGCCTTTTTCTTTGTTTGGTGGTTTTGAAGAATAGACTTCAAATTTCTCTATCTTTTGATCCAGATGTCGGTTTGAAGCACAAGATATACCATTGGAAAGTTTCTAATGAGAACTTTACCATCAAAGCACCTGCAACATGATATAACATGGAATTTATATATAAAAAATATCCCAATCATTCAGAGTTGTCTTGACCACAGAGCTTCAAGAACTAAATGGTTCCTTGGATAGACAAACCTTTAAGCTATGACACCTAGTGATTCATAGGCTAAAAGTTACTAGTAGATTCCCAAAATAAATAACCAGATAATCATCAAATGATCACTATAAATTATAGGATCCTAACACCCATGAGAGAGGAATGGTTGAGCAGTCTAACTCCTTCATGTTGATACAGGTTAGGGGTTTCCTCCACAAAAGGGATACTTCCAGTAACTAAAGAATCAATGGCAAATAAAGTGAGGTTATTGATGGCTATGGTACTTTGTTTTATGAGGAAAAGGGATCATTCAAAAATATGGGGAAACAACCACAACCATGGAATAGACTGTTATAGACATTTTTGTGCCTCGCAGCATGGAGCATGAAATGTCAATAATTACAGGGATCCTCAGTCCCTAAACATGTTGTTCTTACCCCTAGAGGAACAAGGTCAGCAAACCACAGCACTTCCTATCAGTTCTCCACCTGAAAACACTCAAAAACAAGCTATTTTTGGATCATGTCAGCTGCTCCACTGAGCATCTGCGCTGAATGTCAACTGCTCCTCCTTGTACCTGCGCTGAAAGTCAAAACCAATGAAGGCTACCTGCGCTGGGCGAGATTGGCCAAGTGGCACAGTCATTCTGCAAGGTGTCAACTGCCCAGGAAGCTTCCAAACTGACACTTGGTTCAAGGGATTCGCCCTATGATGAGTAAGAAGGTCTTGATCTCCAAGTGGAAGCAAGATTCTCCAAGTGGACTCAAGAACTGAAGATTAACTAAAGTGGGAGAGGACACTAGTCAGCTTTATGCCAGCCTCAAGCTGACTCATCCTTTCTCCAAATCTCCTATATATAGAGCTCTTCTATGAGGTCTAAGGAGGCTGGAATTTTGTGCAGAGCAAAGAAGTGCTGTTGGTTTATAGTTAGAGCTATTGGGTGATTGCTTTTATAGAGGTGAAGAGGAGATTTCTTGCTGCTGGGGAGGTGCTGCTGGATTGGAGCCATTGATGGTTGTAACCTTCTCAGAACCCTTTTACTTCTATCAATAAAGCTTTGAATGTTCTCCTATATACTTGTATTGCATTGATGTATTGTATTTACTTGTATATCTGATTCACTCTAATCCATGCATCAGTTATGAGTACATGTTTCTTGTAGTTTTCCTTCTCTTGTTTGTGCAGGATCTTTGTGTAGCTGGGCCGGCAAAGGGAGCAAGGAGCTGGGAACAAGAGACAAAGAGAGAGGATAGGATCGACAAAAGCGAAGGATATCAGTTGGTCAATCTTTTCTTCCTTCTCTGTACTTTCATAAAGGAAAATATCAAAGCTTTACTTTCAGTTGTTGCTAAGGACTGTCACCCTTAGAGTAGGGATAGGGTCATCCGAGTCGGATACTTTTCCCCACAACAAACTGGCGACTCCGCTGGGGAGCGTATCCGTTTGATTGTATTTGTAGTATCTTTGCTATTCATTTCCTGAAGAAAAGAGTACCAAATCGAAAAGCTTTTGACTATATCAAAAGCGAAGTAGAGGGGCTGCTACTCTTGCTCATTTTCTGAGCAGATTCATGATTTGAAGAGCTGATCTACAAAAGACTCTTGTGCTCTTTGTGATAGCTTTTCATCCTCTTGATCATCCCTTAGCTTGTACTTGACCTATAGCTTTTTATTTCAGCAAAAACAGTGAATTTTTGAGCTTTTTATGACCCGGAAATCCTTGTAAACGCAACTCTCGTGTCTCAGTGCAGGCTGTCCAAAGGCAGTCTACATTTCAGCGCAGGTACTCCCTTCGGGAACTGCACTGAGAGTCAGTTTGACAGACCAGAGCCTGCGCTGAACCAGTTAGGCTATGTCTTCCTGAGGTTTCCCACTGAGTCTTAGCCCTGTTTTCACTGTTATTTTGCTGCTGATTGCTTGTCATTTGTACTTGGTGTAAACCAACTTTCCTTGACATTATTCCGCCTCAGTTGTGTGATGAAACTGTGATTGTTCTTTCAGTATTTCTTGTTTCAGTTACAGTTTCCCATTGTGAAAAGCAAACCAGTATAGTTGTGGCCTCTTAGATCCTGAACTGTAAAAGTGTCTTTATGATCTTAAGAGCTAGTTTTATTACTGTTCATGGCTGTTTGAGTTTGTTTGTTTTTCATTTTATGGTTTGAATTCATACATTTTTAGTGTCGAAACAAGTACCTGTAAGGCATCTTTTGATTTTAGACAAAACTTGTTTGTTTACGCTTCAAATTGAATTCGAAAATTATACGACAGTTTCCTTTTGTCTTACATCAACATTAAAGGAAAAGAAAAGAAATACATGCATATTGCATTTGCATTTTTTGATAAGTTTGCGTGATTGATCTAGGAGAAAGTGCATTAGTTTGTGCTTTGTGCTCTGTGTGGAAAGATTATGTTTTTCTCTCCCCTCAGTAGTTAGGATTTTCAAAGCTAAAAGGATTGTAAAGCTTGCTTATCATTTTAGCTGCATTTAGGAATTTGTACCAATACATCTCGTGGTGATCCTGAAAGATAAACTGCTAAACAAGATCAACTTAAAATATATTGAATGAATCTAAAAACGCTTTGTAACATAACGCTCACAATAGAGGTCTAGGTAGAGACGTGTTCCGGCGTCGTTAAACGTAGTGACTGTCGATCTCTACGAAGGTGGGTGATTCCTCCTGAGGGACGATAGCACTAATACGGACTTGTGCTCCCGCGTACCGTCGCGTATATTGGGAGACCCCTATAGGCATTTATCCTTTATCCTTAGGAAGCCGTGTCGGCCGCCCTACTGATCGCGATGCAGTGAACACAGCATTCACGAAGATCGACCACCCGTACCGTAAAACGTATTCTGTGGTTTCGCGAAAGGTTTGGCACACCCTCTGCCTAGATCTCCAGAGCAGTTTCTTTTGGCCTTTTTCAAACTCTATAACTGAAAAAGTCCAACCGAGCATTTGTCACTTCGGGCTCGTTAATACATTGAAGGCGACTAGAGTCATCTTTAGCTTTTTCTCGACTCTTAAAACATGAAAAAGCAAAGTTGTGTCTAAAAGCGTCTAATAAAATTCATTCAATACGGAAACATAATTCCCCTTTTGGTATTTTAGTTGATCAAGTAATCCGCAACCGTGGAGGAAAGTCAATTAAAACTCCGTCGTTCGAGGAGACTCGCGAGTCAACCGTCTTTGTCACCGGAATCGAGAGTAGTACGGACAAAGCAAACTCGCTTGACCGGGTCAAAATCTCCCATTAAAGTTAGAACAACAGTTCCAACAACATCTGAGATTCTGGTCACTCCTGATATTTCTGGGATCCCTGCCTCTATTGAAGAAGTTCAACGGCCACAGAAGGACAGTTTCACTGATCCTGGTCTGAGAACAAGTACTTGCATAACTGAACCAGTTCCATCTGAAACCGGTCCACAGAGTCTTGTTGCTCAAACAACTGTCGCTGTCGAAGCAACCCCTTCTTCGGCACCAGAAATCTTTTACGGACCTGACGGTCTTCCTCTTCCTCCTGGTCTGATTGCAATAGAGGAAATCGTAGAGGACCAGCAAGCAAATACTCCAAGTCATTTTGGAGTAGGCATCACTCTTTTTCCTTCTGCATCAGAAGTTTGTCCATCGCCAGTGGAAGTTCCTGTAGAATCGTTAGGCAGTTTATTGGATAGACTTAAAATGTCTGAGCAACCGTCGACATCTAGGACTGTGCCAAATGACACAGCGACAGCAAAAGCTCCTGTTGTCACTCCGACGATGTTTGCCGGCATACCAGCTGTCCCGACTAGCTCTCAACAGCTAGAAGGAATCCGCCCAGGGACTATTACGACAACTTGGTATGTTCCAGTTTGTTCTTCCGGTATAATACCCGGTAATTCTTATGTTGAAACTAGACAAATTGATCCCTTTGGAAATCAGTTTGGACCATCCAGTCCTCAAAGGCAATCTATACCCTTGAGCTCCGAATTGTTACCATATGGGGGGCAATATGCCCTTTCACTTCCCCTTCCGGGGGGATACCCATATGGCAGTTTTCAACAACATTCAGGTTTGACTGAAGTAACGACGAGTGGTTGGGTACCTATGTTACCCCAACAACCAAGAGTTGTATATTCCATGCAACAGTGTGTACCTATGTCTACTATCCCGACGACGCCAGCAATTGTAACCGTGTCGCAAGATCAATCGATGCCTGTTGTATGTCAACCCCAAGTTGTAATGCAACAGCCCATTGAACCTGCAACACAACCACAATCGCCAACTGTCGGGACGACACAGACACAAACGGGAACCATAACCCCGCATCTTGGTCCGTCGGTTAGTATCACACAGCAAAACATGGCTTCGCAACCATGGATGGTGCAATACCAACAACCTCAGTTTCAACAGGTGTACCAGGGATCTGAACAACAGATCTTTGCGAATAGTGGGCAACCCTATATTCAGAACGGGTTAAATCAACCACTTTACAGTGGCCAAGCCCACCAGCCATATCAGTCATATCAACATCAGTTGCATTATGCTGGTATGCAAAGGCCTACTGCTCAGGCGATTCCATCGTATCCTGGGTACGCCTCGCCAAACCTGAATCAGCAGTTGCCATTCGTGGCGACTCTAGAATTACCAGATTTACATCGATTGACGAATGATCCAATCGCGTATGCCCATTGGTGGCTAGCGATTCCTCACAAACTTCCTTCGGACATTCCTAAATTCAATGGAAATCCTGGCGAAGACCCGTCGAATCATGTGATGACTTTCCATCTGTGGTGTTCGTCGAATACCTTGAATGATGATTCGATAAGGCTTCGCCTTTTCCAAAGGACATTGACTGGTCCGGCGGCTAAATGGTATATTGAATTACCTAGAGCCTCTTTCGACAATTTTAGTTCCCTAGCCACGACTTTCTTAACACACTTTCAGTTACCTATAAGGTACGAAACTGGAACAGAGATCTTAACCAATTTCAAGCAGACAACGGCCACAGATATATCAGATCATATACATGAGTGGCGTCGTCGTCGCAGAATGGTAAAGACTTATGTTCCAGATCAGCTTTTAGCTGAGTGGTTTATAAAGTCGCTTCTTCCTGCTATAACAGAAGATGTGGCCAAGGGAGGCGTCGTAACAGAGGAGCAAGTTATTGCTCGTGCCCAGTATTTAGACTTAGTATATACTCAGTCTGGCACGCTCTATGACAAGATACCTGACGCCCCTAGACCGAAATTTTCAATTCCTCCCCCCCCTGGATCAAATAGTGACTCTCATGCCGGCGATGGTGTGATTGGCACTGCAAACGCAAAGTCAACACGGGATTCGTCTAAGAAAACCCGTAAGAATTCGAATCAAAATGCAAATGAAGAACTTCTTGCCTCGGAAGTAAGTGCCGTGTCGGACGACAACGGCAAACAACTGAAGCAACCAGGAGACAAGAAGAAAAAGAAAGGGAGAAAAGGGAAACCCCCTTCGGGGTGTCATATATGCGATGAGGATCATTGGACAGCAGATTGTCCATGCAAAGCTAAGCTTAAAAGATTCTTTAAGAGTCCAAAAACCTCAGCTGTGTTGACTGATCCGTTTCCTAATCTTGGTCAAAATCTGGTTGCTAATCAAAATGCTTCCCGATCCCAAGTGCTTATGTTGTCTACCTCAAAGCAGCAGAATAATGCTTTGACAAGGAATAAAGATTACGGGAATCCATGGCTGTCGAATAACAAAGCTAATGAACAACCTAGTAGTTCGACGACAGCTTTGACCAAAGTTGTGCCACCCATCATTCCTGAACCAATGATAAAGTTGCCAAAGGGAGTAGTACACAAATCGACATTTAATCCTCGTGCCAAAATAGCACAGAATTATAATATAATAGAGGACCTGGCCCAATCGCCGTCCGCTATGTCGACACTTGAGGTACCGCAAAATTGCCCCTCCCAAGAGCAAACTTTATTATCAGCAATAGGTGGGATTGGCCCAATGGATTCCAATCTTGTGGCCTTTGATCATAAAGGATATGACCCTAAGTTACCAGCTCAACTAGCTTTCCTTATTCAAGCGAAAGCCCTCAACAAAACTGTTCATCGAACAATTATTGATGAGGGGGCATCTACATGTCTTATGTCGATGAGTTGCTGGAAAAATTTAGGCTCACCACCCTTGTCGAAATCGTCAACGACCTTAAAAGCATTTGATGGACGATCATACACTCCCTACGGGATTATAAGTAACTTGCAAGTTGAACTGGGGGGCAAAACAGTAGAAGTCGATGTTGAAGTAATTGATGGAAACCTCGATTACAACATCCTACTAGGAAGGCCCTGGATATATGCCATGGCCGCAGTCGTGTCGACTTACTTCAGGAAGATTGCATTTCCCTTTCAAGGAGGGATTACAGTCGTCGACCAACAAACTTTCCTCCCCGACAGTTCACAAGTTACGGGAAGCATTCCAATGATCCATGGAAGCGATCATTCGCTTCAAAATATTGGAGTAGGTCTCCTAAAAGACCCTGCCTTAATGGGTACTTTTGCCCTACCACCTGCAAGAAATCTGGCGGAAGTGGCCACAGTGGAAACCTACAATATGAAATCTTCTATATCTAATGGATTCGGAAGATTCCTGAACATTTTGTCAGCATGGATCATCGCCCTAATGGAAATACTGTAAATACAGTGGGCTCCGAGGACGGTTCTAATCTCGTGTCAACCTCGTTAAAAAATGAAACAAGGAGTCATGAGGATAGTTCTTTTACTATGTCAACCTCATTAAAAAATGAAACAAATCCCCTTTCTCAAAGGTAAACCTTCATTCCAACCACCGAGTTGAATGCAATGAAGCTTGGGCGGCATGCACCTCGTTTGCATTATTATGCTGGGGGCATGTAAAATTAATCGAGCAGTTTTAGCAATGTTCATGCTCGTTAAAAAATAAACACAAGAATCGAGCAGTTTTTGTGCAGAAGTTCATGCTCGTTAAAAAATAAACGTAAATTGTGAGCAATCTTTCCCTAGCAGTTCAAGCTCACCCAGAAAAAATGAACCGGTAAACAACCTCGAGAAATGTAACCTTTGAAAGCCATATTAAAAGCCCTTGGTCGTGCTTATATGCCATCACCTCCATCCGTTCATTTGGCCAATCGTTCACCTCCATATGTTTGTTTACCCATTTTGAGGAATAGCTGCGAAGAGTGATTTCACTTAGCCATCCTTGTGACACTGCCGTGATTGGAGAATTCCAACCTGTACCTGGAATCTACTGCTATCCCTGTTCATCACTCGTTCCTCAAAAGACGAGTCTTCTTTGAGCTCTTTTCACTGACTCGTAAAATATGAAAAGTTTGCCGAGTTTTGGCCTTCCAGCTCGTTAAAGCGATCGGAAAGCTATCCCTCCTCTAGATTTTAATCTTTTTGGACCGGAGGGATTATTGCACAAAAAGATCGAGCGCTTGTTTTGTTCGGCTCGTTAAAGCAACCGAAAATTCATCCCTTCTGTATTGTTTTAAACTTTTTCGGACTTAAGGGATTAGATGACGAAAAAGGAATTTTGGAGTTAACTTTTCGTGCCTTTTCAGACTCTCTAAAAATGAAAAGGACCGAGTTTTCTTTGTCGTTAGACTCGTTAAAATGATTAAATAGCGGCAAACTTGTCTTTAGACGAGAACGAGTTTCCCTATCGCTAGGCTCGTTAAAACATAGCGATGGGCTTGCCCGAAGGGCAGGTTATAGAACAAGCATATGTTATCCTCCTCAAGCTTGACAAAAATAAAGAGGTACTGGTCAGAAATGACTGGGGAAAAATTGGGAGAACATCAAAGCTTAATGGTAGCAAGTTGCTCTTGAACATGACACTTTTCTTCCGTACCACATCGGGTTGGGTTGTTTCATTCACCGGTCTCATCACCATGGTCTTCGCCAAACCATCCACATTTTGGGGTAATGCTACCGATCCATCACATCAGTGTCGTTATATGTTCAAGAGAGGTCATTCTGAAAGTGTCAACCGTGTCCCATCCACTGCCATACATTATCCTTCATCCATTCATGATCGCCACCCTGAATCATATGTCACAGTTTGTTTTCACCTCCACTAAAATCATTAGCTCCGTTCCGTGTCATTGATGTGGGATTCATTAAGGCCCTCCTTTCACGGATCGCTTCTTGTCGACTTCAGCTCATTATCCAAGAAGTTGATCTAGGAACAACCCCATCAGTACTTTGAAGCTTGCATGCCTCAATGGCAAGTTTCTCACTTCCGGCGACAGGTATACATCAATGACCTTCGACCAGAAGATTTTGCGTGGCGTTCGACGCCAAGTCCTTTATTCACGCCACGTGAATTGTACTGCAGTACCTTGAGGGTCATTATCATTATCGGTGATTCCTCTCGCGCTTGTTAACGGTTTTTCATCATTGACCGGTAATCAAGCGATGTCTTTCCATGTTCGACTTCAGCGAAATTCTCACATGGATCGACTTGTACTTAGAGTGAAGATCGAACGAGTTTGAAGACCCTGGATCTAGTTTCATCCATCCGGGCTGCGATACATATTCAGGAAATATAAAAGCATTTGTCATGTACATCATTGCAGCAGATGATCATCCTATTCAAAGGATGATAATTTCAGCAGAAAATTATCAGTCTACCATCAGACGATCGTCTGTTCTATGTACCAAAATGTATTTATAAAGCTGAGCATGGGAATGCCCGCCTCAGCTAGATCATCAAAACAGAATGAAAAATAATATATTGTATTGTATTGTATTACAGGGCACCTCTCAGCACTTGAATGAACTTCGGACCCTCTGGATAAAGCATTTCACCCGATAAACGACCTCATACTTTAGGGGGCAACTGTTATAGACATTTTTGTGCCTCGCAGCATGGAGCATGAAATGTCAATAATTACAGGGATCCTCAGTCCCTAAACATGTTGTTCTTACCCCTAGAGGAACAAGGTCAGCAAACCACAGCACTTCCTATCAGTTCTCCACCTGAAAACACTCAAAAACAGGCTATTTTTGGATCATGTCAGCTGCTCCACTGAGCATCTGCGCTGAATGTCAACTGCTCCTCCTTGTACCTGCGCTGAAAGTCAAAACCAATGAAGGCTACCTGCGCTGGGCGAGATTGGCCAAGTGGCACAGTCATTCTGCAAGGTGTCAACTGCCCAGGAAGCTTCCAAACTGACACTTGGTTCAAGGGATTCGCCCTATGATGAGTAAGAAGGTCTTGATCTCCAAGTGGAAGCAAGATTCTCCAAGTGGACTCAAGAACTGAAGATTAACTAAAGTGGGAGAGGACACTAGTCAGCTTTATGCCAGCCTCAAGCTGACTCATCCTTTCTCCAAATCTCCTATATATAGAGCTCTTCTATGAGGTCTAAGGAGGCTGGAATTTTGTGCAGAGCAAGGAAGTGCTGTTGGTTTACAGTTAGAGCTATTGGGTGATTGCTTTTATAGAGGTGAAGAGGAGATTTCTTGCTGCTGGGGAGGTGTTGCTGGATTGGAGCCATTGATGGTTGTAACCTTCTCAGAACCCTTTTACTTCTATCAATAAAGCTTTGAATGTTCTCCTATATACTTGTATTGCATTGATGTATTGTATTTACTTGTATATCTGATTCACTCTAATCCATGCATCAGTTATGAGTACATGTTTCTTGTAGTTTTCCTTCTCTTGTTTGTGCAGGATCTTTGTGTAGCTAGGCCGGCAAAGGGAGCAAGGAGCTGGGAACAAGAGACAAAGAGAGAGGATAGGATCGACAAAAGCGAAGGATATCGGTTGGTCAATCTTTTCTTCCTTCTCTGTACTTTCATAAAGGAAAATATCAAAGCTTTACTTTCAGTTGTTGCTAAGGACTGTCACCCTTAGAGTAGGGATAGGGTCATCCGAGTCGGATACTTTTCCCCACAACATAGACCCACCTACAACCCAGTAGAAGATTATAATCTAGAGGTTTGTCGATAACTTTGACTTCTACTGATACAGTCTTACCACCTAATTCTACCTGTAGAGAATTCAAAATCCCACATGCTTTATAGTTTCTTCTATCAAAATATTTCAAAGTGGTTGGTGACTAGCTTAATTGTGGAAAACCAATAGTCTTCCAGCAAGACAGTGACATAAAAAAAATTGAAGAACCTTCGTCCACAACGAAACGTTGAATATTCTTATCATGAACAACAACCTGGATAATGAAGTCTAATTGAGTCAGAAATCGAGGTGTATGGTTCTCATGGTTAAATACTACTAGGTTGGAATCTAAAGGATCAATACACCCAATTTCTGAGAGAAAATCCTTCTTTTGGGTTGGGAGATTTTGCAACACCTCAAGAGTGGATAGAGACGATGGAGCTTGAGCCAGGTCCTAAACTATGTTATAATTTTGAGCATCTCTTGCATCAGGGTTGAATTTCGATTTATGGATAACATGTTTGGGAGGAATAATTGTTAATTTAGTAGGTATTACATTTGGAGTAGAGTCCAGTGGAGATGCGGGCGAATTGGTAGGTTGATCAGTAGCCTGATCATTCGAAGTATTCACATTGCCATAGTACTTACTTCAAGTAGCCACCAAAAAATCATTTTTAGGCTTAGTAGAGGAAAGAATTAAAACCCAATTAGAGGAAGTAGCATCCCGAGCAATCAAATTGGTCTCCTGATTTGGAAATGGGTTTGTCAATAGAGCAGGTGTAGCGAATGATTTAAGGATTTGATTCACCTCAGCTCAGTGTGGAAAATCATGATTGAAATGCTCCACATTAAATATTAGACATGGGTAACGAGGTTTCCTCTTCTCTTCAGGAGACTAATTATTTTGTTTATCATGTAGAGAAATTTGTTTCTTCCTCTTGCCTTTGCCTTTCTTGTTACTTCCTGGTTGTGGAGATTTTCAATTAGATGATTGAATGAAATTGATCTCGAAAGTCGACATTGTAGGGGTGAAAGGAGGGCTTTGAGTAGTGACAACAAGAATTGAACCAAATGGTTTACTTATCAACTGTTGGCTAGTAAAACCAATTACACCATCAACATCATGTGATTCTTTACCAGGAGTTTGGGAAATTGTATTGGTAGGTCGCAGAGCATCTAGTATCTTATCATACAACGTGCCAGATTGGGTATAAATTAAATCCAAGTTCTAGGTAGGAGCGATCACTTGTTCTTTGGTTATGACTCCACCCTTGACTACGTCTTCTGTAGTAGATGGAAAAAAAGTCTTAATAAACCATTCAACTAACAATTGTTCAGGAATGAAATTCTTAACCAAACAACGACATTGTCGCCACTCATGAATATGATTAGAAATGTGAGTGGCCTTACTCTGTTTTAACATAGTTAAGAGTTTTGTTCTAGTTTCATATGTGATGGGTAACTAGAAATTTTTTAGGAGCGTAGTATCTAAGGTGATATTTTTATCAAACGAAGCTCGAGGTAATTCTATGTACCATTTAGCTACCATACCAGTGAGTGTATGATGGAAAAGACACAAAAAAATAAAATCATCATTGAGGCAGTTCAAAGATCACCCCAAATATAGGCATTATAAATACACCCCAAATACAGGCATTTAACTTCCTCCAAAGCATTATAAATACAGGCATTGGGCCAGAGGCAAAAGAGGTTGAAAGCTGAACATTCCTAAGGGTAGATGCTGCTGAAATTAGGACTCCCTTATAGAGCTTGAGAGGAGAGATCACATTCCTTTCTTAGCTTCATTTGGAAGTGGGTGAGCTGATCAAAGTAGAGGAGAACTCTTGCTGGACCCTGGGAGGGACCTGCACAACACCAAGGCGTTGGTTGGAAGGCTTCTTTTGTTTCCAATTAATACAATTAAGTTCATTTTTATCAACAAGTTGTTATATATAATTTGTTTCATAAACTCCTTGGTCTTTATGATGAATATGTTTTATTATATGAGTTATTCAGGTGCTATGTAATCGTTTTCTTGTTTGTGTATGCAGGCTTCAAGGAGAGGAGCTCATCTAGATCGAAGAGGCTACAAACAGCGTTGGACTAAAGGTAAGCCTTAAACACCTGGTTGCTTTTATTTTAAATGCATATTTAGGGAAAGATAGTGCTTGATTGTTTTGTTTGTCACTAGAAACACCTTAGTTTCTAGGGAGGTCGGTTTTGTCCGCAAAATTGACTCTTTCCGCATGACAAAATGGCGACTCCACTGGGGACTTGATTGTTTTCCTTGTCTATACTTTGACCTGAGAAACTGTATTTTTTGTTTCTGTTTTTGACTTGATGATTGTGGGATTGGGTGAATTTAGTTAATTTAGAGTTAGTTTTCATTTTTCATAATTTTGGGAGAGGTACGCACCCTCTGAGTTAAGAACAGTGCGTACTTGTACGCACTTTTGCTTTGCGCACAGAGCGTAGATGCACCTTTGTAAACAGGTTGCCTGCGTACCTTGTCAAAAATTTGAAAAATTTGAATTTTTTCTCTTTTTTATCAGTTTAGAATTTGTTCATAGGTTTTAGCCATTGCCCAGACCTACTTGTTCCCTGTCAAAAACTTTCCTTGGTTAATTCCATTGGCATTCCTGCTTTAAGCTTTTATCAATTGGGTGATTTGAGTCTCTTTTTTGAGAAATTCTAAATTTGATTTCCTTTGGTCATTACTTGGAGGTTTGTCTCAGTCTTTTCACAATTTTGCATCTTTTTGCTTTTGGTTTTGCAAAAAAATATCCCCCTCATTCGTCGGGGGGGGGGGGCTAAATTGTGTATGAGTGTTAATCGCCTTTGAGTGTTTTTATTTTTGATCTTTGGAACTCTCACCCAATTTTCTCGACTTGCACTTGATTGGTTCTTAGATTACATTAGAATCATCTTGTGTTTGAGAATTCTCTTGCATAGATCACATTTGCATAATTAGAATTCTCATTTTTAGAATATGAATGAAAAATGTGCATAGATTACATTTGCATACTTTTCAAGTGAATTGTGCATAGATTACAATTGCATAGTTTACATTTTGAAAAATCAATCGTAGATTTAGATCAGTTTTCTTTGATTTGAATTTACACAAAAATAAAAAAAAATAAAAAACTATTTTGGAATTGGTTTGCATTAGTTTTTCTTGATGAAATTAGTGCATTAGAGAATTTGTTATATTTTCTCTTAGTGATCAATTTTTTGCATTCTTGGAAGTGAATGGAAACTCTCTCCTTATTTTAGTTAGGAATCATCGAATTGAAAGGATTACATTATCATATTCGATTGCATTCAGTTTTGAGTCGGGTGATAACACCATTGGTTTCGTATCCATTTACCCCTTTGAGTAATAACAGCCTAAATAACACAACGCTTAATTAAAATTCATCTAGTAATTTTTACATTTCTAGGGCTCTGATACACCAACATAGCTTAGGCTAGTGTCTTGGAGTAGGAGAGTAATTAACTCTCCAAGACAGTAAAAACAAACAAGGAGATGTATCTTGTGGTAGGAAGAAATCCAATTGTTGCATTTATGCTCTGGGAAAGCTCCTTTTAAAGGAGAAGCACGAGATCGTGTCCGAACCAGGGTGGGAATCAATCCTTCCTCATTGGGAACGACGCCAGATATTCACGTATTAAAAACGGTAAACCTCGGATTAACCATTGTCGAGGAGCCTGGGGTCACTTGTTGGTAAACCTTGGATTATGTCAAGGAGCCTTCAAGGGGATTGAGCTTGCTACTCTGCCCTTGCGTGCGTATCGGATCATAGAATGTTCCCACATGTATATTTGTTTCAGTTGGTCACCTTAGTGGCCATATTCTTTAGGATTCTTCCTAAGGTGACAGTGGTGGGAAGATCCCACTGTACCTGGAGCAGACGTCGGCTAGACTCACGTGGATTTTCTGGGGGGTTCACTTCACTCGAGACTGTTAAAGTGGAGGAACTTGGTCCAGTCTATTCATTAAGCAGGTTGTCGGGGTAACTGTTCCAACCACCATTTCTGTATTGAATTCTGCGACGCTGGATTTCATCACCAACTAGTGTTTTCGGTAAGAAAAGTTACTGTTTGTGTGTGGTTTGACTCCTAGATTTGATAGCGCGTGTTAATTTGTTTGTTTTTATTTTTAGAGACCATATGTGTGAATTGTGAATTTTAATTGTTAGGTGTGAATTGTGAATTGTTAATTTTAGTCTTAAATTGTTAATAAAATTCACTGAAGTTGAATAAAATGGCAAATGTTCCAGAATTTACCGACCAAGGAACCCCTCTTAACGAGGATCCTAGTACTTTTCCTTTCTTTGGAAATGTTGGTCCTCCTTATATGGCTACTTTGTCATTACCTGGATTTACAATAGGTTTACCGATATGGTTATTTTCAACTTCGTTGGCCCCAAATACTCCAATTGTTCCACCTCAACCGAATGCTTCACCTCAACAGAGTTCACCATCTCAACATCACCATCCTTCTGTTGACCCTTTACCTTCTTCGCCTAATTTTTCTTCCTCCATTTCTTCCTCTTCGCTAGGTAAAAGCCTTGATGCTAGCAACCAGGTGGCTAAGAAGAAGAAGAAAGGGAAGAAGAAGAAGAAGAAGAAGCAAGATAAGAAAGAGGTCAACCAACCAACCACGACTGTAAGTGTTAGTTGTGTTGAGGAAAACTCCGACATGCATCGTAAACCCAAATACCCTTGCAGGCTTTGTAAGGGTGACCACTTCCTTATCAATTGTCCTGGTATTCCAAAGGTCTTGGAAGTATGGTCAGAAAAATCTCATCAACTTTCCATTGAACCATCAACCAGTGATAGTCAGGTTCCTGGGAAAAAGGGTAAAGTTAGGTTTCCTTGTAAGTTATGCAAAGGGAGTCATCAAAATCACATTTTCCCTCACATGGATGAAGCCTCAAAATTGTTGTAAAACCTTACTGTTCCACAACAAGAGTTTCCAACTGGTTACCGTAAACTTTCTCCCAACCTACCGTCAACTGACGGAGTGATTGATCTAATTTCAAGTACAGTCGATCACACTCTTCCATTGGAGAGTGAAACTCATGTCACTCAGGTTGATGATCAATTAGTTGATCAAGTGGTCAATTCAATTTCACATTCGGTCGATCCCACTTTCCCTTTAGAGAGTGAACTTCATACCACTCAGGTTCTTTTTGTTACATCAGATTCTTCTACGCTGGGGGGCATTTCACCTGTTTCTACAAAACCCCCTCCAAGTACTGAGGTGTTTTCCTTTGATTGGAATAAACTGACAGAACCTCGTCTTCCTTCCTCCATCCCTTTCCAAATCATTTTCAAGGCTGGTGGTAGGGACATACATCGTACTCAGGTAGATGAAGGTGCTTCTGTTAGTATTTTATCCTCAACTGTTTGGAAAGCTTTGGGTTCCCCTCACCTTGCGCCTATTACGCAGAATCTGAAAGATTTTAACAGAACCATTAGTGAACCTTTAGGGATCCTTCCTAAGTTTTCTATTACTTTGGAAGGTACAATTGTCTGTATTGATCTTATGGTAGTTCGAGGTCCCTTGGATTTCAATTTACTCCTTGGGCGAGACTATGTTTATGCAATGAAAGTTGTCGTATCGACACTCTTTCGCGTGATGTCTTTCCCTCACAATGGCAGTATTGTGACTGTAGACCAGCTTTCGTTCCCTGGTCTTGTTTCAACTACCAATAACATGGCACCCCTAAATGTTCCTGATTCTAAAGTGGTATCTACCCCGCCACGGGTTAATTATGTGGCAACTGGTCCCATGTTTTCAATTACTGATGTAAGTGAGCCTCTCACTGTTTGCTCATCTTCCTTTGATTTAGATCCAGTAATTGACATGGAAAACTCTATGGGATTACTTGAACACGATGTTCTTATCCCTTTTGAGTCCCTTGACATGTGTTCCTTCCAGAGAACTATTCTTCCTTCTGATGAAGACCTCTTGGAAGCCATGATCAAGGTGTGTCCATTGACATGTCTTTCTTCCAGTTGGAAGCCATGATCAGTGGGTTTCGAGGATAGTTTTTTCTTGTATCAACCTCGTTAAAAATTGAAACAAGGACTTCTTGAGCATAGTTCCTTGTCTTGTGTCAAGCTCGTTAAAAGATGAAACAAGGAGTCATAGGTTATATAGGTAGATTGTAGAGAGTAGTTATGAGCATAGTTCCTTATCTTGTTTCAAGCTCCTTTAAAAAATGAAACAAGGGTTTTGAGGATAGTTCTTTTCCTGTGTCAACCTCACTAAAAAATGAAACAACTCCCACGAGTCTTTCCAAGATTTCGAAAGTAAAGCTTCATTTCATCCACCTGGTTGAATGCAATGAAGCTTGGGGGGCATGTACCTTGATTTGCGTCATTATGTTAGGGGCATGTGAACTTATAAGAAGCATAGTTTTTCTCTGTTTCAAACTTTTGTAAAAATGAAACCTATCTAGAGTCAATTTCAGTTATTTTCAAGACTCGTTAAACTCATGAAAATCCCGAGATTATTTTTCTATCTTTCATTCTCGTAAAACAAATGAAAATGCCGAGTTCTTTCCCTCTTTTCCTGCTCGTAAATTAAATTGAAAGTTGGCCATATGAGTACATTTTTATCATTTTTTTTGAGCTCATTAAAACTTACGAAAAAGTGAAAACCATGAGTACATTTTTATCATTTTTTCGAACTCGTTAAAACTTACGAAAAAGTGAAACCTTAGAGTCATCTTTAAGCCCTTTTCTGACTCCTAAAATATGAAAAGATTACCGAGCGTTTCTTTTACACTTGTTAAAATGGAATTAAAAGACGGTCTACTTACAGCTCTTTTCTGACCGTAAAAATATGAAAAGATTGCCGGATTTTTGTCGTTTCAAATTCGATATTGGTTATAAAATGACGTGTCGTTGATCACTTTTTTACTTTTTCGGATCAGTGACACTAATAACGAAAAGTACTCCTTGGTCGTAAAAGATCAAGCGGTTCTCTCAAGTATTATTTAATACTTTTTCGGGCTTGGGAGACACAAATTTACGAAAAAGGTCAACCCTGGAGTCTTCTTAAGTTTTTCAGACTCTCTAAAATTGAAAAACGCCGAGTTTCTCCTATACTGGACTTGTTAAAATTTCACAGTAAAGGACCTGTTCGATTACAAATAGGAACGAACCACTCCTTCTTAGGGTTCGAATCTAAACTAAGTTGGACTTATCCGAAGGATGAGCTTTTAATCAAGAAAATGTTATCCTCCTCAAGCTTGTAAAAAATAAAGAGGTACTTGCCAGAAATGGTGGGGGAAAAGAGAGGAAAATGAGTCTGTTTGTCATACTTTGTAACCACTCTTGAACACGACACTTTTATTCACCTGGGTTGGGAAATCCTTTGCCTAACAGTTGATCGAACCACATTGAAAGTCTTCAGTCGGTTTCTGGGTATTAACTTTGGGTCAATTGTCACCAAGCCATCTGTTGTGTCGTTATGTGTTCAAGAGGTCACTGCCAATAAGCCATTCATCTGCAAAATATCTGTCATCCATCTTGACCATCCCTGAGTCAGTCCTTGCAACTAAATTTCTTCAACTTGATCTATGATTTCGTGTTGTGGGATTGCCTACAACGGATCGCTTTCTATCGACATCAGCACATTATCTAGAAAGATGATCTAGGAATCATCAGTACCTTGAAATCTGCAAGCCTCAATGGCAGGTTTCTCGCCTTTGACGACAGGTTACATCAATGACCTTCGATCAAGGGATTCTGTGACATGTTCGACATCAACACATTCATTCACATCTCATGGATTGTACTGGGTACTTTGAGAACCATTCACATCACTAGTGGTCTCTCTCACACTTGTTAACAGTTTACATCATTGACTGGTAATCAAGTGGTTTCTACCATGTTCGACATCAACTCATTTATTCGCATGGATAGAATCGTACTATTTCGGGAAGCAGAAATGAAGACCCTGGATCTAGTTTTCGCCATCCAGGCTGCGAGGAGTTTTGTATTCATTATATAGTAGACTAATTATAAACAGATGGCTGCATCCATACTGTGTCTACATGTGTCTATGATTATGATGTATTGCGAAATCATTCCTATATCAGAGCAGTAGTTAGTTTGTTAGTGAAGTTTTTGATCGAGTATGGGAATGCCTACCTCAGCGATGATATGATATCATATATGTATTTTGTGTTGAATATTTGCAAGTTCCGACTGGGCTCTCCACAAGATGATCCTCGAAATGATAAAGTGCTTCACCCTTCCTAGATGATATAAAACCCTGATCTACTACAGACCTCGCACTTTAGGGGGCAATCTGTTACAGTAAAATTTGGCACCATGAAAATTTGCAGTCAGTATGGCTCCATCAATAACCATACTGTCCTCCTTGGCAAGTCTTATACCTCTGCTCCTCATGTCAAACTCCAAAAAATAGAGAAAGCCTTTAAACAATCAATATAACTCTGGTTCCACACTTTCTCTTACTCTTACCTGCGGGCACGCACCTCAAGTACATAATACCTGCATACTTGTACGCTCTGTTAGTAAAGGGGTGGGTGCGTACCCCTGTAAAAGTCAAAAGGTGCAAGTTTTACTTCAAAAAACTTACTTGCGGTCGATTCTAGAGAATTCTAGAAGATGGTTTGACGTGGATTGAGCGCCTCCAGATGGTTCATGCATCCCAATGAAAGAGGAACTTATCTCATGAAGAGGGGGGCTATCCCTTTGAAAGAGGGGCTTATCCCATTGATGGTGGACCTGTTTAACTTCCTCCAAAGCATTATAAATACAGGCATTGGGCCAGAGGCAAAAGAGGTTGAAAGCTAAACATTCCTAAGGGTAGATGCTGCTGAAATTAGGACTCCCTTATAGAGCTTGAGAGGAGAGATCACATTCCTTTCTTAGCTTCATTTGGAAGTGGGTGAGCTGATCAAAGTAGAGGAGAACTCTTGCTGGACCCTGGGAGGGACCTGCACAACACCAAGGTGTCGGTTGTAAGGTTTCTTTTGTTTCCAATTAATACAATTAAGTTCATTTTTCTCAACAAGTTGTTATATATAATTTGTTTCATAAACTCCTTGGTCTTTATGATGAATATGTTTTATTATATGAGTTATTTAGGTGCTATGTAATCGTTTGCTTGTTTGTGTATGCAGGCTTCAAGGAGAGGAGCTCATCTGGATCGAAGAGGCTACAAACAGCGTTGGACTAAGGGTAAGCCTTAAACACCTGGTTGCTTTTATTTTAAATGCATATTTAGGGAAAGATAGTGCTTGATTGTTTTGTTTGTCACTAGAAACACCTTAGTTTCTAGGGAGGTCAGTTTTGTCCACAAAATTGACTCTTTCTGCATGACAATAAGTCATTATGTGCGTATATGGGTATTTTCTAGGATTTCCATTGAATTTAGGAATATCAAAAGGAATAAGCAGACATCGAGTAGAATGAGCGATGGGATCATTGGTGAGCTTGGTAAAATTTGGCAATTGGAGAACCGCTCTGAATGTAAACTTCCTGTTAAGGTATGGTGGAGGGTATCTAGGATAAGAAGGGATAGCCTAAGAAACATGTATTTTTGTCTAGTGATAGGGAGGATTTTGATAGCCAGTATACACATAACCCTGTTGTCCAGCTCCAAGATGACCTTGCAAACATTGAAACGGATATGTTTGTACTTGCTGACTATAAGAAATCACATGGATACCTTCAAATGGTGGATACAGTTTCCCTATGGGATTTTTTATCATCCCCACATAAGGTGGATTCGGTTGTTGTTGTGCCTGTACCATACCATACACATTCTGACCCATCTAAACTTGAGGAATGGCCTACCCAAATTATTGTGATTGTAAGTTACCTTGAAGATATTGGGTATACATGGGTTGAGATGTAACAGATACCATTGGAATGGGTTGAGTTAAAGGTACAAAACTTTAAAGTTTGGCTTACATTCATTTGAATTTGAATAGGTTGAGACATGGGTTTTTGAACATAAATATGAGGGTTAAATGGAAAAGTTTGAAAGGCTAAAGACGAAGCCACAATTGAACTAGCTTGAATAGGATACATAGGTTGTCAAACATTAGAAGCCATTTCCAAATAGGGAGGACTCATTTGAGGCTGAGAACTAATTTGAGGAGATGGAAATGAACCTACAACAAGTTTTCCCCTAGGAAAAAAAAGGATGATAATATGGAGGCAACTCCCCCCTAGAGGATGGTTTCCAATAGGATATGGATTGGGCTATTATAAATAACCATATTCACTAACATAAGGGACAATCTGCTCTAAAATATAGGTGTAGATGGAGGAAGAGGAATAGACTATGTAGCGCTCATTAGTGAAGTGCTAGATAGAATTTAATATGTAGATTTCATGGGAGAGGTCCATATACTTCACGTTGCACCATGGAAGGTACCAAACAAGACCTTGTAACTAGAAGGGATGGGCCACCACAAAATTGTGCCATTGGTGTGATTAAAAAAATAGATGAGGTTGAAAATTGGGTTGTCTAAGCCATGGTGACATATACGGGCTAGGAAACCAATGTATACTCAGTCGTGGATAATCCCAAATACAATTGCTAAGAGAAACTCAAAGGTGAGTTGAAAGGAAAAGAATCAGATAAGGGAGGATGAAAAGGAGTATGAGGAGACAGAAACAGATGGGCCTGATAAAAATGATTCCCTACTCGAAAAGGAGAGGAGGGTTGAGGATCTACCTGTGGAATCTCTTTGATACTCACAAGACCAGGTGGAAGGGGTTCACTATCGGGTCCAAGATATATAGTTTAGTGTTGTATCTAAGACAGTGGAAGAGAATGAGAAGGTCTTGAATTGAATGTTGTAGATGGTTTAGGTACCTCAAGTTGTATAACCTTAGGTTGAGTTGTCTCTAAATCGAGAAAGTTTGGTTCAATAACCTGAGGTAAAGATATTTCATGTGCTTCGGTTCAGCTATGTCAAAGTCAAAGTCTCTGGTGGATCTATCTCAGATGGAGGACCAGAAGTAATAGCTCTAATATTACTGGATTCGGTAGTCTACATTTTCTTATGCTTCTAACAACGTCCAGGAGTTTCCTCTCGTGGAAGAGGAGGTTTATTTTTCATTCTACGTGAAAAACAAGGTAAAGGGTCTTTTTATTCCACATTGGATTAATAAATTTTAATAGTTAACACAAAAAATAAATCAAAGAGGGTAAAATAGGCATAAACATTTACAAAGAAACTGTGAAATCGAATATATAATTGTTGGGTGATTTAATTGTGAGTTAAATCCTTGTCCTTAAATTGTCAACTAGGGGTTCGTGAACTGATGAGGTATACGTGTAGTATATGTACAAGGTGATTATTTCTTAGAATAGATTAATCTAATGCAAGAAAATTGAAACTAATTACAAAGAAAATTAAATCAATCCAATCCAATCCAATCTAATCCAATCCAAACTGTTGGACAGGGTCCCCTGCGGTAAATTTTGGGGCAAAAGCCCAAGTTTTGGGGCAGAAAGCCCAAGTTTTTGTTATGTAAAGTGTAAAGTCTCCACAAGATGTGGTCGCAAAGTGCATAGATAGTAAGTGTCATAAATGGATTTTCCCTTCTTTTATGTAATTTGTGTCGGCTTTTATAAACCTACCCATGGTCTACAGACCATGAGATTGTATAAAAAGGAGAGTCTTAGAGAGTCTACGTAATTAATAGTTGATGTTGATGAATGTAATGGGCCATTATAAGTAAAGAGCAAATATTCTTAGAGTAGAAGAGAGGCTTTGCAGCTGTGTGCGCAGAGGCCTAGAGTAGAGTCTGCAACTAAGTGCGCAGACCCCTGCAGCTGAGTGGGCAAGGTAGTCTTGAGTCTGTAAGCAAACCAGAAGTACCAATAAAGAGACTATTCTGGAAATATCTATGTTTTTTCCATTTATTTCTGTTATGAATAAATGCATTTATTTTATGATGAATAATAGGTTTAAGATTTAATATTGTATTGATGCACGATTCTGCATGGTTTACATTTTTATATGAATGCAAGTACTAATATCTGTTTACGTGAAGAATATATTAATACCTGTTAAATATATCATATACTTAGGCTGATTTGGGTAAATACAGAACTAAGAGTAATTACACAGGCACGTAAGTGGTTGATTCACCTGTTTAGGGTCCGTGAAAGATAGTCATACACCTTTGCGAAGGTCTAGAGGCTGGTAAGGGGAAGTTATATTGATAAGCCTTAAGGGCTTATCAGCCTGCACGAAGGAAGGTTTAGGGCATAAAACGACATCATGACCATCTCTGGCTATGGAAACGTGATTCCAGCATCCCCCCATACAGCTTGGGTGATACTTCAGTCCGCGCTCCGTGAATTGATGCCGAAAGGGCTAATAGTGTAGGGATTTGTTTGGCAAACTTAGCTCTGAACCTAGGTGAGGACCCACTAAGCCAATAAATGGTTGAGTTTCCGTGATTGGGATTTGCATAAGGATATGTGTGATGTCGCATCACTAGAATCCAACAAAGAAAGAAATTGAAAGTTGGTTGGACAGAAAGATCCACGAATTCTTGGCGCAAGAAAACCGAAACTTGCAATTGACGAAAGAACAGTGGTTGGAAAAGTATCTGTACACAAAGATACACAAAATTTTCTTTTGTTCCTTCCTGATCGAGCTATATGAGTGAATCACTAAACTAGCGAATGGATAGGGAAGGTGGAGGCTTGATAGTCCCATAGTGTGGACCCCGGAGTTAGTGTGAAGATTGGAAGCCTCTGAAGATAAGATCGCATGCGTAGTCAATCACTTGCTTGATTGTGTCCTCGGAGGGTTTGTGACAAAATTTGCGATCGATACCTCAGTCAGCTACAGTGAAGCAGAGAGATGGTTCTTCAAGGGACCTTGAGGTAAGTATTTAAGATCTTTGAATAGTTGGATTAAGATGCTCTTGTGTGAAAAGCGGGTTATGCAATTACCATGATTTTTGGAGCTACGCGAAGTGGAAAGTTACTCAGGGATAAAAGGGGAATAAGACCTAAATATATCTCGCTGATTAATCCTCCTCTAAGTGACGACAAAGGAGTAGTGCAGGCTTTTCCACAGAGTGTTGTCCGGTTAATAAGACAATGGTTCCTGTGAATACCCCTTCCGCCCACACCACCTCCATCTTCACCTCCACCACATACACCTTTGCCCACACTGCCACCACCTCCACCACCTTTCAGTATGGCAAATGCAGTGAAGTTTCCCATTTAAAGGGCTTGGGAAATGAGCACTTGGACCAATTTTGGTTCGTTGTGAAGCCTGTGTGGCAAGCCCAAAACATTATAGATGATCAAATGAAGAAAGCAACGTTTGTTACTTCTTTACAAGATCACGCACTAACATGGTACATTAAGTATTGTATCGATAAATTGACAGCTGCATTAGTAGACATTCAAACTGCATTGAATAAGGAATTTAGTAGGCCCAAGTCTGAAGCACAATCAATTGTGGGATTCAAGGAGATCATGATGAAGCCTGGAAAAACACCTTGGGAGTTGGATTAGAGATTGAAATGCAAGATCTGTGAAGCTAACATGAATCTTACAGATGGGCAGCACCACGAATGGTTTGTGTCTTTGCTCTTGCCTCATTTAAGGGTTTCTTTATCACATCAAAAGATTGGAACCTAGGTGGAAGTCCTAGAGATTGCAATGAGATTGCATGAGACACCAATTTAAGATGCTTCTTTGGGAGTTCAACGAATTCACATGGAGTTGTAGAATCTTTGCCTAGAGTTCCAAAGTCTAAAGAAATATAGAGCAACTCAGCTTGAGGTGCGTGAAGAATTTTGGTGTTTGAAATGTAAGAGTCAAGGGCATGATAAGGATCATTGCCCTGTCTTCGAGAATTATGTTGCAGGAGGAGCGCATTGGCTAATTTCGAAGTGATAGAGATTGTCGATGACAACAATCCCTACCCCATGCTCCTTGGGCTCGATTGGGCTATTGACATGAATGGGGTGATCAATTTGAAGAATTGAATGATGTCATTTGAAATAAAATCGTTCCATGTAGTAGTACATTTGGACCCTGCAGAAGGACTGTGCTATACTAAACCGGTCTATGATTATGAAAGTGACGATGATTTGGACTAGATTTATAAGATAATGAAACGAGATCAAGATTAGGTAAATCTGACAGCTGATGGATGTATTGCATGGGACCAGGAAAGGTCCTACACATTAGATTCAGATGAGGAATTGGAACACTGGCAGAATCGATTGCATGAAGTATCTACACTACGTTGTAATATGATGACTAAATCGATGCATTGTGTATCGTCAGAGGTAAAACGTTTTCCTTATTATGATGGTTTAACTAATGTTGATAAATTTTTGGATGCATTTGAAAGGGAAGTTCCCGAGAAGCATCACTCCCAAGCCTTGCACTTGGTGTTGCACACTACGCCTGCAAGATGGTGGGGTATACATAAAGAGAATTTTTATGGATGGTGTGAATATAGAAGAATGATGAGGGTGCATTTGGTCACCCAAAGGTGCGATTGACGGAGAAATACGATGGGAACAGGAGTGATCCTCACAATCACTTAGAAAAATGGACTGATGCTTATGGATCAGAACCACAACTGGAGTGGGTGCATTTGTTTTTTCACACTTCGGATGTGATACTGATGAATTCTTACTTGGAGACAAAGCTCCACCATGGCACAAATGAATGGGATATTTTGAGACAAGGCTTCTTAATAACATTCATATTTGAATATGGATTTGAGTGTATTGATGAAGCATTGGAGGAGGTTAAGGCAACAATATTCAAAATCCCGCAAAATCCCTTGGATTTGATTCAACCAGATTGGACTACCCAGCTGCACCATGCGCTGGAGTGCTACAATGTGACTGTTGAAGAAGAAGAGGAGGATCCAAGGAACATTAATATCCCAGAGATAGAAAGTCACTGCGAGGTTGAGGACTCATAGATAGAGAATCTAGATATCACCGCACTGCTGAAAACTAGACAAGTGAACATTGGAACAGAGGCGGAGCCGAAGTTTGCAAAGATAGGGACTACTAGGATTATGCTACGATGGATAAGGTCGCTAAGTTTCTTTGCAAATACAATTATTTGTTCCCTACAATGTTTTTAGACCTGAAGGGGATAATAGGTGATTTAGGAGTGATGAAGATAACGTTGAAACCAGACGCGAAGCCTGTGAAGAAAAGGCCATATCGCCTTAATCCTAAATACAAGGAAAAGGTGTTGTGGGGAAAAATGCCTATGCAGGACGATCCTATCCACCTAAGGTGTGACAGCGCCTTAGCAACAAACGAATACAGCTACACTGGTTTCTTCCTTTATGAAATGTGAAAGAGGGGAGATCGATAGACTTACCGTTGTCTTTCGTTTGTCCCTCGATCTAGATCCTCTTCTCCTTGGGTGTTCACAGCTACTCGCCTCCTCGCTTGCTCAAGAGAACATATACTTGATTCCCACGAGATCACAAGAGAATAGCTTCCTGTGACAAGAGAACAGCTACTTGCGACAAGAGAAGAACACAACACAAAGGAAAATATACATATTCATAAATGATTCAGGATTAGAAGTAAATCAAATACACTAATGCAATCATACAGATACACCAGCATATAGGAGAAAACCAAGATAGCTTTATTGATAAGTAACAGGGTTCAGGAAGAGATACAACCCATAGGGCTCCAATCCAGCATCTCCTTCCCAACAGAATGGAATTCCTTCTTCATCTCCCTTCAAAGCATTAAGCACCCAATGTTTCCAGTCCCAAACCAACAACAATTCTTTGCAATAACAAAATTCCCGCCTCTAGATCCCATGGAGGAGAGATCTATATAAAGTTATTTTGGAGAGAGGATGAGTTAGCTTGAGATCTGACTAGTGTCCTCTCCCTCTCTCAGTTCCTGAGTCCACTTGGAGGTTCTTGCTTCCACTTGGAGATTTGGAACCTCTTACTCATCACCAGTCGAATTCCTTGATGCAAGTGTCATTTTGGAAGCTTCCTAGGCATTGACACATTGAGGAATGAGCCTACCACTTGTCCAATTACGCTCAGCGCAAGTAGCCTTTGTTGGAGTTGACATTCAACGCAGGCAGACAGTGGAGTAGTTGACATTCAGCGCAGATGCTCAGTGGAGCAGTTGACATGATCCAGAATTGGCTTGTTTTTTAGTGTTTTCAGGTGGAGAACTTCTGTGAATTGCTGTGGTTGGTTTGCCTTGTTCCTCTAGGGGTAGGAACAACATGTTTAGGGACTTTGGATCCCTTAGATTATGGACATTTCATGCTCGAGGCCGCAAGGCACAAAAATTTCTATAACAGTTGCCCCCTAAAGTATGAGGCCGTTTATCGGGTGAAATGCTTTATCTAGGAGGGTCCGAAGTTCATCCATCTGCTGGGAGGAGACCTGTAATAAGATACAATACAATACATTATGATTCATACTGCTTTCATGATCTAGCTGAGGCGGGCATTCCCATGCTCAGCTTTATAAATTCATTTTTGTACATAGAACAGACAATCGTCTGATGGTAGACTGATAATTTTGGCTGAATTATCATCCTTTGAGTAGGATGATCATCTGCTGCAATGATGTACATGTCAAATGTCTTTATCTTTCCTGAATATATATCGCAGCCCGGATGGATGAAACTAGATCTGGGGTCTTCAAACTCGTTCGATCTTCACTCAAAGTACAAGTCGATCCATGTGAGAATTGCGCTGAAGTCGAACATGGAAAGACATCGCTTATTACCGGTCAATGATGTAAACCGTTAACAAGCGCGAGAGGAATCACCGATAATGATAATGACCCTCAAGGTACTGTAGTACAATTCATGTGGTGTGAATAAAGGACTTGGCGTCGAACACCACACAAAATCTTCTGGTCGAAGGTCATTGATGTATACCTGTCGCCGGAAGTGAGAAACTTGCCATTGAGGCATGCAAGCTTCAAAGTACTGAAGGGGTTGTTCCTAGATCAACTTCTTGGATAATGAGCTAATGTCGACAAGAAGCGATCTGTCAAAGGAGGGCCTTGATGAATCCCACATCAGTGACATGGAACGGAGCTAATAATTTTAATGGAGGTGAAAACGATCTGTGACATATGATTCAGGGTGGCGGTCATGAATGGATGAAGGATAATGTATGGTAGTGGATGGGACCCGGTTGACTCTTTCTGAATGACTTCTCTTGAACATATGGTGACACTGATGCGATGGATTGGTAGCATTACCCCAAATATGGATGGTATGGCGAGACCATGGTGATATGACTGGTGAATGAGACAACCAAACCCGATTGTGGTACGGAGGAAAAGTGTCATGTTCAAGAGCGACCCGCTACCATCAAAGTTTTCTTGATTTTCTTCCAATTTTTCCCCAGTCATTGCTGACCAGTACCTCTTTATTTTTGTCAAGCTTGAGGAGGATAACATATGCTTGTTCTATAACCTGCCCTTCAGGCAAGCCCATCGCTATGTTTTAACGAGCCTAGCGATAGTGAAACTCGTTCTCGTCTAAAGACAAGTTTGTCGCTATTTAATAATTTTAACGAGTCTAACGACAAAGATAACTCGGCCCTTTTCATTTTTAGAGAGTCTGAAAAGGTACATAAAGTTAACTCCAAAATTCCTTTTTCGTCATCTAATCCCTTAAGTCCAAAAAAGTATAAAACAATACAGAAGGGATGAGTTTTTGATAAATTTAACGAGCTGAATAAAACAAGCGCTCGACCTTTTTGTGCAATAATCCCTCAGGTCCAAAAAGATTAAAATCTAGAGGAGGGATAGCTCTTCCTGTCCTTTAACGAGCTAGAAGGCCAAAACTCGGCAATCTTTTCATATTTTACGAGTCAGTTGAAAAGAGCTTAAAGAAGACTTGTCTTTTGAGGAACTAGTGATAAACAGGGATAGCAGCAGATTCCAGGTACAGGTTGGAATTTTCCAATCACGGCAATGTCACAACGATGGCTAGGTGAAATCACTCTTCGCAGCTGTTCCTCAAAATGGGTAAACAATCATATGGGGGTGAACGATCAGCCAAATGAAAAGTGGAGGTGGCAGGTGCAAACATGACCAAGGCTTTTATGGCTGATAAATTTACGATCACAGTGGTTATTTACCGGGTAGGTTCATTTTTTAGTTAAAAATGAGCTTAAACACTGGAGGAAACTCTTGCTCACTGCTTATATTTATTTTTTAACGAGCATGAAGACCGCGTTAAAACTACTCAGATCTTGCGTTTATTTTTTAACGAGCATGAACTTTATGCTAAAACTGCTCGATTACCCAGTCATATGATAAGAGTGTCTCATCAAGATTCTATTTTTTATGGAGCTTCATCTCACTAAGCTTTGCTCCTGATCCTTTCTTTACGCAAGTTTGGAAACGACTAATCCTATGAGTTTAAAGGGTTAGAGGTCCTAAAAATTTAAAAAATAAATAGCCGCCCCTTGCTTGCATTCCAAAAGGTTTGCATGCCCCCAGGTATAAAACAGAGTTTCAAGGTTACCTCTACTTCTCTTCCGCCAAAACATTTGTTTTAATCGAGAGAGGCTTACCTCTTTCAGGTTACCCAAAGATTGTCTCGTTACTCTTTCAAACAAAACACTTCCTCGGCAATGTCTACCGAAATAGACAAGGGTGAATGACTCTGGCGCTAAACACGTAACTTTGACAAAAGAATCCTATTCTAGAACAACCCCTCTTCCATCCACGGACGGGGTATGGACTAGTCATATTCTCCCGCAGAAACCTACCCTATACCTAAAGTTTTCCTGCCGAAGCAGGCCAGGACGCATGCCCCCTGGGTTCCAGTCATATCCTCCCGGATTACTCGCGCTCATCAGGAGGACGGACCGTGGGTTGAGACACTTCTTGCGTGAATAGACCATTTAGGGATGGTTCATGACTATTTGCGATGCGTGATCCGGGAAATGAAAGTTGGTCCACAAGCTTGACCACTCTTCCTCCATGCGGAAAACACATTACTCTAAAGAGTGAGGAGACTACAGCTCCCATGCAATATATATAGTCTCGTCCAAGGAGTAGGTTATAATCCAAGGGTCCTTGAACGACCATCACGTTCATTTGAACGGTCTTCCCTTTCAATGTTATAGGCACATTGGGGAGGATCCCTAAAGGTTGACTAGTTCCTTTATCAAAGCCCGATAGACTTCTCATCTCAGGCAAAAGCGCTGGCGAACCAAGCGCTTTCCAAGCAATAGAGGAAAGGATACTCACAGATGCCCCCTCATCAATGATAGTGCCAGCCATTACCATTTTGTATATTTGACAAATAATTCTGAATGGTATACTGGCTAGAAACCGAGGTCTGCCTAGTTGGTTCCAGTCAAAGGACACAACTAGGTTGCTTGGTGGTGGGACCGAATATACGGTAGGATAGCGCTCTGATGAACTTCCTTCCTGTGATAAAGGAATGGTGGCATTGCCCCCTTAATCATCAGAGTCAGTGCTGATGAAGAGAATTTGGACGGTGTCATCTTTATTCTCCTCTGTGATGGTGTCATTCGAAGATGGAGCCTCTGAAGGCAAAATCGGGTCAACTGTCGTATCAACCTTTTGACTTTCATCAGGCATGGATACAGACGGTTCATCTTCAATGACAGGTGCTTCGGCTGACCACCTGGGCGGGTCAGCCGGGTTTTTAACTAGTGAGGGACTTGGCAAGAGTCTTTGATATCCAGGAGGGAGATGCGCTCATAAAATCGGGCGATCTTCCAGAACTCTTTTTACCTCGTCTAAGAAGGGACAACGATGGATGGCGTGATCGCCTTCACACAGTCTGCAGGGAAATTTAGCTTTCCCGTTCTGTCCTGGGGCTTCACTCCCACTAGTTGACGGTGAGCAATCGACATGGCTATCAGAGGTCGATGCTACTGAATTGTGCAAATGGGGGGACCAGTCCCTTAGTATCCGGGGGATACAGGGACAATCTCTATGGAAGTGGTCTCCCTTGCATATGACGCATGGTGATTTAGGCCTTACGAGTGCGATGTGTGGATTTTTGTTAGATGACACTTGTTTGCCCCCAGTCGCCTTAGGCTCCTTCTTCTTCTTTTCTTTCTTCTTCTTCTCCTTCTTCTCCTTAGGAACCCGGTTTTTTGATCGACCAGTTCCGTCAAGTGAAGAGGAAGGAGGGGAGGAAGATGAAGTGGAAGGTTGGGAGGCAACTCTTGTCTGATCTAACTGTTGACTCGACTGTTCAGGAATGCTGGTATTCTGAACGACATTGGTTGAAAAGAGCCATACTGGTAGGCCAATTGTCAGTCCTGGAAGCGACAATGTGGCCATGTGGGGCGCACCAACATCTCCCGAAGAGGAGAATGGACTAGGATTTCCACTAAGAGGAATTCCTTGGTTGGTGTGCTCCATCTTTTCAACCTAAAGATCAATGCAGGATTTAAGGGTGATTGTTCCATTTAAAATAAATTGTTAACGACGCTTTAGACACAACTTGCTTTTTCACTTTTAAAGAGTCGAGAAAAAGCTAAAGATGACTCTAGTCTCCTTCAATGTTTTAACGAGCCCGAAGTGACAAATGCTCGGATGGACTTTTTCTGTTATAGAGTCTGAAAAAGGCCAAAAGAAACTGCTCTGGAGTTCTAGGCAGAGGGTGTGCCAAACTTTTCGCAAAACCGCAGAATACTTTTTAGGGTACGGGCGGTCGATCTTCGTGAATGCTGTGTTCACTGCATTGCGATCAGTAGGGCGGTCGACACTGCTTCCTAAGGATAAAAGATATATGCCTATAGGGGTCTCCCAATATATACGCGACGGTACGTGGGAGCACAATCCGTACTAGCACTATCGTCCCTCAGGAGGAATCACCCACCTTCCACGAGATCGACAGTCACTAGGCTTAACGACGCCGGAACACGTCTCTAGCCTAGACCTCTATGTTGTGCGTTATGTTACAAAGCGTTGTTAGGTTCATTCAGTTTATTTTAGGTTGATCTTTTTAAAGTTTGCCTTTCAAGGTTCACCACGAGATGTATGATACAAATTCCTAAATGCAGTCTAAGATGATAAGCAAGCTTTATTATCTTTTCAACTTTGAAAATCCTAGCTACTAAGGGAAAAGAAAGACACTATCTTTTCTCAAAGAGCAATCAGCACACTCTAATGCACTTTCCCTAAATCCAACATGCAAACTATCAAATGCAAAATGCACAATGCAGGTGTTTGTTTTCCACTTTCTTAGTATAAATGCCTACAAAGAAAGCTTTTTGCACAACTTTGAATTTGCTTTTAAAATGATCAATACAAACAAGTTCACTTTTTTCGAAATCAGAGAAGGTAGAAGAGATTACACTACTTAACGATTTTCGAAATAAAGACTTGTTTTGACACTTCAAAAGAGACAAATTCAAACCAATAAGCAAAAGTAAATCTATAATCAATCTGCAAACAGCCAATGAACTCTCTTCTAAGATCACAATCAATCAGATATGAATCAAAGGCTACAGGATGACTACTTTACTCATGCAAAGGAAGACTGTAAATGACGCCACAAACACATAAAAACATTCACAATCTTTTTGTACAAAAGGAGGCGGAATCTAAGCAAAGAAAAGGGGTTATCAGACTGGTACCTATGCTGGTTAAAGGCTACAAAAACAGAGATCAAAACAGGGCAACAGAGATCAGAGAACCCCAACTGCACAAGGCCAAACTGGTTCAGCGCAACCTCAACACTGAGGATTTCACATTCAGCGCAGGTAGTCCTCACGGGACCTGTGTTGAAATGCAGACTACCTTCACAGCAGTTGCGCTGAAGGAGAAAATCTCGTTTCCCCTGGGTTCTGGGTCATAAAATGCTCAAAAATCAACTGTTTCAGGCCAAATGAGAAACACAAGCAAGGTATAAATAGAGGGATGCTTTGAGAGGGTACTAAAGACTATCACAAGGATCATCAAATCATCTGGGGATCTATTGTTTAGATCATAGACAAGTCCAGCAAATGGATCAAAGCAGCAACTTTCTACTTTGCATCCGGGAAAGATGCAGTTCGATTGTTGCTGTCAAGTCCATGAAGTAAACAAAAATGATGGAAACACAAATGAAATGTATAAACAAATGTTCCCCAGTGGAGTCGCCAATTTGTTGTGGGGAAAAATGCCTATGCAGGACGATCCTATCCACCTAATGTGTGACAGCGCCTTAGCAACAAACGAATACAACTACACTGGTTTCTTCCTTTATGAAATGTGAAAGAGGGGAGATCGATAGACTTACCGTTGTCTTTCGTTTGTCCCTCGATCTAGATCCTCTTCTCCTTGGGTGTTCACAGCTACTCGCCTCCTCGCTTGCTCAAGAGAACAGCTACTTGATTCCCACGAGATCACAAGAGAATAGCTTCCTGTGACAAGAGAATAGCTACTTGCGACAAGAGAAGAACACAACACAAAGGCAAATATACATATTCATAAATGATTCAGGATTAGAAGTAAATCAAATACACTAATGCAATCATACAGATACACCAGCATATAGGAGCAAACCAAGATAGCTTTATTGATAAGTAACAGGGTTCAGGAAGAGATACAACCCATAGGGTTCCAATCCAGCATCTCCTTCCCAGCATAATGGAATTCCTTCTTCAGCTCCCTTCAAAGCATTAAGCACCCAATGTTTCCAGTCCCAAACCAACAACAATTCTTTGCAATAACAAAATTCCCGCCTCTAGATCCCATGGAGGAGAGATCTATATATAGTTATTTTGGAGAGAGGATGAGTCAGCTTGAGATCTGACTAGTGTCCTCTCCCTCTTTCAGTTCTTGAGTCCACTTGGAGGTTCTTGCTTCCACTTGGAGATTTGGAACCTCTTACTCATCACCAGTCAAATTCCTTGATGCAAGTGTCATTTTGGAAGCTTCCTAGGCATTGACACATTGAGGAATGAGCCTGCCACTTGTCCAATTACGCTCAACGCAGGTAGCCTTTGTTGGAGTTGACATTCAACGCAGGCAGATAGTGGAGCAGTTGACATTCAGCGTAGATGCTCAGTGGAGCAGTTGACATGATCCAGAATTGGCTTGTTTTTGAGTGTTTTCAGGTGGAGAACTTCTGTGAATTACTGTGGTTGGTTTGCCTTGTTCCTCTAGGGGTAGGAACAACATTTTTAGGGACTTTGGATCCCTTAGATTATGGACATTTCATGTTCGAGGCCGCAAGGCACAAAAATGTCTATAACAAAAGGTCCGCTTGGAATTATACAAAATGTTGGCAGCAGGCATTATTGAACCAGTGGAGGAGTCTGATTGGGTAAGTCCTATGGTAGTTTAGGAAAAGAAGCAGAAGGATGAGATACGGATCTACGTAGATCTCAGGAAATGGAATGATGCTTGCGTACATGACCCTTTTCCAACATTCACCGATGAAGTGTTGGATAATGTTGGTGGATAGGGAGCATATTCGTTTACTCATGGGTTCTCTGGATATCATCAGGTAAAGATTGTGCCGGAAGGCAAGAGTAAGACTACCTTTATGACCAAGTGGGGATGCGTTTAGTATAAGGTAATGCCCTTTGTACTTAAGAATGTGCTCGCAATGTATACGTTGATGATTGGATGGTGTTTGGGTTCGTAAAGCACCATGTAACTAGTTTGCGCTTGATGTTGGATACGTGTTGGAGGTATCAGATCGCCCTAAATTTGAAGAAGTGCCTATTTTGTGTCCCTTTCAGAATCTTGTTGGGTCATGTAGTTTGCAAAGAAGGATTAATGGTGGACCCAGCTATGATCGCAGTTACAATCAACTTGGAGGCACCAAGGAGTGTTAAACAACTACGTGTAACACTGGTTCATATAGGTTATTACCGAAAGTTCATCAAGGTTTATGCTCAGATTACCACGCCGATGGAAAAACTATTGAAGAAGGACACTACATTCTGTAGGAATGAGGAATGTCAGCGGAGCCTAGATGTGTTAAAATAAAATATGGTCACTGCGCCGATCCTAGTCTTCTTGGATTGGAAGAAGGAATTTCATGTGCATGTGGATGCATCAGGCATTGCATTGGGAGCAATACTAACACAAGGAGCTGAAAATAACTATTCGATGAAAATAACTATTATATGAACACAAGTACTAATATCTTCTTATGCGAAGAATATCTTAATACCTATTAAAGATATCAGATACTTAGGCCAATTTGGGTAAATACAGAACTAAGAGTAATTACAGAGGCGCGTAAGTGGTTGATTCACCTATTTAGGGTCTGCGAAAGACAGTCGTACACCTTCGCGAAGGTCTAGAGGCTGGTAAGGGGAAGTTATATCGATAAGACTTAAGGGATTATCGACTTGCATGAAGGCAAGTTTAGGGCATAAAACAACATCACGACCGTCTTTGGGTGCATAAAATTGGTTCCAACATCCCCCCATATTGCATCAGGTGAGACTTCAGTCCACGCTCTGTGGATTGATGCTAAAAGGGCCAGTAGTGTAGGGATTTGTTTGCAAAACTTAACTCTGAACTTGGGTCAGGACCCACTAAGCCAACACAAACATAAAAAAATTGAATCAATCTTAACAAAACAACATGAATCAAAATAACATAAAAGAAACTAAATGAAACTTGCATAAATGAAACCATACTTGCTTGAAATGAAACCACACTTACTTAAAATGAAAATCACACTTGCTGAATTGAAAATCAACTTGCTTAAAATGAAAGTAAATGAAATATCATAATTACACAATGTTACCAATATGTAGAAAAAATGTAGAAGGTGTGCAAACTGTGGTTTATGAGGGTCCTCCACTCCTTAGCAAGCACACTAACAATTATCAAATCTTGGAGATCAAAGCAGCAACATGTATTCCATAAAATGAATTTAGAGAAAATATGAAAGGATATTACAGTAATTCAACTCTCTTCCCCTCTATCCTCACTTTACAAATTACATATCTTGTATGGAACTTGGAACTCCTTTGTCTGAAGGATGCAGTCCTATTTATACAAAAAATTAAGATAGCAAATCAATAAGTATGGATCCACAAATCTCTCCTAGATCCATAATGATCTCTTGTAGTTACAATCAATCACCCAAAAATATGAGATACAAATCCTCTCAAAATTCTCTCCTAGTTTTCATAGGAGACACATATCAAAACATCCACGATTCTTCTCCTTTGAATGTGCTTAGTAAATCATCCAAATATTCTACAAATATTTATGAATTGAAATTGAAATTCGAATTTGTGGTTGAGTAGCCAAATATGACCCTTCTAGAATCTTCAAATAGGCATACAATATCATAAAACTCACACCACTTTTAAATATATAGGAAAACATGTTAATTTCCTAATGTTTAATCATAGATTCTCCTAAAATACTTAAAATAAATGACTCGAAAAATATTAATGATAAACCCATATGATGAAAATGGTTATTAATTTAGGGTTATGGAGCTACAAAATATGTTAAAGAGTTATGGAATATGGTAAAATGATGGAAATGACGGTAAAATAGGATGGCATTTTGGAGGCCCAACATTTCCTCCCAACTGAAGATGTTGCATGTCCTAATGCAACTTTGCATTGATTCCCTTAATCATAAGTTTATCTTCTTGAAATGTTTTGATTCTATATGAACGTTGGCTTTGTATTGATTCTCTTTTATGTTTTCATAATCATGTCATTGATAACTTTATTTTCTTTTCAACATGTACTTTAAAAGACATTTTATTGCAATATACTTTTTATCGTTGGTTTTTGTGTGACAACCAAAAATTTATGAGTATTGGTTATTGTGTAACAATACTTTTCTTATTTTTTTGCATCAAAATACATGAAAACATTGAGAATTTCTTTTTAATGCCCCATAGTGGTTGCCAACCATTTAATGTGCTTATCAATTGATCATTGCAAACATATAAACTTTTGGAATCAAAATGAAATAATAGTCGATTGGGAAAAATATGTTGGTTAGGATGAAATGAAATGTGACATGTGAATATGAATTGACATCCCGTCCCCCCAACTAAAGGTGTTTTCAGTTTTTTGCAAATGAGAAAGTGAATATAAATGTGGTGAGGGATTTTCCAAGGTTACAATTTCAACATTTAAGGAATTACATGATTAAAGATTAGAAAACAACATACCTTCACCTACTAGAAAAGTGGACAAACTATATATATAGGAGAGTGTAGTTTCTACTATTGGATCATGGAATGTAAAGTAAAATAATATTATCTGATTTTTCTTTCTTGATTGTATGAATAAAGGATGAATCTTATCTGAAATTAGAATCTTTATTGCTAGGACAATCCTACGACTGCTGAATTTTGAGTTGAGTCCTGCTACAAGCTACTGAAATCTTATAGCCTTCATTCATTCCCACTTAGTGGCATAATTATTATCTATGTGAATAAATGTGTTGATGTTGAACATAGAAAATAAATTGTTGGAATACTAGCCATTAATGAATGTCATTAACCAACACGAGACTACTCACCATTAATGTCAGTGAGAGTCAAGATGCCTAAGTACATCTTACTAGGTACAAATAGGTGTCGTAGTTGAGTCACCTAGAAGATACGGCAAGCAAGGGACACTGATGTACTCCCATTGTTGATTGGTGACAGAAATTGCCATTAAAGCATGCAAGCCTCAAGCTACTTGAGAGATCTCTAGTTTTGATCCCAGATGATGTGTCAGATTCGATGGGTCAATACTTATTAGAAGGGAGGAATTAATGAATCCTCCATCATCTAACATGAGTATAAAATAATAATTTGAAGGATTATAGATGAAATATTTGAATTATGAAGAAATATTTATTTGATGGAAAGGAAGAGGAAAATGGAGTCTCAGTTTTGTAATGAAGTTGAATGACTTTATTTTTGGGTTAAGGGTGAGTGAAAATGAGGCAAGAAAGTATGAAGATTGAAAAGACAAAATGAGTTTTGAAATCATGGTTTGACAGTAGGGAGATGGAAATTTATGGATTGATTGTAGGCTTAGAATGAGTAGCAAACGTAAATTTGGTATCTAAGAGGTAGTTTTTAGTAGCAATGGTGTAATCGATCTGATTTGACATGGAATGAACATGTTCTTATGAAAGAAACTTGGTTTTTAAAAGGCACTCATGCATATAGTGATATTATTTCATCGTCGTGGACCCTACAAAAACTTAGCACTTTTATGAAATAAAATGTAAGACCATCGAGAGAGAGGGAGGTGATTAGTCTCTCTTTATATGATATAAACACAAAAAAAACTCAGAAATAGTACTAATAAAACAAATTCATGAAGAAAAATTAAATGTATTTTTACCTGTTTGGAAAGTGGTACCTTGGACTTACCTATTGGTGTTTTGTTGGCAACTTCATTTTTTATTGTCTCAAATGTTGATGAAAACTTTATAATTGCATATAATTTGTTGATATATTTTCAACGACATTCAAATCATCAAAAAATGATGTTGTATGAAAGAGTTATGACTGTTTGAAGTTTTTATGAAATAGGTAAAAAAATTGTGTATGGGTGCCACGTAGCAACATGATGCTGATGTGGATGCTAAAATGGGTAGATGGGATGGAATGCAGATGTGGTGATCTTACCATTCAAGGTGGCATGGTGGACAATGAGGCAATGTCTGTGTAATGTTGACTAATAATACGCTGCCACATGGACCTCACCACATGGTAGTGAAATTGTTGCCTACTTAAAGATTGTCAAAATTGTAGAACAATTAACAAATTTTGGATTTTACTCGATTTGAACTCATGACCTCTTTTTTACAAATTTAAATATTTAACAATAAATCACAATTAAATTTGTGAAATATAAGTCATAAAAACATTAATTAAAGTTAAAAATATTAATCATTCTACAAATTTGACTAATGAGGCAACAATTTAACAAATGCCCAACAAAACAAAATTCAAGATTTTTAGGAGAAAATCAAGTGTTTAAGGGAACTTGTCAATCAATTTCAAGCCACCAAAATATTTGATTTTCAATTGAACTCATCCTATTGCCAAAAATAATGGATCTCACAACCAATTTATTCTATAAAAATTGGGAAAACATTGAAACTACAACTTCAAATTTTTTTATTTTTTATTTTTGTTCTAGGTTGCTACAAGTTGTGTTACAGAACAATTCGTGGGCCATTTTCTCTCAAACTATGGGTTGGATTTTGCTTAAATTTTGTGGACATCTTATTACTGTTCTAATGTTTATGCACACCAAAAATCGGATCGATTTGTTACACTAAAAAATGTCACCTTGACTACTTACAGTTAGTATGGCTCAAATCAACAGTCATGCTACCCTCTTAGGCAAGTCTCATGCCTCTGTTATCCATCTCAAACTCAAAGAAGAGAGAAAGTCTTGTAAAAACTATGTTTATCTCTGGGGTCGCAGGTTCTCTCTAGCCTTACCTGCGGGGACGCTGACCATGTTCACAAAATCTGCGTCCATGGACGCTCTGTATGTTAAGGGACAGGTGCGTCCCTCTGTAAAAGGAAAAATGCGCGAGTTTTATCTTGAAAAAGTTACTTGTGGTTACTTCTAGAACATTCTAGAGGTCGGTTTGATGAAATGGATGCGCCTCCAGTTGGTTCATGTATCTCTATTAAGGGGGAACTTATCCCATCAATAAGGGAGCTATCCCACCCATAGAGGGGGATGATCCCATTGATAGTGGACCTGAATAACCTCTTTACAGCACTATAAATAAAGGCATTGAGCCAGAAGGAGGAGAGGTTGGAGCTATACATTTTCTTTGGGTAAATGCTGCAGGATTTAGGTCTTCCATTAGAGCCTTTGTGAGGAGAGATTGTCTTCACTTGATTCTACTTGGGAGAGGGTGAGCTTTGTCAAAGTAGAGGAAAACCCTTGATGGACCCTGGGAGGAACTTGCACAACACCAAGGCCAGGTTGTAAGAGTTTCTTTGTTTCGTTATTAATACAAACTGGTTTATTTTTCTCAATAGCTTGTGTTAATGAGTTATTTCATGTGTTCCTTGGTCTGCATGTTGAATATATTTTTTATTATATGAAATGCAAGTGCTTGGTAATTGTTTGATTGTTTGTGGTTGCAGGAATTGACTTGAAGGAGGAGCTCATCCGGATCGTCAAGAACGGACTTCAACAACAGCGTTTTGGAATAAGGTAAGCCTAAACACTTGTAGTTTTCATGTTGTAAAAGGTGTATTTAGAGAAAGATCACTCCATTTTGTCTTGTTTGTCATTAGAATGTCTTAGACTTCTAGGAAGGTCAGTCGTGTCCGCACCCTTGACAGATTCCGTGTGACACGATTCAATGCATGGATCTTGTGATATAAGTGAAATGGTTGAAGGTGATGATATTCATTTTCTCAAAAACCATGAAGTGGATTGGGCTAAAATTTACAGGGATTGAACATTATAATATTATGCACTTCCTATCCAAAAATTACGAAAACTCACTTCCTAGTTTGTGAGATATCTTCAATTTAATTTCTACACTTTGTACTTTGTTTTTATTTGTTGTTTTTAATTGTTTTGCTTTTTTTATTTGTTTTATTTAATTTTTATTTTTTTTTCAATTAAAAAAAAGACTTTATTTTTTTTTTCAATTAAGAAAAATTTAGCAAATATTGAAATTAAATTTTAAATATTATTAGAATGAATTTTGATCTCCTATATAATTTTTATATCTATGATTTTTATTGCAAAATTTCAAAACTAACTTTATTCAATTTTCCTTTCTGATCTTCCAGGTTGCACAAGGCACAAGAAGAAAGCATACTCATGAATTTTGTCAACTATTTTATTCTCTTGAAATCTAAAAAAAAAAAACAAAGTAAAAAGGATTTGATTTCTAACTTCAAAATTTGGATATCAAAACTTTGTTTGTTCTCTTCTTTCTAGATTTTCCTACAAAATGATTAGTAACTGAGGTGGCTCTTATTGTACCACCAAAAATAAAATTGTAAATAAAATAAAATCTAAATTAAGAAAAAAAACTTAAAAGCCTCACCAAACTTGGTTTTATTTATTGATTTTGTCCTACTCTACTGGAAATAGAAAAATTGGTTCAAGTGTATGCATATTTACAGTGTAACCATGTGACTTGATCCCTGAATAAGTAAAGAAAAATGAAAGAGCAATGTGACTTGATCCCTGATTGGAACCATCTTTCAATAAAGTTGTGACATTCCTGATTCCTTTCTTGGTTTAGATCACATTGACTATCCTCCTTTATTATGCATTCCTCAATCTTAGATTCTAGTGCTTGTTACCCATCAAAGGTATTCCATGAGTCTTTAGTCTCTTCAGCAGATTGAAAAAGAATCAAAAGAGAGTTGAAGATCTTCTTATGGAGGTGGAGAGATATAAAAGTTTTTGAATGCAGTTAAAATATACTCTTCCTTAGATGCAAATATCCTAGCTATTGCTAGGATTTAGAAGGTTTTGGAAGGACATTACTCAAATTCTTAATTGTCTGTGAATAACTGGTTGATAATTCCTGTCTAGCACATTGATTAGTACAAAGTATTGAAAAATTATTGAATATGCATCATAAATTATTTTAATATGCTTGTAATCATGCATCTAAGAATAAATGAAACTATTATGAGTTGTATAAACTTTCAAAATAAGCATCTATGTATTCCTCCCCGAAAACAGGGCCAAAATGTTGGGTGATTTAATTGTGAATTAAATCTATGTCATTAAATTGTCAACTTGGGGTTTGTGAACCGATGAGTTATACATGTACTATATGTACTACGTGATTATTTCTCAAAATAGATTAATCTAACGCAAGAAACTTGAAACTTATTACAAAGAAAATTAAATCAATCCAATCCAATCCAAACATAAAGAAATTGAATCAATCTTAACAAAAAAACATGAATCAAAATAACATAAAAGAAACTAAACTAAACTTGCATAAATGAAACCACACTTGCTTGAAATGAAACTACACTTGCTTAAAATGAAAATCACACTTGTTGAATTGAAAATCACACTTGTTGAATTGAAAATCACACTTTCTTAAAATGAAAATAAATGAAATAACATAATTACACAATGTTACTAATATGTACAACAAATGAAAAAGGTGTGCAAACTATGGTTGATGGGGGCCCTCCACTCCTCAGTAAGCACACTAAACGATTATCAAATCTTGTAGATCAAAGCAGCAACATGTATTCCATAAAATGAAGTTGGAGAAAAGCTCCAAATATATTACAATAATTCAACTCTCTTCCTCTCTATCCTCACTTTACAAATTATATATCTTGTATGGAACTCCTTTGTATGAAGGATGCACTCTTATTTATACAAAAAATTAAGATAACAAATCAATAAATATGGATCCACAAATATCTCCTTGACCCATAATGATATCTTGTGGTTACAACCAATGACCTAAAAATATGAGATACAAATCCTCTCAAAGTTCTCTCCTAGTTTTGATAGGAGACACATATCAAAACATTCATAATTATTCTCCTTTGAATGTGCTTAGTCAATCATCCAAATCCTCTATAAATATTCCACAAATATTTATGAAATGGAATTTAAATTCAAATTTGTGGTTGAGTAGCTAGATAGGACCCTTTTTTAATCTTCAAATAGGCCTACAATATCATAAAACTCATACCACTTTTAGATATATAGGAAAAATGTTAATTTCCTAATATTTAATCATAAATTATTATAAAATACTTAAAATAAATTCATTGGAAAATAATAAAGATAAACCCATATGATCATTGAAATGGTTATTAATGTAGGGTTATGGGACTAAAAAATATGGTAAAGAGTAATGGAATATGGTAAAATGATGGAAATGAGGGTAAAAGAGGATGATATTTTTGGAGGCCCAACATTTCCCCCCAATTGAAGATGTTGCATGTCCTCATGCAACTTTGCATTGATTCCCTTAATCATAAGTTGATCTTCTTGAAATGTTTTACTTTTGTATGAAATTTGGATTTGTATTGATTCTCTTTTAAGTTTTCATAATCATATCATTTGATAACTTTATTCTCTTTGCCATGTGTACTCTGAAAGACATTTGATTGCAATATACTTTTTATGGTTGGTTTTTGTGTGACAACAAAAAATTTATGAGTATGGGTTCTTGTGTAACAATACTTTTCTTATTTTTGTTGCATCAAAATATTTGAAAACATTGAGAATTTATTTTTAAGGCCCCATAGTGGTTGTCAGCCATTTAATGTGCTTATCAATTGATCAACAAAAAAATATAAACTTTTGGAATCAAAATCCAATAATTGTCGATTGAGAAAAATATGTTGGCGAGGATGAAATGAAATGTGACATGTGAATATGAATTGATATCCCTTACCCCCAACTAAAGGTGTTTTCAGCTTTTGGCAAATGAGAAAGGGAATATAAATGTGGTGAGGTATTTTCCAAAACCACAATTTCAACATTTAAGGAATTACATGTTTAAAGATTAGAAAACAGCATACGTTCACCTACCTAAAAAGTGGACATATATATATATATATATATATATATATATATATATATATATATATATATATATAGAAGAGTGTGGCTGCTGCTGTTGGATCATGGAATTTGAAGTAGAAGAATATTATCTGCTTTTCCTTTCTCTTGGTTGTATGAATAGAGGATGAATCTAATCTGAAATTACAATCTTTATTGCTAGGACAATGCTACACCAGCTGAATTTTGAGTTGAGTCCTGCTACAAGCTACTGAAATCATATAGTCTTCATTCATTCCCACTTAGTGGTATAATTCTTATCTATGTGAATAAATGTGTTGATGTCAAACATGGAAAAGAAATTGTTGGGTTACTAGCCATTAATGAATGTCATTAACTAACATGAGACTACTCACCATTGATGTCAATGAGGTTCAAGATGCCTAAGTACATCTTACTAGGTATGAATAGATGTGTCATAGTCGAGTCACTTAGAAGATCCAACAAGTAGGGGGCATTGATGTATTCCAATTGTTTATTGGCGAGAGAACTTACCATTAAGGCATGCAAGCCTCAAGATACTTGAAAGATATCTAGTCTTGATCCCAGATGATGTGTCAGAGTCGATGGGTCAATAGTTGTTAGAATGGAGGCCTTAAAGAATCCTTCATCATCTAACGTGAGTATAAAATAATAATTTGAAGGACCATAGATGAAATATTTTCATTATGAAACAAGTTTTATTTGACAGAAAGGAAGAGGAAAATGGAGTCTCAAATTTGTAAGGAAGTCGAATGACTTTATTTATGGGCTAAGGGTGAGTGAAAATTAGGCAAGAAAGTATGAAGATTCCAAAGGGAAAATGAGTTTTGAAATCATGGTTTAGCAGTAGGGACATGGAAATTTATGGATTTATTGTAGGTTTAGAATGAGTATCAAAGGTAAAATTGTTATCTGAGAAGACTTGTTTAGTAGCAATGTGTTGGGTAGCGGAGGCCCCACGTAATAGGTTTGGGGCTTAAAGCCCACAATTTTGGGTAAAAAAGTGGTAAAAGCTCCACGAAGCACGCGGAGCGTGAATTGTAATGAGTCAAGTCAAAGGGTTGTCTGTCCGAAAATAATGCAAGAAAATAGAAAGTGAGTCGGCCTACCCAATGTATAAATAGAGTGAGGCTCTAAGGGTAGAAGGTAGATTTAGTTCAGATCTTGAATGTTATGGGTTTATGAATTCGCTCTGAGTCTGTAAGTCTAAGTCATGGGAGATAGTAGTAGAGTAGGCTCTACAGCTGTTTGCACAAAGGCCTAGTAGAGCCCACAGCTGTGTGCGCGGGCCCCTATAGCTGAGTGCGCAGGACGGATCTAGTTGTAACGAACAGGAGATAAATAAAGATAAGTGTTTCTGAATCATCGTGTGATTTATCCCAGATCTATATGTTTATGCGTATGCCCTGAATTTATGCAAATCTGTAATATATATGGATGTGCTCACTAGTTATAACTATTAGATGCTTGCTTAAAGACCTTAAGAATTAGATTTGATTTATAATAATCACGATAATATTAAGAATCTAAGAAGAGCCTCATCGTCCAGCTTTGCGAAGGCTAGACGAGCTGAGCAGAGTAGTGTGAGTACACAGATTGGTTCACGACCCTTCTAGTCCTCATTAAGACACCCCTAGGGTACGGAAACCTGGTTCCAACACCCTCCCATACTACCTCAGGTGAGACTTCAGTCTGTGCTCCATAGACTGTTGTCAAAAGGTGTAGTAGTGTGGGATTTGTTTGGCTAAAACAATTCTGAACCTGTGTTAGGCCCCATCAAGCCAACAAATGGTTTCGTTGTTGGGACCAAGATCTGCCTAAGGGATGTCCAATGTCGAAACACTGGAACCCTATGAAGAAAGGGATTGAAGATTGGTTAGATCAGAAGCTCCATGAGTTCATAGTACAAGAAAACAAAAATCCACAAATATATGAAGAGAGGTGGTTGGGTTGCTACTTATACACGGAAATCCACAAGATCTTCTTCACGTCTTTCTTGACAGAACTGTATGAGTGGATCATGAGGCTAGTTCACAGTCAGGGAAGGTGCGGACTTGATCAGCCCATCATGTGGACTCCAGAGTTGGTACGCAAGCTAGAGGCATCTAAAGATAAAATATCACGGGCAATAGATCACTGGTTGGATTGGTTAATTGGAGGGTTTATCATTGAGTTCGCGATAGATAAAATCATGAGCTATAGCAAAGCTGAAAGGAACTTTCTCAAGGGACCGCGAGGTAAGTACATCAAAGCGTTGAATACCTGGATTAAAATGTTTTTATGTGAAAAATGGGTTATGAGAATCCATTGATGTCTGGGGTAACACGGAGTGGAAGAGGCTATCAAGGGATCGAAGGGTTAGAGAACAGTCCCCTGATTTCACTTTCACGAGAAAGCAAGGAGGAGCTTGCAAGGTTCTCTCCGAGAAGCGCAGTCTAGTTGATAAAGCAGCGCATTCCACTGTTAGCACTACTAGCCATGCCATCACCCACTTCGACTACATCAACTCCATCTTCACCTATGCCACCTCCGCCACCACCGAGGGTTGGAATGGCGAGTGCGATCAAGTTGCCCATATTTATAGGCATAGAAAGTGAGGAACCACATTAGTTATGGTTCGTGGTAAAGGCAATATGGGAAGCCCAAGGTGTTACAGATGATAACATCAAAAAGGATACTTTGGTAAGCGCGCTACAAGATCGCGCGTTGATGTGGTATATAAAGCACTTTAGCGACCATCCAAATGTGGGAATAGTGAAGATCCAAGATGCATTGAAGAAAGAATTTAGCCGGCCAAAATCAGAGACGTAGTCAATCATCGAGTTCAAGGAGATCGTGATGTTGCCAGGTGAAACCCCTTGGGATCTAAATCAGAGACTGAAGAGTATGATCCCTGAGGCTAACATGACGCTAATAGATGCGCAGCACTGCATGTGGTTTGTGGTGTCTTTGACACCACATCTGAGGACAACGCTATCACAGCAAAAGATCTCGACCCAAGCTGAAGCTTTAGAGATAGCGATGAGGTTGCATGAAACTCCAATAAAAGATCCTAGGTTGGGAGTTCAGCAAATCCACGCGCAACTACAAAACCTATGCTTAGAGGTGCAAAGTTTGAAACAAGATAAGGCGCCCCAGCTAGAAGTGCGAGAAGAGGTGTGGTGTCTAAAATGTAAAGGCCAGGGACACAATAAGGATCATTATCCGATATTCATGAACTATTTGGCAAGGGGGGACCAATGCTATTGAGACCAGAGGCACAGGTGGGGCCAAGCACACTGCCTGTACTCTATTGCACGATTTGTCAAGTGGGAGGAAAGCACACAACAGACAACTGTCATCTATTGCAGAAGTTTACACAACCCCCCTAGCATCTATTTTGCAATTTTTGTAGATCTGTGGGCCATGACGAATGAAATTGCCAAAGTTATGAGTTGCTGATGGATCGAACACCTGCTTACCAGATGCAGACAAAGGCGCGAGGTCAGCATCCAGCTGCAGCAATAGAGCGAGGTGGATTCCCAGGACGCGGACGGGGACAAGGAGGAATGGGACCTGGATGAGGGCATGGATAGTTAATCTACTACAATTGTGGAGGACCTCAGCACTACACGTGTGACTGTACGAACCCAACCAGAACATGTTGCCCGTATTGTTACCAGTTTGATCATGAAGCAGTAGATTTCCCCACACTAATCACATAGATGCATGAAAAATGGGTGCTTCAGTCTACTCCCACATAGAACATCCAAACATGGAAAATTTTAGGGGCTAATGTTCGCCCAGTGGGCTAATTTTCCATGATTTTTCCACAAAAAAGATTCACCAATTTCCAATTTTATAAAAGACGATTCGCCCAAATTTTAGAATATAAAATTATTTTACCTTAAAAATCGCCAACATTATATAGGTACTATATATAAAATAATTATAAATTTGATTAATTTTACAAATATATCAATAAACATTTATAATTTGCATATTAGGGATTAGTGAGATTCGCCAATGTTTTAAACTTCAAGAAAATTTTCCATCCTTAAAATTTTCCTTGCATCCAAATGATGAAAGCTGAGACATGCAAAGAGGACCTTAACGTGAACATGGTGCTCAGAAGTGGTGTAACCACAAGATAGGATAAGGGGAAGCAACCTGAGGAGGATACATGGGTTCGCAAGGCCCCTACAAAGAAACCTGAGTTTGATTTGGAACGTGTGAAGGAGACATTTATGGAAGCTAAGAAGAGCTTCGCGGAGGTCTCTACTTCAGGTAGTAAGGATCAAACTGAGCCAGAAATGGATCCCTCTATGTTGACTACCTTTTTAGAGACATGCATGAAGTTACTATGGGACAATAAAGCAGTTAAGGGATTGCAAGAGTTGATAACTCAGTGTGCAGGGCCAGGTGAATTGTGGATGGTCTAGAAACTAGGAAAGCATGCATTGCACACCGGGAGGGAAATGTGATTGACTGCACAGATTGGTGACTATGAGATGGATCAGGTTGTTTTTGACTTGGGGTGGGATGCGAATGTTCTACCTAAACAAACTTGGGAATGCATGGGTAGGCCTGCACTACAATGGTCTCTTATTCAATTACGGATGGTAAACCAACAAAATATCTTGCCCATGGGGAGATTACAAGGAGTCACAGTGGACATCAGAGGTGCGAGTACACCAACAGATTTTTAGGTAATAGAAATTGTGGATGATAGTAACACTTACCCCACCTTGTTAGGAATAGACTGGGCCACGAACATGAACGGAGTCATCAACCTAAAGAAACAAAAAATGATATTCGAGAAAAAGTCCCTTCGAGTAATAGTCCCATTAGATCCGACCGAAGGAGCATGCTACACCGAACCTGTGTGCGATGAGGATAGTGACGATGAACTGGACTGCATCTACCAAATAACAGTGCAAGATCAGGATCGATTGAATCTGATAGCAGATGGGAGAATCTCATGGGAAAACGACAGCTCCTGCATCTCAGATTCAGTTGAAGATATAGAGCAATGGAAGAACCGATTGAATGAAGTAACAACGTTGAATTGTAATATGATGGTGATATCAATGCGACGCGTGATGACTGAAGCAAGGGAACTAGGAACTGATGAGGGCGCGACAAAAATGAGGAATTCATAGACCACTATGAAAATATGATATTGGAATGGAAGTAGCACAGTCATCAAGAAGGGGTGCTACACGTGACAACTACACTAGTGTGGAATACATGTCAGAAGGCTAGGGGGACCTGACGCAAATGTAGAAGGTGACAGCAGGAAAAGCAACGTGTTCTGCCAAGTGATCACGATAGAGCAATCAGAAAAATAGGTACAAACATGCATAGAGTTCACCAAGCAAAACAAACCAATAAGAATCTGCATGTACCGAGGGTTCGATGGGCATCTAGGACCATAAGCAAAAGGACGAGGCCGAAGGTGATCCCGTCGTCAATAAGACAAGAGGAAATTAGGAGTACAGTGGAATCTCCCCAGACCGCAACCCTCATAGTTTGGACAGGACACAAGGACTGGGATAAAGTAATTCAACAATTACAGGAAGACATTCGGCGCGAGAGCTTGAAACTTTGCGAACTAGATGAAGAATGGGCATGGCTAAGGAAGAAAAGCATGATATTGGATGAAGAAATCATCAAACTAAACACCAGAGGTGCACAAATGGACCACGTGGAACTAAGGACACCAAGCCTGGCCACTGCTATGACCCTGCTATCATGGTTGCGACTGCACCTTACTAAGAAAAGGAGCATAGAATGCAATGTGCTACCAAATACAAAGGTACTCGAAGGATGCTCATAGATCAGGCTAGCAGGGAAGCGGAAGTCTCACACGTGGGGTGTGACCACTTGACTATCTATGGAAAGCACAGTCTCAGTGCTCCAAGCAATTGAAAGGAGGCATGGGACTGTAAACAAGTCTGTAGGAGAACTTCACAGAAAGAATGTTTCGTGCAAGGCCATTCGATTAGCAAGATCGCAGTAACACAGACGGGGCTGCGTTGCCGAGTGGGAAGGCTAGGAGGTGACCATTGAAATCGTTGTTCATGATAAGAAGTCTAAGTTACGATAGAAAGGAGCTAGCAGTGGGCCATTAAGCCAGGAGTTCCGAGCTAGATACGAAAACATCTGCTGCCAAGAAGATATTAATGAATCAGAAATGGAAGGAAGGGTTGAATTCAATGTCACACGTTCCTATAGAAACTGTTGGGGTAGACCCACAACAACCCTTGGATATTTGAGACTCAAGCCAGTGCAGAGAAGCAAGCACCCTGCTACCTGGCCACCCATGAGTATGTACCCAAGCGAATCCAGGATAGAAACCATGTCTAGAACTAGGGTAAGGTTCGTGGAAAAGCCTTATCTGACTCAGAAGGAGTCGAAAGAGGCAACCAATGCCCCAGAGGTTCCAAAGTACCCATGGATGCCACGACCCCTGAAAGACAAATAGACTATGGGGCCAGTCCAGGCATCACCATGATTCAGTAAATTGTCAATGGCAGAAAAGGGAAAGGCAATCACCACTGAATTCAAGGAGGAAGAGGACGATTTACAAGCCCTGATCACCCAAATTGAAGCAAAGGATGAGGAAGAGGAAAATGTTTCCCAAGTCCCCTTGGCGATAATACTACCACCATATATCTCTCTGTGGAAAGGGACGGCCAAGATACCGAAGGACCTGGAGGCCACGAAGAGTTTGCTCCAGACCCCACTTCTTCTGAATGAAATAAGGTTTGATGGTTTGTCGTTGGGTCAGATACCAAATATCAAGTTCGAAGATTGGGATCTTGTGGATAGTGAGAAGTTTCCCCAGTTTTCCATGGAAAAATTACTATAGCAGAAGTGGTTACAGGGTGTGGAGAAGGCGAGATTACTCAATATAAGGTGAATACCCCACTATCACCGCATGACCATCACAATCTTTGTTATCCGACAGTTACTATGTCTAGTACATGATGGGTATCTCTGGTTGGGGGAACCGATTCCCATCACAGCCGATTTAATACATTGAATTTCCCAGCTGCCTACTAAAGGAAACGATCCTATAGATATAGCTAGAATGAGTAGCGACCTTGCAGAAGCCATGAAGGTTAACTATAAGCTGGAAAAGTAGAAGTGAGGGTATGTAATAGCAAGCATCAAAGATGCCATGAGGATTCATGAGATCAAAGTGTTTTGGATATTCATGGAGGCAAGTATCCAGACACAGATCAACCATAGACCACAGTTATCCCCGACAGCATACAACCGTTTGCAAAGCATGGCCGGGTTCAAGGCGAATATACATAATCTATATATTAGGGTGAGAAAGTATCCCACTCGAACATGGGTAAAGCTTCCATTCATCGTAACAGATGATGCAATTTTCGAGGCAATGGCATCATGGCCTCCAGAGTGGCATGCGCCGGATGTAGCCAAATTAGAAAAGATTGTATATCAGTAGCAGCAGAAGAAAATCAAGCTGCGTAGCACAAAGTTGGTGGAAAGAACGCGCTAGGAACAGAAAATGCCCACGGAGCGGGAGGCGACCGAAACAGCAGCAAAGACCATCACTATGCCCGTCAAAAAGATTGTGGAGGCTTAGGAACTATCCATGGAGCAGGAAATTCAGATGGAAGTGGAGACACATGAATGCATGGACTCGACCACAACATCAGCCCAACTTAAGAGGCCACGCGTCTAGGAGCAGCCACATGAAGCAAAAAGACTAGGATGGTAAAAGCCTTGGAGAAATATCTTCTTGCCAGCAGTGAACCAATGCGTGATGGCACTAAGGGTACTTTGGAGGAGTTGATGATAGAGCAGACAACTATGTTGGGGGAACTTAAGGCATAGTTGTAGGCGTTACAGGTGCGACCCCCAGGAGGGATGATTCCAACCCTCGCAGAAGGTACTCTTGTAGTGGAACAGATGGTGCACGCCACCATAATGAACACCTTAGTATTACCAGCAGGCACTATCCTAGTAGAGGTCGAAGGTGACATGAGGGGTTGGGGGTTGAACTTGGCTGTCGTTCCTAGAGAAACCCTATACCGACTGCAGGATGGGGTAACCGCTGAGCTTCGCGCTAGGGAAGGCCGCAACCTCCAAGTCTTAATGAAGCAAAAAGGAAATCTAGAACAGATCACTCTACAGTGCGATGACTTGATTACACATAACGAAGGATTGGAGCAGGCCATGGAGGAGGTTTGTAGAAGTGTACTAGAACTGGCTGTGCCAGCGGAACTCTCCACAACTAACAAGATTCATCACATGGTGGCAGGATTCCAAAGGCTCAAGCGGAGGCCGTGAAAGCTCAGTGGGTGTTGAACTTGCAGATCACGGAGCTAAGGATGAAGACGCAGCCTACTACACCCCCGAAAGTTAGAGAACAGCGCTGCCACAAAATTCAAGCAGGATTGCAAGTGATAGAGTGCGCTATACAAGACTGCATGGGATTGTTGGATCAATCCCTTCTTATGCTCACATCACTACAAGAAGACCCAACACTGCAACAAGTAGAGACATAAGTGTGGGAGTTTCAGAAGGCTTATGACAATGTCCAGGGGACTATGCAAACAGTCACCATCACTCAGCGTTTAGTAAAGATGAGGGAGGCCTAGGCTCTAAAGGAGCAGGTGGACGCCACACAACAATGAGAAGCTGGGCTCAAAGCGCGCATCCAACCTTGACTTGAGGAAGCATTCACAGTTACCACTATTATTAAGGGGAATCTAACCCAATTGCAGGACACATATGTGCTAAGGCAAGAAGGTGCCTCCAACGATGCATCAAAATGTCGGGCACAATTGATACAGTAGACAACAAAAGAATGTGTTGCAAATCTCAGTATAGTGCAACTGTTGCTGGAGGAACTATGAGCAAAAATCAATGCACCAACCAAGTGACTCGGGACAAGTCATGATGATTGTGTTGGGGGCCTGTTGGGTAGCGAAGGCCTTGCATAATGGGTTTGTGACTTAAAGCCCACAATTTTGAGTAAAAATGTGGTAAAAGCTTCGTGAACTGCGTGGAGAACGAATTGTAATGAGTCAAGTCAAAGGGTTGTCTAGCCAAAAATAATGAAAGAAAATAGAAAGTGAGTCGGTCTGCCCATGGTCCGCGGACCATGGGAATGTCTAAATTGAGTGAGGTTCTAAGGTTAGAAGGTAGATTTAGTTCTGATCTTGAATGTTATGAGTTTTTGAATTCGCTCTGAGTCTATAAGTCTGAGTCATGGGAGATAGTAGTAGATTAGGCTCTACAGCTGTGTGCGTAGAGGCCTAGTAGAACCCACAGTTGTGTGCACTGGCCCCTGCAACTGATTGCGTAGGACGGATCTGGTTGTAACGAACAGGAGATAAATAAAGATAATTGTTTCTGAATCATTGTGTGATTTATCACAGATCTATATGTTTATGCTTATTCCATGAATTTATGAAAATCTGTAAGATATATGGGTTGGTTATAACTATTAGATGCTTGCTTAAAGACCTTAAGAATTAGATTTGATCTATAATAACCACAATAATATTAAGAATCTAAGAAGAGCCTCATTGTCAAGCTTCGCAAAGGCTAGATGAGCTGAGAAGAGTAGTGCGAGTGCACAGATTGGTTCGCGACCCTTCCAGTCCTCATTAAGACATCCCTAGGGTGCGGAAACCTAGTTCCAACACCCTCCCATACTACCTCGGGTGAGACTTCAGTCCGCGCTCCGCGGACTATTGCCGAAAGGGCAGGTAGTGTGGAATTTGTTTGGCTAAAACACTTCCGAAACTGGGTTAGCCCCATCAATCCAACACAATGGTGTAATCAATCTGATTGGATATGGAATGAACATGTTGTTCTAAAAGAAACTTGGTCTTTAAAAGGCACTCATGCATATAGTGATATTCTTTCATCATTATGGAACTTGCAAAAACTTAGCACTTGTATGCAATAAAATGTAATAATATCGAAAGAGAGAAGTGATTAGTCTCTCTTTATCTGATATATACACAAAAAAGCTCAAAAATAGTACTAATAAAACAAATTCAAGGAAGAAAAATTAAATTCACTTTTACATGTTTGGAAACTAGTACCTTGGACTTACCTGTTGGTGTTTTGTTGGAAACTTCTTCATTTTTTTATTGTCCCAAATGCTGATTAAAACTTCTCGTTGCATATATTTTTTCAAGATATTTCCAAAAATGTTTGAATCGTCAAAATCTAATGTCGAATGAAAGAGTTATTCCTGTTTGAAGTTTTTATGAAACCGGAAAAAAAATTGTCCATGGGTGCCACGTGGCAACATGATGCTGATGTGGATGCTAAAGTGGGTAGCTGAGATAGCATGCAGGCATGGAGAGCTTACCATTCAAGGTGGCATGGGGGATAATGGGGCAATGTCTGTGTAATGATGACCAAGAATACGCTGCCACATGGACCTTGCCACATGGTAGCAAAATTGTTGCCTACTTAAGGATTGTCAAAATTGTAGAACACTTAACACATTTTGAATTTTACTCAATTTGAACTCATGACCTCTCTTTTACAAATTTAAATACCTAACAATAAATCACAATTCAAATTTGTGAAATATAATCCATAAAACCATTAATTAAAGTAAAAAATATTAATCATTCTACAAATTTGACTAATGAGGTAACAATTTATCAAATGCCCAACGAAACCGTAATTCAAGATTTTAAGGAGAAAATCAAATGTCTAAGGGCACTTTTCAATCAATTTCATGTCACCATAATATTTTATTTCCAATTGAACTCATCCTCTTTCCAAAAATAATGGATCTCACAACCAATTTATTGTATAAAATTTGGGAATACATTGAAGCTACAACTCAGATTTTTTTTTGTTGTTGTAGGTTGCTACAAGGTGTGTTACAGCAAAATTCATGGGTCATTTTCTCACAAACTATCTATTGGAATTTTCTCAAATTTTGTGGACATGTTCCTACTGTTGTAATGTTTATGCACACCAAAAATCAACAACATCCAATGCATAGATTTCGCGATATAATCGAAATTGTTGTAAACTTCAGAAATGATTATATCACAAACTACATATATGATTGAGCTAGAATTTTGTAGGAAGGTTGCTATGGTCCCAATGCGCCTGCACACCAAGAATCAGATCGATCCAATGCACGTACCTTGACATATAAGTGAAATGGTTGAAGGTGATATATATTCATTTTCTCAAAAACCATGAAGCGGATTGGGTTGAAATTTGCAGGGATTGTTCATTACAATATTATGCACTTGCTGTCCAAAAATTACCAAAACTCAGTTCCTAGTTTGTGAGATATTTTAGTTTAATTTTTGCACTTTGTATTTGTTTTTATTTTTATTTATATTTTTTTCAATAGTAAAGACTTTATTTTAAAAACAAATTGAGAAAAGTTTAGCAAATTTTGAAATAGATCTAATTGAAATTTGGAGTTTAAATTTTGATTATTTTTAGAATGAATTTTGATCTCCTATCTAATTTTTATATCTATGAGTTTTATTGCAAAATTTCAAAGTTAACTTTATTCAATTTTCCTTTATGATCTTCCAGGTCACAAAAGGCGCAAGAAGAAAGCATACTCAGGAATTTTGTCAACTCTTTTATCCTTTTGAAATGTCAAATAAATAAATAAAAACAATGTAAAAAGGATTCGATCTCTAACTTCAAATTTTGGATCTCAAAACTTTGTTTGTTCTTGTCTCTTTCTAGATTTTCTTGCAAAATTATTAGTAAGTGAGCTGGCTCTTACTGCACCACCAAAAATAAAATTGCAAATAAAATAAAATCTAACTTAATAAAAAAAACTTTAAAACATCACCAAACTTGGTTTTATTTATTAATTTTGTCCTACTCTACTGGAAATAGAAAAATTAGTTCAAGTGTATGTATATTTACAATCTAACCATGTGCATAATAGGAGTAAGAAGATATTCATGCTTAGGTTTGAAAAATATACATTAAAGTACATCAAACCATGAAAAACCAGTTGTTTTAATAATGCAATCAAGAAGTAAGGAAGAATAAAAAAGTGATGTGACTTGATCCTTGATTGGAACCATATTTCAATAAGTCTATCACATTCTTGATTCCTTTCTTGGTTTAGATCATATTGAATATTCTCCTTTATTATGAATTCGTCAATCTTAGATTCTATTTGTTGCTCCCCATCAAAAGTATCCAGTTATTCATTAGTCTCTTCAACAGATTGACAAGAGGAATCAAATGAGACTTGAAGATATTCTTATGGAGGTGGAAAGATAGGCAAGTTTCTGAATATAGTTAAAATATACTCTTCCTCAGATGCATATATCCCAGCTATTGCTAGGATTCAAGAAAGTTCTTGGAATGACATTCCTCAAATTCTTAATTGTCTATAAATAACTGGTTGATAATTAATGTCTTGCACACATATTAGTACAAAGTATTGAAAAATTATTGAATATGCATCATAAATGATTTTAATATGATTTTAACCATGCATCTAAGAATGAATGAAACTATCATGAGTTGTCTAAACTTTCAAAATAAGAACCTACGTATACCTCCTCGGAAACGACACCAAAATGTTGGGTGATTTAATTGTGAGTTAAATCTCTGTCATTAAATTGTCAACTTGGGGTTCTTGAACCGATGAGGTATACGTGTACTATATGTACTAGGTGATTATTTCTCAGAATAGATTAATCTAATGCAAGAAACTTAAAACTTATTGCAACACAAATTAAATCAATCCAATCCAATCAAAACATAAAGAAATTGAATCAATCTTAACAAAACAACATTAATCAAAATACCATAAAAGAAACGAAACTAAACTTGCATAAATGAAACCACACTTGCTTGAAATAAAACCTCACTTTCTTAGAATGAAAATCACACTTGTTGAATTGAAAATCAAACTTTCTTAAAATGAAAATAAATTAAATAAAATAATTACACGATGTTACCAATATGTACAACAAATGAAAAAGGTGTGCAAACTATGATTTATGGGGGTCCTCCACTCCTCAGTAAGCACATTGAACAATTATCAAATATTGGAGATCAAAGCAACAACATGTATTCCATAAAATGAAGTCGGAGAAAAGCTCCAACGATATTACATTAATTCAAATCTCTTCCTCTCTATGCTCACTTTACAAATTACATAGCTTGTATGGAACTTGGAACTCCTTTGTATGAACGATGCACTCCTATTTATACAAAAAATTAAGATAACAAATCAATAAATATGGATCCACAAATCTCTCCTAGATCCATAATGATATTTTGTGGTTACAACTAATCACCTAAGAACATGAGATACAAATCCTGTCAAAATTCTCTCCTAGTATATCAAAACATTCGTGATTCTTCTCCTTTGAATGTGCTTAGTCAATAATCCAAATCCTCTACAATTATTCCACAAATCTTTATGAGTTGGAAATGAAATTAGAATTTGTGGTTGAGTAGCCAAATAGGACCCTTCTAGAATCTTCAAATAGGCCTACAATATCATAGAACTAATATCATAGAACTCATACCATTTTTAGATGTATAGGAAAACATGTTAATTTCCTAATATTTAATCATAAATTCTCTTAAAATATTTAAAACAAATGACTTGGAAAATAATAATGATAAACCCATATGATCATGAGAATGGTTATTAATGTAAGGTTATGGAGCTACATAATATGGTAAAGAGTTATGGAATATGGTAAAATGATGGAAATGAGGGTAAAAGAGAATGATATTTTGGAGGCCCAACAATAACCTTGGAGAACCAAGGATTTACATACAGACAGGAAATCTCCCCGAATTTTGTGTTCAGTGTATCACAATGTACAATTGCCTCGACTCAGTTACCTATGGCGAGGATAGAAACCTATGGTGAGCTTCCAAAATATACTCAATAGTACGTGGAAGTGTAGTCCATGTTAGTGTTTTCTAATGTGTAACCATACGATGAGAGCGTTCCGAGATAATTTTCATGTGTGGAGAATCATCAAATATACATGGAGGTACGTGGAGAACAATATGATACACTTATGTACATGGAATGAGATATCACCCTCAGAATGAAACACTAGACAAAAGACAACCCTTATGTTTATAGACACTGGAACACATCCCTAGCCTAGACCTATAAATTTTTCATTAATGTTAAAAATGCTCCTTAGGTTGATTCAATAAATTTTAAAGTTTATCTTGATTTAAGTTTTAGTTTTCAAGGTTCACGAAAAATTTCACTTGAATATCCTAAAATGTAAACTAGTATGATAAAATGAAAATTTTCATTTCAATGGAAATCTATATATGGGAGGCAAGAGAACAAAGAATATGCAACATACAAGATGCAACAAACAATATTGTTAAGCAATTCCCCTAATGCAGTTACTCTTTATAACTACAATTTTCACTCACAAAACCCTACATGAAATGCATAATGCATAAGTTTTTTCTTTTCAATTCCACTTAATTTTCAGATGATAACTAAGGTATTTACCTAAAATGATAAAACACGCTTTTCAGAATAATGGTTGGAACACTAATTCCTTCAGGAAATCCAATGATCAAGCAATTAGTTTGCTAATGACCTAATGACAAGAATAAAGGAAAACCTAAAAAAATTCTTATGAAAGGCACTCAAAATCAAAAGCAAACTAGATCAAGGCTTCTGAGAGGGCTAAATACAGTCAGGGACACAAGGATGATCAACTAGAATCAATTCAATTAGAGAGAAAAGAATCAAAGGGAATTTTTTTGCATGAAATAAGGGTCAACGCAGATATAAAGAGGCTACCAAGGCTATGGAAATAAAGTACAAAGAAGGCCAGAGTGCTCTGCAATGCTTTGTCAGCAGACCATGGGGTGCGCTAATTAGGGGAAAGGAATTTTCTGACACAAAAAATCAAATGTAGCTCAATGAAGGGTCTTCCAAGGGTTAATTTAAGCTGAGTGAGATACTAAAGGTTTTTTCAAGAGGTGTAACAAGGGAAAAAGTGAAGGAAACCACTAAGCGGATGAATTGATCCCTTGTATATTCGCCAATTTGTTATACAAAATCTATTACTGCAAACAAAAGTATCTTCCGTAGACATAGTGGCCTGGTCTAGAACAATAGAAATCAAAGGCTATAAAGTTTTCCTTAGAATAATTTGAGAATGGAAATATGTTTACTTGTGATTTGTTGTAAGCTCTTCTCTCCTCTTAGCTTTTCTTCTCCAATCATAGCTCCAATTTCTATAATTAGAACCTGCATAAACAAGAAACACAAGCCAAAGATCTATGACATCTATGTAGCATTATCCAATCATTCTATTCAATGGATCAACATAGCATGGAAACACATGTACATAAGCATAACATAACACATGTAGGAAAACTATATACTCTTTGTATTAACATGAAAGGGAGAGAGTTTACAACAAAAATTGGAAGTTGATCTTGTACAGATCCTCCCAAGTTGATTTTTCCTTCCTTGTCATAATGTACACCTCAAATCCACCCTAATGCATGGGAATGATATCTCTCTTATGATCAGAGCAGCAGCATGAGGGTATTATTAGTCTCTAAAAGCCAACCCCTAGCTTATGGATGGTAGTAAATATATAGGAGATGATGGTAGTTTAGGAATTCTTATCCATTTCGAAATCTAGGATTGAGATCCATTGTTTATGGGAGGATGAGAACAAGGGATAAGAGGTGAAAAATCCAAGGTAGGGAAGATAAGATTCGAAGTTCTTATCCAAGGTAAATGGTTATAACAAATTCTGGAAGCTTCTAGAAGAGGAAGCTTTGGAATTCTTTTAATTTTTCCCAAATTTCTAGAATCAGTGCACCCCCAACAAGGGCAAACCTACTCTGATCAGAGCAAGTGAAAAACTAAGTAACACATTTCTTAATGCATGTCTCTAAAGGTCTAAGGTGCGTTGGGCCTTAAAATCACTAGAATGAAGGAGTCAAGATCAAAAACTTAAGGATTTAAGAGAATCATTCTTAGGGCTTTGTGTAGGGATGATGATAAGGTGTTCATGGATGTTGATTGATCCAATTTGTATGCCTATTGACCAGATGTGACAAAATGGCCTATAACAAGGACTCTGCTAAATTGAGCACAAAAGTAGAGAAGGTGCAGAACTGAGATGTCAGAAAATTATGGAATAGAAGGCTTGGCCATTTGCATCATGTCACTTTGAAGATCATGCAACATATTTCTATAGGCCTCCTAAAGGAGCACTAGAGAAGCGAGATACATGCAAAGGGTGTATGTTGGGGAAGTACACAAAATCCACCTTAAATGATTGGGACAACAAGGCATATGCATTCCTTGAAAGGATCCACTCTAATTTATGTGGACCTTTCTCAACAGCCTCCATTGCCAAGCATAGGTATTATCTTATATTTGTAAATACTTTCTCACGAATGTGATGGATTTAGTTCATGTAAAAGAAAGACCATAAATTCTCCAAATTTATTGATTTTAAACCACTTTTTGAGAAAGAGACTAGTAGGAAAGTGAAGGATCTTAGGAGCGATAGCAATGGTGAGTACGTGTTGAATGAGTTTAAAAATTTCTATGCAAAGGAAGGAATTCGATGGGAATTGAAAACACCTCATAACCCACAATAGAATGGGGTGGCTCAGAAGAAAAACATAAGTATTGTGAGAGAAACACGAGTGATGTTGCATGAACAAAGCCTACCTCTAAACTTATGGGCTGAAGCATGCAACTTAGTAGTCTATTTGGAGAATAAGAGTCATCACAGGATTCTGGGCATGAGTACAATAGAGGAAGCTTTTTCAAGAAAGAAACCAAATGTGTCACACTTCAAGATCTTTGGATCATCAATTTACTCTCATGTTTCCAAGGAAGCAAGGAAAAGGCTAGAGTTGACAACATAGTTGGGCATATTCATTGGGTACACAGATACACCTCACAAATATCGTGTTTAATTGCCATCCCTCAAGATGATAGTAGTTAGTAGGGATGTGAAGTTTGATGAGGAGAAGTCAATGAGGTGTTCCCTTGAGAGGGAACTTCATTTAAAACCTGATCGGGAGATTTTGGCTCCAAAGGAAGAACCTCAGGAAGTTGTGGAGAAGTCATAAGTAGAGGAGAAGAGAGTGGGAAAAACCACTCAACCAGAGACATCCAGAGAAGGAAGAAAGTGTGTTGTTGGGAAAAGTATCCAATACGGAATGACCCTATCCCACTCTAAGGGTGATAGTACCTCAGCAACAACCGAATGCAAAGCTATTCAAGATTACTTCTTTATGAGATGTAAGAGAGGGGAGAAAGAGATCCACTAACCATTGTCTTCCGCTAATGTTTGATCCAATCTTCTCTCCTTGCTGCTTGCTCCCAGCTCCTTGCTCTTTCACTAGCCCAGCTACACAAAGATCCTGCAAAAGCACAAGAAAGGGAAACTACAAGAAGCATACATCCATAACTGATTCAAGGATTAGAATAAATCAAATATACAAGCATCAATACGCCACAAAGACACATGCATATAGAAGAACCTCAAATGCTTTATTAATGGAAGAAGTAAAGTTCTGAGAGTGTTACAACCATAAGAGGCCCAATCCAGCAACACCTCCCAGCAGAAAGAAATCTCCTCTTCACCTCCCTCAAAGCAATCACCCAATAGTTCTATACTCAAACCAACAACACTTCCTTACATTCACAAGATTCCAGCCCCCCTAGACCTCATGAGAGAGCTCTATATATAAGAGATTTGGAGAAAGGATGAGTCAGCTTGAGGCTGGCATGAAGCTGACTAGTGTCCTCTCCCACTTCAGTTATACTTCAGTTCTTGAGTCCACTTGGAGTTTCTTGCTTCCACTTGGAGATCTAGATCCTCTTACTCATCACAAGGCGAATTCCCTGATCCAAGTGTCATTTTAGAAGCTTCCTGGCCATTTGACACTTTGCAGAATGACTGTGCCACTTGGCCAATCTCGCCCAGCGCAAGTAGCCTTCATTAGATTTGACATTCAGCGCAGGTATAGAGTGGAGCAGTTGACATTCAGCGCAGATGCTCAGTGGAGCAGTTGACATGATCCAGAATTAGCTTGTTTTTTAGTGTTTTCAGGTGGAGAACTGATTTTTAGTGCTGTGGTTTGCTGACCTTGTTCCTCTAGGGGTAGGAACAACATGTTTAGGGACTTTGGATCCCTTAGATTATCGACATTTCATGCTTCATGCTGTAAGGCACAAAAATGTCTATAACAGTTGCCCCCTAAAGTATGAGGTCGTTTATCGGGTGAAATGCTTTATCAGGAGGATCCGAAGTTCATTCAATCGCTGAGAGGTGCCCTGTAATAGAATACAATACAATACATTATTTTTCATTCTGCTTTCATGATCTAGCTGAGGCGGGCATTCCCATGCTCAGCTTTATAAATTCATTTTGGTACATAGAACAGACGATCGTCTGATGGTAGACTGATAATTCTCTGCTGAAATTATCATCCTTTGAGTAGGATGATCATCTGTTGTAATTATGTACATATCAAATGTCTTTAGATTTCCTGAATATATATCGCAGCCCGGATGGATGAAACTAGATCTGGGGTCTTCAAACTCGTTCGATCTTCACTCTAAGTACAAGTCGATCCATGTGAGAATTACGCTGAAGTCGAACATGGAAAGACATCGCCTGATTACCGGTCAATAATGTAAACCGTTAACAAGCGCGAGAGGAATCACCAATAATGACAATGACCCTCAAGGTACTGCAGTACAATTCACGTGGTGTGAATAAAGGACTTGGCGTCGAACACCACGCAAAATCTTCTGGTCGAAGGTCATTGATGTATACCTGTCGCCGGAAGTGAGAAACTTGCCATTGAGGCATGCAAGCTTCAAAGTACTGAGGGGGTTGTTCCTAGATCAACTTCTTGGATAATGAGCTGAAGTCGACAAGAAGCGATCCGTCAAAGGAGGGCCTTGATGAATCCCACATCAGTGACACAGAACGGAGCTAATGATTTTAGTGGAGGTGAAAACAATCTGTGAAATATGATTCAGGGTGGTGATCATGGGTGGATGAAGGATAATGTATGGCAATGGATGGGACACGGTTGACTCTTTCTGAACAACATCTCTTGAACATATAATGACACTGATGTGATGGATCGGTAGCATTACCCCAAATGTGGATGGTTTGGCAAGGACCATGGTGATGAGACCGGTGAATGAAAACAACCCAACCCGATGTGATACGGACGACAAAGTGTCATGTTCAAGAGTGACTTGCTACCATTAAATCTTTGAGGTTCTCCCAATTTTTCCCCAGTCATTTCTGACCAGTACCTCTTTATTTTTGTCAAGCTTGAGGAGGATAACATATGCTTGTTCTATAACCTGCCCTTCGGGCAAGCCTATCGCTATGTTTTAACGAGCCTAGCGATAGGGAAACTCGTTCTCGTCTAAAGACAAGTTTGTCGCTATTTAATCATTTTAACGAGTCTAACGACAAGGAAAACTCGGTCCTTTTCATTTTTAGAGAGTCTGAAAAGGTACAGAAAGTTAACTCCAAAATTCCTTTTTCGTCATCTAATCCCTTAAGTCCGAAAAAGTATAAAACAATACAGAAGGGATGAGTTTTCGATAACTTTAACGAGCCGAATAAAACAAGCGCTCGACCTTTTTGTGTAATAATCCCTCAGGTCTAAAAAGATTAAAATCTAGAGGAGGGATAGCTCTTCCGGTCACTTTAACGAGCTGGAAGGCCAAAACTCGGCAAACTTTTCATATTTTACGAGTCAGGAGAAAAGAGCTCAAAGAAGACTCGTCTTTTGAGGAACGAGTGATAAACATGGATAGCAGCAGATTCTAGGTACAGGTTGGAATTTTCCAATCACGGCAGTGTCACAAGGATGGCTAGGTGATATCACTCTTCGCAGCTGTTCCTCAAAATAGGTAAACAATCATATGGAGGTGAACGATTGGCCAAATGGAATGGAGGTGGCGGGTGCAAACACGACCAAGGCTTTTTATGGCTAATAAATTTACAGTCACAATGGTTATTTACCGGTACTGGGTTCATCTTTTAATGAGCTTGAATGCACCAAAACACTGCTCAAAAGCTTATGTTTATTTTTTAACGAGCATGAACTATGACGCTAAAACTGCTCGGATCTCGCTTTTCTATTTTTTAACGAGCCTAAATTCCGCGGTAAAACTGCTCGATTATATGGTCAAATTTTGATTTTTTACCATTACTAGCTTTTCTCTTTTCAAATATAGTACTGCTTTTTCAATTGCTGCAACAAACTTTGTTAGAAATGAATAATATTTGCATGAAAATGAGATTATAACCCTAATATTTCACTTTAAACTATGTAAAAAGCCATTAAAAGGTGTTTTTACCTCTCATTTACCATTTCATTTGCATTTGGTTTGTTGGAGCTCTGGAGGTGCCTCTTCCCCCTTAATTTTCACCAGCTGATTCCGGGAGATTCTGCAGACGATTTTCGGCGCCGTCTGGACCAGGTAGGAGCTAAACCCTAGCTCTTTCTTTTCATGGTTTCATTTTCCTGTTTCATGCCTGTTTTCCAGTATTTCTAAGCCCCTGGGGTTTTGCCAGGGCGCCCTAGGATCAACGCAGGTTCCCCTTTCGAAACCTGCGCTGAAGGTCAAGCTGCCTTAAGGCAGCCTGACCCTCAGCGCAAGTGGGAGACTCTCTGCCTGCGCTGGGCTCAAAAAATGAGTTTTTAAGGTCATTTTTTGATGATTTTTTCGCCAGTTTTTTCATCAAAATCAGGAACTTACTCCTTCTCTTGTTTGCTTTGCAGGGAACACTGAACAAAATGTCCCTTACATGGCGAGAACGAGAACATGAAGAAGAGGACATGATTGCCCTCCATGACCCTGTCACGGTGAACGCGCTGCGGAACTGTGGCCTACTGAAGTTCTTCCGTATCTCTAGTATGAGAGCACAGATTTCTTTGCTGCAGTACATGCTTGACGCTTGGGATCCTATTAACCAAGTGTTCCAGATTAGGGGAAAGGCCATCTCCTTGACCATAGAGGACATGTACTTCTTGACTGGACTGTCAAGGCGAGGTGCCCCCATTTCCTTGTCAGGTACGGCCCGGGGGACTGATTCCACCAGAGATTATGTCCGCCAGTATTGCAGGGAAGGTTCTCAGCCGAGCAGAGACGGCAAGATTGTTATCCGTGAGATTACTGATCGGGCTCTCAGGTCCATTCTGTTCACTATTGGTAGGATGGCCAGCAGCGCAGCTCTACATGTTGCCAACAGATCTTATATGCAGCATACCTTGGAGTGTCTCCAACCGAAAGTATTCAACTGGTGTGATGCAGTACTTGTTCAGATGAAAAGTCAATTGACCAAGGTAAAGGACGGGAAGCTGAAGAACTTTGGATTTGGTTCTATTCTGACTGCCTTCGCCTTGGAGAAAATCCCACTGATGCAGCCTCAGTACATCATACTCGACTTGCCTTCTTCGACCGAGCTACGCATGCAGAGGTGGGTCGACCACATGTCTAGGCATGCTGGTCAACCTCAGATTACTTTTACCGAGGCCTTCTTTAGGTGGTTCGAGCGCCAGGAGATGGCGTTTTCCGAGTATCCATATGTGGGTATGGATTTCCGAGGTGACCCGGATTTGGTGCTACCGGATGGCGAACAGTGGGGCGCCATTGGTAAACTCCTTGACCATATTACTGTTTACTTTTCTTATTCATAATGTTGCTGTGCTTTACTCTATCAAGACTTTTAATTGTACTCTTGGGTGCATGCAGATATTGGTCCTGTTCGTCCAGCAGTTCGTCCGAGATCGCCAGTTGCTGCCCCGGCAGTGGAGCCTGCTAGGAGGGTTGTTATTCGCGATCTGGACGATACTGAGACCCTTACAGCTGTGCAGGAGCAGGTTGAGAGCCTTACTCGCGGTCTTCCGGATGTACAGATTGACGAGTTACCTTTACAGCTGCAGCGGCATACTATTGGTGTGCCTAGACGATGGACTCGTCTCTTGCGCATGATTGCACAGGCCGTGACGTACTATCATGAGCACCACTAGGCTAGGGTGCCCCCTAGCATTTTTTGAGATTTAGGTCATACGACCAATTTTGTCTGGGTTACAGAGCATTATGTATGAACTATATAAACAGCTTATATATATTTTGATTTTCAAGTTTTATTCTGGTTGACTTACGTGATCCATATGTACAATCTTTGATGATGTGTCCTTTTCATAAATGTTGCAAATGTCTATCTAACACATAGTTTGCTAATGAGTCAGTTAATGTGTTTAAGTTTCTTGAAATATGTTGATATTGAATTGAATCAAATCGTCTTTCCAAGATCTTAACCCTTAGGAACATGCGATAAATAGCTGGATTGCGAACAGAATATATACCATTGAGTTGTAGTATTACGAGCTATGAGTCTAGCCTGACAATTAGTCGGCGTATGCCACGTGTGATGGCATCAGAGAGTAGTTCTATCAACGCGCTATACTCAGCGATGTTATTCATTGATTGCCCAATAGATACACCTCTGAAACTTACTAACTCGCCGCTTGGATCAAAAATGGCCCAGGCTGCAGAGGATAGGTTCCTCGAACTACGACTTGCTCCGTCGGCATATCCAACACATGTCTCCATAAGGTTCGACATCTGCAACGAACGAAAAAGGTGGATCACTCGACCAGAACAAACACTTTTTGCGAAAACAAAATACAACAAAAGCATGCAGGTTACTATTTAAGCATAGTAACGCTTAAGGTACAACCCGTTGTGGGGCTGCGCCAGTGGAATTCCATCGTAATCCATTAACTCATAGGCTCCTTTTGCTAACACCCTTTTAACAATATAAGGGCCCATCCATAAGGACTTGAATTTACCTGCTCCCAATTTATCGGATTCTTGGTCAGAAAGCAAGACCAAATCACCTTCTGAGAAGACACGGGGTTTGACATTTTTGTCGAACTGAGCCTTGACTCGTTTCTTATGAGCTTCGTTAGCCAAAGCGGCATCACGACGGGTTTCATCCAATTGGATTAGTTCCAAGAAACGAGCCTCTTCTTCTGAAGTTCCGCGGAGAAGATCGATTGCGAGTTTAAGCGACGAAATTTCGCACTGGATTGGTAGGACTGCTTCCAGGCCATACACCAATTGAAAAGGTGTGAACCCGGTTGCGTTCTTTACTGACATTCGGTAAGCCCACAAGGCTGAGTACAGGATTAGGTGCCACCTTCTTTTATGAACCCCAATCATCCTTTGCAACATACGCTTCAGGACCTTGTTGATTGCCTCAACTTGTCCGTTGGCTTGCGGATAATATGGGGTAGAGCTGTCGTGAGATAGCCCTAGCTTGGCAGCTAATTCGACCATCATGTGATTACGAAAATGCGACCCATGATCTGTAACTATAGCCTGTGGTACGCCGAACCTGGCGACTACATGATTGAAAAAGAAAAGGGCAGTTGTTTCACCAGTGTTATCCAATGTAGGCATCGCCTCGGCCCATTTGGTAAAATAGTCAACAACGACTATAATATACCCATGCCCCCCGGTCGAGGTGGGGTTACATTGCATGAAATCGATGCCTCACTTGGCGAATGGCCCAACAGCAAATATCGGCTGTAAAGGTGCGGGTGGTTGTCTGGTTTTGCTATCAAAGATTTGACAAGCATGGCAACTTCTGACTGCGGTTATGCAATCTTTGAACATGGTTGGCCAGAAGTATCCTGCTCGTAAGATTCTTTGTGCTGTTGCATATCCAGACTGATGCCCCCCACACGCGCCTGAATGACAATCATTCAGGGCTTTTTCGGCCTCCTCATGGGTAAGGCACCTCCTCAGAACTGTATCGACACCACGACGGTAAAGTGTATCACCGACGATCATGTAGTCTTTTGCTTGGTATCGTATACATTTTTGTTCAGAGCGAGAGGTGTTAGGCCTGAACTTTTGGGTTTGGAGATAAACTATGATATCTCCATACCACTCATCGCTTACAGATATTAGAAACAAACTTTCGTCTACGATTGACTCTTCCGATGTTTCATCGTTGGACGATGATGGGAGATCGCACAATAATTCTGCGAAAACTAGAGCTTTCTTTGACTTGGATTTCACAAATTCCAGATCAAACTCTTGAAGGATCGCTATCCATTTTGAATATTTGCCCCCCAGCAACTGTCGCGACAGTATATAAGTCATGGGGTTGCAATCTGACAAGATGGTAGTTTTCCGAAAGAGGACATAATGTCGAAACCTTTGAATCACTTGAACAGCAGCAAGCGCTAGTTTTTCAACATAAGAATATTTACTTTCTGTATCGTTTAAGTTTTTACTTAAATAATAGATAGGATGTTCTATTCCATTGAATTCTTGAACTAAAACCATCGCAATGATCGTATCCGCTGCAGCCAGATACAGGTTAAAATCTCTTTGATAGTCCGGGGCGTACATTAATGATGCTTTTACTAGACAATCTTTCAGAGCATCAAAGGAAGCTTGCCCCACCTGGTCCCAGACAAAAGGTACATCCTTTTTCAAAAGACGAGTATAACCCTTAGCAAGTTCTGCGTAATTTGGAATGAACCTCCTCAGAAAGTTTGCTTTCCCTTGGAGTTTCTGAATCTGAAGCAAATTTGAAGGTGGAGGCAAATTAATGATTGCCTGAACCTTACAGGGGTCGAGACGAATCCCATCTTTAGAGACTACAAAGCCAAGTAAACGACCAGAACCGACGCAAAACACACATTTGTGCGGGTTGAGTCTTATCTTGTATTGTCGGCAACGTAGAAAAATCGCTCTTAAATGCTGCGGATGATCAGTCCGCTTTCGCGAATGAGCCGGAAGATCGTCGAGATAAGGTTGAACGATGTTCTTGATGTCATGGAAGGCATAATTCATTGCCCTTTGAAACGTCGCCCCTGCGTTCTTTAAACCAAAGGGTAATTTTCGATAAGCGAATGTGCCCCACGGACAAATAAATGCAGTCTTTGACTGGTCCTGTGGGCGGATATTTATTTGATTATACCCGGAAAATCCATCCATAAATGAAAAGATTTCACATCCGGCGCATTCATCAATTATCTGGTCGATGAAGGGTGTAGGGTAGTTGTCCTTTGGACAAGCTTGGTTTACATCCCTATAATCAACACACACTCTAATCGTCCCTTGTTTTTTCATAACAGGGACAATATTCGATACCCAATCGGTTAGAGGAACCGGGTAGATGAATCCAGCATGGAGGAGTTTTTCAACTTCCGCCTTAATGGCAGCGGCTTTCTTCGGGTGCACTTGCCGAAGCCGTTGCCTTACTGGTTTGACATCAGGATATATTTTAATTTCATGTTCAACGATACTCGAGTCAATGCCTAGCATTTCATCATATGACCAAGCAAAGACATCTCTAAATTCGCGAAAAAGAGCATTATATATTTCCAGTTCTGAAGGGGAACAACCTTTGCCGACATAAATATTCTCTACAACATCTGTTTTAGTCGAGATATTTATGGCTATAGTCTCTTCAATATTGGATAGGTTTCGCTCGGAATCCACCGTGTTTACAGTATTTGTTAGGAATTCAAAAACTGAAGGGTGATAAAGGTCACTTTGAGTATCTTCTTCGTATTCCGGAAGAAGGGAACGATGGTGGTGATCATTCCATGGTGCCCCCTCAATCATCATTGATTGTAAGATTCCTTCGTCAGTCCCATGTACTTTCGACCAAGGATCTAATGGGGTACCATATTCTCTAGACCTATCTACCCAAACGCTTGACGAGCGTTGATTTGGGTTCGCCTCCCATGCTTGAAACATTGATTGCTACAATATTTCTAAAGGGCTTGGGGGCAAAACCATTGAATGATCCATGTTGACCTTCATGGAAGATATCATGTTGCAAGTTGCTACAAACGGTACATTTCCTGTATAAATAGGAGGTGGTAGCGTGAAAGTTCCCATCAATGTGGGGTCTTTCAATAATCCTACTCCGATATCTTGAATTGAATGGTTGCTCTCATGGATCATGGGAATGCTTCCTGTAACTTGTGAACCATTAGGGAGGAAATTCTGTTGGTCGACGATCGTAATCCCTCCTTCAAATGGGAATGCGATCTTCCTAAAATAAGTCGACACGACAGCTGTCATGGCATAAATCCATGGTCTACCCAGTAGGATGTTATAGTCAAGATTTCCATCAATGACTTCTACATCAATTTCTACTGTTTTTCCTCCTAGTTCAACTTTCAAGTTATTAAGGATACCGTAAGGGGTATAAGTCCTTCCGCCGAAAGCCTTTAATGTCGTCGAAGATCGCGACAAGGTTGGAGATCCTAAAGTATTCTAGCAACTCGTTGACATAATACATGTCGAGGCTCCCTCATCAATTATTGTTCTGTGAACAGTTTTGTTGAGTGCTTTCACCTGAATAAGGAAAGCTAGCTGAGCTGGTAACTGAGGATCATATCCCTTGTGATCAAAGGATACAAGATTGGAATCCTTAGGATCAACCCCACCAATTGCCGATAACAACGCCTGCCTTTGGGTTGGACAATTTTGTAGCACTTCAAGAGTCGACATAGCGGATGGCGATTGGGCCAAATCTTCCACTATGTTATAATGCTGCGCCGCTCTGGCACGAGGATTAAATGTCGACTTGTGTACTACACCCTTTGATGGTTTTATTGTTAATTCAGGGATGGTGGGCGTTACAACTTCTGTCGAAGTTGTTGTCGAACTACTCGGTTGATCTTTACCTTTTTCGTTCGACAGCTGAGGATTCCCATAATCTTTGTTCCTTGTCGAAATCAAAGCATCATTCTGCTGTTTTGAAACCGACAACATAAGGACTTGCGACGGGGAAGCATTTCCACTATCAACCAGATTTTGACCTGGGTTGGGAAATGGATCAGTTAACATAGCTGAGGTTTGGGAACTTTTAAAGAACCTCTTTAACTCAGCTTTGAATGGGCAATTTTTTGTGGTATGATCCTTATCATCACATATTAGACATGGATAATTTTGTTTCCCTTTGCCAGGAGGGTTTGAAGAATTTTTTCCAGGGGATGACTCACCCTGTTTCTTCTTCTTCCCTTTGTTTTGTTTCTTCTTGCTTCCTGGTTGATTGGTTTCTTTGCCTTTATCTTCTGATACGGCATTTACTTCCGAAGCAAGAATTTCTTCTTTTGCATTTTGATCCGAATTCTTACGGGCTTTCTTTGACGAAGCCTTTATTGATTTCGCGTTTGCTGTGCCAATCACGCCATCACCGGCATGAGAGTCACTATTTGATTTAGGAGGGGGAGGAATTGAAAACTCTGGTCTAGGGGCGTCAGGTATTTTGTCATAGAGTGTGCCGGACTGAGTATAAACTAAGTCCAAATATTGTGCACGAGCAATCACTTGCTCCTCTGTTACGACTCCCCCCTTGGCCACATCTTCCGTAATAGCCGGAAGTAACGACTTTATAAACCATTCAGCTAATAGCTGATCAGGAACATATGTTTTCACCATCCTACGACGACGACGCCACTCATGTATATGATCAGATATATAGGTAGCAGTTGTCTGTTTGAAGTTGGTTAATATTTCTATTCCCGTTTCATATCTTATCGGTAATTGAAAGTGGGTTAAGAAAGTCGTGGCTAGGGAACTAAAATTGTCGAAAGAGGCTCTTGGCAATTCAATATACCATTTAGCCGCTGGACCTGTCAATGTCCTCTGAAAAAGGCGAAGCCTTATCGAATCGTCGTTTAGGGTGTTCGACGAACACCACAGATGAAAAGTCATCATGTGATTCGATGGGTCTTCACCTGGATTTCCATTGAATTTAGGAATGTCAGATGGAAGTTTATGAGGAATCGCTGGCCACCAAGGGGAATAAGCAATCGGATCGTTGGTTAACCGGTGTAAATCGGGTAACTCTAAAGTTGCCACGAATGGTAACTGTTGATTCAGGTTAGGCGAAGCGTAACCAGGGTACGATTGAATCGCTTGAGCAGTGGGCCTTTGCATACCAGCATAATGTAATTGATGTTGGTATGACTGATACGGTTGGTGGACTTGACCACTGTAAAGTGGTTGGTTTTGACCGTTTTGGATATACGGTTGTCCACTATTCGCAAAGATCTGCTGCTCAGAACCTTGGTACACTTGCTGGAATTGCAGTTGTTGGTATTGCACAAGCCATGGTTGTGACGCCATGTTCTGTTGTGCTATGCTAACCGTTGGACCAAGGTGTGGGGTAATTGTACCCGTTTGGACCTGTGTTGCCCCACCAGTTGGCGATTGTGGTTGTGACCCATGATCAAGTGGCTGTTGCATTACAACCTGAGAAATCTGAGGTTGACATGCAACAGGTATCGCTTGAACTTGTGACACTGTTACAATAGCCGGTGTGGTTGGGATGTTCGTCATAGGTACACACTGTTGCATAGAATATACAACCCTTGGTTGTTGAGGTAGCATTGGTACCCAACTACTTGACGCAATTCCAGTATAACCTGAACATGGTTGTGAACTCACGTATGGGTACCCTCCCGGAGGGGGTAATGAAAGAGCATACTGCCCCCCATACGGTACCAATCCTGAACTAAAGGGGATTGATTGCCCAGATTGACCTCCAAATGGATCAATTTGGCGAGTTTCAACATAAGAATTACTGGGTATTACTCCGGATGAACAAACTGGAACAGACCATACTGTCGAAATAGTCCCCTGGTGGACTCCTTCTAGCTGTTGTGAGCTAGTTGGGACAGCTGGTATGCCAGCAAACATTGTCGGAGTGACGGCAGGGGCTTCTGCTGTCTCTGTGTCATTTGACACAGTCCTAGATGATGACGGTTGTTCAGACATTTTAAGTCTATCCAATAGATTGCCTAGCGATTCTACAGGAACTTCCACTTGTGGTGGATTTACTTCAGATGAAGTAAATAGAGTGACCCCGACTCCAAAATGAGTTGGAGTACTTGCTTGCGGATCCTCTACAATTTCCTCTATCGCAATCAAACCCAGTGGAAGAGGAAGACTGTCAGGTCCGTAAAATATTTTTGGTGCCGAAGAAGTGGTTGTTTCGACAACGACAGTTGTTTGGGGAACAAAACTCTCTGGACCAGTTACAGATGGAACTGGTTCAGTTACACAAGTACTTGCCCCCAGACTAGGATCAGTATTACTGTCCTTCTGCGGCTGTGGAACTTCTTCTATAGAGGCAGGGTTTCCAGAAATGTTAGGAGTAACCGGAACCTCAGATGCAGTTGGAACACTTGTTCTAACTTTCAAAGGAGATTTTGAACCGGTTAAACGAGTTCGCTTTGCCCGTACTGTTTTCGATTCTAGAGACAAAGACGGTTGACTCGTAAGCCTCCGTGAACGATGGGGTTTCAATTGACTTTCTTCCACGATTGCGGATTACTCGATCAACTAAAATATTAAAAGGGGAAAATTGTGTTTCCGAATTGAATGAATTTTATTAGACGCTTTTAGACACAACTTTCTTTTTCACTTTTTAAGAGTCGAGAAAAAGCTAAAGATGACTCTAGTCTCCTTCGATGTATTAACGAGCCTGAAGTGACAAATGCTCGGTTGGACTTTTTCAGTTATAGAGTTTGAAAAAGGCCAAAAGAAACTGCTCTGGAGATCTAGGCAGAGGGTGTGCCAAACCTTTCGCAAAACCATAGAATACGTTTTACGGTACGGGTGGTCGATCTTCGTGAATGCTGTGTTCACTGCATTGCGATTAGTAGGTCGGTCGACACGGCTTCCTAAGGATAAAAGATATAAGCCTATATGGGTCTCCCAATATATACACGATGGTACGTGGGAGCACAAGTCCGTATTAGTGCCACCGACTCTCAGGAGGAATCACCCACCTTCGTCGAGATCGACAGTCACTACGTTTAACGACGCCGGAACACGTCTCTAGCTTAGACCTCTAGATGTTTGCGTTATGTTTCAAAGCGTTGTTAGGTTCATTCAATATATTTTAAGTTGATCTTTTTAAAGTTTGCCTTTAAAGGTTCACCACGAGATGTATTGATACAAATTCCTAAATGCAGTCTAAGATGAGAAGCAAGCTTTTTCAATCTTTTCGACTTATGAAAATCTTAACTACTGAGGGAAAAGAGAGACAAAATCTTTTCACACAGATCAAAGAGCACTCGCTAATGCACTTTTTCCCTAAATCAACATACAAACTTATATGCAAAATGCAAAAATGCAGGTATTTCTTTTCTCTTTCTTAATGTTTGTGCGACACAAAAAAGAAAGCTGTTGTATAATTTCGAATTCAATTTCAAGTGAAAGTAAACAAGCTTGTCCAAAATCGAAAGACACCTTAAGATTTACTTGTTTCGACACTAGAAATATATAAATTCAAACCATATGACGAAAGCAAAAGCTCAATCAGCTATGAACAGCAAACAAACTAACTCTTAAGACCAAAACGACACTTTATCACAGGTCTAAATCTAAGGGGCCACAGCAAGACTAGTTCACTTTCGTTATGGGAAACTGTAAATGATACAAGAAATACACAAAGAACAAACACAGTTTCTTTATACAACCGAGGCGGAATAGTGGCAAGGAAAGTTGGTTTCAGATAGGCACATTGACTGGTAACAGGCAGCAAAACAAGGGTGAAAACAGGGCAAGAAACAGCAGGAAACCCCAGTAGCACAAGGCAAGACTGGTCCAGCGTAGGTGGGACACTATCTGTTTGACCTTCAGCGCAGGTAGCCCCTTCGGGAACTGCGCTGAAATGCAGACAACCTTCACAGCAGTTGCACTGAAGAACGAAACTTTCGTTTCTCTTGGTTTCCGGGTCACAGATTGCTCAAAAATTCACAGTTTTTGGCCAAATCAGAAGCTATCAGTCAAGGACACACTAAGGGATGACAAGGAGGATGAAAAGCTATCACCAAGAGCTTATTAGAGTCCTTGTGGATCAGCTCTTCAAATCATAAACTTGCCCAGAAAAATGAGCTAGAGTAGCTGCCCTCTACTTTGCATTTGAAAGATCCAAATGCAGTTCGATTCGGTACTCCCTTTGTTTATGAAATGAATAGCAAAAAACACAAACAACCAACAAGATACGATCCCCAGCGGAGTCGCCAATTTGTTGTTGGGAAAAGTATCCAATACGGAATGACCCTATCCCACTCTAAGGGTGATAGTACCTCAGCAACAACCGAATGCAAAGCTATTCAAGATTACTTCTTTATGAGATGTAAGAGAGGGGAGAAAGAGATCCACTAACCGTTATCTTCCGCTAATGTTTGATCCAATATTCTCTCCTTGCTGCTTGCTCCCAGCTCCTTGCTCTTTCACTGGCCCAACTACACAAAGATCCTGCAAAAGCACAAGAAAGGGAAACTACAAGAAGCATACATCCATAACTGATTCAAGGATTAGAATAAATCAAATATACAAGCATCAATACGCCACAAAGACACATGCATATAGAAGAACCTCAAATGATTTATTAATGGAAGAAGTAAAGTTCTGAGAGTGTTACAACCATAAGAGGCCCAATCCAGCAACACCTCCCAGCAGAAAGAAATCTCCTCTTCACCTCCCTCAAAGCAATCACCCAATAGTTCTATACTCAAACCAACAACACTTCCTTACATTCACAAGATTCCAGCCCCCCTAGACCTCATGAGAGAGCTCTATATATAGGAGATTTGGAGAAAGGATGACTCAGCTTGAGGCTGGCATGAAGCTGACTAGTGTCCTCTCCCACTTCAGTTATACTTCAGTTCTTGAGTCCACTTGGAGTTTCTTGCTTCCACTTGGAGATCTAGATCCTCTTACTCATCACAAGGCGAATTCCCTGATCCAAGTGTCATTTTGGAAGCTTCCTGGGCATTTGACACTTTGCAAAATGACTGTGCCACTTGGCCAATCTCGCCCAGTGCAGGTAGCCTTCATTAGATTTGACATTCAGCGCAGGTACAGAGTGGAGCAGTTGACATTCAGCGCAGATGCTCAGTGGAGCAGTTGACATGATCCAGAATTAGCTTGTTTTTGAGTGTTTTCAGGTGGAGAACTGATTTTTAGTGCTGTGGTTTGCTGACCTTGTTCCTCTAGGGGTAGGAACAACATGTTTAGGGACTTTGGATCCCTTAGATTATCGACATTTCATGCTTCATGCTGTAAGGCACAAAAATGTCTATAACAAAGTGAACTAGGGAAGCTGACAGATTATTTCAGGATGCTAGAGGGAATGTGGGAGCACCCACTTCACAGAGTAGGAGAGGATGTCACTAGATCGGTACACTAGCTACATGGATCTGATGAGTGAGATGGTAGAGACTGATCCATCCTCATTCAAGGAAGTTGTAGAGAAACTAGTACGGGCTGATTCTATGGTATAGGAATATGATTCCATTGTCATGAACAGTGTTTGGGAAGTGGTCCTAAGACTAGCAGGAAAATTAGTGGTTGGTTCAAGATAGATTTACAAGGTAAAGCATGTAGCAGACAGGAGCATAGAGAAACACAAGACCAAATTTTTTATCAAGGGGTTCTCTTAGGTTGAGGGAATTGACTATGAGTATACCTTTTCTCTAGTAGCATGGTTGATGATGCTCATCATTGGGTAAAATATATGAACCTAATGCACCTCCAAGCTTACTAAAATCAACTCTTCTCATAATTCTTTACATGTTTTAATTATATTTTTCTTAATGAGATGAGTAAAAGTAAGATGTCATGTCTAGTGGTCTAATGTGCATTGGTTGTAGGTTTTTGCAGCAAATTGTGGCTAATTAGGGTGTAGGAACTCGAATGAGACAAGAAGGAGAGATTATAGGAGATGGTATCTCCCTCATTAACTCCTCATTCACTCAAATATCCCTCAATCAAATCACACCATCTTGGAGTTCCAGGCAACTGAGTCATAAGGATCATTGGCAGCCAAACCAATGATAGTTAAGAACCAGTTAATCTTAAGATTGGGAGCCAAGCCTCCCTAGATTTAAGGAAGTTGATGGAAACTTCAGTTGTATTAATAAAGAGGCCTAGAGCCTCATTAGGATTCGCATTTTTTATGCAAGATATCTAACCAGTTTTCGAGTGGAAGGATTGTGACCAAACACTGTTATGTATTTTTTGATATGTTAATGAAAATGAGCAGCATTCCCTTGATCCAACATTGAGTTGACTCAAAGGGTTGAATCTCTTGGGTTAGGACCCAACACTAGCAGTAGAAGTTACTCTTACTATACTTATATTCTTAGCTTATCTCATAGTTACATGTTAAATTGATTTTGGTGTTGTTACATGATCCAGGTGGCTCTAGAGACACACATAGGACAAGGAGGACTAAGGGAAGCTCAAAAATCAAATTGTTTGGATTATTTTTTAACTAGGACCAGAGCGTAGATCTCATCTTCCTAATTGCAGTGGTGTGAACGGTTTGTCAATCTGAGACTGGATGCGAAAGTTAGAATCAGTCAAAGTTGGGTTGACTTTTTGATGACTGGGAAGCTTAAGCGGGCCACAATTTGGACCGAACCTGGCCACTGGATACTGGCCAACTCCATCCGGATTCCAGGTGAAAATTTTGGGTCGTTAATTTGACTCCTATAGTAAAAAAACGAATTTTAAAAAAAGTGCATTAGTTATTATTTAAAACAAAAAATATATATATATTTTAAGGGGGTGGGGGCCACCAACACCACCACCCCCCAACCAACCTACGTACCTTAAAATAAATTGTGAGGCTAGTAGGAGTTGAACCCACCCAGCCACGTGGGCCGACCCACCGGATGGCCCCATCAATACAAACCAACACCAAAATTATTATATGCAACCAAAACTTAAACTATATATAGATGCGCGGGGAGTATGAGGACAGGCCGTCAAATGTGGACTCGACCCCCACTAATATATGTTTCTTGTTGGTCTATAATGATAAGGTGGTAAAAACAAGAGGGGTGGGGATTGACCACCTGACCCCTCCTCAACCAAACCTATTATTTACCAATGCACCATAACCAATTACATTGGTATTTCCGCCCATATTTTTTATATAAACCCAGAATTTCACCATTGCACACAGTTCGAGACAAAGATGGAGGAACTAGGGACGGGCACGAAAATCGAGGTGAATTAATTAATTTTTAATGCAGGAACCATGAATTTTGCAGGAGAGCCAAATTTCCACTTTGTCAGATTTTGACAAATTTTATATGGGTTCAACACCTCTCGTCACCACGAACGCAGTGGCGTTGTCTGTTTCTCCATCAAAGTTCTGCATTTTTTGGTCATTTTTCAGAATTCACATAGAACCACAATTGCTGCAAAAACAGGGAGTGGAACCATGATCCTTGATATTTTCCCAAGGAGATGAAATTTTCCCATGTTAGAATATAGTCAAGTTTATACTTGCTTTTCACAGTTTTCCGCAGGGATCGTAATGGCGAGATCAGATTCACCATTTGAGTAGCATATTTCCAGTCCACCCATGAAGCAAAATCTTTGAGGAATCCTGGGGGAATCTAAAAGATTCCTTGAGCCCCAGATTCTCAACTTTTCAGAATTCAGATTTTGGACAGTTAATTTTGCACTACTCGATGCCAGAAATCTAATGGGACATTCAGATTTGTCATTCTATCATTTCATTTTTCATTCACGTTTCTAAGTGCTAGTGTAGATGTCCACATTCATGTGTGAGTAGTCATTTTCATGCAATCGATGCCTTGAGATCGATGGTCCGAACAACTTCAGCAGTTTGACAGCTGCTTCTTCAGATGGCCCTTGGTTGTGAGGTATATGATGTGTTCATGTACTTATTCTTTATGCATTGTACTACATAGATCCTTGATTGATGTTGATGCAGGATATTGTTTATTACATGTCTTGATGATTCCTTTCTTGACGTGATGCGGAATCGTATATGTGATGTACTTGTTTTCATGATTCTTCATGTTATGTTTTGAGATCCCTTTGTTGTATGTTGTTGAGATACTCTTGTTGTTGTCATGCATGTTTTGCATTGAGATCCCTTTTATGCCATGTTGGCGGGATGCTCATCATGCATGAGTTTTGTGTCATACTGATAGGAGTCTTTTGACTAAGAGTTCCTGTAGTGGGACATCTCTTAGAGCCATTCCTGTGTGAGGGTATTTTCCTTGTATGAACGCGACATCATCTCTTGTGTACATCATCACTATTGACAGCACTTAATGCAGCGGCCTACACCATCTTAACATGGGGCTCGGAGACATAGTCCCTCCTGGACGAACTCCATTATTAACGGCTTATGTTTTCATGTGTTGATGATTGTCTTGTTTCTCTTCTTTGTAACATATGGATGTATTCATTAATGTTCTTTTAAAAATTCAATTTAACACATCATGAAAGTAAAAGGTCTTGGAAGGGTCCTTCATCACACTCAGACCTGGATCAAGTGGTATCGAAGGGGTCTTTGCGTTGATGTGAATTGCAGTGTGAACAATGGAATGTGTAGCGACAGAAGATGAAAGAGCGATGTACGAACCATGCTCAACATTTCCAAAAGAGTGGAAATCATGTATGAAACTCTAAAAAAAGAGACAGAGGAAAAGGAGCAATTGCAGCTTCAGTTGCAAGCCACAGAAGAGGCCTTGGAAGAACTGAACCATAATAAACATAATCTTCAAACAGAGAATGTTGAATTGAAGATGCGTCTACATGAAGAGAAAGAGGAAAAATAAAGTTTTCTACGACAGCTACAAGCAAAGGATGAGGCCTTGGAAAAGTTGTAGCATGACCCATGTGAGGTAAAAAGTAGTTATCCATCTTCATGTATATTTCTTGATGATGATTTCACAGTTTTTTAAAATCACACCACGGGAATTGTCTCCAAACTATTGAAGAAAATGGGGTATGGAAGGAAAGGCTTGGGCATTAATGGCTAAGGCATTGTCAACCTCATCAAAGTGGAGGAATTACCTCGACAGGTAGGACTTGGGTATATCAGAAAGGAAGTTGTGGAATGCGTCGAGACATCTAGTGAACGACCAACAACAGATGATGAGAAACCCTCATCAATTCTTTCCAAATCAAAAGAGGAGGTAAAAGATGTTGATTTCCTTTCTGTTTCGTCGTCACATAGTATGACTTCGGTTGGATATGTGGAGATCCCAATTACAGGGATAAACATGAGGCTTCTTAAAAGGATGAGGCATAAGGAGGAAGAAAAACTTGGTGTTAATAACCAATGCATAACTCAACCATTAGAGGTTGTGCAGAGACCTCAATTTGCAGGCTCGACATACACCAAAGGAGAATGCTCAAAGGTGTCGTATGCTTATGAGACATCGTCGAAATCGTCGAGGAAAGAGAATGATGGGAACACATCCCCATCATCCCACGGTAGTGCCCATTGCAGGGAGAGAGCTGAGGCAAGCTCTCATCGCCATACTAACATCAGAGATAGCAAGGGAAGGTATAACAACTTTCGATCTTTGAATGTTTATTTCAATTATGGTCATGTTGATAATAATGAATGTAAAACATGGCATCGAAAAACATGCACCTTTTGTGGATTACATAACCATACATTTTCTAAATGTTGGAAAAGAATGGCATCACACAAAAGGATGAGGCGTGAAAGACCCTCTCAATAGAATGAAAAGAAACATGTTAAGCAGATCTGGAGGAAGAAAACCTATTGCATTCATTGCGATAGAAATGGACATCAAAGAGCCACTGGTTGGAGGCTCCATCTAGAGCAGTGCCTTAAAGACAAAGCATTGGTGCGTGAACCAGGTGAAGCAGTCGTTCGACAAGCAAAACCACCACAAGGAGGTGACTCATTCACTGTGATAAGTGAAAAATGGTTTCTAGACATGTTGTCATTTCATGGTCATTCTTTTGTAAATCATTTTTTGCATTTTAAAATGTAAAAGTGATGACGTGTTTTCCATCACTTGTTCAGCAACAATGATGCCTGGTCATATTTTTGTGTCGCATGTTAAACTATGAAAGTGATGTTATGTTTCCTTCACTTTTCAAAACAATAGTGGTTGGCCTTATGTTTGTAAATCATGTGTTGTAGTGATGATGTGTTTGCCATCACTTGTTGAAGCAACAATGATGTTTCATCCTTGTTGTTGTAGTTGGGGTATTGCATCCATCTTGATGTAAACTTGACCACCGAGTATGTGTTATAAACTCGTGGCAAGTGTGGGACATTTGGGTCATTAGTTGGTCATAAAAGTCAAGCATGTAATTTGAAAAACAATGTACTACAGGTTACAGAGGTAGCAGGTGTCGGCTCGTTTCTTAAGGCTCCGAAGAACAAAGGTGAAGGAGATGGAAGCGAGACCTTTTAAGGACTCTTGTGATGAAGACAAGGTATAGAGAAGTTGTAAATTATTTTTCATGCTTTTGGGGGACCAAAAGCTCCTCAGTGGGGAGGATTGATCCAGGTGGCTCCAGAGACACACACAGGACAAGGAGGACTTAGGAAATCTTGAAAATCAAAGTGTTTGGATTATTCTAGAACCAGGGCCATAGCCTACATTTCATCTTCCTGATCGTGGTGATGCAAACGGTTCATCAATCCGAGTCCGGATGTGAAAGTTAGAAGTAGTCAAAGCTGGGTTGACTTTTTTATGACTAAGCAGCTTAAGGAGGCCACAATTTGGAATGAACCCAACCACCAGATTCTACCCAACTCTGGCCGGATTCTGGGTGCAATTTTCAGGTCATTAATTTGACTCATACAGTCAAAAAACGAATTTTAATAAAAGTGCATTAGTTATTATATATATATATATATATATATTTTAAGGGGGTGGGGGCCACCAACCCCACCACACCCCAACCAACCTCCGTACCTTACCATAAATGGTGAGGCCTAAGGGATTTGAACCCACCTGGCCACATGGACCAGCCCACCAGACGACCCCATTAATACAAACCAACACCAAAATTATTATATGTGACCAAACCTTAAACCATATATAGATGCGTGGGGAGTATGGAGGTGGGCCGCCTAATGTGGACCCAACCCCCACTCATATATCCTTTTTGTTGGCCTATAACCATAAAGTGGTAAAAACGAGAGGTGCGGGGTTTGACCACCCGACCCCTCCTCAAACAAACATATTATTTACCAAATGCACCATAACCAATTACATTGGTATTTCCACCCATATTTTTTATATAAACCCCAAATTTCACCATTGCACACAATTCAAGACAGAGATGGAGGAACCAGGAGTGGGCATGCAAATTGAGGTGAATTAATTAATTTTTAATGCAGGAACCATGAATTTTGCAGGAGAGCCAAATTTCCACTTTGTCAGATATTTTCCCGAGGTAAAATTTTGCCATGTCAGAATATAGTCAAGTTTATACTTGTTTTTCACGGTTTTTTGTAGGGATCACAATGGCGAGATCAGATCCTCCATCTAAGTTGTAAATTTCCAGTCCACCCATGGAGCAGAATCTTTGAGGAATCTGAGGGGCATTTAAAAGATTCCTTGAGCCCCAGATTCTCAAACTTTTAGAATCTAGATTTTGTATAGTCAATTTTGCACTACTTGATGCCACAAATCTAATGGGACATTCAGATTTTTCATTCTCTCATTTCATTTTCCAGTCACTTTTTTAAGTGCCAGTGCAGATGTCCACATTCATGTGCGAGTAGTTATTTTCATGCAATCGATGCCTTGAGATCGATGGTCTGAATAGCTTCAGAAGTTTGACAGCTGCTTCTTTAGATGGCCCTTTGTTGTGAGGTATATTATGTGTTCATGTACTTCTTCTTTATGCATTGTGCTGCACAGATCATTAATTGATGTTGATGCAGGATCTTGTTTATTACATGTCTTCATGATTCCTTGCTTGATGTGATGCAGAATCGTATATGTGATGTACTTGTTGTCATGATTCGTCATGTTATGTTTTGAGATCCATTTTTTGTATGTTGCTGGGATACTCTTGTTGTCGTCATGCATGTTTTGCATTGAGATCCCATTTATGCCATGTTGGCAGGATGTTCATCATGCATGAGTTTTGTGTCATACTGATTGGAGTCTTTTGACTGAGATTTCATGTAGTGGGACATCTCTTAGAGCCACTCCTGCGTGAGGGAATTTCCCTTGTATGATCGTGACATCATCTCTTGCGTACATCATCACTATTGACAGCACTTAATGTAGCGGCCTACACCATCTTGACACCGAGGCCCGTAGATGTAGTCCCTCCTAGACGAACTCCGTTATCAATGGCTTATGTTTTCATGTGCTGATGATTGCCTTGTTTCTCTTCTTTACAACATGCAGTTGTATTCATTAATGTTCTTTTAAAAATGCAATTTAACACATCATGAAAGTAAAAGGTCTTGGAAGGGTCCTTCGTCACACCCAAACCTAGATCATTACATTGCAAGTATTGGTAGATTTCATTAGTTTTCTTCCATTTGTGCATAGTTTTAACAGTAGCATTATAAAGATAAGAAAATATTCAAAAAAGGCTGACAACATGTGCATCTTACCTCATCCCTCCCTTTAGGGACCATGGCTTGAGGAACAACTCCCATTCAGCCCAAAAAGATAGAATTCTGGTTTCTTATGAAATTTAGGGTTTTTTCGCTAATTAGGTCATCATCTTTTAGTTTTAGAACATAGGTTGTAGTTTACATTTTTATATCTTAATTTCTGCATTAGATTTCATGTTGCTTTCATAATAGGTTTCAAGCATTCCCATGCATAAGCTTGGAAAAAAATGATGCAAATTCTGTTATCTTATATATTTTTAAACCCTTCTTGTTTTGAAATGATTTATGGATAAATGCCAACAATAATGTATATGTTGCAGTAGTTTCTACATTGTAGGGAGACCTTATGTCATCAACCTCAGCCAAACCATATCCACCCATGATTGCCAAGGGCCACTAAGTTCTCCATTCGAGTTATCTTTTTACAAGGACATCTTGCCATGCTTATTGAGCAAATCCAACTATCAAAAATCTTTGGTTTGAGTTCTCAGTGAATGCCTACCACTCCGTTGCCTTTTTTCCTCCATTCCTCACCTTCCCTAAGCTCCAGACCACCTTCCAACACACTCCCTATTCTTTTGACATGTTCCTGTAGGAAAACAGGGGATCCTGTAGGTGAACTAGGACATCCTATAGGAAAATCTATAGTTGCATGTTTTGAGCCTGGTTTGTGAAAAAAACATCACAAAAGCTAGGAGAAGACCCCCGCTTTCCTCCCAAGCCATTTGGCCCATTGCACTCCTCTCCACACATACCTATCTCACCTGCCATGCAACCAAGAAGGATTAGCATTTATATTTCTACAAAAGATAAAAAGAAAAAGGTTGCTATATTTATTCATGCACACAACACCTAAGTGCTTGTTTAGATCAGATTTCATGCTTAGGGTTGTTAAGATTTCACATGTGTTAAATTAGAATTCTTTTGAAAGAAAGGTATATTAACAAATATCTAGATGAGTTATTTGTTTTGTAGGCATCTATTTCAGTCTTTCATTGATGCAGTAAGTAGCATTTCATTTCTCTCAATTGGGATAAAATTCTCCTTTCTCAATTGGTAATCAAACTTCTTCTAAATCAATAGAAGGTTCGTTTGAGAAACCCTAGTGGTCTATCACCCCAGCTCAGTAGTGATAAAGAGTGGACTCATTACGTCTATTTGTGTATACAGCACTGTCACCTCCAAGTTTGTATGAACCCTGGGTTGATGAAGTAAAGTTGGAAGCCCCAAGAGTTGCAGCATCCTTGCTACAATACTGGTTCTCATCACTTTTTCACGTTGTTTCCAGGGAGGTGTCTGAGTAGATGTGATTTATACTTTCTTTATTCTATTTCATATCTCTTTCATTCTACTATTAGTTCCATTATGCAAAGTAGTTGTAAGTGGGTTTGATTTCCTTTCCATTCTGCAATTGATTCCATTTAGTAGTTAGTTTCAATTCAGTATGTGTTTTCAATTTTGCAATCAGTCTTAAAGCTTGAAAACAAAAAAAAAAACAAAAAACCTCTTTTTCATGCCTCATAGGAATATGGATAATTTAGGAAAATTTCTACCAAATACCCCCACCACTTCAAACAACCAACCTTCCCTCTTCTTCGGTGGTTGTGAATTAGAGGACCCCTTAGGCGAGCAACCATAAATTTTTGAAGAGCCTATAGGGGAAGAAGAAGAAACCATTCCAATTGACATAATGGCTAAAATAGAAATGAAAGGGAAGAGAGAGAAAGAATTGAGGGTGTTTTCCCATCAGAGAAATCAATGGGGATGCCAAGATGAAAAACATAAGCCCCTCTGCTCTTCCTCACTTCGATGGACTGAAATCACAAGATCCAGATACTTTTCTATTCGAATTTTTTGTCATATGGAGAAGTTATGATTACACCTCTATTGATTAAAAGCTGAAATTATTCCCATCCACTCTCAAGGATGCAGCCCTACGTTGGTTCATTATTTTACTTGGGGATAGTATCACCACCTAGGCTCAAATGTAGCAAGCTTTCAACAACAAGTATAAGGAGTATTGTAGGTCCAAAGATACCAAAGAGGAGATTTTTAGGATGACCTTGGGACATGATGAGTCCATAGATGATTATGAGGGAAGATTCCAACTCAACTATGAAAGGGCCAGGTGCACACTTGATCATGAGTCTCTTAAGTTAGTCCTTCTCAGGGGGATCAAGGAAGATCTCCTAGAAACTCTAAACTTGCTATTAGGAGGGGACATTACCAGCTACCCTATGATGGTATCAAGACTTTTTTCATAATCATTCTAGGGTAACTATAAAAAAGGGTAGGGCTAGTCAAACATTGGCTAGCTTATCCTCTTCCAACACATCTATAAAAAGTGAAATTGGAAACTTTTTGGAATATTTTAAGAGTGAAATGTTGGAAACCCTTGCCCTACAGATGGACACTATGAAAATAAAAAGAAAGCAGGAGGAGGTAGAGAGAGCATTAGCCATCTTCTGCCCTAGATGCACAACGAGGCACCCTAGGAATGAATGTACATTAAACCTTATAGAAATATGCTCCTTCTGTGAAGAAAACCACTCCACAGACAAGTGCCCTTCTCTACCTGGACTAAAAGTTGTGTATCAGGCAATTGAAGGGGTGGCTGAATAACTCTACTACATAAATCAAAGGAGACCTCATGGGCCTCGACGATATGAGCAGGGCATGCAAGGGTCATCCTATGCATATTACACCACTAGAAGCACCTGTAGAAGTAGCATTTAGAGCCTTTGGAGATGATAGAAAGTTTGACCTTTGATCTCCGCCTTCTGTCTCCCCCGGAACCCTAATCAAAACACATCCATTCCCTTTTGGGGACCCCTTGCTCATTCCTCCTAGTCTACACCTTCTCCCTAGTATTTTGCACCTCAATACCATTCCAAGCCAACCAACCAGCCATTTTAGCCATATACTCATCCACAACCTCAGTGGAATGCACCACCCCAGGGGTGGAGGCCCCCATACAAGAATGCTCTAGATTTTTTGCCTTACCTCCATCTCAACCACATCTTTTACACACTCCTCCACCTAAACAACCATAGATGCCTACCCAACCAAACCCAAACCCAAAAAATAGACATGAATAGTAGGTCTATAGTGGAGAGACATCCTATCCTTCTTATGTTGTGGAAATTCATGAAATAAACCTTAGGTTTGAGAGAGTGCTCCTGGATAACCAACCTCCATCTCCACCTAGGGAGAGTGACGAGGAAAGAGAGGAAAGTATGCCTAGAGTGAACCCACCACCCTTTCTTGAAATATTAACCCATCCAGTCCAGCATACCATAAAAGAGAATGAAATTCTGGGTGAATTGAAAAATCTGTCCCAAAATCCCACTTCTCCAAGCTATTAAAGATGTACCTATTTACAACAAGTTTATTAAAGAGAAGTGTTTCAAACATCCAGGGAGGTGAAAAAGAGACACCCCTACCATTAATGACATTAGGCAGTTGTTTGACTTAATGTTGGGGCAGGTAATTTTCCCAAAGTATTTAGACCCTAGAAGCCCTAGTAGATGTACACATCAATGACACCATTGGCCCCCATACCTTGATTTATCTTGGGGCTTCCATTAATGTAATGACTAAGGACACTATCCTCAAGATGAATCTTCAGGGATCATTAAGAAAGACCACGAAAGTCTTGCAATTTTCATACCAATCCACAGTATCCCTTGAGGGGATTGTTGAGGATGTGATGGTCTCCATTGACTCCTGGGAATATCCTGCAGACTTCTTAGTTTTCCATCCTAAGACTAAATTTAATGGTTATCATCTCATACTTGGGAGGCCTTGGTTAGCCACTGTCGATGCCTACATAAGCTACAAGGATGGAAATATGACTCTAAAAAATGGGCATCTATCCAAGCAATTGGTCTTGTACCCTCCTTCTCATCCATCTCTAGAGCAATACTTACCTTTATGGCTAGAAGAGGAGGAAGAAGATGAAGTCTACTCCTCCCAATTCTATACCCTAGAAACTTCCATAGGAGGAGGGAAGCCTGATGAAGATGATTTGATTGAACACATCCTCCAAAATACAACTCCCAACACCATGTCTTTGGAGGAAGTAGTGAAGGAAACCAAGAATAACCATCAGGTTGATCTATTCTTAGCTGAATCAAACCCTACTCATGTCAAGACAATAAAATTCAACCCTGAAAGAGCCTTGAAAAGAAACCCCTCTCTCTCCATACACCAAGAAGAAGAGTTATGTAATATGCTAAGTGATAATTTGGATGCCTTTGCATGGAATTACAAAGAAATTTAGGGATTACACCCCTCGGTGTGTACTCACCACATTTACATCATAGAAGGTTCCATACCAGTTTGACAACCCCAAAGGAGAATGAATACAACTCTCGAGGATATAGTCAAAAGAGTTATACAAGCCACTAGATGCAAGATTCAATTACCTTATCTCAGATAGTGAGTGGGTGTCTCCTCCAGTGCTGGTTCCAAAGAAAAATGGAAAGTGGAGGATTTCTGTTGATTACAAAGAGATAAACAAAGCAACAAATAAGGACCATTTTCTTCTACCTTTCATTGAGCAAGTGTTAGATGGTCTAGCAGGGAAGAAGTTCTTCTCATTCATAGATGGGTTCAACGGGTATAATCAAATTTAGATCTACCTGGAAGACCAGAATAAAACCACCTTCACCTGTCCTTGGGGTACTTTCTCTTATAGGGTCCTTCCTTTTGGTCTATGCAATGCCCCTGCCACTTTCAAGAGGACAGTCCTGAGCATCTTTGTATAGCTAGTCCATGATGCAGTATAAATTTATATGGATGACTTCACACCTTATGGGTGTGATTTCTACGAGGCTCTCTCTAACCTAGGTAAGGTGCTGAATAAATTCATTGAAATGAACTTATCCCTTAGTCTCGAAAAATGTGAGTTCTTTATGACTGCAGGGACTGTTCTAGGTCACTCAATATTCTAGGAAGGAGTGCAGGTAGACCCAAATAAGATAGCCATCATCAAAAGGCTCTTGACTCCCTAGAAATAGAGGGATGTTAGAAGATTTTTAGGTTTATCCAGATACTATATGAGATTTATAAAAGATTTCACCACATTAGCTTCTCCCTTGTTTGGGTTATTGACCAAAGACTCCGAATTTTTATGGTTAGAAAGCTTCCAAGAAGCCCTGGACACCCTAAAGGACATGTTGACTACTACGCTTATTCTACGAAGTGCAAATTGGGCTCTTCCTTTTCATATTCATGTCGATGCCTCTCACAAAGCTATAGGAGCAGCTCAGGCGAGATAGATGACAAGATACCTTATGCCATGTACTTCATCAGTAAGAATTTGTCAAAAGTCAAGCTAAACTACACAGTGACTAAAAAAGAGCTCCTAGTTGTTGTGCATTCATTGAATAAATTTAGGCATTACATTACTAGTTACCAAACATTCGTACATATTGACCATGTTGCAATTAAATACTTGATGAATAAACCTGATGTAAATGCCCAGATTATTAGATGGTTACTTTTATTGCAACAATTTTATTTAGCTATTATTGATAAGCCTGGAAAGGAGAATGTTGTTACAGATTTTTTTATCCATATTGACCTTTCCTACAGTGGAAGAAGGAACATTTTATGATCAGCTACTAGATGAACATTTATTCGCCATTTCAATTCTCTATCCATGGTTTGCTGACATAGAAAACTACTTGGTGTCTGCACAGTTTCCTCCAAAATTGTCCTCCAAGGAAAAGAGAAGAAACATAAGAAAGAGCACCCCATCCACTTGGAATGGGGGAAATCTCCTCAAGCTAGGTTCGGATCAAATTCTAAGAAGATGTGTCAGGGAGGAGGAAGTCTTTGGCATCCTTCTATCCTGTCATGATAGGCCTTGTGGAGGTCACTTTGCAGCCAAAAGAACAACATTCAAGGCACTACAATTTGGTTATTACTAGCCGACTCTTCACCAAGATGTGAGGAGGTATACCAACCAGTGTGACTGGTGCCAAAGTATGGGGAAACCTACCCCAAGGGATAAGATGCCTCTGCAACCTCAAGTGACTCTTGAGCCATTTGACAAGTGGGGCATGGATTTCATCGGGCCCATTGGCGCTCCATTAAAATAGAAGTAGTACATCATTGTGTGCACTGACTATTTAACAAAATGGGTTGAAGACAAAGCCATCAAAGTATAAACAAAAGAAAAAGTGTTTGAATTCTTAAGGGGGGATGTGTTTTATAAGTTTGGGTACCCTAAAGAATTGGTCATTGATTTATAAGTTTGGGTATACTCCTATAGTTATAGGTGTCATATTTCATGATTGACTAGTTGAGCTCTGTAATATGTTCATACCTTTCCTTGCTGTAAAGGTTTCCATATTATCAAAAAAATAAAAAATAAAAAATAAAAAAATGTAAAGAGGGTATACACTAAAAGAAAAATCAAAGGGTAAAAAAATAAATGGTCAAAAGAAAAAATGAAAAGAAATGAACCCCAAATAAAAAGGACCAGGAAAGTGTGCAAGTCCAAATGCCACTACTATTTCATTTTCTGTCAATAAAGCATCATGTAAAGCTTGTTGATTTTTTTCCACAATTGATAGATGGCCAAACAGCTTAATCTTGGCCAGTTGATGTTTGAATTTCATGTTTTAGAGATAGAGAATAAAAATATGTCCCGTTTAAACTTGGTAGATAAGTAGATAGGTAGAGAAGAAAAGGAGCTCAATAGTTTAATCTGAGCCCTTGGAAGAAATAAGTGCAAACTTAGATAGGCTTATCATGCAAAGAAAAGAAAATTGATGAGGGTTTGCCAGTCCAAGTGCACCCAAAAGAAAGAAGAAAAAATGTTAGGCACAGCAGGCTGGGTAGGCAGTTTTGTTGTTGTAGAATGAGACTTGTGATAGTTTTTGTCTTTTAAAATGTGTTAATCTTATCTCTATCACAAGTACTATAGCATATATTTTGATGCAGCTCAAGCGAGGCATGACTAACTTCCATTCATCCTTTTCCCCAACCACTTACTAATTCCCCCAAAGATATTAAGATCTGCTTAATATCCCCAAAAAAGCCACTCCTTACATTTCATCCATTGCCTAAGTAAAAACCCCACTTTACTTGGGAAAATTGTACAAAAATCACATATAAACTCCTTTTTTCCTTAAGCCTAAGTTTTTAAATAATTTTTAACTTAGCGTTGTTCATTTCAAAAATTGATACTAACCCTAGCTTTACCATATAACTCCCATATATAAACCCCTTCCCATAATATGTATATATAGTATAAAAACCCAAAATGTTAATATTCCTCGCCCTGGTTAACTATAACTGTATGTCACTATTTCAAATGGGGATTAATAGTTCATCTGGAATTGATTAATAACCCACTGCATGCATATAATGGAATTAATCACCATCAGGGTTGATTAATAACCTAACCATTCACCCCGCAAACCCAATCAAAACAGTCCCAGAATATTAAAAACCTTGATTTAATTGATCGAGACCGCAGCGTTAAGCCTCTGCCATCTCCATTTAGCGCCATCCGTCTGATCTGGACCTCCACATCCAACGGTCCATATGCATTTCTCTAGCCCTCCATCTTCCGAACGTTAAGCCGTAGGGAAATGGTGGTTTTGGCGCCGTACCAAATCCACATGTCACGCACCCGCGTTGTTTGCTGCCCCTCCACCCAAAACTGCCCAAGCCCGAAAGCAGTGTGGGAAAAATAGCTTACCGGCCTCCCGCTGACCCTTCATTGACATCATCCTACCACATCACTGCCACATCATCCATCCTGCACCCCCTGTTGACGTCATGCTGACGTCATCCGTCCTTGAAATCAAATTTTCCCGCCAAACTTCTTTTTGTCAAAAAAAGGGTAAAAATATCATTTTTGTTATGTTTTTTGTGCATTTTTGTGCTCCAGGCATAAATGGGGCCGATGCGATTTTAGGTTCTTGACCGCCTCTGACCAGGAAAAAGCTCCATCAATGAGCTCGGCCTCAATTCAACCTGCCATTTTGCAGTAACACAATTGAACCAACAAACACAGGGATTTCTAAGCTCACAGAAGAGCAAATCACAAACAAACAAGGATATTTGGTTACCTTGGTCAGTGGACAAACAGAAACACTAATTGCAGAGGAAAGGCACTCAGAAGACACGCTGCAGTCTTATTTCTTGCCAAACAGCGGTCAGCAGGGATGGTTCAGCATTAAAGAGGATCTAAACAAGTCAAAGAGTATCAGTGCAGAATTAAAGGCAAATCAAATCAGAATTAAAGAGTATTAGGGCTGGTAAAGAAAAGCAGATCAGAAGTTAAGAGCAGTTAAGACAAATAGTTGGCACACAGCTACTTCAGATCGCTGCAGGCCGAACCCTAAAGAGCTAGCCTCCAGCACATCATCAGATATCTTTTTTGAGCCATTTCTATCTACTTTGCTTGTAAATTACTTTAGGTTAAACTTAGATATTGTCTCATAGCTTTGATGAGACATTCTGTTGTACATATTTTGTTGTATAAATGCCCTCTTCATCACATTTTTGAAGAGGTTGGGTATGTGTAGATTTCCTTAGACTCTGTTGTAATATTGAACTTTGCAATAAAGAGCTATTGGAACCATTTGTTGTCTGGCCTACTGGATGAGGAATTGAAGCAGAAGACCTGTCACAGAATTCTTGAACCAACCTATGGATCAATAAGTACCCTTATATCTTTTATTTTACAATTTTCTTGTCTACTATATCATCTGTGTTTCATGATCTGAATGATAAAAAGAAAGAACAATTCAAAATTTGCTTAACTGCACTCTGTTTTCAGTCTTTATTATTCTCTATCTTTTCTTTAGAATTAGCATAAACAGTGAATTCTTAATTGCTCATGTTTCTTGATTCTCTCATATTGACTATTTGATAAAGAATTCTTAACTGCTCTTTGTCGGTAAGCATCCATTTTCCCTCTTTCAATATGTTGAAGGATTCGTAACTTCCCTTCACCCATTTGAGCTCATTCCATCTGCTTTCAACTCTTTAATTGTTCTGTGTTTGAGTACCTTGCTCTGTGATGCCATCCTTTGTTAGAAACCGAATCTAGGAAGCCTGATTCTTTTGACTCCATCATGCCCAATCGACTGAACTCTTCAATTTTGCCTCACTGTTCTATTGAAATCTCACCATCCAAACTCAAAACACAAAACCATTGAACTTCATAACTAGCCTAATACCTTTAAACAAACAAAGCTAAATCATAAAGAGAGAGCCCTCTCTGGATGCAGATTGGCTAGAATCTGTATCTAAAAGATTGGTCTATGGTTACCTCTGCCGTATTCCCTTTCTTACAACTTTTGGGAACAACCTGAGTGATAACATCATTGGCGACTCCACTGGGGAATCTGAATAATTGTGTGGTACTATTGTTTACTCTATAAGCTACAGATGGAGCCTAAAGTTAGCCAGGTAGCCTTTGAAAATGTTTTTGCTTTGCAATTGCAGAAGTAAATAAATGCTACTTCAATATATCTCCGGTCTAGCTTAAGGTTTGAACAGATGGTTTCAAATACTTGATCAGTCCCTCTTGTCAGATAAAATCTTTAAGAAATTTTAAATATCATATCATAAGCCTCTTAAAGAAATCATAAAAGTTGTTTTGAAAAAGTCATATAAAATCGAAATAATCATAAAAAAACTCGAAAATTTTGTTTCCTGGAGAAACTGAACCTTTTATTTAGGATTATTTTACAGGGTTAGATCTGATCTATGATGGTGGACAAGAATCAAACACACAAAGGTCAAAATCATCCAGTTGGTGACTCCACATCAACTTCACAATCAAGACTCCACTGGAGAAATGAACCTAAAAGAACTGTATGAAAAGATCAGGCTTTTGATTTGGATTGTTATCCAAGACATTATGTTCTTTCTCATTGATAAGATTTTTCAATGTATATTGTATTTTAGAGATGATTTTAGATTAAGTTTTTATTATTTTCCTTCCAAAAATGTAGATGAAAAGTCTCCTTACACATTTGAATAACAGTCTTCTAATTCTTATGAAGATCATTTTTCAGTTAAGGAGAATCCAAAAATCAAGACCAATCATCCAATCCCTGAACATATTCCGGTACCTCATAAAGTTCCTAATAGGTATAAACCACTGATTTTTCCTCCTACACTCCATGCTTTCCCTAACAATTATCCCAAGTATCTCCCTAGATTTGATGGAGAGAATGGTGTCACTGCCCAAAAGCATATTCAAGTTTTTGAAGATTATCTTAACTTATTTGAAGTGGATGAAGGGGATGTTAGTATTAGGCTTTTTGCTCTTTCTTTGCAAGGAAAAGTTAGGAGTTGGTTCAAAACCCTGCTTGAGGCAAGCATCCCAAATCTTGAACAGTTTCTCAAACTCTTCCTCGATAGATGGATAATCAAAGTCAATCTCCTCATGATCATAGAAGAATATAATCAGTTAACAAGACATCCAGATGAAACAGTACAACAATTTTCAGACAGATTCAATCAAATCTATCACTCAATACCATTGAATATAAGACCTCCCCCTGATTCAGCTCTACTGCATTACCCAAGAGCATTTGATTCAGAGATAGAATTTCATCTGAGAGAAGGAAACCCCTCCACTATGGAACAGATGTAGAACATGGCAATGGATGTAGAGGTTAATCTGAAAGTTAGAAAAGAAAAAATGAAAACAAAGAAAGAGGAAAAGCTTGACATTTTGATAAAGAAAGCAGAGGAAATGATGCAGAAGATCACAATGAAAGTTGAATGTTTTGCTGAAAATCATCATGACACATTTGTTTCACAAGAGGAAAGGGTTTATATTCATGAACAAACTCCTACCAATTCGATCCATCACAGATTAGAAGACAGATTCATAGAGCAATATGTGGAGGAGCAATCTCCTGATCTAATGTGTGCATTTGACAACATGGCTTCTTTTAATGATTCGCCCAAGTATGATCAATATGATGATGATTATGTTTCTCATATCCAAATTAACCTTACAGAGGAATCAGAAGCTAATTTGTGGAACAAGGAAATTCAGGTTCAACAGCTTGAAAGTAGTGATCAACTTGTTCGTTTCAGCTATGAGGATGAGAAGGAAAGTGCAGAAAATTTTGGAATCAGTGAAGGAACTTTACCATTTTGTTTTGATTCATTTTACTTTATCAGAGATAACTATCATGCAATAAGAAATCAAATGTCAACAAGTCTTGATGTTAACCATCTAGAGGGCAATCAGATCTTTGTTCGAGACTCAACATATCTTGATTTGTAGCCCCAAAATGCCATTGAATGTCAGGTTGCAGAAGAATACTTGGAAGTAGGAACATATGATCAAAAAATCCAAGTTGATTCCCTGCCCCTTTATTCTGAACCATGTGAAATTTTTAAAGAAAAGGAGGAGAAACTTGTAGAAACCCATGAAATTCCATTTGAACCTGTGTGTAATAAGTTGCAACAATCCTTCCAAATTCTCTATGATCCAATAGCTGACATGTTGAATGATGAAAGAAATCAGAATTCTTCTCCATTAACAAACTATGAGAGTCAAAATCTAGATGATAATGGTTTTAACAGACGGGCATTACAGTCAGTTAAAATATCACCACAAAGAACAGTTGAAAACATACATGGTGATAAAGACAAGGGTGATATTTCGGTTTCATGGCATGAGAGCTATCCAGGACATTGGTACAGTTGTTGTTTGAATCAACCCAAGATTAGTGTATATATTTTGTAGGATCCATTTTTACAGTTTCTAGATTTAGCAAAGGAGATCAGGAATTTCCTTATCTTCTCAAAGTTTAACAAAGCCAAATTTGATTGCAAGATCTCAATTTTAAACACCATCAAACACAAGCAAAAAAGGTCACTGATGTATATAATACTTTAGTGGTTGCATTGGTTGTGTCATTTTACCTAACTAGCAGTCAAAAAGCTGATTAGAGTAAAGTAGGTAGGATTTTAGTTTGTTTTAGATTCAATTGTCAGTAGATTACAAAATAAATCCTTAAATGTTTGAATCCAAGATCTTGATGATTTACTAATTTGGTTTGAAAGTTGAAGCACTTTTTTTTTTTAGGTCAGATCTCAAAGTTATGCAGGAGAAAGTTGAGAGGATTTTGATGAAAAGGCCAAGGCTGCAAGTTCCTACCCAAGTGACAACGTGCTCAAGTAGGATTCAAAGAGGAAGAAAAAATGAATAAATGTGTTTAAATGTGGATTGGATAGTAACTTGCTGCAGTTGAAGCTCGAAGAGAAGGCCCTAAGCTTCAGAAAGTGTGTTGTCATATATACAATGAAGCAACCAGCAAAGGAAGATTTCAGAACACAGTCAAAGTTATGCAGAAGGTCATCTGACCATGAGGGAAAGAAATCCCCAAGTGGAGCCATTGTTATACTCCTATAGTTATAGGTGTCATATTTCATGATTCACTGGTTGAGCTCTGTAATAAGTTCATACCTTTCCTTGCTGTAAAGGTTTCCATATTATCAAAAAAATCAAAAAAAATAAAAAATGTAAAGAGGGTATACCCTAAAAGAAAAATCAAACGGTCAAAAAATAAATGGTCAAAAGAAAAAATGAAAAGAAATGAACCCCAAATAAAAAGGACTGGGAAAGTGTGCAAGTCCAAATGCCACTACTATTTCATTTTCTGTAAATAAAGCATCATGTACAACTTGTTGATTTTTTGCCACAATTGATGGATGGCCAAATAGCTTAATCTTGGTCAGTTCATGTTTGAATTTCATGTTTTAGAGATAGAGAATAAAAATATGTCCAAACTTTTTAAACTTGGCAGATAAGTAGATAGGTAGAGAAGCAAAGGAGCTCAACAGTTTAATTTGAGCCCTTGGAAGAAATAATTGTAGACATAGATAGGCTTATCATGCAAAGAAAAGAAAATTGATGAGGGTTTTCCAGTCCAAGTGCACCCAAAAGAAAGAAGAAAAAATGTTAGGCAAAGTAGGCTGGGTAGGCAGTTTTGTTGTTGTAGAATGAGACTTGTGATAGGTTTTGTCTTTTAAAAAGTGTTAATCTTATCTCTATCACAAGTACTATAGCAGATATTTTGATGCAGCTCAAGCGAGGCATGACTAACATCCCTTCATCCTTTTCCCCAACCACTTACTAATTCCCCCAAAGATATTAAGATCTGCTTAATATCCCCAAAAAAGCCACTCCTTCCATTTCATCCATTGCCTAAGTAAAAACCCCACTTTACTTGGGAAAATTGTACAAAAATCACATATAAACTCCTTTTTTCCTTCAGCCTAAGTTTTTAAATAATTTTTAACTTAGCGCAATTCATTTCAAAAATTCATATTAACCCTAACTTTACTATATAACTCCCAAATATAAACCCCTTCCCTTAAAATGTATATATACTATAAAAACCCAAAATGTTAATATTCCCCGCGCTGGTTAACTATAACCGTATGTAACTATTTCAAATGGGGATTAATAGTTCTTCTGGAATTGATTAATAAACCACCGCGCGCATATAATGGAATTAATCACCATCAGGGTTGATTAATAACCTAACCATTCACCCCTCAAACCCAATCAAAATAGTCCCGGAATATTAAAAACCTTGATTTAATTGATCGGGCCTGCAGCGTTAAGCCTCTGCCATCTCCATTTAGCGCCATCTATCTAATCTGGACCTCCACATCCAACGGTCCATATGCATTTCGCTAGCCCTCCATCTGCCGAACGTTAAGCTGCGGGGCAATGGTGGTTCTGGTGCCGTACCGGATCCACGTGTCGCACGCCTGCGTTGTTCGCTGCCCCTCTGCCAAAAACTACCCAAGCCTGAAAGCGGTGTGGGAAAAACAGCTTACCACCCTCCCGCTGACCCTTCGCTGATGTCATCCTACCACATCACTACCACATCATCCGTCTCGTACCCCCCGCTGACATCATGATGACGTCATCTGTCCTTGAAATCAAATTTTCCCGCCAAACTTCTTTTTGTCAAAAAAGGGTAAAAATATCATTTTTGTTATGTTTTTTGTGCATTTTTGTGCTCTGGGACTAAATGGGACCGATGTGATTTTAGGTTCTCGACCACATCCAACTAGGACAAAACTCCATCGACGAGCTCGGCCTCAATTCAACCCACCATTTTGTAGTAACACAGTTGAACCAGCAAACACATGGATTTCTAAGCTCGCAGAAGAGAAAATCACGAACAAACAGGATATTTGGTTACCTTGGCCAGTGGACCATCAGAAACACTAATTGCAGAGGAAAAGCACTAAGAAGACACGTTGCAGTATTATTTCTTGCCAAACAGTGGTCAGCAGGGTCGGTTCAGTATTAAAGAGGATCCAAACAAGTCAAATAGTATCAGTGCAGAATTAAAGGCAAAGCAAATCAAAATTAAAGAGTATCAGGGCTGGTAAAAAAAAGCAGATTAGAAGTTAAGAGAATTTAAGACAAATATTTTGCACACAGCTAATTCATACAGCTATAGGCCGAACCCTAAGGAGCCAACATCCAGCACAGCATCAGATATCTTTTCCGAGCTGTTTCTATCTACTTTGCCTGTAAATTACTTTAGGTTAAACTTAGATATTGTCTCATAGCTTTGATGAGACATTCTGTTGTACATATTTTGTTGTATAAATACCCACTTCATCAGAGTTTTGAAGAGGTTGGGTATGTGTAGATTTCCTTAGACTCTGTTGTAATATTGAACTTTGCAATAAAGAGCTATTGGAACCATTTGTTGTTTGGCCTGCTGGATGATGAATTGAAGCAGAAGACCTGTCGCAGAATTCTTGAATCAACCTATGGATCAATAAGTACCCTTATATCTTGTATTTTACAGTTTTATTGTCTACTATATCATCTATGTTTCATGATATGAATGATAAAAGGAAAGAATAATTCAGAATTTTCTTAATTTCACTCTGTTTTCAGTCTTTATTATTCTCTGTGTTTTCTTCAAAATTAACATAAACAGTGAACTCTTAATTGCTCATGTTTCTTGATTCTCTCATATTGATTATTTGATAAAGAATTCTTAACTTCTCTTTGTTGGTAAGCATCCATTTTCCCTCTTTCAATATGTTGAAGGATTCTTAACTGCCCTTCACCCATTTGAGCTCATTCCATCTGCTTTCTGCTCTTTAATTGTTCCGTGTTTGAGTACCTTGCTCTATGATGCCATCCTCTGTTAGAAACCGAATCCAGGAAGCCTGTTTCTTTTGACTCCATCATGCCCAATTGACTGAACTCTCCTGTTTTTCCTCACTATTCTATTGAAATCTCACCACCCAAACTCAAAACACAAAACCTTGAACTTCATAACTAGCCTAATACCTTCAAACAGACAAAGCTAAATCATAAAGAGAGAGCCCTCTCTGGATGGAGATTGGCTAGAATCTGTATCTAAAAGATTTGTCTATGGTTACCTTGGCTGTATTCCCTTTCTTACAAATTTTGGGAACAACTTGAGTGATAACAATATCCACACAAACCTCAATAATTACCAGGAAAATATGACAGGAGGTTTCAATAAGAAAGAACCCACCAACACAGCAAGAATCCATCGGCATCCTCATGTGGTGGAAATTTTTACAAGGCATCAATGGATGGGGTTCTTTGACAGGATGAGAGGATAAGATGATGATGTGGCCATAGAATTTCTCCTCTCACTCATACCCCTCACTAGATCTAGTGCCACTTGTTAGGGTCTTATATTAATAGGATTCATAATTTTGAATTGAGTGTGGTTGATCTTGTAATAATGTACATACATTTTTTTTCCGCCAATGTTTTCCATATTAAAAATAAAAAAATGTAAAGAGGGTATGTCCTAAAATAAATATCAAAGGACAAAAATAATAAGAAAAGATACAAAAGGTGAAAAAATATGAACCCCAAACAAAAACAGATCAAGAAAGTGTGCAAGTCTAAGTGCCACTACTTTTTACTTTACTGTAAAAAATAACGATTGTGTGTAGCTTGTCATAAATGCCACAACCCATGATAGTCAAATTGTTTAATCTTGACTAGTTCATGCTTTAAATTTCATTTTATAGATAGAGAATAAAGATCTAGCCAAACTATTTAATCTTGACAGATCAGTAGTTAGGTAGAGAAATAAAATGTGCTCATAAGCTTAATCTAAGCCATGGAAGATACAAGGTTAGAATTAGATAGTTTACTTTTCAAAAGAAAAGGGAAAGAAAGGGTCTGCTAGCTTAAATGCACCCAATAAAGTGAAGAAAAATTGTTAGGGTAAGTGAAGGGTAAGTAGAAAAAAGGTTGCAAAAGTACAAAGTTGATTGAAGCAAAAGGACATTTATTATGCTTAATCCTATGTTTCAATGTGCAGGAGTAGTTATCAAAGTGAAAGGATGTTCACAAGTTGATTTGGCTAACTTCCCCTCATTTCATTTCACCCGCTAGTACACACTTACTAATTTCCCCATTATCCCATAATTTCCTAAGAAAATACCCTTTTCCTTTCATTTTCACCCTTGCCCCTTGGTTTCACACATGTCCCTAGCAATTTACCCTCTAAACTCATTCTCCTACCCCAAATACCCCTTTTTCCTAGTATGAAACCCATTCCCCTTTGAAGAAACTACTCTCCCCTTATTAATTTCCCTATTTTGCCTAAAAACCCACATAAAACCCCTTATCCTAAGTTTAAATTCCCCCTGCCCCACATTACTTTATTAACTCCACCATTTGTATATTTCCTGACAAAACCCCCAAAATCCTTTTAAACCATAAAATCCCATATTTCCTAAGTTTTTTCTCCCTCCCGCTTATTTAAATTAACTGCTCAAATTCACTAATTCTTGGTATAAAAACCTTTTAAACCACCCCCTTGGTGTGGTTAATAAAACCCCATTGCAGTTAATCCTGGTCCCACTCCATAACCCATTCACTATATTTTAATCCCCATTTATTCATTAAATAATTACAAATCAATTGTAATTAATCCCTCGAGCCCTGCAAATCTCCGCCCTTACTTCCTTTGTGCAGTTCCACCGCGCGATAGCCATCCTATCTTCCACCTCTAGATCTGACGGTGCACATCCATATCGCGTTGATATCCTTGACTACCATTACCCGCCCGAGAGCACGCGAAATCAGTGGTTTTGCTCAGGCCCCTTTCGGTTACGTGGTGGCTCTAGGTGAATTCACGTGCTCTCAAGAAAATACTGCCTGATGGCCAAAAGAGATGCAATTAGCCTTAATACCACCTCCCCAATAAAATCCGAAACCACCACTATTCATTATGAAATTCTGTGCCAAATTCTAACCGTTGCCGGTTAAAAATCCAAAAATGCTCATTTTCACCCTTTTTTCTCATTCGCTCTAAGAAAGCTTCCTAAGCCTTCCTGTGCCACCCTGAGCCTCTGCAACCAAATTTGATTGCCAATTACCTCCTGAACATGCTCTGGATGCCCAATTCAACCATCTAGTGCATTGCTAAAGCCAGAGTACTATTAAACTAGCTTAAGAAAAGATAGAAAAGATAGATCAACGCCTTAGAATTCAGCCTCTTCGAGGGGGCAACCTCCTTTACATTACATAAATGAACAATTCTTGGATGATACAAATGAAAAGACCTCCTTTCTATATATAGCAGTCTAAGGGGTCATAACATAATCAAAGCCGACATAACAATAATAATGTAAGGGCACAATAATAACAATGGTGGGATTGTATGGGGCACAATAGTAACAATATGGGCACTACATGGATATATCAATATAATAAGTGGGTTGTACTAATAACAATAAGGGGTTACACTAGTAGTATAGGGGCTTAACATGCCCCTTTCCTTCAAAAAGCGTTGTCCTCAACGCTTGAGTAGTTCTTGATGCTTCTGTATAAAATTTTTGTCCTCCCATGTGGAATCTTCAGCGGGAAGTTCTTCCACTTGATGAGATACTTTGAAATTGATTGATTTCGTAGCTGTCGGGTTCTTGTTTCTATGACTGCTCCAGGTTCCAATATGATTTTTCCTTCCTCTTCAATTTCTAGCAATATTGTTTGTATTGTGATCTTTTGAAACTTTTGAATAAGTAGCCATACTTCTTCTTCCTTCTTACATTCATCCCTTACTTCGTTTATCCAATATAGTTGGATAATAGAAATAGCACAAAACAATGCTTCCACATCCTCATCCTTGAAGAGTCTTCCCATTCGGTAAGGTCGCCATTTTTTAAGTGCATGTAGTATTGCTAACATTTCCTTCTCATAAACAGCTTGCTTGAGATGTAGCAGTAAAAATACCCAATCACCTACATCAAAAAAAATTTCACTATGATGTTGATCTACCTGTTGTTTCGTTTGATTTTGCACTGAAGTGGTGTTATCCTTCAAAATTTGGAGAACTTCTTGTTGATTCTCGATGTGATCTTTCACTGCTTGAAACTTTTTCTTCTTGATATGTCCTTCTATCTCTAGAGTTTGAGGAGTGGTAATTTCTTCCAATCCTTTACAAGATATGGTCTCATTCATTTCTTGATGCTTGATGTGATCTTTCACTTCTTGAACATTTTTCTTCTTGATATGTCCTTCTATCTCGATAGTTTGAGGAGTGGTAATTTCGACCAATGAATTACAAAATATGTTTGGATTCATTTCTTCTTTCTCGATGTGATCTTTCACTTATTGCACCTTTTTCTTCTTGATAGGTCCTTCTATCTTGAGAGTTTGAGGAGTGGTAATTCTTGCCAATGCTTTACAAGATATGGTCTTATTCATTTCTTCTTTCTCTGGGGTGGGGTCTTGGCGTATATCTTCTTCTTTTGATGTTTCTTGATCATTTTCTTCCTCCTCTTCATATTCTATGTGAAATAATATCTTCTCAGCGCACTTATGACCTTTAGTGCATTTGCTATCACAATTGTAACAAAGCCCTTTTTCTCTTTTTTCTTCCAATTGTTGTGGTGTAACCCTTGTAGGTTGTGGAAGGCTAGGAGAAACAACACTTCCATCTTTATAGTTGTGAGGGGTATGCTTCCTGGTTTCCATAATTTTGCTTTTCACTATGTCACAAAGGCCTTTTACTCTTTCCAATTGTTGTGGTGTTGCTCTAAAGAAGGTGTTTCTCTTTGTATCCTCATAATGTGCTATCATTTCCTCCGTCAAAATTGACCACGTAACAAGTTGTTTAAGAGAACAAAGACCTTCATACCATAAACATTGATCTGGTTCTAAATATGAAGATGCAATACATAACTTTTGTAATAGTGGTACACCATGTAGATCAAAATATTGCTCCATCTGAAGTATCTAATTTACCGGATCCTTTCCATCAAACTTCCTCATCTTGATTTTTCTTGATTTTAGGAGCTCGATCTTGAAACAACTGTAACTCTATACTTTCAGATCTTTAAGTTCTAAAATTGTGATCTGTAGTAGCCCTCTGTGTCCTCTTTCCAATGCCACTAGTCTAATCCAAATTGGATTCTCCAAGAAAGAGTTATGCACAATCTCCCAAGATGACCTGATTATAGACCTTTCCAGAAGAGTGAAATTGTATGAAGTGCCACGTGTCACTTTTTCGACCTTTGGCTCTGAAAAATATCTAAAAGAAATTACAGTCCATCCTCTTTTTGTACCTTCTTACAAAATTTCAATCCGATGCTCAGAGAGAAAGTTATGACAATTTTCCCCAGGTCACCTATTTGGAATGTAATTCAGGAGTCTGCAAAAATACCATCTTCCTCAGATCATATCTCTGCAAATATAGCGCGAAAAACTCAAAAATTTTGATGCAAGCTTCAGCGCGATGTCTTCTCAAATGGTTTTTTTTTTAGCTTTTGAAACGTTGCAGAAAAAAAGTTATAGTGAAAATGCCACGATGACCTATTTGGAGCAGCAAAACCCTAGAATCCAAAGCTCTGATACCAAATGCTATGAAACCAGCTCAAGAAAAAGATAGAGAAGATAGATCAACGCCTTAGAATTCAACCTCTTCGAGGGGGAAACCTCCTTTACATTACATAAATGAACAATTCTTCAATGATACAAATGAAAAGACCTCCTTTCTATATATAGGAGTCTAAGGGGTCATAACATAATTAGAGCCGACATAAAAATAATAATGTAAGGGCACAATAATAACAATGGTGGGCTTATATGGGGCACAATAGTAACATATGGGCACCACATGGGTACATCAATATAATAAGTGGGTTGTACTAATAACAATAAGGGGTTACACTAGTAGTATAGGGGCCTAACAAGTACCCTCTTCAGCCACCATTTAAACCAGTTGCAACATATACCACCATTGCCACGTATTTGGACAAAGAACCAGAGTGATCCTCTCAAATTTAAAAATGCATAGTGAATTCAAATGTCAAATTCATTGAATTTAATTGGTTTTCCCTAAATTCAGAGTATTTCCCACCTGAAAACCCAAACTCCTCTTTTACGACCTGCATACTACCCTTTCACTCCACCATAGTTTCTCAAGCTTCACTTCTGCAGTCTATGCAAGCCCAGTTCACACCTTTCCCCATAATACGGCTACCCAGACCTCTCTGGATGTCAGACTTGTGTGAACCCCTCATCTGGACATTAACCATTTACACCTAGTAGATAGGGATTTCCAAATAAAAGACACTGCAACTCTAGCCCACCTTATGAAACTCCATTGTTGGAGTAAGAACAAATTTTTGAACCATACAAATGACATCAACCTTTGGGAATCAAATTTACCCAAATACACATTCCTAGAAGTTCACCCATTCCCTGATATTGTACATTTTTGTCATTCTTGTTATGTTCCTAGCCAAAGGGCTATTATCGCCCTAGATCGACAGTTGTTATTCACCATTACGCCCGAGTCAATCAACCAAATGCTACAAATCCAATCTATCCCTAATAAGACTCCTCTATCCATTGGAAACCTATTGGACTTGTACCTCACATTAGACTAGGTGAAAATCAAGCAAGTCTTCTAGAATTTTATCATTGAAGACCACCATACTCCTATAGATACACCACCCTATGCTGCCACCATTTTCTCAGAAACTGGCGGACACATAATCACCATGCTCTCATGCATCCTAGGATACACATTAGATGAGCATGTGGATGAGGTCATCCTGGCCTTCCTGTCCATTTTCACTGCAGGCAAGCCTCTTGCTATCATGTATGATTATGCTCAGTTCACTACAGATAGAATGCATGAACAATTCACCAGACTTCCCACTGAAAGAGTTTTCAAATACTCTTCAGTGTTTTTTTATATGTTTTTGTATTACCAGACACATAAGTTCCCTATGAGCATCCGGAAGTTGGACACCAGGGGAAAGGAGAGACTAGTGGTCTACTGGACACCCTTGGTCTAGACGTTTTCCACAGCATTCACCTATAAAGATTTCATAGACTCCTTTGTGTATCCAGTCATGAACTTACTGACTTTTGATACTCAGCCTAGAATCGGCCAAGACATCAAGAGAGTGCTGCAATTGGCAAAGAACAACAAGGTGGGAGACTGGTACCTTTACCAGAACCACACTAAGATTAGAATTTATGGTTGCCAGTTAGCCCCTTATAAATTGCCAAAATACCTCCCTATGAGGATATTTTCCCTTGAATATTTCAGACAAATCATCAATTTTGATGAGGTCCACTTCCTATCTGCTAGGAAGAAAACCCAATTCAAGGTGAAAAACCAATTGGGCCCATTCATTTTCAATAATAGAGAGGCTGGACTAGAGGCTGACAGGTTACTACAATAGATGAAATTTAGAAACAGCTTCATATGGTAGTATGACCCTCATGGGGTCATAAACAAGTTAATACTTAAGGTCAAATTGGCACCTTACGTCCACCACCCAAGACCAGACATTGAACAGTTTACCAACCAATCTAAGTGGGTGGAGAACACATTGATTGATATGGACATCACAGTTGTGGATGTTGAGAACACACTGATTGATTTGGAAAAGCAATTTGACTAGAGCTCTTTCTTGCAGGTTCTAGAATTAGGAGAAACAATGAACGTTCATCTTGTGCTTCAGACCCTAGCCAATGAGGAGAAGAATCCTAAGAGCAATAGGGAAGAGGCATCTAGATTTTCCATGGAGACTACTAATGAGCTGTTTGAGCTAATAAAGTAGGCCAAGTTGAATCTTGTGTCTGAACAGGAGGAGAACATTGAATCAGTGGAAATGACTCGCACTGAGACAATGAGGCAAAGAAGTAAAGAAGTAGTTGCATCAAAGGAAATATAGCAACCATCATACTCCAACACATAGATGATAGAGAGACAACATAGTATGGAGGTTTCTTCATTTTTCAGCCCAGCTGACAAGGAAAAGGATATCAAAGATAGATTCAAAGAAATAAGGATGAGGAATGAAAAGTTGAAAGCAGAGACATATGCCCAATACCTCAAGAATACACCACCAAACCAGACTAGATTGATGTCAGCTTTTGACATCAAAGTAGGAAAGATGCAGGTGTCATTTTTTCCGCCCACTATTCAGCAACCAAAGACCCCTATTGACTATAAAAAGACAAATTTTGAGGTGTTGGCTAGGGATGTTCATCCCATTGATCAGATAGAGTTCCACAAGTAGCCTAGAGATATTTACTCCACCCTCACAGAAAAGGCCATGGATGCCTTTAAGTTGAAAGATTCACTGGATAATGTGACAGCCCAATTCAAGCTAGAAAAGGCCTCCTCACAGGCCAAGGACAATAAAATAAAATCATTGGAGGACTTGGTCATTGAACTTGGACATGATCCGAATGACACCAAGGCTACTGAACAATTGATCAAGAAGAAGAATGAGGACATAGTAGCCCTCAAGAAATAGCTTAATTTGCCTCATTCACAGCACCCACAGACAAAAGAGGTCGTGGAAAGTCAGAGCAATCATGAAGAGATGATGGACCTAGTGCTGCAACTGAATGATCAGTTGAAGGAGATGGAGAAAGAACTAACTCAAACAAGTTATTCTAGATGATGCCCTACAACTGTCATTCCAACAGTTACCACTGTTGTACCTTCTACTTTGGCAGCATCCTTAGCTCCCACTACTCCAATGGCCACTACATTGTCGGCAACTACATTAGCAACATGATCGACAACAATAGGCTCTACAGGGATGAAGCAAATAGGCTGGTCAAAGCAATGGAAGAAATTTCCATTCAGACCACTAAGATGAACAGACTTAAGGAGAAAGTCGCCATCTTGGAAATAGATTACAAATTGGCCCAGATTATGCACAGAGAAGAACAGCAAAATGCCACAAGGATGACTGAAAGAGTCAAAATCCTAGAGAAAGTTCTGACACTGAATGAACCTCTAGGTCAGGCTATGGAGAAATTGTGGTCCAATATCATTGACTCTGTCAATGATATTTTGCCATCCATTCAGGTTATTTTTGAACAAATTGATTTGATAAAGCAGGATACATAATTCATTCAGAGAGTCAAAGAAGAACTTGGAGATATTCCAGAGGAGGCAGCAAGAATCATTCATTTCCTCAACTCCAAGAACAAGTATGAACTACAAGAACTAGAGATACCTAACAGGACATACATTACAATTTTGGAAGTTAGAAGAGTCCTCACTAAGAGGAATTTGATGTTGAACTTGGAGGATAAGTGTCAAACCATGCAACTGGCCATTCACAGGTTCATGGCTAAGTTCGAACTTTTGAGGCAAAAGGGATTATGAAATCCCTTAGTTATAAATGATAAACTAATGACACATGAGGATTACAATAAGAAGACCAGGGAAGTGGCCAAAGGTCAGGTAAACACTTCATCCATGAAGGGCATACCAACAGGAAATGTATTATACCAAACTTTTGAAAACTTGTTTTGCCTCCAGCATGAGGTAAAACACCTTTTTGTCAATAATCCAACTTTTTCCAAGTATACAGAGGCAGATGAGATATACCGAATAATACTCAATATCCAATTACCAGATGTTGATACATGGGAAAAATTCAATGATTTACTGTAGGAAATACACAGTAAAAATATAAATGTACAATAAAAAGTAAATTTAAGAGCATAGTAAAAGGATATTGACAGGTCAGCAAGGTTAAAGAGTATTAGATGAAAGTGTATCAGATGAAAGGTCATAAGTAAATATGACATCCAGTGTGAAGACCAAACAACCAAGTAGCTTAAAAGGTAAAATATCAAATAATAAAAGACAACAGAACCTAAATAAAATGGACAACAAACGACAGTTCAATAGATGTCTCTATCTTCTTGCATGAAGATATTTCCTTTTCCTAGATTAGTTCTCAATGCAGTTTGAGATATTTTGTAAATGATTTTTGTATAAATACTTCATATTTTGAAGTATTGAGGGTGGATTTCTATACATTTGTAGAGTTATTTTGATCTTAAACCTAAGGGTGATTGTACCACTTTTCAAGTCAACAGACTGGATCAAGTAATAAAAATATTGCACTAGAGGATTCATGAGATGAGCTATTGTAGTGAAGTATATTCTTTGTCTGATTTTTTTACCTTCTTATGTATTTCATAAACTTAATTTTTTCCCAAATTGGAATGAATTAACTTGAAATAACACTCATAATTTGTTTAAGTACACTTTGTTTTGCACATTTAGTCATTTATATGTTTTCCTCTGATACCTAGATTTGAGAACCCTTAATTTCTCTCCCATCCCAGTTGACCTCTTTCACTTCTCTTCATGATCCAACTTAGGAAACCCTTAATTTCTCCTTGGATTCGATTGGAAACCATTTCACCTTCAAACCTTTGAGATTTGTAGTAACTCCTCTATCTTGCACTCTAGACACTATGTTTAGAACTTAATCCAGTCTTATTTGTCTGACATTTGACCCCATAGCCCAATGGTATAAGATAACCCTTTTCATCTAAGTAAGTGATCCCACCACTCAATTTCAAATCAAAACCCAAGTGCAACCATAACTAGCCTAAAATTAATTAACTAAAAAAAAGTTAAATAAAAAAGAGAGAGCCCTCTCTGAGATTAGGAAGGCTAGGTCCTGACCTCCAAAAGTGGTTAGTGGTTACCTCTATCATTTCTTTTTCTGACAAATTTGAAGAAATTTTGGAGTGATAACATCATTGGCAACCATACTAGGGACTTCAATCATCAGTCTCATAAAACTTTAAGGAAACCTTAAATTTAATATTAAGCCCCTTAAGGTCATTTTCACAAGTTGTTTTTGAAAAGTTTCATTAAAAACAGTTTTAAAAAGTTAGAATTATGGCTCCTAAGAAGACTCACTATACCAGGGAAAATCTAGATCCAAACCCTGCTACCATAGTTGATGAACTAGACAAAATTTTAAGAAAACCAAAAAACAAAGAAACTTAGGCAATTAGTAGCCAATTAGTCAAAGCAAATTCACTCCCTGAGGAGTTATCAACTTTAGAGGAAATCCCTTTTGATTTTTCAGTTGACCTCTCATTATTTAGAACTAAATCTGAGAATGCCATCCATGAAATAGTGTTTGACCCTGAGTTTAATCAACTCATTGAATAAAAAAGGGTTATCCATCCAGATTTAGACAAATTTGTCTTGGACGCTTTTAACAAGTTAGAATCTTTGATCTCTACATTGATAAGCAATATAGATAGTGCCTACCTTCAACAATTTGCTGAACTAGCTACCCTCACTTCTGCTGCCTCTGAAATTTCTGCACAGTCTTCATTCACTGTAAATACACCTTCTTTTACCATAACCCACCTATAGTATCCACCACAATCCATTCCCCTAAACCAGTTATTCATCCACCATCCTCACCATCATCTAGTTCATCTCCATATAGTTCAAGCCCCTCCTCAACTACTAGCACTTTACTCCCTAGTCAAGCCAGAATCCAAGCCATGGCAGACCAATATGCACCTCTGGTTTTACCTACATAACTCCATGCCATGCTCCAAGATTATCAGAGAAAAATATTCTTGTTTGATGCTACTTGTTAGTACACTACCCAATAGCATGTCAACAAGATGAGGTTGTTTGCCCAAACATTAACTGGGGATGTGAAGAAATGGTTCAAAGATTTACTTTCCCACCATATTGCAGACTTAGCTAATTTTCATAGATTATTCATTGATAGATGGGAGAGAAAGAAAAATCTGTTGCAAATACTTTCTGAATATGAAAACATTATAAGAGATCCTAATGATTCAGTCTAGGATTATTGTACTAGGTTCAATAATATCTACAATGCAATCCCAAATACTATTAAGCCTACACTTGACCTAGAATTAATTAAATTCCCTGATGGTTTTGACACTGTTATGTCATACTAGTTAAGGGAAGGAAACCATGAAACGTTGGAACAAATGCAAAGCAATGTGGTTAGTGTAGAGGCAAACCTATTAGCCAAGAAAGTGAGAATGAGAAATGAAAATAGAGCTGTAATTAAAGAGGAAACTTCCACTTTTGATGGAAATATGGATAGTTTAGCCAAGAGTGTAGAGAGAATAATGGATAGATTAGAAAACATTGAAAAGAAAACTCAATGGGAGAATCAACAACCACCCGCAATAAGAAACCCTAACTTTAGGATGAACCCTAACACTGGAAAGAATGTTATACCATATCAGCAAATTAGGCCCCCCTTCCAAGAGAACTATGCTGAGGGTCCACAAAGCCAAGAAGGAGAGGATGACACCCAAATAAACTTACTAGAAATCAAAGACAAAGGTGTTGTTTTTCTTACTCAAGAAGAACAAGAGTTGTACATGCTACAACATTTGCAGTTAGAATATGGTGAATCCTTTGACTTTAAACAGGGATATGAGTTAGTTATATATGAGGTACACAAACAATATAGCTTAAGAAGTAAAAATAACAATGAAGCTCCCATTAAGAGATTAATCCAGACCCAAACTAAGAAAATAACAGAAGCTCTTATCACTAAAATTTTACAAATCCTCCCGAGGGGAACACCGGAGACTTCTACCCCAAAAGTTGTAGATATAACCTCCACCGAAACTCAAAATGAAACAATCACTGAAAACATTCCAAACATTAGAAATCAAGGCAAAACAGCTGAAACACAGATTGAAATTCCTAGTATTCAAAAGCAAGATAAAAAAACACAGACTGCATTTGTTAAGGAAGATCTCATCCAAACAAATTAAACTCAGCTCCCCTTCAACATCAAAACTGAAATAGAAAAACTAAATATATCAGCTCCTTTGACCAATTAGTAAAGAATGAATCCTATAGATCACAGATAACTAAAACTTTAAATATAGGGGAGGGGGAAGATGTTGTTAATTTGAGTGATGATCAACCTGAATTATTGTTTGGCCTTGAGGTGAATGGTACTCATCAGCAAGGGGGGATCCCTCCTTTCTATGTTAGCCTAAACATTCATGACAAAATATTACATAATGCTATGTTAGACTTAGGGGCATCCCATAATTTGATGCCAAAAGCAATTATGGAGAGACTGAACTTAGACATCACCAGACCACATAAGGATTTGTTTTCCTTTGATTCTAGACAAATTAAATGCCTTGGTTTGATCGAGGATTCATGTGTAACTCTAGTCCAATGCCCAACGAAAAGTATAGTAATCGACATAGTAGTTGCAAACATCCCACCCAAATATGGAATGTTGTTATCTCGCTCATGGGGAGAAAAATTGCAAGGTTCCTTGCAGTTAGATATGTCTTATGCCACCATATTTGTTTTTGGCCAACAAAGGAAATCATATAGAGAGACCTTGATGAAATACATGGTGAGTAGTGCTGAAAAGCCATAAAAATTTCCCATATACTCCATGCATTCTGATAAGGACTCTTTCATCTTGTATAATTCTGAACATGACAATAGTCAAATCACAACTAAAGAACTGAAATATAAAACAACTGATAGTGAGAACATTTTTCATGAGTCCGAGTGGCATCTAGATTTTGATGGATCTGTGAATAGGTTAGGGGCTGGTGCAGGAGTGTGGATCCATAATATGGAGAATAATCATTCTGAGGGACATGCATTTAGATTAAACTTCAAGTGTACCAATAACATGGCTAAATATGAAGCTTTGATCTTAGGATTACAATTGGTTAGAAACTTGGAGCCAAGAGAGTTTCCATATTTGGTGACTCAGAACTAATTATTAAATAGATTAATGGTGAATACTTTGTAAATAATCTTACACTTAGTCAATACAGGGAGACTGTCCTAGATTTCATTAAAGACCTTCTGGAAACAAACTTTGTTTCCATTCCTAGAAAACAAAACATGCAAGCCCATAGTCTTGCCACTTTTTCTAGTACCTGCAAATTTCCCTTTCAACCCAACCATCAGTACACAACAGAAGTGAGACATAGGCATGCTATTCTAGACAACTTGAATGAAGTATTGGCAGATTTTCTCCCAGGATTCTCAGATTTACAACTTCATTAATGTTGAAGGTGAGATTCAGAATTGTAAAATAGATACAGACTGTATAGTAGAAAATAACATAGATAATAACATAGATAGTGACATAGATGTAAATATTTTAGAAGTAGGTAAACCTACTAATCTCACTCGATTAGAAGTAGATAACTTAGAAAATGTAGAGATAGAAGAGATAATGAATGATGATCCTGAAATTCTTAATCTTAAAAATATTTTTTTGCCTAAGGGATTAGTCCCCTTAGAATATTTGTTTGACTCAAATGATGTAGCTAGGAAACCGAAACTAGAGCCTTTAAGAGCAGATATAGAAGAATGTAACATAGGAACTGAGGAAAAACCAAAACTCATTAAAATATCAAAAACCTTACCTCAAGAGGAAAAGGTAAAATACATAAATCTGTTTAAAGAGTTCCAGGATGAATTTGCATGGAGTTATGAAGATTTGAAGTCTTATGACACCAGCATAATCCAACACAAAATACCTCTCAAAAAAGATCATAAACCTTTGAAATAGAAACTTAGGAGAATTAACCTAGTTCTTATGCCATCTATTGAGAAAGAAGTTAAAAGAACGTATGATGCCCAAATTATAGCCCCCATTAGATACTTAGATTGGATTTCAAACTTAGTCACTACAGGGAAAAAGACTAGAGAAATCAGACTTTGTGTTGATTTTAGCAATTTAAACAAGGTCTCCTTAAAAGAAAACTATCCTCTACCACAAATGGACCATATCCTTCAGAGGGTAGTAGGCTCATCCAGAATCTCTTTACTTGATGGATTTTCTGGATATAATGAAATCTTAGTTCAACGAGAAGACCAAGCCAAAACTGCATTTACTACTCCTTGGGGTACCTTCACGTATTTGAAGATGCCTTTTGGATTAATGAACACAGGAGAAACATTTCAAAGGGCTATGGATATAGCATTTTCTAAGGATATCCATGACTTCCTAGTGGTATACCAAGATGATATCACTATTTTTTCTAAATCTGATAATGAACACCTAGATCACTTGAGAAGAGTATTTATCAAATGCAGGAAGTTTGGGATTTTTTTAAATCCCAAAAAGACACTCTTTGGTTTAGAAGAGGGTAAATTATTGGGACATATAAAATATAAAGATGGAATTAGGATAGATCCTACTAGAATAGAGGCCATATTGACCATTGCCCATCTTAGAAGCATTAAAGAGTTACAGTTATTTTTAGGCAAGATAAATTTTCTTAGGAGATTCATTTCAAATTTAGCAAAATTGATTAGAGAACTACATAACATGTTAAGAAAGGACTCAACACTTAAGTGGATAGTGGAGGCCAAACAATCCTTTGAAGCCATCAAGGAAGCCTTAACCAAAACTCCAATCCTTATGAGTAATTATTTTCAGAAAGACTTTATAATTTTTTCTTTTGCTTCAAAACAGACCATTGCAGCAATCTTGCTACAAAGGAATGACCAAGGATATGAACAACCAATTTCATTTTTTAGTAAATCCTTAAGAGATGCCACACTCAAATACAATATTATGGAAAAACAAGCATTATCTTTAGTAAAGGCTATTAAAGATTTTAGAGTCTACATTCTTTATTCTCACATCATTGCTTATGTTCCAAACTTAGTAGTTAAGGACATTTTGAGACAAAATGGACTTGAAGAGAAAACATGCAAATGGATTGCCACTATATTGGAATACGAAATTGAAGGAAAGCCTACTAAACTTATCAAAGCCCAAGGTTTAGCCAAACTAATGGCTGAATCAAACTGTCAGGCCCTAGATATTAATTTCATTGGTGTCCTTGATGATTAGGAAGAGTTGATGACTCCACAGATCAGGTAACCTTTTACAGATTCACCTTGGTATGCAAATATCATATTTGTATTACTAAACTTGCAAGCTCCTCCTAGTTTGATAATAACTAAAGCTAGATTTTTGAAAATGAAGTCATTGAGATATTATATTATAAATAATTATTTGTTTTGGAAAGACATTAGTGGTATTCTTTTGAACTGTTTACTGAAAGATGAAGATGATAAAATTATGCAAGAATTTCATTCAGGGGATTGTGGAGGACACTTGTATTGGAAGACTACTACTGACAAAATTATGAGGGTTGGTTTCTACTGGCCCACCTTGTTTGCAGATGTTAAGAAACATGTGACCTCCTATCATAAGTGCCAAATATTTGAGGGAAAGAGAAAAAATTTACCCTTGCCTCTTAAACCAATCTCCACTAAAATGTCATTTCAACAATGGGGGTTAGACTTCATTTGAGAAATACACCCAGCCTCCTCAGCCCAACATAAGTGGATTTTGACAGCCACTAACTATTTTACCAAATGGATAGAAGCCATCCCTTCTAGACAAGCCATAGACACTGTCATTATCTCCTTCCTAGAGAATAATATCCTATCAAGATTTGGATGCCCCCAGAAGCTCATTATTGATAATGCCACTGCCTTTAAATCCAAGAGAATGATAGACTTCTGTAACAAATACCACATCACCCTTGACCACTCCACTGCCTATTACCCTCAAGGTAATGGACTTGCAGAATCGTCCAACAAAAGCTTGGTCAATATCATTAAGAAATTACTGGAAAACAATAAAAAGACATGGAACAAAAAGTTGGTCAATTCCTTATGGGCAGACAGACTAACTACCAAGAAATTCATTAGCACATATCCCTATCAGTTAGTAAATGGGATGGATGCTTTTTTCCCATCATCTTCAGGAGTGCCAGTGATGAAGATCATCCAGGAGTTGCAGGTAGAACCAAATGATATCTAGAGAAAGATAAATGAGACCATACACCTGCAACAGACCAAAGAAGAAGTATATATAAAATCACAGGTAATCCAGGACAAAATCAAAAAGGTATTTGATAAAAAGACCAAATCAGATGATTTTTACATAGGTGATAAAGTTCTTAAGTTGGATTCAAGAAGAGAAGACAAAGGCAAACATGGAAATTTTGACTTTTTATGGCAAGGGCCTTATGTCATTTATGGTTACAGGGGTAACAATGCCTTTCTCTTAAGAGAGATAGATGGATTAGATCTACCAGGAGGACCTGTCAATGGTAGAATGTTGAAGCATTATTTTTCCACTGATTGACCATAGTTCACTTTACTTTGCATCATTGTACATAACATTGCAGAGTGTAGATTGGATTGGATGGTAATATTTTGAAGTTGAAGCCTGAAGAGAAGGCCCTAAGCTTTGAAGGGTTCACCATCATAAGTATCAATAAAGTAGAATCAAAGAAGGATAGTTTACCATGTAATTTCAGTCCCAATTCAAAGGCTACTGATCTTTAGAGTTCTTGAAATTTCACCAGGAAATGTCATCCCTGTGTGGAGCCACTATTAGGGTCCTATATTCATAGGATTCATAATTTTGAATTGATTGTGGTTGATCTTGTAATATTGTACATACCTTTGCTTTTCTGCAAATGTTTTCCATATTAAAAATTAAAAAATTTAAAGAGGGTATGTCCTAAAATAAATATCAAAGGACAAATAAGAAAAGTGAAAAAATATGAACCCCAAACAAAAACAGATCATGAAAGTGTGCAAGTCTAAGTGCCACTACTTTTTACTTTACTGTACAAAATAATGGTTGTGTGTATCTTGTCACAAATGCCACAAGCCATGATAGTCAAACTGTTTAATCTTGACTAGTTCATGCTTTAAATTTCATGTTTATAGATAGAGAATAAAGATCTAGCCAAACTATTTAATCATGGAAGATTAGTAGTTAGGTAGAGAAATAAAGTGTGCTCATAAGCTTAATCTAAGCCATTGGAAGATATAAGGTTAGAATTAGATAGTTTACTTTTCAAAAGAAAAAAGAAAGAAGGGTCTACTAGCTTAAATGCACCCAATAAAGTGAAGAAAAATTGTTAGGGTAAGTGAAGGGTAAGTAGAAGAAAGGTTACAAAAGTACAAAGTTGATTGAAGAAAAAGCACATTTTTCATGCTTAATCCTATTTTTTAGTGTGTAGGAGTAGTTATCAAAGTGAAAGGATGTTCAAAAGTTGATTTAGCTAACTTCCCCTCATTTCATTTCACCCTCCATTACGTACTTACTAATTTCCACATTATCCCATCATTTCCTAAGAAAATACCCTTTCCCTTTAATTTTCACCCTTGCCCCTTGGTTTCACACATTTCCCTAGAAATTTACCCTCCAAACTCATTCCCCTACCCCAAATACCCTTTTTCCCTAGTGTGAAACCCATTCCCCTTTGAAGAAACCACTTTCTCCTTATTAATTTCCCTATTTTGCCTAAAAACTCACCAAAAAACCCTTATCCTAAGTTTAAATCCCCCCCACCATCTTTACTTTATTAACTTCACCATTTATATATTTCTCGACAAAACCCCCAAAATCATTTTAAACCATAAAACCCCATATTTCCTAAGTTTTGTCTCCCTCCCGCTTATTTAAATTAATTGCACAAATTCACTAATTCCCTATATAAAAACCTTTTAACCCACCCCCTTTGTGTGGTTAATAAAACCCCGCTGCAATTAATCCTTGTCCCACTCCATAACCCGTTCATTATATTTTAATCCCCATTTATTCATTAAATAATTACAAATCAATTGTAATTAATCCCCCTGGCCCCGCAAATCTCCACCCTTACTTCCTCTGTGCAACTCCACCACGCAACAGTCATCCGATATTCCACCCCCAGCTCTAACGACACGCATCCATATCTTGTTGATCCCCTTGCCTACCTTTACCCACCAGAGTGCATGTGAAATCAATGGTTTTGTTTGGGCCCCTTTTGGTTACGTGGCAGCTCCAGGTAAATTCACATGCTCTCAAGAAAATAATGCCCAATGGACAAAAGCGGCATGATGAGCCTTAATACCGCCTCCCCACTAAAAGCCGAAACCACCACTATTCATTATGAAATTCCATGCCAAATTCTAACTGTTGCCTGTTAAAAATCCAAAAACGTTGATTTTCACCCTTTTTGCTCATTCGCTCTGAGAAATCTTCCTAAGCCTTCCTGCACCACCTTGAGCCTCTGCAACCAAATTTGATTGTTAGATACCTCCCAAACATGCTCCCGATGCCTAATTCAGTTATCCAGTGCACAGCTGAAGCCATAATACCCTCTGCAGCTACCATTGAAACCAGTTGCAGCCAATACCACCATTTCCAGGTATTTGGATAAAAAAACAGAATGACCCTCTTAAATTTAAAAACGCACAGTGCATTTAAACATCAAATTAATTGAATTTAATTAATTTTCCCTAAATTGAGAGTATTTCCCCCATGAATACCCAAACCCCTCTTTTCCAACCTGCAAACTTCCCTTTCACTCAACCAAACTTGCTCAAGCTTCACTTCTGCAGTCTCTGCAAGCCCAATTCACACCTTTCCCCATAAGATGGCTACCCATACCTCTCTTGATGTTAGACTTGTGTCAACCCCTCACCTGGACATTGACCATTTGGCCCTAGCAGACAAGAATTTCCAAATAAAAGACACTGCAACTCCAACCCACCTGCTGAAGCTCCACTATTGGAGTAAGGACAAATTTTTGAACCATACAAATGACATCAACCTTTGGGAACCAAATTTACCCAAATACACATTCTCATAAGTTCACCCATTCCTAGATATTGTACATTTTTTTCATGTTTGTTATGTTCCCAGCCAAAGGGCTATTGTCACCCCAGATCAGCAGTTGTTATTCACCATTATGCCTGAGTAAATCAACCAAATGCTACAAATCCAATCTAGCCCTAATAAGACTCCTCTATCCATTGGAAAACTATTGGACTTGTACCTCACATTAGACCAGGTGAAAATCAAGCAAGTCTTCCAGAATTTTATCATTGAAGACTGCCATACTCCTACAAATACCCCACCCTATGCTGCGATCATTTTCTCATAAACTAGAAGACACATAATCACCATGCTCTCATGCATCCTAGGATACACATCAGATGAGCATGTGGATGAGGTCATCCTTTCCTTCTTGCCCATTTTCACTCCATGCAAGCCTCTTGCTGTCATGTATGATTATGCTTAGTTCATTGCAGACAGAATGCATGAACAATTCACCAGACTACCCACTGAAAGAGCTTTCAAATACTCTTCAGTGTTGTTTTATATGTTTTCGTATTACCAGATAGATAAGTTCCCTATGAGCATCCAAAAGTTGGACACCAGGGAAAAGGAGAGATCAGTGGTCTACTAGACACCCTTGGTCCAAAATTTCTCCACAACATTCACCTACAAATATTTCATAGACTCCTTTTTGTACCCAGTCATGAACTTGCTGACTTCTAATACTCAACCTAGAATCAGCCAAGACATCAAGAGAGTGTTGTAATTGGCAAAGAACAACAAGGTGGGAGATTGGTACCTCTACCAGAACCACACTGAGATCAAAATTTGTGGTTGCCAGTTAGCCCCTTATAAATTATCAAAATACCTCCCTATTAGGATATTTTCCCTTGAATATTTCAGACAAATCATCAATTTTGATGAGGTTCACTTCCTATCTACTAGGAAGAAAACCCATTTCAAGGTGAAAAACCAATTGGGCCCATTCATTTGCAATAATAGAGAGGCTGGACCAAAGGCCGATAGGTTACTACAACAGATGAAATACAGAAACAACTTCATATGGCATTATGACCCTCATGGGGTCATAAACAAGTTGAGACTTAAGGTCAAATTGAAACCTTACATCCACCACCCAAGACCAGACATTCAACAATTTACCAACCAATCTAAGTGGGTGGAGAACACATTGATTGGTATGGACAGTGTAGTTGTGGATGTTGAGAACACACTAATTGGTTTAGAAAAACAATTTGACTAGAGCTCTTTCTTGCAGGTTCTAGAATTAGGAGAAACAATGAATGTTCATCCTGTGCTTGAGATCCCAGCCAATGAGGAGAAGAATCCTAAGAGGAACAGGGAAGATGTATCTAGCTCTGCCATGGAGACTACTGATGAGTTGTTTGAGCTAAGAAAAAAGGCCAAGTTGATTTTTTTGTCTGAACAGGAGGAGAACATTGAATCAATGGAAATGACTGACACTCAGACAATGAGGCGGAGAAGTAAAGAATCAACTGCATCAAAGGAAACACAACAGCCATCAACCTCCAACACACAGATGATAGAGAGACAACAGAGTATGGATGTTTCTTCCTTTTTTAGGCCAATTGACAGGGAAAAGGATATCAAAGACAGATTCAAAGAAATAAAGATGAGAAACGAAAAGTTAAAAGTAGAGACATATGCCCAATACCTCAAGCTTACACCACCAAACCATACCAAATTGATGTCAACTTTTGACATCAAAGCAGGCAAGATGCAGGTGTCATTTTTGCACCCCACTATTCAGCAACCAAAGACCTCTGCTAACTGTAAAAAGACAAATTTTGAGGTGTTAGCCAAGGATGTTCATCCCATTGACCAGATAGAGTTCCACAAATAGGCTGGAGAAAATATTTATGCCACCCTCACAGAAAAGGCCATGGATGCCTTTAAGCTGAAATATTCATTGGATAATGTTACAGCCCAATTCAAGATCGAAAAGGCTTCCTCACAAGCCAAAGATACCAGAATAAAATCATTGGAGGACTTGGTCATTGAACTTGGCCATGATCCAAATGACATCAAGGCTACTTAATAGCTGATCAAGAAGAAGAATGACGAAATAGTAGCCCTAAAGAAACAGCTTAAGCTACCTCATTCACAACACCCACAGACAAAAGAGGTCCTGGAAAGTCAGAGCAATCATGAAGAGATGATGGACCTAGTGCTACAACTGAATGATCAGTTGAAGTAGATGGAGAAAGAACTTGATAGCTTGATGCAACTCAAACAAGCTAGTCTGGATGATGCTCCTGCAACTGTCATTCCAATAGTTACCATTGTTGCACCTTCTACTTTGGCAGCATCCTTAGCTCCCACTGGTCCAATGGCCACTGCACTATCGGTAACTACATTTGCAATAGGATCGACAACAATAGGTTCTACATGTGATTAAGCAAACAAGCAGGTCAAAGAAATGGAAGAAATGTCCATTTAGACCACTGAGATGAACAAACTTAAGGAGAAAGTCACCAGCCTAGAAACGGATTACAAATTGGCCCAAATCATGCACAGAGAAGAACAGTAGAAGGCCACAAGGATGACTGAAAGAGTCAAAAGCCTAGAGAAAGAGTTGACACTGAATGAACCTCTAGGTCAGGCTAAGGAGCAACTGTGGGCCAATATCATTGACTCTATCAATGATATTTGGCCATCCATTCAAGTTATTTTTCAATAAATTTATTTGATAAAGCAGACTATAGAAGCCATTCAGAGAGTCAAAGAAGAACTTGGAGATATGCCAGAGGAGGCAGCAAGAATCATTCATTTACTCAACTCCAAGAACAAGTATGAGCTGCAAGAACTAGAGATACCTGACAAGACATGTACAATTTTGGAAGTTAGAAGAGTCCTCAGTAAGAGGAATTTGATGTTGAACTTGAAGGATAAGTGTCAAACCATGCAACTGGCCATTAACATGTTCATGGTTAAGTTCGAACTTTTGAGACAAAAGGATTACCAAATCCCTTAGTTATAAATGATAAACTAATGACATAGGAGGATTACAATAAGAATATCAGGGAAATGGCTAAAGATTAGGTAAACACTTCATCCATGAAGGGCATACCAATAGGCAAATTATTATACCAAACTTTTGAAAACTTGTTTTACCTCCAGCATGAGGTAAAACACCTTTTTGTCAATAAGCCAACTTTTGCCAAGTATACAGAGGCAGATGAGATATACCAAAAAATGCTCAATATCCAATTACCAGATGCTGATACATGGGAAAAACTCAATGATTTACTGTAGGAAATACACAGTAAAAATATAAATGTACAATAAAAAGTAAAAGAGCACAGTAAAAGGATATTGACAGATCAGCAAGGTTAAAGAGTATCATATGAAAGTATATCAGACGAAAGGTCATAAGTAAATATGACATCTAGCGTGAATACCAAACAGCCAAGCAGCTTCAAAGGAAAAATATCAAATAATAAAAGACAATAGAACCTAAATAAAAGGGACAGTAAACAACAATTCAATAGTTGTCTCTATCTTCTTGCATGAAGATATTTCCTTTTCCTAGATTAGTTGTCAATGCAGTGTGAGATATTTTGTAAATTATTTTTGTATAAATTCATCATATTTCAAAGTATTGAGGGTGGATACCTATACATTTGTAGAGTTATTTTGATCTTAAACCTAAAGGTGATTGTACCACTTTTCAAGTCAACAGATTGGAGCAAGTAATAAAAATATTGCACTAGAGGATTCATGAGATGAGCTATTGCAGTGAAGTATCTTATTTCTTTGATTTTTTAACCTTCTTATGTGTTTCATAAACTTAATTGTTTTCCAAATTTGAATGAATTAACTGGAAATATCACTTAGAATTTAAGTACACTTTATTTTGCACAATTAGTCATTTATATGTTTTCCTCTAATATCTAGATTTGAGAACCCTTAATTTCTCTCCCATCCCAGTTGACCTCTTTCACTTCTCTTCATGATCCGCCCTAGGGAACCCTTAATTCCTCCTTGGATCCAATTGGAAACCATTTCACCTTCAAGCCTTTGAGATCTGTAGTAACTCCTCTATCTTGCCCTCTAGACACTGTTTTTAGAACTTAATCTAGTCTTGTTTGTTTAACATTTGACCCCATAGCCCAATGGGAGGAGATAAAGAAGAATGCAGGGTTTATTCACAAGAGGAAGAGGCTACAACAAAAGCATGGGATGTCAGGGAAGCCACCAAAGCAATGAAGGACATGGACACAGAATGAGTTGCTCAAAGGATGAGCAGCACTTTCAGTAGGGTGTGATGATGAGGCTCATCATTGGGTAAAATATATGGACCTTAATACACCTCCAATCTTACTAAAATCAACTCTTCTCATAATTATTTACATGCTTTAATTATATTTTTCTTAATGAGATGAGTAAAAGTAAGATGTCATGTCTAGTGGTCTAATGTGCATTAATTACAAGTTTTTGGAGCAAATTGTGGCTAATTAGGGTGCAGGAACTCAAATGAGACAAGAAAGAGAGATTATTGGAGATGGGATCTCCCTCATTAACTCATCATTCACTCAAAGTCCCCTTAATCAAATCACACTAGCTCGGAGTTGCAGGTAGCTGAGTCATGAGGATCATTAGTAGCCAAGCCAGTGATAGTTAAGAACTAGCTAATCTCAAGATTGGGAGCCAAGCCTCCCTAGATTTAAGGAAGTTGTTGGCAATTTCAGTTGTATAAATAAAGAGGCCTAGAGACTCATTAGGATTCGAATTTTTTATGAAAGATAGCTAAGCAGTTTTCAAGTGGAAGGATTGTGACCAAACACTGTTATGTATTTTTTGATATGTTAATGAAAATGAGCAGCATTCCCTTGATCCATATTTGAGCTGACTTAGAGGACTGAAGCTCTTGGGTTAGGGCCCAACCCTAGTGTGGTGAACTAAAATTATAAGTGCAGACATGAACAAATTCCTCTAGCCTGATAATGGGTCTAGCCACAATAGATACATTCTATGGAAGATTTCCTTAGGTTAGAATCAATCAAGAGGTCCTACCTCTTGGTTGCTTATCTTGCTTGATGATGTCCTCGCTTGCTTGCTCCAGAAATCTCTCGCTTCCTTCTTCAAGTTCCTGAAACAAGTAAACAACAATAGCACACAAACATAATAATAGAAAAATTGCAATTCAATCTACTTAATGAGTCAAGAAGCATCAAGACACGAATATGTAATATTACAAAACATGTAGGAAATCAATCGATAGTTGCATATATTATTACCAAAGAGAGATTACAACCATTCATATTGACGTCGCAGTCTTCCTCTGACAAGACCAGGCTCCCAAACACTTCTTCTAGCATTCCATGATGGCTTCAAATAACAATAGTTTAAAGGATTTTCCCTTTAGAATTCACTCCAAACCCAAACACACTTATCCCTCACACAACTAGATGGATACAACTAGTAATAGCTTGCTTGTCTAATCAAAATACTATACTCACACTTAGCCAACACTCTAACTAGCTTGTTCTTGGGAAGAAGGGGGGTTTGTATAGGAAATATGGATGGGAGATGGATCCTCTTCTCATGGGAGAAGGACTTGTCCCTTGAGGTAGTTCCATCATTACAGGAGAAAGGAGCCCAAATTGTCATCCTCAACCCCATCCGACCAAACCATTTACCAGACTTCCTCTATGGAGCTTCTAGAGATGGAAGCTTCAGCTCTAATTTAAAAACATTCCATAACAGAACCGGAATGACTGGAACACGGCTTAGTCACACCGTTCGGTGTGAGGAATAGTGCTAATATCTACACATCGGTGTGGGGGAGACAAAGGTCATTAACGCTAGTCTTGTAGATTGGGCAAAACAGAAGTTTCAGGGAAAATGTTGCAAAAGGGAAATGGTCTGCTCATGAAGAGGGACATAATGGGATTTTCTTCATGAAAGCAAATAATGTGGGGTTCACTGTAGAGGTCCTCCAGGATCAAGGAATGGGGAGTATAGGGAAAATGACAAAATGTTGTATAAAAAATGCCCCGTAAAGAGTGAAGACCGTGCTAGAGTGAGGGATGGAATGCTTTATAAATCAGTGCGGGGAACCGGTCTGTCGTCAGAAAATCTACAGGAAAGTATAGATACATATACATAAACTGAGATATATGTCAAATGATACATGAATCGTGGCATGGATGTAGCCATCCAAAGAACGATCATGTAAATGGATCCAGGTATGGGTGCAGCCATCCAATAATGAGAAGGATCACATATGGTAACTCATGGTCTGGTCGCAGCCAGCCATCTGAAAGAGACATGCATATCATCATAACCATATCACATCACTTCGAAACCTAGACTCTTTGTGATCTGAGTCCAGGGTCTTGCACTCCAACACGACCCGTTCAAAGTACAGATTCTAGCATGCAAATAGATGTGTTAACGTCGAACATGGTAGAAAGTCACTTGATTAACTGTCAATGATGTAAACTGTTAACAAGCGTGAGAGAAACCACCAATAATGAAAATGGCCCTCAGAGTATTATCAACACAATTCATGGAATGTGAATATAGGAACCGAAGTCGAACACTCATGAAATCACTCGATCGAAAGCCAATGATGTGAACTTGTCGTCAAGTGAAAAGAACTTGCCATTACGGCATGCAATATCTAAGGTACTAGAAGGGAATCTCTCAGTCAAGTTCTCGGATTATGAGTCGAAGTCGACGGAAAGCAACCGTGTCGAAGGAGGGCCATAATGAATCCCATATCATTGACGCGATATGAGATAACAAAAAATGATTTTGGATGATACAGAGAATCAAAGGTAAGTAACTACAGAAGGGAAACTCTTGAGCATATCAGTGACACAACTGGAATTTTGGCAGCTTTTGGATCCATCATATCGGTGGTCATAATGATGTGTTAGAGATCAAATGGAAAGAAAAATTGAACGGGCCAAACCCAGGAAGGTCAACGATGCAAAGGAGGATGTCCCAACCTGACATGAATCAAAGAGTGTCATGTTCAAGAGTGAGCTTCCGACACGACTGATAGCTTTCCAAATTTTCCCCCACCATTTTTAGCAAGTATCCCAATTTTTTTTAAACGCAATCTTGAAGGGGATAACATATGCTTGCATTGTAATTTCATCCTTCACACGAATATGACCTAGTAAGTTTAACAAACCCTAGGAAGGAGAAGCTCATGTTCATCATGGTGACAAATCCGATGTCGTTTAATAGTTTAATTAGTATGAAAAAGGTGTAACTTGGTATCTTTTTCATGTTTAGAGAGTTTGAAAAAGACATGTAAAATAAAACTCCACATGGTCCCTTTTCGTACAGTTGTGTCTTTCGAGCCTGAAAAGGTAGAAAACAATACTTGAGAGAACCGCTTGACCATTTCAGTCAAGGAGTACCTTTTTCATAAATAGTGCCCCCCAGCCCAAAAAAAGGGTAAAATTATATTGGGTGCATGACGTTTCACATCTGTTAACGAGTTCGAAACGATAAGGGCTTGACCATCTTTTCACTTTTAAAGGGTCGGAAAAGAGCTAAAAGCGGACCCCCATTTTATTCTCTTTTATGAGTCAAAAAGGGAAAAAACACTCGGCAATCTTTTCATTTTTTACAAGTTAGAAAAGAGGTCAAACATGACTCGTCTTGGAGGAACGAGTGGTATAAAGGGTAGCAACTGACAGTGACAATGGTGGAACTGCAAAAACATGTAATGGTTAAGAGGCTGGCTAATAAAACCACTCATCACTGTGGTCCCTCAGGAAAGGAAAAAACAACAAAGTGAAAGCATATGATCGGCCAAAGAGATGGTGGCAATGCAATGAAACAACCAAGGCTCATCTAACAGAAATTAACTAATAAGAACAAAAATCATGATATGTAAATTGTGTTGGAAATAATACTGAGAGGAGGGGTGAATCAGTATTATCAAATCAATTATTTTTCATTTCATAATCAGATTTGCATACGCTACTTCAGTTAGTGAAAATGGCGTATATACGCAACTACAGTTAAGGAAACTCGCGTATAACTTACAGAATTGTAATTTAATTTATTCTTCAGATGTTGATCATTAATCTGTGTGTCAGAACCATATAAACAATAACTAGGAACACTAAAATAGATCAGACAGTCACACACAAGAACACAAGATATAAGATTGAAACCCAATGTGGGTGAAAACCACCTACTGCAATTCATCTCTATCTTCTTTCAATTAGAAACTTCTTTCTACAATGGATCTGTACTGGTGCAGTCTTATACCAGTACGTAGGCTTCTACCTACAGAAGGCTACAACCTTCTCTCATTTTCAAGCTTCTCCTGGAAGGGAGCTACAACCCCCTTAGCTCTTGTACTAGCTAATGTACTAGTATGTACGTGCTGACCTACAGAAGGCTACAACCTCCTCTTTTCTTCCAGGGACCACATTTCATAAATTTTCAAACTGGCTCCATCTATGACAATAATCAAACATCAAATACATCTGCATCAACCAATCTCCTTTGGTTCAATCAAAACTGAATCAAACAATTACTTCTCTGAATGTTGTAACTAGAATACATTGACAGTAACCAGAAACCAATGCTGAACCCAAAACACTGCAGCACTAATCAAAAGTAGCTAAAACATATTTCATGAGACGTACGCTACTTCAATATGTATAACCTGTGTACATACGCTTCTATATTAAGACCAACTAGCATATACGCTGCTTTGACTTACTGAACCAGCGTGTATACGCGCCTCTGCTATGCCAAACCTGCATACAAATCTATAAAAGATTATTCACCCTTTTCACTTATTCAGACATGAGTTATACCCAGATTATCAGATTTATAGATCAAGTCATACGCCAAATATAATAGATCAGAATCACACAAAGATACTAATATTCAAGCCTTAAGATCTTGACCCAACAATAGAACTTATCCTTCTTCTAGCGCTCAGGTTCCTCCTTGGTTCAGATCCAGCTATCCAATTCTAGATTTTTCTCTTCATAAGATATTCAATGCTTGAGTGAATGCATTTTCCTAATGTCTCCTTCCCCTTTTATATTCTTAGGCCTTACTCAATACCATGGTCCAAAACCATAGAGAATTAATACCATGGACCCAATACCTGGGTTCAACACTTCGGACGAGATACCATGGTCCAAACCATAGGTCCAAATACTAAGGACTAAATACCATGGACCAAAAAATAAGTTTTCCCACATGTACACGCTTTTACTTGCATGAAAGTGCGTGCATACATATACGCACCTTTTGATCGGTGATCCCGCGTGTATACACGACTTGGTTAAGAGGGACCTGCGTATAACTCTTTTTCCTTCATTCTGAGAGCCTAAACTGTGATCTGTCATCTGAGTGAGTTGCCATCAAGGACAACACATGTGTCATAGCACCAAACCTATGTCATAATGCCAACAATCTCCCCCTTTTGACTTGATGGCAACCCCAAGTCACTCATAGTCATTCTCCCCCTTTGTCATCAAAGGCAAAGGGTTATTCTCCTCCTGGGTACAAGCTAAAATCTCTGCTCTACTGTGTTGTCCATGCTCCCCCTGGCTGTAGGTAAGGTCTGCAAGAAGATGTTTTACAAGAAGAAACATGACTTTATGCATCATAAATGAACTTCCTATCACCAAGGACTCATACATATATCCATCTCCCAACCAAGTGGGGATATACCAATATTGACTCATCCACCCAACCAAGTGGGGATACACCAAAAGTTTACACATGATAAAACAAGAACATTACATCATCCATCCCAGGCATAGTGGGGAAACCAACATAGGCCATTACATGACCTTGATAATAAAATAAATAGAGACTAAATATCTAAGACAAGACTATGATAGTCATCAGCAACTGAGCAGCATCTATTAATCAACATTCAGACTGACAACCATGATCTCTTTCTGCACCTGTTCCACAAGAGCAAAAACAATTGTGAAATTGACCCAAGATATTCTAAAATAATGCCAACAATGTATGATTAGAAGTATATGCTCCCCCTCAACCTGTGTCAGATGCTCTCTGTCAGACCCATATCAGACTCTTTTCATCCTAAGTCTGGCCCCACTCTTTGTCTTCAAACCATAATATACACGACTGTGTCCACAGATACCTGCGTATGTACATGGATACACTTCATGAAACTCGCGTACAACCACTGTTCTCTGAAACAGATAATTTCAATAGAAAGATGATGCATCGACTACTCCTAGCTTATGTCTGAGATATTCAAATGTCTCCTTGGGTAGTGGTTTGGTGAATATATCAGCAACCTGTTCCTTGGAGGGAACATACTCCAATTTGACCTTTTGTTCAAGCACTTGTTCCCGGAGAAAATGATATTTGATAGGTATGTGCTCGGTCTTCGAATGCATGATTGGATTCTTTGAAATACTGATTGCACTTGTATTATCACAAAAAATGGAGATAGGTGGGGTACAAGTGATTTGAATGTCTTGCAATGTTTTGATCATACAAAGGAGTTGTGTGTAGCAAGATGCAACAACCACGTATTCTGCTTCAGCTGTAGATAATGCAATTGAACTTTGTTTCTTTATGAACCAAGATACTAATCTGGAACCCATAAAGAATGCACCACCACTAGTGCTTTTTCTTTCATCCACACTTCCTGCCCAATCTGCATCTCTATATGCATGAAGCGTGAGATCTGTATCTCTAGGATACCATTAGCCATAATTTTGAGTTCCTTGAAGATACTTGAAAATTCTTTTGACTGCCTGAAGATGAGTTTCCTTTGGATTTTCCTGAAATCTTCTAACTATTCCAACTGCATTCATGATGTCTGGTTGGGTACCTGTTAGATAGAGTAGACTTCCAATCATTGATCTATAGGTTGGTTGATGCACTACTGCTAATTCATCATTTGTGTTGAGGCTGCATCCTGTTACCATAGGGGTACATACTGGTTTTGCATCCTCCATCCCATATTTCTTCAAGATCTGCTTGAGGTACCTGGTTTTTCATAGAAAGATACTGCCTTTGTTTTGTTGGACTTGTAAACCAAGAAAATATGTGAGCTCACCAAGTAAGGACATTTCAAATTCTTTCTGCATCACCAAAGCGAAGTTTTGACTCATGGATTCTTCATTGCTACCAAAGATGATATCATCAACATACACAAAAAGTATTAGAAATTTATCATTATCAATTTATATATAGATTTATATCTATTGATCCTTTTGAAAAACCTTGTTGATGGAGGTACTTATCCAAACGATAATACCAAGCCCTTAGAGCTTGTTTAAGGCCATAGAGAGCCTTTTTGAGTTTGCATACAACTTTTGGATCATTCCTAAGGATGAATCCATCTGGTTGCTCAATGTACACATCTTCTTCTAAGTCTCCATTTAGAAAGGCAGATTTCACATCCATTTGATATACTTTGAACTCCTGAAAGCTAGAAAGAGCAAGGAACATTCTTATGGCATCAAGTCTAGCAACTGGTGCAAAAGTTTCTTCAAAGTCTATACCTTCTTGTTGAGCATACCCTTTGCAAACAAGTCTGGCCTTGTTTCTAATAACATCTCCATTCTCATTCAACTTGTTTTTGAATATCCATTTTTTCCCTATGACATTCTTATCATTTGGTCTAGGAACTAACTCCCAAGTGTTATTCTTTTCAATCTACTCAAGTTCTTCGTTCATGGCCTTGACCTAGCATTCATCTTTGCATGCTTCACTTACATTTCGTGGTTCAGTGGAGGAGAACAATGCTAAATAGCTTGAAGCTTCTGAAATAGTTCTTCTTGTTTGCACACATGCCTCTTTCTGCCCCAAAATTTGAGTTTTTGGATGATTCTTCTGGACATACCTGGATCGAGTCTTTTCTTCTACCCTTATCTGTTCTTCTGGTTCCTCATAAGTTTCTTCTTCATCATTAGTCTGATTTGATGTTGAATGATAGTCCTCATCATCTTCAAAATATTCGGATTTTACCTGCCTTGGAATGTTTCCTTCTTCATCAACCACTACATCAATACTTTCAACAAGTTTTCTAAGTCTTTTATTGTAACACTTATATCCTTTGCTTTGGGGAGAGTAACCAAGGAGAATGCCTTCATCTGCTCTAGGTTCAAACTTGCTAAGGTTTTCATCAGTTCTTTTGATGTAACATTTTCTTCCAAAAATTTTGAAGTATTTTACTATAGGAGTCTTACCATACTAGAGTTCATGAGGAGTTTGAGTTCTATTCACCTGGATGTTTGTCTTGTTGAGAATAGTAATGGCAGCAAATGCAGCTTCACCGCAGAAGGTTGTAGGAGTTCCAGACTCATCAAGCATAGCACAAGCCATTTGTTGAACCATTATGTTCATCCTTTCTACTACTCGATTTTGCTGAGGATTCCTTGGAGTAGAGAATTCCCTTCTTATTCCATGTTCTTCACAAAAATCGAAAAATTCATCCGAGGTAGATTCCCCTCCTCGATCAGACCTAAGGCATTTGATTTTTCGATCTGATTCATTTTCAACCAAGGCTTTGAATGCTTTGAAATTTTCGAAAGCTTCGTCTTTATGCTTCAGAAGTCCTATCCAACACATCCTATAAAAGTTGCCAATGAACAATATGAAGTATTCTTCTCCTCGAGGTGACCTTTTCCTGGATGGACCACATACATCTGTATGGACAAGTTCAAGTGGCTTACTTGCTGATCAATCCTTCTCAGGGAAATTAGTTCTGGTTTGCTTACCAAACTGACATGATTGCATATTGTATTGTCTGGAATTCTAATGTCAAGGAGATCACGAACTGCATGATATTTGCATGCTTTCCTTATCTGAGAGAAGCTTAGATGCCCCAATCTTCTATGCCATAGCCAATGTTCATCATTCTTGCTTAGATAGCATTGTTGTTGTCCTCCCTTGAGTATGTATAAATTATTTGGAGTTCTTATGCCTTTGATCACTGTTTCTCTTGTATCAAGTTCACGAACAATACATCCATTTGATCAAAATATTACCTCATTTCCTTGGTCACACATTTGACTGACACTCAATAGATTATGTTTTAATCCATCAACATACATAACATTTCCAAATTTGAATTTTTCTTTCAAAATAACAGAACCTTTACCTTTTATGAATGCAGGGGTGTCATTTCTAAAAGAGAGCTTCCTTTCCTTTTCTAAGGCACTATATGACTGGAGTTTTTCTTTATCACTTGTCATATGTTTCGAGCATCCACTGTCGATGTACCACTGATTTTCCTGTCCTTCCACATATAAGGCTATACCACATCTTTCTGGTTGCAGTTCTTTCTTTCTCCATGTTTTTGGACTCAATAAAGCTTGCTCCTTCTGAGTAGTTTACCGAAACCTACTCCTGCATTCAGAATTTTCATGACCGAAGGTGTTACAAATAGAACATTCTATTTCATTTTCAAGAGCAGAACAATTATTGTAGGTTATTTTCATGATTCCAGTAACACTCCTTTGATTTAGTGCTTCTCTGGTCATGATGGTCTTGTAGGCAACACATTGAGCTGCTTTGTGTCCAAAATTATGACAAAAGAAACATTGGCCATTGAAGAAATTCCTGCGATTATCAAACCTTCTATCCAGGTGATTGTAGTTTCCATAGACATTCATTCTTGAGGCAAATTGAGAATGATTTACCTGTGGTTGGTTGTAGCTTATGTTCATCCTTGAAGTAGCTTGTCCTTGATGTACTTGGTGATCTATGTTCATCGTTGAGGTAGATTGACCCTAATTTACCTGGTGATCTACTTTATGCCTTTGCTATCGATTGTCAACCTGTTCACTTCTCCTTACTACATCAAGATAACTTTTGTAGGTGGATGGCTTCTGTGCTTGAGATGCTTCTTCAATATATCCAAGACCTGTCTTGATTAGCAAAGAACGCTGCACTTTGATAATCTCATCTAAAGTTTCAGATCCTTTAGCAAATCTAAGATTAAGAGCTTTTGTTTTCTCAATATCTTTTCTAAGTCCCACAATTTCACATTCTAACTTTTCATTTTGTTTTTCCCTTTCAGCAAGTTGGAATGTCAGATATCTATGATCATACACTTTTCTTTTAAATAGATTTTAAGTTTAGAAATTTCTTCATAGAGATCATTTTCATCTACAGCATCCAAGAAATCATCATCTTCAAAAGCCATCAAAAGTCTATAATCATTACATTGTTCATCTTCATCACTAATTGAAAATCCATCACTGTCTTCATGTGTATAATAGCTCTTCTTACTTACATTCTATTTTCTGTTCCATTTAATTGTTTCCTTACCTTTATCAAGGTTATCTTTATGAGGAAGCTTGGCTGCATAGTGACCGACTCTTCCACAAGTAAAGCATTTGAAAGGTAGCTTACCTCTGAATCTTCCAGAACCTCATTGAAGGTTCTTGACAAAGTTTGATTCTTCCTCTCCTTCTGACATATGTCCTGACTCATTGTAATCTCCTTTTCCTGGAGCTTTGAATGCGGCTTCTCTCCTGTCTAATGGTCCCCCTTTTCTCATTTCAAAAGCAGTTAGGATTCCGTGCAGCTGTGACATGGTAATACTCTGTAGATCCTGTTTTTCTTCTATGGTAGAGACTTTTGATTCAAACTTAGAAGACAAAGATCTTAGAACCTTTTCAACCAAAGTAACTTCTTTTATCTCTTCACCCAAGTTTTTCATACGATTAACAATCTCATCTGTATGTAATAAATAATTAGCCACACTTTCATCATTGTACATTCTAAGATTTTCATATTGAATTCTAAGAGTTTGTAGTTTTGCACATTTTACCTGATCATCTCCTTCATAGCTCGGAACGATCTTGTCCCATATTTCTTTTTCAGTTTTGAGCTGCATAACCTTGACAAATTATGATTGAGATAAACTCCCTAATAGAGTATTGACATCCTTTGCATTTGTTTCATACTGCTTCTTACCAGTTGTATCTGTAGGAGTTGCTGAAGGAAATATGTATCCTGCTTCCACGATATCCCAAACTTCTATAGCAAGAGATTTAAGATAGGCAATGATTCTTACCTTCCAATAGACGAAGTTGCTCCCATCAAAGATTGGTGGCCTGATCGATGCCTCTTTTTCGTAGTTGCTCATGATGATAGATCTTCCTTCAAGCGATCAAGCTTCTTCTGAAGGACCTGCTCTGATACCAATTGATGGAAATAATACTAAGAGGGGGGTGAATCAGTATTATCAAATCAATTATTTTTCATTTCATAATCAGATTTGCATATGTTATTTCAGTTAGTGAAAACAGTGTATATACGCAACTACAGTTAAGGAAACTCGCATATAACTTATAGACTTGTCATTTAATTTATTCTTTAGATGTTGATCATTAATCTGTGTGTTAGAACCATATAAACAGTAACCAAGAATAGTAAAAGAGATCAGACAGTCACACACAAGAACACAATATATAAGGTGGAAACCCAATGTGGGTGAAAACCACCTGCTGCATTTCATCTCTATCTTCTTTCAATTAGAAACTTCTTTTTACAATGGATCTGTACTAGTGTAGTCTTATACCAGTACGCAAGCTTCTACCTATAGAAGGCTACAACCTTCTCTCATTTTCCAGCTTCTCTTGGAAGGGAGCTACAACCCCCTTAGCTCTTGTACTAGCTGATGTACTAGTACGTAGGTGCTGACCTACAGAAGGCTATAACCTCCTCTTTTCTTCCAGGGACCACGTTTCATAAATTTTCAGACTGGATCCATCAATGAAAATAATCAAACATCAAATACATCTGCATCAACCAATCTCCTTTGGTTCAATCAAAACTGAATCAAACAATTACTTTTCTGAATGTTGTAACCATAATACATTAACAGTAACCAGAAACCAATCATGAACCTAGAACACTACAACACTAATCAGAAGTAGCTAAAACACATTTCATGAGACATACGCTACTTCAATATGTATAACTTGCATACATATGCTTCTATATTAAGACCAACCAGCATATACGCTACTTTGACTTACTGAACCAGCGTGTATACGCGCCACTGTAGTGCTGAACCTCCTCACATATCTATAAAAGATAATTTACCCTTTTCACTTATTTAGACATGAGTTATGCCCAAATTATCATATTTATAGATCAAGTCATGCGCCAAATATAATAGATCAAAATCACACAAAGATAGTACTATTCAAGCCTTAAGATCTTGACCCAACAATAGAACTTATCCTTCTTCTAGCGCTCAGGTTCCTCCTTGGTTCAGATCCAGCTATCCAATTCTAGATCTTGCTCTTCATAAGAGATTCAATGCTTGAGTGAATGCATTTGCCTAATGATCTCCTTCCCCTTTTATAGTCTTAGGCCTTACTCAATACCATGGTCCAAAACCATAGAGAATCAATACCATGGACCCAATACTTGGGTTCAACACTTCGGACGAGATACCATGGTCCAAACCATAGGTCCAAATACCAAGGACTAAATACCATGGACCAAAAAATAAGTTTTCCCACATGTACACACTTTTCTTTGCATGAAAGTGCGTGCATACGTATACGCGCCTTTTGATCGGCGATCCCATGTGTATACTCGACTTGGTTAAGAGGAACTTGCGTATAACTCTTTTTCCTTCATTCTAAGAGCCTGAACTATGATCTATCATCTGAGTGAGTTGCCATCAAGGAAAACACTTGTGTCATATTGCCAAACCTGTGTCATAATGCCAACAAATTGGGTGTGGGTTCATTTTTATACAAGCTTGAACCATGGAGAACTCTGCTTGGATTTGGTTTCATGTTTACAAAAGCTTGAAATGAAAAACTATGCTTGCTATAAGTTTGCATGCCCCCAGCATAATGACTAAATTTAGGTACATGCCCCCCAAGCTTCATTTCAGTCAACTAGGTAGATGGAATGAAGGTTCACTTTCGAGATCTTGAAAAGACTCAACTGGGATTTTACGAGATCTTAATCAAAGACTCAATTGGGAAAAGGGAGTTGCTTCATTTTTTAACGAGGTTGACACGGTAAAAGAACTATCCTCAAGACCCTTGTTTCGTTTTTTAATGAGCTTGACACAAGATAAAAAAACTATGCTCATGATGCCTTGTTTCATTTTTTAGCGAGGTTGACACATGACCAGGAACTATCCTCATTATGCCTTGTTTCATTTTTTAATGAGGTTGACGCAAGACTAGGAACTATCCTCACACGCTGTTTCATTTTTTAACGAGGTTGACACAGAAAAATAACTATCCTCATGCATCTGTTCATGAACCATAAGACAACATGGCTCCCAAAAGGTCTTCACTAGATGGAAGAACCACGCTCTGGGAGGAATACATGTCATTTGATATTGAAGATAGATCGAGTTCCAATGCCCCTAGTACATAATGTACAATACCATCTATGTGATTATCAGCAGATGTGGAGACGGAATGGGTAGCCTCATAATTCACGTATGGCAGCGAAGGTACTGCTTGCAAACAAGAGCTGATAGGGGATGATGGTTGTAAAGGAGGTGCCTGGTGACCAATGAACGATAACTGATCAATGGTCATTATTCTCCCTTCATGTGGAAAACAAACCACACAGAAAAGTGAAGAAACACGAGCTCCTATGACATAAACATAGTCGCATCCAAGGAGAAGATTGAAATCTAAGGGACCTTGGACTACCATCATGTCTATATAGACAGTCTTTCCTCCCAAAGTAATAGGTAACTTCGAAAGGATCCCTAGAGGTTGATTGGCACCTCTGTTGAAAGCCAACAAATTCTAGGTGATAGGCACAAGCTATGGGGAACCCAAAGCTTGCCAAGTAGTAGAAGACATGATGCTAACAGATGTGCCTTCATCTAATATAGTGCCAGATACTACCATATTATAAGCTTGGGCTGTGATCTGGAAAGGCACATAAGATGGGATTCGGAAAGTAATCAATGGATCCCAATCGAAAGAGATGACATAAATACTTGGTGGGGGTATCATATGATTGCCCCCATGATGTATAGGAATAGGAGAAGGACTCTCTTGAACAACCGGGACGAGAGGGTCACTCTTCGATTCTTGAGAATCAGAGGAGACGAGAAGAACATGAGTAGTATAATCACCACTCTCTTCTAGAACAGAGTGAGAAACTGGTGGTGAAACCAAGTTGACACTCCTTTTAACCAATGCTTTGTCGGGAATAGACACAAGAGAGTCTCGCTCAGGAAGAATAGGATGGGCACGAGATGAATCTAAGTCAATCTCTTTACCAACTGGGAGAGGGTCAGAAGAAAGCTTGTGATAACCAACAGGAAGTTGGGGTTGAGGATTTGTAAGGTTTTCCAAAACTTTGGAAGCTTTATCCATAAGAGGACAAAGGTGAAGAAGATGCTCTCCTTCACATAACCTATAAGGGAATCTAATATTTCCCCCCTTCTTACCATCATTAGCTAAAGGCGTAACACCGACATGATCTCCAAAGGTCGATGGGGATGATTGGTTCAGGTTTTGAGACCATACCTCTAAGACTCTGGGATTCCAGGATAGTCTCGAAGGAGATGGTCACCCTTACACAGCCTCCAAGGGAATTTTACATTCTACAAAGGATCAAACGGTTTGTCGACGGGGGGTGCATTTGTAGTAATAGTTGCACGATTGGCCTCTCGCTTATTTGACTTCTTCTTCTTCGTCTTCTTCTTCTTCTTCTTAGCCTCCTAGTTACCAGATTTCAAACTTTCACCAAGTTAAGTAGAAGTGGAGGGTGAAGAAATGGGAGAAGAAGGTGAGGAGTAAACCTTAGAATCATCGTGACATGATCCGAATGAAGGAGATGATTTCACAGGAGTGGGGGCACTCGAGACCACCAAGGTTGAAAATAACCAAACAAGTAAACCAATGGTTAACCCAGGGAGGGACAACATTGCCATATAAGGAGCACCAACATTTCCAAAAGAAGGAAAAGGATCAAGATTCCCATTCGAGGGGAACCCTTGACTGGCAGACTCTGGGAATGTTGTCATTGGAGTCGAATTTTAAATAAACACTAAGGAAGATAACTTTAACCAGGAATATTTCGTGGGAAGTTAATTTTAAGACACTGAAACAAAACTTATCCTTTTCATATTTTAAGAGTCAAGAAAAGGAAAAAGGTGACTCTAGTCTCTTTTGGAATTAACGAGCTCGAAAGGACAAGTTCTCGAATGATATTTTAATTTTAATGAGTCACAAATACCAAATCACTACTTTGGATGATCTAGGTAAAAAGGATTACCAGGCAACCGTGAACTACAAAATACCTCCTGGCAAACCGAGAAGTACGGGCAGACAATCTCTTCGAATGCTGTGTTCGGTATATCACATTTTCAAGGCAGCCGACTCAGCTTCTTATGGATAAAGGATTGTAGCCTAAAGGGGTCTCCTGTTATATGCTCGACAGTACGGGGAGCACAATTCTGTACTAGCGTTGTCTAGTGCCATAGCAAATGACAACTGCTAGGTTTAAAGACGCTGGAACACGTCTGTAGCCTAGACCACTAAATGTGAGCGTTAAGTTTCAATGCTTCCTTAGGTTAATTCAATAAATTTTAATAGTTGATCTTGAATTAGGTTTCAATTTCAAGGCCCTACCATTGTTATCTCACCAAACTCCTATATGTAGCTATATGAGAAAAGAGATATTTGTCTTCTATGAAAGTTAACACTAATTGACGGATAGAGAGCACACAATCAATGAAACAATCAAAGAATGAAATCTTTCACTAATAAATCTCTTAAATGAACTTAATCTTCCTATAACAACAAAATATGTTTCATTTCATTTCCAATGCTTATGATGATGCAATTCTGGCTTCTCAATAATGCTACTAATGAAATATTTTTGCTTAAGTAAACTAGAATGGTGTTCTTATTTTCATAAAATGCAAAATGAATCTTTCAGAGAAAGCACTTTAATGAAAATTTTCACAGTTCTAAACAAACAAGGATCGATCAAATCGAAAGCATGATAAATGAAACTAAAAGCAACTTCTTCCCTGAATTGAACAAACCAAACACATAATGCTTCAATCTAGAAACCAAGCAATGTAATCTATGCTTGGAAAGAGAAAAGAGACACTCGAAACAAGAGAACAAACAAGACTCTTTCACTCATTCAATCGAAAACAAAGCATCCTAGTCACTTCTGGGAGGAAGAAGAGAGTCTGAGGGTCAATATACACTGGCACTGGAATGGGAGAAATTCTTATTTTTTCTTACCTGAGACCGGAGCAAATTTTGGGCCAAAAGTAGTGCTGATCGGCACAACTAACCAGTACTACAACTAGCACTGTTGGCTAATCGGTGTGAATTTTTGGCCAAAAATAGCGCCGATCAAGGGATTTAAAGAAAAAAAAAAAACTTCACACAGGGCCATACTTAACACATCAGAGGGTGGGCTAAACCAAGCAAGAACACAAAGAAAGCTAAATGAAACTTTCTAGTTAGGGAGAAAATGGTCTAAAGCGCTCACAAGGTCAAAACCACAAGAGCAGAACACACTGGCCAAGATTGGGGTCAGGCCCTAATCTTCACTTACAAGCATCGGTGTGACTGCCTAACTGACAACAAGTGCCAAAGGCTATTCGACACGACTGTTTCTCAGCAACTGATGCTTGTTGGTGCAACTATCATCGGATTAAATGTGCTGGCCAAGGTAACCAAGGAAAAAAAAAAAAATCAAAACAGGGACCAGATCTGCTACTATGAATTTTAGACTTAGGCCAGTGAGTAGAAGAAAAGAAACAGAACCAAAGGGAAAACATGAAACTAGCAAAGTTCTCATGAAATCATGAAATCCAAAATAAACAAAAGATGGGATCTCCCCACTGGAGTCGTCAATTTTTGGTGAAGTAAAATTATAATTGCGGATAGGAATGAATTCCTCTAGCCCGATAATGTGTCTAGCCACAACAGATACATTCTATGGAAGATTTCCTTAGGTTAGAATCAATTGAGAGGGCCCACCTCTTGGTCATTTATCCTACTTGATGATGTCCTCACTTGCTCGCTCTAGCAATCTCTCTCTTCCTTCTTCAAGTTCCTGAAACAAGTAAACAACAATAGCACACAAACATAATAATATACAAATTGCAATTCAACCTACTTAATGAGTCAAGAAGCATCAAGACATGAATATGTAATATTACAAAACATGTAGGAAATCAATCAATAGTTGCATATATTAATATCAAATAGAGATCACAACCATTCGTCTTGACGTCGTAGTCTTCCTCTGACAAGACCAGGTTCCCACACACTTCTGCTAGCATTCCATGATGGCTTCAAACAACAATAGTTTAAATGCTTTTCCCTTTATAATTCACTCCAAACCCAGACACACTTCTCCCTCACACAACTAGATGGATACAACTAGTAATAGCTTGCTTTTCTAATCAAAATAGTAAACTCACACTCAGCCAACAGTCTAACTAGCTTGTGCTTGGGAAGAAGGGGGGTTTATATAGGAAATATGGATGGGAGATGGATCCTCTTCTCATGGGAGAAGGACTTATCCCTTGAGTTAGTTCCATCATTATAGGGGAAAGGAGCCCAAACTCATCCTTGACCCCATCCGTCCAAACCATTTGTCAGACTTCCCTTACGGAGCTTCTACAGCTGGAAGCTTCGGCTCTAATTTGAAAATTTTCCATAATAGGACTGACATAACTGGAACACAGATCAGTTGCACCGATTGGCATGGGTAATAGTGCTAATCTCTGCACATCGACATGGGGGAGACAAAGGTCATTAGCATCGATCTTTTAAATTGCGGAAAATAGAAGTTTCAGGGAAAATGGTGCAAAAGGGAAATGATCTTCTCATGAAGAGGGACAATATGGGAGTTTCTTCATGAAGGAAAAGCATGCGGGGTTCATTGTAGAGGTCCTCTAGAATCAAGGAACGAGGAGTACAGGGACAGTGACAAAATGATGTGTAACACCTAGCAACAAAGGTTCCTCTTACTATACTTATATGCTTAGTTTATCTCATAGTTAATTGTTAAATTGATTTTGGTGTTGTTGCATTACAAGTATTGGTAGATTTGATTAGTTTTCTTCCATTTGCGATAGATTTAACAGTAGCATTATAGAGATAAGAAAATATTCAAAAAATATTGATAGCAGGTGGATCTTACCTCATTCCTCCCTTCAGGGACCATGGCTTAAGGCATAACTCCCTTTCAGCCCAAAAAGACAGAATTCCAGTTTCTTATGAAATTTAGGGTTTTTAGGCTAATTTGGTCATCATCTTTCAGTTTTAGAAGATAGGTTGTAGTTTTCATTTATGATATCTTAAGTTTTTCATTAGATTCTATGTTTCTTTCATAATAGGTTTCAAGCATTCCCATGCATGAGCTTGGCAAAAAAATGATGCAAATTATGTTTTCTTATATGTTTGTAAGCCCTTCTTGTTTTGAAATGATTTATGGATAAATGCAAAAAATGATGTATATGTTGCAGGAGTTTCTACATTACAGGAAGATCTTATGTCATTAGCCTCAGCCAAACCATATCCACCCATGATCACCAAGGGCCACTAAGTTCTCAATTCAAGTTATCGTTTTACAAGGACAACTTTCCATGCTTATTGAGCAAATCCAACCATCATAAAGATTTTGTTTGAGTTCTGAGTGAGTTCCTACCACTCCCTTGCCTTATTTCTTCCATTCCTCACCTTCCCTAAGCTCCATACCAAATTCCAACCCACTCCCTATGCTTTCATCCTGTCCTTGTAGGAAAACAGAGGATCATGTAGGTGAACTAGGACATCCTGTAGGAAAACCTGTAGTGGCTAGTTTTGAGCCCAATTTGTAAAAAAAGCATCACGAAAGCTATGAAAAAGACCCCTAATTTCCTGCCAAGCCATTTGACCCATTGCAATCATGGCCCTCCACACCTATCTCACCTATCATGCAACCAAGAAGGATTAGCATTTATATTTTTACAAAAAGATAAAAGGAAAAAGATTGTTATGTTTATTCATGCACACATAAGTTAAGTTCTTGTTTAGATCAGATTTCATGCTTAGGGTAGTTAATATTTCACATGTGTTAAATAATAATTCTTTTGAAAGCAAGCTATATTAGCAAATAACTAGATGAGCTATGTGTTTTGTAGGCATCTATTTCAGTCTTTCATTGCTACAGTAAGTAGCATTTCAATTCTCTCAATTAGGGTAAAATTCTCCTCTCTCAGTTGGTAATCAAACTTCTTCTGAATCAACTGAAGGTTGGTTTGAGAAACCCTAGTGCTCTATCACCCCAACTCAGCAATAACAAAGAGTGGACCCATTACATCTATTTTTGTATACAACACTGTCACCTCCAAGTTTGTACGAACCCTAGGTTGATGAAGTAAAGTTGGTAGCCCTAGGAGTTGCAACATCCTTGCTACAATATCGGTGCTCATCAAAGGTACTCATCCATCAGGTCAATTATAACACTTTTAGCACAGATGGGGTGGAATATCACCAGATGGATTTGAAAACAACATTCCTCAATGGAGTTATTGAGGAGGAGGTGTATATTGAGTAGCCAGAGGGGTTTGAGACCTTTGACAGGAACTGCATGTGTGCATACTCAAGCGGCCATTGTATGGACTCAAGAAATAACCTCGTGCTTGGTATACTAGGATCGACAACTATGTCACTGGTTTGGGTTTCACCAAAATTGAAGTAGATGCAAACCTTTATCACGTTGTGGAAGAAGGTAAATTATTTATTATTGTGTTATATGTTGATGACATGATCTTTACTGGTTATGATCATTTGATCAGATCTTGTTAGGAGGACATTCAAAGAGAGTTCAAGATGAAGGACATGGGCCTCATGCAGTACTTCCTTAGTTTTGAAGAATGGCAAGGTGATGGGGAATTATTTCTCTTAGGGAAACTATGCCAACAAGATACTTCATAGGTTTCGCATGGACAAGTGAAAACCCATAGAGACGCCTCTAGAAGGGAAGTGGAGGAAGAAGTGTTGGGCATGGAATCCCCCCCAAGGCATGTTTCGGGGCTCAAAGCCCAAGTTTTGACTCAATATTATTGTGAAGACTCCGCGAATTGTGGGCGCGAAGCGCGAAATGTATGATAGAGTCACAAGGTTGTCCACCCTAGTCTTGTAATGTAATGTCGGCCTACCCATGGTTTGCGGAGCATGGGATTGGATAAATAGAGTAAAGCTCTAATTGTAAAAGAGAAGAAAAACTAAAAAAAAAAGAGATAGCAAAGTATAAGTGAAGAGCAAGAGTCTAAGTGTCTAAGTGTGTCTTGGGTCGTAGAGTAGGGGAAGGCTCTACAGCTGAGTGTGTAGAGGCCTAGTAGTCCGCAGCTGAGTGCGCAAACCCCTACAACTGAGTGCGCAGGGTGGAATCAAGTCTGTAACCAAGGAAGAGAATAATAAAGAGAAGTTTTATCTTAATTTTGTGTATCTGTCCTTGGGCTATTACACATTTGATATAAATTGCAAATATATTGTCTATTTACTGCGCACACCTATATGAATATTTCTAAGTATACTTTAACACATACAAGTATGCTAAGTTAATCAACTAACAACAGAATACTAGTAAAGTCTTGGGTAATAACAGCGTTCGGCCCCCAAGTATGGCTACGCGAAGATAGCATCTCAGGTTGTGAGGTATGGGTAAGTGCACGTAGCGACGTGCGCACAGGGTCGAACCGCGAACCACTTGAACTCATCAAACATCTCCAGGGTGTGGAAACCTAGTTATAGCAACCTCCCATACTACTTTGGGTGAGACCTCAGTCTATGCTCCACGGACTGTTGCCGAAAGGGCCAGTACTACCGGGATTTGTCTAGCTAAATCACCTCTAAACCTAGGTCAGGCCCCAACAAGCCAACAAATGCTTCTATTGCCAGGATCGAGATCTACATAATAGATGTTTGATGTCGTGTCACTGGAATCAGACAAAGAAAGAAATTGAAGAGTGGCTGGATAGAAAGATTCATGAATTCGCGACACAAGAAAGTAGGAATTTGCGAGTGTCAAAGGAATAGTGGTTGGAGCGCTACTTATATATGGAAATCCACGAGATTTTCTTTGCATCCTTCCCCTCTCAGTTGTACGAGTGGATCGTGAAGCTAGTAGATAGTCAAGGAAGGTGTAGGCTCAAAAAACCTATTGTGTGGACTCGAGAGTTGGTGCGTAGAATAGAAGCATCAAAAGATAAGATCGCGTGTGTTGTGGATCATTGGCTTGATAAAATTATAGGAGGGTTTATCACCGAGTTCGCGGTAGATACTTCAGTCAGCTACAGCAAGGTGGAACGATGCTTCCTCAAAGGACTGCGAGGTAAGTACGTTAAATCTTTGAACACTTGGATTAAAATGCTATTGTGTGAAAAGCGGGTGATGTGAATAAATTGATGTTTGGGGCTATGTAAAGTGGGAGGATCTATAGAAATGAAGGTAGTGTAGAGATAGAAACTAGCCCCTTGATTTCACCTCGGCGAGAAAGCCATGAATAGCTTTCGAAAGTTTCACCAAGGAGTGCAATCAGTCTGATAAGGTAGTGAATTCTGCACATAATACCCCCACCTACACCACCACAAATTTCACCAGCTTCACCCCCATCTCCGCACACACCACCTCTGCCACCACCACAGTTCAATATGACGAGTGCAATAAAGTTGCTGGTGTTCAAAGGAGTAGGGAACGAAGATCCGGACCAATTTTGGTTTGTGGTAAAGGCTGTATGGGAAGCGCAAGGAGTCATAGATGACAACATAAAGAAGGAAACGCTGGTAAGCGCGTTGCAGGATCACACACTAATGTGGTACATTAAGCATTCCAACGACAATCCAAATGTAGGGATCGCGGATATCCAAGCTGCACTAAACAAGTAATTTAGCAGGCCAAAATCGGAGACACAGTCGATTATTGGGTTTAATGAAATCACAATGCTTTCGGGTGAGACCCCCTATGAGCTAGATAAAAGACTGAAGGGTATGATTTGCAAAGCCGACATGACTTTGACAGATGGGCAGCACCATGCATGGTTTGTAGCATCACTAACGCCACATCTAAGAACCGCGCTATCACAGCAGAAGCTATCCACTCAAGCCGAATCTTTAGAGATCGCAATGAGACTTTATGAGACCCTGATACAAGATCCTAACCTAGAACTGCAACAGATCCATGCGCAGTTGAAAAATCTATGTTTCGAGATGCAGAGTTTGAAGCAAGACAGGACAACTCATCTAGAAGCACGTGAGGAGGTATGGTGCATAAAGTGAAAAGGCCAGGGACATGACAAGGACCATTGCCCAGTCTTCACAAACTACCTAGTGGGAGGAGGACCAATTCCATTGAGACCAAAGGCACAAGCAGGACCAAGTATGACACCTACATTTTGGTGTGTGACTTGTTAGATAGGAGGGAAGCATGCTACAAATAACTACCAACTATTACAGAAGTATACACAGACGTCACAACAGTTGTTCTGTAACTTCTGTAGATCAGTAGCCCACGATGAGCACACCTGTAGAAGTAATGAACTGATGATGGATCAAACTCCTAGCTATAGAGTCCAGACCAAAACGCGAGCCCTCGATCAAAATGCAAGGATGGTGCGCATTGGATTTCATAAGCGCAAATGAGGTTGAGGTGGAATGGGACCAGGAAGGGGATGTGGACAACTGATTTGTTACAATTGCGGAGGGTCAGGGCATTATTCCTGCAATTGTACAAATCCGATGAGAGCATCATGTTTATATTGTACCCAATTTGATCATGAGATGGAGTATTGCCCCACAATGATAGTGAGGTTGCGCAATAAAGGAACACTCCAGCCTCCACCAACTTAGAACCTGCAAATGATGAGGTCTGAGCTGCGTGAAGAGGACCCGAATGTAAATATCATGCTCCGAAGTGGTATTACAACAGGAGATGACAAATGTAAGTAGTCAAAAGAGAGTGCTTGGGTTCACAAGGCTCCAACAAAAGACTTAGAGTTCGATTTGGAGCGCGCAAAGGAGACATTCATGGAAGCTAAGAAGAGCTTCATGGAGGCCTCCACTTCAGGTAGTAAAGACAAACTAGAACTGGAGATGGACCCATCAATGCTCACTACCTTTTTGGAGACATGCATGAAGCTGTTGCACGATAGCAAGGCTATGAAGGGACTACAAGAACTCATCACTAGCTGCGCTGGGCCAGGAGAATCATGCATTGGCTGGAAGCTCGAGAAGCACACAAAGAGAACAGGAAGCGAAATGAGATTGACTGCACAAATCAGGGAATATGAAATGGATCAAGTGATTTTGGATCTAGGATCAGACACAAACGTCCTGCCAAAGTAGACATGGGAGCGCATGGGCGGGCCCGCGTTGCAATGGTCTCCTTTTCAATTGTAAATGGAAAACCAACAAAAGATCCTACTGATGGGAATATTGCAGGGAATAATAGTAGATATCAAAGGTGCCTGCACGCTTGTAGATTTCTAAGTGATACAGATTGTCAATGACAATCCCTATCCCACGCTACTGGGAATAGATTGGGCCACTGACATGAATGGAGTGATAAATCTAAAGAAGCGCAAGATGATTTTTGAGAAAAAATCACTAAGCGTAGTGGTACCTCTAGACCATGTGGAAGGATCGCGCTACACATAGCCAGTGCGCGACGATGACAGAGACAACAACCTAGACTGTATCTACAAAATCACCACATGGGAGTAGATGATGAGCCCCAAATTTGGTAACATTTTGGGCTCATTTGGCCTCACTACCCTTGCTCAACCCTTCATTTTTCATGACTTATGCATCATTTTTTAGTATATTTATGTTATTTGTATGAATGAAGGGCAGTCACTATTCCTAGGTGGCTAATACATGTTTATTTCAGGTTTTTTGACATTAAATGGAGCAAAACCACGCAGGAGAAGGCTAGGAGACAGCCAATGTGGCATTGAGGTTTTGTACGAAGGTTGTCCACGGAATTGAATGGCCTTCCTCGTGATCTCCACCCACAACTCCGAGCTCCAATAGCTATCACCACCGAGCTAGAAGGCATCCAACGTATTCTAAGGGAACAACAGTTTACTTTTAGTTGGTCAGCCAAGCCCCACTAATTTAGGAGGCCAACTTGGCCCTCATAATGTATAAATATTGAGGCTGTAGCCTTCGAGAAAAGACTTTTGAAACTTTGTTGCAGATTTTGAATTACGAGCTATAGCCCTGTTTTGCTCTTTGTAAGCCGTTTTTGGCATGTTATCAGACTTTTGACTATTATCTTTTAATGAATAAGTAGGTAGATTTGAGGCAGCTCTGAGTTCTTAAAGGAGCTTAAGCTCTCAGGGTTGGGCCCAACCTGAGAGCCTAAGGCTTCCTTCCTTTGTATTGTTACCTTTCTTTCTTTTAGCATTATATTTCTTTTCCTTTACATGCACTTGGAAACACAGTTTGCTGATTCGAATTTCTTGGTGTGGTTACATGGGTTAGTGTTATGAACAAAGTTGCTTCAGTAGTTCAGATTAGAGTAGGGAGATTGAAGTTAATCTGAGTTCCAAAAAGGGTTGAATGCACACTCACTTTCACCTCTGTTTGGGGACTGGGAGTGCAGACCGTGCCAACTACCAAAAACACAGTTTTACATGTTCATGCAAGCTTTAACGTAATATTTCCGTTTGTAGAAGTGTCCATCCATTTAGATCTTGAGCAATAACTCTTTGTTTCAGCACCATGCACGATTTTCCCTTAAAAACGACATTGTTGTTCTTTGGTTTCGAATAAAACAGTTAGAGTATGTTGATGACATTTCGGTTATACACAAGACGGGGATGATTTGTTTCATTTACACTGCGCAGCACCACTCCATCGTTTCCTTATCCTTCTAAGCCGTGCCTAGGCCATCTACTTATCTCCCTGTTAGATCATTTGCCTCCCAACTCTTCTATTATCCACGTTGTTTTATCTTTTCGGCCTTCCATTGCCTCTACCCTCCTCTAGACCAACCAGCTTTACACACCCCCTCTCCATCTCATCTCTCTGTCCATAAGCCATCAAAAGCTTCCCTCCTACCTCCCTATCCACCCATACAGCTCATTCACTCATCCATCACCCAAAACTCCGATTGCAGAACATCCTGTAGAAATTACGGGACTTCCTGTAGAAATCCTGAACTTCCTGTAGAACCCCCCTGCAGACATCCTGTAGAAGCTTGCAAACACGGTTGCCAGGTATCTGAACTTTGTGAACTTCTGTGGAATGATGTTAGGGATCCCTTGGACCCTCCCAGAGTCCTCCTGACCTTTTCCAAGCCTTCCTCCCATTGATCTACCCCTGCACAGTCAAGACCCAGTAAGAAGCACAGTCATAGTAACTCCAACAACTTGAGAAAAAATACAAAACCATGTTCTCTTCAGATGAAAGTAGTTTAGACACATGCATCTCATCTCAATAGAAGTAATGGCATCACTTTTAGAAGTTGCATTCCCACCATTCCATCATAAGGATTAAGATGGTAGAATTAGGGTTTACTAGGGCTTCCATGTTTTGTTGGCTTTCAGTTCATTCTTGCAAAGTAGGTTAATTTCCTTTGAGATAGCTTTCGTTCATCACTTAAAAAGCTTCTTCTGAGAACGTATAGAAGTTGGCTTGAGCCCTAGCAGACTTGTGCCAGCTGACCAAGTGACAGCTGCGACAAGAGCTAGTACTTGTGCATACAGCACCGTCGCTTCCAAGTTTGTTACGAACTACCGGGTTGATAAAATTAGAGAAGGAAGCTCCAGGAGTTGTAGCATTATTGCTACAATACTTGGGGCTCACCATCTTTTTGGCGCCATTGCCGGGGAAGCATCAGAGTATTAGTAATTGTTGCTTTTCTTCTATTTTCCTACTCTCGCCTTCTGTCAAGTAGTTTATTTCATTTCCATTCTACAAAAGTAGCATAGACATTTCCTGCTTTCATAGATTAACATTTCAATTCCGCAATTTCATTTTTGCAAGCATAGATTAGCATTTCAATTCTGCAAGCGTAGACTAGCATTTCCATTCCTGCAATTTCATTTGAGCAAAGTAGATTAGTTCTTTCCTGCTTTCATTTCAATTCTGCATTTTCATTTCAGCAAGATAGTTAGTTGTAGATAAATCTGTTTCAGTTTTTGCAGGTACCAGAGAAAAAATAAAAGCAATCAAAAGTCTTTCCATTTCATGCCTCGTAGGAATCGAGATAAAACAGGCAAATTCTTACCCAACACCCCCACTAAATCACTGATTCACCCCTCTCTCTTTTTCGGTGACAGTGATCCAGAAGAACCTATAGGTGAACCTCCTGAGATATACGAAGATCCTATAGCAGAAGAAGAATTAGAGACCATTCCATCTGAAACTATGGCTGACAATAGAGGAGAAGATGAGAGAATAGAAGGTGCCATCCCCATCCGAGAGACCAATGGGGACATGAAAATGAAGAACATTAGCCCCTCCGCTTTACCTCACTTCCATGGACTGACTACTGAAGATCTTGATACCTTCCTGTTTGAGTTTGTTGTCCTTTGTCGAACCTATGACTATACTGAAGATGAGCAGAAGCTGAAACTCTTCCCCTCAACCCTTAAGGATGCAGCATTACGTTGGTTCATGGGCTTACCTGGGAACAGTATCACCACTTGGGCTCAGATGCAGCAAGTTTTCAACACTAAATACCGGGACTACTGTAGATCCAAGGAAACCAAGGGAGAAATCTTTCGGATGACCATGGGAAATGATGAGTCCTTAGAGGATTATGAGGAAAGGTTCCAACTTATCTATAAACGGGCCAGGTGCACACTTGACCCTAAATCCCTCAAGTTGGTCCTGCTCCGAGGAGTCCCTGAAGACCTTTTAGATACCCTTCACATGTTAGCTGGAGGAGATATTTACCAACTGCCTTATGAGGACATAAAGACTGTGTTTAGAAACCACTCTAGGGCAGCCCGGAAACGAGGTAGGGGAAACCTCCTCTCAGCTGGTATTCCTTTCTCCAAACATGAGTTTGCAAATCAATTAGAGGATCTCAAAAGTGAGGTGATACAGACCATTGCGATGCAACTTGATACATTCAGGATCCAGCAGAAGAAGGAAGAAGCTGAGAGGGTCTTGGCTATCTTCTGCCCTAGGTGTACAAGGAGACACCCTAAGAACGAATGCCCACTACATTCGGTTGAAGTATGTTTCAATTGTGAGGAGGACCACCCCACAAACTAGTGTCCAACCTTACCTGGGCTTAAAGCCATGTATCAAGGGACAGAAGCCCCCACTGAACCTCTCTATTTCCTCAACCAAAGGACGCCACAGGGACCTAGACCTTACCAGCAGGGGATGCAAGGGGCACCCCAAGCTTATTACAACCCCAACCAATCTACTCCTATGCCTTCCTGGGGTCCCCCTGCTCATCCTTCCTGGTTTGTGCCTCCTCCATGGTCTTATCCACCTCAATACCATACTCAACCCTGTTGTTGGGAAAAGTATCCAATACGGAATGACCCTATCCCACTCTAAGGGTGATAGTTCCTTAGCAACAATCAAAGCAAAGCTATCTGAGATTACTTCTTTATGAGATGTAAAAGAGGGGAGAAAGAGATCCACTAACCGATGTCTTTCGCTAATGATTGATCCAATCTTCTCTCCTTGCTGCTTGCCCCCAGCTCCTTGCTCTTTCACTGGCCCAGCTACACCAAGATCCTGCAAAATGGCAAGAGAGGGAAACTACAAGAAGCATACATTCATAATTGATTCAAGGATTAGAATAAATCAAATACACAAGTATAACAACACACCATTGAGACACATGCATATAGAAGAACCCCAAATGCTTTATTAATGGAAGAAGTAAGGTTTAGGAAGTGATACAACCATAAGAGGCCCAATCCAGCATCACCTTCCCAGCAGAAAGAAATCTCCTCTTCACCTCCTTCAAAGCAAATCACCCAATAGTTCTAAACTCAAACCAACAGCAATTCTTTACATTCACAATATTCCAACCTCCCTAGACCTCATGAGAGAGATCTATATATAGGAGTTTTGGAGAAAGGATGAGTCAGCTTGAGGCTGGCATGAAGCTGACTAGTGTCCTCTCCCACTTCAGTTCTTCTTCAGTTCTTGAGTCCACTTGGAGGTTCTTGCTTCCACTTGGAGATCTAGAACCTCTTACTCATCACTAGTCGAATTCCTTGATCCAAGTGTCATTTTGGAAGCTTCCCGGGCATTGACACCTTGAGGAATGACTGTGCCACATGTCCAAACTCGCCCAGCGCAGGTAGCCTTCTTTGCAGTTGACATTCAACGCAGGTAGACAGTGGAGCAGTTGACATTCAGCGCAGATGCTCAGTGGAGCAGTTGACATGATCCAAAATTGCCTTGTTTTTGAGTGTTTTCAGGTGGAGAACTTTTATTCAGAGCTGTGGTTTGCTGACCTTATTCCCCTAGGGGTAGGAACAACATGTTTAGGGACTTTGGATCCCTTAGATTATGGACATTTCATGCTTCATGCTGTAAGGCACAAAAATGTCTATAACAGTTGCCCCCTAAAGTATGAGATCGTTTATCGGGTGAAATGCTTTATCAGGAGGATCCGAAGTTCATTCAATCGTTGAGAGGTGACCTGTAATAAGATACAATACAATACATTATTTTTCATACTGCTTTCATGATCTAGCTGAGGTGGGCATTCCCATGCTCAGCTTTATAAATTCATTTTGGTACATAGAACAGACGATCGTCTGATGGTAGACTGATAATTTTGGTGAAAATTATCATCCTTTGAGTAGGATGATCATCTGCTGCAATGATGTACATGTCAAATGTCTTTATATTTCCTGAATATATATCGCAGCCCGGATGGATGAAACTAGATCCGGGGTCTTCAAACTCGTTCGATCTTCACTCTAAGTACAAGTCGATCCATGTGAGAATTTCTTGGAGTCGAACATGGAAAGACATCGCTTGATTACCAGTCAATGATGTAAACTGTTAACAAGCACGAGAGGAATCACCGATAATGATGATGACCCTCAAGGTACGGCAGTACAATCCACGTGGTGTGAATAAAGGACTTGGCATCGAACACCACGCAGAATCTTTCGGTCGAAGGTCATTGATGTATACCTGTCGCCAGAAGTGAGAAACTTGCCATTGAGGCATGCAAGCTTCAAAGTACTGAGGGGGTTGTTCCTAGATCAACTTCTTGGATAATGAGCTGAAGTCGACAAGAAGCGATCCATCAAAGGAGGGCCTTAATGAATCCCACATCAGTGACACGGAACGGAGCTAATGATTGTGATGAAGGTGAAAACGATCTGTGAAATATGATTCAGGGTGGCGGTCATGGAAGGATGAAAGATGATGTATGGTAGTGGATGGGACACGGTTGACTCTTTCTGAACAACATCTCTTGAACATATAACGACACTGATGCGATGGATCGGTAGCATTACCCCAAATGTGGATGGTTTGGCGAGACCATGGTGATGAGACCGGTGAATGAAACAACCCAACTCGATGTGGTACAGAGGAAAAGTGTCATGTTCAAGAGCGACTTGCTACCATTAAAGCTTTGAGGTTCTCCCAATTTTCCCCCAGTCATTTCTGACCAGTACCTCTTTATTTTTGTCAAGCTTGAGGAGGATAACATATGCTTGTTCTATAACCTGCCCTTCGGGCAAGCCCATCGCTATGTTTTAACGAGCCTAGTGATAGGGAAACTCGTTCTCGTCTAAAGACAAGTTTGTCGCTATTTAATCATTTTAACGAGTCTAATGACAAGGAAAACTCGGTCCTTTTCATTTTTAGAGAGTCTGAAAAGGTACATAAAGTTAACTCCAAAATTCCTTTTTCGTCATCTAATCCCTTAAGTCCGAAAAAGTATAAAACAATATAGAAGGGATGAGTTTTCGATAACTTTAACGAGCCGAATAAAACAAGCGCTCGACCTTTTTGTGCAATAATCCCTCAGGTCCAAAAAGATTAAAATCTAGAGGGATAGCTCTTCCGGTCCTTTTAACGAGCTGGAAGGCCAAAACTCGGCAATCTTTTCATATTTTACGAGTCAGATGAAAAGAGCTTAAAGAAGACTCGTCTTTTGAGGAATGAGTGATAAACAGGGATAGCAACTGATTCCAGGTACAGGTTGGAATTTTCCAATCACGGCAGTGTCACAAGGATGGCTAGGTGAAATCACTCTTCGCAGCTGTTCCTCAAAATGGGTAAACAATCATATGGAGGTGAACGATCAGCCAAATGAAAGTGGAGGTGGCAGGTGCAAACACGACCAAGGCTTTTATGGCTGATAAATTTACGATCACAGCGGTTATTTACCGGGATAGGTTCATTTTTTAGTTAAAAATGAGCTTAAACTCTGGAGGAAACATTGCTCACTACTTATATTTATTTTTTAACGAGCATGAAGACCGCGTTAAAACTGCTCGGATCTTGTGTTTATTTTTTAACGAGCATGAACTTTATGCTAAAACTGCTCGAATTACCAGTCATAAGATAAGAAATGTCCCCTGTGAGATCTCTATATTTTAAGGAGTTTCATCTCACTAAGCTTTACTCCATTCCTTTCTTTATGCAAGTTCGGAAACGGCTAATCCTAAAAAACAGATAAATAACCACTCTTTGCTTGCACTCCAAAAGGGTTGCATGCCCCCAGGTATAAAATACAATTTCGAGGTTGCCCCTCCTCCTTCTCACCTCTGCTTTTCTTTGGGTGTTCACAGCTACTTGTCGTCTTGCTAGTCCAATTTTAACGATACTTGTCTTCTTGTTAATTCTAACGGGTCTATACGATACTTGTCTTCTCGTCAGCCCAACTTTCAACAGATTTTTCGCAAGATCGCAAGAGAACAGCTACTTGCGACAAGAGAGCAGCTACTTGCGACAAGAATAGAACACTACTCAAAGACAAAACATTTGTGTTATTGAGGGAGGCTTACCTCTTTCAGGTTACCCAAAGATTGTTCTGTTATTCTTTCAACAGAACACTTCCTCGGCAATGTCTACCGAAATAGACAAGGGTGAATGACCTTTGTCAGACACGTAACTTTGACAAAAGAATCCTATTCTAGAACAACCCCTCTTCCATCCACGGACGGGGTACGGACTAGTCATATTCTCTCGTGGAAATTCTACCTTATACCCAAGGTTTTCTCTGCCCAACGCAGACCAGGATGCATGCCCCCTGGGTTCCAGTCCCATCTTTCCGAATCACTCGCATTCATCGGGAAGAAGGACTGGGGGTGGAGACATCTCTTGATTGAATAGACCATTCAGGGTTGGTATGTGACTATTTGCGATGCATGATCCCGGAAATGAAAGTTGGTCTACGAGCTTGACCATTCTTCCTTCCTGTGGAAAACACATTACTCTAAAGAGTGAGGAGACTATTGCTCCCATGCAATATATATAGTCTCGTCCAAGGAGTAGGTTATAATCCAAGGGTCCTTGAACGACCATCACGTTCATTTGAACGGCCTTCCCTTTCAATGTAATGGGCACATTGGGGAGGATCCCTAATGGTCGACTGGTTCCTTTATCAAAACCCGAGAGATTTCTTATCTCAGGCAAAAGCGCCGGGGAACCCAGTGCTTTCCAAGCAACAGAGGAAAGGATACTCACAGATGCCCCTTCATCAATGATAGTGCCAGCCATTACCATTCTGTATATTTGGACCATGATTCTGAATGGTATACTGGCTGGCAACCGGGGTCTGCCTAGTTGGTTCCAATCAAAGGACACAACCAGGTTGCTTGGTGGTGGGACCGAATACACGGCCGGATATGACCCTGACGATGTTCCTTCCTGCGAAAAAGGAATGGGCGCATTGCCCTGACACTCGTCAGAGTCTGTGTTGATGAAAAGAATCTGGATCGTGTCATCCTTCTTCTCTTCAGTGAGGGTGTCATTTGAAGATGAAACTTCTGAAGGGAGAACCGGGTCAACTGCCGTTTCGACCTTTGGACTTTCGTCCGGTCTGGATTCAGTAGGTTCATTTTCAATGACTGACGCTTCAGCTGACCACTTGAGCGGGCCAGCTGTATTCTCAACCAACGAAGGACTTGGCACGAGTTTTTTGTATCCAGGAGGAAATCTCAACGGTGAAACCGGACGATCTTCCAAAACTCTCTTCGCTTCGTCTAAGAAGGGACAATGGTGGATGGCATGATCGCCTTCACACAGTATGCAGGGGGATCTTGCTCCCCCTCTTTGTCTTGAACCTTCACTTTCGCTGGTTGACGGTAAGCATTCAACATGGTTATCAGAGGTTGATGCTCCCGAACTGTGCAAACGAGGGGACCAGTCCCTTAGTATCCGGGGAATACAGGGACAATCTCTATGGAAGTGGTCTCCTCTACATATGACACATGGCGATTTAGGCCCGGTCTGTGCTGTGTGTGGATTTTTGTCAGATGTCTTTTGCTTGCCCCCAGTCGCCTTAGGCTCCTTCTTCTTCTTCTCTCTCTTCTTCTTCTCCTTCTTCTCCATGGGAGCTCGGCTTTTGCCGGCTCTACCTTGCGAAGATGAAGGATTGGAGGAAGAGTTATAGGAAGTAGAAGGCTGGTGGGTAGCTCTAGACTGATCTAACTGTTGACTCGACTGTTCAGGAACCATGGTGTTCTGAACTACATTGGTTGAGAATAGCCAGATTGGCAGGCCAATTGTCAGTCCTGGAAGCGACAATGTGGCCATGTGGGGCGCACCAACTTCTCCCCAAGAGGAGAAAGGACTAGGATTTCCATCATGGGGAATTCCTTGATTGGTGCGTTCCATGTTCTCAACCTACAGATCAACGCAGGAATAGGAGGTGATTATGTTCCGTTTTAAAATAAATTTTATAACGACGCTTTAGACACAACTTGCTTTTTCACTTTTTAAGAGTCGAGAAAAAGCTAAAGATGAATCTAGTCTCCTTCGATGTTTTAACAAGCCCGAAGTGACAAATGCTCGGATGGACTTTTTCAGTTATAGAGTTTGAAAAAGGCCAAAAGAAACTACTCTGGAGTTCTAGGCAGAGGGTGTGCCAAAATTTTCGCAAAACCACAGAATACGTTTTACGGTACAGGTGGTCAATCTTCGTGAATTCTGTGTTCACTGCATTGCGATCAGTATGGCAGTCGACACGGCTTCCTATGGATAAAGGCTTTATTCCTATAGGGGTCTCCCAATATATACGCGACGGTACGTGGGAGCACAAGTCCGTATTGATAGTTATTGCTTCACCGTGGAGGAATCACCCAACCACTCAACGCTAAGATATCACGTTTAACGACGCCGGAACACGTCTCTAGCTTAGACCTCTATGTGTTTGCGTTATGTTTCAAAGCGTTGTTATGTAAATTCAATTTATTTTAGGTTGATCTTGTTTAGCAGTTTGCCTTTATGGATCACCACGTGATGTATGGTACAACTCCTAAATGCAGTCTAAAGATGAGAAGCAAGCTTTTTCAATCTTTTCAACTTATGAAAATCTTAACTACTGAGGGAAAAGAAAGACATCATCTTTTCACACAGATCATAGAGCACACACTAATGCACTTTTTCCTAAATCAACATGCAAGCTGTCAAAATGTACATGCACAATGCAGGTATTTCTTTTCTCTTTCTTAATGTTGGTGTACTACAAAAAGAAAGCTGTTGTATAACTTTGAATTCAATTTCAAGTGAAAGCAAACAAGCTTTTGTCCAAAATCAAAAGACACCTTAAGGTTTACTTGTTTCAACAATAGAAATACATAAATTCAAACCATATGATGAAAGCAAAAGCTCAATCAGCTATGAACAGCAAACAAACTAACTCTTAAGATCAGAACGACAATTATCACAGGTCTAGATCTAAGAGGCCACAGCAAGACTAGTTCACTTTCGTTATGGGAAACTGCAAATAATGTAAGAAACACACAAAGAAAAAATAAAGTTTCTTTATACAACCGAGGCGGAATAGTGGCAAAGAAAGGTGGTTTCAGATAGGTACATTGACTGATAACAGGCTGCAAAAACAGGGATGAAAACAGGGCAACAGAAAGCAGAGAACCCCAGTTGCACAAGGCCACACTGGTTCAGCGCAGGTAGAACACAGTCAGTTTGACATTCAGCGCAGGTAGCCCCTTCGGGACCTGCGATGAAATGCAGACTGCCTTCACAGTGCCTGCAATGAAGAGAGAAACTCTCGTTTCTCCCGGGTTCAGGGTCACAGATTGCTAAAAAATCAACAGTTTTTGGCCAAATCAAAGCTACCAATCAAGTACACACTAAAGGATGAAAAGGAGGATGAAAAGCTATCACTAAGAGCTGTTCAGAGTCCTTGTGGATCAGCACTTCAAATCATAAACATGCCCAGAAACTGAGCTAGAGTAACTGCCCTCTACTTTGCATTTGAAAGATCCAAATACAGTTCGATTCGGTACTCCCTGTGTTTAGGAAATGAATAGCAAGAACACAAAAAACCAACAAGATACGATCCCCAGTGGAGTCGCCAATTTGTTGTTGGGAAAAGTATCCAATACGGAATGACCCTATCCCACTCTAAGGGTGATAGTTCCTTAGCAACAATCAAAGCAAAGCTATCTGAGATTACTTCTTTATGAGATGTAAAAGAGGGGAGAAAGAGATCCACTAACCGATGTCTTTCGCTAATGATTGATCCAATCTTCTCTCCTTGCTGCTTGCCCCCAGCTCCTTGCTCTTTCACTGGCCCAGCTACACCAAGATCCTGCAAAATGGAAAGAGAGGGAAACTACAAGAAGCATACATTCATAATTGATTCAAGGATTAGAATAAATCAAATACACAAGTATAACAACACACCATTGAGACACATGCATATAAAAGAACCCCAAATGCTTTATTAATGGAAGAAGTAAGGTTCAGGAAGTGATACAACCATAAGAGGCCCAATCCAGCATCACCTTCCCAGCAGAAAGAAATCTCCTCTTCACCTCCTTCAAAGCAAATCACCCAATAGTTCTAAACTCAAACCAACAACAATTCTTTACATTCACAAGATTCCAGCCTCCCTAGACCTCATAAGAGAGATCTATATATAGGAGTTTTGGAGAAAGGATGAGTCAGCTTGAGGCTGGCATGAAGCTGACTAGTGTCCTCTCCCACTTCAGTTCTTCTTCAGTTCTTGAGTCCACTTGGAGGTTCTTGCTTCCACTTGGAGATCTAGAACCTCTTACTCATCACCAGTCGAATTCCTTGATCCAAGTGTCATTTTGGAAGCTTCCTGGGCATTGACACCTTGAGGAATGACTGTGCCACATGTCCAAACTCGCCCAACGCAGGTAGCCTTCTTTGCAGTTGACATTCAACGCAGGTAGACAGTGGAGCAGTTGACATTCAGCGCAGATGCTCAGTGGAGCAGTTGACATGATCCAGAATTGCCTTGTTTTTGAGTGTTTTCAGGTGGAGAACTTTTATTCAGTGCTGTGGTTTGCTGACCTTGTTCCCCTAGGGGTAGGAACAACATGTTTAGGGACTTTGGATCCCTTAGATTATGGACATTTCATGCTTCATGCTGTAAGGCACAAAAATGTCTATAACAAACCCACTACTCATTCGTATCACTCATAGGGCCAGCCACAGCCTCAGTGGAATGCACCTCCATCGGGGTGGAGGCCCCAGTACAACACTCCTCCCGCCATTTTTCCTCCACCACCAGTTCAACCCCAACCATTACCTCCTGCTCCTCCAAGGCAACCTCAAATTCCTGCTCAACCGAACCCGAACCCCAACAATAGACAGGCCCAGCAGGTATACACTGGGGAAACATCATGCCCTACCTATGCTGTGGAGATCCGGGAAATCAATCTTCGATCTGGAAAGACTCTTCCTGATCGCCAACCTCCTCCCCCAGAGGATGAGGAAGATAAACAGGAAAGTGAACCAAAGGCTACTCCACCCTTTCCTGAGAGACTAACAGCCACCACACAACCCAACCCAGAGGAGGATGAGCTTCTGGGAGAGCTCAAGCAGTTGTGTGTGAAAATTCCACTTCTCCAAGCCATCAAAGATGTACCGATATATAACAAACTGGTTAAGGAAAAGTGTTTCAGACACCCAGGCAGGCGAAAGAGAGATGCTTCAACCATCAATGTCTTAGGACAACTGTCTGACCTTATGTTAGGACAAGTCATCTGCCCAAAGTATCTAGATCCTGGGAGTCCTGTAGTAGATGTCCACATCAATGGCACCATCATACCTCACACCTTGATTGATCTGGGAGCTGCCATTAATGTGATGACCAGGGATACCATGCTCAAACTCAACCTCCAGGGTTCCTTGAGGAAGACCTCGACAGTCCTACAACTAGTAGATCGCTCCACCGTGACTCCCGAAGGGATTGTGGAGGATGTCTTGGTCTCTGTTGACTCTTGGGAATACCCTGCAGATTTTTTGGTTCTGCAACCAAAGGCAAAGCTTACTGGATACGCTCTCATTTTGGGATGGCCTTGGTTAGCCACTGCAGATGCTTACATAAGCTGTCATGCAGGAAACATGACCATCAAAAATGGTCCTATGTCCAAGCAGCTAGTCCTATACCCTCCTGCCCAACCCTCCTTAGAGCATGACTTACCACTTTGGTTGGAGGAAGGAGAAGAAGATGAGGTGTACTCAGCACCTTTGTGCACCCTAGACACCACTAGAAGAGACCCCCCAACCGAGGATGACTTGATTGAGACCTTGATCCAGAATCCACCTCCCAGTGCACTATCCTTAGAGAAATTGGTGGAGGATGCCCAAGCCAGCGCCCTAGTGGATCTTTGTGCGACCAACCCTGTCACTCCCAGAATCAAAAATGTGGAGTTCGGCCCTGAGAGAACGTTAAAGATCAGCTCCTCCCTATCGCCTTCCCAGGAAAAGGAGCTGTGTAGCCTGTTGGCCAGTCATCTAGATGCTTTTGCTTGGAGCTATAAGGAGATGAAGGGAGTCCATCCTTCGGTCTGTACCCATCACAGATACATCAAAGAGGACTGTAAACCGGTTAGGCAACCCCAGAGGAGAATGAATCCAGCCATTAAGGACATTGTCAAGGAAGAACTGCAAAAACTGTTGGATGTCGGATTCATCTACCCCATCTCGGATAGCGAATGGGTGTCCCCTCTGGTGTTGGTTCCCAAGAAAATGGGAAGTGGAGAATCTGTGTGGACTACCGAGAACTGAACAAAGCTACCAAGAAAGACCATTTTCCTCTACCTTTCATAGATCAAGTGTTGGATGGACTGGCAGGAAAGAAGTTCTTCTCTTTCCTAGATGGGTTTAGCGGGTACAACCAAATCCAAATCAGCCCGGAAGACCAAGATAAGACCACCTTCACTTGTCCTTGGGGTACCTTTGCCTACCGATTTCTTCCCTTTGGGCTATGCAATGCTCCTGCTACCTTCCAGAGATCCGTCCTGAGCATCTTTTCTGAGCTGGTCCATGATGCGGTGGAAATCTATATGGATGACTTCACTCCTTATGGGTCTAACTTCCAGGAAGCATTGTCCAATCTGGGAAAAGTCCTAACCAAATGCATTGAGATGAACCTGTCCCTTAGTCCTGAAAAATGTGAATTCTTGATGACTGAAGGGACCGTGCTATGCCATACCATTTCTTGCCAAGGGTTACAGGTGGATCCTAACAAAATTGCTCTCATCAAGAGGGTTCCACCTCCTCAAAAGGTAAGGGATGTTCGGAGTTTCTTAGGATTAGCAGGGTATTACAGGAGATTCATTGAAGACTTCAGCAAGCTAGCCTCGCCATTGTTTGGCCTGTTGGAAAAAGATGTGGAGTTTAAATGGACTAACGATTGTCAGAGGGCTCTGAATGAATTAAAGGACAAGTTGGTGTCTGCCCCAATCTTGAGAGGCCCAAACTAGGCCCTACCTTTCCACATCCACACTGATGCCTCGAACAAAGCCATAGGGGCAGCCTTAGGACAAGTTGAACAAAAACTTCCGTATGCCATTTACTTTGTTAGCAAAAATTTATCCAAAGCAGAACTGAATTACACTGTAACCGAGAAAGAATTCCTGGCCGTGGTCCATGCACTGAACAAGTTCCGACATTATATCACGGGCTATCAAACATTTGTACATACTGATCATGCTGCAACTAGATATTTAATGAATAAACCAGATGTGAATGCTCGTATTATTAGATGGTTACTTTTGTTACAGCAGTTTGATTTGACCATTGTTGACAAACCAGGTAAAGAAAATGTTGTTGCTGACTTTTTATCTAGATTGGACTTGTCTGCATATGAGGATGGAACAGTGGATGACCAGATGCCCGATGAACATATGTTTGCTATTTTAGTACTCTCTCCATGGTTTGCCGATATAGTGAACTACCTTGTTTCCGCACAGTTCCCTCCGCACCTGTCCTCAAGAGAGAAGAGCATAATCGTCAGAAAAAGTGCCTCGTTCACTTGGATCGGGGGCAACCTGTTCAAGCTTGGCCCTGATCAGATCTTAAGGCGTTGTGTAAGGGAGGAGGAAGTCTTTGATATCCTCCTCACTTATCATGATGGGCCTTGTGGAGGACATTTTGTAGCAAAGAGGACCGCCTTCAAAAGCTTGCAGGTAGGCTATTATTGGCCCACAATTCATCAAGATGTCAGAAGGTATATCAGCCAATGTGACCAATGCCAAAGGATGGGGAAACCGACTCAAAGGGATTAGATGCCTCTCCAACCTCAAGTGACTCTTGAGCCATTTGAGAAGTGGGGTATGGACTTTGTGGGTCCAATCAACCCTCCTTCAAGGCAAAGGTCCTACATCATTGTGTGCACTGACTACCTGGCAAAGTGGGCAGAAACTAAGGCAATCAAAGCAGCAACAGAATAAAAGGTGGCTGAGTTCTTAAGAGAAAAAATCTTCTACAAATTTGGCTACCCAAGAGAGCTAGTCACCGATCAAGGAAGCCAGTTCACATCCAACCTAATTGAAGACCTACTAGCTCATCACAAAATCAAGCATAGGACTTCCACCCCCTATCATCCTCAGGCAAATGGGCAAGTGGAAGTCACCAATAGAGCATTGGAAGGGATTTTGACTAATGTGGTGAGCAGCAGTAGGAAAGATTGGGCAGATCGCCTGGTTAAGGCCACCTAGGCTTACAACACCACTTGGAAGACCACAACTGGCTTCACACCTTATGAGCTGATCTATGGGAAGAAAGATTTGCTATCTATCGAATTTGAATACAACACTTTGAGGATGGCAGCTCAGCTGGACCTAGACCTCAGCCATGCCCAACAAGAAAGGTTATTGCAGCTGAATGGATTGGATGAGCACCGAATGCAGGCCCTTCTTCACACAGAAGTGGTTCAACTTCAGAGGAAGGTGTGGCATGACCAACACCTCAATGACAAGCAATTTCAGCCAGGAGATTGGGCACTGTTGTATGATTCCAGGCATAAATATTTCAAGGGGAAGCTGAGAACCAGATGGCTGGGACCATATGCAGTAGAGAAATGTCATGACAATGGATCTGTCCTCATTCGGACCATTGACGAGGAGGCCATCCCCATTCTTGTCAATGGGCATCGACTGAAAATCTACAGGAAACCTCTCTCAAGACAAGAATTCATTAAAACTGTGGAGAAATCAGTGCTGGTCATAGAGAAGAGTTCTACCTCTGTTTTGGGCATACCCTGAAAGTTCAAAAAAAAAAAAAAAAAAAAAAATATATAAAAAAAAATAAAGATCCTTGGGTGAAAACCTTTCTGAGGCTCCCAAGGCAGATGGTAGGGGTGAAAACCTCATTGAGGCACCCCTGCTGTCTTTCAAAAAAGAAAAAAGAAAAATTTGAAAAAGATCCTTGAGTGAAAACCTCTCTGAGGCGCTTAAGGCAGATGGCAAGGGTGAAAATCTCATTGAGGCGCCCTTGCTATCTTTCAAAAAAAAAAAAAAATGAAAAGGAAAAAAAACAATAAACAAAAGAGACAGGGACAACAAGTTTATAATGTGGCAATGCATGCAGGTTGCAGGTATTCTATGAAGGAGAGGAGGTCTCTCAACTCTAAGTCAAGGATCCTTATCATGCTGCCAGGAGACCTCACCAACACCTCCTCCAGAAACACTCCTCTTCTCCAAGGTATGGGCATGATTTCATCACAGCTTAGTCTTCTACAGGAAGTTACAGACTTTCTACAGGAAGTTCTGTATTTCTACAGGAAACTTGTTGTAGAAGTTTTGGACGGCCCAGAACTAATTGTATGAGGAGATCTAACGACCAAGGTCCGGTATGGACGCATGCAAGCTACTATTTTCTCCCTCACACACTGCTGTCACCTCCTTCTACCACCCCTGTCGACATGCAATGAAGATACCTGCACAATCAAAGCAGATCAGTGAATTATCAAGAGGAAGCAATTCTGAAATAAAAGAAGACGCTGAGATGCCATGCAATACTCAACCCAGCTATCCAAGGGCCCTGCGAGCATGATCATGATGCCACTGTCTTCATCGTTCAGCATGCGCCCAAGGAGGAAAAACTGCTACAGGACATCCTACAGGAATCCCGTAGCAGTTTAGCCAACTAGAGTTTACACCATTCGATCGCCTGCAACATGCAATAACAAAGCGGGCGCATGCAGTGGAGTCATACGCTTCATCATCAGCAGCAGCAAGTAAATCCGGACCTGTGCAAATAGCAGTAGTAGCAAGCAAATCCGAACCTGTGCAAATCTAGTCATCGTCGTCCTAAAGCCTGGAAAAGCATGTCGCGGCCGCACAGGTAAGTGCCTCGCCCTTTCTTTCGTCGAATTACATGAATATTACTTTTAAATGTTTGCAAGCATGAAATGAGCGGGTTGAGCAGTTGCATGGCCATTCAACTGGCCACGTCGACCAGTCAGCTGGTCTAGTCGGATGTGTAGAATGGTGGCCATGGAAAAAGAACGAGTAGTGGACACGTGAGAACCGTCCAGTCGGGGAGAAGCGCGTTTTAACAGAAATGGCGGCGGCGGATCTGCGGGGAATGATGCGGCAGTCAGGGAACTTGCAGTAGAATGAGTAGACGACGTCATCCAACGGTCCGGCAGGGACAGCTCACCCCCGCGCCACGAATTCCGCCGGATTCAAATCTATCGGCTAGATCGCCACCCCACGCATTTATCATCAGCCGTTCGGAAGTCGAGTGAGCATCCGCATTCCTCTGAAGCTCGACACTCCAAGCCTTCGGCCGTTCGAATGTCTGATAGCAACATAGAAGGCGCAGAACCACTGCAGTATCCTCCAGAATTCGTGCGTTGCTTCTACAGGAAAGCTGCTTCTACAGGAAATTGGGTTCCTCACGTCAAAAGGTGGCGGATTAAAAAGGTAAGCCTGAACCTTCCATGCAATTGGTTTCGAGGGTGGCAGAGTCGATGTTCTACAGTTTGGTCGTAAAAAAATTGCAAGTATTGTCTGCCGTTTGCATGAATTGTCGTCCTACAGGATGTGAGTTATAATTAAGTCGTGTTAAGGTTCATCGGGAGATAAGTTTTCGTGAACTGTATGCGTGGCAGAGGCGTAATTCTACGCTCTGTCCCAGTAGGCCAATTTTCTTCCGCACTTGCCACCTCCAGCTAACGCAGCAGTTTTTCACCATGCCCGGTGGGTTCATCAGAAGGGAACCAACCGACTCAACAAAGCTAAGAGAGAATCCTAAGGTGGTGGAGTTGTTCATGCAAGCGCAATGGATGTCGTTCTGTGACAAATTGCAGGGCTATGACGATGAGGTGGCAGAGGAGTTCTTACAAGCTCTGAAGCCGAAATCCAAAACATTGGCCACCGTCAACTTCAGGGGTTTGAATCTCAGACTCACCCCACAATTCATCAGCCGCGTTACTGAGCTCCCAATGGGATTACCATGGGATAAAGAAGAGAGGAAATTGGGCCAGAAGGCTAAGAAAGAATTATTTCCACCAGAGGAGCAGTTCTCAGAAGATAAGAACGGGGTTCGTAGGACTAGCTTACTGCCACTGTGGAGCGAAGTCAGCCTCCAAATCATGAAATACATCACCTGCGAAGGTCGGTTTAGCATTGTGTATGGGTACCATTTTTGGTTACTCACATAATTGAGGCATCAGATGGACCTACCTGTAGAAAACAAAATAAGTATCCCCTACTTTCTACTACAGTCTATGATTGAATGTGCCACCAAGTTGAAAGAAGGCACACCAGACCAGGTAGCCCACCATGGACTCATTAAACTCCTCGTGGAGGATGCGCTCCACACATACAAGGTTCCTCTCTCATGGGAAGCCTTTAGAAATTTGACCAAGGATGGTGATATAAAGATGTTGACCGAAGAGCTCGGTTCATCCAGCAGTGAGGAGAAGGAGTCAGTGCCCGCAGGGAAGAAAGAAAAAGGCCAGAAGACCACGACCACGGAGCAGAAGAAAGAGCAAAAGAAGAAACAAGAGAAAAAGGGTGCCAAAGAGAAAGAGGACACACACATATTAACACCCTGAGAGAAAAGATTACAAAGCAGGGTGGACAAGACTGAGCAGGTCCACATCAGCAAAGGCACCTCAACGGCAGCCTCGACCAAGTCAAAAAGTAAAACACCCTCAGCAAAGCAACCTAAAGTGGTGCCACCTATTCCTACAGGAAAACCGAAACCGGCTTCTACAGGAAGCCCGAAATCAGCTGAAAAAGGGCCTTCTATAGGAAGCCCTGAGAAAAGAAAACCAAGGGAAAAGAAAGCCGATGTTCTTGCAAGGGAGGTAGCAGCTGTGTTGGCCGCCCTCAGTACACCTCCTAAGCCCAAGGAAAAGAGAAAGAGGGAGGCCCCTCTATATTTTAAAGCTAGGAGAAGTGTGAGAATAAAGACGGGCAAACCACAGCCTCCGTCCAGCAGCCTAATCATTATAGATGACGCCCCTACTTCGCCCAAGGAGAGGTCCCCCTCAAAGATATCAGTCACCTATGAGAGGGGGAGCCCGAAAACGACTACTTGGAAAGAAAGATTAGACCAATTGGCTTCAAAAGCCCGGCTACAGGATGCTGAAGCTGCTCTACAGGAAACCTTAGCCCGGCTTAAGGAAACAGAGAGAATGGAAGGAGAAGCACCCTCATCACCACCGAGGGAGGGCGAAGTAGAGCCACCAAGAGAAGAAGAAAAAGAGCACATTCTGGAGCCTAGCCCTCAGCGAAGTCTGAGCTCATATTACAACTTCTTAGAAGCTGGTAAAATTATACCACAAAAATTCACTGTGCCACTGTTCTTTGCATTGGAGGAAGAGAGAGTACGATCACACACGTGGATGAAAATAGCCAAATCAAAAGGTGTGGCGGACATAGGCCCCTTGGAAGAGCAACTTAAGCAGGCCAGAAGTGAATTACCCATGGCTAAACACGTGGCAAATTTCCAACGGGTGTTCCTACAGGAAGAAAACGAAAAACTTAGACTGCAGCTACAAGAGCTGAGGAGAGGAACAGGCACACCCTCAGGGGACAGCACAGCAGAACAGCAAGGCAAAAATGAACTGCAAACCGGTCTTGGGGAGCCAACCTTGCATCTACAGGAAGCAGAACAGCAAGCAGAAATTGAGGTGCAAGCTCTCAGACAACAGCTGCAGCAGAAAGAGGCACAATTGGCCTGCATGGCCAGTTGGGCCATGGATGCTATACAATGCAGATAGCCGGCCAAATCCTATGGCCTGTACCTGAAAGACCAATGGCTGCAATTTCAAATCAATACCTTGCGTAAAGGGGTACCTCTCAGCTCCAAGACCCGCAGCAATTCACTGAATTATGCAATACCAGCTCATCAGAGGATAAGGCCAAATTAGCGGAGTTCTACCTCCATAATTTGGCCCTGCCTAATGTAATTTCATGGGATCCCAATACGGCCTTAGGAGATATGAAATTAATGGCATTTGCCTCATGGTTGAACCATGAGGACAAAAGAGCAGCAGAAGCCAAAGCGGTCATGAACCGAGAGCTGAATGAGCCATTGCTAATTAGAGCAGAACCAGGGGATCCAGTTGCACTAATCTCGGCACACCAACACTTGTCCACCGACCCTCAAGCTTCATTGAGATATATGGATCAGTAGGCCCAGGCCATAGCACATTTTCAGGACATGGAGAGACTGTTAGGAGACAACTCTGTCCAAGCTTGCACCCGCCGATGGAATACATTGGCCCACAGTCTAAAAATTAGAGAGTATCATACCCCAACCCAGATGAGGGAAGCTCTAGTACGGGTGGCCCTCTATAAGAAATCCATGCAAAATCTCCAGGCCAGCTGGATTGGCCTCAAGCTAAGCCCACCACTGTTGCTAGGATTGATGGAAGGCAGCACAGAGAAAGATGATAATGAACAGTGGGAAGAGGTGAATAGAAAGGCTGGGTTCCATATCAGCAAGGAGGACACTACTACAGAGGCTTGGGATGTAAGGGTGGCAGTAAAGGCAATGAAGGATGAGGAGCTGGATTAGTTGCTCAAAGATGAGCAAATATTTCAGCTGGGGGGTGATGATGAGCCCCAAATTTGGTAACATTTTGGGCTCATTTGGCCTCACTACCCTTGCTCAACCCTTCATTTTTCATGACTTATGCATCATTTTTTAGTATATTTATGTTATTTGTACGAATGAAGGGCAGTCACTATTCCTAGGTGGCTAATACATGTTTATTTCAGGTTTTTTGACATTAAATGGAGCAAAACCACGCAGATGAAGGCTAGGAGATAGCTAAGGTGGCATTGAGGTTTCGTACGAAGGTTGTCCACGGCATTGAATGGCCTTCCTCGTGATCTCCACCCACAACTCCGAGCTCCAACAGCTATCACCACCGAGCTAGAAGGCAGCCAACGGATTCTAAGGGAACAGCAGTTTACTTTTAGTTGGTCAGCCAAGCCCCACTAATTTAGGAGGCCAGCTTGGCCCTCATAATGTATAAATATTGAGGTTGTAGCCTTCGAGAAAAGACTTTGAAACTTTGTTGCAGATTCTGAATTACAAGCTATAGCCATGTTTTTCTCTTTGTAAGCCATTTTTGGCATGTTATCAGACTTTTGACTATTATCTTTTAATGAATAAGCAGGCAGATTTGAGGCAGCTCTGAGTTCTTAAAGGAGCTTAAGCTCTCAGGGTTGGGCCCAACCTGAGAGCCTAAGGCTTCCTTCCTTTGTATTGTTACCTTTCTTTCTTTCAACATTATATTTCGTTTCCTTTACATGCACTTGGAAACACAGTTTGCTGATTCGAATTTCTTGGTGTGGTTACATAGGTTAGTGTTATGAACAAAGTTGCTTCAGTAGTTCAGATTAGAGTAGGGAGATTGAAGTTAATCTGAGTTCCAAAAAGGGTTGAATGCACACTCACTTTCACCTCTGTTTGGGGACTGGGAGTGCAGACCGTGCCAACTACCAAAAACACAGTTTTACATGTTCATGCAAGCTTTAACGTAATATTTCCGTTTGTAGAAGTGTCCATGCATTTAGATCTTGAGCAATAACTCTTTGTTTCAGCACCATGCACGATTTTCCCTTAAAAACGACATTGTTGTTCTTTGGTTTCGAATAAAACAGTTAGAGTATGTTGATGACATTTCGGTTATACGCAAGACGGGGATGATTTGTTTCATTTACACTGCGCAGCACCACTCCATCGTTTCTTTATCCTTCTAAGCCGTGCCTAGGCCATCTACTTATCTTCCAGTTAGATCATTTGCCTCCCAGCTCTTCTATTATCCACGTTGTTTTATCTTTTCGGCCTTCCATTGCCTCTACCCTCCTCTAGACCAACCAGCTTTACACACCCCCTCTCCATCTCATCTCTCTTTCCATAAGCCATCACAAGCTCCCCTCCTACCTCCCTATCCACCCATACATCTCATTCACTCATCCATCACCCAAAAATCCGATTGCAGAACATCCTGTAGAAATTACGGGACTTCCTATAGAAATGGTGAACTTCCTGTAGAACCCCCCTGCAGACATCCTGTAGAAGCTTGCAAACACGGTTGTCAGGCATCTGAACTTTGTGAACTTCTGTGGAATGATGTTAGGGATCCCTTCGACCCTCCCAGAGTCCTCCTGACCTTTTCCAAGCCTTCCTCCCCTTGATCTACCCCTGCACAGTCAAGACCCAGTAAGAGGCACAGTCATAGTAACTCCAACAACTTGAGCAAAAATAAAAAAACATGTTCTCTTCAGATGAAAGTAGTTTAGACACATGCATCTCATCTCAATAGAAGTAATGGCATCACTTTTAGAAGTTGCATTCCCACCATTGCATCATAAGGATTAAGCTGGTAGAATTAGGGTTTACTAAGGTTTCCATGTTTTGTTGGCTTTCAGTTCATTCTTGCAAAGTAGGTTAATTTCCTTTGAGATAGCTTTCGTTCATCACTTAAAAAGCTTCTTCTGAGAACATATAGAAGTTGGCTTGAGCCCTAGCGGACTTGTGCCAGCTGACAAAGTGACAGCTGCGACAAGAGCTAGTACTTGTGCATACAGCACCGTCGCTTCCAAGTTTGTTACGAACTACCGGGTTGATAAAATTAGAGAAGGAAGCTCCAGGAGTTGTAGCATTATTGCTACAATATTGGGGCTCACCAGAAGGACTGGGTGAATCCAACAGAAGATGGAAGGATTTCGTGCGAGCATGAAAGCTCCTACACCTTAGATTCAAATGAGGAAATAGAATGATGGGAGAACCAGTTACACGAGGTAACCACGCTCAATTGCAACATTATGTTAAGATCACTACACTGTGTGACAACAGAGGTAAGAGATCTACCTATGTATGATGGGTTGACAGTGGTGGATGATTTCCTAAACAAATTTGAAAGAGAGGTTCCGGAATAGCAGCGTTTTGACACTCTGAAATGGGCACTGCGTGCTACACCTACAAGATGGTGTGGTACACATCAAAGAAGTTTTGAGGACTTGCGCGAGTGTAGAAGGATGATGCTAATGTGATTTGGAAAGCCTCAGATGAGGATGAAAGCCATGTATGATGGACAAAATAGCCTACGCACCCACCTCTCTAAATGGATACAGGCGTATGGTACACAACTTGCATGAACGCACACTACCCTCATGATAGGAAACGGGACCAACAAGCAAGAGCGAGCAAGAATATGGTGTGAACAAAAAAGTAGGATAAGACCAAGCGCGCTGCAGATTATCTGCATGGAAGCCTTTGACAAAGTATGTGAAGTATTGGACATAGTCCACCATGTGAAACGCACTGATTGGGATCTGTGCATACCAGCGATTCTATGGGCCTATAGGACCATGTACAAAACCCGCACCATGCAAAAAATTCCGACATTGGAGTATGAAGCAGATGTTGTAATCCCTCTGAAACACGTAAAGCCTAGTATGCGCATGATAGCACCCATATATACAATAGTTCACGAAGTCCGAAAAGAAGGAATCACATAGCCGCATGAGACAAAACACATGCGACTTGAGGAAGAAATCCAACAGGGAAGCCTTAGACTTCACGAGCTTAAAAAAGAAAGGGTACGACTAAGAGAGAAAAGTTCTTTGATGAGCGTAGAGATCAAGAGGCTGGAAGACGAGATAAAGGAAGAGTTTCTCGCTAAGAAAACTAGGATGATAAGGCAAGGTGCATACGATCATACTAACAAGTTTGAGAGTTATCGCCGTGAATTGGTTAGTCTAATGCCTTGGCTTCGACTGCATATCGTCAAGCATAGTGACCACGGTAGCTCATTGCAAATGAGGAGGTGCACAACCATAAAAGGTGGGGATTCTCCAAGAACCGTGATAGAGGACAGGATGGCGCTCCACACAAGTGGTTCGACCACTTGACTAGCCAAGAGAAGGATAGTCTTAGTGCTCCAGGCAGTTGGAAGGGAGCGCAGGATTATAAACTATTATGTGCGAGAGCTACGTGATGTTGGAGATGCGCGCAGAAGCAGAGAGTCACCAAGTCCGCGACCATGCACAGGGGACTGCACTGCCGCGTGGATTTGTCAGAAAGTGATCGTTGAAGTCACTATTCATGATGGGATGATTGACTTGAGGCCAAATGGAGTGGGCAGCGAACATTTAAGACTCTAGTTATGGGCAAGATTTGGGAAAATATGCCGCCAGGAAAGCATTAATGACCCAGAATTGGGGGTAACGGTCGAATTCAAATTCAAAAGGCACTATAAAATGCAAGGGGCTGCCCAACAAACAACACTTGGTTATTTGAGAATTGAGCGATTGAGAAGATCCTCAAGCATTGTGAGGCAAGCGCTGATTGAGCCCCTAAATTTGCGAGTAACAGATTACAGCCTAGATACAACAACAAAAACTAAGGATGGTCTGGGAATTGAAGAGGTAACCGCCAGCGAGGCCGCGCAGACCCCAATTGTGGAGGATTCTCTAGAAGGTGCCGGGGTTGTGGAAGAGATCCCCAAATCACTATGTACACCAAGACCCAAGAAGGATAAACAAGTAATGGCTCTAGTATGTGTGTCCCCGAGGAACCCTTTGTGCAGCAAACTATCAATGGAAGTAAAGGGGAGAGCTGTCACGATAGAAACAAATGAGGAGGAAGAAGATTTGCAAGCCCTTATTATCACAGAGGAAGAAGATGAAGGCATGGAGGAGGATATTCAACCTACACGTGCTGCGATGAAACTTCCCCCATATGTCCCTCCACAAAAAGGGAAGGCCAAAGTGCCCAAGGACCTGGACAAAACCAAGAGTTCACTCCATACCCCGCTCCTCCCAGACAACATTGTGTTTGAAGGCACACACCTGGGCCGTGTGCCAACCATGAAGTTTGAAGATTGGGACCTCGTTGATTGTGAGAAGTTCCCTCACCTGGAGATCGGGAATATCATGAAGTAGAATAGTGTTGGTGTAGTGACAACCTTAGAGCAGTGGAAGTGGTTGCGCGGAGTGGAAAAGGCTGGGCTACTAAACCTTCTATGGGTGCCGCATTTCCACCATGCCCCAATAGCCATTCTCATCATCAGGAAACTGCTCTGCCTATTGCATGATGGGTATCTATGGTTGTAGGAACCTATCCCCATCACGGCAGACCTAATCCATCTCATTTCTCAGCTACCATATAAAGGAAAGGACCCGGTGACCATATTGAAAGGGAGGGTAGTGATTTGGCCCTCGTAGAGGCCATGAAGACAAAGTATAAGTTGGAGAAGAAGAAGAGGGGCTACGCCATCTCCAGTATCAAGGGAAAAGTGGTATGCGTAGCTACCCAAATCCTGGCCAGCAAAGCCATGCACAAGTGTCGCGCCGATGAAGTACCAGTGCCAGTGGTCGCACTGGTCAAGTAGTTCGCGGAGGGGGTCCAGTTTAACTGGTCTGAATTCCTCTGTGTAGAATTCTTGAAGAATTGTCGTGAACCAGGAGTAGGGTAAAACCTTCCACTATGCATGGTTGTTACTATCCATAGTTCTCATAGCAGGGGAACTACCAGAGGACAGTCAATTCCCCAGCATTGACTGAGAATTACCGGAGGCCGTGAAGTACGCTTCGCTCTGGACCACAAAGCACACAAAAAGGATACATGACAACAAGATATTCTAGATGCTCATGGAGATGAATATCCGAATGTGGATCAACCGGAAGCCACGCTTGTCACCCATGGTGTATAACAGTCTATAGAGTTTTGCAGACTTTAAGGCTGATATACACAACATCTTTATCAAGGCGCGCAAGGATCCATGAAGTAGTGAACGAAGCTACCTTTTGTAGCCACTGATGATGCCATTTTCACTATCTTGGAGGCATGGCCTCCTGAATGGTAAGCCCAAAATCTTGCAGAACTCAAGAGGGCGGCAACACAAAAGAAGAAGGACAATGCCAAGCTGCACGTCACACAGTTGGCCGAGAAAAGGCGGAAAGAAATAGCGACAGCTAAGGCACGGGCAGCGCATGAAGCAACATAGCAAGCCTCCAAGTAGAAAAAGGCCATAGAAGCAACTGCAGCACAAGAAGTAACCACGAAGGCTAGCGAGGGCCAAGCAATGCCCTCACAGGGGCAAGAGGCAGAGGAAGCAGAAACAATAGAAGGGAACATGGACCCAGGGACCACCTCCACACAGTTGAAGCACCCACACATGGTAGAGAGAGCAAGACCGAGGAAGAACGTCAAGGCCTTGAAGTTGGCCATTGGCCCGATCATCCTAACCGAGGGTGATCTCCATGACATTGGCGAGACAGTGCACGATGTCACCAATGAGGATCTTCAGGATTTTATGCAAGAGCACTAGACTATGTTAGGGGCCTTCACGATGCAGTTGTAGGAGTTACAGGGACATCCCCCTCAGATGGGTAACCATTCAACCAACCTTGTAATAGGATCCTCAGCAATAGATCAGATGCTACGCGCACGGATGGAAAACACAATAGTGTTGCCGGAAGGGGCCCTAGTAACAGCAAATGAGGCCGATAGATTTGCGTTGAGCATGATGAAAGGCCTTGGCCTTAATCTGGCTACCCTTCCACGTGAGACATTGTATCTACTACAGGATGGGATAACGGCAAAGCTGCGCACTAGGGAGAGCCGCACGATCCAAGTCCTCAGTGAGCAAAAGATAAACATGGAACAACTCAGCTTGCAGCGCGACAAATTGGTGTCGCAAAATCAACAGTTGGTGCAGGTGGTAGACAACGCCTGCCAATGCGTCCCGGAGCTGGCCCATCCCAGCAGACCTAACAGTAGAGGTGCGGATCCACAAGTTAGCTACAGGAGTCTGCGAGGCCAGGGAAGAAATGACCAAGGTTCAGCTAGAGCTGAATCCTCAGATTATCAAGCTGTGATTAAAGGTGCAGCGATCCACTCCCCCGGAAATCAGAGAATAGCACGCTAGCACTATCACAATGGGACTGGAGGAAATTGGAGGTGTAGTGCAAGACTGCACCACCATGTTGGAGGAAGCACTTGAGGTACTCACAACTTTGCAAGAGGATCCCAACATTCAGCGCTTAGAAATAGAAGCATGAGAACTCCAGTAGCAATACAATAGTGTCCAAGGAACTACATAGATAGTGGTCCTCACCCAGAGGCTTGTGAGGATGCAACAAGCTAAAGCACTAAAGGAATAGGTGGATGCAGCGTGCCACAAAGAGGCATTTCTCAAAGCACATGTCCAACCATGGATAGAGGAGGCCTTCATTATCATGAAAAACATTGAAGGAAAGCTCACACACATACGGGGGATGCACACATTAATGCATAGAAGCACCCCAGAATCAGAGGTCTCAGAATAGTGGATGCAAAAGATTTAGCAAGCAGCAGCTCACTGCGCTGCTGATCTCAGCACAGTTCGAGAACAGTTGGAGGGACTCCGTGCCAAGGTCATTGTGCTGACAGAGTGACACGAGGGCGAGTCACGACATTTGTGTTGGGGGCCTGTTGGGCATGGAATCTCCTCCAAGGCATGTTTTGGGGCTCAAAGCCCAAGTTTTGACTCAATATTGTTGTAAAGACTCTGCAAATTGCAGGCGCGGAGCATGAAATGTATGATAGAGTCACAGGGTTGTCTGACCCAGCCTTGTAATGTAATGTCATCCTACCCATGGTCTGTGGACCATGGGATTGTATAAATAGAGTGAGGCTCTAAGTGTAAAAGAAAATAAAAAATAAAAAATAAAGAGATAGCAAAGTAGAAGCGAAGAGCAAGAGTCTAAGTGTCTAAGTGTGTCTTGGGTCATAGAGTAAGGGAAGTCTCTGTAGTTGAGTGCTAAGAGGCCTAGTAGTCCACAACTAAGTGCGCAGACCCCTGCAGCTTAGTGCGCAAGGTGGAGTCAAGTCTGTAACCAAGGAAGAGAATAATAGCGAGAAGTTTTATCTTAATTATGTGTATCTGTTGTTGGGCTATTACATGTTTGATATAAAATGAAAATATATTGTTTATTTACTGTGCGCACCTATATGAATACTGCTAAGTATACTTTAACACATACAAGTAGGCTAATTTAATCAACTAAAAGCGGAATACTAGTAAAGGCCTGGGTAATAACAACGTTCAGCCCTCAAGTAAGGTTGCACGAAGAGAGCATCTCAAGCTGCGAGTTACAAGTAAGTGCACGTAGTGACGTGCATGCGGGGTCAAACCACATAGCACTTGAACTCATGAGACATCTCCACAGTGTGGAAACCTCGTTCTAGCACCCTCACATACTACTTCGTGTGAGACCTCAATCCACGCTCCACGGACTATTGCTGAAAGGGCCAATAGTACCGAGATTTTTTTGGCTAAATCACCTCTAAACCTGGGTTAGGCCCCAACAAGCCAACAAGGAGGATGCTACTTTAGGTGAAGTAGTGGAGGCTACCATTTATAGGCAGCCTTTTGGTTCACTTATGTATTTGGTGAGAAAACAACCAGATATGTGTTATGCAGTTAACCATCTTAGTCAAGCAATGGTTAAGGCAACCAAACTGTATTTGAAGGCAGAAAAGCATGTGTTGAAGTACCTTAGAGGAAATACTCAGTTTGGTTTCTAGTACAAATGGACAAAGGGAGTGAAGTTGCAAGACTTCACAGATGCAAATTGGGTGGGGAGTCCATTAGATAGGAAGAGCACATCGGGAGGATATTTCAGTGTTGGGTCAGCAACATTTTCTTGGTACAATAGGAAATAGAGATCTGTGGCACTCAGCTTAATAGAAGTAGAGTACATCACTGGAAATTAAGCAATATGTGATGCTATCTAGATGAGAAATATTCTTATTGGGTTATTTTGTTAGAATATGGATCCTATAGTGATTTACTATGATAATTAGAGTTATATCAAACTATATAAGAATATTCTATTTCATGATTGATCCAAGCATATTGAAATCTAGTATCACCATCTACAAGATTGTGTGCAGAGGTGGATTATGTTGTTATAGTACATTCTGATAGATAAACAAGATGTAGATAATTTGATAAAGGCTTTTTCAAGAGGAAAGTTCGAGCTCCATAGAAGCATCATTGTGTATCTGATAACCCCTTTCTTGCTAATAGGGAGTGTTGAAAATGCAACAAGAAAATCTAGTTTTGACTTTTCCTTGGTACAACTAGATTAAAATTCGAATTTCAATTTTAGCAAAATAATTGGAGGTAGTTAACTAAAGTGACATGGATCTTGTCACTCAGTTAAGTTATTAAATTCGAGCTAGGAAGCTTGATTTCATATCTACATCATTGATTTCTAATTTGTAGCAATCTATTTCAATTAATTTGAGTTATTATCAGTTTAACTACTTCTACATGTCAAAAGAACCAGTGGAGGTCAAGTTGTGGGTGTGTAACTTCAACCACATTGAGTGATCAACTAATTAACTGATCAATCAACCTAAAATAATTGTTGCATGTAGAGAATTTGAGTTACCCAATTGAGATTGGAGTTCAAGGGTAGTGTACTATCATTTGTAAACTAATCCAAGTTGTACAGGTGGTGCATGCAGTAAGAGGATTGGCCTATGGTAATTGTGCTATTCCTTGGTGTGAAATTCTTGAATAATAGGGGAATTTCACAGGGGAGCAATGCAAGGAAATAGGAGCTTGTAAAGCCTTGAAATTGTCTAATTGTTGTGCCAGGTTCGTTCAGTTAGGCAGAGGGATAGAATATACTAGTGCAGGGTGTGCTCAGGCTTGAGCAAGCATTGTATTTCTTCTCTACTCTCTGGTTAATTCAATACATATAGTAAGGGGTTTTTGAGAAGTTTATTTCCCCTAGATAAATTTCTATGTATATGTGATTTTTCCTTTTTCATGTCAATGATTCTTGTTTTAGATGGTGAATTAACTTCCGTGGATTAGTAGCGTAGCTTCAAGTCTTGTGATTTAGTAAACTTCATGAGTAGTTTTCAATATACACATTAATTTCTACACTTGGGAGTGTCAGCAACTCAAGATTATTTATCACTTTGATAAAATTTAGCTACAGGAGTAGAAACAACTACTAGTCAAGTGTATCAACAGATAACATAATAGGTGTATCAGAAGCTTGAAACACATGGGAGTAACAACACTTATTACAAACTCAACAGAAATTTGTTTTTGGTTGACAAAGATTTCCCAAGGCCAAGGATGCTCCTACATCAACAATGCATTGATATTCATGACATTCTTCCTTATTATGTGGAAAGTATAAAATAACAAGTCCAAAAATTGTGATAACAAGGGGGGTGCTCCTAAAAATGGAGCTCCACATATAGCTACTCAAAATTTTACTATCATGAGATTTTTACAACTACTAAGAACTTCACACCTGAATTCCTTTTAGGTGAAATGGATTTGGTCAAGTGTAGAGGGACCATTTAGAGAGTATAATCCAGGCAAGTTACTACTCATGATATTTGATAAGTGACATGTACCCTATATTATTCTTTAAGTGTTTCAGCTAAAAAGAAATGCTTAGAAACTTTATCTTTGTATTGTGCCTTTTTGGAGGCAAGTTGTTGCAGTTAAGTATATAAATATAAATGGACTCTAAGGAAATAGGGAATTTGTTGTGGAATTTCTCATGGTTAGTCTTCTACACCATCCTAATTTAGTAAACTTGATAGATTATTGTGTTGATGGGGGTTATTGTGATGATGGGGATCAATGACTTCATGTTTAGGAGTATATGCCCATGAGATGTTTCGAAGATCATACTCATGGTCAATACACATAATTAGGACATGCATTAAAATGAATATTCAAAATATATATGCTAAAGTGAACACTTTTGGGGTTATTTAAGAATTAACAATTTGCACATGAGATAGTTATAAATAGTAGAATTCCATGTAGTGGAGCCAAATTCATACCCTGTAGAATATCCATTTCTTTAATTATATATGAATATTTGAGTTGGAACCCATGTTTCATGAATTCAAATTCTTTAGTTTTAGAACTTAGCATACTGGGTACTCTTCTCCAACTATTTGTTTCTTGTCCTCTTTGTTCTTTGCTCCCACGAGGGCTTCACTCAATGAACCTCTAACATAGCACGTGTGTTCATGGCATATTAAACAATGCCCTTAATTCGACTACATATTGGAAAATACCTCTAAAAATCACATTATTTAAACCCCTTACCAATATGAACCCAATACATCTTCCCAATTTAAAAAACCCCTACTTTCACTAGATATTGTAGCTATCCATTTTTCATTAATATTTTTTATACCCCTTTATATTTTTTCATTAAATTTGAGCTCAATTTTTTATACCTGCGAATATAAAAAATCTTTACCTCCTATTATATGCTTAATATATTATGTCATTTTTTCCTCAATATATATCCCCCAATATGAATGCACATGGCATAGTATTTCTCCCTCGATGAAGCCCCTGTGTTTGTTCCCCGATTCTGCTCTTGTTGCATTGTGAATATCTAGAAAAGATCCTAAAATTTCTCATGTGTTTCTCTTATAAATCTTCCTTGAAATGTTTACGTGTATGTTTATCTGTTTCTTTAGACAACATACTACTAAGGTCTATTCAAGCCATAGACTCGTTGTGAACTTGTTACTTGAAATATTGGATTTTGTTTCAAATTATCATGCCCTTATATTGATACATTGATAGTATAATATAGGTGTGTGTGGATTTAATTTTACAAGAGTCTACAGATTTTCCTGTATCATCTCTTTTGAAAACTTTACTCAAGAAAATTATGAAGATTCTAGATTTATTTGGATAACAAGCCTAATCTTTGTTACTTTAGGAAAATTATTTAGGTGCTTGACAAGGAAGGCAGTATGATTGCAAGGAATGGCATGAAGGGTGGTGCTTGGGAATTTGAATTAGGTGGTTTGAAAGTAACATGTCCTATTATTGTAGATAATTTGAATCATTCTCATCAAATGCTTTTATAGGTTCCTCATTATACTATAGACTAAGATGTTATTTTTCCTGACTTACACATTCTTTATTGTTAAAAGCTTAACATTCTATCCAATAAAATGTAGATGTTGTGTGAATAATGGGTTCTATTAATTGAAATAGCTGACATCATCTGAGGCAAGATCACAATATTAAAGGGTATTATATGTTGGCATTATGACACAGATGTGGCACTATGGCATAAGTGTTGTCCTTGATGGCAACTCACTCAAAGTGGAAAATCAGTTCAGGCTCTCAAAATGTTAGAAAATGAGATTTCCGCAGGTGCGCCGAACAAAAGCCGCGGGCCTGGAGGTTCTCCAAACAAGAGGTGCGGACATACCTACAGGTTCTCCGAACAAAAGGTGCGGACGTCAAATTCACTCACTTTCATGCAGAGAAACGCGCGCACGAGGGAAATTTTATGGTTGATCCATGGTATTTAGTCTGACGCTGTTGATCCTATGGTTTTGGTCCGTGGTTTTGCATCCTAAAGTATTGAACCCAGGTTTTGGGTCCCTTGTATTGGAATTCTATGGTTTTGGTCCATGGTTTGAGTAAGGGCTTGCCTATAAAAAGGAAAGGAGATCATTTGGCTAGGCACTCATGTGTGTTGAATATCTAAAGAGAATCAAGATCTGAATTTCTGGAAATCGGTTGGTGAATGATAGTTAAATCAAGGAGAGATATGAGCATTAGAAGGATGATCTAATTTGATGCATGATCAGATCTATGGATCTAACGGTCTCGGAAATATTGGAGGATTGATAATTTGGATCCATTCGGAGGACCGCAGGTGAACGACAATGAAAGTGCAAAGGTGCGCAGTTTAGACACGGGTGCAGGTGTGGAGGTGCACAGATCAGAAGACGCTCTAGGTGCGGAGGTGCATGGAGAAGCTGACAGTTCAGGTGTAGAGGTGTGTAGATCCGAAGATGCACCAGGTGCAGAGGTGCACGGAGAAGCCAACAGTGCAGATGCGAAGGTGCGCAGAGCAGCCAACAGTGCAGGTGGGAAGGTGCGCGGAGCAAACCACAGTGCAGGTGCGGGGGTGCACTAAGAACAAACAGCGCAGGTGCGGAAGTACGTAGGCCATTGACAGAGAAAGTGCGGACACCTGCAGGTTACTATTAGTGAAGTTGTGGACCTTTCTCTTGATATATATGTTTTAGCTGCTTTTTTCTATCATTGTTGTGTTCATGGTTCTGAATTGGTGTCTGAGTACTGGTACTGTGTTCTGAGAAGTTATTAATTCAATACTTGCACAAGGAAGTCGGTTGATTGCAGATCTAATTGATGTTTGATTGAGATTCTTGGATCCAGTTTGAAAATTTATGAAACGTGGTCCCTGGAAGAAAAGAGAAAGTTGAAGCCTTCAGTAGGTGAGCACCTACGTACTAGTAGCTTAGCTAGTACAAGAGCTAAGGGGGTTGTAGCTCCCTTCCAAGAGAGCCTGGAAAACGAGAGAGGGTTGTAGCTCTCTGCAGGTTGCAGCCTGCATACTGGTAAAGGACTGCACCAGTACATAATCATTGTAAAAGAAGTTTCTAATTGAAAAAAGATAGAGACATATCGCAGTAGGTGGTTTTCACCCACATTGGGTTTCCACCTTATATCTGGTGTTCTTTGGTGTAGCTATCTGTTTTTCTTGTTCTTGTTCATTATTATATGGTACTGACATACAAACTAATGGTCAACATCTGAAGGATAAATTAAATTATAAATCTGGAAGGTATATTGAAAAGAATTTGATAATACTGATTCACCCCCCTCTCAGTATTATTTTCAACAATTGGAATCAAAGTAGGTCCTCCAGAAGAAGCTTGATCACTTGAAGGAAGATCTATCATCATGAGCAACTACGAGAGAGAAGCATCGATCAGGCCACCAATTTTTGATGGGACAAACTTCGTATATTGGAAGGTAAGAGTCACTTCCTATCTTCAATCTCTTGGTACAGAAATCTGAGATATCATAGATAGAGGGTACACTTTTCCGTCAGTAACACCTACAGATTCGGCTGGTAAGAAGCAATATGAAACAAATGCAAAGGCTGTCAATACTCTATTAGGATGTTTATCTCAATCAGAGTTCATCGAGGTTATGCAGTACAAATCCGCAAAAGAAATATGGGATAAGATCGTTCTGAGCTATGAAGGAGATGAACAGGTAAAATGAGCAAAACTTTTGTTAGACTCCGTCTCATGTCAGAGACTGATTCTTCTTCAAAACCCTGTTTTGAAGAAGAAATCATTAATATGTTGTTCTAGATTATGTAATTTGTTCTTCAGCTATCTAAAAGGCAGCAGCAAACTTCAACGCTCCTATCCCTGCACAAGCACAATTTGAAACATCATCAACAATCAAAGTCTGGCAATTTATTCCTGTATATCATGCTGCCCTTCTTGTTGTTATCTTCTCTTGGAGGCCTCCATTGAATCCAGTTCAACTTCTCACAGTGCGGCAAAGGCCTTTGTTTTGAAACTCCTTGCTTACACTTTGCTTTGAGAAATAACGAAAGTATTGTTTCTGGTGGTTCAACATTGTCATACAAAAGAAACTTGATGCTTTAGTCTTTATGAAATTAGTCGCTGCAATGAAAGAAAATATCCATGATGATAGCCTGTACAAATTTCTGGGCCAGATGTTTGATGCAGATGTTCTAAATGTAGAATTTGGTGGTTTTCCAAAGGGCCAAGGATATCCGCAAGAAGAATACTTTCGAAGTTGCCTTTTTCTGTTTCATATGGTTTCAATTTGGCTTGAAATCTCCTCTTTATGCACTTGTATGATGAAGGCCATATTTGATGAGCAGACATCCAATGCAGTGAAGAGATGGCACCAGGTTGCCAAAAGTAACATGAAGAGGAACAAAAGATCGGGTACTTTCTCTGGATTTAAAAGAGGAGAATCTTCAAATCAAGGATCCTCCCCAGCGCATTTGCTGCACAGGGACAAAACACTCTTCTCTAGTATTCAGTACAAGGTTGTACATTTTAACAGAATTAAGCTACTCCTTATTCAGTCTCATTTTAAATTCGGTAGAAGATTGTTGGACTGTATGTTTGACAGTGATAGACTGTATCAAAGGTATGCTTGAAATTGTGTTGAAAAGAGAAAGCCTTCATGTGTCTAAAGGCACACAAAATACTGTAGAAGACTTGCAATTGGGTACGAGCATTGATACTGAAATGCCTCCATGCGTTGAAAGCCGGCTTGATCGTTGTGAGTTGAATAAGCAGGGTTGTTATGCCTCCAGGGTCATGGTGTCTCTCTGTCATTGTTGGTGGATGTGTCTGGATAAGCTTGACGTGGAGGGAGATCTTGATAGCAGAGTGTATAATAAAGTGAAGCAAATGACTAAATATGTAATACAGCTAGATTCTTCCAGTTACCTTCTATACTATCTAATTCCAGCTTTATCGAAATCATGTTATGCTTATCGATTTGGACTGTTAGATGGTTGCAAAGTGATTAATGATACAGATGCTACTACACATGTCACAGACACAAATATGGAGATATATTTCTGTCTATTTCAAGATCACTTTTGGGCTCAAAATGAAAATTTAACTTTGGATGGCAGCCAGGGCACGATTTAACATAATTGACTGCAAGGGAAGTGTGCGGACTGTATTTGCAAGGGAGTTTTTCAAAGGCTATCGGATGGTCGACTTGAGACATGGCGAAATATTGCTATCAGTTTTCTTTTTACCATTTACAAGGCAGGGTGAATATGTCAAGGAGTTCAAGCGTGCTCGGCGCAGAGATGATGACATTGCACTTGTAAATGCAGATGTGCATAGCGCGTTTTTTAAATTACAGTTACCTTCTGGGCCCTTGATTGAAAATTCACCAGGCATAAAGCCTGGAACCCTGATAGCTTGTGATCGGGTCTGTATTCCTGGCCTTCAAAGGTTGCAGCATCTCAAGAAATATGCTCATTCACGTCGAGTCAAGGTGCAATATTCAGAAGGAATATCAAAATTAAATCCAACGAAGATTGAAATTTGTTTTCACAGGAATGCATCACTGGGATTGGGACAATGTCTGCAAAATGAGTGGAAAGCACTTGACAAGGGTTCATGGACTGCTCTCATGTCACCTTTTGAAACAAAATTTATTGATATTAGAATGCCGGGCACGCTGTTTGATTCTCTCACAATTTCGGTTGAAGAAACGGAAAAGCACAATATATGTTGTTTTGTATGGATCAATTGTTGGGCTTGGGTCAGTAATTCCACGTTACGTATCAGGATTGGTTCATTCCATGCTTCAAGAATTAGGCTTTGGTGAGGAAATGTTTAATCCTGTAGCGGCGTTTCTTCTGTTATGTGTTATCCTGACAGGAGCATGGTTGGGTTATTGAGGAGTGAGAAAACTAGTTCTTTCGGAAGATGGGAGTGTGGACATAGGTACAGCCCAGTTTGTTGCGTGGGCAATTCGCATAGTGGCATCTGTTATGATTCTTCAGAGTTCCCATGATTCATTGTTGGCACTACTGATGCTGATTGTTGGAGTAACTTTTACATCAGCTGCTAGACATATGGCTTTCACAATGCCAAGATCCAGATCACGGTGTGATCTTTGGAGATTTTGTGGGATCGAGGGCGATGTGGCGCTTAGAAGGTGGAGCTTTTGAATGCAGCCATGTAAACTGCTCTCGGTTTAGTTGTCACCATAAGCCGAATCGATGGAATATTAGTTTGAAGGTCGTTGTATTGGCAAATGTAACGTGGCAAATTGAACTTAAGTCCAGATTATCTATTATAGCCACAAATGCGATTTGGTTTCATCTCTTAAATGGTAGATCTGCGCTCCAATTTTGGCCAATCATCAGCAGATTTAGAGGAAGAGGGACGCTGCATTATTTTAGGATGATGTAACTCTCCTTTCTAATTTTAATAATTGTAGTGGAAATAGCGCAGAGGTCTTGGGGTTGATTGGTTTTCCCCCAGTTGTATTATGTTTCATATTTTTGTGATGTTAGTTAAAACAGCGCCCCTGTTTTGGGCAACAGTTTTATTTTTATTGTATTAAAAAATGTCATTTTTAAAGAAAAAAAGGAGAGGAGAGTTTTTCTGAGTGCTGAGTGTTGGAACAGAGCTTTTCATTGTACAGTTTTTGGCAGAGAATTTAATGGAATTTCACAGCTCTGTTTGCTGAGATTCATGTGGTATGTCAATTTAACATTAGTTTTTCCTCTGTTACATATGTAAACTGTTATGTTTCAATTCATTTCGTGATCATTTGTAGTTGAGCAAATGAAGTGTTTAGGAAGGAATTCATAGTATTGTATGCTCCTCCTATAAATTTGCTCATGTTCAATGTTTTCTTCTGTTTAAGGAGGATTCAAAGTATTATTTGCCCTCCTTAGCTCCTCACCAGTCTTGCCATCCCATTTAAAAATCTAGATTTGGTGTTAAATTGCTTGCCTACCTTGCCTCAGTTAATAATCTATGTAGTCATTATATTTCTCTGTTCGAACTGTGATTTTGCCCATGCAGCCCAGAAAAAACCCCGTCATTAAAAACCCCCAAAAACTTCAAATCAACCTTCCTAATCAGTTTACTAGCCTAATATCTTTGATCCTAATTGGTCAGCTTATCCTATTGAAAGATCTACCGAGTTTGACCGGAGAGAGCCTTCTCATACCCCATAGGGCTAGCTACGAGGTGAAATGGTTTGATGTTGCCTTGAAGGTTTACCTTCTTCAGCCTAGGGTGAAATCTCAAGCGCTAACATAGTGGCGACCATACTGGGGAGAACAAACTTGTTTGTGGGTTGATGTGTTTGTTTCATAAGTCTTAGACAGAGCCTGAAGTTATGCCAGGAGCCTTCGAAAACGCTCTTGTTTTACATCAGTGTTAGTAGATAAGCGCTGCTTCAGTCAATCTCCGTGAGCTTGTGAATACGACCACTTCGATTGCATTTTACCCCAGTACATGTATCAAATTCAGATCTGATGCTGATGGTGGACAGCAGTCAGACACTTATGCAGGCTGAATCATTCACCTGGCGACTCCAACTCGATCCAGACATTCCAGTGCCTGTTGATATGTTCATGCAATGGTAGGGTATGTGGCAAACCCTGCACTGTGTGAAGCTCTAAACGAATTTAGAGAATGCTTAGTGGATGTTGAAATTAATGAAGAAGTTTTAAGTTTTTTCCTTCAATGTTTGAAATCTCCGAATTATCATCCTAGCGTCTGTGAGTTACTTGTTGAAAGAATCGAGAAGGAGATTCAATGGTTAGATGAGCAGATTCAGTCTTATGATTTCCAAGACCCTAAAAAGTTCTTGGAAATCCTTCTTCCTTCACAACAAGCAATAACAGACTTGCCTATAGAGGTATACATTGACAATGTGCTGCTGGAAGCATGTGTTGCAGAGTTGGGGCAGCCAACAGAGTCCGGTGTCCGTGATTCTATTGCGGTATACATGGACACATTTTTCAGTTTGATTGATAAATCAGGCTGTATTGGCTGTATTTTCCGTGACCAGGGTCATTATGAGCATGAAGGGTTGCCAGCAATGACATCGGTGTCCTGGTGGAAGTTTTCTCAACCTACATCATTTTCAGGTTTACTTGAATGGTTAATATGGCATTTTAGCATTACCTGATCTAGTGTTTGTACAGCAGATTAGAGTAGATGTTGTACATAAATAAGCAGCCATAAGGGCAGCATCTTGTTTTAGTTGGCTTGAAGATTGTTAAGTTGTTTTTTTTCAGTCATTTCAGTCTTGAGATCAAATCAGTTTGAGTTCAGTTTCAGTTGTGTTGATGATGACTCCATTGCCCAATGGTTGAAAGCACTGGTCTGCTCTCCCAAAGTTCTACGGTTCTTGGCACCTCCAGGAAGCTGCAGCTGCCATCCCAAATGGAGCCAATGTTAGACTTTGTCTCATGTCAGAGACTGATTCTTCTTCAAAACTGACATCCCAAATGGAGCCAATGTTAGACTCTGTCTCATGTCAGAGACTGATTCTTCTTCAAAACCCTGTTTTGAAGAAGAAATCATTAATATGTTGTTCTAGATTATGTAATTTGTTCTTCAGCTATCTAAAAGGCAGCAGCAAACTTCAACGCTCCTATCCCTGCACAAGCACAATTTGAAACATCATCAACAATCAAAGTCTGGCAATTTATTCCTGTATATCATGCTGCCCTTCTTGTTGTTATCTTCTCTTGGAGGCCTCCATTGAATCCAGTTCAACTTCTCACAGTGCGGCAAAGGCCTTTGTTTTGAAACGCCTTGCTTACACTTTGCTTTGAGAAATAACGAAAGTATTGTTTCTGGTGGTTCAGCATTGTCATACAAAAGAAACTTGATGCTTTAGTCTTTATGAAATTAGTCGCTGCAATGAAAGAAAATATCCATGATGATAGCCTGTACAAATTTCTGGGCCAGATGTTTGATGCAGATGTTCTAAATGTAGAATTTGGTGGTTTTCCAAAGGGCCAAGGATATCCGCAAGAAGAATACTTTCGAAGTTGCCTTTTTCTGTTTCATATGGTTTCAATTTGGCTTGAAATCTCCTCTTTATGCACTTGTATGATGAAGGCCATATTTGATGAGCAGACATCCAATGCAGTGAAGAGATGGCACCGGGTTGCCAAAAGTAACATGAAGCGGAACAAAAGATCGGGTACTTTCTCTGGATTTAAAAGAGGAGAATCTTCAAATCAAGGATCCTCCCCAGCGCATTTGCTGCACAGGGACAAAACACTCTTCTCTAGTATTCAGTACAAGGTTGGACATTTTAACAGAATTAAGCTACTCCTTATTCAGTCTCATTTTAAATTCGGTAGAAGATTGTTGGACTGTATGTTTGACAGTGATAGACTGTATCAAAGGTATGCTTGAAATTGTGTTGAAAAGAGGAAGCCTTCATGTGTCTAAAGGCACACAAAATACTGTAGAAGACTTGCAATTGGGTACGAGCATTGATACTGAAATGCCTCCATGCGTTGAAAGCCGGCTTGATCGTTGTGAGTTGAATAAGCAGGGTTGTTATGCCTCCAGGCTCATGGTGTCTCTCTGTCATTGTTGGTGGATGTGTCTGGATAAGCTTGACGTGGAGGGAGATCTTGATAGCAGAGTGTATAATAAAGTGAAGCAAATGACTAAATATGTAATACAGCTAGATTCTTCCAGTTACCTTCTATACTATCTAATTCCAGCTTTATCGAAATCATGTTATGCTTATCGATTTGGACTGTTAGATGGTTGCAAAGTGATTAATGATACAGATGCTACTACACATGTCACCGACACAAATATGGAGATATATTTATGTCTATTTCAAGATCACTTTTGGGCTCAAAATGAAAATTTAACTTTGGATGGCAGCCAGGGCACGATTTAACATAATTGACTGCAAGGGAAGTGTGCGGACTGTATTTGCAAGGGAGTTTTTCAAAGGCTATCGGATGGTCGACTTGAGACATGGCGAAATATTGCTATCAGTTTTCTTTTTACCATTTACAAGGCAGGGTGAATATGTCAAGGAGTTCAAGCGTTCTCGGCGCAGAGATGATGACATTGCACTTGTAAATGCAGATGTGCATAGCGCGTTTTTTAAATTACAGTTACCTTCTGGGCCCTTGATTGAAAATTCACCAGGCATAAAGCCTGGAACCCTGATAGCTTGTGATCGGGTCTGTATTCCTGGCCTTCAAAGGTTGCAGCATCTCAAGAAATATGCTCATTCACGTCGAGTCAAGGTGCAATATTCAGAAGGAATATCAAAATTAAATCCAACGAAGATTGAAATTTGTTTTCACAGGAATGCATCACTGGGATTGGGACAATGTCTGCAAAAAGAGTGGAAAACACTTGACAAGGGTTCATGGACTGCTCTCATGTCACCTTTTGAAACAAAATTTATTGATATTAGAATGCCGGGCACGCTGTTTGATTCTCTCACAATTTCGGTTGAAGAAACGGAAAAGCACAATATATGTTGTTTTGTATGGATCAATTGTTGGGCTTGGGTCAGTAATTCCACGTTACGTATCAGGATTGGTTCATTCCATGCTTCAAGAATTAGGCTTTGGTGAGGAAATGTTTAATCCTGTAGCGGCATTTCTTCTGTTATGTGTTATCCTGACAGGAGCATGGTTGGGTTATTGAGGAGTGAGAAAACTAGTTCTTTCGGAAGATGGGAGTGTGGACATAGGTACAGCCCAGTTTGTTGCGTGGGCAATTCGCATGGTGGCATCTGTTATGATTCTTCAGAGTTCCCATGATTCATTGTTGGCACTACTGATGCTGATTGTTGGAGTAACTTTTACATCAGCTTCTAGACATATGGCTTTCACAATGCCAAGATCCAGATCACGGTGCGATCTTTGGAGATTTTGTGGGATCGAGGGCGATGTGGCGCTTAGAAGGTGGAGCTTTTGAATGCAGCCATGTAAACTGCTCTCGGTTTAGTTGTCACCATAAGCCGAATCGGTGGAATATTAGTTTGAAGGTCGTTGTATTGGCAAATGTAACGTGGCAAATCGAACTTAAGTCCAGATTATCTATTATAGCCACAAATGCGATTTGGTTTCATCTCTTAAATGGTAGATCTGCGCTCCAATTTTGGCCAATCATCAGCAGATTTAGAGGAAGAGGGACGCTGCATTATTTTAGGATGATGTAACTCTCCTTTCTAATTTTAATAATTGTAGTGGAAATAGCGCAGAGGTCTTGGGGTTGATTGGTTTTCCCCCAGCTGTATTATGTTTCATATTTTTGTGATGTTAGTTAAAACAGCGCCCCTGTTTTGGGCAGCAGTTTTATTTTTATTGTATTAAAAAATGTCATTTTTAAAGAAAAAAAGGAGAGGAGAGTTTTTCTGAGTGCTGAGTGCTGGAACAGAGCTTTTCATTGTACAGTTTTTGGCAGAGAATTTAATGGAATTTCACAGCTCTGTTTGCTGAGATTCATGTGGTATGTCAATTTAACATTAGTTTTTCCTCTGTTACATATGTAAACCGTTATGTTTCAATTCATTTCATGATCATTTCTAGTTGAGCAAATGAAGTGTTTAGGAAGGAATTCATAGTATTGTATGCTCCTCCTATAAATTTGCTCACGTTCAATGTTTTCTTCTGTTTAAGGAGGATTCAAAGTATTATTTGCCCTCCTTAGCTCCTCACCAGTCTTGCCATCCCATTTAAAAATCTAGATTTGGTGTTAAATTGCTTGCCTACCTTGCCTCAGTTAATAATCTATGTAGTCATTATATTTCTCTGTTCGAACTGTGATTTTGCCCATGCAGCCCAGAAAAAACCCCGTCATTAAAAACCCCCAAAAAACTTCAAATCAACCTTCCTAATCAGTTTACTAGCCTAATATCTTTGATCCTAATTGGTCAGCTTATCCTATTGAAAGATCTACCGAGTTTGACCGGAGAGAGCCTTCTCATACCCCGTAGGGCTAGCTACGAGGTGAAATGGTTTGATGTTGCCTTGAAGGTTTACCTTCTTCAGCCTAGGGTGAAATCTCAAGCGCTAACAACTTCAAACCCTTAGAATTCAGTATGAAAATCTCAAATGTACAATGATGAAAGTGTGGCTAACTATTTTCTATGAATAGATGAGATTGTTAATTGTATGAAAAACTTGGGTGAAGAAATAAAAGAGGCTATTGTGGTTGAAAAGGTACTAATATCTTTGTCCTCTATGTTTGAATCAAAAGTTTCTGCAATAGAAGAAAAATAGAATCTACAGCAACTTACCATGTCCCAGCTGCACGGAATTCTAACTGCTTACGAAATGAGGAAAGGAGGACCATCAGACAGAAGGGAAGCTGCGTTCAAGGCTTCAGGCAAAGGAGATTACTATGAGTCAGGAAATCTATCAGAAGAAGAGGAAGAATCAAATTTTGTCAAGAATCTTCAATGGGGTGCTGGAAGATTCAGAGGTAAGTTACCTTTCAAATGCTTTTCTTGTGGAAGAGTCGGTCACTATGCTACAAAGTGTCCTCATAAAGATAAGCTTGATAAAGGTAAGGAACCTGTTAGATGGAACAAGAAACAGAATGTAAATAAGAAAAGATATTACACTCATGAAGACAGTGATGGACTTTCAAATAATGATGAAGATGAACAAGGTAATAATTATAGACTTTTAATGGCCTTTGAAGATGATTATTTTATGGATGCTATAGATGAAGAAGGTCTGTATGAAGAAATTTCTAAACTCAAAGTTTGTTTAGAAGAGAAAAATATGATTATTGATACTCTACAATTCCAACTGGCTGAAAGGGAAAAACATCATGAAAAGTTGGAATGTGAAATTGTGGGTCTTAGAAAAGAGATTGAGAAAACAAAAGCACTTAATCTTAGATTTGTTAAAGGATCTGAAACTCTAGATGAGATTATCAATGTACAGCATCCTCCTCTAATCAAGACAGGTCTGGGATACAATGAAGAAGCATCTCAAGCACAGAAACCATCCACCTCCAAAAGTTATCTTGATGCAGCAAGGAGGAGCGAGCAAAGGCTTAATACAAATCACCAGGTAAATCAGGGACAGTTTACCTCAAGAATGAACAAAGACTACTAGGTAAATCAGGGGCAATCTACTTTAAGGACAAATAGAAGCTACAACCAGCCTTAGGTAAAACCTTCTCAATTTTCATCGAGAATGGATGTCAATATAAACTACAATCATTTGGCTGGTCACAGGAGTTTCTTCAATGGCCAATTTTTCTCTTGTCATAACTTTGGCCACAAATCAGCTCAATGTGTTGCCTATAAGACAATCATGACTAGAGAAGCTCAAAAACAGAAGAGTATGACTGGGATCATGAAAATAACCTACAATAAATTTTCTGCTCTTGAAAATGAAATAGAATGTTCTATTTGTAACAACTTCGGTCATGAAGATTTTGAATGTAGGAGCAGGTTTCGGCAAACAAAGGAACAAGCCTCAAATGCCAAAACATGGAGAATGAAAGAACCGCAACCAGAAAGATGTGGTATAGCCTTATATGTGGAAGGGAAAGAAAATCAATGGTACATCGACAGTGGATGTTCGAAACATATGACGGGTGATAAAGGAAAACTTTAGTCATATAGTGCCTTAGAGAAGGAGAAGAAGGTCTCATTTGGAAATGACACCCCTGTGCTCATAAAAGGTAAAGGTTCTGTTTAGTTGAAAGAAAAGGTCAAAGCTGGAAATGTTATGTATGTTGATGGCTTAAAGCATAATCTATTGAGTGTCAGTCAGATGTGTGATCAAGGAACGGAGGTAATATTTCGATCAAATGGATGTAGTGTCCGTGATCTTGATACATGAAAAACAGTGATCAAAGGCATAAGGACTCCAAATAATTTATACATATTCAAAGAAGGAAAACATCAATGCTATCTAAGCAAGAATGATGAACACTGGTTATGGCACAGAAGATTGGGGCATCTTAGCTTCTCACAGATAAGGAAAGCATGCAAATACCAGGTAGTTCGTGGTCTTCCAGACATCAGAATTCCAGACAATACAATTTGCAAATCATGTCAGTTTGGTAAGCAAACTAGAACTAACTTCCCTGGGAAGGAAGGATCAGCTAGCAGGCCACTTGAACTTGTCCATACTGATGTATGTGGTCCATCTAGGAAAAGGTCACCTCGAGGAGAAGAATATTTTATATTATCATTGACGACTTTTCCAGGATGTGTTGGATAGGATTTATGAAGCACAAAGACGAAGCCTTTGAAAAATTCAAATCATTCAAAGCCTTGGTGGAGAATGAATCAGATCAGAAAATCAAATGCCTCAGGTTTGATAGAGGTGGGGAGTTTACGTCGAATGAATTTTTCGACTTTTGTGAAGAACATGGAATAAGAAGGGAATTCTCTACAGCTAGGACTCCTCAGCAAAATGGAGTAGTGGAAAGGATGAAAATAACGGTTCAACAAATGGCTCGTGCTATGCTTGATGAATCTGGAACCCCCGCAACCTTCTGGGGTGAGGTTGCATTTACTGCAGTTGTTATTCTCAACAAGACAAATATCCGAGTGAACAGCACTCAAACTCCTCATGAGCTCTGGTATGGTGAGACTCCTTTGGTAAAACATTTCAAAATTTTTGGAAGCAAATGCTATATTAAAAATAATGATGAAAATCTTGGCAAGTTTGAACCTAGAGCAGATGAAGGCATTCTCCTTGGTTATTCTCCTCACAGCAAAGCATACAAATGTTACAATAAAAGGCTTGGAAGAATTGACGACAGCATTGATGTAGTGGTGGATGAAGAAGAAATCACTCCCAAATAGGTAAGATCTGAAGACTTCAAAAATGATGAGGACTATCCATCAACATCAAATCAGATTCATGATGAAGAAGAAACCCATGAGGCACCAGAGGAATAGATAAGGATAGAAGAAAAGACTCCATCCATGCATGTTCAAAAGAATCATCCAGAATCTCAAATTTTGGGGCAAAAGGAGGCAGGTATACAAACAAGAAGAACAATTACAGAAGCTTGAAGCTATTTGGCATTACTCTCCTCCGCTGAACCACAGAATGTAAACGAGGCATGCAAATATGAATGCTGGGTCAAGGCAATGGATGAAGAACTTGAGCAGATCGAAAAGAATAACACTTGCGAGTTGGTTCCTAGACCAAAAGATAAGAATGTCATAGGGAGAAAATGGATCTTCAAAAACAAGTTGAATGAAAATGGGGAAGTAATTAGAAATAAGGCCAGACTTTTTTGTAAAGGGTATGCTCAACAAGAAGGAATAGACTTTGAAGAAACTTTTGCTCCCATTGCTATACTTGAGGCCATCAGAATGTTCCTTGCTCTCTCTAGCTTTCATAAGTTCAAAGTATTTCAAATGGATGTGAAATCAGCCTTTCTGAATGGACACTTAGAGGAAGAAGTGTACATTGAGCAACCAGATGGTTTCATCCTTGGAAATGATCCAAATCTTGTATGAAGACTAAAAAAGGCTCTCTATGGTCTTAAACAGGCTCCAAGGGCTTGGTACTATAGTTTGGACAAATACCTTTATCAACAAGGTTTTTCAAAAGGATCAGTAGATAGCAATCTTTATATAAAAATTGAAAATGAAAAATTGCTAATACTTGTTGTGTATGTAAATGATATTATCTTTGGCAGCAATGAAGAAGCTATGAGTCAAAACTTTGCCTTGGTAATGCAGAAAGAATTTGAAATGTCATTACTTGGAGAGCTGACATATTTTCTTGGTCTACAAATCCAACAAAATGAAGGGGGTATCTTTTTATCTCAAACCAAGTACCTCAAGCAGATCTTGAAGAAATATGGCATGGAAGATTCGAAACCAGTATGTACCCCTATGGTTACAGGATGCAGCCTCAGTGCAAATGATGAATCAGCAGCAGTGCATCAACCAACCTATAGATCCATGATTGGAAGTCTGCTTTATTTGACAGGTACCCAACTAGACATGATGCATGCAGTGGGAATAGTTGGAATATTTCAGGAAAATCCAAAGGAAACTCATCTTCAAGCAGTTAAGAGAATCTTCAAGTATCTTCAAGGAACTCAAAACTATGGCTTATGGTATTCTAGAGATACATATCTCACACTTCATGCTTATACAGATGCAGATTGGGCCGAAAGTGCGGATGACAGAAAAAGCACTAGTGGAGGTGCATTCTTCATGGGTTCCAGATTAGTATCTTGGTTCAGCAAGAAACAGAGTTCAATGGCATTATCTACAGCTGAAGCAGAGTATGTGGCTGCTACATCTTGTTGCACACAACTTCTTTGGATGATGCAAACTTTGCAGGAATTTCAAATCACTTGTACTCCACCTATCTCCATCCTATGTGATAATACAAGTGCTATCAGCATTTCAAAGAACCCAGTCATGCATTCAAAGACCAAGAATATACCTATCAAATATCATTTTCTTTGGGAAAAAGTGATTGAACAAAAGGTCAAGTTGGAGTATGTTCCCTCTAAGGAACAATTTGCTGATATACTCACCAAACCACTGCCTAGGGAAACCTTTGAATACCTCAGACAAAAGTTGGGGGTAGTTGATGCAACATCTTGCTGTTGAATCTTGTCTGTTGGTTGTACGGGAGTTTCATATGGGGTATACGCGTACATTCGCTGGTTTATGGATTGGTCAAAGACCAACTGGCACAAGTTCATGGGGAGCATATATTCTTCTAATAATGCATTGTTGGAATTATTGTAGAAGATCTTGGAGGAGCAAGTACAGAAGGAGTACATGGATGCTGATCTGAAAAATGCTGCTAATGTTTTGTCTCTATGTCTTATATTTCTTTTGTCAAGGTCATGTAACGGCCTATTTTGGTTTCCCCTCTATGCTTGGGATGAATGATATAATGTACTTGGTTGTCATATGTAAATTTCTGATGTAACCCCACTTGGTTGGGTGGATGATCCCCACTTGGTTGGGTGATGAATGTATGTATAGAGTCTCTTGGTGATAGGAAGGTCATTTATGGTGTATGGTGGATTATGGTTCTTCTTGAAGAAAACTTCTTTTGCAGATCTAGCCTACAGTCAGGGGGAGCACGATCAGCATAGCAGAGCAGAGCTTTCAGCATGTTCTCAGGGGGATCATAACCCTTTGCCCTTGATGACAAAGGGGGAGAATGAATTTGAGGATCTTGGGGTTGCCATCAAGTCCAAAGGGGGAGATCTATTGGCATTATGACACAAATGTGGCGCTATGGCATAAGTGTTGTCCTTGATGGCAACTCACTCGAAGTGGCAAATCAGTTCAGGCTCTCAAAATGTTATAAAATGAGATACCCGCAGCTGCGCCGAACAAAAGCCGTGGGTCCACAGGTTCTCCAAACAAGAGGTGCGGACATACCCGCAGGTTCTTCGAAAAAAAGATACGGACGTCAAATTCACTCACTTTCATGTAGAGAAACGCGCGCACGAGGGAAATTTTATGGTTGATCCATGGTATTTAGTCCGACACTGTTGATCCTATGGTTTTGGTCCATGGTTTTGCATCCTAAAGTATTGAACCCAGGTTTTGGGTCCCTTGTATTGGAATTCTATGGTTTTGGTCCATGGTTTGAGTAAGGGCTTGCCTATAAAAAGGAAAGGAGATCATTTGGCTAGGCACTCATGTGTGTTGAATATCTAAAGAGAATCAAGATCTGAATTTCTGGAAATCGGTTGGTGAATGATAGCTAAATCAAGGAGAGATCTGAGCATTAGAAGGACGATCTACTTTGACGCATGATCAGATCTGTGGATCTAACAGTCTGGGAAATATTGGAGGACTGATAATTTGGCTCCATTCGGAGGACCGTAGGCGAACCACAATGAAAGTGCGGAGGTGCACAGTTTAGACACGGGTGCAGGTGCGGAGGTGCACAGATCAGAAGACGCTCCAGGTGCGGAGGTGCATGGAGAAGCTGACAGTTCAAGTGTGGAGGTGCGCAGATTAGAAGACGCACCAGGTGGGAGGTGCACGGAGAAGGCAACAGTGTAGGTGCGGAGGTGCGCGGAGCAGCCAACAGTGCAGGTGCAGAGGTGCGCGGAGAAGCCGACAGTGCAGGTGCGGGGGTGCACTAAGAACAGACAGCGCAGGTGCGGAAGTACGTAGGCCACTGACAGAGAAAGTGCGGACATCCGCAGGTTACTATTGGTGAAGTTGCGGACTTTTCTCTTGATATATATGTTTTAGCTGCTTCTGTCTATCACTGTTGTGTTCAAGGTTCTGAATTGGTGTCTGAGTACTGGTACTGTGTTCTGAGAAATTATTAATTCAATACTTGCATAAGGAAGTTGGTTGATTGCAGATCTAATTGATGTTTTATTGAGATTCTTGGATCCAGTTTGAAAATTTATTAAACGTCGTCCCTGGAAGAAAAGAGAAAGTTGAAGCATTCAATAGGTGAGCACCTACGTACTAGTAGCTCAGCTAGTACAAGAGCTAAGGGGGTTGTAGCTCCCTTCCAGGAGAGTCTGGAAAATGAGAGAGGGTTGTAACTCTCTACAGGTTGCAGCCTGCGTATTGGTAAAGGACTGCACCAGTACAGAATCATTGTAAAAGAAGTTTCTAATTGAAAAAAGATAGAGACATATTACAATAGGTGTTTTTCACCCACATTGGGTTTCCACCTTATATCTCGTGTTCTTTGGTGTGGCTATCTGTTTTTCTTGTTCTTGTTCATTATTATATGGTACTGACATACAAATTAATGGTTAACATCTAAAGAATAAATTAAATTATAAATCTGGAAGGTATATTGAAAAGAATTTGATAATACTGATTCACCCCCCCTCTCAGTATTATTTTCAACATTATAGAGTTTCATAATGAAAAGGATATAGGCACACTTTATTATGGAGTGCTTTATTTATTAGATTCACTATTTTTGAGTATTCAATGAAATCCATTTTGACTCACAGAAAAGGGTGAACAAGATAAGAAAATTTCGGTCAATTTTTCAAATTGATGTTATCAATATGTTTATTTTCATTTCTCTTTGTATTTTTCTTCTTATGTTATCCATTTTATGATGAATGAAGGAAAGTAGTGATGTACAAAAGGTTGATATTTTATGGTCGCTTATGTAGTTGTTGTGACAAATTGATTTTTGGGAAAAGTTACTAGAAAAATGGAGGGAGGGATACTCCATCCAGTAGTTTGCTCCTTTCTCTCCCTAATCTAAATTCTTTTGATAATATTAACAGAGATTCCTTCGGACCTACTAAAACCTAACAAAGGAAATTTAAAAGTGTGTATTATGTCAGTTATTAATGATAGTGTTACGTTGGCCCTTAAAAGAATCCTTCTTTCTTCACTTTAATGGTTGAATTCATATGAAGTATACATGGAACATTGGGTGTCCTGATGGTCTATTATACATGGTTTGGTTTGCAGTATTATTTATATGTTCCCCTTATACTAATGGCAGATTAGGAAATATGGTTTGGTTGAGAACCTGATGCTTATTCGTTCATGCACATTCTAATGGTATTATTGTTAAGGTGTTTCATATATCAATCTTGGAAATATTACACTCGAGCGAAATTTATTTCTAGAAGACAAAAAATATAGTCTTTCTCAATTGATTTTGATGAGGTTGACCAAGAAGTTAATTGGAGAGTATCAGATCCATCTTAAATTAGTTGCATTATGTTGGGTTGAAAACTATAATATGTTTGGTTCATTTTTATAGAGGATTTAAAACAAAATTCAAATGAATTATGTCATTCTATAATTAAATTTTATTAAGGGGAATAATAATACATAATAATGAAAGATTAAATTTTGAGTGTGTGTAGGGATAACTATATAATTTTTCAAGCATGAGTAGGAACTATAGGGCATGCTTATTCTCCTAGACTTAACAACCTTTCAATCTAGAATTACATAGGGGTACTCTCAACCTTGTTGTTGCATATGAGCCTAATACAGGCACTATATTACTATATCCATAGAGAATTTTACAAAAATACCTTGTTTTAAAATTACCATTTTTTCCACCATGCATCCACTAGGTTTGCACCTTCAACAAGAAAATCACAAAAGAAGCTTCATTTTTCTTCTAATGTTTGGTCCTCTATTCTAAGCATATTGTTAGAAGGAATTATGAATATTATTATGGCTTTATCTTATGAGTACTTGAGATGAACCATGTTTTGGAGTAATTGGTGACGGTCTCATATAGGAAATAATAAAAAGGTATATTATGTATAATTTTGGACAAAAAATGTTTTGTCAATTTTCCTTGCATTTTTTTTTTCTCTTGGAGCTTGCGATGACCTATCAAATAAAAATAAACTTAATATTTAACATATTTGAGGATAACATTTAATCAAAAACATTCATTTTCTTTGACCAAAAATTGTTGTGGTGTCCTCGCGTATGTATTATAGGTTGCTACAACTGCTTTACACCAAAGGGTTTACAAAATCACAATTAACAGAATGATAACAATTTATATAAAAGATTTAAATACGATCCATGATACAAGGTGAATAAAAAATCATGTCTTTTAGAAAACATCAGAGAAAAATAATGAAAAATGATTCCTATTGATCCTGAGTTTGTCTGTGATCATGATTTTATGATTTTTTTTATCTTTGGTGGTAGTCTCTTCTAAGAGAATGTGACACAATTTTCCTCAAGTAGTCATTAATATTCATGTTGATTGTTGCTACAATTTTTTGTAGATTGGTATCATCATTCATTCCAGTCCCTCAAAGCTATTTAATTATGCATGGATTAAAGACTACCCCCTCATCATTAATTTCAAATACTACCCAATCTGTTCCTTGGTCTAAAGTTGAGAAAATGTTTAATTTTCATATCCAACAGGTATTCCATCTTCCATGCAGACTTGTTATAAGATAGATGGCATTGGGTTGTTGTATTCGATAACAAAAAATTGAATACCATGAAACGAATTCATATGAGTCAAAAACTTTGTATCACACCCTTCAAATATATATTACTATTTGCCAACTAATCCTAACACAGAGAGATACATTTTTTTTCACTCCACTAGATTGAGTAAAACTTTGACATGTAAATAGCAACAAGCTTTTACAATTTACAAAGAACAAAAAACTATACAAACAATCTACCCAATATCTATCCCTCCTACACTTATGGATTTTGTTTTTGCATCAACGTTTTCCTTAAAGGTTGCTTTAGGAACACTGGGAATCCTCTTTGCCGCCTCTTTCTTCCCTTGCATTTGTTTTCTTAATCTATTTTCCCTTCATGGAACAAATTTCTAGATGTAATTTCCAACATCGATCATTCCCATGCCCATGCATCTTGTAATGGGTACAAAAGTACTTTCTCTTGCTTAATGACAAGGAAGTCCTCAAGGGTGAAGGAGATTCATCATGCTTGATACCAGGAATTTGGTCCATTCTTTTGACCATTACCACGTGTTTCTCACAAACAGCCACACAATGGTCAAATGCATCACAAAAAGTGCAAGGATAAATATTCCACAAATAGTAAAAATTGACAACATTTGGAAAACACCCATGAGCTTTATACCTTTTCATTGGAATGAAACTTTGACGACGTGGAGTGGACGATGACATGCAAGGTCCTTTAAATCATTAATCTCTCTTAGGAGACAAATTAACATTGTCATCACCATCTTGGTGTGACATATCATCCTCTGATGACTAATTTGCCTCAAACCATTTAGAGAATTCTCCAACTCTCTTTGACCATATCCCAATCCTTGATATTTTGGACTCTCTTCTACCATGATTGGATTGGTGATCCCTTGGCCGTTGATGTCGAGGCCTCCTCCTTCATAACCCATTTTAGATAGCATATTCATACCAATGCCTTTAGTATGTTGTTCAAATTCTACAAAAGAGGTGTTATGAACATAAAAAAGAATTATTTGAACTTGAAATTATTATTACCTCCTTAAACTTACCATCCACCTTTTTTAATTCAGATAATGATGATGACTTCATAGATGACTCTAGAAACCCACTCTTACCAACTGACATATGATGAGAATCTATGAGATGCTTACAAAATGCACATGCATTATTTTCCCCATAAGGTCCATAGCCTCTATTTGAACCATGCCCACCTATTGGCTTCAATTTCAAGGTTTCCTTTACTATCACAAGGAGTGAAACTTTCAACGACTTGTTCCTCAAGCACATGCCGCAACTAAAGGAGAATATCTCATTTCTACCTTTCAACAATTTCTATCATTCTCCTCAATTCAATGTTCTCCATACGAAGAGAAAAATTCATCTCCTCTATATCTTCGAGACTCTTCTTACCCATTCTTGCAACTTGGTCAAGCCTTGCTCTGATATCAATTTGGTCTGAAATTGGAGGAGAACTTCTCCTTCCTAAAAAGTGATCGTTCCCTTGACGCTTTTCAAGGAGAAATGGGTCTTATGAAAAAACATGTTTGCAAAGTTTCTTTAAGGACCATGAGTTAGTTTTTCATGTCAACTTAAAACATAATCATAATCTCATCATTTAACCCCTCCTGGGCTACATCTCCGGGCTTGCCAACATAGCTATACCGCTCTATATATTCAATGAAAAAGAGTACATAAAATTTGTTGATAAAATAAGTGGCTAGTTTCCCCTTCAAGGAAACATTCTCCTACAAATAAATCTTACTATAAATAACATGAAAACCTATAGTCGGTCATGAATCCATCAACTATAAAAGTTCTCTCCTACAAATACCCTGTACTCCATCCGAAAATGAGCATAGATGAGCGCACAAGTACTTCAATTCCACATTGAAATACAAAAGAAAGCTTTCCTCAATAAGACATAGTGAGAAAAGAATAAATGAGTTGAACCTTGCTAGTAAGAACTGCTACAGTAAACATATGAAGGTAACAAAAACCCTACAAGGCCTTCTCCATTCTCAAACACCTTCAAGAACTACTCCAAAATATTGATTGATCCATACATCCATGGACTTGAACCTACAAAAAGTCTCCTCCAATGTGTTCTAATCAGCTAATATAGGTCACCATTGGATCCATAATTTCCAAAAAACCCTACATAGACTCTTCTTGAGCTCCAAAAGGAAAAGAAATCTCCAATTTATAGCTCCAACAAGCTCTCCTTTAGTTTCTCTATTATCTATCATACAAATCGGACTAACAGTCTAACGCTCTTACGTTTCTGCCCTGTTTTCCATTATGGAGGTGACAAATTCGCCCATCGATGGTGCACTTTTTTGGATAGCTAAATTTCCCAATAACCCTTAAGTACAGACATTGATGCCACATGGGGCACATATGGCCACGATCTGGGCCTAACTTCCCACCCCTATTGGCCTATCCCCTTAAGTTTCAGGGTCATTATCTTGTTGGCGTCCATGGGGCTGAGGGTCGGGCCGATAGCCCACTCTTACCACCGAGCTTCTCACGTTGATCCATCATGATCTTGTTGGAGGCCATCTGGCTTGGGGATGGCCCCCTTAAAAGCACTCTTCAATGGTTTCCCTCATCATTGTTCTGTGTAGGGGAATGTGACCAAGACTAGGGCCAAACCCTAAGCCCCTTCGCCACTGGGTGTTAAACTATGGTGCCATCGGTGGTCATGTGGAAGCATTGTGACTAGTTCAGGCTAAGGTCCCAAGCCCCAAACACCTTGCACCCAGGTTCGTGTGGTTGCAAGTGACTAGGGGCCAGGGATGACAACCTAGTCCCTCCTCCAAAAACATGTTCCATTTAATCTTTAAATAACACCAAATCCATATACAGTTAAGAACCATGGTGTAGCAGAGACGATAAGGCATTAGGCATGAAGAATGAAGGTTGGGGTTTCAATCCATGCATGCTATCTAACCCCTACCATAACATTGGCCAACCATGGGGTGTCAAGTGGTGGCCTCTAGTTGGGCCACGTGGCACACCCTAATTGGGCAACCACACAAAAACATGAAGCAATAAAAAATGAGATAATTCAACCAATACGAGGCTACCACTTGGTAGAACCTCATTAGTCTGTACCTGCATAGTGGTCCTAATGATGTCAGCAGTACAGTAGCTCAGTAAGCAACCCTGCCATTTTTTTATTGTTGGTCCAAACGATTAGAACACAATAACTTGAGCATACAATGTAAGGTTGAGGTGAAATGAACATTGTTGGATTCAAAATGATGAACACTTCAACTTGATGCTACTAAGACTTTCTAGGCACTTTCATTTTTGAGCTAAAATTTGATCACCAGATCATGCCTCCCCATTAGGAACTTTTGGACTCCAAAATTTTACTTCTCCTAGTAAATAAAATGATTTTAACGCTCAAAATTACCCAAAAACACAATCCATAACACTATTTTTTCAATTTCTGCCCTTCAAGCTCCAATCAAGGTAGTTCACCTATCTTCTTTGTGAAGACTTATTGTCCTATTATGAATTGAGCAAAAATTATTTTCGTTGATGCAGGAACAAAAGCATTGATGAGTGGAATATGAACATTATCTTAATCCCATCTTTCATGGCTCAAACAACCTCACCTTGAAGTTCTTTTTTTGAAGACAAACTTGACATTCCATCATGGAAATCAGAAGCAATACAATGCCTATCTTGCATTGATTCAAACTTTATTTATCGTCCCCAAATTGAGCTTGTACACAAAAAGTAAACATCTACAAAATTTCAATGACACCATTGACATTGCAGACAAAAACATAGTCATCTTGTACAATGTTAAACAAATATTCTATTCACAACAAGTGTTAGGTCCCCATAATACTAGTGATTCCCCCATTACTATTTTCGTCATATCCCTTATTGTTATTGTTGTGCCACTATTGTCCACATATTGACATTATTGTGCCCCATAGAATCCCACTATTGTTATTTTTGTGCCTTTATATTATTATTGTTAGGCTGGCTTTGGTTATATTGTGACCCCTTAGACTCCTATATATAGAAAGGAGGTTTTGTCATTTGAATCATCTAAGAATTGTTCATTTGTGTAATTTAAAGGAGGTTTCCCCCTCGAAGAGGCTTATTTCTAAGGCGTTGATCTATCTTTTCTATCTTTTTTTGAGTTGGTTTCATAACATCTGGTATCAAAGCTTTGGATTCTAGGGTTTCGCTGCTCCAAACAGGCCATCGTGGGATTTTCACTATAAATTTTTCACTACAAAGTTTCAGAAGCTAAAACAAAAACCCATTTGAGATGGAATCAGTTTGAACCTCAGGCCCGAATTTTAGATCTTTTTTCACTATATTTTCACAGATATAATATGAGGAAGTTAGGGTTTTTGGAGACCCCCGAATTACACTCCAAACAGGTGACCTTGGGAAAATCGTCATAACTTTCGCTCTGATCATGAAATTGAATTTTCCTAAGAAGTTATAGAAAGAGGACGGACTGTATTGTTTTTTGGTATCATTTTTAGAACCTAAGGTTAAAACAGTGACCCACGGCTCGTCATACATGTTTGCTCTACTGAACCCGTCTATAGTCAGGCCATCGTGGGAGATTTGACATAACTCTTCATTGGAGAATCCAATATTGATAAAGTTTGTGCGGTTGGAAATATTACTTAGATGGTTATCACAAGAAGAAATTTCAGACCTTGGACATCCAAAATTACAGAGATACATCAGATTCAATATCGAGCTACTACAAAGTGGAAAAAGGTGTAGTTTTTTTTAAATTTTTGCATAAGCTTGGTTTGAAAAATTAGTTTGAAGGAATTCAAAGGCATAGTGAAGCATTATTATCAGTAATTGATGCCCCGAAGAAAGAAAATGGTAACACCCAGTAATCAACCTGAAAGATCTAGCATGGCTCATGAATAAGAGGAAGAAATGCAACATGATATATCAAAATTACGAGACCAAGTGCAACAAATTTCACTCGCACAGAAAGTAACGAAAGCTAAGATGGATGGTTTAAAGAAAGACGTAGAAACTAAGATGTATGGTGTGGAAGCTAAGATGGATGGCTTAAAGAAAGGCGTAGAAGCTAATATGAACGATGTCAAAGCTAAGATGGACAACATGGAAGCTAAGATGGATGGTGTGGAAGCTAAGATGGATGATTTAAAGAAAGGCATGGAATATTTGAAGACAGATTTGAAAATTTTTCTACAAGAAATGATTACTAATGGCGAAAGGGTAGTAAAGAAAACTCATGATGAGAACAAAATAAATGTTAATCATGATTTCATAGAATCTAATGTTGGATTGAAGAACCACCATGTTACGAAGATCGATATGAGGAAGTTTGATGGCAAGGATCCTGGAACATGGATACTACAGATGGAGCAATTTTTCGATCTCCATAATGTGCAAAACACAAAAAAGGTACGCATTGCAACTTTATATTTAGAACCAAATCAGTTTGTATGGTATCGATGACTTTGCTCTCGTAAACAAATTGTCACTTGAGCTATTTTTATGGATGAAATGATATCACATTATGAGGATACAAAAAGTAACACTTTTTTTAGCCAATTGATAAAGCTCAAACAAAAGAGTTCAATGATGGAGCACATTTAGGACTTCCAAAAATTGAATAAGGGTAAAAGATATTCTAGAGGAGCATAGGATTGATGTGTTCATAGGGACTTTAAAAGATAACATCCAACATGAGGTTTTCCTTTGGGAACTAGATTCATTGGAGAAGGCATTCAGGTTGGCAAGAAAAATGGAAAGCAAAATTATGGCAACAAGGAAGCCTACCACTCATAATCATAAAGATGGAATTGTTGTTGCCCCTATCCATCCACAACCTACAAGGTTGACACCACAACAATTGGAATAAAAAATAGAAAAAGAGCTTTGTTACAGTTGTGATAGAAAATACACTAAAGGTCATAAGTGTGCTAAGAAGAAATTATTTTACATAGACTGTGAAGAGGAGGAAGAAAAGGAACAATAAATGTCAAAAGACAAGGATATACACCAAGAAAAAAACATGGAAAAAGAAGAAATGAATCCGACAATATCTTGTAATACATTTGTTGGAATTATCACTCCTCAAACTATCAATATAGAAGGGCATATCAATAAGAAAAAGGTAATAGTGTTGATTGATTCGGGAAGTACCCATAATTTCATTCATTGTAAGATAGCCAAGGAATTGAATTTCTTCCTATATCCAACACCAAAGTGTCAAGTGATGGTTGCAAGTGGAGGAACCATATATTGCTCAGGAAAGTGCCATAATATTAAGCCATCCATGGGAGAATATGTATTGAATAGCCCAATGCTTTCCATCCCAATGGGTGGTGTTGATGTTGTACTAGGAGTCCAATGGCTACAATCCTTAGGTACAATAGCTTTTAATTTTCAAGAACTTTTCATGATATCTCTTCAAAAGGAAAGGAAGTTAAATTAAGGGGTATCGCAGGGAAACCGGGAAAATAATCAGCTCTAACTGAATGACAAAGCTTCTAAAGAAAGAACAACGAGGCATAATTGCACAATTATGTTCAGTAGAGGTTCCCACATCGAAATCATCCATTTCTCCAAATCTCCAAAAATTCTTGGACAATCATTCCAAGTTATTTGAGACTCCCAAAGGCCTCCCACCTATTCGTCATCATGATCATGCTATTAATTTGATTCTAGGAAGTGTTCCTCCAATAATTAGGCCTTACAGATATCCCTATGTACAAAAGAGTGAAATTGAACATATGGTTGTAGAAATGCTAGAGGTTGGTATAATTCAACCTAGTCAAAGTTCTTTCTCTGCTCTACTAGTATTCGTTCACAAGAAGGATGGATCATGGCACACGTGTCCAGATTATAGGGAGCTCAACAAGCTCACTATTAAAGATAAATTTCCCATTCCTGTCATTGATGAATTGCATGGATCAATTTACTTCACCAAGTTGGATCTTCGTTTAGGATATCATCAAATCAGAATGAAGACTGAAGACATTCCAAAAACAACATTTAGAACTCATCATGATCATTATGAATTTTTGGTCATGCCTTTTGGCCTTACTAATGCACCTTCTACATTTCAAGGTTTGATGAATTCCATTTTCAAACCCTTCCTTAGGAAATTGGTGTTAGTATTTTTTTGATGATATACTAATCTACAACAAGTCTTGGAAGGATCATGTCCAACATGTTGACATGCTGCTCAAACTATTGGAGGAGAAACAATTATATGAAAAAATCTCCAAATGTTTCTTTGGAGTACAAGAGGTGGAATATCTAGGTCATATTGTATCTCATGAAGGTGTTAAGGTAGACCCTAGAAAAATTAAAACCGTTAAGGAATGGAAAATCCCCACATCCATAAAGCATCTACGAGGATTTCTCTAGTTGATAGGGTATTATCACAAGTTTCTTAAGAATTATGGGAGAATAACAGCACCTCTAACAATATTATTGAATAAAGATTCATTTTCATGGACTCCAAAAGCAACGAATGCCTTTGAACATCTTAAAGAGACAATGTGCCAAGCACTAGTCTTAGCTACATCGGACTTCACCAAAACCTTTATTCTGGAATATGATGCCTCACGTAATGGAATTTGTGCCATTCTAATGCAAGAAGAAAGACCCATTGCTTTCAACAGCTTTCCAATCAAAGGAAAATATTTACACAAAGCTATTTATGAGAAGGAAATGTTGGCAATATTACATGCACTTAAGAAATGGTGACCCTACCTAATGGAAGACACTTCAAGGTAAAAACAGATCATGATAGTCTTAAATACTTTTTAGAACAAAGATTATCTTCAGAAGAGCAGCAAAAATGGGTCAAAAATATTTGGGTTATGAATTTCAAATCATCTACAAAAAGGGGAAGCAAAATGTGGTGGCAGATGTACTCTCAAGAAAGGACGAGGATGTTGAAGCATTTCTTTGTGACATTTCTATTATCCAACCAAATTGGATAAACGAAGCAAGGGATGAATGTAGGAATGACGAGGAAGTGTGGGCACTCATTCAAAGGATACAACAAGATCCCTGTACAACAGATACGTTTAGCTAGAAAAATGATTCGTTATGGTACAAGGATCAGTTATACCTTTGTAATAATTCCCAACTCAAACAAAATATTCTTAGTGAATTGCACACCTCTCCCTTAGGAGGGCACTCAGGATTTCTAAAAACCTACCACAAGGTTAAGAAGGATTTTTTTGGGATGGCCTTAAATCCGATATTCAAAAGTTTGTGGTGAAATGTTTGGTTTGCCAACAAAATAAAGTTGAAACAATTAAGACCTGTGGACTATTAAAACCTTTATCCATTCCAAGCCAACGTTGGGAGGAGGTTTCAATGAACTTTATCATAGGTTTACCCAAGTCCAAAGGAAAGAGTGTTATCATGGTGGTAGTTGACAGAATTACCAAGTATGCACACTTTTGTGCATTATGTGATCCATTTAAAGCGAGTACAGTTTCTACTGCATTTATGGAAACAATTCAAAAGCTACATGGAAACCCAAATATTATTGTAAGCAAAAGAGATCCCATTTTCACTGGAAATTTTTGAACATAATTATTTATTGTCTTGGTACTCAGTTATCTCATAGCTCATCTTATCATCCTCAATCTGATGGGAAAACTGACATAGTAAACAAATGTTTGGAAGGATATCTTCGTTGCTTTGTATCTGATAAACATACATAATGGATCAAATGGTTTCCTCTGGCTGAATAGTGGTATAACACTTCCTTCCATACAACAACAAAAATGACCCCATTTATGGCTCTTTATGGATATCATCCACCATCCATCACATCATATTTAAGAGAAAATTATAAGGTTCAAGCAGTGGAAGATCACATCGAGCATCAACAACAAGTTCTCCAACTCTTAAAGGATAACCTCACCTTGGCGCAGAATAGAATGAAACAATAGGAAGATCAACATCACAGCGAAAGAAGTTTTGATGTAGGTGATTGGGTATTCCTACAGCTACAACCATATAAACAAATGTCCCTCAAGCAAGCTAAGAAGGATAATAAATTATCACCAAAGTATTATGGTCTGTACAAGGTGCTGCAAAAGATAGGTACTATGGCATACAAATTGGAGCTTCCTGTAGCTTCCTGAGTGCGCCAAGTTTTCCATGTTTCATCTTAAAGAAGGTTATAGGTGACAAGCTTCCAGTTCAAGCAATATTGCCAGAACTTGATGAGGAAGGAAAAATCATACTGGAACTTGAAGCAGTCAAAGAAACAAGAACTCAATATCTAAAAAATCGATCAATTTCAGAGTATCTCATCAAGTGGAAGAACTTACCTAAATTCCACATGGGAGGATGAGAATTTCATACAGAAGCATCCAAAACTACTCAAGAATTGAGGACAACACTTTTTTGAAGGAGAGGGGCATGTTAGGTCCCTCTAATACTAGTGATTCCCCCATTACTATTGTCGTTGTATCCCTTATTGTTATTTTTGTGCCCCTATTGTCCCCATATTGTTATTATTGTGCCCCATAGAATCCAACTATTATTATTTTTGTGACTTTACATTATTATTGTTAGGCCAGCTTTAGTTATATTGTGACCCCTTAGGCTCCTATATATAGAAAGGAGGTTTTTTCATTTGAATCATCTAAGAATTTTTCATTTGTGTAATGTAAAGGAGGCTGCCCCCTCAAAGAGGCTTATTTCTAATTCTCTTGGAAGGTGTTAAGGTTAAGAAAGAAGATGGTAGCCAAGTTATCTATTCAATTCTTACTAAGTTGGGACCAGTCTACTCTATGTTTGTTTCCACCTTCCATTCTACTAGAGAAGCCTTTATTTCTCAAGGACAAGACTACAAGTCCCCCTCTTTTGATACCTTTTGTGATTCTTTAATAAGAGAACAAGATAATCTCTTATATCTTGGTCTTCTTAATATTGGAAACTCTTCTAAGAAAGCCTTAGCCGCCCAGCAGCAACCAAATTCAAATAATCCTAAGAAGTAGTATCCTAAAAAGAATAGTCCTAAACCAAACAAGGGCCCTAAGAAATTTCAGTCTCAAAATGAAAAATCATTTCAAAAAAATGATAAGGCAAATAAAAACAAATTGAAGAAGACTTATAGACATTTCCACTTTTGTAATCAAGATGGCCACTTAGAATCCAAATGCTTTAAGAAGATGGAAGCCTTGGAAGCCACAATGAAGAAGCATAACATCCATTTGGAGCACTCTTCAACTTCAACTTCATCTTCAGGAATAACACTTCTTGCATGTGGTTGTCAAACATCTCAGACTGGTTATGCACTAAATGTATCTTCTCTTCTCATTCTCATGAGTGGCTCATTGATTCTGGAGCTTCTTTCCACATGGCCAAAAACAAAGTCATGTTTTCTTCTTTAAATGATTGTAACACCAAAAATATATATGTTGGTGATGATAGATCTCTTAGTGTTGTAGGGACTCGAACTGTTCATCTAAACAATGGTCAATTTAATGATGTATTATGTGTTCCAACCTTATCCTGCAACCTTCTATCTGTATATCATATAACTCATTCAGGTGAATGTAAAATCGTTGAATTTTCACCTCACGATGTTGTAATTAAGGACCTAAGAGATCCTAGACAGATTTTAGCTACTGGCATTGCTGATGATTCTACAAGATTGTATAAGTTTAACAACTTTGGTTCATCAAATATTCACTCAATATTTGTTGCTCATAATGATGAAGTGAGCAAACTTTGGCATGAGTGATTTGATCACTTAAGATATCACTCCCTTCAGAATCTATGTAAAGAAAATATGGTGATAGGTCTTCCAATGGTATCTTGTAGAGATGGTGTTTGTTCCAGATGTGTACTCAGAAAACATCATCGGGATAGTTTTGAAAAACGTGCCCCTTGGCATGCCTCAGCCCCTTTACAGCTTGTGCATAGTGTTTTATGTGGTCAACTTCCAGTTGTTTCATTCTTTGGCTACAAGTATTTCTTAACTTTCATTGATGATTTCTCTAGACGCACTTGGGTATACTTATTAAAAATCAAGAGTGAAGTATTTAACATGTTCTTAGCCTTTAAGGCCTTTGTTGAAAAACAATCTGGACATCAAATTCTTAAGCTAATATCTAATAATGGTGGAGAATATGTTAACAACAAATTCATCAACTTTTTCACTAAGAATGGAATTCAAAAGCAACATATTGTTCCATATACTCCACAACAAAATGGTGTAGTTGAAAGGAAGAATCGGACCTTAAAGGAAATGGCTAATTGTATGGTTCAATCTAAAGGACTTAGTCTTAATTTTTGGGCAGAAGCAATTAACTGTGAAAATTACATAGTAAATCACACTCCTACTAAGGTTTTAAAGAATATCACTCCAGAAGAAGCATGGAGCTCAATTAAACCATATGTAAGTCACCTTTGTTTTTTTGGAAGTGAAGCATGGGCCCATATTCCAGATGAGAAACATAAAGCTTTAGAACCTAAGAGTGAAAAATGTATTTTTGTTGGATATTCTGAAGATGTCAAAGGATATAGACTTATTCCACTTAAGTCCAAAAATGTTATCATTAGAAAAGATTTAAAGTTTGCTGAAAATATATCAGCCTACGAGCCTAGCTCAATGGATGTGCCACCTCTCTCTATCCCTTCTACTTCTAAAAATATTTCTTCTTCAGATGATGACAGCAAGGATGACAATCCTCCCGCACCTTCTCAAGATCCTACTCCATCTCTTGAGCTTCCAAAATGGGTCTGTGCTACTCGGATGCAATAGATGCTCTTGCCGATGATCCTACAAATCATCGACGTACACGTTCTCAGTTCGATAGAGCCTCTTCTTTACTGGCTCAAGCTTCAGTGAATTATGATCCTGACACCTTTGCAAAATCTTTAGGCCATCCATATTGGGATGTAGTTACGAATGAAGAATATCATTCATTATTGACAAATAATACATGGGATCTTGTTCCTCTTCCATAGGGACGAAAACTTGTTAGCTGCAAATAGGTGTATAGAACCAGGTATGGACCAGATGGAAAAGTTGATAAACATAAATCTCATCTTGTTGCTAAGGGTTTTTCACAAGTTGAAGGTATTGACTATACCAAAACCTTCTCCCCTATTTCCAAAATGAACTCTATCCACCTTGTTCTTTCCCTTGTTGCCTCTTTCAAATGGGAAGTCCATCAAATGGATGTTAAATCTACATTCTTGCATGGGGATTTGCATGAAGAAATATATATGGAACAACCTAATGGCTTTACACAAATAGACTCCAGCCTTGTATGTCATCTTAAAAAATCCCTTTATGGTCTCAAGCAAACCCCTTGGGCTTGGTATGCAAAAATGGATAGCTTTCTTTTAGAAACTAGCTTTTCTAGGTGTCATTCTCACAATATTGTCTACACCAAGAAAGTGGGCAAGTCTCTTATCATTCTTGTTCTTTATGTTGATGATCTTATTCTTACTGGTACTGATCCCAACCTTATAAACCATGTGAAGTCCAGCCTTAAAAAAAAGTTTGAAATGACAGACTTATGACACTTGCATTATTTTCTTGGTCTTCAAGTCTTGGAATCCAAGGAAGGTATTTCCCTTTCCCAGTCCAAGTATGCCTATGATATTCTACGCCATTTTCACATGGAAGACTATAATCGAACCCCTTCTCCCTTTCAGTCTGGAGCCAAACTTTCAGTCACTTATACTTTCCCTGAAGTTGATGCTACCTTATACCGTCAACTTGTAGGAAAAATTTTGTGTTTGACCCATACTTGTCTTGACCTTTCATTTGTTGTTGGCCTTATTGCTCGGTTTATGCAAAACCCACATGAAACTCATTGGAAAGAAGCTAAAAGAATACTTCATTATGTTTGAGGTACAGTTCAATTTGGGATTCATTACAGTGCAGAAGCATCTCCTCTATTGGTTGGTTTCACTGATTCCGATTGGGCTAGTGACCCTAATGATCGGAAGTCTACTACAGGTTATATGTTCACTCTTGGTTCAAGACCTATTACATGGGCTTTCAAGAAACAAAGTGCCATTTCTCTTTCTTTAGCAGAAGTAGAGTATCGAGGTGGCATAAAAGCTAGTAAGGAAGCCTTATGGCTTCGTCAGATCCTGTCAGAGTTTGGCTTTCAGCAGCAGCATCCAACTACACTTTGGTGTGATAAACAAAGTTTCATTCAACTATGCAAAGATCTAGTCCAACATCAGTGCAGAAAACACATTGAACTGCACATGCACTTCATCGAAAAGCTCATTCATGACCATGTTCTTGAAGTTCAATATTGTTCACCAGATGATCAAGTTGTAGACATCTTTACAAAGCTCTCACAGAGGTGAAGTTTACTAAAATTCGATTTATGGTTGGAGTTCAGGAAGTTGTCACTAAGGGGGGATAGGCTCTAATGCCTCATTCCTTCTCCTATTGTGTCATATTTGTACATCATTCAATCCTATCCCAATTTGTTCTTAAGGGGGGATGTTAGGATACTCTGACACCTAGGAAATAGTTAAGTATAACTTGGTCTAGTGTAGAGTTAGGTAAAGTGTGTTTCTTTACTATGTACGTTTGTAACTTACAATCCAACGGTCACGATATGTTCTAGACATGAAGTGATCCGATGGTTCATTCTCTCCTCAGTATTACAGACACTTGATCCGTGGCTTAACACCCGATTGGTCCATGATCTCTATTTAAAGAGCATAGAGGGTCATTTGTAGGGTAATCGTTCATGAGAGAATCTTATGTAAATTTTCATTCTTTTATTAATAAATTGCTTGAAGTGGCCACATTGGCTCAGGCCGTGGACTATTTCCCTCTTTGATGGTTTTAACCAAGTCAAGAACACTGGTGTATTGATAAGTGATCTATTTGTGAGCAGTGTCTTTTGGTGTTCTGTCTGTGGAACTTACCCTGTAAATTCCTACAGAGTACTTCTAATAGTCATGAAGAAGGGATATTTCTCATACCCGTGGAAGATTCCATGGACACAAAGATGGATTTAGATCTCTATGGTGGCTCACCTAGCACCTCTGATAGTGAAGAAAAGGATATAGATGAAAGGATCTATTTGAGGGAGAATTTTATCTCATATCTGAAGGAGGACAAGGACCTATCAGAGGAAAATCTCAAGCAAGAGGAGAAATTGAAAATTTATGAGCTTGAGAATGAAAGCTTGAGAAAAAAAATAGTCAATCTTAATGCTCAATAAGAAGAGGCTAGCAGGCTGAGTGGCATGTTGACCAATAAGCTAAATGATAGAGAAGCTTACTGTGAGAGACTATAAAGTGAAGTAGTCTCATTGAGACATGACTTAGAAAATTCAAATAAAGATTTGTCTCAATACCAAAATCTTGAGAGAGAAAAAAGGCTTTGGATGATATGCTTGTTAAGCATAGATCCCCACTCATTGAGGAAGGTTTGGGTTTCGAAGAAGAACAAAGCTTCAAGAAGGAAAAGTCTAGAAGTTCAACCACCCATGTCAAGGAAGTTTGAGGATATAACAACAACAAAGGAAATGAAGTTGTTGAACTTCAACAGCAGGAGAAGAAAATCCAACAGAAATATGCTAAGAATCAACAACAAGAAAGAGTGAAAGGCAGTAGCACAATCTTCCATGGAAGGTACATGAAGAACCAACATAATTCCTTTCCCAGTCAAGGACAAATCTACCAAGGTAAAGGTTTCTTCATTGCTCAAAATCCCTTTTATGGGTATTATTTTTCTTGCAATAATTTTGGACATAAAGCCATGGATTGTAGATGGCATGTAAGAAAACAAGATGTGTTGGGTAGCGGGAACCCCATAATGCACAAAGTGTCCTGGAAAAGGTATGTTGGTAGAAGTAGAGGTTTGGACAAAATTCCTGGAAGATATGGAAATTCCTTTGCCCCATTCTTAAGCCATATTGAATGCTACAATTGTGGCAACTTTGGGCAAAAGGAAGCAGGCTACAGACATGAGAAGTTGAAGCATGCATCCAAGATGATGTGGAAAAATGATGCAAGTCAACCATTAAGGATTAATAGAAATATAAGAGTAGAGGAAGACAAGTATTTTCTCAGCGCTCTATATAAACAAATCATGTTGAACAATGGAAGGAGAAATCATCAATTTGTTGACTTGTCTCTAAAGAAAAATCAGAGAAAAATTAATAGGGATAATTCTCATATTCCTGTGAGAAAACCCTTGCTAGGTTCTATCTGTAATGAACATAGGCTTTTGGAAGGAAAGAGAAGAAAAAACCCAGTAAATATATCCTTGCAAACAAAGTGAAAAGGAGGTAAGAGGATTTGGGTGAAGAAAGAGGAACAAAAGGTGGATTTCCCTCCAGCCATGCAAAGCCAAGAGAAAGCCCAAACATGGGAAAGGAAGAAGTTGGAAAGTAATGCTTCTGTGAGGAGTTAGCCATTGAAGGTTTGGAAGAAGAGGGAATATGATTTTCTCAGGGGGAGTAGATCCTCTGTTTCTCTTTAGTAAAATAAGAGAATGGCCTAAAGGGAGGTCGAATAAGTTAGATGCATGAAGCTAGAAATAATAGATAGAAAGGTGCATTTGATTGTTGAATGTGTGGTCGAGTCCCCTTGTTGATTACAGTAATGTATTTGTTTATTTCAAATGTATCAGAATTGAAAGAGAGAGGAGGAGTGTAGCCAACCAGGTTTCAAAGGGAGTACACAACAACATCTTATGTTGTGGGAAGAATAAGAAGAGCTGCAGCAGAAGTGTGGAGTGAAAAAAGGTCCACAATCAAGTTAGGTCCACAGGATCTGTCCTTGTGCATATGAAAAGGGAGAAGATGCAGGAGATTAGAGAGCATTGGCTCATGGGGAGATACTTTATTAAGCAGTAACAGGAAACAATTTTCGGCCTTAGGAAGAAAGATTGCACAAGAAATGAAATGTTTACATCTTCTAAGAAATACCCTTATTTCATTTAAGTTGTGAAGTTGATTTTGCCTAGAAGTCTTTTGTTCATGAAACAAAATAGGTACAAGCTTTGAATGTCCCTTATTTTTCAATTCATATTACTATTTAAATTGGTTGTCTGGGTTCGTATGGAGCAACATTTTGTGAAAATGGGAATTCATTTCTAAAAGGAAGTATTAGAGTTTTCTTAGTATAGTATCCAATTTGTATCATCATTTTTTATGCAATTGGTATTATATAAGTAGCAATCCATATTTGGAGTAGCTTGATCTAAAGAGGAGCAGAGCTGGTTAGTGTAGGTGCTCAAGAGAAGTGAGCATAGAGGATGAATCATCAGTAGATGTGAATAACAAGATAAATGCATCACTAATGATTGGTATTTGTAGTAGCAACATTAACATGAGTAATTGTAATTGGTATCAATTAGTTTTAAATCGGTACAAAAGATGCATTAGGAGAGACAATATTATGTCGATAGCCATAAGGGGTCCAAAACTGTAGGTTTATTGTCATGGATGGAAATATATGTTCAAGGGGAGAATATCAAATAGGTCCAATTTATAGAACAGTAGTAGCTATCAATCCTTGAAGTTAAGTCTACAAAGAAAAATGCACATCAACAGCTAGACCCTCGTCATCGACACTCAATGATTGGGAGAGAAGAAGAAAATTGTATCCATTTTCCATTGATGACAAAGGGGGGGAGAATTAATGGAAAAGTTGTGCTAGCCCAAGTAGAGGAAATAAGGCCATTGGTGGCTCATGCAAGGAGATGTGTGGAAGAAGCATGAGGATTTGCCATCAATGTGGATAAGCGAAGAGGTGTTGCCTTAAATGCCAAAGGGGGATATTGTTGGACAATTGGAATTATCTCTCTGTTCAATGCCAGTAAGTGTGTTGGCATTGATGTCAACAACCATGTATGGAGATTAAGTTGGGAATTTGGAATTTCCTAACAGTTAGCAATTCTGTTGCAATTGATGTCAACCAGATTAGCATGGATGCATGTGCTAGCATGATGCTAGGAAAGACAACATTGTTGTCCACTAGGCTAGTTGTGATAGCAGTAGATGCTAACATTGATGTGCTTGGTGTATCAAGCTCATGGGTGAGTCCCATGGTTCCTTCCATTTGTAGAAATTCTCACCGTAGATCACCTGATAATGCAATATACTAAAGAAAAATACTTGATATACTTATACTATCAAACTTTATGGAAGCTTAATCAATTTAAGCAAGATCAATCGGAACACATATAACAGAGAATGAGAAATCAATCACACATGAACATAGAAGAATACTCTAGGGAAAGCCTCAGCTAAAAACCCCACTATCTATATTATCATACAAGTGGAAATATCTCAGGATTACACAAATCTTTAGCTCACAAGCTATCTAACTCTCAGTACAATCCTACAATGTTGCTCATAGACTGAATAGACATAACATATGCCTTCCCTCGGCCCTCCAAGCCTCCTATTTCCTTGCGCGATTTCTCCTGGGTCCTCAAGATGCCACCTGTGTGTAATAATCCCTCACACACTGCTCTGACCTCTGAAATAACTACACAAACATGAAGGAGATAATTCCTTCTGCATGGATGAGTTTTCTATATAGAAAAATTCCTCCAACTGATTGTACATTGGCGCTTCCTCTGATCTTAAGTACGTCCCTGACTGAACTAAAATGCATGAGTTATTTATGAGAGAATATTCAGTTATCTGGAGAGCAGCAGTTACATGCATGCAAGCATTAGTTAACTGAACTCACAATTAATTCCACAAACTGTTGGAACTAATCTAACTGGACTTAACTCAGTTAACTAAGCTAACTAATTACAACTCAAATTACAACTCATCCTTATCTCTTTAACTAAGGGATAAATTCCTCAATTAATGGAGAATTGTTGATCTTAACTACATCTCTGATTGAACTGAAATGCATGAGTTATTTATGAGAGAATATTCAGTTATCTGGAGAGTAACAGTTACATGCATGCAAGCATTAATTAACTGAACTCACAATTAATTCCACAAACTGTTGGAACTAATCTAACTGGACTTAACTCAGTTAACTAAGCTAACTAATTACAACTCAAATTACAACTCATCCTTATCTCTTTAACTAAGGGATAAATTCCTCAATTAATGGAGAATTGTTGCATGTCTTCACATAGACTTCATGTTTGATTTTCTCCAACTAATTAACTCAAGATGAATTAATTAATTATTGTACAAACAACTGCTAAGATCAAATTCGAATTTTACTTCTCAATTTTAGTTCAGGGACTAACTAAAATTGGAATCCATCCCAAAATGCTATTTATAGCAATTCTATTTTTAGCACTTCCATTTTTCATTCCTTGTTTCTATGTCCAACACTGGTACTTGAATTGCTATTTATAGCAATGCTATTTTTAGCATGTCTTGTTGCCATTTTCAAAACTCCCTCTCAACAAGAAAGGCATTCAACTTGAACACGATCCTGAACCTTTGGAATGTTCTGCATGCAACACTTCTCCCAAGTGTTATTGCTCCAGCAACTCTAGAAGCAAAAAAACTCCCAATTGACCTCTCCGTTGGGCTAGAAACACCCTTTGATGTTGAAGCTCCCTTTGCTACTGACAAGTGCTCCCTATCTGACCTTTGAGCTGCTGCAACACTCCATGCATCTCGCACTGTTGCACACTTCTCTGTGCCATCCTGTAGTGGTGCAACACTCCTGTGCCTCTCGCATTGTTGTAGCCTGCTAGCTCTACACTGTCTTGGGATTATTGCACTATAACTCTCTCTGCCACTCCATCTGCATCTGCCTCTACCCACTCAGCCACTCCTGCTACTCCTCGTCGGGGCTCCCGTAGCAAGGTCTAATCAAAGAGGTTGGGTACCTCAATGATCTTGCCCCTATTCTAGCCTTCTTGGGACTATCACTCCACATCGCCCCACCTCCTACCTGGAGGTATGGATGCATGTGATCCCTTTATCCACTTGGCTTGAAATTTCCCCCTATTGGAGGTCTTTGCATGATTGGATGACTCCACTCGATCTCCTCTCTGCTTCTTCAATTGTGGATCCTCCACAATTGTCTGAGACTTCTTCTCGGACTGTAAGGAGTCCAGATCTGCTGTTTGTTTCTGAAAATTTTGCACAAATTTTTTATATCTTCTCTGAAAACTCATGGCCCAAAACTCAAAACTTCCAAACCTCCTCTAATATATTTTTCACTGTTCCAATAAACTCAACTCCACTACCATGTAGAAATTTTCATCGTAGATCACCTGATAACGCAAAATACTAAAGCAAAATATTTGATCTACTTCTACTATCGAACTTTGCAGAATCTTAATCAATTTGAGCAAGATTAATCCAAACACATATAACAAAGAATGAGAAATCAATCACACATGAACACAGAAGAATACCCTGGGGAAAGCCTCAACTAAAAACCCCGCTATCTGTATTATCATACAAGTGGAAATATCTTAGGATTACACAAAGCTTTAGCTCACAAGCTATCCAGCTCTTAGTACAATCTTACAATGTTGCTCATAGACTGAATAGACACAACATATGCCTTCCCTCAGCCCTCCAAGCCTCCTATTTCCTTGCGAAGTTTCTCCTAGGTCCTCAAGCTGCCACTTGTGTGTAATAATCCCTCACACACTACTCTAACCTCTGAAATAACTACACAAACCTGAAGGAGATAATTCCTTCTGCATGGATGAGTTTCCTATATAAGAAAATTCCTCCAACTGATAGTACATTGTCCCTTCCTCTGATCTCAACTGGGTCTCTGACTAAACTAACATGCATGAGTTATTTATGAGAGAATATTCAGTTATCTGGAGAGCAATAGTTACATGGATGCAAGCATTAACTAACTAAACTCACAGTTAATTCCACAAATTGTTGGAACTAATCTAACTAAACTTAACTCATTTAACTGAACTAACTAATTACAACTCATCCTTATCTCTTTAACTAAGGGATAAATTCCTCAATTAATGGAAAAACTGTTGCATGTCTTCACATAGACTTCATGTTTGATTTTCTCCAACTAATTAACTCAAGATGAATTAATTAATTATTGTACAAACAGCTGCTAAGATCAAATTTGAATTTTACTTCTCAATTTTAGTTCAGGGACTAACTAAAATTGGAATCCATCCTGAAATTCTATTTATAGCAATGCTATTTTTAGCACTTCCATTTTTCATTCTTTGGATCTATGTCCAACACTAGTACCTGAACTGCTATTTATAGCAATGCTTTTTTAGCATTTCTTGTTGTCATTTTCAACACAGTTCTCTGTAGAGAATCATCACAGTAGTAGGCTTATTGGAGAAGCCATAAAATAATGGTTATGATAGTTGGTAGTCCCTTACTTTAGAGGAGATTTTGCCTCAAGAGACCATCTCAGATACTCGTGGAGTTAGCACAGTTGGTTAGTCCTCGAAAATAATTTTCCAATGATATGTGGAATTCCTTGAATGGATCTCAGGTTCAAAATTTATTGATATCCAAAGTAAGGATCTCGAAGTCCTTAGAATTAGGATGAACTTCAGAACTAGAAGAATAGGCCGAATTTTGGAGGGTCGGAGGCTTGAGACCTTGGAGGGTCGAAATTTCGGAAGGCCGAAATATCGGAAGGTCGGAATATTGGAGGCATATTTAAAAAGAAACCAGAGATAGCATGGAATGAGGAAAGCAGGCCGATCTCGAAACTTTGGAACTTCAGGACATCAGAACTTCGGGACATAGGAACCTCAGAATATGGGATCCTCGAAACTTGGAGATTTCATAACTTCTTATAAATATAATTCTTTGAAAAGCACTAATGGTTGTGAAGGGAAGTGTTTACAAGGGAAATCATTTGCAAAACCAAGGATCGAGGGACCCTTTCTCTCTCCTTGGATAGGACACATGACAGTGATTAATTGGCCCTCAGGAGTTCATGGTGGCATATGACATCAGAATGATGTAGTTGTATGCAGGACAAAGTGGCAATCAGATTCAAAATTATTGAGTGGCCTAATGGGGCAAATCCTGGTGAGACATGTCACGACTAAGGAGATGCCACATGGAGATGATGACATGAACATCATGTCACCCTGGAAGTATATCAGAGATCAGAGATTTCGTAAATCCTCTTTAATTTCATTTTGAAAAAGTTCTATGAGGGAGCTCCGATGCGATTGATACTCTATCATGGAGCCCAAAGAACCAAGGGCATAGAGTAGGCCTTAACACCTAAGTGTTGTGAATATGCCACATGGGAAGTACATTTTAGAGGTTAGAATTTCGAGAACTCCTCTATAATTTCATTTTGAGAAATTTCTGACACTAGGGAGCTCTGATGTTGTTGGTGTTTGGTCATGGAGCCTAAAGAACCAAGGGAGGAGAGAAATTACACAAGGAGATAGGCCCCTGAAATAATATTGAAGGGCTTAGCACATATGTTCTATGCCAACAGTCACAGAAATCGGTCTTATGGTGTAAAACAATAAGGGGCGAAGAAGAAGGGGCTAAAGGAAAATAAGAATCTCACTATTTCGTAACGTCTACCTTAATAAAGTTAGGAAACGAGGGGCCCAGAAATTCCAACATAAAGGATTATGAAGGATGAATGGGTTAGCAGCTAGGAGGAACTATGCACAGAAGAGTTGGTCACGGGAGTAATGGCGACTACAGGAATTGCTGAGTCAAGGGTGACGAGGAACACGGTTGCACATATGCTTTAATGGAGTCAATGGTGACTGTTGTAGGTAGGAGACAGAGACAGAGAGGACCATAATTGCATAGGATGATTTAAAGGAGTTTTTCAAGAGCTAATACAAGCCATCCTTGATCTTGATTGCATGCTACATTGAATTAAATGAAGATCAAAGCCTATAGGATAAGAGATTTGTTCACAGAAAGGACAAGAGGCTTGTTGGAGTGTGTAGATTGACTAAGGATTTATGTCTCATCATGGGAACACTCAGGTGCCCATCCTCATATTTAATGCAGCAACAATGAGTGAGAGAATAGAGCTCGTCCTCAGTGGTTAATGAAGCTGAAGTACTTATGTATTAGACAAAAAAACATGATGGAGATACCCATGCAAAGGTACACTCGGGTAGCGTGAATGAAAAAATGATGGCTGACAAAGACAACATTGTTCACTTTTTTCAGTGAAAAAAAACCAAGGATTGCAGTTGATCAATGTGGGGGGAAGCAACATTGTTGCTAGTGAGCAGTGTGAAGAGATTTGTGCGTGAGTGCGTTGTTGCGTGAGTTCAAGTGAGAATGTGCTGCAAAGAAGAGGTTGAGAGTGCCTATTCAGAGGAAAGAGACCTCGAGAGAGCTTGTGCTATTCTGTGAGAGGTCGAGAAATCCTGTGGAATATAAGAGGGCCAGGACTAGAGTATATGCTATGGAGTGTAAGATGTATGGAGAGCTCTGAGTGTGAGTGCATTGATAATAAGAGGCTATGTGTGCTTGAGTAGAAAGAGAAGGTCGAGGGCAGAGAGCCCGTGTGATTATGTTAATGTAGAGTGGGAAAAGTGCAGAATGTGCTATGTATTAGTGTAAGTTGTCGAACAGAACATCGGGCTACTACAGAGTATGCAGAGGACATAGAATGTTACATGGGCCAAGGGCTAAGGAGACGAAAGAGCTGAAAACAGGTAGCAAGGCTTCTAATTACAGTGAATAGTAAGTTCCTTTTTGAAGTGTGGGTTGGGTCCTGCATACAGGAAGTTGATTCTTCCATCTTTAGTGGGTGTCTAAGAAGGCCTGGGGGTTGGTGCCTCCTGCAATTTTGTGCTTGCATAAATTCAAGGATCTGCAAGTTGGTGTCTACAATAAATCCATGAAGTTGGTGCTTCAAATGGTGCTTCTGGTAGGTTTATTAGGTGTCTGAAAAAGGAGGGAGTCGGTGCTTACTACTAGTGGGTGTTAGAAAACAATAAAAGTGATTTGGTGCTTCCTGTGAGTGGTGGCTCACAAACAGATTGATGTAATAGAGTAAGTTCTCTCAATTTTACATCAATAACAATGACAAGCTTTGGTGGTTTTTTCCCAAAAGGGTTTCCATGTTAAACCTCTGTGTCATATCTGTGTTGCTCATGATGTGTATACTTGTGTTGATTCATATGGCTGTGGTTCCTCTCATTTAGTGGATTCCAAGTTTGAATGATTAAAGGAAAATTTGCATAAAATTTTAAATTATCCTTAAGACTGATTCACCCCCCCTCAATATTAACATTGATTCCAACACTAAAGATTGAAGCTATTGGAAAGAATGGAGTTTCCACCTTTCAAAATTCTCATGCCATATAATTGTTTTGAATGGAAGCCAAAGATTGTACATCAACTTAGAAGTAGAAGCTTTTATCAGATAGCCATAGAAACAAAGTTTGAACCAAATTCCATAGTTGAAAAATGCAAATATTTCAACCACATGGACAAGGCCTTCAGTTTCCTTCCTTCCAAATTGTGGGTTGAAGCAAGCAACTATGCTTTGTAAATACAAAACATATCTCCTCACATACATGTTACATGAAAAGCACCTTTTGAAGCATGGACTGTCATGCAACCATAAGTTACCCGTTTATGCATTTTTGGAACTCGTCCATGGGCACACATTCCTTCAAAAATAGAGGAAGTATTTGGAGAATTAAAGTGAAGAGTGCATCTTTTAGATATCCAAATGGTGTAGAGGGATATATACTATTAGGTCTTTCAACAAAGAATATTTTTATTGAGAGGAGTGTCTACATTGACAAAATTCCTTTGCATGCATCTAAGAAACAACATGTAAAAAATTTTGTGCTTCCTCTGATAGTAGATCTAAGAGATGATGGATCTTGTCATTCAAAAAATATTTTAGATCTAAGTTTAATACCTAATTAATTAGATCATGAGCATGCAATGTGTAAATATTATGATTCCTGGCCACTTTTGACACAGAATTGGTGCTTGATGAGTGATCTCTTAGATGATCCTACCACGATTTTTCAATTTGAAGAGGCACCTCATGCACTCATAACTACAAAACCAATTATGCTCATGCATTGTTACATGATTCTATCATCTAACCCTCAAACTTATGATGAATTTGTATGAAATCCTTTATGGGAAGCATCTATGGAAGACGAGTACAACTCCCTAATTTAGAACCCAACTTGGGACTTGATTCCACTTCCTTCAAATCATGAACTTGTCAATTGCAAGTGGGTCTACATGACAAAGAAAGTAGTGGATGGACTTGTGAGTAGAAACAAAGCATTGTTGATGACCAAAGGCTTTTAGTAGGTTCATGGCCTTTATTATGAGAAAAAACCTTTGTTCCAGTGTCCAAAATGGACTCTATTTGTGTTAAATATTTCCATTGTAATAGTAAGAAGGTGTGAGGTTCACCACATGGATGTAAATAATGCATTTATTCATGGTGATATCAAGGAGGAAATTTACATGGTGTAACCACAAGGATATGTAAAGAATTCATCTGTAGTTTTTCCGACTTAAGAAGTCTCTTTATGGCCTCAAGCAAGCACCTAGAGAATGGTATGCTAAAATGGATTTCTATTTACTCTCTCAACATTTCATTCCATGTAAATACAATCCAAATGTTTATATCCTAATAATACCTAGCCCTCTGTTGCTCATAGTTCTTTATGAAAATGATCTACTAATCACAATCAGTTCAGCCTCAACCATTAATATATCCAAAACTATGATAGGTTTTCCATGACATATATGGGTCTATTACACTTCTTCCTTGGATTATAAATCAACCAAGAGGATTTAGGCATCAAAATTTCTTAGTCCAAGTATGTGAGAGATCTCTTAGTTCACTTTCACATGACCGAATACAAGCTGGAAATTATACCTTTCTTAGCGGGGGTACACCTTGAGGATGGAAAGAATACATCATTGGTTTATTTCGCCACATAAAGACAACTTGTGGGGAGTCTCCTCTATCTTACTCATTCTCATTTAGATCTCCGATATGCAGTAAGTGCAGTTTCCAGATGCACGATCCACATGAGCTGTATAAGAATGATGCCAAGAGCATACTTAGATATTTCCAAGGAACCATCAACTGTGGGATTCACTATGGAACAAGATTTACTTTGGATCTCATTGGCCACACTGATTCAGATTGGGTTAGTGATAACATTGATCACAAGTCCACATTAAGATATGATCTCAATTTGGGTTCTAGCCCATTTGTTGGTCCAACAAAAAGAAATACGAAATTGTTTTATCATTGAGAGAGTCAAATACATAAGTGCAGTCAGTATTACCCTTTAGGCCATTTGGTTGTTGAACTTACTCATTGATGTTGGTATCATACTTCATCATTTGATCGTCATTTGGTGCAACAATCAAAGCACACTAAAGTTTTGCAAAGATTGAGTGTAGCAGAAATGAACAAAACACTTTGAGATCCACATGCCATTGGGGGAATTTTGATTTAAAAAATGAACCTAAAAAAATGAACTAACAAAATTAACTCTAAAAGAACCAATAGGATTCATGATGTCATCTATAGGGGAAAATATTTTGGAGGGAAAAGAAGAAAAATTTTTTTTTTTTTAATTGCATTTTCGGCTTATCTCATTGTTGGTTTACTCAAATTTCAAGTGCAAACACCCATTGGATGTGGAATTAAACTCCGCATCCAACGAGTACCCACTTTACATTCTTTTGAGTAGACCCACATTTAAAAAAAAATGAAAATACATGAAAAAATTGTGTTGCTTCAACTTTTATTTTTTCATGTATTTTTTTTATTTATTTTTTATGTGAATATACTCAAAAATATGTACAATGGGTACTCGTTAGATGTGGGATTTAATTCTACATCAACAAAGAGTTGCACTTGACATTTAAGTAAAACTACAAGGAGATGTTGAGGGCCCCGAAATCGGGTCAACAACAAGGGGGATACCCACCCGGTCCGGAACCTGGTTGGCGGCTCCTTGCCCGTTTGATGTAGCGGGTCCGACTGGGGGTAACGGGACCAGCTTCCCGATGCATGGGATGTGTGTGTGTGTAGAGTTTGATTATGTTGATTCTGGAAGCATTCTAAAACTAATTTAAATCTAACTTGCAAACTGATTCTAAGCTATAGTATTCTAATGAAAACAACATATGTAATCTACACTAACCCGGGATATATCTTTTCCATTATGCGATTTAGAAAGATTTCATATAATAACTGGTAATAAAGATCATTCAGCTATCACAAGAATATAAACCATTTAAGATGAACCATTCTGCATAAGAAGTTAAACAAAATAGTTGTGAACAGCATATCGCATAAATAAATCATTCATATGTCAAGCATAAATAAATGAGTCCACCGTACAAAAATGCCAAATGATAACCCATATGCTCATACATTAACATATAAACAATATCAGCTGCATATCACTCTAAGAATATAAGCAGAAATTCGTCAAGAGATAAAAGTACCATTTATGACTGATTTTTACTCACAGACTTCAAGCAATAACGATTTATCTCTACTTGTTCTAATATCTACTAAGAGTACAGTAGTGCAACATCAGTAACAGACATTAAAATGCAAACACAAATAAATCTCGATCCTTCCATTCATCAAAACCTCCTCTGAGGGTGCAGAAGTGCATGTTCCGAGGACAAGTTTTTGACAAATTTCTGGACCCTTCTCCAATGCAATGAGAAGGGTTAAAATACTACTTCCTAATTCTAATAATAGTATTATTACAAAATTGAGGATACGGTTCTCAAATGACCGCCCTTTTTCTAATTTAGTTAAAAAGGAAAAAACAACATTCTAAATGAAATTACTTGTGAACTTGGTCTTTGAAGTTGTAGCTGTCAAGCATAGGCTTGAGAAGAGTAGGCTGGCTGATTTCTGCACTTAGCTGGGTTGCGAAAACGACATCCATAAGAGTTGGCGCTACCTTCTCGGCTGCGTTCATGATGCATCTTACTGTCATGCATTGGCTGTGCGGTTTAACTAAGTATGTCCAGTAACTTTCCCAATTTAGTCTAGCCAATGCCTGGATCGTTTTCCCGTTTGCCTGCGCTTTCTGCTTCCATTCTGTCTCCAGTTGCAACTTGCTCGGTAGGTATCCCGGGGTGGTCTCTGAAATCAAATTGGCTCTGTGTAAATTTTCATTTACACAGTCGATAAGGATGCTCGCTTGTGTCGCCGCTGTCTCTGCTGCTTGCTCCGCCTGTGTGATTTGTTCGTCCCATTTATTAAAGAGAAGCTCCTTGTGATTTTCATTAATCTTGGGTGCCTCTGCTCTTTTCCCTTCCTCATCATCTTGCCAAGTCAAATATTCTGTTACTCTTTTGTTGTCCTGATCATAGTCGTTCCGCAATTCCACCACCTGGCTGGTGATCCTGTCGCTTAGATCACAAAAGTGTCTCCACTGTGATATTCTACGTACCATATCTTCCTGTTGCTGTGATAGTTTCTCGTTCAAGCCGATGGATTCTGAAATAAACTCTGCCAGCTTAGGTTCATCTTTATGCATTTCTTGCACCGTCTGCAGTTGCTTTTCTTTTTCTTTAAGACTTCTTTGATAGCTTACCTGCATCTGGCGAAAGTCTTCTTGTAGCTTTTCGAGCTATCTGGAAGCTTCAGTGTTTGCGCTGGCTTGTTGCAACTGTTGTTGTAGTAGTTGTATTTGATTTTCATGTTCTTTTAGGAGTTGCTGAACTTCAGAGGCCTTGTCAGTAGTTGCAGAAGCATATGCTCCTGCAATCTGGGACAGCTTCGTGAGATTCTCAGTTGGATTATTATTTGGGTCTTTCCACAAGACGTCTAGATGTTCAGCATCTTGAGACAGTGCATTCTCAAGCTTTCTCTTCTTTCTTTGTCTCCTTACAACTGCTTTGTGCTGGGGACTGTAGAATACGTCTAGTGGAGGAATTTCTTCTACGTTGAGTAGAAGTTCTGAGGATGGAGCGATAGGAAGGTGTTCTACTTCTGCGGCGCTACTGACTAAGGTCGAGACGACCACTTACACCACCTGTGTATTGCCCACAGGTGTCTTCGGGACTTGCCCTTTAAGATTAATTAATTCATTGAAGGTTTCCCACTCTTTATCCAACTCTGTTGTGACAAGAGGTGTTTCGACGACAGGAGGGGGAACGTTTCTTGGTGGTGAGGCGATAACTTGCTGCTGAGCCATCGTACTTGACTGAGCTGTGTCTTTGGTTGTTTCTTCGTTCTTTTCTTTGTCGTGCACAGACTCTTCAGGATGTTTAGATATCTCTCTTGCAGCGCTGGACTTAGATCTGGAAGTGCTGGACTTTTCACTGAGGCTGATGCTCGAAGTCGGTTCTCTAGTAGCTACTCACAGCCCTTCTAGTGGAATACTAGCCAGCCTTCTCTCTCTATATAACGTGAATTTCCGGAGGTCATCTGGAGACAACCTCGATTGAGCTTCTTGCAAAATCTCTTTGAGCGAGCTTTTACTCTGAAAGAGATCATCAAACAGATCTTTCTTCCCAGAGAACACTCTTATCTTGACGTTGATTGTAAATTCCTGGGCCACATTATTTGGGTCGAATGGTCTTGATGAGAACTTAAATAATTGAAGACACGTCACATTCTCCACGTCGTCAAAAGCGTGTCCCACATCGAACAAAGAGAAGGCCCCACAACTGACGGGAAATTGAGGCCAAATGGCCTTCTTTTTGTCTTTTAGGTCCTTGGTTAAGCCGCCTTCAGAACAAGTTTGATAAGCGATTTCTCGGGCCAACAGTTTATCAGGGACATAGAAGGGTAGGACATGTGGAGGTACAGTGCTTCCAAAAACTCGAATGTAGGTAAACCATTCTTCCCCAAACCATCTCGCGATGGGGATGATGTCAATTTGGGCCTCGGGAGAGCACCTCGGGGGGTCCTTATCATATATCATTCTATGTATGGGCAATATGAGCCCATGGCAAATCTGGGAATCCCATAAGACTTTATGATAAACATGGATGGGCAATGGGTCTTGGGTAGTCCATTTCCAACCCATGGTAGGAAAATTTGATACAAGACAGACAAAGTCCATTATATAGGAAGATAAATAAAAAGGAGGATAGACCCTTTGGGAGAAGGATCTCTTAGAACGGTAATTGACAACCGCCATGTATAGAGTATCAGAAAGGATTTTGGCCCAATCTACTATCTTGGAGTTAGTCGCGGCATCAACTAACGGTAGCCATTAAGATGAAAACTTATTGATATCGGGCATACCAAATAATCTACAGAGCATGGCTGCAGCAAAACAATATGGAGAGGTAAGGGAACTAGTGCTGTACATACCGTTTTTATCCTTTTTCAATGGCTCATCTCTTCTTGACCATTCTTTAGTGGTGTCTGATAGATCCGGATTTTCTACTGCGAACTTCTTAACAAACTATGCATTATAGGTCACTTGCGGTTCAGGAAGATGATACATGAGCTTCAGGTCTTGGGCAGCAAACGATCCCACGAGCCCATGTCCCTGGACTTTGAATTGCCTATTTGCCAATTCCGCATCATCTGGAATCCACTTGATCATGTCTGTATATGGTAGGATCTTCGGCCTTGCCGCTATTCTATGGAGGAAAGAACACGCTAGGTCTTCCAGGGATGCCTCCGAAGGACGTGATGCACCCGCGACAGTAGCGGTTACCTTCATTATTCTAGGGTTCTCTTCTTCTAACAGCCTATACATGCCTTCCCATGTTGAGATACCTGCATCTCTGTTGCAGGCTGTATCTGTGTACAGGGGCGCCATCTCCTTGGTTTTTTCTCTTGTTTCGGAGCCTCGAGCTTTGTTCTTCTTTCCCATTTCGTTTTGCGCTTCTGTCTGATTTGCCTTCGCACCTTGCTCCTGCAGGTTACGAGTGAAATGGAAAGATTGATCAGAAAGGTGATGGGAGAGTTTTAAATGCAAGAGATAATCAGATATGCCACCTTACGTGAAGCAAATCCGCATCAAGGCACGCGTCTTTATTCCACTTAATAAATGACAACTAATTTATTACTATCATTAAAAGCGCATAATTTCAAGTCAGGTTATAGTAAGTGGCTTTTCTTTGGGTGACGCGCCCGAAGGATTCGTACTAAGGTGTTTTATGATTTTCCAACGTACCCTTGCATGTCGCGCAATCGCAAATCGCAAATCGCAGCGATCGCAATATCGCAGATCGCAATAATTCGATGTTTGCCAAACTTTGCCTGCCTCATTTCTGCGATATGCGATCGCGATATCGCAGATCGGCGGATTTGTAAGCTTTTCTTTATGGATGCTAGTATGTTGCGATGTGATGTCGTTATTAACACTGGGGCGGCGCGCATATTGGTCTTTAGAAGGGAAATGAAGGTGTTTCTTATCCTTATGTGGTGCGACCTTAAGATTTGCTTTCATGAACACAGGCTTAGGCTTAAGACATTCAAGAAACCTTTTCTAAGCGTATGGTTGTAACCTCAAAAACAAATCCTTCCTTTTCCTAAAAATTAACTAAGGGTCCCCATTCATTCAGTATCGTGGCTGATACTAGATTGAACGAGGGGGGTTGTTGCTGGCCACAACAATTGGCGATTCACTTGGGAGAACCAGTTATCTCTGCTCTTTTTCTATTGACATTTTCAAACTTCTAAAAAAAAATTTTCTCAGGAAATTTGAACTTTATTATAAAAAGATAAAAACAAATGATACTTCAAAGCGTCAATGATGTTTTGTTTCAGCTCCATTCTAGCTCAATTACTTGCATCCCCAGATTGTATTCGAATTTAAATCAGTCATTACTTGGTCTTGTAAAACATAAAAATAAAGTGTTCTCTATGTATCAGTCCTTCTTAAATATTCTCCTTTGTCGCAGGTAGAGCCACTGCTGCCAACAGGCGTCCATAGCCTCGACAGGGTTACCTATTATCCAGGAATGATCCTTTATCCTGCCTCAGGTTATTTACAACTCTTTCAGAAAGAATCCCTTTCTTGATGCTTTTTCCTTTTTTATTCTCTAAAGAACAATGTCTTGGTTTGGTGGCCAAATTATGACACAGTCATTCACCTGATTTACACTTTTGCTGAGCAAGCTGGCTCATGATGAGACCCCTTGTCTTTTGATTGCAACAATCTTGAGTCATTGCCCTGTTTTGGTAGACAGTTTTGGCAAAGTCAGCAAGTTATAATATCTGTGATCATGATAAGTCGGCTCGTGATGAGACCTCTTATTCTTTGAGATATAGCATCTTTTTAGGTCATTCCTCTGAATGTTGTGTTTTCCTTCAGCAGGGAGGAAGTCAAATTTTCTTTCCTTAAGAAAGTTCTGGACGACAATGATAGGGCTGCTTTTGGTAATGGCTGCTTTCACAGAGAATCTTTATTTTAATATTGATACCTTTCATTGTGCTGACCTAAAACAAATCCTTCACTGAGATAGCTTTCTTTTAATTTTTTGGAGTTAAAACTATCATCATTTCTAGGTCAAAGTTCTATCGATAATAAAGATCAAATTCTCAAAAGATTTGCTATTCATAGGAGCCGAAGTCCAAAATCTTTAACAGAGACAAGGTGTCTTTAGTAAACGTCAAATGCCATTTAGCCAGAACAAACATTACTTGAGAGAGGCAAAAATTCCCTAGGGTCATGTAGAGAATATAAATAACTTTGCCTATCAATTATTGAAAGCAAAACTAACAACCTAGCTAAATTACTCCTACTCCTATTCTAACTATATATAGGAAATAACTAAGTAAAATGATATTTCCAATGGAACCAACGATTCATTATTATTCCTAGCCATATGAATCTTCCAAGCATCAGTAAAAATAACCGAATTTCCCTTGGATCGAAATTGTTGGCTAGGGAATAAGAACCTACAACCTCAATTGGAATTCTGTCTGATTTTCTTTTCTCATGAGAAGTTTTTTCCTACTGAGTACCTATTGGATCATAAAAATTAGGATGAATTTATGATGTGAATTGGTGATCTTTCAATAGGAGGGATAACGAGTCAAATTGTGAAAAGGGTTTTTTAGTTTCGATGGCTTGTAACCCGTTGCTTGTTGACGTTGAGCTTTTAGCGATAATGAAAGTTCTCATATATAAATCGCTAAAATATAATCTATCAAAAATTTGAAAATTTAAAAAGAAATCCGATTTTGTACAAAATGAATGCAAGTGAGAAAGAAATGATTGGGTATTTATACAAATAGTGTTATCGCACAACTGGGAGTTACTTGCAACTTTTTGCTTTTCACAAGAACTGGCCAGGTTTTGTGAATCAGGAAATAAGTCATGATTGCGAACAGGGATGGAGCTTTCCTCTTGATATGAATCATAGATCGGAGTATTGTCTGGGATAGTAGAATTATTCAAATGAGCTTTTGCTTTGAGATGAGGGTCAGATGGAATAGTTCCTGATCTAAGATGTTCCTTATTAACTGACCCTAGATGAGTTACTTGTGATAACTCAACATCATCACAATTGTCAAAGCAACTATCACGAAAGACTTTACAGTTTTCCCTAGGTTCCTCTTTTTCATTATATGTTTTCAAACAAGGGGGGTCAGGCAGCTCTCGTTTGATATTGATCAAAGGTTGTGCTAAAGTGGTCTCTTTATTTTGAAAACCCAATGATGATTTGTTTGAATAACCCTCTGTGTCTGTTGAGATATGCTTGATATCATGAGGGGAAAAATCGTCATCACTAAAAACATTGGGGTAAAGAGAAAAATGTGAATCTGGAATAATGCATTTAAAAACATCAAATAAATTTTGTTCATCAGATTCACTATAAGCATCGGGCTTTAGATCATACCTTTCTGTGCCGATATTTTTTGAAAGAGAAACAGTTGGTGGATCTAACCTTGGCATCAGCATTTGTTGATTTGAAATGGTATTGTCTGACTCTATGTCAAAGTCATCTTCTGGTTCCAAGGTAGTTTCCCTTTCAGTATTTTCGTCTTTGTTTTCTGGTACTATAGCATGCAAGACTCCTAGGCTAATCTCTGTTTGGTCAGATACGGGAGGTAGGAAATACTCGTCACAATCTGAAGATTCTTCATCTATGAGCTCATTCTCGAGGTCATATTGTAGACATTTAAGATGCAATCGCATATTGAAATCCCTTACGGGTTCGTCTTGTTTCCGCAGATAGTCGATTTCATCATAGACCTGGTCGTATTCATAGCAATCAAATTCCAAGATGAAAGTCCTAACGAATTGGTCCCAACTGTGGATTGATGCAACTGGGAGGTTTCTGCACCATTTTCTAGCTTCCGCTGTGAATGTAAGAGTAAAAATCCTGCACAAAACGCCTTCATCAATTTTCTGAGTATCAGAACTCGAAACTCTTTGAATGAATTGCAGGGCATGGTGGAATGCAGAAGAATTATTCTTACCATTGAATTTTACCTGAGACAATAGCCTTACCACATCTGGTGGAGTGTTGGAAGAGGCAGGAACATGGATGCAACTCCAAATAGGAATTCTATAAGCAGCCATCCTGTTTCAAGATTTCTAATTTAAAAACATTCCAACAGACAATATGCTCAGGCCCTCCTTCTAGCGCCAAATATGTTGAGGGCCCCGAAATCGGGTCAACAACAAGGGGGATACCCACCCGGTCCGGAACCTGGTTGGTGGCTCCTTGCCCGTTTGATGTAGCGGGTCCGACTGGGGGTAACGGGACCAGCTTCCCGATGCATGGGATGTGTGTGTGTGTAGAGTTTGATTATGTTGATTCTGGAAGCATTCTAAAACTAATTTAAATCTAACTTGCAAACTGATTCTAAGCTATAGTAATCTAATGAAAACAACATATGTAATCTACACTAACCCGGGATATATCTTTTCCATTATGCGATTTAGAAAGATTTCATATAATAACTGGTAATAAAGATCATTCAGCTATCACAAGAATATAAACCATTTAAGATGAACCATTCTGCATAAGAAGTTAAACAAAACAGTTGTGAACAACATATCGCATAAATAAATCATTCATATGTCAAGCATAAATAAATGAGTCCACCGTACAAAAGTGCCAAATGATAACCCATATGCTCATACATTAACATATAAACAATATCAGCTGCATATCACTCTAAGAATATAAGCAGAAATTCGTCAAGAGATAAAAGTACCATTTATGACTGATATTTACTCACAGACTTCAAGCAATAACGATTTATCTCTACTTTTTCTAATATCTACTAAGAGTACAGTAGTGCAACATCAGTAACAGACATTAAAATGCAAACACAAATAAATCTCAATCATTCCATTCATCAAAACCTCCTCTGAGGGTGCAGAAGTGCATGTTCCGAGGACAAGTTTTTGACAAATTTCTGGACCCTTCTCCAATGCAATGAGAAGGGTTATTCCTAATTCTAATAACAGTATTATTACAAAATTGAGGATACGGTTCTCAAATGACCGCCCTTTTTCTAATTTAGTTAAAAAGGAAAAAACAACATTCTAAATGAAATTACTTGTGAACTTGGTCTTCGAAGTTGCAGCTGTCAAGCATAGGCTTGAGAAGAGTAGGTTGGCTGATTTTTGTTCTTAGCTGGGCTGCGAAAACAGCATCCATAAGAGTTCGCGCTACCTTCTCGGCTGCGTTCATGATGCATCTTACTGTCATGCATTGGCTGTGCGGTTTAACTAAGTATGTCCAGTAACTTTCCCAATTTAGTCTAGCCAATGCCTGGATTGTTTTCCCGTTTGCCTGCGCTTTCTGCTTCCATTCTGTCTCCAGTTGCAACTTGCTCGGTAGGTATCCCGGGGTGGTCTCTGAAATCAAATTGGCTCTGTGTAAATTTTCATTTACACAGTCGATAAGGATGCTCGCTTGTGTCGCTGCTGTCTCTGCTGCTTGCTCCGCCTGTGTGATTTGTTCGTCCCATTTATTAAAGAGAAGCTCCTTGTGATTTTCATTAATCTTGGGTGCCTCTGCTCTTTTCCCTTCCTCATCATCTTGCCAAGTCAAATATTCTGTTACTCTTTTGTTGTTATGATCATAGTCGTTCCGCAATTCCACCACCTGGTCGGTGATCCTGTCGCTTAGTTCACAAAAGTGTCTCCACTGTGATATTCTACGTACCATATCTTCCTGTTGTTGTGATAGTTGCTCGTTCAAGCCGATGGATTCTGAAATAAAATTTGCCAGCTTAGGTTCATCTTTATGCATTTCTTGCACCGTCTGCAGTTGCTTTTCTTTTTCTTTAAGACTTCTTTGATAGCTTACCTGCATCTGGCGAAAGTCTTCCTGTAGCTTTTCGAGCTGTCTGGAAGCTTCAGTGTTTGCGCTGGCTTGTTGCAACTGTTGTTGTAGCAGTTGTATTTGATTTTCATGTTCTTTTAGGAGTTGCTGAACTTCAGAGGCCTTGTCAATAGTTGCAGAAGCATATGCTCCTGCAATCTGAGACAGCTTCGTGAGATTCTCAGTTGGATTATTATTTGGGTCTTTCCACAAGACGTCTAGATGTTCAGCATCTTGAGACAGTGCATTCTCAAGCTTTCTCTTCTTTCTTTGTCTCCTTACAACTACTTTGTGCTGGGGACTGTAGAATACGTCCAGTGGAGGAATTTCTTCTACGTTGAGTAGAAGTTCTGAGGATGGAGCGATAGGAAGGTGTTCTGCTTCTGCGGCGCTACTGACTAAGGTCGAGACGACCTCTTGCACCACCTGTGTATTGCCCACAGGTGTCTTCGGGACTTGCCCTTCAAGATTAATTAATTCATTGAAGGTTTCCCACTCTTTATCCAACTCTGTTGTGACAAGAGGTGTTTCGACGACAGGAGGGGGAATGTTTCTTGGTGGTGAGGCGATAACTTACTGCTGAGCCATCGTACTTGACTGAGCTGTGTCTTTGGTTGTTTCTTCGTTCTTTTCTTTGTCGTGCACAGACTCTTCAGGATGTTTAGATATCTCTCTTGCGGCGCTGGACTTAGATCTGGAAGTGCTGGACTTTTCACTGAGGCTGATGCTCGGAGTCGGTTCTCTAGTAGCTACTCGCAGCCCTTCTAGTGGAATACTAGCCAGCCTTCTCTCTCTATATAATGTGAATTTCCGGACATCGTCTGGAGACAACCTCGACTGAGCTTCTTGCAAAATCTCTTTGAGTGAGCTTTTACTCTGAAAGAGATCATCAAACAGATCTTTCTTCCCAGAGAACACTCTTATCTTGACGTTGATTGTAAATTCCTGGGCCACATTATTTGGGTCGAATGGTCTTGATGAGAACTTAAATAATTGAAGACACGTCACATTCTCCACCTCGTCAAAAGCGTGTCCCACATCGAACAAAGAGAAGGCCCCACAACTGACGGGAAATTGAGGCCAAATGTCCTTCTTTTTGTCCTTTAGGTCCTTGGTTAAGCCACCTTCACAACAAGTTTGATAAGCGATTTCCCGGGCCAACAGTTTATCAGGGACATACAAGGGTAGGACATGTGGAGGTACAGTGCTTCCAAAAACTCGAATGTAGGTAAACCATTCTTCCCCAAACCATCTCGCGATGGGGATGATGTCAATTTGGGCCTCGGGAGAGCACCTTGGGGGGTCCTTATCATATATCATTCTATGTATGGGCAATATGAGCCCATGGCAAATCTGGTAAAAATGAGGGGCAAACTGGGAATCCCATAAGACTTTATGATAAACATGGATGGGCAATGGGTCTTGGGTAGTCCATTTCCAACCCATGGTAGGAAAATTTGATACAAGACAGCCAGAGTCCATTATATAGGTAGACAAATAAAAAGGAGGATAGACCCTTTGGGAGAAGGATCTCTTAGAACGGTAATTGACAACCGCCGTGTATAGAGTATCAGAAAGGATTTTGGCCCAATCTACTATCTCGGAGTTAGTCACGGCATCAACTAACGGTAGCCATTCAGATGAAAACTTATTGATATCGGGCATACCAAATAATCTACAGAGCATGGTTGCAGCAAAACAATATGGAGAGGTAAGGGAACCAGTGCTGTACATACCGTTTTTATCCTTTTTCAATGGCTCATCTCTTCTTGACCATTCTTTAGTGGTGTCTGATAGATCCGGATTTTCTACTGCGAACTTCTTAACAAACTGTGCATTATAGGTCGCTTGCGGTTCAGGAAGATGATGCATGAGCTTCAGGTCTTGGGCAGCAAACGATCCCACGAGCCCATGTCCCTGGACTTTGAATTGCCTATTTGTCAATTCCGCATCATCTAGAATCCACTTGATCATGTCTGTATATGGTAGGATCTTCGGCCTTGCCGCTATTCTATGGAGGAAAGAACACGTTAGGTCTTCCAGGGATGCCTCCGAAGGACGTGATGCACCCGCAACAGCAGCGGTTACCTTCATTATTCTAGGGTTCTCTTCTTTTAACAGCCTATACATGCCTTCCCATGTTGAGATACCTGCATCTCTGTTGCAGGCTGTATCTGTGTACAGGGGCGCCATCTCCTTGGTTTTTTCTCTTGTTTCGGAGCCTCGAGCTTTATTCTTCTTTCCCATTTCGCTTTGCGCTTCTGTCTGATTTGCCTTCGCACCTTGCTCTTGCAGGTTACGAGTGAAATGGAAAGACTGATCAGAAAGGTGATGGGAGAGTTTTAAATGCAAGAGATAATCAGATATGCCACCTTACGTGAAGCAAATCCGCATCAAGGCACGCGTCTTTATTCCACTTAATAACTGACAACTAATTTATTACTATCATTAAAAGCGCATAATTTCAAGTCAGGTTATAGTAAGTGGCTTTTCTTTGGGTGACGCGCCCGAAGGATTCGTACTAAGGTGCTTTATGATTTTCCAACGTACCCTTGCATGTCGCGCAATCGCAAATCGCAGCGATCGCAATATCGCAGATTGCAATAATTCGATGTTTGCCAAACTTTGCCTGCCTCATTTCTGCGATATGCGATCGCACGATCGCGATATTGCAGATCGGCAGATTTGTAAGCTTTTCTTTATGGATGCTAGTATGTTGTGATGCGATGTCGTTATTAACACTGGGGCGGCACGCATATTGGTCTTTAGAAGGGAAATGAAGGTGTTTCTTATCCTTATGTGGTGCGACCTTAAGATTTGCTTTCATGAACACAGGCTTAGGATTAAGACATTCAAGAAACCTTTTCTAAGCGTATGGTTGTAACCTCAAAAAGAAATCCTTGCTTTTCCTAAAAATTAACTAAGGGTCCCCATTCATTCAGTATCGTGGCTGATACTAGATTGAACGAGGGGGGTTGTTGTTGGCCACAACAGGAGATAAACTAAAAATACAATAAATAAAAAGTAGTTTCATTTCTTTTTCAAAATTTCATAGTTTTTATTTTATTATTTTAACTATTACTTTATTATTTTCCTTAGGAGGTCCATTTTCGACCTCAAATTCCCCTAATGACCACATCTAAGAATTGGTACATGATGGGATCATCGACTTGCAATAATGTCCTGCTTCTGAATAGATTGTTGTTATATCCATGAAGACTTTCATTGAGCAGAAGTTTCACCTTCTATGAAACCACCTCGTGGTGATGGACATAATTACTTAGCAGTAGAATTTACTTTTCACTATTATATTTTGAGGCGGGGTTTTATTCCCATGTGGTTTTCTCCTTTCCTCTTCTAGAAGTTGTTTTGTGTTACTTAGATGCATTCTAAAATGGGTACCTTACATGGCTTCTTGTTGGGACCCACTCATTTTTTTCTCTCTAGAAGTACTTCAAGTGGGGTATTGGAGATAACATACACTTAATTGCACTTTAGTTAACTAGAAGTATCTCCACTTGCATGAGATAGTTAAATTTTTCAGTGTGTCTCAAATTAACTAGTACTATCTCCATTTGCATTAGATAGTTAAGTAATGACTGTAACTAAGAATAAGTGTCAATTTTCTTTAATGCATATTCACATCTCTAAATACACTATTATAGTAATTCAACGATATAAAATATATTTCATTAAATTATATTCTCCCATAATTGTTTTTATGTGCATAAAAAAAATCATTAATTTTTTTTTCCACTATTTTTTGCTTCTTTCTTTGCAAATTTTGTTGATTGTTTTCTAACTAGATTCAACATATTCAAATTTAATAACAATTTCACACTACCCTCAAAAACATTAAACACAATATTTAATATTTAAAATTAAAAAATGATATAAAATAAATTGAAAATGATAACTGACATGGGAATCCTCACAGGCCCTCCCCATGTGACATTGATGTGTATACCCCAAAATAATATATGATGAAGCCTGGGAAATGATTACATTTTTTTTGGGTAGTCACATCTATTTTTTAGAGAAGGGTTCTTTGATGTCAAACACGAGGAGGTGGTAGGTTCATTTCTCCAGAAAGGGGGTGTTTGACGTCAAACATGAGGATTCACGTGCTCATTCACCAATTTCTTTCCACGCTTATATGAGAAATTGTCAATGTGTGGTCACTTATAAAAGATTCAAAACAACTTATTGGTCTTGTGAGGACGTGCATGTCCCGCTGTTGTTGAAATAATTATGTGGCCACGGATCATAAATTTATTTTGAAATGAGGATGGATATATTTGAAATTAAATTTACCACTTGTTGCAATATACACCCAAAGAAAGAAAAAGACGAATTTGACTTCATTAATGGAATGGAGATCGACTCGTGGATGCAGGGCCTGTTTCTGGATGAGGTGTAATTTAGGGAGGGAATAGTACAATATTTGATACACTGCATATATTTATCTCCTCTTCCATTTTCCCACCTTATAGGGTTGAACAACATCATCATCATTATCATACTACCTGTTGCAATAGAGAAAAGAGATTCGCACGGAAGAAATTCGTTGGCAGGGATGGTATTACGAATCAATTCTTTTCAGAGATATTTTAAAAAGATTTGATTTAACCACTCTAAAAAAATATCAGCCTTTCAAAATAATTTTAATAGTTGATATATATACCAGAGTTGTGATCCTAATCCGGTCAATGCGCAAGTGGCCATGAATTCGATCATTCCTGTCCAGTTAATGATGATATGGTGTGGGGGAGGGGTTGCCTTAGGACCCTGGAATGGGAACAAAAGCTTTCCATCCGCAGGGATGGATTGAATTTAAATGATGGGGTGAGCATGAATGACGACGAAAAGGACCAATTGACAATTTGATTGTTAGATAAATTCACTATTTAATTGACTGGCAGTGGGCCATTTAATAAACATTGTGTAGGTGATTGACAAGTTGCACCCAACCCTGATGGAAAAGTTTGTCCTTGCCTCGCCTCACTGTCGGTCTGCCGTTATTCTTCTTATGACTGTCTCTTCTTACTTTTCAGCCCTGAGAAAGCTTATTAGCAGCGAGACCCACTTTGTACTTATTATAACATAGATGGAGAGACCCACTTTGTAGTTATTATAACATAGATGGAGATGGTAGAGGGTTGTTGTTTTCGATAACGCAATCTGCAATACAACCACCGTATGACTCGTAAACATTGGTTCATACAACCACCGTATGACTCGTAAACGTTAGTTTACACCTTTCAAATTTATATTGCTATTTGCCACCTAATCCTATTGGTCCACATAGAAGTTTCGATTCCTTCCATTGGACAGAGTAAAACATTGACATGTATATATCTCTTCACCTTTTTAATCAATCGATTATTACATTACTCATCAAGATCCCATTCAAATTTGGATTCCATATTGCAACACAAAAAAAATGATTCATTAAAATTTATATTACTTAAACAAAAATTGATTTAGTAAATTTTATTTTACTTAAACAAAATTTGAGTTCTTATCATTAAAGGATCTTTGTTTAGTTGTTGAGGTGGATCTGCCTGGTACCAAAAGTGATCCCTTGAGATGAATTCTCATAGTTTAAATAGTTCTTGAACCTAGTGGTCAACAATGAATTATACAAATTTTATTAATTTAAAAAAAAATTAGGACAATAGAATATACAAGCTTTATTTGATTTTTACAAATATTATAGCAATAGAAACATTTCCAAATAAAGTATCAATTCAATAAAACAAATGTTAAACTTTATAAATAAATAAAATATATTTTATTATAATTTTAAAAAATAATTTATAAATAATTATTTTTTTCAAAAACTTTGATATCTTATTTCAAACTTAGTGCTATTTGTCCCAAACTATTCGAAAAACTTTGTTAACTATAAAAATTCACCGCTATTCACGATTATCTTATACATCATGATTTACAGTTTCACATCATACCATATCTATAGATATTTACAGATACAAAACCCAAATTTAAAATTTTATTTGTTAACTAAATTAGATATCTACACATGATTGTGGAAGCATCAACCTCAATCTCATGATTTGAGGCCGAATCTAAGATGGTTGGTGCACTAACCGGAATCTATTACCCGAAAGTAGTCTGCCACGGATGTAAATATTATTCTGGATTTGTAGACTTATATAAGTACAATTGGTAACGTTTTGTTTATTTAGTGTAATTTTCATGTGCTAATTTCATTTGAAATAACCGAGCTTTTGCAAAAATTATATACCATACGGGTGCCAAAACGATCTTGGAAATATCAAATATGGTTGGACCATTAGACAAAGTAGCCATGGCCGGAAACCTTGTCAAGGATTTATTTTTCTCTTTATCCCACGCTCCTCCTCAATTTTCTTATTGTCTATGGATTTAATTGCAAATATTCATTCTGCAATGTTTGGCAACAAAAGCATGAAAAAGAAAAAGGATTCAATTTTTTTTTGATAAATATTATGAATTTGGATTGTGTTCAGATCCTTTTTTGGGAATTCTGAGCTATTCCAGCAGTGTGAGGGTGTAAGAGGTAGATATACTTTCTATATGTTTTGATGAGGCTTTTTTTCCTTTGTATCAGTTAGCCCTGAGGCGAAGAAACTATGAGAATTTTATTTTTAAATCATATCAATATGTTGGCAAATAATTTAGAAAACAATATTATGAAATAGAATTTCATTAACAGCTTTATCTAATTTTTGAAGATTTTTCTGCTAAAATCACATAGAGAAATTTTTGTGGATGTCTTTCGAACCAACCAGTGTGCTTCATCGTCAGGACAAGTTGAATGAGCAGATCTCGCTTTGCACATTAAATAGACAATGCAGAATATCCCATGACCCAATTCCAACCAGTGTGCTTCATGGTCACGACAAGTTGAATGAGGAGATCGCTTTGCACATTAAATAGACAACCAGTGTGCTTCATGGTAACGACAAGTTGAATGAGGAGATCACTTTGCACATTAAATAGACAAGGCAGAATATCCCATGACCCAATTTTCCAGACAAGGTAACCTAAAATGACAACAGGAACGGCTAGTTTGACTTTGATAAGGGGTAAAAACTCTATTTATTTAATGTAAGTGGACCATTATAAATATATATTAGAATTAATATATTATCATAAATTAAATTATTTTCAAAAATGTTAAAAATAGAGTGATCTATAAATAGTTAATTAAATTTTAATATAAGTTAAAAGGGACATATATAAATATATGTTAAAATAAATTAACTTAAAGTTGTTAGAATAAGTAAAACACAAAAAATACATTAATTTAAAATTGTTAGATATCCAAGTTCTTATATAAATATTAGTTAGTCATTAAAATAGAGTAATAGTTAATTATATTTTAATTAAAATATAAGTTAAAGGAATTAAAATAAAATTAATTTTATGTTCATAGTCAAAGAGTTTTTAGAATTAGTCAAAGAGTTTTTAGAATTATAAGTGTTAGAAAATTATTAGAAATTAATTAATAATCTATTTAAATAGTATATTATTTTTTAAATAATTATAAAATAGATTAATTTAAATTAATTTCATAAATTAATTATAAAATAAATTACGTTTAAATTAATCATCAAGAGCTTTTTAAATGTTAGAAAAATATTTTAATAACTTTTTATAAATTAAAATACAACTAATTTTATATTCATAGTCAAAGAATTTTATTTTATTTTTAGAAATATAAATATCAAGCGTTAAAAATATTACAATATTAGAAATTAATTAATAGTAAATTTAAATAGTATATTAATTAATTATAAAATAGATTAATTTTAATTTAATTTTATTAATTAATTATAAAATAAATTAGGTTTAAATTAAACGTCCAAGAGTTTTTAAATGAATAAAATACTAGAAAATTCAAGTGTTAGAAAAATATTACCATATTAAAAATTAATTAAAAGCTTATAGAAGGGAGGGGGAGAAAAGGAAGAGAACTACTAGGAGGAGAGGGTTGGGACCCAGCAACTACTGATCTTCCAGCCATCCTCTCTATTGAGATTGTTCGGCCTTTTTTCAATTTCAAGGGCTTCCCTAAACTTCTGATGATGGAATTGCGACACTCTAGCAATTACACTAGCTTCCTCAATGCAGACATGATGATTGGTTTTCTCCACATTCTCTGCTAAAGCGGAAGACTTGGTTCTCATATGCTTAAGGTCAGCTGCGTGCTCACTAATCCTTTGATTAATGGAGCGACCAGCCTCACCAATATAGGGGGTCCCACATGAATAGGGAATAATATAAACCCCTTTCATGTCTTTGGGGTCAATAGGGTCCTTCACAGATTTGAGGGACTTACGAATGGTGTTAAGAGGTCTAAATGTTGTGGGGACATTATGCTTCTTAAGAATCCTCGCAATCTTGTTCGTGGTCCCTTGAACAAACGAAAGATGAACACCAGGAATCCGTCCTTTAGGTCCTATTTTGGTTAACAAATTCTTAGCAGCTTTGAGGAAAGCCTTTTGTCCCAAGTGTCTGCTATAAATGTTCTCCACAAAGACATTAAGGAGATGGGATTTCTCCTCCTCGAAGCTCTTTTCATCAGAGATCCTTAAGGCCCAAGTCGCAAGGGTGTTGAGAACCCCCAACTTCTGGGCCGGGAAATGGTGGGAACTAGCATGAAGATACTGCTCCGTATGAGTTTTCTTACGGAACCCTTGGTGGGAGAGGGAACCATCCATATTCTTAGAGATAAGAATATCAAGGAAAGGGAGGCAACCATCGACTTCTTGTTCCTTAGTGAACTTAATGGCCGAGGATTGACTATTGAGATGGTCGAGGAAGAGATCCAACTCCTCTTGGCCGTGAGACCAGATGACAATCTAATCTTCCATTTTAGACGACATGTAAAATTCTATGTAAAATATTACTCTGGCAATCTCGACAATGTTATGAAGTTTCAGTTACACAATAAAATTTAATAAATCTCATTATGTTGAATTAATTATTTTCAATATTTTTATAAATTTTATTATCTTTAAACATAGTTGAAATAATTATTTTCAATATTTTTATAAAAAATGATGATAATATTGAAAAATAAAAAAACATTCTATATAAATTTCATAATTTAAATTTATTATTAAAATAAATCATTTTAAAATTTTGAATTTAGACTACTATTTATATCAATGCACTCAGATTTATGGCAAGTTATGATTTTTTACCATAGTTTATGTACAAAAATATTGAAGATTAAGTTGTTAGGCAAAAAAAAAAAAAAACACAATTAAACCCAGGTTGGGCTCAGGTAGCGATGTGGAGAAAATACTTCGATGGGCAGAGAATCCGCTGCCTGGACAAACCCAAACCAAAAACTGGAACAATGGTTCACAAATTGTGCAAGCGGCCCCCTTGATCAACCTTCACGTGCACTAGATTCCTGGGAATGGTAAGCACATCAACATTTGGGATGACCGCATCATGGGTAGTGAGCCCCTCTCTGAAGATCGCTCTCTGGCTATGTTGAGAGATTGGATGGACAGAGCGGGCCTTAAAACGTTGTGGGATATTTCTCACTGGGAGAATGGAAAATGGCAGAACTGGATCAATCTTGAGGTTCCCCACAATCTTTCTAGTGAACTCGTCTCCTTCTGTTCCCTCTTAGCAGGCAAAGCCCCATTAAACACCAGGAAGCCCGACATCAGGGGATGGGGTCCAACCCCTGGACGCTACACAGTGGCGCAAGGTTACAATCAGCTCTCCCTTTCACCTCATGTCCCCCCCGATCTGAAGCCTTGGCAAGGTATATGGTCTCAGACTTCAATTCCAAAAATAGACGTTTTCTGTTGGCTTTTATTCCACCAAAGAATATTGATAGATGACAGGCTTCGAAGAAGAGGATACATAGGGCCATCCCACTGCTCGTTATGTGAGGTCGATGAGGAAAACGCCCCCCATCTTATGCTCCGCTATAGGTTTTCTTCTGAACTATGGACGGAAGCCTCAAGACCATGGAACGTAGACTTCGCCTTGCCAAACTGCTGCGTAGATTTGTTTGCAAACTGGAAGTTAAGGTACCCAGGTGGCTCCCCTCAGAACATCCACATCAAAGAAGCCTGGCTCGTCCTCCCTAAACTAATCTGCTGGCATAAATGGCTAGAAAGAAATCAAAGAATTTTCAGAGACAAAAAGAGTGATCTCAAGATCATATGGGAAAAAATCAAAAGTCATCTAAGAGACTATTTGGGTGACCAGCTTGATAGGGCAGATCTAAGCGACCAAGAAGTTGTATGGGGCGCTTACCTTAATCTCCAATTCACTAATATTGCCAGACTTCCTCCTCCTCTAAAAAAATGGCAAATCCGACTTGAGGCTGTAGAATTTTTTGAGTTTTGCAGCAAGAAGGAAAGAAACACTCTCTTTTTTGACGGGGCAACAAAATGTAATCCTGGTATATCCGGCACAGGTGGAGTAATCAAAAGTGCAGAGAGCAGAACTGAGCTAAGATTTTCGTGGGGAGTGGGCTTCAATACAAGCATCCAAGCCGAAGCTCTAGCTCTCTTTCAGGGTCTCAAATAGCTCATCTCTGGGTATCAAAGAAGCAACTATTTTTGGGGACTCCCAATCCATCATAAAGATCATTGTGGACAACTCTCTTCCTACTGATCTAAGGCTATCAAGACTGATGAGCAGAATTAGAATCCTGATAAACTCCTTTTAGAACTTGGAATTCCTTCATGTAAAGAGAGACAACAATAAAGAAGTCGATGCTGAAGCCAACAAAGCGGCTCTCCTCCCACACGGAGTCCTGCTAAGAAACGAAGATGAAGGCTGGGATCCTATCTCTTGACTATTAGCTTAAAATGTTTTACTATCTTTTATTGGAGCTGTTTGTTTGCATATGTAAATCAGGAAAGATAGAGAAGATCAATCGAATGATAGTCTTTAGAATTCGCAGGCTCACTAGGGGGGAAACCATCTGGTTCCTATTCGAGGAGAAAACCGAGTCCTGCCTATTTTATTGTAACCTGAAATGAGGCATTTCTGCCGAGAATTAATGCATCAAACTAACTATTTCTATAAAAAAAAAACAAAGAAAACACAACTAAATAAATTCTAATCTTCCTATTGGTATGAGATTTGACAATTTTAGTTTCACTTTTTCATATATATATATGAATGGGCAGGACTGCCTTGCATCCAACAACACTTGTTTTATATGAGGAATCATTAGCAAATTTATGATGGTAAGAGGACTACATCTTTATATTGGAAGTCAAATTTAACAAATAAAATTTTCATCTTCATTAACATTACATAATACTAATATTTACATCTTTATTATGATTATAGGAAACAAAGATTTTAGTCTTTAATCATTAGGATTACTGAAAATTGATAGATTCTTCAACTTTGTAGAAAAGTCAGGTGAATACGTGTATAGAACAATTAGAAAGGGAGGGGAATAGGTGTGAGGAGACTAGCTAATATAATACCTTGATTTGTTGGGTCTACGTGTGACCATAACAAACCATCACACTAATAAAATTCGCCAAATCTCTCTTATTAATGTATTTTCGAATTTATGCTATCGGTTGAGAGTAGAGACCTCGACATCAATTTTAATAAAAATTTTGACACTATTATGGTTTATTATGGATCAAAAGTAGAGACTCCATGGTCAAGTTTGATTAAAAATTTGACACTCCTCTACTTTGTACTTCTCCAACCCCCACTAGTTCTTTTGAAAGGTGGAAGAATGGCTGGTGCAAAATAAAACATAATTCCACTCCAAGAAGCTAATTATGAGTATAAGTTTTCATGATGTTATTTAAAACTTTTCATCCTAACCCTTATATTTTTTTGGAGCTTTTCTAGGCATATTTTCCATCCAGGTTTTCCTGAAATACAACAAATACTTGATAGAAGTAAGTTTGTGTTGTGCAATATATACAATCTAGTTTCTTAATCCATTTATAACCAAAGGTCAAAATCTCGCCCACAATTGTATTGTTAGATTTTGGCCAAAAAACCAAAATGTATAATAGTTAGACAATTCCATTTAATACAACATGTTAACAATCAAGAATAACTATAGAATAAAAATTTTTTTACAAAAGAGAGAATGTAAAATGATTTATTAGATTTTCTATGTGGAAAACAATAATAAAGCAATAACTATTACACATGGGAAGACAATGTTAGTTTTTGGTTATTGTGGTAGCATCAGATAGTTGTTCTAGTCTCTAAGGTGTTAGAGAGACTAAGGACCATGAGATCTCCAATACCAAAAAACGGTTTCATGGGATATGAATCTAAAACACCTTAATTAAATTAATTGACAGGATAATTAAATTTCCTAAGTCTAACTTAGGAAAACTGGTTAATTAAAGTGTATTAATTAAGGAAATCAAATTTTACTCTAGAGACTTCTCAAAAATAACTTGATAGAGTCTAAGATTAGCTGAGTCATCAATCACGACTAGCTATTGGTTTTTGGTGCTCTAATGAGAGAATTATAAGAGCAGTTGATGGAGCTTAGAGAAGACACATCAAATGCGAAAGGGAGCAAGGAATTGTGAATTTCCTAGTGTGAAGTATTTAGCAAGGCAAGAATTTGAGCTAGTAGAGCCAGTTTGAGGGTTCAAAAGAAATTGGAGAGAGATTTATAGGAGATATTTTCCACATTTTTCCATATTCAGAGGGAAGAACGATTTCTTCTGTAGGAAGGTTGTACTAGTGGGTGTGAATTCTCCAGTCTACCGATCTAGGTAGAAGATCATATTTCCAGTTGTTGGGGATCAAATCCAAAGGATAGAGTGAGTCGCCTAGTGTGAGTGTAGGATCACCAAAAGTAGTGAAAATCAACATAATCTTAGTTTCCAGCTAGTGCATATTTCCCGCAATAATGTTTTTTGTGTGCATTTACAAGAGGTGGCTGAGTTTGATTTTGCAAGGGAAATAGAGGATTTCCAGGTGGATGTACTAGTTAGAGTTATGGAGAAAATTTTCCAGAGCTTTTTTAGTTTTTTGAAAAGTACATGTATGTATTCTATAATTTGTTGAAGATAATAAATTATATACCCTCATATGCTGCATAGATTTTCCCCTTAGGGTCTTTTCGGGGACATTAGTCTAAATATTGGTGTCATTATATGCATGTGCATTATTTCTTAGTTCCTTATTTATTTTCCATGCATTTATTTTATTTTTGAATATTGCAATAGTAATCTATTCATTATCTATCATTAACTAAATAACATGATACAAATTAATTGTATCACTTAGAAGAATAGTTTCATTGTATTGCAATCATGTATCTTTTACAAATAGTGGTTCCCATGGGAGTTTACAACTAATACTAGTTTTATCAGTGTGAAATGCCAATGTAGGAAAATAATAATAGTAAACAAAATCGAAAGATGGTTCCAAGGAACAAGGCTTTATAAGGTACCTAGGTATGAAATACACTCTCACAAATAGAGAGAAGGAAAAAGAATGTTAGAAAACAACTCTCTAGAAAGGAGAGAAAGGTGTCTGTGTTAAAAAGGAAGTTGAAGTTGAAACTATAGATATCACAATGATGCATTAAATGAAAAACGTAGGAGACATGTCGAGGATGAAAGCTCCAATTAGGAATTGTGACCAAAAATATAAAGAGAAGAGCCAAGTAACCTCAATGAACTTCATAGAATTATGAAGCATAAGAGGTTCAATTGCAGAGGTACAAGGATGGAAAACATTGAAAACCACCACATAAATATGATTATGATGATGTTCCATATGAATTCCTATCAGTATTGGTTTTCGATATATGAGAAATGTGATAGTAGGATGGTATACCTTGGTGATGAATCTCCTCTCAACATAGTTGGTTGTGGTAGAGTCTTGCTCAGATTACCTAATGGCACAGGGGATTAGCAGAGTTTTGTACAGTTAAGATTTGGAAGGAAACCTATTATCAATAAATACACTTAATGACATGGGTATACATGTCATTTTCTCTTTCAAAGGGTGTAAGATGGTCTGAGGAACTATGGTGCTCACTAGGGGCATCAATGTGTGATGCAAGAGCATTTAGGCTTAGTCAGCAATGTGATAGCATGATCACATGTTGTGACTAGGAAGGGGTTGGAAGGCAGGAGTTTAATTAATTTTTTATTTAAATATGTGAGAGATTTATTTTATTGTAAAATATGAGAAAACGGGCATAGTAGCTGATTGATTATCCCTGTTTGGAGATCAGGCTAGACTATTAGATTTAATTGGTTTAAATATAAAATGAGGAAACTAAAATCTTGATTTAGTGGTTGTTTAGAAAAGAGTGGAGCTGAAGAGACTGTTTAGGAGAGGTTGAGAGATTTCTGGTTTTGAACCAGAAATGGTTCATGAATCCACTTTTGTATAAAGTGTGAACTCTTTGTATAATTCAGGGGTTGGTTAGCTAGACTAGGAGAGAGGCTGGAAGATTAGCGAGAGAAGAAAAAAAGGAGAAAGCGAGGATTTCATTGTAACAGAGATTTATTATTGTGTAGTCAAGCCAGAGGTGAGACTCTAAATATAGTGTTATATGGAATAAATGTTTCAGTGCATGTGTTAATAAGCCATTTGTATGAGATCCTTTGCTTTTCTCTGTGTGTATGTTTACAACAGAACCTAAAGCCTTCTTCTCTATTTTATCCGTGAATTTACAAATGAAAATGGTTGAAATAGCATGATCCACCTTAATTCCTTAGCAGTGTTGAGCGTTTTTATGCTCAGTCAATTATCCAAGCCTTGTTGGAGCAATTATATAAGAAATCATTATTGAAGACAGAAAGTGGCCGAGAGTCAGTTTTAACGCAGAGTTCATTGAAACTAAATGGGATCAAGACTAAAGGAACTAGTCATGAGAAGACTCAGCAACCGTTAGATCTAAAACATCAACAGTTGAGATTGATCACATTAGCGGAGTCTTTATGGGTGAATCGGTCGATTACGACATTGTGATGAAATGAGGGCCATTGGATCAGAGTTGATCGAATGGTGGAAGATTGATTGCATATCGGGCAGTGGATGTGCTGAAGACAGGGAATCGGAATGCCAATATAGCGATTGCTGATAAATCAGAGATCAGCGATCAGGCCAGGCGGAGTTCGGGCATCGGAGGAGTGGAGCGACATAAGGCGGACCCGATATATTTATATATGCGGGCGAATAGTATTTGAGGTCCGGCCTATGCATTTGTGGGTGATTCCTTTGTAATTCCATGTAAATGCAGAGATCGGAGTTGGAGGATTAGTGATATATATATATATATATATATATATATATATATATATATATATATATATATATATATATATATATATATATATATATATGTATGTATATATGTATATATATGTATCAAAGACATGCGACAGGGCTGATAGTGATCAACGATAAGGTACAACCTTGGGTTCTGTGCAGAGGTTGTACAAAAGGCGGAAACAATGTTTTTGCAGGATTTCCTTTGTAGTTGGTTAAAAAGGAATTAAGTGTCGATACGTGGTTTGTGTGGTTTATACATATGAACTAATGTTTTAAGGGGGGAAAGGTATTATATATGTGAATTTTGGGTTGCGATGTGGGTTTAAGTCCTGACAGAGAGTTCGACGGGGTGATTGAGTTCCGATAACAAGAAACTATTATAAAGGGCCTAACCATTGGGGATTGAAGATTTGACTCCTTAGAGAGAAAAACGCCTGGGACAATTGCATTATGTTATCCATGGATACTGTGGGTATATGCAGGAGTAGCCCTGCACCATTTTTGGTATCAGAGCAAGATTAATGTTCTGTGGAGGTTGATTGAGGAACTAAATTTTATTTTCTAACATATATAACTGGCATTGTAATGGATCTGACACATAGGGAGGACAAAGTGCGCAAGGAGTTATGCACAAAAGAATTATGACGTGTTACAGGCCATGAAGACTTCAATTGATTATTCAAGGGAGACTGTGGCAAAAGGGACTTGTGGAAGGTAGGATCAGAAAGGATCTTGTAGCTTTAAAGCTTTAATGATATGTGTAGGTGAATGCAAGCAATGAAATTGTAGCAGAAATATTGTATGGAAAGGAAGCAAATATGGATGTATTCAGCAAGAACAAAAATTCAGTTGAAAGAAAGATTGAAGTGCAGACAGTGGAAAAGCAAGGCATCATGTGTATTGTCTAGCCAGTGAAAGACAAAAGAGACAGATCGGCAAGTATGAGTGGTATTTTGATGATTGGTTCATTTGAATTGTTTTTATAAATGGAAGAGAGTGGTAGAAACAACACACAATAGCAGATTGTGTGAAGAAAGAGAGGAGTTGTGTTGGTGGCAGTGAACCTAAATATTCAAGTTGAAAGTTGGATAGAGAGAACAGTTAAAGTGTTCTCAAGAGAAGGTGAGTTGAGGATACAAGCCTAAAGAGAGCAGAAGAGAATGCTCAAGAGGTTCCAGAGATAGAGAACCAATGCTTACCAAAAGGCTAAGTCCAGAGAAGGGATTGGTGAGGTAAGTGACAGCAGGAAGGACTTGTTGTCACAGAGGCTTAGTATAGCTCATAGTGAATGAGAAGTTCATAGAGATAACGAGGAAATGACTACTGATAGTCATAGTAGGGGTTCAGAGAGAAGCCACAACAGAGGAAATGAGGATGCTAAGGAACAAGGCAAAGGAGAGAAGATGAGTCAAGAGGTATTTGATAGAGAAATTACAGAACTGAAGATAATTATGGATAACATGATAGTGCTGCTAGAAAAAGGTGAAGGAAACCGAAGATATGGTTAGACTATGAAAAGAGAGAAGATAAAGTGGAAGCTGTTACAGAAATAGGTAAAGAGGAGAAAGTATATCAAATTAGGAGTTTAGAAATCATAGTAGCTGAGTTAGAGATGGAAGATAGCTACTGTAGACACAAGCAAGAGGTTTACCTTACTGAGGAAGGAATCATTGATGATTTCCTGAACAATTGGACAAGTTCGAATCAATAGAGAGATGTGATGATTGAAACATTGAAGAAAAAGGAGCCTATAATTTTTGAAACTAATGATTTGTGCATGTATGCAAGTGATGAACAACCTTTAGAAGATATGTTTATGCAAGTTGCTGAAGAAATGAAACTGTTAGAAGAAATGGAAGTAATAGAACAATTCTTTATTGACCATGTGTTCAAGGACACTAGAGACGGACAAATGTTGAAGACTAATAAAGAAGATGAAGATGATGCGTCTAGCAAGGCTTGGCAAAAATATGGCAGACAGTCTGAAGACAACAGGAAGTTGCAGATTGCAAAAGGAGAAGTAGAAAAGAGGTACGAAGGTGACCTTATGGAAGGAGCACATAAGAGTGTAGATGTAGTACAAAAACTTGAGGTAATGGAATTATCTCTTCAATTTTTATTCAAAAATTATGAACCTGTATTGATAGTTAATGGACAAGAAATAATATTGAAAGGACATATTGGATCATTAATGGAAAGGACTCTTACTAAAGAGTGTATTGTGGAAGATGATAGAGCCAAGGTTTATAAAGAAAATTCAAGCCAAGGAGGTATAGTTAATTCATTCAAGGTTATGAAGAAGAAAGGAAAAGAGGATAAACAGGAACACAAAGAGAGGTTGGTGGACACTATTGCACAGCTGGAAATTGAAGACAATGAAATTTGTACAAATTTCCAAAAGAGTAAAGGTGAGTGTAAACAGTAAACTGAAAATAGACAGGAAATTGTAGAGGATGAAGGTAATGATGCTTTTTTGAACTATGTATATGCAGTGAGCAACCCAGGGGAACAGTGGAAGGTGATATTGATGGTGATGATAGTAATTTTTACTATTGTGAAAGGGAATCAACGATGGAATGGGAAAACTATGGTATATGGTGATTTTTCTTCTTGTATGGAAACAAATAGAACTTTAGGTGCTAAACTCAGATATTGGCAAATTTTTATTGAAACTAAGGAGGAATGGAAAAGGTAACTCAGTGGCTTACATTTTTGTAAGGAAGGAACATGAAGAACAAAAAGGAGTGTGAAAGGAAGGAAGGCCAAGGAGAAGAGCAGAGAACAAAATTTAGAACTTAGACATCATTCAAAACAAAGTAAAGACAAAGAAGATTGTTTCAAGGCAAGACAATGTGACAAGTTTGAAATGTCATATATACATCAAGAGGATGACAAACCAAAAAACTTATGGAGCAGAATTAATGAGGACCGAGATAGAAAAAGTAATATATTTTCTGACTTTGAATTATTAATCGTTGAATGTGATTTCAGGATGAAGGACAAACCACTCTTGGAGATATGTTTGCACTAATAAATATAAAGGAAGATGTAAATTCTAGAGGTAAAGAAAGTCAGTTTTCCTTATGGAAACAAGAAGATGAGAGTAAGCAATGAGTTGACTTAGAAGCTTGGAATAGAGGAAGGGGAGTTGACATAGCTCTTAACCAAGTTATTGCAGAAGAGGAAGAAGATTTCGGGAGATGTGGAAGCACATTCAATAGATAGATTTTTCTCTTAATACAAAGAAGACTTAAATGTCGAGAGTTTATATTAAGGATGCAATTGGAAAATTGGGTGAACAACTCAACTAAGTTTCATAGGAGAATGGGGGAAATTGAACAAAGCTCAATAGTTAAAATATTTGCAGCCAGAGAACAATATATAGTTGGAAGGCTATATGTTCTTGTATTAAACAATGCCCAATATTCTTTTGAGATTGGAAGGACTCTACTTAAGCTATTTGATAGATGGATGATGAAAACTACAAAGATAACGAGTATAAGTAATTGTCAAATTCGGCGAATCAAGGGGAGATGGAAGGATATACAGGACAACATGAAGAAATTTGTCTATAGATAGAAGGAGATGCTGAGTATCGAGTCAGAAGTTAAAAGGAATAGTCAGGTACTAGAGAAGAGAAAATACATGAAGGTGGAGATCAATTCTATTGGTATAATGACACGACAGCAGTGGATAGAGAAGTAGAGATTTAGGTTGTTTGAGGAGGTGTTTATACATGGTATCAGCACCAAAACATTATGCAAAGGAGATTCTTATGAATGCAAAGCAAAAATACATCCAAAACACAAGTTTTGGCAACAACGAGAAACAAAGGAGGAAAAAAATACACTTGCAGATGAAAAGGATCTGGTAACCAATTCGGTAACAAATTTTGATGAAGTTTACAACAGAGGAAGAAGAAAGACTCATGAACAGGAGCCCATGGAAACTTTCAACTTTTGGAGTCCGATGCAAGAGCATTCAGGCCTAGTCAGTAATGTGATAGCATGATCACATGTTGTGACTAGCAAGGGGTTGGAAGGCAAGAGTTTAATTAATTTTTATTTAAATATGTGAGAGTGTTTATTTATTATAAAATATGAGAAAAGGGGCATAGTGGCTGATTAATTCTCCCTGTGTGGAGATCAATCCAAACTGCTAGATTTAATTTATTTAAATAGAAAATGAGGAAACTAAAAGCTTGATTTAGTGGTTGTTTAGAAAAGAGTGAAACTGAAGAGACTTTTTAGGAGAGGTTGAGAGATTTCTAGTTTTAAACTAGAAATGGTTCATGAATCCGCTTTTATATAAAGTGTGAAATCTTTGTATAATTCAAGGGTTGGTTAGCTAGACTAGGAGAGAGGCTGGAAGATTAGCGAGACAAGAAAAAAGGAGACAGCGAGGATTTCACTATAACAGAGGTTTATTATTGTGTAGTCAAGCCAGAGGTGAGACTCTGAATATAGTTTTATATGGAATAAATGTTTTATTGTATGTGTTAATAAGCCATTTCTATGAGATCCTTTGCTTTTCTCCATGTGTATGTCCATGACAGAACCTAAAGCCTTCTTCTCTATTTTATGCATTAATTTATGAATGACAATGGTTGAAATAGAATGATCCACCTTAATTCCTTAGCAGTGTTGAGCGTTTTTATGCTCAGTCAATTATCCAAGCCTTCCTGGAGAAATTATATAGAAATCATCATTGAAGGTAGAAAGTGGCTAAGAGTCAGTTTTAACACAGAGTTCATTAAAAATAAAAGGGATCAAGACTAAAGGAACTAGTCGCGAGAAGACTTAGCAACCATTGGATCTAAAATATCAACGGTCAAGATTGATCGCATTGGCAGAGCCTTTATGGGTGAATCAGTCGATTTTGACATTGCGATGAAACGAGGGCCGTTGGATCAGAGTTGATATAACGACGGAATATTGATCACATATCGGGAAGTGGATGTGTCGAAGATAGGGAATCAGAACACCAATAGAGTGATCACCGATAAATCAGAGATCAGCAATTAGGCCAAGCGGAGTTCGGGCATCGGAGGAGTGGAGTGACATAAGGTAGACCCGATATATTTATATATGTGAGCGAATAGTATTTGAGGTCCAGCCTACGAATTTGTGGGCAGATTCCTTTGTAATTCCATGTAAATGCAGAGATCGAAGTCGAAGTATTGGTGACTCATATATATATGAATCAAAGACCTGCAGTAGGGCCGATAGCAATCAGCGATAAGGTACAACCTCGGGTTCTATGTGAAGGTTGTATAAAAGGTGGAAACAATGTTTTTGCGGGATTTCCTTTGTAGTTGGGTTAAAAAGGAATTAAGCGCCGATACGTGGTTTGTGTGTTTTATACATATGAACCAATGTTTTATGGGGGAAAAGGTATTATATATATGAATTTTAGGTTGTGATGTGGGTTTAAGTCCCGACAGAGAGTTCGACGAGGTGGTTGAGTTTCGATAACAAGAAACTATTATAAAGGGCTTAACCATTAGGGATTGAATATTTGACTCCTTAGGGAGAAAAACACCCGGGACAATTGCATTATGCGATCCATGCATACTGTGGGTATATGCAGGGGTAGCCCTACACCAATGTGGGTGCCTTGTTCTAGGTTGACGCATGTATTTTTCAATGTAATAGTTATTCAAATTTTGTAGTTGGGGGGTGTATTTGATCTACATGTTCACAATCAAAACCTATGTCTATTTATGATCACTATACTTTTTGCATACCTAAACAAGATCTTTCGTAAAAAAAAATTACTTACAAAGTAGGCAATGTTATGGCACCAAATATTGTAATAGATAGGTGAGAATGGCCTACAAGCCTTGAAAACAAAAAAATTGTTGATGGATTGAATAATTCTCTTGAATTTGGTTTTTGTTATCATTCCTAATATGAAAAGAAAAACCATGTTCAATATTATTCTATTTCTCTTAAATCTTCTAGGTGGTTAGAATTAATTCATTGTAATGTAATTTTTTGAGGCAAAGTTCCTTCAATTTTTAATACTTTGTATTAAATGTTAGTCATTAATGATTATTCTAAGACATGGGTAATATTTTAATATTATAATTAAATATGATATTTTTATTTGGTATAAGGATTTTATGCTCTCTTGGAAAATAAATTTTGTAGGAAAAATAATATGTTGATGGGTGTTAATGGTGGTAATTTTCATTTAATGAAAATTTGATAAATTTTCCAAAGAGAGTGTCATTGAAAGAGATAAGACAACTCCATGCACCCCTCAATAGAATGGAGTTGCAAAATTGATGAACGTAATGTTAATAGAGAGATCTAGAAGTATGCTTAGGGAGTCAGCTTAAAAAATTAGTTTTGGGAAAGACTGGTTGCTAATGCATGAAACTTACTTAATAGATCTCCCACATCAACACTTGTAGCTAAGATCCCTATGGGAGTATGGATGGGAAACAAACCCTTATTTCAACAATACATTTTTGGTTGAGTGTTGAAAAGTGTAACTAGGTTCGGTCTTCATAATGACATGTAATTGTGATTTTATGTAAAGAGATGTAAAGAAGAAAAATAAAATTTATTGTAATGCTTGCATCATGGGCTTCACGAGCAAGAAATTTTATTTTAGTAAAGGCTCCAATTAAGCCATTAGGGATATTTACATATAGTCATAAAAGTCTAAAAGAGTCATTTTCATGTAATGAAGACATGGTACACATTGTAAAGAGTCATCCTCTAAGACCTTGTCACTAGCCCTCATCACATCGGCCTACAATGAAGGGAGAATCCTAGAATATGAAGTTGACCTACTCTAGAGATCATGTCGGTGTTATAGAAATATTTGGGCACATTAACCCCAAAGTTATATGTCGATGTATTAGGGCTCATCAACCCCTAAAAGAGTTGTTTCATACCCTAAAAGAACATAGTCATCTAAATACATCATTCCCCAAAAGTTCCATCTGAGAAACCATCCAGAAATTGCCTAAATTGAACCATATTGACTGCTCCACTGGAAAAGTGCGATGCATACTGAGTGGTACACTGCTAGGGTACGATGCATACTGATTAGGCCTTCTATAGGGTGTGATGGGCAAGGATGGACAAATTTCTGGGACAGTTTGCTAGGTGGTTGCTCATGGAATCTTCTAGAAACTTCTCCTGTGCCACTTGCCTTTGTGAATTCACCCAAGGATGAATAAGGGTTCCAAAACCATCTGTTATCCCTTCTCTTGTGGAACCATTTATAACAAGTGGAATGACACTAATCAAACCTAATGGATGACTCACACCCTTGCAAACATCTATAAATGGATCCCTCATCCAAGAGATCTATAGTCTGAAATGTTGTGAATTGCAAGGAAGTGTTGATAGTTTGTAAGTGAGGAGGGAGCATTGTATTCTTGTTGGGGTGATCTTGCTATTTCATGAGGTGAAGAAGGATTGAAGCTAGGAGGATGATGCTGGATCAGACAACTGGGTGGTAATTCTCCATTCTATTAATAAAGCTCTTCAAGTTTTCTTCCATATGATTGTGAAATTGTGAATGTTATCATTTGTTCATTATATATTTGATCCTGTAATGGTTATGTTGTAATAGATCATGATGCTTTGACAGTTCTTTGTTGCTGTACTTGTGCAGGTACTCTCCAAGTGTGTTAAGTACGGGGAGGAGTTGCAAGATCTGTCAAAGGGGAGAGAGATCAAGTAAGGGATTAAGTGGAAGTTCCAGGTTGGTTCCATTATCTTTCTCTTATCTGTTACACATAGAAGAAATCATTGAATTGCTTTAAACTGTTGTTTCTAGGGTAGCTGCCAAACCTAGAGGGCTAGCATTCTTTAGGAATACTAGTTTTCCCAAAAAAAAATTGGTGACTCCGCTGGGGAAGATTAGATGTTTGTTTGTTGTTATTGTTTGTTTTATGTTCAATTTGATAAACTATAGACAGAGTCTGAAGTCAGCCAGGTATCTTTCGTACTGCTAGTAGATGAATGTTGCTTCAGTCGATCTCTGGTTTAGTTTATGAATTAAATATTTGACTTGCAAGCACATCTAGATGCCCTTTTGGTAGCTCAGTAACCTATCAAGACATTCCATCATACTTTTCTCATCATTTTTCATCAAAACCCATCTTAATTCATCGAAGACAGCTCCACATTTGAGCCAAAACCCATTTCCGTTGTGCTCCCTGGACCATCGCACTGTCTTCCACTATGACTCAATATGCATAGCACCACTTGAGTGCAGTAAGTGCGATGCATCTCAATTTCTGTGAAGCCTAGGTGCGATGATTTACTGAACTCTTTTTCCATCTAGAAATTGAGGGTTTTTGATCCTATTTTTAGTTTTGTTTGGTTGTTTTTTTGCAAATCAACAGTGCCTCTTTACTGAAGCTTACTTGCATCACTTAGATCTGCCTCAATTACATTAGGATTAGTGAAGCTTTTTTGTATTTGTTCCTCATTTAAAATCCTTTGTCAAAAAGTTGTTTTAGTCAATTTGTCGCTTTGGTACAAAAAGTGTCGTAATTGTCATTTTTGTCGAAAAGAGAAGTGTCATAAATTCTTCCTTCCATTGATAATAGATTGAACTTTTCTTGATGCATTTGACTTGACTTTTTTACATTCAAAGTTTTGAAAGCATTTTTATTCAAAATTGAAAGTGTCGTTTTGAGTCTTCCTTTCTCTTTTGAAGAAGAAATTGTCGAAAATGTCGTTTTTAGTGAAATATTTCAGATCTTTGCTGCATTTAGTTTTCCTTTTTTGCATCTTTCACATTAAGGAGAGCGAAAACAAATACATGCACTTGCATTTAGAATTTTTTGGTTTGTGTGCGAAAAGATGATTTAGGGAAAGGTACTACTGTGTGCTCTTTTCTCTTTGTTTAAAAACACTATTATCTTCTTTCCCTAGTGGCTAGGATTTTCATTGCTCAGATAAACAAAGATTGTTTATAATTGTAGATTGCATCTTAGGAATTTTAGATCATCATCACACGGTGAACCATTGAAAGGAAAACTCTAAACAAGATCAACTTTAAAATGAATTTCAATGAACCTAACAATGCTTTGGAACTTAACACAACATATCTAGAGGTCTAGGCTAGGGACGTGTTCCGGCATCATTAAAAATAGTGGCTATCATTTTCATTGAAGGTTGGGTGATTCCTCCTCCTTGATACGACAAGTGCTAGTAGGAACTTGTGCTCCCCGTACCATTGCATATATATTGGGATACCACAATAGGCTTAAATCCTTTATCCATAGGAAACTGAGTCTACCACCTTATTGATCGCAATGCACTAAACATAGCATTCAGGAAGATTGACTACCGTACATAGTCCTTGGTAATTTCTCTTTAATTTATCACCAAGGTGTATATTGCAGTTTTTCGATTGGTTTGGTAATCCCTCTGTCTAGAATCTCCAGAGTAGTCACTTTCGTTCCTTTTTTACTCTTTAAAAGAAAAGGTCCATCTAAGAACTTGTCCTTTTAGGCTCATTAAAAATTGAAGGAGACTAGAGTCATCTTTAGCTTTTTCTCAACTCTTAAAAACTGAAAAAGAAAAGTTGTGTCCAAGCGTCATTAAAATTAATAGAATTCGGAATAACATGATTTTCCCCTTAATTTGAGTTGATCAACTAATCTACAATCATGGAAGAAAGTCAATCAAAACCCCGTCGTTCGCAGAGACTAGCGAGTCAACTGTCTTTGCCTCCAGAAGCGAAGCCAATCCGGACAAAGCGGTCTTGTCTAAATGAATCCAATTCATCTGGTTTATTTGAAACTTTTGTTTCAACATCGTCAGAGACTCCAGTTACTCCGATTATTTCTAGTACATCTGCCTTCAGAGAAGAAGTTCTGCAGTTACAAGAGGACATTAGAACTGATCCTAGTGTAATGGTAGACACTCTTGTACCTAAAAAGACTCCATCTAGAGTTGATCCAGAACCCATTTCAGTTCAAACCAAGGCTACATTTGAACTAGTAGTTGCTCAAGAACCTCCCTTTGAGACTGAAGTTCATTTACCTGAACATCTGGATGTTGAGTTTCAGTATTCAGAAGGTGTCACCCCTCCAGTATCTATCACTACAGAAACTATACCTTCTTCGGCTCCAGAAATCTTTTACAGACCTGACGGTCTACCTCTTCCACCTAGTCTGATTGCTATAGAGGAGATAGAAGAGGATCCCCCATCTAGTACCCCATTTCATTTTTGAATCAAGATTCATTTGTATCCTTCTACTCCTAAGTTTGGTTCTTTTAATCCTCTTTCATCGCAAGTTCTTGTCGAATCGCTTCGAGAGCTTTTGGATAGACTAAAAATGTTTGAGCGACCATCAACATCTAGGAATGTGTCATCTGACGCAGCTGTGGTGGAACCTCCTGCTGCTATTCCTACAATGTTTTCTGGTACACCTGAGTCATATTTATACGATACACCATTTTTTCCTGCTGGTTATCAATCACTAGCTGGAGTCCACTCAGGGGCTGCTTTGGCACCATGGTCTACTCCTGTTTGTTCATCCGGAGTCCCATCTAGTCTTTCTTATGTTGAAACTCAGCAATTTGATACTGCATGCCAGTATCAATTTGGGCAAACCAATTTTTAAAGACCGATATATCCTTTAAACACTGGATTGCTGCCATATGGAGAGAAATATGCCTTTTCACTGTTTCCTCCTGGGGAACAACCATATGAGAGTTTCCAACTATATTTAGGTTAATATGGAATTACATCTAGTGGTTGGATACCAATACTGCTAGAACAAACAAGGGTTGTATATCCAACGCAACTGATTCGACCTGTGTTGAATATTCCAACTACACCTGCTATTACGACTGTGTCGCAAGCACAAGCACAACCTGTTGTGCCTCAACCTCAACCTGTTCCTTCTCCCTCGTAACATCAAGTTTCGAGGCAGAAGACTTAAGTCTCACAGGTTGTGATACAATAGCCACTTGTCTCAATGGCTCAACCGCAACCTTAGGTTAGTGCTTCTTTATCTGGAACGACTCAGGCATTGACAGGTATTGTCAATCCACAACTTGGTCAATCTCCCAGTATTGTGCAACAGCAAATGATCGAACAACCTTGGCTGGCACAATACCAACAAAAATAATTCCAGCAAACCCAACCTCAGTTTGGACTTGGTTTACAAGCTCAGACTAGATTTGGTCAATATTAAGCCTACCGAGGACCTGGGCAACAAGGCTTTGTAGGATATGGACAACCGCATTTTCAAACTGGTTATCAACAACCACACTATACTGGTTATGTCCAACAACCTTATCAAAGTTACCAACAACAGATGCATTATGTTGGTATGCAAAGACCTACTGCTCAGGCGATTCCATCTTATCCTGGGTATGCTCCACCCAACCTAAATCAACAGTTGCCTTTTGTAGCAACTCTATAATTACTAAATTTGAACTGGCTAATGAATGATCCAATAGCATACACCCCTTGGTGGCTGCAATTCCTCATAAACTCCCCTCTGATATTCCTAAGTTTAATGGAAATCCAGGTGAAGATCCATCGAATCACATAATTACTTTTCATTTGTGGTGCTCATCTAACACTCTAAATGATGATTCGATTAGACTTTGCCTTTTTTAGAGAATGCTTACTGGTCTAGTAGCAAAATGGTATATTGAATTGCCTATATCTTCATTTGATAACTTCACCTTCCTTGCCACTACTTTTCTAACCCACTTTCAGTTACCCATCAGGTATGAAACTGGAACAAAACTCCTTACCAATTTTAAACAGACCATGTCCACTCACATATCTAATCATATTCACGAGTGGCGTCGTCGTCTTCAAATGGTAAAGACATATGTTCCTGATCAGCTATTAGCTAAGTGGTTTATTAAGTCCTTATTGCCATCTATCACTGAGGACATGGCAAAAGGATGAGCTGTCACTGAAGAGCAAGTCATTGCTCGTGCCCAATATTTAGATTTAATTTATACTCAATTTGGCATACTCTACGACAAAATTCATGATGCTCCTAGACCAACTTTTTCCATTCCACCTCCTCCTAAATCGAGTAGGGACTCTCATGCCGGTGACAGTGTGATCGGTGCCTCAAGCACGCAAACCGCAAGAGGTCCATCTAGTCAAGCTCTCGCTGTTTCTAGTCAAAATGTAAAAGACAATTCTCTTGCCTCGGAGATTAATGCCGTGTCATCTGACAAAGGCAAAAATCCAAAGCAACCATGGGGCAAGAAGAAAGGGAAAAATAATAAGAAGAAACAGGAGAACTCTACTCCTGAAAAATCATCTGTAAACCCTATTGCTGCAAGGAAACCTCCTTGTTATCCATGTTTGATCTATAACGAGGATCATTTTATGAGAGATTGTCCACATCAATATGAGGTTTCAAAACTTTTGAAATCTTCGAATACCTCAGCGGTGTTAACCGATCCGTTTCCAAACCCAAAAGCAAATATGGTTGCTACCGATAATTCTTCCACATCCCAAGTGCTCATTCTATCCATCACAAGCAAACAAAATGATGTTTTGGTATCAACAAGGAGAAACGATCACAGGAATCCATCATATTCGAACAACTAGGCTACTGATCAACCTAATGCTTCAACGATGACTTCGCCAGAAGTTGTTCCACCCATTATCCCTGAATTAACCATTAAGCCGCCAAAGGGAGTTGTACATAAATCAACATTTGATCCTCGTGCTCGAGCTGCTTAGAATTATAATATAGTAGAGGATCTAGCTCAATTGCCATCCGTTATGTCAACACTTGAGGTATTGCAAAATTGTCCCTCCCAAAAGTAGGCTTTGCTATCAGGAATAGGTGGGATCAATCCAACGGATTCCAATCTTGTGGTCTTTAATCATACTGAATATACACCACAGTTACTGGCCCAACTCACTTTCCTTATACAGGTAAAAACCCTCAATAAAAATGTTCATCGAAAAATCATTTATGAGGGGGCATCTACCTGTATTATGTCAATGAGTTGTTGGAAAACTCTTGGTTCACCACCCTTGACACGATCATCAACTACACTAAAAGCATTCGATGGAAGAACATACACTCCATATGGGATTTTAAGTAGCTTGCAAATTGAACTGGGGGGAAAGACAGTAGACATTGAAGCAAGGTCATTGATGGAATCCTTGACTACAATATTTTACTAGGAAGGCCCTGGGTTTATGCAATGGCTGCCATTATGTCTACATATTTTAGAAAGATTGCATTTCCCTTCCAAGGTGGAATCACAATTGTTGACCAACTAGCCTTTTTTGATAACAATTCACCAGCTACTGGAAGCATTCCATTGATCCATGGAAGTTCATTATTGCTTCAAAATGTTGGAATAGGTCTCCTAAAAGACCCTTCCTTAATGGGTACTTTTGCCCTCCCATCTCCATACAGTTTTGCGGAAGTGGCCACAGTAGAAACCTACCACATGATCTCTTCTACATCATCTGAGTTTAAGAAGAGTTCCGACTATTTTGATAATGAGGATAATCATGAGGAGTTTCCGCCAAGCCCCATCGAATCTTTGTAGCAATCAAATTTTTGGGCTTGTATGGCAAATCCGAGTCCGCATTCAATAAGTGTTTGGGTAGGTGGGTCTTTTGAATATGGTACCTCGTCTGATCCTTGGTCTTGTATACCTTCTACAGATGAAGGAATCATCCAATCAATGATGATAAGGGAGACACTGTGGGAAGAATATCATCGTCATTCCCACCTTCGAGATGACAATGAAGATTATTCAAACGACCTCAATCACCCTTCAATTGTTGAATTTTTATTAAATTCTGTAAATAAAGTAGATTCCAAGTGAAATCTGTCCAATATTGAAGAAACTACTGACATTAATATTTCGACCAAACCTAATATTGTAGAAAATATTCACGTCGGTAAATCTTGTTCTCCATCAGAACTAGATAGCTACTGTGCTCTTTTTCACGAATTCAAAGATGTCTTTTCATGGTAATATGAAGAAATTCTAGGCGTTGACTCGAGAATTGTTGAACATGAAATCAAGATGTATCCAGATGTCAAAACAGTACGACAATGGCTTCGACCTGTTCATCCGAACAAAGTCGCTGCCATTAAAGCAGAGGTTGAAAATTTTTTGCATGTTGGCTTCATTTACCCTATACTCCTCACTGATTAGGTATTGAATATTGTTCCTATGATGAAAAAACAAGGAATGATAAGAGTGTGCATCGATTATAGGGATGTAAATCAAGCATGTCTAAAGGACAACTACCCTACACCCTTTATCAACTAGATTATTGATGAATGTGTCGGATGTGAAATATTTTCGTTCATGGATGGATTTTCTGGATACAATCAAATCAATATCCGCCCACAAGACCAGTCAAAAACTACATTTATATGTCTGTGGGTCACATTTGCATATTGTAAATTACCTTACGGTTTGAAGAACATAGGGGCAACATTTCAGAGGGCAATGAATTATTCCTTCCATGACATCAAAAACATCATTCAACCGTATCTCGACGATATGCTTGCTCATTCTCGAAAACGGATTGATCATCCGAAACATTTGAGAGCCATATTTTTATGTTGCTGACACTACAAGATAGGACTCAATCCGCAAAAATGTGTGTTTTGTGTTGGTTCTAATTGACTGCTTGGTTTTTTAGTTTCTAAGGACAGAATTCGACTCGACCCATTTAAGGTTCAAGCAATTCTTGACATGCCTCCACCTTCAAATTTGCTTCAGATTCAGAGACTCCAAGGGAAAGCTAACTTTTTGAGGAGGTTAATTCCAAATTATGCTAAGCTCGCTAAAGATTATACATGTCTTTTGAAGAAAGGAGTACTCTTCTATTGGGATCAGGTTGTGCAAGCTTCCTTTGATGCTCCCAAAGATTTCTTGATAAAAGCGTCATTAATGTATGCTCCTGACTTCCAAAAATACTTCAACCTGTATCTTTTCGCTGCAGATACAACCATTGCTATGGTTTTAGTGCAAGAAGATGAGGGAATTGAACATCCTATATATTTTTTAAGTCGTAATCTTAATGATATAGAAAGAAAGTACTCTTATGTTGAAAAGTTTGCTTTAAAAACCGTTCAAGCAGTACAGATATTTTGACACTATGCACTCCTTCGCAAAACTACCATTGTGTTGGATTGCAACCCTGTGACATACATTTTGTCACGTCAATTACTAGGGGGAAAATATTCCAAATGGATAGTCATTTTGCAGGAGTTTTATCTGGAATTCATCAAATCCAAATCAAAGAAGTCTCTCGTCTTTGGAGAGTTACTTTTAAACCTTCCCTCATCCTCCAGTGATTTAACATCAAAAGCATCAACAGTGGATGAGACTCTGCTTCTGATATCGTCAAGTGATTTGTGGTACGGGGATATACTTATCTATCTCCAGACCCAAAATTTTAGGCCTAACACCTCTCACTCTAAACAAAAACGTACTCGATACCAAGCCAAAGACTATCTGATTGTTGGTGATGCACTTTACCATCTTGGTGTCGATAAGGTTTTACGAAGGTACCTCACGCATGAGGAGGCCGAAAAAGTTTTGAATGATTGTCATTTAGGTGCTTGTGGAGGGCATCTATCTGGTTACGCTACTGCACAAAAGATCTTATGAGCTAGTTACTTCTGGCCCACCATATTCAAATATTGCATAAGTGCAGTCAGAAGTTGCCATGCTTGTCAGATTTTTGATCGCAAAACTAGATTACCACCTGCACCACTGCATCTAGTCGTTGTTGTTGGCCCATTCGCTAAATGGCGCATTGATTTCATGACATGTAACCCCACCTTCGCTGGGGGCATGGGTATATTATAGTTGTTGTCACCTATTTTACCAAATGGGTCAAGGTGATGCCTACATTAAACAACAACGGCGAAATGACTGCACTCTTTCTTTTCAATCATGCAGTTTCTTGATTCAGTGTTCCACAAGCTATAGTTACAGATCATGCGTCACATTTTCGCAATCACATGATGATCAAATTAACTATCAAATTTGGATTGTCCCATGATAGTTCTACTCCATATTATCCGTGGGCTAATGAAAAGGTTGAGGCAATCAACAAAGTCCTTAAGCACATGCTACAGAGAATGATTGGAGTCCATAAACGGAATTGGCATTTAATCCTGTACTCAACTTTGTGGGCATATAGGATTTCAGTGAGAAATCCGACCATATTTACGCCCTTTCAGTTGGTGTATGGTCTGGAAGCAGTCTTACCCATTCAGTGCGAAATCTCATCCCTTAAGCTTGCAATCGATCTGCTTCTCGAGACTTCTAAAGAAGAGGCTCATTTCTTGGAGTTAATCCATCTAGATGAAACCCGTCATGATGTCGCGTTGGCTAAAGAAGCACATAAGAAACACATCAAGGCACAATATGACAAAAATGTTAAGCCTCGTGTCTTCTCAGAAGGCAACCTGGTCTTGCTTTATGATCAGGATTCTGACAAATTAGGAGCAGGAAAATTTGAACCATTATGGATGGGCCCTTACATTGTTAAACATGTATTGACAAAATGAGCCTATGAGCTAGTCGATTATCATGGGATTCCACTGTCGCAGCCCTGAAATGGGTTGTACCTTATGTTATCTCAAAATCAGGCCCTGATAGGCTGCTGTGATCAGGCAGACTTTAAGTAAATATTTAAAACCTACTTTAGGCTGAGGCTTAGCCTCCCCAACCTGAGAGGGATCTCTCAAAGGATTAATGATCTTTGATTATGATAAAGATGGCTAACTCTTGTGAAAAAATGTAAAATGTGAGTGGTGGAAACACAATTAGAAACTATCCATTGGGCTTATGGAGTCAACATCATTTCAGTATAACAATGTTATCAACCTTGCATAGAAGTCAGGGCATTCAGGATTCAACACATTTAGAACATACCAGAAACATATAGGACCACACAGGCTATGAATGTATACAGGAAATTAGAGCACCATGAGTGAGTTCTAAGTGATTACACATTCATACCACTGCAAACATTGGGAAAAGAACAATACAACACATTTTGAACATCGAATCCCTCCTGAGTCCTGAGAAGCAAAGTAAATTTTGTATTACTGAAAAAAGAGTCTTTACATAAAGCCAAATATCAGAGCTTTTCTGAATAATTTTCCAACTTGTATTACATTGCTCTTTCTCCTATATAGAACTTCCTTCAAAGTTGAGATTTCTCCTCCTATGTGAGGGAAACTCGAATTCTGCTTGCTATGACACCTATTAACCTTTAAAACTAACTAATAAATACAACTGACTTCTAACTAGCAGTTTAAGAGACCTAAGAAAATTAGGATTCTAATTCTACTTCATGTTGAGCATAGCATTAATTACAATCAATTCTCGTTCTTTGACAAGTGGTCTCCTTCAATTTAGCTGTGGTGGATGTTCGAAGCTCCTTACTGGTCCTTAATGTCTTATCCTTTTACCGCTACTGAGAAATAGGAAACTACCCCTGTTTTTATGCTTTTGGTTTCCTCAAAGATATTCGGAAGTAATTAACCATGTTGATCTTCTTGAATTAGTCAACAATCTATTGGAGTGCCACGTCCTTCATGTGCTGTAAGCCTTTCCCATGTACATGTGTGATGACAAAAACTTCTTTAACGCTGATTGAAAAGTCTTCAAAATTTTGTCGACTGAACTTTAATTATGCAGCTACAGCACTTTCGTAGCGCGCTACAAAACAGCTGTGCACTATGCGTCCTTTTCAGCAGTTTCGTAGCGCGCTACGAAACTGCTGTGTAATCACAAAACACAATTTAACACCAAAATCTGACTGTCTTGAGCTTCATTATCTTGAAATGTCTCTTTTCATGTGCCCTGAAGCTTTTCAAACTGAATATATATATGGACCCCATTCTTCAAGGTATGTATGCAATATGCAACCTTGGCATTTGTGAAAGAATCTTCAAGTAACAAGGAAGAAGAGATGTATGCCAATCATTGGCAATGAAGACAACATCCTCCCCATAAGGTCCACTAAAGTGTTCACTGCTTGAGAGATTAAGAATCCTTGGAGCTTCAATAGCTGCCTGACATAAGAGGCTAAAACGAAGTTCATTGTCTTGGTAGTCCACCCCAGTATGTCAGATTTTTAGCATTAAAGAAAAATATATCAGGGCCCTTTTTAGTATAATGTTTCAGACTTCATGGCAAGACCTGTAAACATAATTCAAATAAAGATTTGTTGTTGTCTCTAGCCATGAATTGACCATCAGCATGTTGCTTATAGTATTCATCTCTGACCATCAGCATGTTGCTTATAGTATTCATCTCTGTGTCGGTGTTGCTTACTGTACACAACCCAAAAGATAATTGAAAGCATTATACCAGTTGAGACGAGTGCTAAGCCAATGTAGACCCAGTGAAGATGTTGTCGAAGGCCAGGGCAATAATCCTCAGTTATGGTACCAAAAGTTTCCCTCACAAATGTACAGTCCTGCAAATTCACGAGGAAAGGAGTGTAGTGATACAAACCATAGCTGATATTAACTGCTAGTACTAACTGTTTGTAAATATCCAGGGTTATCCGACCAGTGTAAGGATTGCAAAGTGTAGGCACTAGAGGACCAGATTGATTATAATAAAGAGGGCCAGCATTTGGCGGAAAGTTACTATTAGCAACAGTACCTAGCACCTTGTTCACAACTGTTACCACTTTACTGGTTACTGTTTTGCTCTGATTTAAAGATTGTTCAGCTGTTACCACATCTACACAAGGCAGAATGTGGTCAAGGGCGGTATCTTCATAAGGATGTGCAACCCACTCTTTCATGGTGACGCAGGCATCTCCAACCGCACTGTTTAATAAAATGAACACTCCACAAAGAATAAATGTTCCCGCCACAAGAAACCATGCACCAAGTACCAAAAAGTAAACCAGAGTCTTGAGTCCAAGAATAGAAAATAAAAGTCCAAGAAATGCCAGAACCAGCATTGCTGTAGCCACCACAATTAAGGTAAATCGCACATTCTCCAGTACATCCCTTATTGTCCGAGAATTGTCTTTGGTTTTGGACTCCAGATCATTTGCTGCCCTCAATGAGCTGCTCTCACTGGCTATGCATTGATGTCCACTGCTCATTGGACTACAAGGCAGCTTCTGCTCTGGCATTTGAGAACACAGAAGTGAAGCAATTACTCCTGTTATTTTCTCAATCCAATCCATATGATCTATTGTACTCTCTGCTTGGCGGTGATCAATTTTATTTTCCATCTGTCATCTGTAAGGGGTGCCATTTGACCCATCAATACCAATTTTCTCCATATCTTGAGAAATATAAACCCAAAAGCCCAATCTTGAAAGAAAACTAAACTCGGACTAACACTAAACCTTTACAATCAAAATGATGTGAACAATTTAGAAATTGTTTCTTAGGTGATAACACCTTAAACATTACTATGCTTGATTAAGTGTAGTAAACTCATTATACATATGCTTTCATTGAATTTTTTGAGTGTTTTCTTTTAGAGTTGTCATTTTGGTTAGGTAATCCATTTCACATTTGTTGCAAATGACACTTTTTGGAACCATCTGTTGGGTATGCCGACAAAGCTAATCGTAGTACGCAGAATCTATCTTTTGCGGCCTGGGCCATCTTCGCTCCAAGTGGCAAATTAGTGAGTTTTAGGGGGATATGTATTAGTCGATCAATGAACAACATCGCTGAGTATAGCGCGTTGATTGAACTTCTCTTTGATGCCATTTCACATGGCATACGCTGACTCATTGTCAGGCTAGATTCACAACTCGTCAGCTTACTGGTGTTTATTTCGTTTGGAACCCAACTATTCGTCGCATGTTCCTAAGAGTTAGGATTTTGGAAAGACACTTTGATTCCATTCAATATCAACACATTTCCAAAAACTTAAACACATTGACTGATTCATTAGCAAACTATGTGTTAAATAGACATTTGCAGCATTTGTAAAGAAAGCATTTCTCATCAACATTTGCATTAGGATTTCATCACTTAACCAAAATAAAACTCCAAAAAATAAAAGATAGATAGTTGTTTATAGTTTTCAAATTTTTTTTTGTGTCCAAGACAAAATTGGTCATCTGATCAAGAAACTTAAAGCAAATGCAGAAAAACATCCTAGACTAGTGATGCTGATGATAACATGTCACCACCTATGCTATCATGTGCAGGAGCCTAGTCCAACGACTCGGTACACCAGTAGTATGGCGCTGTAACCTCAAAGGTAACTCATCAGTCCTGACATCCTGAATGCTGAGAGTGAGGCCCTCGATCTGATCCTGCAACACTGACAGGGTCTCTGATATATCTAGATCTCTAAGGACGACCCTCCCTATATCCTCTCCTGCTAGAGCGTCATCTGCTCCTTGTGGATGTGCCACTGGTCACATTGGTCCAATATCTACACACACATATGATTTTGTTTAGTCTTGGTAACATAAAAAACACAAAAACATTATAAAATTGAAAAAACAAAGATGTGGTCAAATCATTTTACCTATAGCACTCCACTGCTCACCAACTGGTAAAGCCAAATTCGAATCGCCTCGGAAATCCATCCCAGTATATGGATACTACGCAAATACCATCTCCTAGTGGTTGAAACACTCGAAAAAGGCATTTGATAAGGAGATATGTGACTGGCCAACATGTCTAGCCATAAGGTACACCCATCTCTGCATTCGTGGTTCCCTTGGTGTAGGCAATCCCAGTGAAATGTTTTGAGGTTGCATCAGTGGAATTCTTTCCAAAGCAAAAGTAGTCAATATGGATCCATAACCAAAGTTCTTGGTTCTTCCATTCTTTACTTTGGAAAGTTGTTCTTTTATGACAGGAAGTATCGCCTCACACCAATTGAACACCATCAGTTCCAGGCTTTCCAAGGCATACTGCATGTAGGATCTGTTCGCTAAATGTAAGGTTGTGCTGCCAGCCAATCTAGCAAAGGTAAATAGTATGGTCATCAAAGGTCGATCAGTAACATCTCAGATATTAATCTTACCATCTCTACTGGGTTGAGATCCATCCCTGCAGAACTAACGAATGTAATCTTTCATAGATTCGCCCCCACGAGCAAATATTGATAGTGAAAGAGGGGCACCACACCTCGAAAAACCCATTAGAAAATAAATATCCTTGACTGTGAAAGGAATAGATTTACCTCTGATCTGGAATACCTGGTTAATAGGATCCCAAGCATTGAGAAAATACTGCAACAAACTAATATGTTGTCTCATGCTAGATATGCAGAAAAACTTCAATAAACCACAGTTTCTTAATGCATCCACTGTGCCTTGGTCATGTAAAGAAACCATATCCTCCTCTTCATTTTCTCTTTCATACCATGTGACAACCATATTGATCCAACAAAAATCTAAAATGCAAGCAATAGATGAGTTAGGATCCAATTTTGAGCAAAAATAGGTAAAAAATTGATGAAAAAACACTGTATAAATTTGCCCTTCTACGCCCATCGCACCCTACCTTTGAGAAAGGTGAGATGCATATTGACTGGCCTATTGGAAACTTAGTATGAATCACACCTTTTGATATAAACTAGGTGCAATGATTGGGGAACGAAATCTTTAAACCCCAGGGGCCCATAATAGTGAAAAAAGTTGCCCATAATTGAAAAAAGAGGAAATGAAAATGAAGATCTTAAGGGTAGCTCCAACCTGGTCCTGACGGCATGGAGAATGGTCTACAGGATCTCCCAAAATCAATTGGTGAAATTTGGGGGCAAAAACCGCTTCAGAGCTCCAAATCCAAAATTTGAAATGAAATGATAAAACTACTTTTTATGTTTACTGTTCATGTACTTCAAAGTAAAATGTTAGTTTTAGCTCATTTTTCGTCCATATATATGTATTTCTAATCAATTTGATGGAGTTTTGAGTAGGTTGAACGACTAATGAAAGAATTTGATGTGCTAAACAATGAATTTAACATCTTTGACCACCAAGCAAACTTTTTATCTTCTTTTCGAGCTTTGATTCAAAAATGAAAAGAAAACTATAGAGTCCTCTTTAAACCCTTTTCAGACTCATTAAATATGAAAAGATTGTGTGATTGCCATTCTGTCAGTTGAGCCTTGGTTGTTTTCATCTCATCACCACCATCTCTTTAGCTGATCATACACTTTCACTTAGTTGTTTTACCTGTTTTGAGGAACAATTGCAATGAGTGGTCTTATTAGACAGCCTCTTCACATAAATCAACATGTTTTGAGAAGTTCCAACATCACCAGAACCAGTTGCTACCCTAGACAACACTCGTTCCTCAAAATAGAGTCCTCTTTAAACCCTTTCCAGACTCGTTAAACATGAAAAGATTGTCGAGCACTTGTCTTCTCCAGCTCGTTAAAATATCGGAAATGTCATCCCTCCTATATCATTTTATCCTTTTTCGGACCTGAGGGATTACTTTATGAAAAAGAACTTATGGAGTTTTCTTTTCATCCCTTTTCAAACTCTCTAAACGTGAAAAGGACTGAGTTAGCCTTGTCGTTAAAATCGTTAAAACAATAGCGACAAACTTGTCCATTTAGACGAGACTGAGTTTCACTATCACTAGACTCGTTAAAATACTAAATAGCGACAGGTTTGCCCAAAGGGAGAATTATAGAACAAGCATATGTTATCATCGTCAAGCTTGAAAAAAATGAAAAGGTATTGGTCAGAAATGATTGGGGAAAAAAGGGAAAAAACTTGAAGAATTTATGGTAGCAAGTCGCTCTTGAACATGACACTTTCACTTCATCTCCATTATTAAGTTGGGTTGGGTTATTCCATTCACCGGTCATCATACCATTGGCCTTTCATACCATCCATATTTTGGGGTTAACTCTACCAATTCATCTCAGTGTTGCCGACATGTTCAAGAGAAGTCATCCAATTGAGAAATCGCCATCCAGTTAATGTCTCATACATTGCAATACCTCCAACCTTCATTTTTGCATGACTGCCATTCCTGAACCTTGTGTCGTCAGTTCGTTTTTCACCTCCAAAAATCATTTGCTTAGTTTCGTGTCGTAGATGTGGGATACATCAAGGCCCTCCTACGAAGAGATGCTTCTTATTTACATTAGCTCATTATCCAAGAAGTTGGCTTAGAAACAACCCTTTCAGTGCTTTGAAGCTTGCATACATCAATGGCAAGTTTCTCACTTCTGGTGACAAGTTGGCATCAATGGCCTTTGGCCGAAAGATTTTGCGTGGTGTTCGACATCAGATCATGTATTCACACCACGTGAATTGTACTAAAGTACCTTGAGGATCATTATCATTATCGGTGATTCCTCTCGCATCTGTTAACACCTCACATCATTGGCTGGTAATCAAGCAATGTCATTCCATGTTCGACTTCAGAACATCTCTTCACATGTTTTGACTTGTACATCAAGTGAAGTTTGAACGAGTTTGAATACCCCAGATCTAGCTTCATCCATCCGAGCTGTGATATATTCAGGGATATAAAAACATCAAATGTACAAAGGCTCTACACAGATGGTCATCCTAATCATGGATGATGACTCTATATCTGAAGAATCACCAGTCTGTATCTACAGACGACTATCTGATCTATGTACATGAAATGAAATTTATAAAGATGAGTATCGGAATGCCTCCCTTAGTGAGATCATGAAAATCATATTATGATAATGTATTGTATTGTAACTTATGCAAGCCACCTTCCAGTTCGAAACTTTGGATCCTCATGATAAAGCATTTCACTTGACATGAATATTTATGACATCATGCTTTAGGACTGTTATAGACATATTTGGGCACATCAACCCCAAACTTATATGTCGATGTATTAGGGCTCCTCAACCCCTAAAAGAGTTGTTTCATACCCTAAAAGAACATAGTCATCTGAATACATCATTCCCCAAAAGTTCCATCTAAGAAACCATCCAGAAATTTCCTAAATTGAACCATACACTGCTCCACTGGAAAAGTGTGATGTATAGTGAGTGGTACACTACCAGGCTGTGATGCATACTGATTAGGCCTTCTATAGGGTGCGATGGGTGAGGATTGACCAATGTCCGAGATAGTTTTCTAGGTGGTTGCTCATGGAATCTTCTAAAAACTTCTCCTATGCCACTTGCCTCTCTGAATTCGCCCAAGGAAGAATAAGGGATCTAAAACCATATGTTATCCCTTCTCTCGTGGAACCAATTATAACAAGTGGAATGACACTAATCAAACACCATGGATGACTCACACCCTTGCAAACATCTATAAATGGATCCCTCATCCAAGAGATCTGGAGTCTGAAATGTTGTGAATTGCAAGGAAGTGTTGATAGTTTGTAAGTGAGGAGAGAGCATTGTATTTTTGTTGGTGTGATCTTGCTATTTCATGAGGTGAAGAATGATTGAAGCTGGGAGGATGATGCTAGATGAGACAACCGGGTTGTAATTCTCCCTTCTATTAATAAAGCTCTTCAAGTTTTCTTCCATATGATTGTGTAATTGTGAATGTTATCATTTGTTCATTATATATTTGATTCTCTAATGTTTATGTTGTAATAGATCATGATGCTTTGATGGTTCTTTGTTGTTGTACTTGTGTAGGTACTCTCCAAACATGTTAAGTACGGGGAGGAGTTGCAGCATCTGTCAAAGGGGAGAGAGATCAAGTAAGGGATTAAGCAGAAGTTCCAGGTTGGCTCCATTATCTTTCTCTTATTTGTTACACATAGAAGAAATCATTGAATTCCTTTAAACTGTTGTTTCTAGGGTAGTTGCCAAACCTAAAGGGCTAGAATTCTTTAGGAATACTAGTTTTCCCAGAAATAGTTGGCCTAAACGACATGGAAAAATTAGTATATATAGCAGTTCTTGACCTCATTTGAAGACAAGCAATTAGGTGAAGGACCCTAAAGAGAAGCGAGGGACGAAGGAAGGACAACGCAGGGAAGGGACATCATTGGAGGATTGTTTTGGGCTAGACCACCATCACACGTGTGAAATTTTCAAGACTGAAGTTGGAAAGGATAGATCAAAGGTTGAAGTCATACCTAAGTTCTCTTGTTTGGGTGTAAATATTCATTATAGAAAGCTAAGTAGGAGACAAAAACAATATCCTTCAAGGAGGAGTCTATTCAAGTTGAAAATCGGATCTATGGTTTTTGCAGTTAAGAAAGGAGTTGCACGACGAAGATGAAAGACCAAAATTCTAAAGGAGATACGAACAAGAAGAGGAAGAGTGGGGTTTTAGAGGAGAATAGTGACTTGGTCTTGGGAGGACTCTAGTGTCAAGGGTCTTTTTCATGGTCTTGGTATTTGTTAATTGACGATCTATAAGAAGAATTTTGTTTGGTTTTTCCTCTCAAAGAGTGAGAGGTTTTGGCCCTGGATGAAAAGCCTACATACTATGTCTCTTGTCTCCTTATTATTTGGTAATTGTCTTGATGAAGAGAACATAATAATAACTCAATAAGAGAATATCATAATCAAGAAATAAAACGACTATCACAAGCAATTATCTTAAGTACACGAATCACCTAACTATTGATGCCCTAGATGTCTCAACATGGTATTGAAGCTAAGGTGTTAAATACAAGGAGGGGCATCTAATCAAGGAGACGCAAAAGGATCAAGAAAGGGATCAAAGAAAGAGATCAAGATCTTCATCGTACCGAAACCCTAGATCGAATAAATCTACTTTAGCAAGAGTCTTGGAATCATCACCAAGGAGGAAGCAAAAAGAAAGCCAAAACACTAGAAGCATTTATGAGATTATCACTCATCCATCATCTCAGGAGTGGAAGTTTTTTGAAAGACTAAGGAAGACTAGATTGAAGAAAATTGTCATCATCCTCAAAAGATTTGAAAAGCAAGCTCTCTCTCATCAAATGATCTATCAAAGAGTGATTTTATACTATCTATATCAATATCAAGATTAAGGAGGAATAAAGTGGAGAGAGAGGCATCTACTCAAGTAAGTATATGACTTCATCTGAATCTATCAAAATGTACTTTTGCAAGAAGAGCAACAAATTAGTTGGGGCTTCAAAGTTTCCTGCATGGAAGAAAAGAATAGACCTAAACCTCATTTAGAATGAAGTCATGGATCAACCCAAGGGGTCAATAACCCAACCTCCCAAAGAAGATACTCAATCACTTGCTAAATTCATGAAAGTGGAAGTGAGGGCCCAAAGGATTCTCATAGAATCCATCAAAGAATCTCTCATCCCATATGTATCAAAGTTAGACACTTCAAAAGAAACATATGAAAAATTGGTGTTGGTAGGCTAAATTTTCCTAATTTTTAACCTCTATTTTAACCTAAGAACCTATTCATTTCTATACCTTTTTCTAAAATCCTGCACATTCCTGCACCCTCTTTGTATTTTCATATTTAAAGGCTTGCCATGGACTTAATTACTTATTTATGGATTTTATACCTTTAATTATCCTTGCAACTAATATTTGTCTATAAAAAAATGTATTAATCGTTGTGATAGTATGGTCGAGTGAAGGTACAATTCCAGCACTAGCTGGTGGATCCCTACACTCCCATGACAGCTCATTAATAGGACTTTTGCACAACCAGTGGATTCCTGTACTCCCGTGACTCACCAATCAACGCGTATCTTTAGTAAAGAACTAGTTGACCTTGAGTTGGGCTCGGAGCGGGAGAGAAATCAACAGATGAAGATCATGAACTCGGCCAGATATCTTAGATTAGAATTTTGTAAACAGCTGAAAGGCTGAGTTAAGCTATTGTTGTGATTTAGTTACGGTTGTAGGCCTAAAGGCTTGTATATAATGTAAAATTCTAATACGAATTAAGGAGCAATACTATGGTAAAATTCTATTAAGAGACCGTAATTATTTTGGAGTATTGCCTCTTGATGAGCCTCATAAATGGGTAATTATATGGGCTCATTTTAACTCCTAACCTAGTCCAATCAACCATTCTCTTATCTTATTGTATGATTTTCTGATTATATTTATGCTTATGGAGTGAGTTGAGCTAGTTATGATGCCATGTGGTCTAACATGTGTTTAATGCAGATTATTGATGAATTTCGAGGTCAAAGTCAGGGATCCAGTGGACAAATGGCAGCAATAACTTGAAGTGGACAAAGGAGAGGACTTGTAGGAGGGAATCCCCCTCATTTATTACTCCTCACTTTGAATTCCCCTTCATTCATCTCGGAGTACAAGCAGCCGAATCATGCACTAGAAGGCAGCCATGCAAGTGCTGGATGACTGATGATTATCTCTAGTTTTGGGAGCCAAGCCTCCGTGATTTTAAGGAATTTGTTGGTAGCTTCATTTGTATAAGTAGAGAGGCCTAGGGCCTCACTAGGGTTGGATTTTTGCTTATGTAAACTCTACTCCAACTTCGAGCTTATTATTTTGTGACAATTTCATGTAATCTTGTTATTGTTTTGATAATAAAGATGGAATCCTTTTTGAACTAGAATTGAGTTATCTCAGAGGGCTGAAGATCTTGGGTTAGGGCCCAATCCAAGCAGCCAAGCTCCTCTTTACTTGTATTTTTATGTTTTATTTCAGTTTGTAGATTAGGTTGATGTTAGATGTATTTATTTTAATGGTTAAGAATAGGTTGCTTTTGATGATTTAGTAGTTTTCTTCCATTTGTGCTTTATGTAGCAGGTTAAGCAATGACAAAGAGAATATTCAAAAGTATAGCAATGGTGCCTTGTCCCCTCTTCCTCCCTTTGGGATCATGAGTTGAGGCAAAGACCCTCTTGCTGCCCCAAAAACACAGATTTTCCTCATTCATAGGACTTCTAGTGTTTGCAGCTTTTTAGTAGGTTAATAGTCCAGCTTTGCTTTGTTTTAGATCTCCCTCATCATGCTCACTTCTTGATTTGAAATAGTATTCTTTCATGCTTTCCTTTCTTGCAGCATTTCTCAGCATTTCCTTTCATAGATCATAGTTTAGACTAGTTTGATGCAAAACTCTATTTTTCTAGATGCACTCATTTCATTGCTTGTTTGATCTTATTGGTTGACTGTTAGTTCCTTTACAATAGATATCTTCTTGCAGTAGGCCAGCTTATCAGCCATCACATCCTCCATCTGATCCATGCCTTACAGGTCACCCAAACCTCACCTCAATTCTACCTTAGTTTCCTGCATTTTCCATAGGACTTCTTCCTCTCTCCTCGAACAAACCCAATCATCTTCCTCTCTCTTGGTGATTCCTGGTAGACATTAAGCATGCTAACACCTCATTCCAACCTTAATCCACCTTTTCCACCCACTCTCACACCCTCAAAACAATGAAAACTTCTCTCGACCTCCTCTTGTAGGCCTCCTGTAGTTGCCCTGTTTTCCTCCAGTAGATTTCCTGTGTCCTCCTGTAGATTTTCCTATAGGCTTTCTTTTGAAGGCCGAGTGTGGGAAAAGCCTCCAGAAGACCACTTGAGACCTCCTAGGACCCATCCACACCATCCTACATCCTCTCAAATCCCAAATCCACCCTTCAACACCACCTATTCACTACCACATTCACACACAATAAATTACATGCATGTCAAATTCACATAAAAATACATAAAAATCCGAAAAGATGTTTTTTTATTACTTACTTCTAGAAATAGCTTAGTTAGATGTTGTTTGCTTCCTTGAGTAGGTAATGGCATTCCTTTCATGGTTTTCATAGTGATTTCTACAAAAGTAGGATTAGTTGGTTAATTAGGGTTTACTAGGTTTGCTTTACATTTCAGTCTTTCTCCTTTCTGCAGTTAGAGTAGCATCTGTAGAGTAATCTTTCTCTCCTTTCATCACATATAAAGCTTCTTCTGGAATCCATAGAAGTTAGTTTGAGCTCCTAGTGATCTTGTGCTGGTTGACCAAGTGACAACCTGCAATAAGAACTCATACTTGTGCATACAACATCGATGCTTCCAAGTTTGTTACGAACTACCGGATTGATAAGAGTAAAGTAGGCAGCCTAGGAGTTGCAACATTATTGCTGCAATACTGGTGCTCACCACTTTTTGGCGCCGTTTCTGAGGAAGTGTCAGAGTATTGTGTTATTACTTCTTTCTTCTATTTCCTATTGCAACATTCTGCTAACAGTTTATTTTAGCGAAAGTAGACTAGTCATTTCTCTTCAATTCTGCGAATTTCATTTAAGCAAAAGTAGACTAGTCATTTCTTTCCCTTCAGTTTTGCATTTCCTTGCTTTCCTCTTCAATTCAGTAAATTTTATTTCAGCAAGTTAATTTCAGTTAGTTGCAATTTGTTTTGTTCAATCAATTTCAGTTTTGCAGGTACTATTAGTGTGGGGAAAAATGAAACAAAAACCAACCCAAAAGATTTCCTTTCATGCCTCGTAGGAATATAGATAACTCAAGAAAATTTTTGCCCAACAACCCCACTGCTTCACACAGCCAGCCTTCTATCTTCTTTGGCGGCTGCAATCAAGAAGAACCCTTAGGTGAACAACAAGACATATTTGAAGAACCTATAGGGGAAGAAGAAGAAGAAAACATTCCTTTGGAGCCAATGGCTGAAAACAGAAATGCTAGGGGGAATGGAGAGAGAATAGAGGATACCATTCCCATTAAGGAGACCAATGGGGACACCAAAATGAAGAATATAAGCTCTTCCACCCTACCTTATTTCCATAGTCTGACTACAGAAGATCCTGACAACTTTTTGTCCGAGCTTGTTGTCATCTGTCGAACCTATGACTATGCAAAAGATGAGCAAAAGTTGAAACTGTTCCCTTCTATTCTCAAGGATGCAATGCTGCACTAGTTCATGGGATTACCTAGCAATAGCATCACAACTTGAGCTCAAATGCAACAAGCCTTTAACAACAAGTATCGAGACTATTGTAGGTCAAAATATATTAAAGAAGAAATTTTCTGAATGACCATAGGAAGTGATGAGTCCCTGCAGGACTATGAAGAGAGGTTCCAACTCAGTTACAAAAGGGCCGAGTGTACATTTGACCCTGAGCCTCTGAAGTTGGTCCTGCTCATGGGAATTCATGAAGATCTTTTAGACACCCTCCATCTACTGGCTGGGGGAGACATCTACAAACTATCCTATGAGGACATAAAGACTATTTTTAGAAACCATTCTAGAGCAGCTAGAAAGAAAGGTAGGGGGAGTCAACCCATAGCCAATACCTCTTCGTCTAACTCATCCATTAAAGGAGAAATTGGAAACATGCTGGAAGACTTCAAGAGTGAAATGCTGTAGACTCTTTCCATGCAAATGGATACCTTACATATCAAAAGGAAACAAGAGGAAGTAGAGAGGGCTTTGGCCATTTTTTGCCCTAGACGCACCAAGAGGAATCCTAGGAATGAATGCCCATTGAACTCTATAGAGGTTTGTTCAGTCTGTGAAGAAAATCATTCTACAGATAAGTTCCATTCCTTACCCGGACTTAAAGCTGTATATCAAGGGGTTGAGGGAGTCACTGAATAGCTCTATTGCATAAACCAAAGGAGGCCGCATGGACCTAGACCATACCAACAGGGGATGCAAGGAACATCTCAGGCATACTAGAACCCTGACCAAGCCACTTCCATACCTTCTTAGGGCCCTCCTACTCATCATTCATGGCCCACGCCTTCTCCTTGGTCCTTCGCATCTCAATATCATGCCCAACCAGCCACCCATTCATTCCAATCCTATACTCAACGACAACCTTAGTGGAATGCATCTCATCAGGGGTGGAGGCCCCAATACAACTCTCTTCCCGCTCTTTTGGCTCACCACCTGCCCAACCACAACCGTTACCTCTTGCTCCACCAAAGCAACCCTAAATTCCTATCCATCCAAATTCGAACCCGAACAATAGACAAGCTCATCAAGTGTATAGTGGGGAACCATCATGCCCAACTTATGTTGTGGAGATTCAGGAAATTAACCTGTGATCTGGGAAAGTTCTCCCAGATAGCCAGCCTCCACCTAGGGAGGTTGAGTAAGATAAAGAGGAAAGTGAACCTAAAGCAATTCCACCCTTTCCTGAGAGACTATCCGTGATAGTCTAGCCTACCCCAGAAGAAACTGAACTCCTGGAATAATTGAAACATTTATGTGTGAAGATAACACTTCTCCAAGCCATAAAAGATGTGCCTATCTACAGTTGATCAAAGAGAAGTGCTTTAGGTATCTAAGAAGGCGCAAGAGAGATGCCCCAACCATCAATGTCATAGGACAACTGTCCAACCTGATGTTAGGGTAGGTAATCTATCCAAAATATTTGGACCCTGGAAGCCCAGTAGCTGATGTCCACATCAATGGCACCATGATCCCACATACTTTGATTGATATGGGAGTTACCATTAATGTGATGACAAAGGACACAATGCTCAAACTTAACCTCTAGGGCTCCTTGAAGAAGACCATGACTGTGCTACAACTAGCAGACCACTCCACGTGACCCCTGAGGGGATTGTGGAAGATGTGATGGTATCCATTGATTCTTGGGAGTACCTTACTAATTTCTTAGTTCTCTAGCCAAAGGCGAAGATCATTGGGTATCCTCTCATTCTGGGAAGACCCTGGTTGGCTACCGTCGATGCCTACATCAGCTGTCGAGCTAGGAACATGACCATAAAGAATGGGCACATGTCCAAGCAGTTAATCCTATATCCTCCTACCCAACCCTTGCTAGAACATGATCTACCTCTCTGGTTGGAGGAGGAATATGAGGATGAAGTCTATTCTACACCGCTTTGTGCATTAGAAATTGCCATGGGGGGGAACAACAAGATGAGGATGATATGATTGAAAATCTGATTCAGAATCCATCTCCTAGTGTATCACCATTAGAGGACATAGTAAGAGAAACCCAAAGAAACCCCTCAACTAATCTCTTTGCAGCTGACTCCATTTCTCTCCATGTTAAGAATATAGAGTTCGACCCAGAAAGAACCTTGGAAATCAATCCATCCCTATCCATTTCCTGGGAAAAGGAACTGTGTAACCTACTGAGAAAACACCTAGATGCCTTTGCCTAGAGTTATAAGGAGATGAAGGGAATGCGCCCTTCAATATTTACTCGTCATATATACATCAAGGAGAATTGCAAGCTAGTCAGGAAGCCTCAAAGGAGGATGAATCCAACACTTAAAGATATTATAACTGTAGAAATTGCTTGATGCATGATTCATCTATCCCATCTTTGACAGTGAATGGGTCTCTCCTTTGGTGTTAGTGCCAAAGAAAATGGTCAGTGAAGACTCTGTGTCAACTATCGAGAATTGAACAAAGCCACTAAAAAGGATCATTTTCCTTTACCTTTCATAGATCAAGTGTTACACGGTTTGGCAGGGAAAAAGTTTTTCTATTTCCTAGATGGGTTTAGCGAGTACAATCAGATTCAAATCATCCCGGAAGACCAAGATAAGACCACTTTCACTTTTCCATGGGGTACCTTTTGCATACCAGGTCCTTCCTTTTGGTTTGTGTAACGCTCTAGCCACTTTCCAAAGAGCGGTATTGAGTATATTTTATGAATTAGTTCATGATGCAGTAGAGATATACATGGATGAATTTAATCCTTATGGCTCTGACTTTCAGCAAGCTTTATCTAACCTAGGAAAAGTTCTAGACAAGTGTATTGAGGTGAACCTATCCCTCAGTCTGGAAAAATGTGAATTTTTGATGACTGAAGGGACAGTGTTAGGTCATGCAATATCTCAGCAGGGACTGTAGGTGGACCCCAACAAAATTGCCATCATCCAAATGGTCCCACCTCCTCAAAAGGTGAGAGATGTCAGAAGTTTCCTAGGCTTAGCTGGGTATTACAGGAGATTCATTAAAGATTTCAGCAAGCTAGCCTCTCCTTTGTTTGGCCTCTTAGGCAAAGATGTCAAGTTCATATGATCAGAAAACTGTCAAGAAGCCCTAGATGCTTTGAAGAGCAAGCTCGTGACTACCCCAATTCTGAGAGGCCCAAACTGGGCCCTACCTTTCCACGTTCACACAGATGCCTCGAACAAAGCAATAGGAGCATCCTTAGGACAAATTGATGAAAAGTTACCTTATGCCATATAATTTATAAGAAAAAAGTTGTTAAAGGTAGAGTTAAACTATACAGTGACCGCGAAGGAACTCCTAGCTATCGTGCATTACCTAAAAAAATTAAGCCATTATATCACAGGCTATCAAACCTTTGTGCACACTGATCATGCTGCAATTAGATATTTAATGGACAAACCAGATGTAAATGCTCGCATTATTAGATGGTTTCTTTTACTGTGGCAGTTTGATTTGACCATTATTTGTAAGCCTGGTAAAGAAAATGTTTTTGCTGACTTTTTGTCTAGAGTAAATTTTCCTGCAGGTGAAGAAGGAATGGTGGATGACCAAATGCTAGATGAACATCTATTTGCTATCTATGTACTGTCTCCATGGTTTGATGATATAGAAAACTACTTGGTTTCAGCACAGTTCCCACCACACCTGTCCTCAAAAGAGAAGAGCAAGACAGTAAGGAAAAGAACCCCTTTCACCTAGATTGGGGGCAATCTCTTCAAACTTGGCCCAGATCAGATCTTGAGAATATGTGTCAGGGAGGAGGAAGTCTTTGTCATCCTCCTAACCTATCATGAAGGCCCTTTTGGAGGTCATTTTGTAGCAAAAAGAACTGCCTTCAAGATATTGCAAGCAGGATACTACTGGCCCACTCTTCATCAGGATGTGAGGAGATATATCAGCCAGTGTGATCAGTGTCAGAGGATGGGGAAACCTACTCCAAAGGATGAGATGCCCACGCAACCTCAAGTGACCTTTGAGCCATTTGAGAAGTGGGGCATGGAATTTGTGGGTCCTATCAACCTTCCTTCAAAGCAGAAACAATACATCATTGTGTGCACCGATTACCTGACAAAGTGGGCAGAGACAAAAGAAATCAAAGCAGTGACATAGGAGAAAGTATCTGAGTTTTTGAGAGAAAACATATTCTACAAGTTTGGGTATCTAAGAGAATTGGTCACAGATCAAGGAAGTCAGTTCACTTCCAATTTGATTAAAGACTAGCTCACACATCATAGAAAAAGCACAGGATTTCCACCCCTTACCATCCACAAGCCAGTGGGTAGGTGGAGGTCACTAATAGAGCATTGGAAGGGATCGTGACCAAGGTAGTGAGCAGCAACAGAAAAGACTGGGCAGACAGATTAGTTGAGGCCACTTGGACCTATAACACAACATGGAAGACCACCATAGGGTTCACACCCTATGAACCAGTCTATGGGAAGAAGGCTTTGTTGTCAATAGAATTTGAATTCAATACCCTAAGTATGGCATCTCATCTAGACTGAGACCTCATCCATGCACAGAAAGAAAGATTACTTCAGCTCAATGGATTGGATGAACACAGATTGCAGGCCCTTCTCCATACAAAGGTAGTTCAACTTTAGAAAAAGATATGGCATGACAAAAATATCAAGGAGAAGCAATTCCAAGAGGGAGATTAGGCACTACTCTATGATTCAAGATACAAAGATTTCAAAGGCAAGTTGAGGACGACAAGATGGCTGGGACCCTACACTATGGAGAAATGCAATGACAATGGTTCAGTTTTGATCAGGACCATTGATGATGAAGCCATCCCCATGCTTGTCAATGGACACCGGTTGAAAGTATACAAGAAACCCCTCTCCAAGCGAGAGTTCATTTAATATTTGAATAAGACAGTGATGGTAGTGGAGCATGTCTTAGACTCCACTTCGCCCACTCACTAAAGAAAAGGAAAAAGAGAAATAAAAAATAAGGACTCAAGTGAAAACCTCCATGAGGCACTTGAGTCCCATCATTGGGTTGAAAAGCTCTTCTGAGACGGCCCAGTGATGTCAAAAAAAAAAAAGGGAGAAAAAGAATAAGATGCCAGGGTGAAAACCTCCCTTGTAGGTGCCCAGGGTAGGAAATTAGGATGAAAACCTCCTTAAGGTGCCCTAGTTGTTTTCAAAAAAAAAAGAAAAAAAAAAGGAAAAAGAAAAATGAATTTTCATTTGCATTGCAGGTTTGCAGGAGGACTATAGGAAGTAGAAGAAGTTACCAAGGGAACCCTGACATCCACACTAGCACCTATCCTTCCTTCTCCACACTTTTCTCCATCATTTTTGGCATTTCTTTCACCCCAATATGCTTCTTTTTCAAAAACTGTGTTTTCTACAGGAGGCTCTGTGTTTTCTATAGGAAGCTCCTGTAGGAATACAGAGCGCCAGAAATGGATATAAAAGGAAGTTTGAGGAGCAGGGAAGCTTCATGAAGAACCTATAAAACCTCATACAGTCTTCAAATCTCCTTGCCATTATTTCCAAGCCTGCATCACACCCCAAGCATCATTCTTCTTCCTATCCAAGAAAAACATAGGAAAAAATAGTTTTTGAGGAAAAAAAAAATAAGAGAGGAAGCAACACCATCCACCTCACCTGAAGCCTATGTACTACCTCTCCATCTCTATCTACACCTCTGGAATCTTCCTCAAAGCTCCAAGAATAGAAAGAAGCTGAAGTTTCAAGGGGAGAAACAACTATGGGAGCTCCCGTAGGAATTCCTGTAGCAGCTGATCCCATCAGAACCCGGCACTAGCGGTAGGAGAGTGCAAACATGAAGGTTAAGAAGACACCTGAAGCTCAGATCCAGTCAGAGAAGAAACTACACAAGACACAGCCACACATCAGCAAGCAAACATCATGCATCAAAAGAAATAAAGGCATGCAACAGAGAGAGATCCACAACACCTCACAACAAATACATTCAGATCACAGGTAAGTAACTAACGTGTAATTAGAAGTCATGAAAAAGAAAAGATATGGTTGAGTTTGAACGAGGGAAAGGTGGCTAGTTAACTTGGCCACCTTCATCTAGTTGACTCCACTCATCCAAGATGTCACCCACACGTGCGCACAGTCAACTCAAGAAAGATATCAAGGACAATTAGTGGAGGAAGTGTAAACTCCAATGCAATCATGAACGATGATTATGAGGAGGGGCCATGATGACAATGCAGGTGGGGACCAATGGTCGGAATATGGCCAACATATACTTTGCTAGCTCACCTCCCATCACCAGAAATATCCATAAAGGGTAATAAATACTCCTCCCTAAGCATTCTTACCACCTTTTCCTTCATTATCTCCTCGTAACTCAGCTAGCAGTCTCCTTGTGCCCCCACAGCCTCATAACCATCGTCCTCCATCGATCTCTCCCATATTCCTGCTCTCAACATTTTGTACAGGAGCACCTATAGGTTCTACAGGAGCATGTACAGGAATTCTATAGGAGGGACAATAAGCTTCTACAGGAGGGGTAGTGAGTTGTTTTGAAGGGAGAAAACATGAGTTTTAGCATGATTTTCAGTCTAAGGAAGTAGGTTCCATGCATGCTCCCATTGAATATCAATATATGCAAGAAGTGGTTTCAAATTGAGGAGGAAATAAAGTCTTTAGGAGAGGAGAAAATACATTAAAAAAAAAATCTACTTATTAAAAAAAAAAACACAGTCTCCTCTATTTCTCCATTTTTCTCAAAAATTGTTGTCTCCATCTCCACATTTTGTTTCCCAAAAGAGTATAAACAAAGTGACAGGAGGATTTATGAGAAAGGATTGCACTAAATCCACTAGTCTCCATCCACATCCACAAGTGGTGGACATTTTCACAAGGGCAAATTAGATGAATTTCTTTGAGAAATTCTGAGGGTCTGATGAGGAGATTACCTAAGAGTTTGCTCTCTCTTTGGTACCCCACACAAGAACTCATGCCACTATCACCTTTAGAGGTCTTTCCATGGAGATAACCCTTGAATTTATTAGTAGGTTCACTACCCTTCCTCTTGGGCTACCTTCGAGTAAGGATAAGAAACTAATTGGCCAGGCTGCCAAGAAAAACTTTTACGAAAACAATGAAACCCCTGTAGAGGATAAAAATGGCATTAGAAGGGCTAGCATACCATATCCTTGCGATGAGGTTAGCTACAAAATAATCAAATACATTTTATGTGAGTGGAGGTACAACATTGTCTATGGTTATCACCTTAGAATCCTCCTTGAATTAAGGTATGGCATGGACACTCCATCACCTCAGAAGCTCAGCATCCCCTACTTCCTCCTGCAATCCCTCATTGACTCCAGCACTAAGGTTCAAGCATGGAATTTAGAGTGGCTAGCTCACCATGGGTTAATCAAAATCCTAGTGGAAGGAGCCCTCCATACCTTTACACTCCCTATAGCATGGGAAGTCTTCCGAAACATGACAGCTGAGGATGACATAAAGGCATTAACCTATGATGTTAGTCCTATTGGCAGTGAGGAGGAAGAACAGCAAGGGGGAGAGGGTGAAGCCACTCGTGACTTAGCAGAACAAGGAAGGAAAGAGGAAGGAACTGAAATAGAGGAGGAGAAAGCTGAAGAAATAGAGCAAGAAGAAACAACGCAAAAAGCGACAAAAAAAGAGACAGAAGGAGGAGAAAAAGAGGTAGAAAAGGCAGAACAAGGAGAAGGGTCCCCTGAGACTCTGGAAATGGAGGTAGCATTTGCCCTCACTACCCTCAGTACACCAACCAAGCCAAAGCAAAAGAGGAAAACATAGGCCTCCATGTATTTCAGGGCTAGGAAGAGCACAAGAATCAAAACAGGAAAACCTCAGCCCTCTTCAAAAATGTCAATTACAATTGAAGATTCACCCTCTTCCAAGGGGAAAGAATCCCCTTCCAAGACACCTATCACATATGAAAGGGGGATTCCTAGATCGTACACATAGAAGGAGAAGGTAGTACTACAACAGCCAAAAACAGTCTTACATGAGGCTCAGACAGTTCTACAGGAGACACTGTCAAAAGTACAGGAGACCCAATAGTTTGAGAAAAGGATAGAAGAATAGCCACAGAGGAAGGATGAAGCAATAGAGCTACAAGATCTTGATCCCCAACCTAGTCTTGCCTCCTATTACAATCTACTTGAGGGAGGAAGGATAATCCCACAAAAATTTGCAATTCCACTATTCTTTGAATTAGAGAAAGAAAGAATAAGAACACATAGGTGGATGAAAATAGCCAAACCCAAGGGAGTTGAAGATATTGGCCATATGGAAAACAAACTCATAGAAATGGGCAAAGAGTTGAGTGCTCTCAGAGACAGGGAAGCAGTTACAAGTAGCCACCTTGAAACTAAAAATGAATTGTTAAGGAGGTAGCTACAAGAGAGAGAGACTCAGCTGGCATGCATGGCTAGCTTATCCATGGAGGCATTGCAATGTAGAACACCAGAAAAATCCTATGTTTTATATCTCAAGGACCAATGGTTACAATTCTAGATAAAGACTCTAGCACAAAGAGGCACAATGTCTTTCCAAGGTTACATGCAGTTTATGGATCTATGTGACCAAAGCACATCAGAGGATAAGGAAAAGATGGTAGAATTATACCTACATAACATGGCCCTCACATACATGAATATGTGGGACCCCATTTCCAGGCTAGGGGACCTGCAACTAATGGCCATGGCCTCATGGATGAACCATGAAGAGTTGAGGGTAGCAGAAATAAAAAGATTCATGATAAAAGAGTAGAATGAGCCATTAATGATAAGAGTTGAGCCATAAGATCCCATGGCACTCATCATCACACACAACCTGCTTTCCAATAATCCTCAGATTACCCCTAGATATCTAAACTATCAGGCACAAGCCATTGCACACTTTGAGGCTATGAAAAGGCTACTTGGGGATGACTGTGTGCATGCATGCATGAGGAGATGGAACACCTTACCACACAGTCTGTAGATCAGGGAATATCATTCCCCCATGAGGCTGAAGGAGGCATTAAGAAGAGTGCCAATGTACAAGCGCTCCATGAAGAGGCTGAAGGTCAACTGGATTGGCCTCAAACTGAGTCCCCCACTGCTGTTAGGAAGAAGAGAATAATAAGACGAGGAATAGTGGGAAGAGATAGACAGGAAAGTAGGATTCTATGACAAAGAAGAGCAGACCACATCAGAAGCCTAGGATGCTAGGGAGGCCACCAGGGTCATAAAAGATGAGGAGATAGACTAAGTTGCTCAGAGGATGAGCAACACCTTCAGTATGGGGGTGATGATGAGCCTCATAAATGGGTAATTATATGGGCTCATTTTACCTCCTAACGTAGTCCAATCAACCATTCTCTTAGCTTATTTTATGATTTTCTAATTATATTTATGCTTATGGAGTGAGTTGAGTTAGTTATGATGCCATGTGGTCCAACATGTGTTTAATGCAGATTATTGATGAATTTCAAGGTCAAATTCAAGGATCCAGTGGAAACATGGTAGAAATAACTCGAAGTGGAAAAATGAGAGGACTCATAGGAGGGAATCCCCCTCATTTATTACTCCTCACTTCGAATTCCCCTTCATTTAGCTTGGAGTACAAGCAGCTGAATCATGCACTAGAAGGTAGTCGAGCAAGTGGAGGATGACTGATGATTATCTTGATTTTTGGGAGCCAAGCCTCCCTAATTTTAAGGAAGCTATTGGTAGCTTCATTTGTATAAGTAGAGAGGCATAGGGCCTCACTAGGGTCGTATTTTTTCTTATGTAAACTCTGCTCCAACTTCAAGCTTATTATTTTGTGACAGTTTCGTGTAATCCTATTATTGTTTTGATAATAAAGATGGAATCCATTTTGAGCTAGCACTGAGTTACCTCAGAGGGCTGAAGCTCTTGGGTTAGGGCCCAATCCAAGCAACCAAGCTCCTCTTTACTTGTATTTGTATGTTTTATTTTAGTTTGTAGATTAGGTTGTTGTTAGATGTATTTCTTTTAATGGTTAAGAATAGGTTGCTTTTGATGATTTAGTAGTTTGCTTCCATTTGTGATTTCTATAGCAGGTTAAGAAATGATAAAGAGAAGATTTAGAAGGCTAGCAATGGTGCCTTGGCCTCTCTTCCTCATTTTGGGACCATGAGTTGAGGCAAAGACCCTCTTGCTGCCCCAAAAACATAGATTTTCCTCATTCATAGGACTTCTAGTGTTTGTAGCTTTTCAGTAGGTTAATAGTCCAGCTTTTCTTTGCTTTAGATCTTCTTCATCATTCTCACATATTGATTTGCAATAGTCTTCTTTCATGCTTCCTTTCTTGCAGCATTTCTCAACATTTCCTTTCATAGATCATAGTTTAGACTAGTTTGATGCAAAACTCTGTTTTTCTAGATGCACTCATTTCATTGCTTGTTTGATCTTATTAGTTTACTATCAGTTCCTTTGTAGTAGATCTCTTCTTGCTGTAGGCAAGATTATCAGCCATCACATCCTCCATCTGATCCATGCCCTACAGGTCACCCAAACCTCACCTCAATTCTACCTTAGTTTCCTGCATTTTCCATAGAACTTCTTCCACTCTCCTTTAACAAACTCAATCATCTTCCTCTCTCCTCGTGATCCTTGGTAGACCCTATCCATCCTAACACCTCATTCTAACCTTCATATACCTTTTCCACCCACTCTCACACCCTCAAAACAGTGAAAACTGCTCTCGACATCCTCCTGTAGGCCTCCTGTAGTTGCCCTATTTTCCTCCTATATATTTCATGTGTCCTCCTATAGATTTTGTTGTAGGCTTTCTCTTGACGGCCGAGTGTTGGAAAAGCCTCTAAAAGGCCACTTGAGACCTCCTAGGACCCATCCATGCCATCCTACATCCTCTCAAGTCCCAAAGCCACCCTTTAACACCACCTATTCGCTGCCACATTCACACACAATAAATTAAATGCATGTCAAATTCACATAAAAATACATAAAAACTCGAAAAGATGTGTTTTGCTTACTTACTTCCAAAAATATCTTAGTTAGATGTTGTTTACTTCCTTGAGTAGGTAATGGCATTCCTTTCATGGTTTTCATAGTGCTTTTTGCAAAAGTAGGATTAGTTGGTTAATTAGCGTTTACTAGGTTTGCTTTACATTTTAGTCTTTCTGCAGTTAGAGTAGCATCTGTAGAGTAATCTTTCTCTCCTTTAATCACATATAGATATTCTTCTGGAATCCATAGAATTTGGCTTGAGCTCCTAGTGATCTTGCACTGACTGACCAAGTGACAACCTGCAGTAATAACTAGTACTTGTGCATACAACACCGACGCTTCCAAGTTTGTTACAAACTACTAGTTTAATAAGAGTAAAGTAGGTAACTCAAGAGTTGCAGCATTATTGCTGCAATACTGGTGCTCACCACTTTTTGGTGTCATTGCCGGGGAAGCATAAGAGTATTTTGTGATTACTACTTTCTTCTATTTTCTATTGCAACATTCTGCTAATAGTTTATTTCAGCAAAATTAGACTAGTCATTTCTCTTCAATTCTGCAAATTTCATTTCAGCAAGTTCATTTTAGTTAGTTGCAATTTGTTTTTTTCAATCAATTTTAGTTTTGCAGGTACTATCACTGTGGGGAAAAAAGAAACAAAAACCAACCAAAAATATTTCCTTTCATACCTTGTAGGAATAGAGATAACTTAGGAAAAAAATTTCCCAACACCCCCACTGTTTCACACAACCATCCTTCTCTCTTCTTCGGGGGCTGCGATCAAGAAGAACCCTTAGGTGAACAGTAAGACATATTTGAAGAACCTATAGGGGAAGAAGAACAACAAAAAATTTCTTTGGAGCCAATGGCTAAAAACAGAAATGCTAGGGGAATGGAGAGAGAATACAGGGTACCTTTCCCATTTGGGAGACTAATGGGGACACCAAAATGAAGAATATAAGCCCCTCCACCCTACCTCATTTCCATGGTCTAACTACAGAAGATCCTGACACCTTTTTTTTCGAGTTTTTTCTCATCTGTCGAACCTATGACTATGTAGAAGATGAGCAAAAGTTGAAACTATTCCATTCTACTCTCAAGGATGCAGCACTACGCTGGTTCATGGGATTACCTGGCAATAGAACCATAACTTGGGCTCAGATGCAACAATCCTTTAACAACAAGTATTGAGTCTATTGTAGGTCAAAAGATACTAAAGAAGAAATTTTCCGAATGACCATAGGAAGTGATGAGTCCCTAGAGGACTATGAAGAGAGGTTTCAGCTCAGTTACAAAAGGGCCGAGTGTACATTTGACCCTGAGTCTCTGAAGCTGGTCCTACTTAGGGGAATTCGGGAAGATCTTTTAGACACCCTCCATCTACTAGCTGGGGGAGACATCTACCAACTATCCTATGAGGACATAAAGACTATTTTTAGAAGCCATTCTAGAGCAGCTAGAAAGAAAGGTAGGGGGAGTCAACCCATAGCGAGTACCTCTTCCTATAACTCATCCATTAAAGGAGAAATTGGAAACATGCTGGAACACTTCAAGAGTGAGATGCTGCAGACTCTTGCCATGCAATTGGATACCTTACATATCAAAAGAAAACAAGAGGAAGCAGAGAGGGCTTTGGCCATTTTTTGCCCTAGATGCACTAGGAGGCATCCTAGGAATGAATACCCATTGAACTCTATAGAGGTTTGTTCAATTTGTGAAGAAAATCATTTTATAGATAAGTGCCCTTCCTTACTCGTACATAAAGCTTTATATCAAGGGGTTGAGGGAGTCACTGAATAGCTCTATTTCATAAACCAAAGGAGGCTGCATGGACCTAGATCATACTAGCAGGGGATCCAAGGGACATCTTAGGCATACTACAACCCCAACCAACTCACTTCCATACCTTCTTGGGCCCTCTTGCTCATCCTTCATGGTCCACGCCTCCTCCTTGGTCCTTCGCATCTCAATATCATGCTCAACCAGTCACCCATTCATTCCAATCCTATGCTCAGCCACAACCTCAGTGGAATGCATCTCATCAGGGGTGGAGGCCCCAATACAACTCTCTTCCCGCTGTTTTGCCTCCACCACCTTCCCAACCACAACCATTACCTCCTTCTCCACCAAAGCAACCCTAAATGCCTACCCAGCCAAATCCAAACCTAAAAAATAGATAGGATCATCAAGTGTATAGTGGGGAACCATCATGCCCAACTTATGCTATGGAGATTCAGGAAATTAACATGCAATCTGGGAAAGTTCTCCCAAATAGCTAGCCTCCACCTAGGGAGGTTGGGGAAGATAAAGAGGAAAGTGAACCTAAAGCAATTCCACCGTTTCCTAAGAGACTATCCGTGACAGTCTAGCCACCCCAGACGAAACTGAACTCCTGGGAGAATTGAAACATTTATGTGTGAAGATACCACTTCTCCAAGCCATAAAAGATGTGTCTATCTACAATAGGTTGATTAAAGAGAAGTGCTCTAGGCATCTAGGAAGGCACAAGAGAGATGATCCAACCATCAATGTCATAGGACAATTTTCCGACCTGATGTTAGGGTAGGTAATTTGTACAAAATATCTGGACCCTGGAAGCCCAGTAGTTGATGTCCACATCAATGGCACCATGATCCCACATACGCTGATTAATCTAGGAGCTACCATTCATGTGATGACAAAGGACACAATGCTCAAACTTAACCTCTAGGTCTCCTTGAGGAAGACCACTCCACCGTGACCCCTGAGGGGATTGTGGAAGATTTGATGGTCTCCATTGATTCTTAGAGTACCTTGCTAATTTCTTCGTTCTCCAGCCAAAGTCAAAGATCACTCGGTATCCTCTCATTATGGGAAGACCCTAGTTGGCTACCACCGATGCCTACATTAGCTATCGAGATAAGAACATTACCATAAAGAACGAGCACATGTCCAAGTAGTTAATCCTATATCCTCCTGCCCAACCCTTGCTATAACATGATCTACCTCTCTGGTTGGAGGAGGAAGATGAGGATGAATTCTATTCTGCACCACTTTGTGCATTAGAAATCGCCATGGCAGGAAAATAGCAAGATGAGGATGATATGATAGAAAATATGATTTAGAATCCACCTCCCACTGTATCAACTTTAGAGGACATAGTAAGAGAAACCCAAAACAACCCCTCAACTGATCTTTGTGCAGTCGACTCCACTTCTCTCTGTGTTAAGAATATACAGTTCGACCCAGAAAGAACCTTGAAAATAAATCAATCCCTATCCATTTCCCAGGAAAAGGAACTGTGTATCCTACTGAGAAAACACCTAAATGCCTTTGCTTGGAGTTATAACGAGATGAAGGGAGTCCACCCTTCAGTATGTACTCATCATATATACATCAAGGAGAATTGCAAGCCAGTCAGGTAGCCTCAATGGAGGACGAATCCAACACTTAAAGATATTGTTAAGGAAGAACTGTAGAAATTACTTGATGCAAGATTAATCTATCCTATCTCTGACAGTGAATGTGTCTCTCCTTTGGTGCTAGTGCCAAAAAAAATGGTAACTGGAGACTCTGTGTCGACTATCGGGAATTGAACAAAGCCACTAAAAAGGACCATTTTCCTTTATCTTTCATAAATCAAGTGTTCGACGGTCTGTCAGAGAAAACGTTTTTCTCTTTCCTAGATGGGTTTAGTGGGTACAATCATATTCAAATCATCTCAGAAGACTAAGATAAGACCACTTTCACTTGTCCTTGGGATAACTTTGCATACCGGGTCCTTCCTTTTGTTTGTGTAATGCTCCATCCACTTTCCAAAGAGCGGTATTGAGTATATTTTCCGAATTAGTTCATGATGCAGTAGAGATATACATGGATGAATTTACTCCTTATGGCTCTGACTTTTAGGAAGCTTTATCTAACCTAGGAAAAGTTCTAGACAAGTGTATTGAGATGAACCTTTCCCTCAGTTCGGAAAAATGTGAATTTTTTATAACTGAAGGGATAATGTTAGGTCATACAATATCTCAGCATGGATTGTAGGTGGACTCGAACAAAATTTCCTTCATCCAAAGGGTCCCACCTCCTCAAAAGGTGAGAGATGTCAGAGGTTTCCTAGGTTTAGCTAGGTTTTATAGGAGATTTATTAAAGATTTTAGCAAGCTAGCCTCTCCTTTGTTTGGCCTCTTAGGAAAATATCTCGAGTTCATATGGTTAGAAAACTATCAAGAAACCCTAGATACCTTGAAGAGCAAGCTCGTGACTGCCCCAATTCTGAGAGGCCCAAACTGGGCCCTACCTTTCCACATTCACACAAATGCCTCGAACAAAGCAATAGGAGCAACCTTAGAACAAATTGATGAAAAGTTACCTTATGCCATATACTTTATAAGCAAAAACTTGTCAAAGGCAGAGTTAAACTATACAGTGACCAAGAAGGAACTCCTAGCTATTGTGCATTCCTTAAACAAATTCAAATATTATATCACAGACTATCAAACCTTTGTGCACACCGATCATGCTGCAATTAGATATTTAATGAAAAACCAGATGTAAATGATCGTATTATTAGATGGTTTCTTTTACTGTAGGAGTTTGATTTGACCATTATTGATAACCCTGGTAAAGAATATGTTGTTGCTGACTTTTTGTTTAGAGTAAATTTTCCTAGAGGTGAAGAAGGAATGGTGGATGACCAAATGCTAGATGAACATATGTTTGCTATCTCAGTACTCTCTCCATGGTTTGCTGATATAGAAAACTACTTGGTTTCAGCACAGTTCCCACCACACCTGTCCTCAAAAGAGAAGAGCAAGATAGTAAGGAAAAGCACCCCTTTCACCTGGATTGGGGGCAATCTCTTCAAACTTGACCTAGATTAGATCTTGAGAAGATGTGTCAAGGGGGAGGAAGTCATTGACATCCTCCTGACCTGTCATGATGGGCCTTGTGGAGGTCATTTTGCAGCAAAAAGAATTGCCTTCAAGATATTGCAAGCAGGCTACTACTGGCCCACTCTTCATCAGGATGTGAGGAGATATATCAGCCAGTGTGATCGATGTCAGAGGATGGGGAAACCTACTCCAAAGGATGAGATGCCCATGCAACCTCAAGTGACCTTTGAGCCATTTGAGAAGTGGGGCATGGAATTTGTGGGTCATATCATCCCTCCTTCAAAGCAAAAACAATACATCATTGGGATGCACCAATTACCTCAAAAAATGGGCAGAGACAAAAGTAATCAAAGCAGTGACAGAGGAAAAGGTAGATGAGTTTTTGAGAGAAAACATATTCTAGAAGTTTGAGTATCCAAGAGAGTTGGTCACAGATCAAAGCAGTCAGTTCACTTCCAATTTGATTGAAGCCCTACTCACACATCATAGAATCAAGCATAGGACTTCCACCCCTTACCATCCAAAAGCCAATGGGCAGGTGGAGGTCACTAATAGAGCATTGGAAGGGATCTTGACAAGGTAGTGAGCAACAACAGAAAATACTAGGTGGATAGATTAGTTTAGGCCACTTGGGCCTACAACACAACATGGAAGACCACCACAGGGTTCACACCCTAAGGAACTAGTCTATGGGAAGAAGGCTCTGCTGTCAATAGAATTTGAATTCAATACCCTGAGGATGGTAGCTCAACTGGACCAAGACCTCAACCATGCACAGAAGGAAAGATTACTTCAGCTCAATGGATTGGGTGAACAAATATTGCAAGCCCTTTTTCATACAAAGTTAGTTCAACTTCAGAGAAAGATATGGCATGAAAAAAATATCAAGGAGAAGCAATTCCAAGAGGGAGATTGGGCACTACTATATGATTCAAGATACAAAGATTTCAAAGGCAAGCTAAGGACAAGATGGCTAGGACCCTACACTGTGGAGAAATGCAATGACAATGGTTTAGTTCTGATCAGGACCATTGATGATGAAGCCATCCCCATGCTTGTCAATGGACATTGGTTGAAAGTCTACAAGAAATCCCTCTCCAGTGAGAGTTCATTGAAGATTTGAATAAGACAGTGATGGTAGTGGAGCATGTCTTAGCCTCCACTTCACCCACTCACTGAAGAAAAAGAAAAAGAGAAATAAAAAATAAGGACTTAAGTGAAGACCTCCATGAGGCACTTGAGTCCCATCATTGCGTTGAAAACCTCTTTTGAGGTGGCCCAGTGATGTCAAAAAAAAAAAAAGAAAAAAAAAAAGAGAAAAGGAATAAGATCCCTGGGTGAAAACCTCCCTTGGAGGTGCCTAGGGCAGGCAATTAGGGTGAAAACCTCCCTGAGGCACCCTAGTTGTTTTCAAAAAAAAAAAGTAAAAAGAAAAAAGAATTTTCATTGCATTGCAGGTTTGCAGGAGGACTACAGGAAACAAAAGATGGTACTAAGGGAACCCTGACATCCACACTAGCACCTATCCTGACTTCTCCACACTTTTCTCCATCATTTTTGGCATTTCTTCCACCCCACTGTGCTTCTTTTTTAAAAACTGTGTTTTCTACAGGAGGCTCTTGTAGGAATTACAAAGAGCCAGAAATGGATATAAAAGGAAGTTTGAGGGGTAGGGAAGCTTCATGAAGAACCTATAAACTTATGAATAAATTATAGGTCTGTGCTTGCACTGAAAACTTTCGATGAAAGGATTGACTTTCATGATTAAATATTGAATGATCCCTCTGAGTTAAAACATTAAAAGGAAGATCTAAATTACATGCACAACTATCTCAGGCAAAGCTTGATTCACATAGTCAGATGATTTCCATAATTATATAGAAGAATTTTTTGTTTTAAATAAAGATTACTTTAACTTTTGAAAATCATGTCTTGTTTAGAATCTAAGTTTGGTTGAAGAATCTTTCTTCTTGAGAGAATTTACTTTTAAAATTTTGTTTGCTTTGCACTCTATTTCACTTAAGACGCTTTTTATTTTTTGAAAGTAATCTAGAAAGAAAGTGCAAAAATATTGATTATCTGGTGCATGAACATAAAATTTGGTACAGGATCAGAGTGTTCTAGCTCAGAGACTTAGCACTCATGTACGAAGGTTATAACTTCAGTGCAACTACAAAACATCCTTTCAGTATCCAAATCTCATTCCAGTGTAGGCACAACGTTCTAGTATAGGAACATTGTTGTAGTATAGGAATTAAAATTTAGTGGAGGAAAGAATATCTTTAAAGAAGATAGATACACTAAATAACTTATTTATCACATTGTCTCACTGAAGGTAAATATAAAGGGTCATTTCATTAGATAAGATTGTTCGTAATGAATTAATAATCCATTTTAGTTTCTAAAAAGCTACTTTCCATTTATTCTAACACCAGAATTTCTTTAAGTATCATTGCCACTTGATCATCATTTTCCTTTCGATTCTATAAATTTTTTTATTTAAGTAGGAATACAATTAGAGAATTTTCATATGAATTCTTAGCATTTCCTGTGCTACGCCTTGAAGTGTACAAAACCCTGGGTTGACAAAATAAGTGTTGAAAGGAGCTTGCTTAACTGCAATTCCTGCACCCAACATATTGGCACCGTTTCCGAGGAGGCATTTCTAAAGATTGGTAAGAACTTTCTTGTTTTCTTCCCTTTGCAGTAGGGTTAATTCTGTTTTATTTTCTTCTGCGGTGTGCTTCTATTTTTTAAGGATTTCGTTGTGCTGATCTATCAGTTGATTTAAGATTCTTTTTTGTAAATTTAAAAGTTTTGCCATTTTTTTGGATTTTATTTTAATATGAATGCCTAAAAGTGGTAGAGGACCAAAGCCCAATAAGGGTCGAGGGAACACTGATAAATCTAAAACTTTTTCTCATATTGGACCTTATTTTGCAGGCATAAATTCCAAACATATACAAACTCATCACTTAGGAACTATCAACTTGGATTCTGGAAATAGAAGTTCAGGGGTGACACAACTGAAGAGGGGGAAGAAGGAAACTAGTGGTGCTCCAGAGACCAATTTGAACCATAGTCAACCTTCTCACTTTAATGGTAGTGGTTTGATCAAGGGAACAAAAATGGAAGAGTATAAGGCTCATGCTAAGGGGACTTGCAAGAATCAGGTAATTGATGAACAATCCACCTTTGGATTTCCAATAGTGGATCCCAAAATAGTTACTCACATGAAGAACATTCCGTCGTCGGTTCTCCCTCATTTTTATGGTAAGGTGCACAAAGATCCTAACTATTTTCTTTTTGAGTTTGACATCCTATCTAGAAGCTATGATTACTCTTTAGATGCCCATAAATTAAAGTTATTCCCTGCCACTCTCAAGGACTCAGCCTTGTTTTGGTTCATGGGACTCGGAGGGAGAACTATAATTTCTTGTGACCAAATGAAGAGGGTGTTTTTGACTAAATACCAAGAATATTGTAAAACTAGAGAAATGAAGGACGAGATCTTTATCATTGTGCAAGGTGATGATGAGACCTTGGAGGATTACTTAGAGATATTTCTATACATCCTCCAAAGGTCAAAACACAAATTTTACATAAGTAGTATCAAGATCTTGTTCTTATGTGGGCTTACTGAAGATTCTAAGAATAATTTGAATTTATTAGGATAAGGTTATTGCTCAGAAAGCTTTTGATCAAATTTGTGACTTGTGCATGAAATTTTCAAGGAATCAATATAGATCCAATAGAACACATATTTCATTAAATTTGGAAAAACATTATTACAAGAACACCATTAAAATTGAGCTCTTTAGTTATTTTGAAATTCTAGATCTAGTCTTTAATTCCAAATTTAATGAAATATGTGTTATAGAGGAAATCGAAACAAAACTAGTAAACTTGGATATACAGATGCTATGATTATTGGTTTGGAGAAAAAATGGACAATATGAAAATTGAGATAATGAATATTGTTAGAAAGCAAATAGAATCTTTAAAAATTCAATAGAAATTGGTAGATGAACAAGAGTCTTTGTCTATTTTTTGTCCTAAATGTAGGAAAAAGCATATTTTAAGAGAATGTTCTTCTGAGTTAAAGTGTGTGATTTATGCAAAGAACCATGGCACCGGGAAATGCCCCTCCATACTAGGATTAAAAGATGTATTTACAGGGGAACATTCTGAACCTGAACCATCACATGCTATGGGAGCATGGAGAAATTGCCCTTAGGTAGGTGCAGGTATGGTTCCTAAACCTTCACCACATTCTTTTGGTCATAATTCACATCCATATTCCTATTATAACACTCAACATTGTCAAACTTGGTAGCATGGGAACCATTATCAATATGGGAAACCCCCTCATTCCTAGAAACAAGGATGGAGAGGGTCAAACCATTCACATCAGTCTTATCCTGCACAGATGTTGTCATATCCTCCTACATATGCACCTCACCATATGTCACAACCATCCTTTCCTCCTGTATGCCAAAAAAGTCAACCAATGCCACCATTACCTTTACCACAATCTTTTCGACCACCCCAACTACCTGCTCAACTAGTACCAAATCCTAATAATAAGGTGACACAAATGATTCATTCTGTTAAATTCCCCCTTCTCATATTCATCAAACCTTTCCAGTTGGGATACATGAGCTTCAATTGAGATCGGGAAGGGTAATTAAACTAAAAAAATAAAAAAAAACCCATGGTGATCATTGAGGAGAAAAATGAGGAGGAAAATCTTGGTCATTCGAAGAACAATGACACCATTCAGCCCATTCCCTCACCATCAAAGTTACCATCTTATTCAAACTGACCTCCCAACCCAGAGAGGCTACTTATGGAGAGGAGTGACCCTGAGTCCAGTCTGGCTTCTAAGCTGAGGAATCTTTGCATCAGGGTACCTTTACTTCAGGCTATTAGGGAGATCCCCATCTACACAAAGATCATTAGGGAACTCTATATCAAAAATCTAGGGAGGAAGAGATCAGAACCTCAGAGCATTTAATTTATTGGTCGAGCAACCAAGTTAATGACAGGATGTGCACAAATGGAAAAGTATACCAATCCTGGAAACCCGGTTGTCTTAGTTCAGTTAGGTGGTATCGTTGTCCCCAATGTGTTAATAGACCTGGCTGCGACCATCTATGTCATGACTAGGCAAACCATGGATCAACTTGGGTTGATCCATATTTATCCTACCGCTATTGTGATTGAACTTGCAGATAGATCAAAAATCAAGCCGGAAGGTGTACTGGATGATGTGGTCATCTCCATAGATTCTTGGGAATACCCCACAGACTTTATTGTCCTTTAGCCAAAAAATCATGTGGGTGGACATCCCTTGATTATGGGGCAAGCATGGTTGCCGTAGCCGATGCTTACATTGGATGTTGCTCTGGTGATATGTATATTTCACATGAAAACTTTATGTATGGAGTCACCTTATACCCACCTACTCGGTCTATTCAGGAGCTCAAGGACACTTTGTGGTTAGATTACGACAACAATAATGAGGAGACTCAACTTATTTCTTTGATCCACCATTATATAGAGTCTACCCAGGAGGGTGAATTACAATATTTCTTGAATAATTTGGACACAATTCCTAATTTTGACATGTTTCCTCAAATCTTTAGTCCATATTTAAAAAAAAAATTGATTCTAAACCCTCCTCATCACGAGTCTTAGTAGCATCTTCCTGCACTCTTGAGCCCAAGACTACTCTTGTTGAAATTAGTCCAAGAAAATCCTTACATATCAGTTCAAACATGGACTCATCTCAACGAGAGCTTGCGTGATCACCTTGATGCCTCCACATGGAGTTATGAGGACATGTAAGGCATACCTCATGAAATCTGTACTCACCATATTTATATTCACGAGGGAGCTTGACCTATTCATCAACCAAAAAGGTGCATGAACCCTATGCTAAGAGATGTTGTGAAAGAAGAATTACAAAAACTCTTAGGTGCTAGCTTTATATATACTATATCTGAGAGCCAATGGATCTCCCCATTGATAATAGTCCCAAAAAAGGATGGGAGATGGCGCATCTGCATTGATTATCGAGAACTTAGTAAAGCCACTCTCAAGGATTACTTTCCCCTTCCTTTTATTGATCAAGTGCTAAATACCCTTGCTTGTAAAAGGTACTTTTGATTTTTAGATGGCTTCAGTGGGTACAATCAAATTCATATCACACCCATAGATCAAGATAAGACCACCTTCACATGTCCATGGGGTGCATTTTCTTACCGAGTGCTTCCCTTTGGACTATTTAATGCTCCAACCACCTTTCAAAGGGTTGTTTTGACCATTTTTTATGATCTCAAGTGTGTTGAGATCTATAGGGATGATTTTTCAGTGTTTGGTAACTCATTCCAGGAAGCCCTCAAAAAACTTAGAAAAATTGCTTTTATGTTGCCAAGAGGCTCACCTTCCTTTGAGTGATAAAAAGTGTAGATTAATGTGCAAAGTAGGAGTAGTCCTTGGAAATTTGGTTTTCGGCAAAGGTATCTAGGTATACCCAGCAAAAATAGAAGTTATCTTGCATCTTCCTGCATCCAAAACACAAAGGGAATTAAGAGGCTTCCTGGCACATGCAGCTATTATAGGAGATGCATTGAGAAATTTTCTAGGATAGCTACCCCACTTTTCCAATTGTTAGCTAAGGAAGTGAGTTTCTCTGGTTCATAGCTTGCCAACAGTATTTTGAGACATTAAAGGAAAAATTATTGGATGCACTAGTTTTGAGAGGTCCTAACTAGTCCCTTCCATTCCACATTTCCTCTAATGCCTCAGATACTACGATGTAGCTTTAGGACAAGAAGAAAACAAACAATCCTATGCTATTTACTTCATTGGTAAAAAAATTTCACCCACTAAATTGAACTATATAGTGTATTAGCGCCTGGATCAACCTGAGGTTGAAGGAAGGCAGGTCTAGGGTAACATCAAACCACGCTTAACCTGGTAGCTAGCCCTACCGGGTCGGGAGAGGGCTCCCTCCTTGTCAATCTCAATTAGAATATGGAAACTAGGGCTTCAGATGACTGAAAATAAATGTTGATTTTAGGCTAGGTATATTAGGTCAGAGGGATTTTTTTTATTTTGATGGTTGATTGCTGGATCAAATGTAGAAGGCAGCTTTGGGTTTGGGAAATCAACTCAGATTTGTAGGAGTTTCTGTGGGGAAAGGTAGGCAAGTGTTTTGGCACTTTGAATTGTGTGTCATGGTAATTCTAAGACCAGTGAGGAGTTGGAGAGGGCATGCAAAGTTCACGAGTCTTCTTCAAACAACAGAAAACATTAAAAACTAAATGTATCCTCAACGCAGAGCACTGAATATCAATGGTCTTGATTCATTTAGTTATGATGAAAGAAATAGATTTTGGCACATATACACATAAGAGAAACTAAATAACAAAGGAAGAAACAATGCCAAGACACATTACCACAGGAATCCCACAAAATGTTGCAAAACCCTGGTTCATTTCCTTGCCAAACTGCAGAAATGATTTGCAATAAAGCTCAAAGCATCCACAAGAGTCCAACCTTGACAAATGACTAAGAAAGTACATAATATAGGCATCAAACCACCTATGTTAGCCATTAGAGTTCGAATCCATGAGTCAAGGAGCTATTTCAACAACATCTAAACTAGGAACTAGAAAATAGGCAATGAAACAACTTGCCTCAAAATTATGGAAACTGATTCATTCAAGCCCAAACCACCTCTAACTGATGTATATACCCCATCAAGTCATTTTTCATCATATTTACATCATATTACATCATTTACCATTACAAATTTACCAAGGAGAAGAGAAAAATTCAACTGCTAGTCAAACTGGGCGAAATTCTGAGCTTTTATGAAAAATTGGCAAAAATTTCCTTGATGCACAATGCCACTTCAAGGCTACTTTTGGAGGCCTTCCACTCATCAAAATTAGGCCCACGATAGCTTTTTGGAAAGCTCTTCTTGTCTAGTTTCTGCAACACCTTCAATTTTTGTATTTGGAGTTGATTTTCCCCTCTAAAAATCAACTTTCCCAAGACTGCTTCCTGTGGGTCCAAAAAGTGGTAGAGAGGGCATTGTTTGAGTGTCTTTTGCCCTTTTGGTGGCCAAGATCTTCTCCAAACTTGATGAAACTTTCTAGGTTTGATTATTTTTTGATTCTAAATCCAAATCTACAAGCCATTTGTCAAGAGGATGCACCAATTCAATGCGCAGCGTGCATCAGCTGGAATTTCCTGTGTTGCCTAATTCAAAAATTGGAAAATGACAAAATTGTTTCAAAATTTGCCCAATTTTGGCTCAAAGTTGCATCATGGGTTACTTAGTTGGGCTAAAGTCACATCAGCCAAAATTTTGACCTTTTCATCCTTCTTTCTGCCTTTTAGGGCCCTCCTTAGTCTTGCCTTAAGGTGCTTGATCCTCTTGTTGCAAACTCGATTCCAGGTCAAATAATGATGTGCCATATGCCTTAGCATCTTGTTGTCTTTATTTGCTTTCTTTAGAAGGCCCTCAAGGTGGATATTTACCCTTTCAAGCCATATCTCTCAATCATTAGGGTGTCTTCTTCATATTCAAACTCACTGTCTCGCTCCATTTTTATCTTTTTGGGATGATTTAATGAATGATGGATAGTTATGTAAAAGATGAGTATGAAGAGCTTTTATAAGAAGGAATGTAAGGAAAAGATGAGTATGAAAATATTTTATAAGAGGGAAAACAACGGTGAAATGAAATGAGAGTGTAGGTGGGTTTACAAGGAGCTAGGGTTTGATGGGAAGGGGTTTAAGGTTTGGTGAAGGGATTAATTTTTATAGGGAAGTAGGGTGAGGGGATATGGGTTAAGTGAGATGGGATTTAAAAGTGAATTTAGGGAAAATAATTATGGGAAAATGAAGACAAGTGACAAGAGCTTGAAAATATGAGAAATCAAGTAGAAGCAACTAGAGTTTTGAATTTTAGGATGCTAAAACCACCATCAAAGCATAGAAACCCATGTGAGATCAAAAGAGAGGTTACTTACTTACTTGGATGAGAAATGTAGCAATGAGAGTGATTAGAGGTGAAGTTTGAGGGTTTTGAGGCATTACTGGCCAATGTGCAGTGCGCTGGGCCTAATTCATAGTGCCTACCTAATGCGTAACGCCTGTGTATTTTTACACTGGCTGAAACTGGTTGATGAACAACACTGGTCTGACGCACAGTGCCAACCCTCTGATGCGCAGTGCCAAGCAAACTTGCTACAAAAACAAGGTTTTCTTCCTCCTTTGCTCATTTCCCTCCAAATCGCGGTTTTGGCTCTTCAAAGATGTTTTGCACAATAAAATGGATGGCTAACATGATTTCACTTTGTAAATGGATGCACTTTAATTTTTCCTAATTGCAAACCCACTTTTATAAAGTCTTAGTCACTTTCTTCAAAATCTCTATTTTCATTTGAAATTTGACTTTTTCTTAACCCTTTGATGGACTAATGCATTTGGTGCTTGTGTTTTTGCAGTGGTTGGAGTTGGCAAGGTGACCAAGAGCAGCTGCTGAACTTATTACATATAGAAACACTTAAATTACATGAAATTTATACATAAAAATGGAAAAACTCTGTTTTCACCTCAAAACAGAGTTTTGAGGTAAAAACAATTTATTGAGCATATCAATAGTAAATTTATGATTCTATGAACTTATTAATCCTCCTCATGTGCCTGTTGACCTTTTATTTAGTTTTGGATGACCATGATGACAAACCCTAGACCTAGTGGGACTAAAACCCTAAAACTGATTGTTGTAAATAAAATGAAACATGATGATAGTAAATGACCTCAAAAGTATAAACAGAGGTCAGCAAGATATATTTTATGAGGGAGAAAACCTAAATTGAACCCTACCATCAGTTGATCCATGACCTAATGGAATGCAGTTGATCGGGTGAGACACCTAATATGCGTGCAAAAGAGAAATTTGATCAATGATGGAGGTATGAATATACCGACACTAACATTGGCTCCAATGGGGATGGTAGCTCCTGGGAGGTGCTAAGAACCACAGATCTCTAGAAAAGCAGATAAGTGCCTTCATCCATTGGGTAATATGGAGTCAAAAACACAAACTGAAATGGATGACATGAAAATTTTCGACTCAAAGACACAAACTGACTTGAAACTGACTCAATACTAAAACACAACAGAAAAACTAGAAAGTATGCTGAAAATGGAGCTTATTCAGTAAAACATACTCTAACTTTTCCATTCATCACCTGATCATGTGAAATGAAACAACCACTACAACCAAGTAAGAATTCTAGCTGTTGTTTGAATTCTCTGCAAGCGTTTTCTTATGAACAACAAGAGAGAACTACTAAAAGGAAACTCCCATGGAAACTTGTAAATAGATCCAAATTTCCTCAAATTGAATAGTATGGATTCTCTATCTGACTCCAAAAATATTGCATAAGGATCTTGAAATTCATATGCACTAGGACTTAGCTCATCCAATGGATTACTTTTCTTCTCCTCATACCATGAATGCAAACTTTCATCTAAGCACTATGATGAGACTCCTACTGAAACTGACGAAGAAACCTGCTGCCGGATCAAGTTTGTATTAATACTTGTTTCAATCTCACAGTTAGCCAGTGGAGAAGGACTTTTACTGCAGACAACATCCAACACATCAGCTATTGGATCGCAAAAAACTTGAAAAGACTATTGCAACCCATTTTCTATTGGTTCTAATGAGATTGCATGATTTTCTACAGGCTGCTCATTTGAAGATATACTATGCAATTTTCCCTTCAAAAACTGAAATGATTCAAAACAAAATGGTACAGAATCATCTTGCATCATTTGATCATATGGTCCAGCTTCCAAATCTTCATTTGCAACTTGACAATCAATGGCATTCGAGGGCTGCAAATCTAGATATGAGAAGTCTTGCACAAGGATTTCATTGCCCTCAAGATGGTCCAGATCAAGACTTGTCGACAATTGATTTCTGATTGCATGAAAGTTGTCTCTGATGAACTGAAACGAAGAAAAACAAAAAGGAAAAGATCCTTCACTTACTTCAAAATTTTGTTGCACTTTCCTCCTCACTTCCATAGCTGATATGCATCGGTTGATCACTGTATTCGAGCTACTGAAAGTGAACTTCCTCCTCCCACAAACTAGCTGCTGATTTGTTTGCAAGATTACCTTCTGTTTGGAGAACATAATCATCATCATATTGATCAAATTGAGGAAAATCGTCAGTAAAAAATACATCATCAAGCATGCATGTCATATCAACAGATCTCTCTTCTCCAAGATGATCTATAAAACAATCATTATCAGGTCTATGAAAACTGGGATAAGAAATAATTTTTTTTGGATCAGCAACTTGTTCTTCTTCAATGAGCGAGCCATGGGCTTGAACATTATACTTATTCCTTGTGGTGATCCTTTGCATCATCTCTTCCACTACACTTACCAAAATGTCAGGTTTTACCTCTAAGGATGTCGATTCCTCTGGATCTATGTTCGTCATCTCTTCTTCCTTCAACTTTGCCCTTCCGATCAAAAAATTAGCCTCTACATCTACTGCACTGTTCTACATCTCTTCAAGTGTTGCAAGGTTCCTTTCTCTCAGTTGAAACTCCATTTCTGGATCAAAGGCTTCTGGGTAGTTTAATAGAGAAGATCCAAGAAGAGGTCTTATATTAACCGACATCGAAAAATAGACTTGGTTAAACCTAGCAGAAAACTGTTGTACTGTCTCCCCTAGAAATCTTTTCAGCTAGTTATACTCTTCTATAATCAAGAAATGGTTTTGTCTGACCAACCACCTGTCGAGGAAAACTTTGACGAACTACTGGAAATATGAGATGCTCACATCAGGCAGGGTTTTGAACCAACTCTTGACTTTGCCTTGCAAAGAAAGAGCAAAACGCCTAATACTAACATCCCCTTCATCAACTTCAAAAATGTTAATAGAAGACTCAAAATTCAGTACATGTCTCTTAGCAGAGATGTTGCCACATTCACCATCAAATCTTGGTAGTATAGGTCATGATTTTTAGGGAAAGCATGGGATATAGGAGGTAAAATCAGAGGCTTGTATCTATCTGGAATTTTACAAGGTACAGGAATATGTACAGAAGGTGTAGAATCAATCGTTATCTCTTGAGGCTCATCAGTTTGAAGACGATCATCATAAAATTCAAAAGAAGAGTCTTGATCAAGATCGAAGGCATGTGCATATTTTGTATCCACAATCTTCAAAGGGAAAGAATCAAATGCAGATCTAGGATCTTTCCTCGAATACAATATACTTTGTAAAGCCTTCTTGACATTCTCAGGAAAAGAGAAGAAATAATTTATAACGAAGAACATAATGTCTTGGATGAAATTCCAACTTGAATACCTGATATTTCCATATTGTCCATTCATGTTTCTACTGGTTAGGTTCATCCTCCAGTGGAGTCCTTGGATCTGATCTCGAAACTAATTTGGAGTCGCTAGGTGAATGATTTTAGCCTTCCTATGTCTCATCATTGTCCACCATCAACAATCAGATCTGAACTTGATACATTTTGTTGAGGAACATAAAACTACGTTCCCTAGTAGAGTCGCCACTATGTTAGCGCTTGGATCTACCTCAGGCTGAAGGAAGGCAGGTCTAGGATAACATCAAACCATGCTTAACTTGGTAGGTAACCCTACCAGGTCGAGAGAGGGCTCTCTCCTTGTCAATCTCAATTAGAATATGGAAATTAGAGCTTGAGATGATTGAAAATAAATGCTGATTTTAAGCTAGGTATATTAGGTCAGAGGATTTTGTTTGATTTTGATGGTTGATTGCTGGATCAAATGCAGAAAGCAGCTTTGGGTTCAATAAATCAACTCAGATTTGCAGTAGTTTCTGTGGGGCGAGGTAGGCAAGTGTTTTGGCACTTTGAATTGAGTGTGATGGTAAGCATATGACTAGTGAGGAGTTGGAGTGCATGCAAAGTTCATGAGTCCTCTTCAAATAGTAAAAAACATAAAAAACTAAATGTATCCTCAAGGCAGAGCATTGAATATCAATGGATTCCACCTATTTATCTTGATTCATTTAGTTATAAAGAAAGAAATAGATGCTAGCACATATACACATAAGAGAAACTAAATAACAAAGGAAAAAACAATGCTAAGACACATTACCACAAGAATCCCACAAAATGCTGCAGAACCCTGGTTCATTTCCTTGCCAAACTACAGAAATGATTTACAATATGTTAGAACCTAAATATGCCTTAGGCTGAAGGAAGGAAAAATTTAGGGTAACCACAAACCACGCTCAGTTTGGTAGCTAGCCCTACCAGAATAGGAGAGGGCTCTCTCCGAGTCATGCTCAGCGAATAATTAAACGGAATGGTCTGAGATGACTAACAGTGAAATATTGATCTTAGGCTAGTAAGTAAATATGGATACAAGAAGCAATTTTTTATGAATGATTGAGTTTCTGGGATGGTATGGGACCAACAGACAGCAATGAGCAGAGAATTTAATACAAAGGCACAGATTACTTCGTGAGGCAAGACAGGCAGAAAGTCTAGCAATTTAGTTTGAAATAATGCAGAATGGAGGAATTGCTTAGGAGGGTGAAAAGAGCATAAGTACATGAATCCTTTTCAACGGAAGAAGAACATTGAATATGAAATTTTCCCACAGACAGAGCAATAAAAATGAATTCTAACTTATCTAACTTAGAAAATTTCACTGGAAATGAATATGAAATGAACTGTGAAACATTAAAAAATACATATGAAACATAAGAGACACATTTGCTACACTCACTACCGCATGAATCTCATGAAACAGAGCCGCTGCCTTTCATTAACCCTCTGTCAAAATATACAATGAAGAACTAAGTTTCTCTCCCACAGTCTCCCAGAAATTACAAGCCAACCAACCCTTTGCAAATAGTTTGCATACAATATATAGAATGTCCCATGAAGAGATAGAATGCCCAAGGGTTGGGGGATTTACTCGAATCATTTCAAAATGGAGGTGGAAAGCCAACCATTAGCTACAGGTGCAGCGTTACAAACATGACAAATGGCTTGGGTGACTGTTTTCCTTCCTTTACCACTTGGATAGAAGCCAATATGGAGTGAAAATACTTTAAATGCCACCTTAGGTGCAGAAAAACTGAAATGTATATGAGCGGGCCCACTTTGGAGAAGTCACGAATCGAAATTTCCCGAAACGGAGGTGAAATTGGCCTTTTTCCCTATATGCACCGCGCCACTTTCTATATGTGCGTGCCACTTTGGAGCCTGTTTTGAGGCACTTGCAGGAGTCCAAAATGTGCCCAAGTGTGCTTGTTGGAAAGCCTAGCCTATCTACTTTCCAACCAAAGTGGAATTTCTGAATTTGGCGCTCATTCGCCCGTCCAAATCTTCATTCTCCCAAGACTGCTTCCTGTGTGTCAAAATAGGGGCAGACAGGTCATTTTTTGAGTGTTTTGGACCTCCTGGGGACTCACATCATGCCCAAATTTCTTGTCCAAGAACCAGTAGTCGTGATTTTTCATGCTAAATCCAAAAATGCAAACCATTTGTGATTTGGAGCTCCCAATCCTAAGCGCCGCACCAGTGGCGCGGTGCACAGGGAGAAAAACCCTGTGTTGTGACCAAAATTTTTCCATGTGACCAAAATTGCCCCAAATTTCTTGAAATTTGGGCTAGCGGTTCTCTATGAAGTGCTATGCTGTGCCAAAGAGGCTTCAGCCAATATCTAAAGTCGATCGAGCTCCCTTTGCCTCTTTTGCTTCTTGATTTCCTTCCTCAATTTAGCCTTCAAATTCCTGATTTAGGCCTTGCATACTTTGTTTCGTGCCATGTAGTGGAAAGCCATGTGTCTCAGCAGTGCATGGTCCCTATCAGCCTTGTCCAGTAGCCTCTTCAAGTGCATTTTAACTCTCTCAAGGTTCACCTCCCGATCCTCATTAATCTCCTGCTCCAATGACGTGAGCTCAACTCTTCTCCTTTGTGCAACTTGGCGATGCTCACGAATGTTTTGTAGCTCCATGATCGCTTGTTGATCCTCAAGCTATTTGTTCCTCTGCTCCAAATATTTCATGTTCCACTTAGCCCTCTCCAAGTCAAGGGATGAGGCTTCGATCTCTGATTGCTGCTCCTGGATGATCTCTTTGAGTTGTGCACTTGTTGGTTCTGTATCTATATCATCATCATGAATGAGAATGAATTCGGTATCTCGTTCACCTGATGGCTCACTTGAAGGCCCCTCATAATGCATTGGCTCCTTACCTCTGTCCTGTACCTGTAGTGCTGATGTCGGAAGCGAGTCCCCTTCCACCCCGAGTGGATATGACACTCGCTTTGCTGCTGCAAACAAATGTCTAACACCCCTCTGATATGTGATGAAAACCGGCACACTAATAGTCTCATGGCGCTCATACCAACGAGAAGGTTCATCCTCATTCTTAACCTCTGATAATACCTGTGAAGTGCTGAAGAGGTCATGGGAGATGAAGTCATCCCAAGTAATGCCCTGCAATCCTAGCTGATGAACCACCAAAATCTTAATAAGAGCAAAGTGATAAACACTGTTAAGTTGCTGCTGAGGGGTCTTGTGCTGCATGAAGGTGTTCATCCTCTCTATGTTCCTGCAAATTAAAAATGGGATGTTCATCATCTATACCCTGGTAAAGTGCATGAGAAACTTGATGTGATATGCATATAGATGAGAGAACCTCCCCTCATAGCTGAAGTACTTCATGATCAACTTCATGAGTGGAGCATATTCATCTTTCAAATATCTAAATGGAAAGACTCTTGTGAGCCGCCTCAAGCAACTGGCCTTTAATGTAAGGCTCATGGTGCTGCCGATCAACTTTCTGTTTCTTGTGCCATGGTTCTCCAACATTCGGTATGCCGGTTGCTAATGAGACAGTTTCAGGTGTCAATGTTAAGGTGACCCCGGCCAAGATAGCGTGATCTCCATGTAGGTGAAGCACAAAAAGATGGGCCAACTCATGATGAACTTGAACATTAGCCACTCTTTGACAAAATTCAAAACATGATAGATGTTGGAAGCATGACATGGCAAGAGGGCAGGCCTGCAATTCAGTGAGGGTAGTGGGCTCATCCCTAACATTTTTTCCACTCTCGTGATGTCTCCTGGGAGCCTGCTCTTCCGAGGATGAGTCACTTTGTGTCTTCATCTCATAATCCGATGAATGTTGTGATGCCATGACTGCTGTGTGTATTGTATTTAGGCTGCCCTTTCATGGTGGTGTGAAGCTGGGTGCTTTTGTGATATCTTCCACCAAGGGGAACAGTGAAACAAAAGGGAGTATTAGGAGGGGATTAATGTGATGGGAATAGGGGTTGTGGGGAGAAGTTTGTTTAGGGATATGTAGAGGGTTTGGGTATTTGATAGGGTAGGTTTTTGGTGTGTTATGTTGACAAATAATAGGAGGGGAAAGAGAATAGGGTTTGGTAGTGTTTTAGGGTAGGGATAATAGAAAAAATGAGAAAGAGAGGATAGGGAAAAATGGTAGGTGAGGGAAAAATGGTAGGTGAGGGAAAATGGTGGGTGAAAATGGAACCTTGGCCTCAATACCACAATTATGCAACCCTAGTAACAATGGCCTTTGCTATTTTCTTGTGGTTGATTTTATGAGTTTTGTTGCATTCAAACATAGCCATAAACAACCATATCATTTATAAACTTTGATGAACAAGTCATGTCATAGAGCCTACCTGTCAATTTGAGGGGCTTCACAAGAAATTTGAGGAAATTTGGCACGGTTTTGGCCCTTTGTGGGTGTGCGCCGCACGAAAAACCCAGTGTGCCACACCCTGGGTGTGCGCTGCGCCTGTTGAAAACTTGAACTGAGGGGTGGCTCTATGTGCACCGCACCCTCTGTGCGCGCCGCGCCCTTGTGTATATGTGCCGCGCTCCTGGAAACTGCCTCCAACTCTCTCCAAACACACACTTTGCCTCTCAAACACTTTGCAATTTCTCCCTATGCACCTAATTTGCACAATGCCTCTGATTTTGGTGAAAACTTGTATATAAAGACATGGAAGTCATGGGTTAAATTTTTGCTTCTCCAAAAACCCATTTTTCTAATGTTATGTTTTGACACTTTTTGGCTGATTTAAAGCAACATTGATTTCACTTTCCCTTTGAAATTTTAGCTCAAATGATGAAATTTTTGGCACTCTTTGCAGGGATTGCATGAAAGGACATTTGGCCACAGAAACCATGCTTGCATCTGAAGAAATCAACTGACGACTTTTTTGAAAATTTTATCCCCAATGACACTGTTTGACTTTTCTTCAAAACAGAGTTTTGAAGAATAGTCGACGTTTATCAATATGATGACGAAACTCTCTGAATCATTACTTTATAGGGGCCTCACTCTGGCCTGCATGGCTTTATAGGACATGGTTGAAGACCAAATTGATTATCCCTAGACCTAATTATCGAAAATGACTCTTGTCCATTAAAGGACTAGACCTTGACTGTCATGGACTTTAGTGACCATTGACAAAATACCTAAGCCAACAGGAGCCAGACCTGAGGGGAAATGATTAGCATGACCTTTTCCATTAGATTATGGCATGCTCCTAGCAGAATGCAGCTGAGTGAATGGAGCGGGACTCCTAAAAATGAAATGCAGAAAGAGTTTTGATCTCTGACGGAGGACTGACAAGACCGACTCTAACACTGGCTCCAATGGGGGATGGTAGCTCCTTGGAGATGCCAAGAACTACAGATATTTGGGTGAGAAGATAGTGCCTTCGTCCATTGGGCTATGGAGTCATTATTTTGACAAACAACACAAAACTTTGACACATTTATTGACCGAAACTTGACTTACACCGACATTAATTATGAAACCAACATGACTGAAAAAAAAATGACTCAATGCAAAAGGAAATGACTCATCACTGACTTAACTAAAACAAGAACTAACAAAAATTATTCAATGGCAGCAGTCCATCAAGATTCGAGGGTTTCAAATTATGATGACAACCACCTGCATATTAATGCAATATGTACAATCATGTGTAATGTGTCTTCCAATATAACCAATCAAGCAGATGCCTTTTTGATTGATTCTCTTGATCAAATCTCCTGGTCAACAACAGATACTAGTAACTGGGCATCCAAAAACACAGTCGACCATGATCTCCTTCATCACTGAATACTGCAATAATCACCTTCATTGCTGACTGCAACAGATTTGCCATTGGATCATGAAAAACATGAAGATTTACCTCCTGTTTAGGAAACAAGATGTATTTTTCTTTTGATACTGATCTTCCTTCATAATGTTCTTCAGAAAAAGTATGGTCCTGGTCCTCAAAAATTTCTGAACAAGTGGATGAGCAAATTTCCTCTTCAAAAAACATTTCAAAACATGAGACATATGAGGAAGAATCTAAAAGGGAATCCTGAATAGTCTGGTCTGCTGAAGTCTGAATATATGGTCATCTTCATACAATATGACAGCCAGATTCTCATTACATTCATCACATTCATCAATCATGAGAAAAGCAACTTTAGATGTTTTTTGAAACCTAACACTAACATTTCTATCATCTACCATAAATTCATCCAGAGGAACTTTTTTACTTGCTTGAGCAACGATCTCATCTTGCTGTTCATGAGTTGATTGGATTACCTCTTCATGAAGACTGTGTTTTGCTGACATGAGAACATTTGGATCCAAAATTCTGTCTTATTCATCCCAGATGATTTCAGCAGCACAGTTCTCTTTCATGGGACTTAGTACAAGGTTTTCTTGGTCATCACAATCTGAATCTGAATCTGAAATGGGTGACTTGACATTATCACATTCTGGAATTAGAACTGGACTTCCTTGCATGCTGTGTTCTTCTATGGAGAAATCTGAACCGACACTTTTTCTTTCCTCACTTTCATCCATATGGAACTCTTCAACCTGCTGATCTATTTCATGTAATTCATGTTGACTGTCAAGATGCAAAATTCCTTCATTTTCCACCGTACAAAGATCTTGATTCTGCTGCAACGTTTCCTAAGAATCTTGATGGGACTCCTCTAGTTTCTCTTCATGTTGCTGAAATGGATTCTCGTACAAGGCTTCCGTGATCTCATCATCCTCATAGTATTTTTCAAGGCTTTCAATAAAAGTAGAAGCATGTTTGCAACAGACATGAACTATATTTAATTATGGATAAGATTCTTGATATCTTTCAATGAACAGGGCATGAAAATCCTTTAAACAGTAAATACAAGCAGGCGGAAAACTTTCATACCAAGATTGGGCTTCACCTTCCAGAGTGGCCAGGAATATCTTCATCAAGCAATCTTCAGGAAAATCAACCTTCAACTTGCGAATATGCATGTGAAATCGAACTAGATGTAAAGCAACGTCCTTCTTACCATCATCTTTAAACGTAGGTAGATTCCTTGACCAATCTACCTTCATAATTTTATTTGGAAAACCCGGGATGTGATCTCGGCTCATGGGAGCGTATCTTCTTGCAACCCACTCCATTTTGAAAATCTCAAAGCTACTGATCTCTCTGCAGTGGAGTTGCCATGAAGGATTGACTGCTGGATTCTTCAGTGAATGGAGTCGCCAGGTGAATGATTTCAGCCTTCTTATGTTTGATCGTTGTTCACCATCAACAATCAGCTCTGAACTTGGGATATGTACTGGGGCAAAAAAATCTTCAAACAAACCATTTTCGTTCCCCAGTGGAGTCGCCACTATGTTAGCGCCTAAATCTGCCTTACGTTGAAGGAAGGCAAAATTTAGGGTAACCACAAACCACGCTCAGTCTAGTAGATAGCCCTACCAGAATAGGAGAGGGATCTCTCCGAGTCACGCTCAACGAATAAGTAAACGGAATGGTCTGAGATGACTAACAGTGAAGTATTGATCTTAGGCTAGTAAATAAATATCGATACAAGAAGCAATTTTTTATGAATGACTAAGTTTCTGGGATGGTATGGGACCAACAAACAACAATGAGCAGAGAATTTAATACAAAGGCACAGATTACTTCGTGAGGCAAGACAGGCGAGAAGTCTAGCAATTTAGTTTGAAATAATGCGGAATGGAGGAATTGCTTAGGAGGGTGAGAAGGGCATAAGTACATGAATCCTTTTCAACAGAAGAAGAACACTGAACATGAAATTTTCCGACAGGCAGAGCAATAAAAATGAATTCTACCTTATCTAACTTAGAAAATTTCACTGGAAATGAATATGAAATGAACTGTGAAACATTACGAAATACATATGAAACATAAGAGACACATTTGCTACACTCACTACCACATGAATCTCATGAAACAGGGCCACTGCCTTTCATTAATCCTCTGTCAAAATATACAATGAAGAACTAAGTTTCTCTCCCACAATCTCCCAGAAATTACAAGCCAACCAACCCTTTGCAAATAGTTTGCATACACTATATAGAATGTGCCATGAAGAGATAGAACGCCCAAGGGTTGGGGGAGTTACTCGAATCATTGCAAAATGGAGATGGAAAGCCAACCATTAGCTACAGGTGCAGCGTTACAAACATGATAAATGGCTTGGGTGACTGTTTGCCTTCCTTTGGCACTTGGATAGAAGCCAATCTGGAGTGAAAATACTTTAAATGCCACCTTAGGTGCAGAAAAAGTGAAATGTAGATGAGCAGGACCACTTTGGAGAAGTCGTGAATCGAAATTTCGCGAAACGGAGGTGAAATTGGCCTTTTTCCCTATATGCGTCGCGCCACTTTCTATATGATCCATGCCACTTTAGAGCCTGCTTTGAGGCACTTGTAGGAGTCCAAAATGTTCTCAAGTGTGCTTTTTGGAAATCCTAGCATATCTACTTTCCAACCCAAGTGGAATTTCTGAATTTGGTGTTCATTTGCCCCTCCAAATCTTCATTCTCCCAAGACTGCTTCCTGTGTGTCAAAATAGGGGTAGGGAGGTCATTTTTTGAGTGTTTTTGACCTCCTGGGGACTCAAATCATGCCCAAATTCCTTGTCCAAGCACCAGTAGTTGTGATTTTGCATGATGAATCCAAAAATTCAAACCATTTGTGATTTGGAGCTCCCAATCCTAAGCGCTGCACCACACAGGGAGAAAAAACCTGTGTTGTGACAAAAAAATTTCCATGTGACCAAAATTGCCCCAAATTTCTTGAAATTTGGGCTGGAGGTTCTCTATGAAGTGCTATGCTAGGAAAAAGAGGCTTTAGCCAATATCTGAAGTTGATCGAGCTCCCTTTTCCTATTTTTCTTCTTGATTTCCTTCCTCAATTTAGCCTTCAAATTCCTGATTCGGGCCTTGCATACTTTGTTTCGCGCCATGTAGTGGAAAGCCATGTGTCTCAGCAGTGCATGATCCTTGTCAGCCTTGTCCAGCAGCCTATCCAAGTGCATGTTAACTCTCTCGAGGTTCGCCTCCTGATCCTCATTAATCTCCTGCTCCAATGACGTGAGCTCAACTCTTCTCCTTTGTGCAGCTTGGCGATGCTCATGAATGTTTTGTAGCTCCATGATCGCTTGCTGATCACAAGCTGTTTGTTCCTCTACTCCAAATATTTCATGTTCCACTTAGCCCTGTCCAAGTCAAGGGATGAGGCTTTGATCTCTGATTGCTACTCCTGGATGATCTCTTTGAGCTGTGCACTTGTTGGTTCTGTATCTATATCATCATCATGAATGAGAACGAATTCAGTCTCTTGTTCACCTAATGGCTCACCTGAAGGCCCCTCATCATGCATTGGCTCCTTACCTCTGTCCTGTACCTATAGTGCTGATGTCGGAAGTGAGGCCACTTCCACCCCAGGTGGAGATCACACTCACTTTGCTGCTGCAAACAAATATCTAGCACCCATCTGATATGTGATGAAAACCGACACACTAACAGTCTCGTGGTGCTCATACCAACGAGAAGGTTCACCCTCATTCTTAACCTCTGATAATACCTGTGAAGTTCTGAAGAGGTCACGGGAGATGAAATCAACCCAAGTAATGCCCTGCAATCCCAGCTGATGAACCACCAAAATATTAATAAGAGAAAAGTGATAAACACTGTTAAGTTGCTGCTGAGGGGTCTTGTGCTGCATGAAGGTGTTCATCCTCTCTATGTTCCTGCAAATGAAAAATGGGATGTTCATCATCTGTACCCTGGTAAAGTGCATGAGAAACCTGATGTGATAGGCATATAGACGAGAGAACCTCCCCTCACAGCTGAAGTACTTCATGATCAACTTCATGAGTGGAGCATATTCATCTTTCAAATATATGAATGGAAAGACTCTTGTGAGCTGCCTCAAGCAACTGGCCTTAATGTAAGGCTCACGGTGCTACCGATCAACTTTCTATTTCTTTTTCCATGGTTCTCCAACCTTTGGCATGTCAGTTGCTAATGAGACAATTTCAGGTGTCAGTGTGAAGGTGACCCCGGCCAAGATAGAGTGATCTCCATGTAGGTGAAGCACAAAAAGACAAGCCAACTCATGATGAACTCGAACATTAGCCACTCTTTGACAAAATTCAAAACATGATAGATGCTAGAAGCATGACATGGCAAGAAGGCAACATGACATGGCAAGAAGGCAGACTTGCAATTCAGTGAGGGTAGTGGGCTCATCCCTAACATGTTTGCCACTCTTATGATGTCTCCTAGGAGCTTTCTCTTCCGAGGATGAGTCACTTTGTGTGTCCATCTCATACTCTAATGAATGGTGTGATGCCATGACTGCTGTGTGTACTGTACTTAGGCTGCCCTTTCATGATGGTGTGAAGCTGGGTGCTTTTGTGATATTTGCCACCAAGGGGAAAAATGATGGGAAAGGGGCGATGGGGAGAAGTTTGTTTAGGGATATGTAGGGGGTTTAGGTATTCGATAGGGTAGGTTTTTGGGGTGTTATGTTGACAAATAAGAGGAGGGGAAAGAGAATAGGGTTTCGTAGTGTTTTAGGGTAGGGATAATAGAAAAAATGAGAAAGGGAGGATAGGGAAAAATGGTAGGTGAGGGAAAAATGGTGGGTGAAAATGGAACCTTGGCCTCAATACCACAATTATGCAACCCTAGCAACAATGGCCTTTGGTGTTTTCTTGTGGTTGATTTTATGAGTTTTGTTGCATTCAAACATAGCCATAAGCCACCATATCATTTATAAACTTTGATGAACAAGTCATGTCATAGAGCCTACCTGTCAATTTGAGGGGCTTCACAAGAAATTTGAGGAAATTTGGCATGGTTTTGGCCCTTTGTGGGTGTGCGCCGCGCCCATTGAAAACTTGAACTGAGGGGTGGCTCTGTGTGCGCCTCACCCTCTTTGTGCACCGGGCCCATTGAAAACTTGAACTGAGGGGTGGCTCTGTGTGTGCCTCGCCCTCTGTGTGTGCCACGTCCCTGTGTATATGCGCCACGCTCCTGGAAACTGCCTCCAACTCTCTCCAAAGACACACTTTGCCTCTCAAACACTTTGAAATTTCTCCCTATGCACCTAATTTGCACAATGCCTTTCATTTTGGTGAAAAATTGTATATAAATACTTGGAAGTCATGGGTTAAATTTTTGCTTCTCCAAAAACCCATTTTTCTAATGTTATGTTTTGACACTTTTTCACTGATTTAAAGCAACACTGATTTTCACTTTCCCTTTGAAATTTTAGCTCAAATGATGAAATTTTCGACACCCTTTGTAGGGATTGCACGACAGGACATTTGGCCATGGAAACCATGCCTGCATCTGAAGAAATCAACTGACAACGTTTTTGAAAATTTTATCACCAATGACACTGTTTGACTTTTCTTCAAAACAGAGTTTTGAAGAACAGTCGAAGTTTATCAATATGACGATGAAATTCTCTGAATCATTACTTTGTAAGGGCCTCACTCTAGCCTGCATGGATTTATAGGACATGGTTGAAGACCAAATTGATTAATCCCTAGACCTAGTTATCGAAAATGACTTTTTTCCATTAAAGGACCAGACCTTGACTGTCGTGGACTTTAGTGATCATTGACAAAAGACCTAAGCCAGCAGGAGCCAGACCTGAGGGGAAATGACTAGCATGACCTTTTCCGTCAGATTATGGCATGCTCCTAGTGGAATGCAGCTGAGTGAATGGAGCAGGACTCCTAAAAATGAAATGCAGAAAGAGTTTTGATCTCTGACGGAGGACTGAAAAGACCGACTCTAACATAATAAAGCTCAAAGCATTCACAAGAGTCCAACCTTGACAAATGACTAAGAAAGTACATAATATAGGCATCAGACCACCTATGCTAGCCATCAGGGGTTGAATGCATGAGTCAAGGAGCTATTTCAATAACATCTAAACTAGGAACTAGAAAATAGGAAGTGGAACAACTTGCCTCTAAAATTATGGAAATTGATTCATTCAAGCCCAAACCACCTCCAACTGATGTATCTATCTCCTTAAGTCATTTTTCATCATATTTACATCATATTACATCATTTACCATGACAAATTTACCAAGGAGAAGAGAAAAAGTCAATTGCTAGTCAAACTGGGCGAAATTCTGAGCTTTTATGCAAAATTGGAAAAAATTTGCCTGATGCGTAGCGTCCTGAGTCTGATGTGCAACACTACTTCAAGGCTACTTTTGGAGGCATTCCACTCATCCACATTAGGCCCAAGATATCTTGTTGGAAAGCTATGCCTATCTAGCTACTAGAACACTTTGAATTTTCTGATTTGGAGTTGATTTTCCCCTCCAAAAATCAATTCTCCCAAGACTGGTTCCTGTGGGTCCAAAAAGTGGCAGAGAGGGCATTTTTTGAGTGTTTTTGTACCCTTTTGGTGGCCAATATCTTCTCCAAAATTGATGAAACTTTCTGGGTTTACTTATTTTTTGTTTTTGAATCCAAATCTACAAGCCATTTGTGAAGATGATGCACCAATTGAATGCACAACGCTGGTGGCGTTGCGCATTGGCTGGAATTTCCTGTGTTGCCTAATTCAAAAATTGGAGAATGAAAAAATTGTTTCAAAATTTGCCCTATTTTGGCTCAAAGCTGCATCATGGGTTACTTAGTTGGGCTAAAGTCACATCAGCCAAAATTTTGAGCTTTTCATCCTTCTTTTTGCCTTTCAAGGCCCTCCTTAGTCTTGCCTTAAGGTGCCTGATCCTCTTGTTGCAAACTCAATTCCGGGTCAAATAATGATGTGCCATATGCCTTAGCATATTTTTGTATTTATTTGATTTCTTCAGAAGGCCCTCAGGGTGGTTATTTACCCTTTCAAGCCATATCTCTCGATCATTAGGGTGTATTCTTCATATTCAAACTCATTATCTTGCTCCATTTTTGTCTTTTTGGGATGATTTAATGAATGATGAAAAATTATGTAAAATATGAGTACGAAGATCTTTTATAAGAAGGAATGTATGGACAATATGAGTATGAAAATATTTTACAATCGGGAAAACAGCGGTGAGATGAAATGAGAGGGTAGGTGGGTTTACAAGGAGCTAGGGTTTGATGGGAAGGGGTTTAGGGTTTGGTGAAGGGATTAATTTTTATAGGGAAGTAGGGTGAGGGGATATGGGTTAAGTGAGATGGGATTTAAAAGTGAATTTATGGCAAATAATTATGGTAAAATGAATACAAGTGACAATAGCTTGAAAAGATGAGAAATCAAGTAGAAGCAACTAGGGTTTTGAATTTTAGGTTGCTAAAACCACCATCAAAGCATAAAAACCCCATGCGAGATCAAAAGAGAGGTTACTTACTTGCTTGGAGGAGAAATGCAGCAATGAGAGTGATTAGAGGTGAAGTTTGAGGGTTTTGAGGTGTTACTAGCAAATGCATAGCGCACTGGGCCCAATGCGCAGCGCGTGGCTTATGCGTAGCGCCTGTGTATTTTTACACTGGCTGAAACTGGCTGATGAATAGTGTTGGTCTGATGTGTAGCACCAGGCAAATTTGCTACAAAAATAAGGTTTTCTTCCTCCTTTGCTCAATTTCCCTCCAAATTGCAATTTTGGCTCTTCAAGGATGTTTTGCACAATAAAATGGATGGCTAACATGATTTCACTTTATAAATGGATGCACTTTAATTTTTCCTCATTGCAAACCCACTTTTATAAAGTCTTAGTCACTTTCTTCAAAAACTCTATTTTCATTTGAAATTTGACTTTTTCTTGACCCTTTGATGGACTGATGCATTTGGTGCTTGTGTTTTTGCAGTGGCTGGAGTTGGCAAGGTGACCAAGAGTAGCTGTTGAACTTATTACATATAGAAACACTTAAATTACATGAAATTTGTACATAAAAATGGAAAAACTCTATTTTCACCTCAAAACAGAGTTTTGAGGTAAAAACAATTTATTGAGCATATCAACAGTAAATTTATGATTCTATGAACTTATTAATCCTCCTCATGTGCCTGCTGACCTTTTATTCAGTTTTGGATGACCATGATGACAAAACCTAGACCTAGTGGGACTAAAACCATAAAATTGATTTTTGTAAATAAAATGAAACAGGATGACAGTAAATGACCTAAAAAGTATAAATACAGGCCAGCAAGATATATGTCATGAGGAAAAAAACCTGAATTGAACCCTACCATCAATTGATCCATGACCTAATGGAATGCAGCTGATCGTATGAGATGCCAAATATGCATGCAAAAGAGCAATTTGATCATTGATGGAGGTATGAAGATACCGACACTAACACAGTGACTGAGAAAGAGTTTTTGGCCGTAATTTTTTCTATCAATAAATTCAGATACTACATCATAAGATATGAAGTCTTTGTGCATACTGATCAATTTGCGATAAAATTGAATAAACCATTGACTAGCCATAGAGTGACTAGGTTGTTACTGTTGTTACAGGAATTTAATGTTACCATTGTTGATATGCCGGGAAAATCTAATGTTGTAGCTGACTATCTTTCTAGATTGAATAATGCTGGTGAAGTAATTCCTATTGATGATGATTACCCTGATGAACATATTTTTGCTATGTCAACAAAATCTCCATGGTTTGCTGACATAGCTAACTATTTAGTCACCGGAAAAACACCACCTCACTTATCCACTTGTGAAAAGCAGAATATCATATTAAAAAGTATTGCATATTCTTGGGTCTAAGGAGACCTGTTTTACATTGGACCAGATCTTATCATTTTTAGATGTGTAAGAGAGGAATAAGTGTCTGATATACTAAAATCTTCCCATGATGAACCTTGTGGTGGTCACTTAGCTGATAAGAGAACTGCTTATAAAATCTTATGCACTGGATACTTTTGGCCTTCTTTGTTTAAGGATGCCAAACAGTATGTCAAGCAATGTGATCGCTGTCAGTGAATGGGTCAACTTGTTCAAGCCAACGAAATGCCTTTATGTCCTTATATTATGATTGAGCCCTTTAAAAAATGGGCTATCGATTTCGTAAACCAATAAATCCAACATCTATGAATAAAAAGGATATATTGGTTTGCACTGAATTTGTTACAAAATGGGTAGAGGCTAAAGCTATTTCTTTTGCTATAGAAAAAGTTGTTGAATTTTTGTTTAGTGAAATTTTTACTATACTTGGTGTTCCTAGTGTTATAGACATATTTGGGCACTGCAACCCCAAACTCATATGTCCATAAACTAAGGGGTCCTTAAGTCCCTAAAAGTGTTGTCGCATACCCTAAAGTATCATGGTCAACTGATTACATCATTTCCCAGAAGTTCCACATGAAAAGCTACTCAGAACTAGCCAAAGCTAGACCATACAGACTGCTCCATGAGCAAGGTGCGATGCATACTGACTGCCAAACTGGCCAAGTGCAATGAATACTAAAACGGCCTTATGTGGGGTGCGATGAGCGAGAATAGACAAATGGTAGAGACAATTTTCTAGGTGGATGATCATCGAATCTTCTAGAAACTTCTCCTGTGACACTTGCCTCTCAGAATTCGCCAAGGGATGAGTAAGAGATCTATGAAATCTCCAAGTGGAACCAAGAACTATTAATGGAATGACACTAATTAAAAACCCAAATATGACTCACACCCTTGCAAGACATCTATAAATGGATCCATCATGTGAGAGATCTAAAGGCTGGAATTTTATATTTTGTAAGGAAGTGCTGTTGGTTTGTTGGTGAGAAGAGACATTGCATTGTTGGGTGATTTGCTTGTTCATGAGGTGAAGGGGACTTCTACACTGGGAGGATGATGCTGGATCAAACAGTTGGGTTATAATCCTCTCTTACATTACTATTAATAAATTTCTTTGAGTTTTCCTCCATATAATCGTGTATTTGTGAATCTTATTGTTTATGAATGCAATTGTATGGTCAATGTGTTTCTGATTCCACATTGTTTATGATGTTTTAGATGGATATGCTTTGATGGTTTTCTATTACTTTGACTCTACAGGTACTCTTTGAAGTGGGACAAGTAGGAGAGGAGTGGCAAATTCTATCAAGGAAAGGAGAAATCAAGCTAGGATCAAAGCGGAAGATCTAGGTTGGTCCTCTTTTCTTCCTTCTAATCTATCACATTTAAAGGAACTCTTGAAAATATTTCATTGTTTGTTTCTAATATAGCTACCAATCTTAGTGGGACTAGCAATTCGAATCGACACTAGTTTTCCCTAAAACAAAATGGTGACTCCACTGGGGAATGAATAGTTTGTGTTGTTCATTTATTGTTTGCTTTATAAACTATAGACAGAGCCTGAAGTTAGCCAGCTAGCCTTTGAAACACCTTTGCTATGCAATTACGAAGTAGATGAATGCTGCTTCAGTCAATCTCCTGGTTGGTTTATAAACTAAACGTCTGACTTACAAAGCATTCTAAGTGCCCTTGTGGTAGCTCAGAACCTCATCATATCTTACCCTTATGCTTTGTTTTTACTGTCCATCATTACTCAACTTAAATCACTAAACTTAGCTACAAATTTTGAGCAAAAACCAAGCTCAGTTTCGCTCCCTGGTTCATCGCACTATCTGTAACTATGCAACCTGGATGCATCGTACCTCCTGTGTGTTGCAGGTGAGATGCATCCCTGTTTTCCTGTGTTGCAGGTGTCATGATTGAGTGATACTATTTTCTTCTCTGAAAATTTGGTTTTGTCTCCTTGTTTTTAGCTTTATTCAGTAGTTTTTCTATTCATGATCAGTACCTTCTTGCTGAAACCTTCTTCCTTCACATATTTCATCCTCCATCAGTTAGGAATTGTAAATGTTTTTTTGTATTTTTCAATCATTTACAGTCTTCCTTTGTCGAAAGTAGCCTAATCGAACTGTCGTTTTTGATGCAAGTGTCGTAATTGTCATTTTGAATCAAAAGAAGAGTTTCGTAAAGTCTTCCTCTTGTAGATAGTTGATTGTACTTTTGTCATTGTACTTGATTTGTGTTATTAGTATTTGAAGTGTCGAAAAATAGTTTTCAATTCGAAATCGAAAAGTGTCATCTTAGTCTTCCTTTCATTTTGAAAAGAAATTGTTAGAAATGTCACTTTGAAAGAAAATAGTTCAGATCTGTACTTAGCTTTCTTTTTGGCATTCACACATTAAGAAAGCGGAAAACAAATACATGCATGTGCATCTGAATTTTGACTGTATGCGAAATTTGATTTAGGAAAGTGCATTCAGTGTGTGCTCTATGCTCTCTGCTAAAAGAAAATCATAATCTTCTTTCCTTTGTAGCTAAGATTTTCATTGCTAAAAGAACATAAACGACTGTTTATCATTTTAGATTGCATATTTAGGAATTTCACATCTACATCATGTGGTGAACCTTGAAAGACAAACTTCTAAGCAAGATCAACTCTAAAATAAACCTCAATGAACATAAAAACTTTTTGGAAGACCACAATAGCCTGATATCCTTAATCCTTAGGACGCCGTGTCTGCCGCCCTATCGATCACAATGCACTGAACACAACATTCGGGAAGATTGACTACCGTACATAAGTCCTCGGTAATTTCTCTATTATTTATCACCAAGGTGTATTTTGTGGTTTTGCGATTGGTTTGGTAATCCCTCTGTCTAAATTTCCAGAGTAGTCACTTTCATTCCTTTTCGACTCCTTAAAAGAAAAGGTCCATCTGAGCACTTATCACTTCAGGCTCATTAAAAATCAAAGGCAACTAGAGTCACCTTTAGCTTTTTCTTGACTCTTAAAAATTGAAAAAGCAATTTGCGTCAAAGTGTCTTAAAATTCATTTAAATTAGAATAACATTTTTCCCCTTTAATTTTTGAGTTGATCAAGTAATCCACAATCATTGAAGAAAGTCAATCAAAACCCCATTGTTCATGGAGACTAGCGAGTTAACCATCTTTGACACCAGAAACGAAACCATCCCAGGAAAAACAGTCTCGTTTAACTGAGTCCAATTCACCTAATTTATTTGAAACTTGTGTTTCAACATTGTTAGAGACTACAGTTACTCCAATTATCTCTGTTACATCTGCCTCTACAGAAAAAGTTCCGCAGTTACAAGAGGACATTAGAACTGATCCTAGTGTAATGGTAGACACCTCTATTCTTGAAGCGGCTCCACCTAGGACTGATCCAGAAACTGAAGTTCACTTGTCTGAACATCTGGAAGTCGAGTTCCAGAATTCAGAAGGTGTCACCCCTCCAGTATCTGTTACTACAAAAGCTACACTTTCTTCGGCTTCAGAAATATTTTATGGACCTGATGGTCTACCTCTTCCACCTGGATTGATTTCCATAGAAGAGATAGTAGAGGATCTTCCACCCAGTACTCCAGTGAATTTTGGAACTGGGATCCACCTACATCCTTCTATTACAGAAGTTAGTCCTTGTAATCATCCTTCATCGCAAGTTCCTATCGAATTGCTAGGAAATCTTTTGGATAGAGTAAATATGTCTGAACAACCATCAACATCTAGGACTGTGTCAACCAACATATCTATGGTGGAGCTTCCTGCTTCCATTCCTACAATGTTTGCTGGTATACCATCTATCCAGACTAGTTATCAACAACAAGCTGGAGTCCACTCAGGGACTGTTTCGACGACATGGTATGTTCCCATTCCTTCATCTGGGTTCTCATCTAGTATTTCTTATGTTGAAACTCAACAAATTGATCCAATGTGTCTTAAAAGGCCAATCTACCCTTTAAGTATTGGATTGCCACCATATGGGGGGCAGTGTGCCTATTCATTGTTCCCTCCTAGAGAACAACCATATGAGAGTTTACAACAAACTTCAGGTCAAACTGGAATTACATCCAGCGGTTGGATACCAATACTGCCTCAACAACCAAGGGTTTTATATTCAATGCAACCAGTCCAACCTGTGTTGAATATTCCCACTACACCTACTATTGTGACTGTATCGCAAGTACAAGCACTACCTGTTGTTTGTCAAACTCAAGTTTCTCAGGTTGCAATACAACATATTCTCATCTCCGCGATTAAATCACAACCTCAGGTTAGTGTCTCCTTTTCTGGAGCGACTCAAGCTCAAACAGGTACTATCACTCCGCATCTTGGTCAATCATCCAGTATTAGAAAATAGTAAATGGTCCAACAACTATGGCTGGTGCAATATCAACAACCGCAATTGCAGCAATCATACCAAGGACCTGAGCAACAAGGCTTTATAAGTAACGTGCAACCACATTTCCAAAGTGGTTATCAACAACCATACTATAATGGTTATGCCCATCAACCTTATCAAAGTTACCAGCATCAAATACATTATGCTAGTATGCAAAGACCTACTGCTCAGGCGATTCCTTCTTATCTTGGGTATGCTTCACCTAACTTGAATCAATAGTTTCCTTTTGTACCAACTCTAGAATTACCAGATCTAAACCAGCTGACGAATGATCCAATTTCTTACACCCCTTGGTGGCCTGCGATTCCTCATAAACTTCCCTCTAATATTCCTAAATTCAATGAAAATCCAGGTGAAGATCCATCGAATCATGTGATGACATTCCATTTGTGGTGTTCATCCAACACCCTGAATGATGATTCAATTAAGCTTCGCCTGTTTTAGTGAACGTTAACTGGTTCGACAACAAAATGGTATATAGAATTGCCTAGAGCTTCATTTTAAAACTTCAGCACCCTTGCCACTACTGTTTTAACCCATTTTCAGTTACCCATAAGGTACGAAACAGGGACAGATTTCCTTACCAACTTTAAACAGACAACAACCACTCACATATCTGGTCATATTCATGAGTGGCGATGTCGTCGAAGAATGGTAAAAATGTATGTTCCTAATCAACTTTTAGCTGAATGGTTTATAAAGTCATTGTTACCCTCTATTACAAAGGATGTGGCTAAGGGAGGAGTTGTCACTGAAGAGAGTCATTGCTCGTGCGCAATATTTAGACTTGATCTATACTCAGTTTGGCACACTCTACGACAAAATTCCTGACACTCCTAGACTGGAATTTCTATTCCTCCCCCTCCTAAATCAAACAAAGACTCTCATGCCGGTGATGGCGTGATATGTACAACAAGCACGAAAACCACAAAGGCTGCATCTAAAAAAGCCCGTACGGTTTCTAGTCAAAAGGTAGATGAAGAACCTCTCACCTTGGAGGTTAATGCCATGCCAACCGACAAAGGCAAAAATCCTAAGCAACCAGGGGGCAAGAAGAAAGGGACAAACAAAAAGAAGAAATAGGAGGATTCAACTCCTGATAAATCTTCTGGAAACCCTACTGGAAAGAAGAAACCTAATCAGCCATGTTTCATATGTGATGAGGACCATTACACAAAAGATTGTCCACATCAAGTGGAAGTCAAGAAGTTTTTCAAAAAGACTTCAAATACCTTGGTGGTATTGATTGATCCATTTCCAAATCCAGAAACTAATATGGTTGCTAGTGATCATGCTTCCCCATCCCCAAGTGCTTATGCTATCCATCTCAAAACAACAAAATGACGCTTTGATATCTACAAGGAATAAAGATTATGGAAATCCACAATCATAAAATGGTAAGGCTACATATCAGCCCAACAGTTCGACAACAACTTCGTCAGAAGTTGTTCCACCAATCATTCCTGAATTAACAATAAAACCGCCTAAGGGAGTAGTACATAAATCGACATTTAATCCTCGTGCTAGAGCAGCATAGAATTATAATATAGTGGAATATCTATCCCAATCGCCATTCGTTATGTCGACACTTGAAGTATTGCAGAATTGCCCATCCCAAAAATAGGCTTTGTTATCTGCAATAAGGGGGGTTGATCCAGTGGATTCCAATCTAGTGGACTTTAATCATAAAGGATACGAACCTCAGTTACTAGCACAACTCGCTTTCCTCATACAGGTAAAGGCCCTCAACAAAACTGTTCATCAAACAATCATTGATGAGGGAGCATCTACTTGTATTATGTCAATGAGTTGCTGGAAAACTATAGGCTCTCCACCCTTGTCACGATCATCAACGACATTAAAAGAATTTGATGGAAGAACATACATGCCATATGGGATATTAAGTAACTTGTAAATCTAACTGGGGGGAAAGACAGTAGAAATTGGAGCCCAGGTCATTGATGGAGACCTGGAATACAACATCCTACTGGGCAGGCCCTGGATTTATGCTATGGTTGCTATTGTGTCAACATATTTTAGAAAGATTGCATTCCCCTTTCAAGGTGAAATCACAATCATTGACCAACTAACCTTCCTCCCCAATAGTTCTCATGTTACCGGAAGCATTCCTTCGATCCATGGAAGCTCTCAATCACTTCAAAATATCGGAGAAGGTCTCTTAAAAGACCCTTCCTTAATGGGTACTTTTGCCCTTCCGCCTCCGAGTAATTTGGAAAAAGTGGCCACAGTGGAAACATGTCACATGATATCTTCTACATCAACAAAGATTAAGAAGAATTCTGAACATTTTATTAGCATGGATCATCTCCAAGTGTTTCCCCCAAGCCCCATAGAATTGTTGTAGCAATAAACATTCTGGGCATAGGCGGCAAACCCAAATCATCGCTCGGAAAGCATTTGGATAGATAGGTCTCTAGAGTATGGTACCTCTTCTGATCCTTGATCGCATGTACATTCTATAGACGAAGGAATCATTCAGTCAATGATGATAGAAGAGGCACCATGGGAAGATAACCACCATCATTCCCAACCTCAAGATAACAACGAGGATTATTCTAATGACCTTAATCATCCTTCAATTTTTTATTTTCTATCGAATACTGTAAATACGGTGGATTTAGAGCAAAATCTATCCAATATTGAAGAAATTGTTGCCATTAATATCTCGACCAAACCGAATGTTATAGAGAATATAGATGTTGGAAAATCTTGTTCTCCTTCAGAAATGGAAATATACTGCGCTCTCTTTCGCAAATTCAGAGATGTCTTTGCTTGGTCATATGAAGAAATGCCAAGCATCAACTCGAGCATCATTGAACATGAAATCAAGATGTATCCAGATGTCAAACCAATACGACAACGACTTCGACCGGTTCACCCTAAGAAAGCCACTTCCATTAAGGTGGAAGTTGAAAAACTTTTACATGTTGGTTTCATTTGCCCCGTTCCTCTCACTGAATGGGTATCGAATATTGTCCCTGTGATGAAAAAGTAAGGAACAATTAGAGTGTGCATCAATTACAGGGATGTAAATCAAGCTTTTTGAAAGGAAAACTACCCTACACCCTTCATCGACCAGATAATTGATGAATGTGCTGGATGCGAAGTCTTTTCATTTATGGATGGATTTTTCGGATACAATCAAATCAATATCTGCCCACAGGACCAGTCAAAGACTGCATTTATATGTCCATGGGGCACATTCGTGTACCATAAACTACCCTTCAGTTTAAAGAATGTAGGGGCAACATTTTAGAGGGCAATGAACTATGCCTTCCATGACATCAAACACATCGTTCAACTATATCTCGATGATTTACTGGCTCATTCACGAAAGCAGACTGATCATCCGCAACATTTGAGAGCTATATTTCTATGTTGCCGACACTACAATATTTGACTCAATCCACACAAGTGTGTGTTTTGTGTTGGTTCTGGTTGGTTACTTGGTTCATAGTTTCTAAGGACTGAATTCGACTCGACCCATGTAAGGTTCAGGCAATCGTCAACATGCCTCCACCTTCAAATTTGCTTTAGATTCAGAAACTCTAAGGGAAAACAAACTTTCTAAGCAGGTTCATTCCAAGTTACGCCTAACTTGCTAAAGGTTATACGCATCTTTTGAAAAAAGAAGTACCCTTCAACTGGGATCAGGTTGCGCAAGCTTCCTTTGATGCTTTGAAAAGTTCCTTAGTAAAATCATAATTAATGTATGCTCCTAACTATCAAAAAGACTTTAACCTGTATCTCGCTGCTACAAATACAACCATTCGATGGTTTTAGTACAAGAAGACAATGGAATAGAACATCCTGTGCATTATTTAAGTCGTAACTTAAATGATATGGAAAGAAAGTACTCATATGGTGAAAAGCTGGCTTTGGCAGCTGTTCAAGTAGTACATAGATTTCGACACTATATACTCTTTTGCAAAACTACCATCTTGTCAGATTGCAACCCTCTAACCTACATCCTATCGCGTCAATTGCTAAGGGGCAAGTATTCAAAATGGATAGCCATTTTACAAGAGTTTGATATGGAATTCACCAAATCCAAGTCAACGAAATCTCTAGTCTTCGCAAAGTTACTTTGCGACCTCCCATCGTCATCCAACAATTTAACATCTAAAGCATCGATCATGGATGAAACATTATTTCTGATATCATCAAGCCACCCATGGTACAGAGATATACTAATCTATCTCCAAACCCAAACCTTTAGGCCTAACACCTCTCACTCATAACAGTGACGTACTCGATACCAAGCAAAAGACTACATATCGTCGGTGATACACTTTACCATCGTGGTGTCGATATAGTTCTGCGAAGGTGCTTCATGCATGAGGAGGCCAAAAAAGTCCTAAATGACTGTCATTCAAGCGCATGTGGGGGCATCTATCTGGTTATGCTACTGCATAGAAAATCTTGCGAGCTGGCTACTTCTGGCCTACTATCTTCAAAGATTGCATAATACCAGTTAGAAGTTGCCATGCTTGTCAATTTTTTGATTGCAAAACCAAATTACCACCTGCACCACTACATCCAGTAGTTGTTGTTGGGCCATTCACCAAATGGGGCATAGATTTCATGACATGTAACCCCACCTTGGCTGGGGGGCATGGGTATATCATAGTCACTATCGACTATTTCACAAAATGGGTTGAGGTGATGCCTACATTAAACAACAGTGGCGAAACGGCTACTCTTTTCTTTTTCAATCATGTAGTCTCTAGGTTTGGTGTTCCACAGGCTATAGTCACAGATCATGGATCGCATTTCCCCAATCACACGATGGTTGAATTGACTCCCGAATTATGACTATCCCACGATAGTTCTACTCCATATTATCTGCAAGCTAACAGACAGGTTGAAGCGATCAGCAAAGTCCTTAAGTGCATGCTGCAGAGAATGATTGGAGTCCACAAACGGGATTGGCATTTAATCCTATACTCAGCTCTGTGGGCATATAGGACCTCGGTGAGAAATGCGACCGGATTTACGCCTATTCAATTGGTGTATGGCATGGAAGTTGTCTTACCAATTTAGTGTGAGATTTCATCTCTAAAGCTCGCAATCAATCTACTTCCCAAAACTTCAGAGGAAGAGGCTCGTTTCTTGGAACTAATTTGCTTGGATGAAACTCGTCATGATGCCACACTGGCTAACGAAGCGCATAAGAAATGTGTCAAGGCACAATTTGACAAAAATGTTAAGCTTCGTGTCTTCTCAAAAGGTGACCTGGTCTTTATAGATATGCTTTTGTTTCATGTTTGTTTCTGTCAAGAGTTGTCATTTTGGTTAAGTAATCCACTTTTCATTTATTGTAGATGTCAGACTTTTTGGAAACATTCATTGGGTATGCCGACTGAGCTAGTTGTAGAATACGGAAACTATCTTCTGTAGCCTGGGCCATCTTTGATCCAAGCGGTGAGCTCATGAGTTTCAGAGGGATATGTATTGGTCAATCAACGAACAACATTGCTGAGTACAATGCGTTGATAGAGCTTCTCTCTGATACCATTTCACATGGCATATGCCGACTTGTTGTTCGGCTAGATTCGCAACTCATCATTCTACAGCTTACTGGCATCTATTCACTTTGGAACCCAGATATCTATCATATGTTCCTAAGGGTCAAGACTTTGGAAAGGCAGTTTGATGCCATTCAATATCAGCACATTTCTAGAAACTTAAATACTTTAACTGATTCATTAGCGAATTATGTGTTAGACAGACATTTGCAGCATTTGTAAAGAAAATCATTTCATATCAACATTTGCAACTGGATGACATAACTTAACCAAAATAAGCTTCGAAAATCAAAAATATATAAGTGTTTATAGTTTCATATAATGTTTTATGTACAACGCAAAATCGGTCATGTGACCAAGAAACTCAAAAGTAAATGCATAAAAGCATCCTATATTAATGATGCTGGTGATAACATGTCATCGCCTGTGTGATCATACAAAAGAGCCTAGTCCATCGACTCGGAACACCAGTAGTATGGCACTGTTACACAGTAATTTGTCACTGTCCCTGTTACCCCTTTTCCCGCACATTGGAGGACTTATTTTGGGACCTGTGAGAAGTGACATAACCAGAAAACTTTTGCTTTGTATCCCCTTGAGTATGTACTTCATATGCCCTAAAGACACCTTTTGCAAAATACCCATAAAATAGTCCTTTTTCCATTGGCGCTGTTCCACTGTGTATCACTCGCGCCAATAGCGGAAATCCTCCAAAGAGGGCGCGCCAGTTGGCGCTCTGTCTCAGAGTCGCACTCGCGCTAGCCCAGTTGGGTAGAGTTTTTAACAAACAAACTTACGAAGGTTCTTCCTAACCTATTCATGAATGTATTCCATCTTGAGTTAGTTCAGTTGGGCTTCGAATCTCCATAGAAGGGAAGTAGTTCTCCACCTGTCATGGAAGCTTCTTAGTGATAAAGCCAATCGCATGAATCTTGTGGATGACCCTAACTCCTTCTCCTCTATCTATAAAAGCTTGTCCTTTTTCCTTTGACAAGTTAGTCTCCAAGTTCCAAATTCTAAGTCTCAAAGTCTGAGAATTGCCAAGTTCTTGCTACAAGGGGTCTTATTCATTCCCATGAGGCTAAATCTTAAGAGAGGAGATTATTGTCCAAGTGACCAAGGAGAGAGAGGTTTGTTCCCCATTCCCAACAAGCTTTGCAAGGCATGTGTTGCTGATCACCCAGCCAAAGGAGGATTTGACGTCAGAACTATGGTTGTATTCTTCTTTGTTGTTTATCAATAATAGAAGACTATCATTATGGTTCCACTCTTATTGTCTTTTGTAATGATGATTGAGTTATATCCTTTCTGACTGATATATAGTTGCATCTATTGGATTTTATGCTTGTGTTTGTGTCGTTCTTTGCATGTGCAGGTGTTCGTTCACGAGGATTGTGGGGATTGTGACTGGCCAGAGCAAAGGAACGGGAGCGACAACCCTTCTACAAATATTAGCGTTGGAATCCAGGTAGGCCCTCATCATCGGTCTTTGATTTGCAATTAGGAACCTACGTGTTAGCATTGTTTGATTGTTGCTAGACCCCATTTGGGCTAGTAGGGGTCACCTCTGTCCGCAGAGGGGATTTACCTCCTCAACAGGCGTTGTAGCCTCAGAGGTACCTCATCAATCCTCACATCCTGAATACCAAGGGTAAGACCCTCGATCTAATCCTGCAATACTGTTAGGGTCTCTGCTATGTCCAGATCACGAAGTACAACCCTCCCTATAACCTCTCCTATTGGAATGCCAATTGCCACCCTTGGGCGTGCCGCTGGTCGCATTGGCCCAACATCTGCACAAGTACATGAGCTCAATTAGTCTTGATGAATCACAAAAATATTATAAAACTGATAAACAAAGATATGGTCAAATCATCTTTACCTATCACACCCCACTGCTCGCTAGTCGGCAATGCCAAATCCGGGTCACCTTGGAAGCCCATCCTGACATAGGGATACTCTGAGAAGACCATCTCCTGATGGTTGAACCACTGAAAGAAGGCATCAGAGCAAGTAATTTTTGGCTGACCAGCATGTCTAGCCATGAGATCAACCCATCTCTACATCCAGGGTTCCCTCTGTGCTGACAATCCTAGTGAAATATGCTGCGGCTGCATCAGTGAGATCCTCTCTAAGCCAAAAGAAGTCAAAATGGAACCGTAGCCAAAGTTCTTGGATCTTCCATTCTTTTATTTAGAGATTTGTTCTTTTATCACCGGAAGTACTGCCTCACACCAGTTGAATACCTTTGGTTCCAGGCATTCTAAAGCATACTGCACATAAGATCTGTTTGCTAAATGAAGAGCCATGCTACCAGCCAATCTAGAAATGTGAATAAAATGGTCCTCAAAGACTGATCAGTGAGATCACGAATATTGATCTTGCCATCTCTACTAGGTTGAGATTGATCTCAACAAGCTGACGGATATAATCTCTCACCGATTCGCCCCCACAAGCGGATCGCGACAATGAAAGAGGGGCACCACACCTCAATAAACCCTTCAAAAAGTAGATATCCTCAACTGTCAAAGGAATATATTTTCCTCTTATCTGGAATACCTGGTTGATCGGATCCCATGCATCGAGGAACTATAGCAACAAACTGATTTGTTGCCTCATGCTAGATATACAGAAGAATTTGAGCAAACCACAATTTCGCAATGCAGTAATAATACCCTGATCATGTAAGGCAATCATGTCTTCTTCTTCATGCTCATGTTCACATCATGTGATGACCATCTTGATCCAACAAATATCTCAGTCACAGAAAAAAGATTAATTAGGATCCAAATTTGAGCAAAAACGAGCAAAAATTTCATGAAAAATTACTGTGCAAAGTTTCCCTTCTGTGCCCATTGCACCATGCCTTTGGACTAGGTGAGATGCATACTGACTGGACAGTGTACAACTCAGTGTGCATCACACCTTTTGATATAGGATAGGTGCGATGATGGGAGAATGATTTCTTCAAACCAGAGGAGCTCAGAAAAAGGGGAAAACTTACTCAAAATCAGAAAAATATGGAATGAAAATGAAGAGCTGAGGGTTAGCTCCTACCTAGTCCTGACGGCGCGAAGAATAGTCCATCAGATCTCCCGAAATTAGCTGATGATGTTTGAGGGGGAAAACCACTCCAGAGCTCCAAAATCCCAAATTTGAAATGAAATGGTAAAAATGAGAGGTAAAACTACTTTTTATGTTACTATTCACGTACTTTAAGTAAAATGTTAGTTTTTAATTCATTTTTCAGGCATATATATGTGTATCTCTAATAAATTTGATGGAGCAATTAAGAAGGTTGAACAACTGAGAAAAGAATCTAATGTGTCAAATGGTAAACTGGATATCATTGACCAATATCAAAAGCAATGTTCCTGCAAGGTTCAAGCTCATTAAAAAATCAACCTGCATTGAGCACATGATTGGCACAAGGTTCAAGCTCATTAAAAAATAAACCTGCCTTTGGTAAATAACCTTTGTGATCGCTTTGCTATCAGCCCTTTTGAACTTTGGTTGTGTTCCTTCCATCACCTCCATTCATTTGGCCGACCATACGCTTCCACTTGATTGTTTACCCTTTTGAGGAACACTTACGATGAGTGATTCTGATTGCCACCCTCATCACACTGCCATGTTTTGAGAAGTTCCAAACTTTCCTAGAACCGGTTGCTACCCAAAAATACCACTTGTTCCTTAAAAAGGAGTCCCTTTTAAACTCTTTTTATACTTGTTAAATATAAAAATATTGTCGAGCCATTGGCCTTTCCAGCTCGTTAAGGTAGAGGGAACTCCATCCCTCTCATATATTTTAATCTTTTTGGACTTGAGGGATTATTAAACAAAAATATCGAGCGCTTGTCTTTGTCAACTCATTAAAACTATTGAAAAGTCATCCCTTTCGTATTATTTTATACTTTTCAGACTTAAGGGATTATGCCACAAAAAAGTACTATTGGAGTCTCCTTCTTGTCCCTTTTCAAACTCTCTAAACATGAAAAGGACTGAGTTATCTTTGTCGTTAAACTCATTAAAACAATAGCGACAAACTTGTCCACCCAGACAAGAACGAGTCTCACTGACGCTAGGCTCGCTAAAAACAAAGCAACAGGTTTGCTCAAAGGGAAAATTATAGACCAAGCATATGTTATCCTCCTCAATCTTGTCAAAAATAAAGAGGTAGTGGTCAGCAATGACTGGGGAAAAATGGGAATAAAACTTGAAGAACTCTATTGGTAGCAAGTCACTCTTGAACATGACACTTTCACTCCATCACCATGATTGAGTTGGGTTGGGTTTTTCTGTTCACCATCACCATTGGTCCTCCGTACCATCTGTTAGGTTCCTATACCAATAGGTTTCATTTTTCATGATTGACCTGGGAAGTGCCAAATATGTCCATCTTTTCATGCTGCAAAGGTTCCATATTTTGTAAAAGAATTAGAGAGAGTTAAAAAATGTAAAGAGGGTATGCCCTGAAAGAAAAATCAAAGGGCAAGAAAAATCAATTGGTCAGAAAAAATTATAAAAATGAACCCCAAAGAAAGACCAAGAAAGTGGCTAGCCAAAATGCCATTGCTAGCTTGATGGATAGCCCAACAGTTCAATCTGAACCATGCCATGTTTTAAATTGCTTGTACTAGACTAGAGAATGAATATCTGTCCAAACAGTTCAAGCTTGGAAAATCACAAGCTAGGTGGAGAAATTAAGGAGCCCAACTGCTTAATCTGGGCCCTTGGAAGAAATAAGGGTAGACTTAGATAGGAGGACAGTCAAAAGAAAAGAGGATAATCAAGGTCTGCAAGCCTAAGTGCACCCATTCAAAAGGAAGAAAAAATGTTAGGTGTATTAGGCTGGGTAAGTAGTTTGAGGTTGCAGAAGCAAGGTTTTGATCACCTCATGTATAGTCAATCAAAGCTCATCTCACCAATGAAAGAAATCTCAAAGCAGTTGTTTGATGGCAGAACCATGGAAGCATGTCTAACTCCCTTTCACCCCCCCCCCCCCCCCCCCCTTCAAAGTTTCTTACTAACACCCCTTAAGGACCTTGGGATCTGCCCAATAAGTCTTGCTCTCACTTCATTTTTGTCAAATACTAAGTCAAGTTTTGGGTTTTCTTAAGGAAAAGAAGCCACATTTCTTGTGTAAAATCCTCATTCCCGATTCCATTTATTTCTTATATCTAGGTTTTTCTTCATAAACCTAGCTTCATGCCCCTTCACTTTCACCTCACAAGGTCATATTAACTTCTAACTCTACTATCTAGCTCCGTAAATCACTTCCTTACCCCTATTGTACAAAACATTATATAAAAGAACCCAAAAATATTACATAAATCGCCCCATGGCCCTGTAGCCATATAATTCAGTCTTCAGAAGTAATAGTCCATTTGGGACTATTATGAAACCTTCCGCGTCCTAAATTCGGAATTAGTTTAACCTCTGGTTAAATTAACAACCATAATACCCATTCCTAAACCATAGTTCATTAACCCCTCTGCGCTCATCTATATTTCTGGGTTTCTGTTTAATTGTTTAAACTAAACACTAGACTTTACCCCGGCGCACACCCATTAAACACATATAACCCAAAGTCTAAAACCCCGCAGCACTATATAAAAATTTAAATATTCGGGCGGGTCCCATATGTTAACATCCTATCAGATCGCTGTTTCGTCCATCGTCGGATAGGGCCCTCCCCATCCGATGGCTCTCGTTGATAACGGAGTGCCCCCGATGTACGGGACTTAGCGTCCAATGGAGGGTGGTTTTGCCGATGTATGCAGGGACGCGTGCCCTATTTTCATTGCGTCGGGCCTCCTCTGACACTTATCGCCCTCGTACAGAAGGTGGTCCGATAAAACCACTTACCACCTTCTGTCCGGGCACCAAGTCCCCGTAACGTCACCTCCGCGTCAACCCGCTGCTGCTCCGTGTCACCGACACCACATCTGCCTGCATCCCTACCCTGCCACTGTGTCCTGTGCCACGTCCTCGGCCCAGTCAACTGCCACGTCACCTTGCTGTACCTAGGACCCGCCGATGACATCATGCTAACGTCATAACAAAAAAGCACCAAAATGTCGCAAAAAACCAAATTTTCATTAAAACTTGCGAAAATGTTGTTTTTGGTTGTTTTTTATGCAAACCAACGTTGAAAACTCTTGCATGCAACTTACGTCCAGTGCGCATTCGACGTTCTCGTCAGCCACCTAGGCCTATTCGACTTGCAACTTGACCTCTTTGGCCTCCGCCTGCAGCTATTCACCACAACAACCTCTCAAAGTAACAGGTATTTACCCGAAAAACACCAGTAACCATGTTTTCCATGATTTCTCCGCAAAATTCGCCAATACACCTAAAATTTCACCTGAAAGACATTGACACCCGCGAGCTTTTCCTTTCTGCCCCACTATATAACTTGATTTGTGGCCAAAACCCTGCATCTCTATCCCCTCTGATAAAATTGTCATTTCTAGCTTGAATTCCAACTCCAATTTGCCCGCGGAACCACTAAAGACAGTTTTCTAAAGCCCTTTATTTTTCTCCCTTTCCAGTGTACTTATTGTAGAGCCCTCCACACTCTTCATTTCATTAAGTTTTACTCCCCAATAACACCACTGCAAAAAACTTAAAACTATGAGTTCCTTTCCCAGAAAGCCTTCATCAGAACTCTGTCCCTTGCTGAAATACAGGCCTAATTCAACTGTAATCACAGTCAAAACATGGAGGCCCCAGTTGCCCTCAATATTGCACCACTAAATGCACCCCATAGACAGTTAGAATGGATTCCACTGGCAGATAGAGACTATCAAATTGTTGATATGGAAGGAGACAAGCCTCATCTTCAGGCTTTCTGTGAGATAAGGAGTAAATTCAGAAACAAAACTGATCCATTAAGAATATGGGAGTCCAACATGCCCATGTACTACTTGCCCTCAGTAAATGTTTTTCCTAACCTCATCCATCAGTGCTGTTCCAATTATGATCCTTCTCAGAGGGTAGTGATGGGCCCTGCTGGTAAAGTCCTCTTCTACATTACTCCTCAGTCTATCAATGAGATGTTGCAATTCAAACCAACTCAGCCTTTGGTCCCCCTTTCCATGAAGAATCTCTTAGATCAAGCCTCAAAATTGCCCTCTGCAGAGATTGACCGAATTGCTAAGTTGTTTATGCCACCAGACTGTTACTCTAGATTCACAATCCCTTATCTCCATGTTGCATTTACTGAGGAGGGAAAAATTCTTATAGATATCATCTCGTACATCCTAGGATTCAGAACAAGTGAAATTGTGGACAACACTGTCTTTGCCTTAATGTCTATATTCACTCCAGGACAACCCCCTGCTATCCAATATAATTATGCTACCTTCATAGCTGATAAGATTCATGAGAAATTCATGAACCTAGAAAGGGAAAGCGTATTCAAATACACCTCATATATCTATCATTTGCTGCTATATTATCAGTCTAAAAGTTTCCCAGCCGTCCTCAGAAAAATGGATGCTAAGGGGGAGAGGAGGTCAGTCATGTTTTGGTCATCAGTATTCCATCATGTTAGTTACTCCCCATACACATATTGTGAATTCATTGACCTTTTCTTCTATCCAGCTACCTGCTTATTATCAACATATCCTCCCCCTAGACTCACTGATGAGATGCAAAAGATTCTACAGCTTTCCAAAAGCTACAGCATTGGTGACTGGTACTTTTACCAAAACCACACAATAATCAGGGTTTATGGCTGTGAATTAGCCCCCTACCAACTGCCGAAATATGTCCCTATGAGACTCTTTGTCTTAGAATACTTTCAGCAATTTGGTAATGCAGATATGATTCATTTTCATGGCAAAAGCAAAAAGGCACAGCTGAAAATCAGACATCAATTGGGCCCCTTCATTTTCAATAAGAGAGAAGAAGCATGGAAGGATGCTGATCAGATTCTGGGAGAGAAACTTAAGCTCAAACTAAGTTTCATTTGGTCACCATATGATCCCAATCACTTTATAAGCTTTAGAAGAATCAAATATAGGCTTGCAGGATATGTACATTATAATATCCCTCAACTTGAACAATATGCCAATCAACAAGAATGGGTAGAAGGCACCCTAATGGAAGAGCTCACTGAAGAAGAAATAACAGAAAAAGCAATCAAGAATCTGGAAAAATCTGTTGACTTGGAATCTTTTGGACAAGTCTTTTTTACAGCTCCTCAGCACCTTGGAGAAGGCACCTCTTCTGCCACGGCCCCCCAACAACCTGCCCAAGTAAGTGCCCCACCTGCAGCAACAGATAAAGGAAAAGCAGTGCAGCATTCAGAAGAACAAGTGCACAATTTGGGACAGCAAGAAACAATGGCATATCGGCTGGTTTCTACAGATGGACAGAATCAAGGGCAAGATCCTGTAACTCAAGCAAAAGTGACTGAAATTCCTATGTTGCGGACACCTCTTAATAAGGAAAGGGCAAAGAAGAGGGATAGACAGGAAGAGACCCCTCCAGGGACATCCACTGAGTAGCAAGGAGAAAAGAGACAAAGATTAAATCCTTTTTCGGAGGAAGAAATGCCAGAGGGGCCCATAGAACAGCAAATTCCCTGAAGCATGGAGACATCGGCCAGCTCCTTTCAGCAGGAGCAAGAGAGACAACAGGGGGTGGAAGTAACATCCACCAGGCAACAGGGCCGACAGGGCTCTGATATTAAAAAAGCATTCACTTATATCAAAGCTAGGAATGAGCCAGTGAGATTACAGTTGTACAACCAGCTAATAAGGATGGCCCCTACCAATTAGCAAAGGCTAATGGCAGCCTATGACATCCAGGAAGGAAGAATGACCCTCAGTCACTTCAGACCTACAACTCAGCAGCCTCAATCAGCTGCTGACTACATTAGAACCAATCTGGAAGTGTTCGCCAAGGACATCCACCCGATGGACCAGATTGAATTGCACAAGCAGACCGGGGAGATGGTATATTCTACTTTAGTAGATAAAGCATTGTTAGCCCACAGATTGCAAAACTCTTTGCACAATACTGCTGCCCAACTAGAGTTGGAGAAAGCTTCATCACAGGCCAAGGACAATAGAATCAAGTCCTTGGAGGAGATTATCATAGATCTGGGACATGATCCCACTGATCCCAAGGGTGTGCAAGCTTTGATTAAAAAGAAAGATGAAGACATAGCTGCCCTTAGAAGACAAATCAAGTTGTCACCGACATTGCATCCTCAAACTACAGAGGTGGTGCAACAAAAGGAAGAGCAGGATGTCGTAAATTACTACAACCTTACATAAAAGGTTGGTAGAGACAGAAAGTGCCTTGGAGGCATCATTACAGGGAAGACAGGGAGAGTTGGCCTCTCAGCCAATTCAAACAGCTCAGATTCTCACAGCTGCTCCTCCTACGGCCACCACAACAGTCCCTCCCACTGTTACAACATCAGAAGCAGGTGCCTCAAGCTCAGCACCAATTTCAGCAACTACTTCAGCACCTATAGAGCAAGGCACCAGCTTGAGAATGGACAATATGATGAAAGAAATAGAAGCCTTGGAATTGCAAATGGTAGAATTGAAAGAAACCAAGGAAAAGTTGGCTAGAATTGAGGAAAAATATGACAAATCAAAGCAAGAAGTAGCTAAGAAGACAAGGGAAGTGAAAGCCTTGGAAAGAAGAATAAATGAGCCGGAAAAAGAGCTCACTTTTGATAAGACTCTAGTAGATATCAAGAAAAAATTTTGGGCCAAGATTGGCCAATCCATTACAGACCAATGGCAATCCTTTGAAACCATTCATGAGAAAATGGATTTGATAAGCTTGGCTCAGTTTGAAAACCAGAAGGCTAGAACATCTTTAGGAAATATGCCCGAGCAAGCTAATAGAATGATCCAATTTTTGAATACTCGCACCAAGGGGCAGTTGGAAGCATTAGGAATCAGGAACAGGACTGAAACTATATTGCTAATAAAAAGGGTGTTGACCCTTAGGAATTTTGTGCAGTCATTGGAAAGAAAATTCCAAGAGATCCAAGCAGAGGTGGATGAGTTCAGAATAAAGATCACAACATTACAGAGCAGAGGGCTACCTAGCCTAGTAACCAGTGTTGGAAGACTACTGTCACATGAGAATTATGCCAACAGAGTGAACAATTATGCTACCAATCAAATCACAGCTTCCTCAAGCACATCAGAAGAGACAGGGCCTCCATCTGGACAGAGTGTCTTTGATAAATTAGAAAATCTATTGTACATTACACATGAGATAAACCATCTCTTTGAAAACTAGCCAAATTTCTACAGATACACAGAAGCTGATGAACACTGATAAAGATACAAAGGCATCAGCTACCTACAGAAGATTGGTGGAGAGGAATGATGGAGACGTTGCTCAGGTGAATTTGGTTATCAATTCTTTTTTGTAAACTACAGTTCAGCATATACAGATGGCACGGTCCACCTGTCAAAGTATTAAAGCAGCATAAAGCAGAATTGGAATGTTAACTATAGTTCATTAAATGTAAAGTAACTTAACACCAAGGATGAAGACCAAGACAACAACAGGCAGCACACCATCATCAAAATAGCATACGCAGAATAACTAGCAAGCCAATATTAACTGCAGTGTTTAATTCTTCATTTAATCCCTTGGAAGAGTTGGTGATGTAATTTATTACATGAAGACTCATCATCTAGATATTTTGTATCTTATTTTTGTATATATACCTCCCCATAGAATGTATTTTGGGTTGGTTGGTGATTCTCTCTAAGAGCTACGCTGCAAATTTTCAGACTTTAAATACAAATTGCTGGTGAAGTTGATGCTCTCTGTGCTGTCTGGATGTGAAATCAACTACGTTCTGATACAGAATTCCTGTTTTGTTTAATGGAACAATAAGTTATTCTAAACTGTGTTTTGTCTTTCTGTGTTTTCAAATTTCACATATGTTTCATGATCTTAGTAACAAAGAAGAAATAATAGCTCAGGACTTGTTTGAATACACCCTCTTCTCAATCTTTATTTCTAACTGTGTTTTCTTCAGAATTAGTCATGAATATGAATTCTTAATTGCTCATGTTTGAACTGATTCTCTCATTATGGATGCTGTTTAGGAATTCTTAACTGCTCCTAGATAATATTCTCACACTTTCCCTCTATCAGCATAGTGAAAGATCCTTGACTACCTTTCATTCCTTGATTTCATGCCATCGATTCCCAGATTTGAAGAATTGTTCCATAGGTGCCTGTCTGGCTCTGTAGCATTACCTTTTCCACAAGAAACACTTACAGCAGTATACCATCATTGACTCCATTGCCCAATAGTCTAGACTGTCCTGAAATTGCCTCCCAGTTCTGCCTGAAATTATCATCCAAACAAGTTTAAAACAAAACTCTGTACATCATAACTAGCCTAAAATTACTCCACAACAAAGCTAAAATATAAAGAGAGAGCCCTCTCTGGCTACAAGTAGGCTAGGACTTGCAGCTAAAAGATTGGTTAGTGGTTACCTCGGCCATATTCCCTTGGGAGCTAGGGAACAACCTAAGTGATAACATCATTGGCGACTCCACTGGGGACGAATTTTTCAATTGTTGTCTATTCCTTAAACTACAGATGAAGCCTGAATGCCAGCCAGAAAGCTTTTGAAACTGTTCTTGCTTTGCATTTACAGGATTAAATAAAAGCTGCTTCAGTTAATCTTCATTCTAGTTTAAGTTGTAAATAGTTGTTCCAAAATTTAACCATTTTCCTTCTAATCTGAAATATTTCCAATAAAATACCAAAAACAGGTTTGGAAGCTGGCTCCAAAGAAGAAAACTCGTTATACCAGGTCAAATCCTGACCCAGATCCTCCAGCTGTTTTTGACAATCCCAACTTAATCCCAAAGATCCTTAGGAAAAAAGAGGAACAAAAAGAGTTTGCTGATTCTAACCCTGAAGTAGTTCAACAAAGTTATATTCCAACCCCCGCTAAACCTTCATTCCATCCTCACATTACTCCTTCTTATCCTTCTTCCTCATCCACCTCTCAAAGCACCTCCTCTACACAACCATCTACTACCCATATTTCTACCACTGTTACTGTTGTTCCAGCTGTCCCATTTCTTCCTGTTGTTCCATTTGTTCCTGTAAATATGGCAAATAGGTATGCCCCTTTACAGTTACCTGCAAATCCTGGGGCTATGCCTCAGTATTATCAAAGTAATATCACTTATTTTGATGGTACAGTTACATATACTGCTCTACAGCATACAAAGAAAATGCAAGACTATTTTGAGAATTATGAGATAGACGATGATGATGTGAGAATGAAAATTTTTGTCCAAAGTTTGACAGAAGAAGTAAGAACTTGGTTTAGAGCACTTGTAGCAAATTCCATAGCCAATCCGAATGCTCTTTACCATACATTTCTTAACAGATGGGAAAAGAAAAAAGATCCACTGCACATTCTATCTGAGTATGACACTATAAAAAGAGGCCCACAAGAAACTGTCCTAGATTATTGTGCAAGATTAAACAATGTCTACAATTCCATCCCTCAAAACCTTAGACCTCCACCTGATTTAGCCTTAATCAAATTCCCTGATGGATTTGATTCTGACATGGCATATCAACTGAGGGAAAGAGCCCCTCCAACCTTAGCAGACATGCAAAATATAGCTGTTAGTGTAGAGGCAAACCTAATTGCTAAAAGAAATAGGGCAAGAGCTGAAAGAAGAACTACTTTTAAAGAAGAACCTTCAACATTTGAACAAAAGTTGGATGCAATCATCAAAGGTATGGACAGACTAGGAGATAGAGTGGAAACCACTGAAAGAAAGTCATCATGGGAAGGTCAACCAAGTACTGCTAGAAACCCAAACATTAGAAAGAATCAAAATCCAAATGTTGGAAGGGCTGGTCCCGACAAGAACATCAGACCTCCTTTTCAAGAAAACTATGCCGAAGCTTCAACATCTAGTGAACCAATAGAGGACCCTCATATCAATTTGATGGGTTTGGATAGTGAACACCAAGTCTTTTTAACACGAGAAGATCAAGAGGCCCATAATTGCAATCAATTTCAAACCAAATTAGGAGAGTCATTTGATTTTAGGGAAGGCTATGATGCAGCAGCTTATGAGGTTCACAAACAGTACAAATTGAGGAGAAGAACCATAGATGTGCCTGAAACTACCAAACCAAAGGATGCTAAGCAGCCAAAGAAAGTAAAAGATAAAGCTGCTCTCACAGAATTCTCTGATAAAATAGACCCAAACACAAGAAAAGTCACTGTGGAAGATATATCAGATGTACAGGCCTCTAAAAATTAGCCATTCTCATCCATCCCCTTAAAAGAAAATTCAAATAGTGTTCCTAAAAATATTTCTAAAAAAGAGGTACTTCAAAACAACAGTCAAAATCGAGAGAAGATCATTGAAGATCCAGCTGAAAAAGAAAATCTTGCTGTCCACAACACAAAGCTGCAGACAGAAAAACCCTTCAATTTAGAAACAGAAATAGGTAAGCTGAAAATAGCTATTCCTCTGTCTGAGTTGGCCAAACATGAAGTGTATAGACAACAAATCAATAGATCACTCCAAATACCAGACAATAGGGATGCTGTAAATGTTTTAGATGATCAACCTGAATTACTTTTTGGTCCTGAAGTTAATGGAAAGACAACAAATGGAGGAATTCCACCTTTCTATGTCAGTTTAAACATTCATGACAAAGTGTTACACAATGCAATGTTTGATTTAGGAGCCTCACATAACCTAATGCCTAAATCCGTGATGGAAAAAATAGTCCTAGATATCACAAGACCATACAAAGACTTATTCTCATTTGACTCCAGCCAAGTCAAGTTTCTAGGCCTAATTAAAGATTTGTGTGTTTCCCTGGTCCAATACCCAACCAAAACAATTCTGATGGATGTGGTGGTAGCTGATATTCCACCCAAGTATGGCATGCTTTTGTCAAGATCTTGGGGGGGCAAACTCCAAGGATCCTTGCAGTTGGACATGTCCTATGCCACTATTTCAGTCTTTGGACAACCAAAGAGATTATACCATGAAACATTAATGAAATATGTGGTTAGCAGTCAAGAAAAGCCCCAAAACTTCCCCATCTACTCTATGCATTCTGATATGGACTCATTCATTTTATATAATGCTGATATGTGTTCCACAACCAATGTCAAACTCTTAGAAGCAACACAGACACAAAGCATAGATGAACAATCTATTGGCCAAGAGAAAAAAATCCTTGATATGGTTAATGCAACAAATGGAAAGGACATAACAAATTACTTACAAGAACCCAATCTGCCCATGGTGCAACTTTCCAAAAATCTCAATACTAATCTTGACCCTGAAATCTTATGGTACTTATAGTTTGATGGCTTAGTAAACAAATTAGGAGCAGGGGCGGGGGTTTGGATGCACAACATGCAAAATGACCATGTTGAAGGTCATGCATATAGATTAAACTTCAGATGCACAAACAATATGGCCGAGTATGAAGCCCTTTTGTTAGGTCTCAAACTCATCAAAAATCTAGGTGCAACCAAAGTCTCAATTTTAGGGGATTCAGATCTAATCATACAGCAGATGAAGGGAAATTTTGTCACAAATGATCTTAGGTTGAGGGCTTATAGAGGTTCAGCCATTGAAATACTTAACACTTTCTCAGAATTTCAGCTCACTAAAATCTCAAGAAAGCACAATTTACATGCACATAGCTTGGCAACCTTTGCCAGCACATGCAAACTACCTTTTGAGCCTAACCACCATTTCACAGCTGAAATCAAACATAGACCTGCAGTCCCGGATAATGTCAAAAATTGGCAAGTCTTTGAAAGTGACACACAGATAAACAACTTCCTGACTTTGAAGGAGGAATTCTCCAACATGAACATTGATACTAGCACTATGATGATCAGCAACAGACAGACAGAATTGAACAAAATATATCAGATCAAATAGCAAGTCTTATTTTGAATTCAACTACTTTTAATGACAAGAATGTACAACAGCTGAAGAAAACAGATTTTGATGAAATAGCTGAGGGAGAAGTTGAAGTAATTGAATTAAAAGACAATTTTCTGCCCACAGGCTTGACTCCTTTGGAGGATTTATTCGATTCAAATGACATTTCAAGGAAGCCAAAAATACAGCCATTGAATGCTAAAATTGAGGACTGTAACATTGGAACCACACAAAATCCCAAAATGGCAATACTTTCCAAAGCCTTGCCCGCTGATCAGAAATTGAAATACATTGACTTGTTTAAGGAATTCCAAGATGTGTTTGCCTGGAGTTATGAAGATCTCAAATCTTATGATACCTCAGTCATCCAACATACTATACCCTTGAAAGAGAATCAAAAGCCTTTTAAATAGAAGCTTAGAAGGGTGAACCCTGTTCTCCTTCCCCTCATTGAAAAAGAAGTTAAATGAATGTATGAGGCAGGAATCATAGCTCCAATTAGGTTCACAGAGTGGATTTCAAATCTAGTGCCTACTAGAAAGAAAACGGGAGATATTAGATTGTGTGTCGACCTAAGAAACTTAAACAAAGTCTCTCTCAAAGACCATTACCCCTTAACAAAAATGGATCATATCCTAAAAAGGGTAGTAGGAGCCTCTAGGATCTCATTGTTAGATGGATTCTCAGGATTCAATCAGATTTTAGTACACCCGGATGACCAAGACAAAACTGCCTTCACAACACCTTGGGGAACCTTCAAATATGTGAAAATGCCTTTTGGGCTTAAAAATGTAGGGGCCACTTTTCAAAGAGCAATGGACATAGCCTTTGCCAACGAAATCCATGGTTTCCTAGTAGTCTACCTTGATGATCTTACTTCCTTTTCAAAATCAGACCAAGAACACTTAGAACATTTGAGGCAAGTTTTCCTAATTTGTAGAAAATATGGCATATCATTGAATCCAAAGAAATCATTGTTTGGCCTAGAGGAAGGCAAGCTCCTAGGTCACATCATTTCAAAAGATGGCATTAGGATCGACCTAGACAGAATTCAAGCTATCCTTCAAGTGCCTCATCCAAGAAACATCAAAGAACTACAAGCTTTTCTAGGGAAGATTAACTTTTTGAGAAGATTCATTCCTAATTTGGCCGAGCTCATAAGACTGTTAAACAATATGCTGAAGAAAGATTCTAAAGTCAAGTGGACCATGGAAGCAAAACAAGCCTTTGAGGACATCAAAAGAGCTTTGACAAATACACCAGTCCTCACAAGTCCCGGGTTTGATAGAGATTTCATTATCTTTTCCTTTGCATCTGAGCATACAATTGTTGTTGTCCTATTGCAAAAAGATGACCAAGGGTGTGAGAAGCCCATTGCCTTTTTCAGCAAAGCTCTTAGAGATGCTCCCTTAAAATATCAGATCATGGAAAAACAAGCTTATGCCCTGGTAAAGGCCATCAAGGATTTCAGAATTTATATCTTATACTCTCATGTAATTGCCTATGTCCCAAATGCTGTGGTTAAAGACATTTTAACTCAAGAAGGAATTGAAGGCAAAAGGGGCAAATGGATTGCCAATATCTTAGAATATGACATTGAAATCAAGCCTACAAAACTGATAAAAGGACGAGGGCTAGCTAAACTGATGACTGAAACCAATTTCCAAGCCCTTGATGTCAATGAACTGGACAACAAACAGGAGATGGCGACTCCACAGATCAATCAAGCCTTTTTACAATCCCCTTGGTATGCTGATATATGTTTTGTATTGCTAAACCTGCAAGCTCCTCCAGGGTTGTCCAGAACTAAGAAAAGGTTCTCGAAAATGAAAGCATCAAAGTTTTGTATCATAAACAATGTTTTGTTCTAGAGAAATCATGAAGGAATTTTACTTAATTGCCTAACATTGGATGAAACTGACAATGTCCTCAAAGAATTTCATGCAGGTGACTGTGGAGGACACTTATACTGGAAGTCAACAGCTGATAAGATATTAAGGGCTGGATTCTATTGGCCTTCCCTATTTACTGATGTGAAAAAATATGTAATGTCTTGCCATAAATGCCAAAACTTCGAAGGCAAGAGAAAGTTGTTACCTTTACCACTCAAACCTATTTCAACTGAAAGACCATTTCAGCAATGGGGTCTAGACTTCATTGGTGAAATCCACTCTTCATCCTTTGGCCAACATAGGTGGATTTTGACTGCCACAGACTACTTCACCAAATGGATAGAAGCCATCCCTTGTAGGCAAGCCAATGACTCAATCATTATGCAATTTTTAGAAACCAACATCTTGTCCAGATTTTGTTGTCCAGAAAAGATTATTACAGACAATGTTGCTGCTTTCAAGTCCAAAAGAATGATAAACTTTTGCCATAAGTACCACATTACCTTAGGCCATTCTATAGCCTATTACCCTCAAGGCAATGGCCTAGGTGAGTCCTCCAAAAAAAGCCTCATCAACATTATTAAAAAGGTCTTGGAGGATAACAAAAATAATTGGCATAAGAAGCTGGTAAATGCACTATGGGCAGACAGATTGACCACCAAAAGATCCATTGGCACAAGTCCATATGAACTAGCATATGGTCTAGAAGCTGTGTTTCCTTCATCTTTGGGAATCCCTGTGATTAAGTTGTTGCAAGAAATACAGGCAGAGCCCAATGATATTCAAAGAAGAATCAATCAAACTATCCACTTGCAGCAAACAAGAGAAGAAGTATATCAGAGAACCCAGCTCCTACAAGATAAACTCCAAAAGATCTTTGACAAAAGAACCAAGGCTGAGGATTTCTTCATAGGAAACAAAGTACTGAGGTGGGATTCTAGAAGAGAGGACAGAGGGAAACATGGAAAATTTGATTTCCTATGGAAAGGACCTTATGTCATTCATGTTGTACAAGGTAATAACACATACTTTCTGAGGAGTTTGGATGGCACAAATAGTGAGGAAGGCCCAGTCAATGGGCGAATGCTCAAGCATTATTTTGATTCCATGCAATCAGCATAACACCATTGTGTACTGTACATAAATATTTGTATTTCCAGCAGTTTTTTATTTTTTCAGCGATTAAATAAGGAACAAAATGCAGCAAATTTTGAAGAGGAATCAGGAGACTGCACCATTTTTTGATATATATTTTGAGTCTATCATAGGAAATCAAGAAAGCACTTGGGAACTATGAAGATGATGATAAATACTCAGAGAAACCAGCAAATACAGAGCTGTAATTTCATAGCAGATCAGCTCATAAGGACTGTATACAGGATACAAAGGTTCAGATCATTGATATTCAAGAGAAGGAAATTTCAGGCTACAACAATAGTTGAAAAACAAGGCAATCTGACCTGCTGTTCTTGGCCTTTCACAAGGAAAGGCCATCCCCAAGTGGAGCCACTGTTAGGTTCCTATACCAATAGGTTTAATTTTTCATGATTGACCTGGGAAGTGCCAAATATGTCCATCTTTTCATGCTGCAAAGGTTCCATATTTTGTAAAAGAATTAGAGAGAGTTAAAAAATGTAAAGAGGGTATGCCCTGAAAGAAAAATCAAAGGGCAAGAAAAATCAATTGGTCAGAAAAAATGATAAAAATGAACCCCAAAGAAAGACCAGGAAAGTGGCTAGCCAAAATGCCACTGCTAGCTTTATGGATGGCCCAACAGTTCAATCTGGACCATGCCATGTTTTAAATTGCTTGTTCTAGACTAGAGAATGAATATCTATCCAAACAATTCAAGCTTGGAAGATGACTAGCTAGGTAGAGAAATTAAGGAGCCCAACTGCTTAATCTGGGCCCTTGGAAGAAATAAGGGTAGACTTAGATAGGAGGTCATCAAAAGAAAAGAGGATAATCAGGGTCTGCAAGCCTAAGTGCACCTATTCAAAAGGAAGAAAAAATGTTAGGTGTATTAGGCTGGGTAAGTAGTTTGAGGTTGCAGAAGCAAGGTTTTGATCACCTCATGTATAGTCAATCAAAGCTCATCTCACCAATGAAAGAAATCTCAAAGCAGTTGTTTGATGGCAGAACTATGGAAGCATGTCTAACTCCCTTTCACCCCCACCCCCCCTTCAAAGTTTCTTACTAACACCCCTTAAGGACCTTGGGATCTGCCCAATAAGTCCTGCTCTCACTTCATTTTTGTGAAATACTAAGTCAAGTTTTGGGTTGTCTTAAGGAAAAGAAGCCACATTTCTTGTGTAAAATCCTCATTCTAGATTCCATTTATTTCTTATATCTAAGTTTTTCTTCATAAACTTCGCTTCATGCCCCTACACTTTCACCTCACAAGGTCATATTAACTTCTAACTCTATTATCTAGTTCCCTAAATCACTTCCTTACCCCTATTGTACAAAAAATTATATAAAAGAACCCAAAAATATTACATAACCCGCCCCATGGCACTATAGCCATATAATCCAGTCTTGGGAAATAATAGTCCATTTGGGACTACTATGAACCCTTCCGCGTCTTAAATTCGGAATTAGTTTAACCTCTGGTTAAATTAACAACCGTAATACCCCTTCCTAAACCATAGTTCATTAACTCCTCTGCGCTCATGTATATTTCCGGGTTTCTATCTAAATGTTTAAACTAAACACTAGACTTTACCCTGGTGCACATCCATAAAACCCATATAACCCAAGGTCTAAACCCCCGCAGCACTATATAAAAATTTAAATATTCGGGCGGGTCCCGTACGTTAACATCCTATCAGATAGTTATTCCGTCCACCGTCGGATCGGGCCCTCCCCATCCGACGACTCTCGTTAATATCGGAGCACCCCCGACGTACGAGAGTTAGCGTCCGACGGAGGGTGGTTTTGCCGCTGTACGCAGGGACGCGTGCCCTATTTTCATTGCGTCGGGCCTCCTCTGACACTTACCGCCCCCGTACATAAGGAGGTCTGATAAAACCACTTACCACCTTCTGTCCAGGCGCCACGTCCCCGTAACGTCACCTCCGCGTCAACCCGATGCTGCTCCGTGTCAACGCCACCGCATCTGCCTACGTCCCTACCCTGCCACCGTGTCCTGTGCCACATCCTCGGCCCAGTCAACTGCCATGTCACCTTGCCGTACCCGGGACCCGCCGATGATGTCATGCTGTAGTCATAACAAAAAAGCGCCAAAATGCCACAGAAAACCAAATTTGCATTAAAACTTTCGAAAATGTCATTTTTGGTTGTTTTTTATGCAAACCAACGTTGCAAACTCTTGCATGCAACTTACGTCCAGTGCGCATTCGACGTTCCCGTCAGCCACCCAGGCCTATTCGACCTGCAACCTGACCTCTTTAGCCTCTGCCTGCAGCTATTCACCACAGCAACCTCTCAAAGTAACAGGTATTTACCCGAAAAACACCAGTAACCCTGTTTTTCATGATTTCTCCGCAAAATTCACCAATACACCTAAAATTTCACCTGAAAGGCATTGACACCCGCGAGCTTTTCCTCTCTGCCCCACTATATAACTTGATTTGTGGCCAAAACCTAGCATCTCTATCCCCTCTGATAAAATTTCCATTTCTAGCTTGAATTCCAGCTCCAATTTGCCTGCGGAACCACTAAAGACAGTTTGCTAAAGCCCTTTATTTTTCTCCCTTTCCAGTGTACTTATTGCAGAGCCCTACATACTCTTCATTTCATTAAGTTTTACTCCCCAATAACACCACTGCACAAAACTTAAAACTGTGAGTTCCTTGCCTAGAAAGCCTTCATCAGAACTCTGTCCCTTGCTGAAATACAGGCCTAATTCAACTGTAATCACAGTCAAAACATGGAGGCCCCAGTTGCCCTCAATATTGAACCACTAAATGCACCCCATAGACAGTTAGAATGGATTCCTCTGGCAGATAGAGACTATCAAATTGCTGATATGGAAGGAGACAAGCCTCATCTTCAGGCTTTCTATGAGATAAGGAGTAAATTCAGAAACAAAACTAATCCATTAAGAATATGGGAGTCCAACATGCCCATGTACTACTTGCCCTCCGTAAATGTTTTTCCTGACCTCATCCATCAGTGCTATTCCAATTATGATCCTTCTTAGAGGGTAGTGATGGGCCCTGCTGGTAAAGTCCTCTTCTACATTACTCCTCAGTCTATCAATGAGATGTTGCAATTCAAACCAACTCAGCGTTTGGTCCCACTTTCCATGAAGAATCTGCTAGATGAAGCCTCAAAATTTCCCTCTACAGAGATTGACTGAATTGATAAGTTGTTTATGCCACCAGACTATTACTCCAGATTCACAATCCCTTTTCTCCATGTTGCATTTACTGAGGAGGGAAAAATTCTTATCGATATCATCTCCTACATCCTAGGATTCAGAACAAGTGAAATTGTGGACAACACTATCTTCGCCTTGATGTCTATCTTCACTCCAGGACAACCCCCTGCTGTCCAATATGATTATGCTACCTCCATAGCTGATAAGATTCATGAGCAATTCATGAACCTAGAAAGGGAAAGGGTATTCAAATACACCTCATATATCTATCATTTGCTGCTATATTATCAGTCTAAAAGTTTCCCAGTCGTCCTCAGAAAATTGGATGCTAGGGGGGAGAGGAGGTCAGTCATATTTTGGTTATCAGTATTCCATCATGTTAGTTACTCCCCATACACATATTGTGAATTCATTGACCTTTTTGTCTATCCAGCTACTTGCTTATTATCAACAGATCCTCCCCCCAGACTCACTGATGAGATGCAAAAGATTCTACAGCTTTCCAAAAGCTACAACATTGGTGACTGGTACTTTTACCAAAACCACACAATAATCAGGGTTTATGGCTGTGAATTAGCCCCCTACCAACTGCCAAAATATGTCCCTATGAGACTCTTTGCCTTAGAATACTTTCGGCAATTTGGTAATGTAGATATGATTCATTTTCATGGCAAAAGCAAAAAGGCACAGATGAAAATCAGACATCAAATGGGCCCCTTCATTTTCAATAAGAGAGAAGAAGCATGGAAGGATGCTGATCAGATTCTGGGAGAGAAACTTAAGCTCAAGCTAAGTTTCATTTGGTCACCATATGATCCCAATCACTTTATAAGCCTTAGAAGAATCAAATATAGGCTTGCAGGATATGTACATTATAATATCCCTCAACTTGAACAATATGCCAATCAACAAGAATGGGTAGAAGGCACCCTAATGGAAGAGCTCACTGAAGAAGAAATAACAGAAAAAGCAATCAAGAATCTGGAAAAATCTGTTGACTTGGAATCTTTTGGATACTTCTTTTTTACAGCTCCTCGGCACCTTGGAGAAGGCACCTCTTCTGCCACGGCCCCCCAGCAACCTTCCCAAGTAAGTGCCCCACCTGTAGCAACAGATAAAGGAAAAGCAGTGCAGCATTCAAAAGAACAAGTGCGCAATTTGGGATAGCAAGAAACAATGGCAGATCGGCCAGTTTCTACAGATGGATAGAGTCAAGGGCGAGACCGTGTAACTGAAGCAAAAGTGACTGAAATTCCTGTGTTGCAGACACCTCTTAATGAGGAAAGGGCAAAGAAGAGGGATAGACAGGAAGCGACCCCTCCAGGGACATCCCCTAAGAAGCAAGGAGAAAAGAGAGAAAGATTAAATCCTTTTTCAGAGGAAGAAATGCCAGAGGGTCCCACAGAACAACAAATTCCCCCAAGCATGGAGACATCGGCCAACTCCTTTCAGTAGGAGCAAGAGAGACAGCAGGGGGTGGAAGTAACATCCACCAGGAAACAGGGCTGACAGGGCTCTGATATTAAAAATCATTCACTAATATCGAAGCTAGGAATGAGCCAGTGAGATTACAGTTGTACAACCAGCTAATAAGGATGGCCCCTACCAATCAGCAAAAGCTAATGGCAGCCTATGACATCCAGGAAGGAAGAATGACCCTCGATCACTTTATACCTACAACTCAGCAACCTCAATTAGCTACTGACTACATTAGAACCAATCTGGAAGTGTTCGCCAAGGACATCCATCCGATGGACCAGATTGAATTGCACAAGCAGACCGGGGAGATGGTATATTCTACTTTAGCAGATAAAGCATTGTCAGCCCACATATTGCAAAACTATTTGCACAATACTGCTGCCCAACTAGAGTTGGAGAAAGCCTCATCACAGGCCAAGGACAATAGAATCAAGTCCTTGGAGGAGGTCATCATAGAGCTGGGACATGATCCCACTGATCCCAAGGGTGTGCAAGCTTTGATTAAAAAGAAATATGAAGACATAGCTGCCTTTAGAAGACAAATCACGCTGTCACCCACATTGCATCCTCAAACTACATAGGTGGCACAACAAAAGGAAGAGCAGGATGTCGTAGCTTTGCTTACAACCTTACATAAAAGGTTGGTAGAGACAGAAAGTGCCTTGGAGGCATCATTACAGGGAAGACAGGGAGAGTTGGCCTCTCAGCCAATTCAAACAGCTCAGATTCTCACACCTGCTCCTCCTATGGCCACCACAATAGTCCCTCCCACTGTTACAACATTAGAAGCAGGTGCCTCAAGCTCAGCACCAATTTCAGCAACTACTTCAGCACCTACAGAGCAAGGCACCAACTTGAGAATGGACAATATGATGAAAGAAATAGAAGCCTTGGAATTGCAAATGGCAGAATTGAAAGAAACCAAGGAAAAGCTGGCTAGAATTGAGGAAAAATATGACAAATCAAAGCAAGAAGTAGCTAAGAAGACAAGGGAAGTGAAAGCCTTAGAAAGAAGAATAAAGGAGCTGGAGAAAGAGCTCACTTTTGATAAGACTCTAGTAGATATCAAGAAAATTTTGTGGGCCAAGATTGGCCAATCCATTACAGACCAATGGCAATCCATTGAAACCATTCATGAGAAAATGGATTTGATAAGCTTGGCTCAGTTTGAAAATTAGAAGGCTAGAACATCTTTAGGAAATATGCCCGAGCAAGCTAATAGAATGATCCAATTTTTGAATACTCACACCAAGGGGTAGTTGGCAGCATTAGGAATCAGGAACAAGACTGAAACTATCTTTCTAATAAAAAGGGTGTTAACCCTTAGGAATTTTGTGCAGACATTGGAAAAAAAATGCCACGAGATGCAAGCAGAGGTGGATGAGTTCAGAATAAAGATCACAACATTACAGAGCAGAGGGCTACCTAGCCTAGTAACCAGTGATGGAAGACTGTTGTCACATGAGCATTATGCCAAAAGAATGAAAAATTATGATGCCAATCAAATCACAGCTTCCTCAAGCACATCAGAAGAGACAGGGCCTCCATCTGGACAGAGTGTCTTTGATAAATTAGAAAATCTATTCTACATTGCACATGAGATAAACCATCTCTTTGAAGACCAACCAAATTTCTACAGATACACAGAAGCTGATGAAACACTGATAAAGATACAAAGGCATCAGCTACCTACAGAATATTGGTGGAGAGGAATGATGGAGACGTTTCGCAGGTGAATTTGGTTATCAATTCTTTTTTGTAAACTACAGTTCAGCATATACAGATGGCACGGTCCACCTGTCAAAGTATTAAAGTAGCATAAAGTAGAATTGGAATGTTAACTACAGTTCATTAAATGTAAAGTAACTTAACACCAAGGATGAAGACCAAGACAGAAACAGGAAGTGTACCAGCATCAGAACAGCATACGCAGAATAAATGCGCAGCAGGCAGCCGACTCATTCAGCCCAGAAAGTCAAAATTTTCTGAAAAAATAGATAGCTAGCAAGCCAATATTAACTGCAGTGTTTAATTCTTCATTTACTCCCTTGGAAGAGTTGGTGATGTAATTTATTACATGAAGACTCATCATCTAGATATTTTGTTTCTTATTTTTGTATATATACCTCCCCATAGAACGTATTTGGGGTTGGTTGGTGATTCTCTCTAAGAGCTATGCTGTAAATTTTCAGACTTTAAATACAAATTGCTGGTGAAGTTGATGCTCTTTGTGCTATCTGGATGTGAAATGAACTGCGTTGTGCTACAGAATTCCTGTGTCGTTTAATGGAACAATAAGTTATTCTAAACCGTGTTTTGTCTTTCTGTGTTTGCAAATTTCACATATGTTTCACGATCTTATTAACAGAGAAGAAAGAATAGCCCAGGACTTGTTTGAACACACCCTCTGCTCAATCTCTCTTTCTAACTGTGTTTTCTTCAGAATTAGTCATGAATATGAATTCTTAATTGCTCATGTTTGAACTAATTCTCTCATTATGGATGTTGTTAGGAATTCTTAACTACTCCTAGGTAATATTCTCACATTTTCCCTCTATCAGCATAGTGAAAGATCCTTGACTGCCTTTCATTCCCTGATTTCATGCCATCGATTCCCAGATTTGAAGAATTGTTCCATAGGTGCCTGTCTGGCTCTGTAGCATTACCTTTTCCACAAGAAACACTTACAACAGTATACCATCATTGACTCCATTGCCCAATAGTCTAGACTGTCCTGAAATTGCCTCACAATTCTGCTTGAAATTATCATCCAACCAAGTTTAAAACAAAACTCTGTACTTCATAACTAGCCTAAAATTACTCCACAACAAAGCTAAAATATAAAGAGAGAGCCCTCTCTAGCTGCAAGTAGGCTAGGACTTGCAGCTAAAAGATTGGTTAGTGGTTACCTCGGCCATATTCCCTTGGGAGCCAGGGAACAACCTGAGTGATAACACCATAATGCTACCAAGTCCATATCAGTGTCGCTAATATGTTCAAGGGAAGTCATTCAGAGAATTCACCATCCAGAAAATGCCTCATCCACTGCAATACTTCCACCCTTCATTTTTCATGACCGCCATTCCTGAACCTTATATATCATTAGATCGTTTTCACCTCCACAAAAATCATTTTCTCCGTTTTGCGTCGTAAATGTGGGATACATCAAGACCCTCCTACGATAGGTCACCTCTTGTCAACATCAACTCATTATCTAGGAAGTTGACTTAGAAACAACCCTTTTAGTACTTTGAAGCTTGCATGCCTCAATGGCAAGTTTCTCACTTCCGGTGACAGGTTTACATCAATGACCTTCAACCGAAAGATTTTACGTGGTGTTCTACATCGGCTCATATATTCACACCACGTGAATTGTACTGTAGTACCTTGAGGGTCATCATCAATATCGGTGACTCCTCTCGTGTCTGTTAACAACCCACATCATTGGCTGGTAAGCAGGCGATGTCTTTCCATGTTCGACTTCAGAACATCTTTTGACATGGATCAACTTGTGCATCGAGTGAAGATTGGACGAGTTTTGAAGACCCTGGATCTAGTTTCATGCAACCGGGCTGCGATATATTCAGGAAAATAAAGACATCAATTGTACACAGAAGCTGCAGAGATAGTAATCTAAGCCAGGGAAGATGACTCTTCATGCGAAGAATCACTAGTCTGCAACAACATACGATTGTCTGTCCTATGTACATGAGAATGAATTTATAAAGCTGAGCATGGGAATGCCTGCCTTAGCTAGATCATGAAAATAATATGATGATGATGTATTGTATTGTATCTTATACAGGTCACCTTCCAGTACGAATACCTCGGATCCTCATGATAAAGCATTTCACCCAACATTAGAAGATTTACGACCTCATGCTTTAGGGGTAGCTGTTATAGACATATTTGGGCACTGCAACCCCAAAATCATATGTCCATAAAATAAGGGCTCCTTAAGTCCCTAAAAGTGTTGTTTCATACCCTAAAGGATCATGGTCAACTGATTACATCATTTCCCAGAAGTTCCACTTGAAAAACTACTCAGAATTGGCCAAAACTGGACCATACAGACTGCTCCATGGACAAGGTGTGATGCATACTAACTGCCAAAATGGCCAGGTGCAATGCATACTGAAATGGCTTTCTGTGGGGTGCGATGAGTGAGAATAGACAAATGGCAGAGACAGTTTTCTAGGTGGATGACCATGGAATCTTCCAGAAACTTCTCCTGTGACACTTACCTCTCAGAATTCACCTAGGGATGAGTAAGAGGTCAATGAAATCTCCAAGTGGAACCAAGAACTATCAGTGGAATAACACTAATCAAAAACCTAGAGCTGACTCACACCCTTGCAAGACATCTATAAATGGATCCCCAATCTGAGAGATCTAGAGGCTGGAATTTTGTATTTTGTAAGGAAGTGTTGTTGGTTTGTTGGTGAGAAGAGACATTGCGTTGTTGGGTGATTGGCTTGTTCATAAGGTGAAGAGGGCTTCTACACTGGGAGGATGATGCTAGATCAGACATCTGGGTTATAGTCCTCTCTTACATTACTATTAATAAAGTTCTTTGAGTTTTCCTCCATATAATCGTGTATTTGTGAATCTTATTGTTTATGAATGCAATTGTATTGTCAATGTGTTTCTGATTCCGCATTGTTTATGATGTTTTAGATAGAGATGCTTTGATGGTTTTCTATTACTTTGACTCTACAGGTACTCTTTGAAGCGGCACAAGTAGGAGAGGAGTGGAAAATTCTATCAAGGAAAGGAGAAATCAAGCCAGGATCAAAGTGAAAGATCTAGGTTGGTCCTCTTTTCTTCCTTCTAATCTATCACATTTAAAGGAACTCTTGAAAAGCCTTCATTGTTTGTTTCTAAGATAGCTACCAATCTTAGTGGGACTAGCAGCTCGAATTGACACTAGTTTTCCCTAAAACACTAGAGAGATTGTTACTGACAATGGACCATAGTTTATTTCTAATATGGTACAGGAAGTCATGGATCAATACAAAATTCGGCATAGAAAGTCCACTCTGTATCACCCACAAGCAAACAACCATGTGGAGTCTACCAACAAGGTGATCGAATCCATCCTCACCAAAACAGTATATCTGCATAGGAAGGATTCGACCAACTGGTTACCTGAAGCCTTATGGGCTTATCGAAGCACTTGGCAGAATAGTGCGGGACATACACCATATGAGTTGGTATATGGGAAACACGTTCTTTTACTGATAGAGTTCCGAATAAAAACCATTCAAACAACAGTTCAGTTAGGATTAGATCTCTTAGAAGCACAACAACAACGTCTATTACAGTTAAATGAGTTAGATGAATTTCAAAGAGATGTTGTTCAACAGAACGTGTTAGTAAAACAACAACGCAAAAAGTGGCATTACAAGTCTATCAGGAAGAAGCAATTCCAACCAAGTTATTGGGTACTTATTTATGACTCTGTATTTAAATATTTCAAAGGAAAGTTCCATGCACATTGGATGGGACCTTATGAAGTAGTCAGAATTTTCAAGAATGGGGTTATAGAGATCAAAGCTATTGATGGGAAAAATTCAGTATTCCTTGTGAATGGGCATAGACTCAAGGTATATTTTCAACCCATCACAAAAGAGGACTTCATGCAGTAAGTGTAACAACATCCTGAGTTAGAGATGGTAGGTGGTCATGCCAACCTATTGCAGATACGATTCTCTCTTTTAAAAAAAAAAAAGAAGCAATAAAAGGAAAAAAATGACAAAAACTAAAAATAAAACAATTTTTTTTCCTATGATTCTGAAAATCAGTTTGATGACATGGTCACAGAAGGGTCAGCCTAAAAAATAGCATGTTGGCAGGAAGATCGAAATTTAAATAAAATGGAAATGTTGCTTGATCTTTATATGTGCTAACTATCACCAAGAAGAAGCAAGTCTTTAAGTGTAGGAATCGAGCCCTTATCTAAGTTTGGGACAGTTGACACAGAAATTGTTATGCAAGCAACACTCAATTCCCACTGCATTTTCTTTTGGTTCGGCACTATCCAAGCAGACTTTTGTGGTGAAATTATGCCCTTCTTCTATTTCCTTTATCGTAAAATTCCATCTACTTTTCTTCTTTTTGTCCCATAAATTTTACTACCCCTCTCTTCACATGGAAAATGTCGCTACCCGATTTCGTTCTTCCCTCTTTTTCCCCTAATTTTTTTTCCCAAATCCCTTTCTCGATATGTCCCTCTTGGTAGTCTCACTATTGAATTCCCTATCATAATTTCCTTCCCATTCTGAAAATTTACCCCCTTTCCCACTTCTTTTCTCCCTCATGGATCATATTACAGAATATGATTCAAGCTTATTGTTATGTGTGGAGCATGATTGTTCAGAGGTCTTTGTTTCACCCGGATGTATACCCCAGGAAGTTTGTACACCCCTCCATGCAGGGGGGGGGGGGGGTGCGGGGGGGACTTGTCCCCCCCGCGGGGGTCCAGGGGGGCCCATCCCCCCCAGCTGGGGGGTCCGAGGGGCCGGGCTTTGGGGCAGCGCCCCAGAAGCTAAAAACAAATGTAAAATTGCCTTGTAAAAGGATAGTAATTTCTAGTCAATTTGAGCCGTTCATTAGGCGGATGATTTGACGGTAGAACTTATGTTTAGTTTAGGGTTTTTTGCCCTAGAAGGAAACCCCTCTCTTTGTATGAGGGTATTGTATTTGAGGCTGTGAAATAGATGTGTATTCGGTGAGCGAGAAATAGAGAGGTGAGACTGTGAGAGAAAACAGAGGATATTACAGCGGATTTGCTGTAGGTTGTGTCTCTTCATTTTGCTGGATAATAGAAAGGAAGGACTGGCTGTTCGGGGTGGACGTAGCCCAAACTGGGTGAACCACGTATATCTGTGTCTCTCTTGTTTTGTGCGTTTTCTGTGTTTATATTTCTACAATATTTTATGTGTTCCATTGCTCCGTAATATATAATTTTCTAACAACTGGTATTAGAGCCGAAGGTCTATTTGGCTGATAAACTTGCAGGAAAAAAGGGTTCCTGGTTCGAGTGGGAGCAATGGCGGAAGATGGTAAGTTTAGGGTCGAGAAATTTAATGGCCAAAACTTCTCGCTGTGGAAGATGCAGATGGAAGATTATCTGTATCAGAAATATCTATACCTACCATTGGGCGGAAAAACAAAGATGCCGACGGGTATGAAAGACGAAGAATGTAACCTTCTCGATAGAAAGGCACTCGGAACAATACGATTGTGCCTTGTTGCATCAGTCGCCTTCAACATTTCAAAGGAAACCACGACAGAGGGTTTGATGCAGACGTTGTCGAAACTATATGAAAAACCCTCGGCCTCAGACAAGGTATTTCTTATGAAACAGTTATTTAATATGAATATGTCAGAAGGTGGATCTGTTGCAAACCATTTAAATGATTTTAATACAGTTACAAGTCAGTTAAGTTCTGTAGGGGTAAACTTTGATGATGAAGTTAGATCTCTGTTATTCTTGTGCTCATTACCAGAAAGTTGGAATGGTTTGGTAATGGCCATTAGTAACTCTGTTTCTGGATCTAGTACTTTAAAGTTTGATGATGTTGTCGGTGCTATCCTTAGCGAGGAAATGCGACGGAAAAGCTCCGGTGAGACATCGAGAAATGCTTTGAGTGCAGATTCTAGAGGAAGAAAAATGGAAAGAAGAAAGAGCTCAGGATATCGCAGTAAATCAAGGAAAGGTAGATCCAAGTCCAAATCGGGGATAGTGTGCTGGAAATGTGGAAAGAAAGGACACATAATGAAAGACTGTAGATCTCGGAAGGGAAAAGAAGGAGATGCACAGCAAGAAAACAATCATGAAGCAAATGTGACAGCTGAGGTGTTACAAGATGCTTTGATTCTTTCTTTCGAAAATATTACTGATTCCTGGGTGGTAGATTTAGGGGCTTCATTCCATGCCACACCTGATAAGAAATACTTTCATGACTATGTTCAAGGAGATTTTGGACAAGTTCGTTTGGGTGATGATAAACCCTGTAAAATCGTTGGAATGGGTAAGGTTCTTGTAAAACAACAGAATGGAAACCAATGGCTATTAAAGGAGGTAAGGCATGTTCCAGATCTAAAGAAAAATCTGATTTCAACAGGGTAGTTAGGCGGTGAAGGTTGTGTGACAACTTTCACAGATAAAGCTTGGAAGGTCACCAAAGGAGCCCTGGTAATAGAAAAAGGGGAAAAGGTTGGTACATTGTATTTATGCAATGGTATTTCTAACTCTGATAATGCTTTAACTTCCAAAGGAGCAGATGCAGCATTATGGCATCATAGGCTCAGACACATGAGTGAAAGGGGATGAAGATTCTTCACTCAAGGAATTTGTTTCCAAGTTTGAAGAATGTTGATTTGGACTTCTGCGAGAATTGCATTTATGGAAAATAGAAGAGAGTCAGATTTCTCAGAGTTGGGAAAGAAAAGAAGAATGAAAAATTAGAGCTTGTGCATACAGATGTATGGGGACCTGCTCAGGTATCATCTCTCGGTGGCTCTCGTTATTATGTTACTTTTATTGATGATGCAACTAGAAAAACTTGGATTTATTGTATTAAGAATAAATTTGATGTATTTGATACTTTCAAGAAATGGAAAGCTTTGGTTGAGATTGGGACAGGAAAGAAATTGAAATGTCTTAGATCAGACAATGGAGGTGAATATTGCAGCAAAGAGTTTGATAGGTACTGTTCAGAGCATGGAATTCGCAGAGAGAAGACAATTCCAAGAACACCACAAGAAAATGGTGTGTCAGAAAGGATGAACAGAACAATCATGGAGCGTGCAAGGTGCATGAGATTGCATGCAGGATTGCCTTTACAGTTTTGGGTAGATGCTGTAGATACTGCTATTTATCTAATAAACAGAGGGCCTTCAAGTTCCTTGGATGGTGGTGTTCCAGAGGAAGAATGGACAGGTAAAAAGGTAAACTACTCTTTTATAAAGCCTTTTGGTTGTGAGGCCTTTGTCCATATTGATAAAGAAAATAGAACAAAGCTTGAGGCAAAGTCAAAGAAATGTACCTTTATTGGATATGGTGTTAATGATTTTGGTTATCGCTTATATGATTATGAAAATCACAAAATCATTAGGAGCAGAGATGTAATATTCAATGAAAAGGTCTTGTATAAGAATCAGTTGCAGGAAAAGAAGCAAGAAAAAGAAAACAAGGAATATGCAGTTCTTGACGAAATCACTGAAAAAGTAAAGGTGTCTGAAAATAATAATAATCAACAACCACAACAACAGCAACCACCACAGCAACAACAGGCACCCCAAACACCTGAAAGTGGTGTTAGAAGATCTACTAGGATAAGTAGACCCCCTGAACGATACTCTCCTTCATTATATTATTTATTGTTGACTGATTCTGGTGAACCCGAATGTTATGAAGAAGCAATGCAGGTTGAAAGCAGGAAGAAGTGGGAGGTAGCCATGGAAGAAGAGATGGACTCCTTAATGCATAACCAGACTTGAGATTTAGTCAAGCTGCCTGCAGCAAAAACTACATTGAAGAATAAATGGGTTTACAGGCTGAAGGAAGAAGATGGAGGAAAACAAAGGTACAAAGCTAGACTTGTGGTGAAGGGGTTTGCACAAAAGAAAGGTATTGATTTTGATGAAATCTTTTCTCCTGTTGTTAAAATGACTTCAATCAGAACCATTTTAAGTCTTGTAGCAGCTGAAGATTTGCATCTTGAGTAGTTAGATGTAAAGACAACCTTTCTCCATGGGGATTTGGAGGAAGAGATATATATGCAGCAGCCACAAGGATATGAGGTGAAAGGGAAGGAGAAACTAGTGTGTAGGTTGAAGAAGAGCTTGTATGGCTTAAAACAGGCTCCAAGGCAGTGGTATCTAAAATTTGACAAGTTTATCTCTGAACAAGGTTATACTAGATGTCACTCTGATCATTGTGTTTATTTGAAAAAGCAAAATGATGGCAGCTATATTATATTGTTATTGTATGTAGATGACATGCTTGTTGCAGGATCTAACATGAAGGGAATAAATGTGCTCAAAGGAAAATTGGCAAATTCATTTGCAATGAAGGATTTGGGAGCTGCAAAACAAATCCTTGGTATGAGAATAGCTAGAGACAGGAAAAATCGTAAATTAACACTGTCTCAGAATGAGTACATACAAAAGGTGTTGAAAAGATTTAACATGCACAATGCAAAACCAGTTAGTACACCTTTTGCTAGCCATTTCAAACTTAGCAAGGAAATGTGCCCAAAGACCAAGAAGACATGGATTATATGTCTAAAGTTCCATATGCATCAGCAGTTGGAAGCTTAATGTATGCAATGGTCTACACAAGGCCTGATATTGCACATGCAGTGGGAGTTGTAAGTAGATACATGAACAATCCAGGAAAGGAACATTGGATGGCAGTGAAATGGATTCTCAAATATTTGAAAGGTACCACAAATCAAGAATTATGCTTTGGTGGTTCAAACATCTCCCTACAAGGATATGTTGATGCAGATATGGCAGGTGACAGAGATAACAGGAGGAACACTACAGGATATGTATTTACTGTTGGAGGAACAGCTGTCAGTTGGGTTTCAAAAATCCAAAGTGTTGTTGCACTTTCAACAACAGAAGCAGAGTATGTTGCTGCTACAGAGGCTAGTAAAGAAATGATTTGGTTACAAAGGTTTATGGGTGAATTGGGTAAGGAGCATGATAAGGGCACGTTATACAGTGATAGCCAAAGTGCCATTCATCTTGCAAAGAACTCAACATTTCATTCCAGGACTAAACACATACAGCTCAAGTACCATTTCATACGATCAGTGTTGGAAGATGGAGAGTTGAAGCTGGAAAAGATACACACTAGCCAGAATCGCACAGATATGCTAACAAAAGTTGTAACCAGGGAGAAATTGAGAATATGCTCAGTTTCAATTGGTCTTCAAGGATGACGATGAAGATGAGAAACAAACAGGTCCAAAGAGGAGTCATTGTCCAACAAATGAAGCAGCGGTGGAGTTTCTACAATCATTCTCCAAGTGGGAGATTGTTGTGTATGGAGCATGATTGTTCAGAGGTCTTTGTTTCAGCCGGATGTATACCCCAGGAAGTTTGTACACCCCTCCACGCGGGGGGGACTTGTCCCCCCCGCGGGGGTCTGGGGGGGCCCATCCCCCCCAGCTGGGGGGTCCAGGGGCCAGCAGTCCCTTGGCGGGGGCTCGGGGGCAACGCCCCCGAAGCTAAAAACAAATGTAAAATTGCCTTGTAAAAGTATAGTAATTTCTATTCAATCTAAACCATTCATTAGGCGGATGATCTGACGGTAGAACTTATGTTTAGTTTAAGGTTTTTGCCCTAGAAGGCAACCCCTCTCTTTGTATGAGGGTATTGTATTTGAGGTTGTGAAATAGATATGTATTCGGTGAGCGAGAAACGTAGAGGTGAGACTGTGAGAGAAAACAGAGGATATTACAGCGGATTTGCTGTAGGTTGTGTCTCTTCATTTTGTTGGATAATAGAAAGGAAGGACTGGCTGTTCGGGGTGGACGTAGCCCAAACTGGGTGAACCACGTATATCTGTGTCTCTCTTGTTTTGTGCGTTTTCTATGTTATATTTCTGCAATATTTTATGTGTTCCATTGCTCCGTAATATATAATTTTCTAACACTTATGAAATAGATCAAAAGGCATATATTGATATAGAAAAGCTAGCGAATAAAACCACTTTATGATTCAGCAAATCCTTCAGAATCTAGCCTATGAATTTTATCATAAATTTTTAGCCATAATATCCCTGGTGCAGTTATATGTGTTCAGTGCAGGAATTTTCAGTGCAAGAATATTTAGTGCAAGAATGTTTGGTGTAGGAATGTCTAGTGCATACATTTTTAGTGCAAGAATTTTCAATGCAGGTATGTTCAGTGCAGGATTGTTCGAGTGCAGAAATGTTCAGTGTAGGAATCTTCACTCCTGAGCACTCACGATACAAAAATACATGTCCCGGTGTAGGAACACTGGTCTTTAGTGCAAAGATTTGTAATGCGGTGTAGGAATACATGGTGCAAAAATGCGTATATTTAAGGTTTACTCTTGTTTCATGAAAATCATGTGTAGGTAGAATGACTACACCACTTCTAGATTGATAGCATTCAATAATTTTTTTATTATGGTTAAGATTTTTTTCATCATCTACTAAAATAGGAAGGAAATTGTTTAAGTAAAGGGATAGTTCAGTAATGAAATCTTATTTTTTAAAGTACCATGTACACCTTGTGTGAAATAATGAAGTGATTGTGCGATGCATACAATTTAACCTATCATACCATACTTACCTTTTTGAAAAAAATCTAATTACTTGTTAACGATGACCCAACCTCATGCCATATAGTGCATGATTGTCATATTAATCATGGCACCTTAACCACTGACTTCACCAATAATTATCTCTTCTTGTACCACAACCTATCTGTATCGCATCCATCCCAAGGTATACATTTAATGATGGAGCATGACCATTAGGAGGTGGCCAATATAGTGGTGGTCGGATAGCTCAGTTATCACAAGGTTTGTTTTAGACAGAGCTCCTAAATGATCGTGTGATATTTTGAAAAAGTTTTATACAAAGTTTAGTGAATAAAGGATGGCGCCCGTGAGAATCGAACCATGTTCTGCAAAAGAGTTAGAGAAAATGGCCGAATACGAGAATAGTATTCCACTGTTGCAGGAATATGGGTTCCTCCCGTTTCTGTTGAAATTCAATGGCTTTGATTTTGCTGTGGCATTAGAGTTTGCTCGGACCTTTGATGGGAGCCGAACCAAGGTAGGATCACTGGAATTTGAAGTGATGAAACAATCTATATCACAAGCCATGAGATTACCAGTAGAAGGTGAGAAGTGTTTAAAAAAGGAGAAGATCGAGAAGAAAAAGTTGCCCCAGTTTGTGGTTGACAGAAAACAAAAGGTGGATTGGAAGAAAGGACTGCCACACACCCCCCATGCAAGGAAAATGGAAAGATCTGTTGTATATATTACAAAATTTCATCACTTGCGAGGGTCGCTACTCATTGACCTTCTTGTATCATATTCGACTGTTGCTACATTTCGAGTCAGGTACACTTATAAAATTCCCTTATTTTATGCTAAGAATCCTAAAGAAAATGTCAAAAGGAGTTCAGAGAGGTAAGACAAGCCAAGTCACATGAAATTTATACCATCATGGGTGGATTGAAATTTTAGTTAAGAAGGAATTGGAGGTCAATAATATGACTTGGGAAGTATTTTTGAATGAGTTATAGAAAATAGGTGCAGGGAAATCCTCTACCAAGAAGGCGAAGCTTGATACCCTAACACTGCGCTTTACCAAGACTAAGGACATAGAAGAGTTAGTGCAGGCAGAGGAGTGAGAGCTCGTTTTTGAAACCCCATCTACATCAAAAAGGAGGACCCGAATCTCAATCAAGAGGACTGCCTCCTTGAAGGAAGCCCACATTTAATCAACTTCCCTAATCAATTTGGATGACTCCCCACCTCCTTAACCAGCCGCAGACAAACGTACAATGCTTTTGGGTGTTGTGTCTCATACAGTGATTAGCAAGGGGGATATTGATAAAGAATACATCACAACCTTGTCGATTTTTCTTGAAAAAATGAATAAAAGGAAAATGACGTCGATACCTAGTGAAAGTGTAGAGAAAGGCCCAATAGAGGATGCAATGGATGTTGAAGTGCAGGGCACTAAAACCCTTCATGATATTGAAATGCACGAGGATAACGACCAAGGTGATGGCGACCTTGATCATGCTGGCATTGGTCTGGAGTCAACTGCTGAGGAAACTCCCGCACAAGAAGAATTTGTTAAGAAAGACCCCACTCTCCACCTAAAAACTAAAATAGAAGAGCTTAAGAAATGTATCTATGCGTTGGAGGTACTGAACCAGACTTTGAAAGTACAAGGGACAGTGCAAAAACATAAGAACATAGGGTTGGAAGGAGAGGCGACGGAGAAAAAATTCCAAGTGAAGGTATGGAAATTTCGAGCATAAAAGTGCTATGCTTGTCTCAGAGAGGTGACCAAACGGCTCAAGAAGGCTCAAGGCAAGAAGAGAAGGATAATGAAAGCAGGAATTAACATACAATATAGGACTAGAAGAAGGATCCCTTGCTTTGGTTTTTTTGCAGTAGGTAAAGGTTGTGTGAGGACACACAAGAAAATAGGGATGGGAGGATGTTGGTAGGCTAAATTGTCCTATTTTTTAATCTCTATCCTACTCTAGACACATGACATAAACCTTTGTTTTAACCTAAGAACCTATTCATTCCTGTACCTTTTTCTAAAATCATGCACATTCCTACACCCTCTTTCTATTTTCATATTTAAGGGCTTGTCATGGACTTAATTACTTATGGATTTTATACCTTTAATTATCCTTGCAGCTAATATTTGTCTTTCCTCAAGTATTTGATAAACAAATGTATTAATCATTGTGATAGTATGGTTGAGTGCAGGTAGGATTCCTGCGCTTGCTGGCAGATTCCTTCACTCCCATGACAACTCACCAACCGATGCATAACTTTCGTAAAGGATCAATTGACCTTGAGTTGGGCTCAGAGGGGAGAGAAATAAATGGATGAATATCATGACCTCGGCTAGATATCGTAGATTAGAACTTTGTAAATAGTCGAAAGGATTAGTTAAGCTACTATTATGATTTTGTTACGGTCGTAGGTCTGAAGGCTTGTATATAATGTAAAATTGTGGTACAAATTAAGGAGCGATGCTATGGTAAAATTTTGTTAAGAGACTGTAATTATTTTGGAGTATCGCCTCTGTGGGCTGGATTGCAGATTCAAGATGTATTTTTTCTTCTGAAACTAATATAAAGGAATGTGCCAGTATGCAGTTTCATTCGCCATTTGTGTTGTGATGAGTCTTTGACCAACTGCAGTTCTCGATTTCTTAATAGGGAAACAAGTTGGTTGGCTAGGGCCCGGCCAACCCAACACATTTTCTCTTTCTTTAAAGGTGTGTTAATTTAATTTAAAGTGCAGGCATGAATTTGTTAGTTGCTTTGATTCTTCTCATGAGTTACAAATTGGATTTCATTTATAGTTATTATGTTATGGATCCATGGTGTGCAGGCTTAGAAGTAATTGATTTCAATTTACATAAGATTTCCTTTTGATGTTTGATTTCATTTCTACAAGATCGGTAAAATCATGTTGTCTGTACTAGTGCATTTCTAGTTCTGCAAGTTGATTTCATTGGTTTAGTTTCGCAAGTCTTTTATTCCTTTCTTTTCCCAAGATTTCTTTATATCTTCCGACAAGATAGATGTTTCTTTGTAAAACTAAGGGCATTATTAATATCTAAGGTTTCACTTAAGATTTAATTGTGAGTGATGAGTATGGAATAAACACTATAGTAACTTACTGGTATGTTCTTGAACTGAACAATTTTGAAGAAAGGATTGAATTTCACGATTAATTATTGGATGAACCCTCTAAGTTAAAACATTAAAAGGTAGATCTAAATTACATGCGCAACTATCTCAGGAAAAGCCTGATTCATACAACCAAATGATTTCTGTAATTATATAGAAGAGTTTTATGTTTTAAAGAAAGATTTACATTAAATTTTGAGAATCATTTCTTGTCTAGAATCTAAGTTTGGTTGAAGCATCCTTTTTCTTGTGAGAATTTACTTTTAAAATTCTATTTTCTTTTCACTCTATTTCACTTAATATGCTTTTTATTTTTCAAAAGTAATCTAGAAACAAAGTGCAGAAATATTGGTTATTTGATGCAGGAACCTCAAATCTAGTACAGGATCAAAGTGTTCTATCCCGAAGACTTAAAACTCCTGCACGAAGGTTAGAACTTCAACAAAAGTAAAAACATCCTTCTGGTATCTAAACCTCATTCCAGTGTAGGCACAACATTCTGGTACAAGATTGTTGTTGTAGTGCAAGAATAAAAGTTTAGCGCAGGAAAGAATATATTTAAAGAAGACAAATACACTTAATAACTTATTTATCACATTGTCTCACTGAAGGTAAATATAAAGGGTCATTTCATTAGTTAAGATTGTTCACAATGAATTAAGAATCCATTTTAGTTTCTGCAAAGGTACTTTTCATTTATTCCAGCACCAGACTTTCTTTGAGTATCAATTTCCGCTTGATCATCATTTTCCTTTCGATTATGTAAATTTTTGATTTAAGAAGTAGGAATACAATTAGAGAAGGTTCATATCATTTCTTGGCATTTCCTATTCTATGCCTCGAAGTGTACGAAACAACAGGTTGACAAATTAAGTGTTGAAGGAGCTTGCTTAATTGCAATTATTGTACCCAACAATTGGTAGAGTTTTTTTCCATAAGTATTGCAGGAGAAGTTATCTCTCTAGGACAATAACTCTTCAAATTTAATGTCTTAAACGAGGAGGGAATAACCTCATATTTTATGAGGATTTTAGAAATAAGCAATCAACTTCAAGATGCGGGCGAAATAATGTATGACAAATAAATTACCATTGTAGTACTAAATGCACTACCAGAGGAATGGGGAAACTTCACTTCACTTGTCTATGGGAAGAATGAAGCCACTCCTTTCAAGAATCTATGGTCATTATGCAAGATCGAAGAAACTAGACTTAAAAGAAAAAATTGATGTGGGATCAAATGAGTAGAATCAAGCATGTGCTGCTATGACAAAAGGAATAGGTAAGTTTGGTAAATTTGGCCCCCAAAGAATGAGATGAACATGGCTAAAGTTCAGTGCTATGGATGTCAACATTATGGGCACTATATAAGAGATTTTCCTAAACCTAAAAGGGACAATAACAAGAGAAACAAGGAAGAAACCCATATTATCGAAGAAGTGGAAGAACCTGAGATGAAGAAGCCTAAGAAGGAGGAAGTGAGAGATCTCTACTATGACTGAGATAATCTCATTCACTAAAAAGTACTCTTATGTTGTGTAAATTATAAGATAGGAAACATTGAAAGTAAGATAGGATGCCTCACATTAGAGTATGGCATCATGGTAGAAGCATTATAAGAAGCTTGTGTCATAAGAAACATGAAGGATGTTTGAAAAAAAGCCTATGGTAGTCAACTATGTAGGATATAGCTCTTGGAAACCTCATTGAAAGCTCAACGTATGCTTATAGAAAAAGGAAGAAGTCATCTAGGACAAGGCTCATCATACATTAAGATAATATCTACAGGATATGATATGCAAGATCCTTAAGATTCTATGATGGAATCTTCATTGTAAGGTTCATCGTTCATAAGGAGAAGCAAGCTTTCATCAATAATTCCAAACTTGTGGAATTCATGGGATGATGGTATGATGACATAACATAGAATAAGGTCAATGGAATGAAGATCCTTTATTCTGAGGAAGTTGTCGCAATAAGTCTAGATGACCCAAAGGAAAGGTGAGGTATGTGTGCTTACATGTGATATTAAATTCATGCAATATTCTTGTGGGAAACATGGATCAATATTCTATCTTGAGAACCCTGATCAAAGAAAGGATGTCCTCTCTCAAAGTATGTAGGAATGCTTGGGTCACATATTTACTATATGAAATAAACATAATATGTCCTCATATGGAGTATGAGGTGATTGACTATATTTGAGTAACTCTAATTGGAAGTTCTTGAAATGAAATATGTGATGAAAGAAAGGGAGAAATCTTGGAATATGAAATAATGGAAAAGGAAGGAAACATCTTAAAGGCCAAGAAGACTTGACTATGTTATCTCCCATAAAGATATGAAGACTCTGATGGAAGTCTACAAAAGATGGAGACCCTTGATAAAACATATCTTTAGGAGATGTGTCAATGTGTATTCTTGATGCTAATGCCTACAGGAAGATGTCATGATGAAATTCCATAACAAAGGTAATTGTGATTTAAAATTTTTCATTTCTTGTCTGGATGGGCTTATGCAAGGTTTCCAAAGGGAAGAAATGTGGATTTCTTCCAAGAGAACCATGTAGAAGGATAAAAGATCCTCTAGAAGAAGAAATCATGATGAAGGAATCATAACATGAATCAAGGTTAGATGTAGCTGACTGATGGATCATTTTTTGATGAAAGGAATGATCACATGACTAACTCATCAATGAAAGTGATGGATGGTCTATGACCTATGAAGAATTCCAAAAATATGAAGACTTTGTGACAAATAAACTCATGACATCAAAGGAAGGAGTTCTTCAAGCAACTTGTTGTCCCATCATTGCCACTTTATGAGCTATTGTAGGTCCCTATTTAAGAGGGAGACTCGAAACGAGTTTCTTATTTGGAATAAACTTGGAAATTCCTAAGCCAAGAGGGATCTTAGGAACATTGATTCTGTATAAATGAGTACATTTCTTTATTGGAATTGATATGTCCTCCTTACTTGAGAGGGAAAGATAGACACATCATTTTGGTCTTCACTTGGGAAGATAGAATGGAGGATTGGGTAATCATTTAGCATTTGATACTGTTTGAGGATGAGATAGGGCATTGTGGTGAAGTAAAATTATAAGTGCAGACATAAACAAAATCCTCTAGACCGACAATGGGTCTAGCTAGAACAGATACGTTCTATGGAAGATTTCCTTAGGTTAGAACCAATTAAGAGGGCCTACCTCTTAGTATGCTTATCCCATTTGATGATGTCCTTTCTTGCTTGCTCCAACTATCTCTCACTTCCTTCTTCAAGCACCTGAAACAAGTAAACAATAACAAACAACAAACGTGATAATAGACAAATTGTAATTCAACCTACTTAACAATTCAAGAAACATTAAGCCATGAATATGTAAGATGACAAAACATATAGGAAATCAATTGATAGTTGCATATATATTGATATCAAATAGAGATTGCAACCATTGTCTTGACATTTTAGTTCTCCTCTGAAAATACCAGGTTCCTACACACTTTTGCTAGCATTCCATGATGGCCTTAATCCACAATAGTTTTAAGGCTCTTCCCTTTAGGCTTCACTCCAAACCAAATCACACAACTAGATAGCTACAACTAGGAATAGCTTGTTGTTTTGTTGGGTCGCTATAATACTAGTGATTACCCCATTAATATTGTAGTTGCATCCCTTATTAATATTGTTGTGCCCCTATTATCCCCGTATTGTTATTACTGTGCCCCATAGAATCCCTCTATTGTTATTTTTGTGGCTTTATATTATTATTGTTAGGTCGGCTAGGTTATATTGTGACTCCTTAGACTCCTATATATAGAAAGGAGGTTTTGTCATTTGAATCATCCAAGAATTGTTCATTTATGTAATGTAAAGGAGGTTTCACCCTCGAAGAGGCTGAATTCTAAGGCATTGATCTATCTTTTCTATCTTTTCTTGAGCTCGTTTCATAACATTTGGTATCAGAGCTTTGGATTCTAGGGTTTCGCTGCTCCAAATAGGTCATCGTGTAATTTTCGCTATAAATTTTTTTCTACAACGTTTTAGAAGCTAAAAAAAAAAATCCATTTGAGAAGACATCGCGCTGAACCTCGGCTCCGAATTTCAGATCTATTTGTGCTACATTTGCGGAGATATGATCTGAGGAAGTTGGTCTTTTTGCAAACTCCTGAATTACATTCCAAACAGGTGACCTGGGGAAAATCGTCATAACTTTCTCTTTAAGCATCGGATTGAAATTTTATAAGAAGTTACAGAAAGAGGATAGACTGAAGTTTCTTGTAGATATTTTTCAAAACAAAAGGTCGAAACAGTGACTCGTGGCACGTCATACAAATTCGCTCTACTAAACTAGTCTATATTCAAGTCACTGTGGGAGATTTTGCATAACTCTTCCTTGGAGAATCCAATTTGGGTCACACTGGTGGCATTTGAAAGAGGACACAGAGGGCTACTGCAGATCACAATTTCAAAACTGGATGATCAGAAAGTCCAGAGATATATCAGAGGCAATATCGAGCTCCTACAAAGTGAAAAAAGGTGTGTATATTTTTTTAAATTTTTGCTTAAGCTTGGTTTGAAAATTTATTTTGAAGGAATTCAAAGGACATAGTAGAGAATTATTATTGGTAACTGATGCCCTGAGGAAAGAAAATGCAAACACCTAGTAAGCAGCCTGAAAGCTCTAGCGTGACTCATGAAGAAGAGGAAGAAATGCTACATGATATATCAAAATTACAAGAACAAGAGCAACAAATGTCACTCTCACAAAAGCTAACAGAAGCTAAGATAAATGGCGTGGAATCTAAGATAAAGGGCATGGAAGCTAAGATGGACGTTTTGAAGATAGATTTGAAGACAGATTTGAAGAGAGACATTGCAAATTTGAAGACAGATTTGAGAAATTTTCTATAAGAAATACTTACTAATGGTGAAAAGGTAGTAAAGGAAACTTATGATGCGAACAAAAGAAATGTTAATCATGATTTCCTAGACTCTAATGTGGGATCAAAGACCCACCATATTCCAAAAATTGATATGAGGAAGTTTGATGGCAAGGATCCCGCAACATGGATATTACAGATGGAGCAATTTTTCGATCTCAATAATGTGCAAAACACACAAAAGGTACGTATTGCAACTTTATATTTGGAACCAAATCAGTTTGTATGGTATCAATGGCTTTGCTCTCATAAAAAAATTATCACTTGGGCAATCTTTATGGAAGAACTGACAGCACATTATGAGGATACAAAAAGCAACACTTTTTTTAGCCAATTGATAAGTCTCAAACAAAAGGGTTCAACAATGGAGCACATTGAGGAGTTCCAAAAATTGAACATAAGGGTAAAAAATATTCCAGAGGAGCATAGGATTGATGTGTTCATAGGGATTTTAAGGGATAATATCCAACATGATGTTTTCCTTTGGGAACCTCATTCATTAGAGAAGGCATTCAGGTTAGCAAGAAAAATGGAAAGTAAAATTATGGCAACCAGGAGGCATACCACTCACAACTATAAAGATGGAAGTGTTGTTGCCCCTAATCTTCCACAACCTATAAGGTTGACACCACAATAATTGGAAGAAAAAAGAGCAAAAGGGCTTTGTTACGGTTGTGATAGAAAATACACTAAAGGTCATAAGTGTGCTGAAAAGAAATTATTCTACATAGATTGCGAAGAGGAAGAAGAAAAGGAGCAAGAAAGGTCAAAAGAAGAGGATATACTCCAGGAACAAATCCTAGATAAAGAAGAAATGAATCCAACCATATCTTGTAATGCATTGGCGGGAATTACCACTCCTCAAACCATTAAGATAGAAGGAGGACAAATCAAGAAGAAAAAGGTAAGAGTGTTGATTGATTCAGCAAGTACCCACAATTTTATTCATTGTAAGGTAGCAAAAGAATTGAATTGCTTCTTATATCCAGCACCAAAGTGTCAAGTGATGGTTTCAAATGGAGGAACAATAAATTGCTCTAGAAAGTGCCATAATATCAAGCTATCGATGGGAGAATATGTATTGACTAGCCTAATGCTTTCCATTCCAATGGGAGGTGTTGATGTTTTACTAGGAGTCCAATGGCTACAATCCTAGGTACAATAGCTTTTAATTTTCAAGAATTTTTCATGAAATTTTCTATGGAAGGAAAGGAAGTTGAGTTAAGGGGTATTGCAGGGAAACCAGGAAAGATAATCAGCTCTAATGGTATGACAAAGCTTCTAAAAAAGGAACAAAGGGGTGTAATTGCATAATTATGTTCACTAGATGTTTCCACATTGCAATCATCTATTTCTCCAGATCTCCAAAAAGTCTTGTACAATCATTCCAAGGTATTTGAGACTCCCAAAGGTCTCCCACCTATTCATGATCACGATCATGCTAATCATTTGATTCCAGGAAGTGTTTCTCCAAACATCAGGCCGTACAGATATCCCTATGCCCAAAAGAGTGAAATTGAACGTATGGTTGCAGAAATGCTAGAGGCTAGTATAATTCAACCGAGTCAAAGTTCTTTCTCTGCTCCTATAGTATTAGTGCACATGAAGGATGGATCATGGTGCATGTTTTCGGATTATAGGGAGCTCAACAAGCTCACTATTAAAGATAAGTTTCCCATTCCCGTCATTGATGAATTATTGGATGAATTGCATGGATCTTTACTGCACCAAGTTGGATCTTCGATCAGGATATCATCAAATCAGAATGAAGACTGAAGACATTCTGAAAACAGCATTAGAACTCATGAGGGTCATTATGAATTTTTGGTCATGCCTTTTCGCCTTACCAATGCACCTTCAACATTCCAAGGATTGATGAATTCCATTTTCAAACCATTCTTTAGAAAATTTGTGTTAGTATTTTTTGATGATATACTAATCTACAACATGTCTTGGAAGGATCATGTTGAACATGTTGACAGGGTGCTACAACTATTGGAGGAGAAACAATTATATGCAAAAAGATCCAAATGTTTCTTTGGAGTATGAAAGGTGGAATATCTGGGTCATATTGTATCTCATGAAGGAGTTAAGGTAGACCCTAGCAAAATTAAAGCCATTAAGGAATGGAAAATCCCCACATCCATAAAGCATCTGTGAGGATTTATCGGGTTGACAGGGTATTATGGCAAGTTTGTTAAGAATTATGGGAGAATAGCAGCACCTCTAACAACATTATTGAATAAAGATTCATTTTCATGGACTCCAGAAGCAACAAAGGCCTTCGAACATCTTAAAGACGCAATGTTCCAAGCACCGGTCTTAGCTACACCGAACTTCACAAAAACCTTTATTGTGGAATGTGATGCTTTAGGAAATGGAATTGGTTCTGTTTTAATGCACGATGAAAAACCCATTGCTTTTGAAAGTCGTCTAATCAAGGGAAAGTTTTTACACAAAGCTATTTATGAGAAGGAAATGTTGTCAATACTCCATGCACTTAAGAAATGGTGACCCTACCTAATGGGAAGACACTTCAAGGTAAAAACGGATCATGATAGCCTTAAATACTTTTTAGAATAAAGATTATCCTTTGAAGAGTAACAAAAGTGGGTCACAAAGATGTTGGGTTATGACTTTGAAATCATCTACAAAAAAGGGAAGAAAAATGTGGTGGCAAATGAACTCTCAAGAAAGGATGAGGATGTGGAAGCATTGTTGTGCGCCATTTCTATTATCCAACCAAATTAGATAAACGAAGCAAGGGAGGAATGGAAGAATGACGAAGAAGTGTGGGCACTTATTCGAAAGTTACAACAAGATTCCAGTATGTCTGATACATTTAGCTAGCAAAATGATTCTTTATAGTACAAAGATCGCTTATACCTCTGTAAGAATTCCCAACTAAGACAAAAGATTCTTATGGAATTGCACGCTTCTCCCTTAGGAGGGCACTCAGGATTTTTAAAAACTTACCACAGGGTTAAGAAGGAATTTTTTTGGGATGGCCTTAAATTGGATATTCAAAAATTTGTGGCGGAATGTTTGGTTTGCCAACAAAATAAAGTTGAAACAATTAAGACATCGGGTCTATTACAACCTTTATCCATTCCAAGCCAATGTTGGGAGGAGGTTTCAATGGATTTTATCACAGGTTTACCCAAGTCTGAGGGAAAGAGTGTCATCATGGTGGTAGTTGACAGACTTACCAAGTATGCACACTTTTGTGAATTATCGCATCCATTTAAAGCCAGTACAGTTTCTACTGCATTTATGGAAACAATTCAAAAGCTACATGGAAACCCAAAGATTATTGTAAGTGACATAGATCCCATTTTCACTGGAAATTTTTGGAAAAAATTATTTTATTGTCTTGGTACTCAGTTAGCTCATAGCTCATCTTATCATCCCCAATTTGATGGGCAAACTGAGATAGTAAACAAATGTTTGGAAGGATATCTTCATTGCTTTGTATCTGATAAATAGACACAATGGGTCAAATGTTTGCCTCTGGCTGAATGGTGGTATAACACTTCCTTCCATACAACAACAAAAATGACCCCATTTATGGCACTTTATGGATACCAGCCACCATCCATCACATCATATTTAAGAGAAAATTCTAAGGTTCAAGCAGTAGAACATCACATCGAACATCAACAACAAGTCCTCCAACTCTTAAGGGATAACCTCGTGTTGGCACAAAATAGAATGAAACAACACGCAAATCAACATCGTAGCGAAAGATGTTTTGATGTAGGTGATTGGGTATTCCTACGACTACAACCATATAAGCAAATGTCCCTCAAGCAAGCTAAGAAGGATAATAAATTACCACCAAAGTATTATGGTCCGTACAAGGTGTTGCAAAAGATTGGTACTATGGCATACAAATTGGAGCTTCCTACAGCTTCTCGATTGCACCTAGTTTTCCATGTTTCATGTTTAAAGAAGGTTATAGGCGACAAGCTCCCAGTTCAAACAATATTTCCAGAACTTGAAGACGAAGGAAAAATTATATTGGAACCGGAAGCAGTCACAGAAACAAGAACTTGACAGCTACGAAATCGATCAATTTCGGAGTATCTTATCAAGTGGAAGAACTTATCTGCTAAATATTGCTCATGGGAGGATGAGAATTTTATACAGAAGCATCCAGAACTACTCAAGCATTGAGGACAACACTTTTTTGAAGGAGAGGGGTATGTTGGGTCCCTATAATACTAGTGATTACCCCATTACTATTGTAGTTACATCCCTTATTAATATTGTTGTGCCCCTATTATCCCCATATTGTTATTACTGTGCCCCATAGAATCCCTCTATTGTTATTTTTGTGGCTTTATATTATTATTGTTAGGTTGGCTGGGTTATATTGTGACTCCTTATACTCCTATATATAGAAAGGAGGTTTTGTCATTTGAATCATCCAATAATTGTTCATTTATGTAATGTAAAGGAGGTTTCCCCCTCGAAGAGGCTGAATTCTAAGGCATTGATCTATCTTTTCTATCTTTTCTTGAGCTGGTTTCATAACATGTTTACTCCAAACCAAAATAGCACTAGCACATCAACATTAACACTTTAACACTAGCTTGTGCTTGGGAAGAAAGGAGGTTTATATAGGATGAATGGATGGGAGATGGATTCTCTTCTCATGGGAGAAGGTCTTATCCCTTGAGGTAGTTCCATCATCATAGGGGAAAGGAGCCCAAAATGAAATCCTTGACCCCATCCGGCCAAACCATTTACCAAACTTCCGTAACGAAGCTTCTAGAGCTAGATGCTTTAGCTCCTAGTTTAAAAAAATTCCATAAAAGGACCGATGCGACTAGAACATAGCTCAGTCGCTCCAGTCAGTGCTAGGGATAATGCTAATATCTACACATCAGCATGGGGGAGACAAAGGCCATTAGCACCGGTCTTGTAAACTAGGCAAAACAGAAGTTTTAGGGGAAATGGTGCAAAAAGGAATTGATCTGCTCATGAAGAGGGACACAATGGGAGTTTCTTCATGAAGACAAAGCATGCACGATTCACTGTAGAAGTCCTCCAGGATCAAGGAACGAGGAGTACAGGGATAATGACAAAATTTTGTGTAACAGATACCCCCTAAAGCGTGAAGGCCGAACTAGAGTGAGGGATGAAATTCTTTATGAATTAGTGCAGGGAACTGTAGTTTGTCATCAGAAAACCTGCAAGCAAGTACATATACATATACATAACTAAGAACTCTGTCAAATTATACATGAATCGTGGTATGGACGCATCCATCCAGAGAATGATCATGTAAATGGATCTAGGTATGGGCGCAGCCATCCGTCAAAGGGGATCATAATGAAACTAAAGCATGGTTGCAACCATCCAATAATGAGAAGGATCACATCCGATAACTCATGGTATGGTCATAGCCATCCATCTAAAATAGATATGCATATCAACATAACCATGTCACATCACTTCACGGCCTGGACTTTTGTGATCTGAGTCCAGGGTCTTGCACTCCAACACGACCTGATCAAAGTACAAATTCTAACATGTGAATAGATGTGTTGATGTTGAACATGTTAGAAAGTCACTTGATTACCATTCAATGATGTAAAGTATTAACAAGCACAAGAGAAACCACCAATAATGACAATGGTCCTCAAGGTACTATCAATATAATCCACGGAATGTGAATAGAGGAACTGAAGTCGAACACCCGTGAAATCACTTGATCAAAAGCCAATGATGTGAACTTGTTGTCGAGTGCGAAGAACTTGGCATTAGGGCATGCAAGCTCTAAGGTATTGGAAGGGAGTCTATCGTTCAACTTCCCGGATAATGAGGTGAAGTCGATGGGAAATGACCGTGTCGAAGGAGGGCCATAATGTTTCCCACATCATCGATATGAGACAAAAGGATGAAAAATGATTTTGGATGATACAGAGAATCAAGGGTAAGTGTAATTGTAGAAGGAAAACTCTTGAACATATCAGTGAGACAACTAGAAGTTTGGTAGTTTTTCGATCCATTCGGTGGTCATGATGACGTGGTAGAGATAAAATGGAAGCCAAAATGAGCGGTCCAACCTAGGAAGGTCAACGATACAAAGGAGGATATCCAACCCGACACAAAGCAAAGAATGTCATGTTCAAGAGTGAGTTGCTGACACAAGTGATAGATTTTCAAATTTCCCCCCACCATTTCTAGCAGGTACCCCAATTATTTTTTAATTGCAAGCTTGAAGGGGATAGCATATGCTAGCACTGTAAGTTCATCCTTTGGATGAATCTAACCTAGTAAGTTTAACGAGCCCTAGGAAGGAGAAGCTCACGTTTGTCATGGCGACGAATCCGATGTTGTTTAATATTTTAACGAGTCCGAAAAAGGTGTAACTCGATATATTTTTCATGTTTAGAGAGTTTGAAAAAGATAGGGAAAAGAAAACTCCACATGGTCCCTTTTCGTACATTTGTGTCTCTTGAGCCTGAAAAGGTAGAAAATGATACTTGAGAGAACTGCTTGACCATTTCAGTCGAGTACCTTTTCGTAAATAGTTCCTCCCAGCCCGAAAAAGGGGTAAACTTTTACTGGGCACACGATGTTTCGCATCCGTTAATGAGTTTGAAATAACAAGGGCTTGACTATCTTTTCACTTTTAAAGGGTCTAAAAAGAGCTTGAAAGCGGAGCCCCCATTTTATTCTCTTTTACGAGTCAAAAGGGAAAAATACTCGGCAATCGTTTCATTTGAGTTTTACGAGTCGAGAAAAGAGCTTAAACGTGACTCGTCATGGAGGAATGAGTGGTATAAAGGATAACAACTGGTTCCGGTAATGGTGGAACTGCTCAAAACATGTAATGGTGAAGAGGCTGGCTCATAAAACCACTCATCGTTGTGGTCCCTCGGGAAAGGGAAAAAACCAAGTGAAAGCATATGATTGGCCAAATATATGGTGGCAATGGAATGGAACAACCAAGGCTCATCTATCAGAAATTAGTTGATAGAAAAGGTAATCATGAGATGTAAATCAGGCATGGGTTCATTTTTACACAATCTTGAACCATGGAGAACTCTGCTTGGATTTGGTTTCATGTTTACACAAGCTTGAAATGAAAAACTTTGCTTGCTATAAGTTTGCATGCCCCCAACATAATAACTCAATTGAGGTACATTCCCCCCAAGCTTCATTTCATTCAACTAGGTGTATGGAATGAAGGTTCACTTTCGAGGTCTAGGAAAGACTCAACTGGGATTTTACGAGATCTTAATCAAAGACTCGATTTGGAAAAGGGAGTTGCTTCATTTTTTAACAAGGTTGACACAATAAAACAACTATCCTCAAGACTCCTTGTTTCATTTTTTAAGGACTCGCTTGACATAAGACCAGAAACCATGCTTTGACAACTTGTTTCATTTTTTAAGGAGGTTGACACAAGAAGAAACTATCCTTGGACCCTTCTTTTATTTTTTAATGAGCTTGACAAAAGACAAGGAACTATGCTCATGACTCCTTGTTTCATTTTTTAACGAGGTTGACACAAGACTAGGAACTATCCTCATGACTCCTTGTTTCATTTTTTAATGAGGTTGATGCAAGAAAAAACTATCCTCGTGACGTATGTTCATGACCCATAAGAGAGCATGGCTCCCAAGAGGTCTTCACTAGATAGAAGAACCACACTCTAGGAGGAATACATGTCATTTGGTACCAAAGATAGATCAGGTTCCAATGCCCCAGGTACATAATGTACTATACCATTTGAGTGATCCTCAGTGGATGTGGAGATGGAATGGATAGCCACATAATTGACCTATGGCAGGGAAGGTACTACTTGCAAACAAGAGCCGATAGGGGACGATGGTTGCAAAGGAGGTGCTTGGTGACCAATGAACGACAGTTGATCAATAATCATAATTCTCCCTTCGTGCGGAAAAAAAGCACATAGAAAAGTGAAGAAACAAGAGATCCCATGAAATAAACATAGTTGAATCCAAGGAGAAGATTGAAATCTAAGGGTCCTTGGACTACCATCATGTGTATATCGATGGTCTTTCCTCCCAAAGTAATAGGGAACTTCAGAAGGACCACTAAGGGTTTACTTGTACCTCTATTGAAATCCAACAGATTCTGAGTGACAGACACAAGCTATGCGAAGCCAAGAGCTTGCCAATTAGTTGAAGACATGATGCTAACAAATGCACCTTCATCTAATATAATGCCAGGTACGACCATATTATAAGCTTGTATTGTGATCTGGAAAGGCACATAAGATGGGAGGTAGAAAGCAGTCAATGGACCCCAATCGAAAGAGACGACATAACTACTTGGTGGGGGTATCATATGATTGCTCCCATGTTGTATAGGAATAGGAGAAAGACTTTCCTGAACAACCAGTACAGGAGGGTCACTCTTCGATTCATGAAAATATGAGGAGACAAGAATAACATGAGCAGTATGATCATCACTACTCTCTTCGGGAATAGAGTGAACAACTACAGGCGGAGCCAAGTCGATACTCTTTTCGACCAACGGTTGGTCAAGAACAAGAAGATAAGGATATGCAAGAGATGAATCCAAGTCAATCTCTCTACCAACCAGGAGAGGGTCAAAAGAAAGTCTCTGATAACCAACAGGAAGTTGGGGTGGAGGAGTTGCAAGGTTTTCCAAAAGTTTGGAAGCTTTATCCATAAGAGAACAAAGGTGAAGAAGATGTTCTCCTTCACATAACCTACAATGGAATATAATCTTTCCCTTCTTCTTACCATCATTAGCTGACGGCATAACATCGACATGATCTTGAGAGGTTGATGGGGATGGTTGGTTCAAGTTTTGAGACCACACCTTTAAGACTTTGGGAATGCGAGGACAATCTCGAAGGAGATGGTCACCCTTACACAACTTGTAAGGGAATTTGACCTTCCGTAGAGGATTAGAAGGTTTGTCGACGGCGGGTGCACTTGGAGTAATAGCTGCATGGTTGGCCTCTCGCTTATTTGACTTCTTCTTCTTCGTCCTTTTCTTCTTGTTCTTAGCCTCTTGGTTATTGGATTTCAAAATTTCACTAGGTGAAGTAGAAGAGGAAGGTGAAGAAATTGGGGAAGAAGGCGAGGGCTCACCCTCATAATCATCATGACGTGGTTTGAATGAAGGAGACATTTGGATGGAGTTGGGATGCTCGGGACCACCAAGGTTGAAAACAACCAGATAGGTAAACCAATGGTTAACCCAGGGTGGGACAACATTGCCATATAAGGAGCACTAGTATTTCCAAAAGAAGGAAAAGGACCAGGATTCCCATCCGAGGGTAATCCTTGACTGGTAGACACTGGAAATGTTGCCATTGGAATCAACCCTAAAGAATCACTAAGGAAGATAACTTTAACTAGAAATATTTCATGGGTAGTTAATTTTAGAACACTGAAACAAAAATTTACCTTTTCATGTTTTAAGAGTCAGGAAAAGGACAAAATATGACTCTAGTCACTTTTGGAGTTAATGAGCTCGAAAGGACAAGTGCTTGACCATCTTTTCAAATTTAAAGAGTCAGTAAAGATCAAAAATGACTACTCAGTGTACTCTAGGCATGAAGAATTATGAGGTAAACGTGAACTGTAGAATACCTCTCAGTGAACCAAGAAGTACGGGCAGACAATCACCTTGAATGTTGTGTTTGGTGTATCACGTTTACAAGGTGGCAGACTCGGCTTCCAACAGATAAAGGATTGAAAAATTAGTGGGGTCTCCCTTTATATACACGACAGTATGGGGAGCACAAGTCTGTACTAGTGTTGTCTAGTGCTGAAGCGAATGACAGCTGCTAGGTTTAAAGATGCCGGAACACGTCTCTAGCCTAGACCACTAAATGTGAGCATTAAGTTTCAATGCTTGCTTAGATTAATTCAATATATTTTAACGGTTGATCTTGAATTATGTTTAAATTACAAGTCGAGATTGTTGTCATGTAATAAAACTCATACATGCAACTATATGAGAAAATAGATCTTTCTTCGATGAAAGTTAACACTAATTAAGGGATAGAGAGAACACAATCAATGCAACAATCAAAGAATTAAAACTTTCACATATAAATCTCCTAAATGCACTTAATCTTCCTATAACAAAAAAAGAAGTTCCATTTCATTTCCAATGCTTATGATGATGCAATTCTAGCTTCTTAATAATGCTACTAATGCAACATTTTCACTTAAGTAAACTAGAATGATATTCTCCTTTTGATAAAATGCAAAATGAATCTTTCACATAAAGCACTTTAAATGAAAATTTTCACAATTCTGAACAAACAAGCATCAATCAAATCCAAAGCATTATAAATGAAACTAAAAGCAACTTCTTCCCTGAATTGAACAAACCAAACACATAAATGCTTCAATCAAAAAACCAAGCAATGTAATCTATGCTTGGAAAGAGAAAAGAGACACTCGAAATAAGAGAACAAACAAGATCCTTTCACTCATTCAATTGAAAACAAAGCATCCTAGTCACTTCTGGGTGGAAGAAGAGAGGCTGAGGGTCAAGACACACTGGCACTAGAATGGAAGAAACTTTGATTTTTCTTAACTCAAATACCGGAGCGAATTTTGGGCCAAAAGTAGCACTGATCAGCATGGTTTTTAGGATAAAACTAGCGCGGATAGGCCTGATCGGTGAGACTGTTTCACCAAAAATAGCGCTGATCGAGGGATTCAAAGAAAAAATAAAAAAGAACTTCACACAGGTCCAAACTTAAGACATCAGAGGGTGGGTTAAACTAAGCAAGCACACAAAGCAAGCTAAATGAAGCTTTCTAGTCAGGGAGAAGACAGTCTAAAAATCTTACAAGGTCGGATTCATGAGAGCAAAACACATTGTTCAAGATTTGGGACAAACCCTAATCTTCACTTACAGGCATCAAAATGACTACCTAACTAACAACAAGTGCCAGAGGTTGGTCGACGTGACTATTCCTTAGCATATAACTGGTCGACACAACTATCAGCGGATTAAATGCGCTAATATAGGAAATTAAGAAAAAAAATTGAAACAAAGACTAGATCTGCTACTATGAATTTCAAACTCAGGCCAGTAAGTAGGAGAAAATAAACAGAACCAAAGGGAAAAAGTGGAACTAGAAAAGTTCTCACGAAATCATGGAATCCAAAACAAACAAAAGGATTGGTTCCCAGTGGAGTCACCAATTTGTGGTGAAGTAAAATTATAATTGTGGAGACAAACAAATTCCTCTAGCTCGACAATGGTTCTAGCCACAACAGATACATTCTATGGAAGATTTCCTTAGGTGAGAACCAATTAAGAGGGCCTACCTCTTAGTATGCTTATCCCATTTGATGATGTCCTTGCTTGCTCAGTCCAGCTATCTCTCGCTTCCTTCTTCAAGCACCTAAAATAAGTAAACAACAGAAAACAACAAACATGATAATAGACAAATTGTAATTCAACCTACTTAACAAATCAAGAAACATTAAGCCATGAATATGTAAGATGACAAAACATGTAGGAAATCAATCGATAGTTTCATATATATTGATATCAAAGAGAGATTACAACCATTGTCTTGACGTTGTAGTTCTCCTAAAGAGTAGCGAGGAATGAAGGAAGAATAGTGAAAGGAAGGGACATCATTGGAGGATTGTTTTGGGCTAGACTACCCTCACACATACAAAATTTTCATGACCAAATTTCGCAAGGATAGATTGAAGGTTGCAGTCATAACTAAGAACTCTTGTTTGGGTGGACTCTTCGTTATAGGAAGCTGAGTAGGAAAGGGAAAGAATCTCCTTAAAGGAGGAGTCTACTCTGTTGTTAAGAAAGGAGTTGCACAGTGATGAGGAGAGGCCAAAATTCTTAAGGAAGCTGAGAAGGAGAAGGGAAGAGAAGGGTTCTAGAGGAGGCTAGTGACTCTATCTTGGGAGGACTCCAATGTCAAGGGTATTTGTCATGGTCTTGGTATTCGTCAATTGAAGATCTATAAGAAGAATTTCGTTTGGGTTTTCCTCTAAAAGAGTGAGAGGTTTTTGGCCCTGGCTAACAAGCCTATATATTGTGTCTCTTGTTTCCTTATTATTTTGTAATTGTCTTTATTAAAAGAAGATAATAATAACTCAAGAAGAGAAGATCGTAATCAACAAGTAAAAATACTATCACAATAAATTATCTTAAGTACGCAAATCACCTAACTATTGATGCCCTAAATTTCTTGACATGGTATCAAATCTAAGGTGTTAAAGTCAAGGAGGGGCATCTAATCAAGGAGACACACAAGGATTGAGAAAAGGATCAAAGCAAGAGATCAAGATCTTCATCATACTGAAACCCTAGATCGGAGAAACCTACTTTTGCAAGAGTCTTGGAATCATCATCAAGGAGGAAGCAGAAGGAAAGACCAAAACCCTAGAAGCATTTATTAGATCATCACTCATCCATCATCTAAGGAGTGGAAGCTTTTTCAAAGACTAAGGAAAACTAGATCGAAGAACATTGTCACCATCCTCAAAAGGTTTGTAAAGAAAGCTCTCTCTCATCAAAGAATCTATCAAAGAGTATCTTTCTACTATCTACATCACTATCAAGATTAAGGAGGAAGCAAGTGGAGAAAGCAACATCTACTCAAGTACGTATATGACTTCATCTGAATCTATCAAAATATATTTTTGCAGGGAGAGAAGAAAATTATTTGGGGCTTCAAATTTTCCTGCATGGAAGAAAATAACAGAGCTAAACCTCACTGAGAATGAAGTCATGGATCACATCAAGGGGTCAATAACCCAACCTCCTAAAGAATGTACTCAAGCACTTGCTAAATTCATGAAATGGGAAGTGATGGCCCAAAGGATTTTCATAGAATCCATCAAATACTTTGTCATCCCATATGTATCAAAATTAAACACTTCATAAGCAATATATGAAAAATTGGTAGAGTTGTTTTCTGCAAGTACTGCAGGAGAAGTTATCTCTCTAAGAAAAGAGCTCTACAAATTGAAGATCTCAAAGGAAGAGGGAATAGCCTCCTATTTTAAGAGGATTTTAGAAATAAGAGATCAGCCTCAAGATATGGGCGAAATAATGTCTAACAATGAAATGACCACAATAGTACTAAATGAACTACGAGAGGAATGGGGCAACTTCACTTCAAGTATCTATGGGAAGAAAGAAGCCACTCCTTTCTAGGATCTATGACCATTATGCAAGATCGAAGAAACCAGGCTTAAGGCAAAAAATGTTGTGGGACCAAATGAGTAGAATCAAGCATATGTTGCTATGACAAAATAAAAGGGAAACTTAGTAAATTTGGTCTTCAAAAGAAAAATAATAACATGGCTAAATTTCAGTGATGTGGATGTCAAGAATATGGGCACTATAGAAGAGATTTTCCTAAATCTAAAAGTGACAATAACAAGATAAACAAGGAAGAAGCCCATATTATCGAAGAAGTGGAAGAACTCAAGATGAAGAAGCCTAAGAAGACTGAAGTGAGAGATATCTACTATGACTAAGATAATCTCCTTCACGTTGGGTTGTGTTATATTCTTTCCACGACTAGCTCTAGTAGTGGAGCCGAGGGGTTAGAGGGGGGGGGAGCCTCCCCTTCATTGCACCGGGCGGAGTGGGGGTAGTAGCCCCCCCTGTCAGTGGGTTTGACGGGGCCAGTAGCCCCCCTATTGGGGGGTTTGAGGGGGGTGATAGCCCCCCTCTATGAGGTCTAGGGTAGAGCCCCAATTTTTTTTTTGGACCCTATATTAGGTGGGCAGACCTACCTATGATTTTGTGCATGGATTTAGCACATGATTTTGGGAGTGATGGTTTTCAGTCGATGGTATATTGTAGATCCATCAAGGGAATTACAATTATGTTCTAATCCAGGGTTAATGGATTGGGGTTTAAAGATGCTTCAACATGTATATATGTGTATTGTAACATTGCAAGGAACATAATGAAAAATCAATCTGGTAGTCCTGGTTTTGGGATCCAGGGGAAAATATCTATGTATAATTTTTTATGTGTTATTCTCTCACCATTGTTTATTTTATGTTTTTTAGAATTCGTATGCAGCTAAATTCTGTTCGGGGTTAAAACCTACACTTCACCAAAACATAATCTTCTGTTGTGTAAATTATAAGGTAGGAAGCATTGAAAATAAGATAGGATGCATCATGTTAGAGTATGGCATCATGGTAGAAGCATTAGAAGAAGCTCCTGTCATAAGAAACATGAAGGATGTATGTAACAAAGCCTATGGTATTCAACTATGTAGGATATAGCTCTTGGAAACCTCATTGAAACCTCAAGCGATACTTATGTAAAAAGGAAGAAGTCATCTAGGAAAAGGCTTATCATACATTAAGATAATATTTGCAGGATAGGATATGAAAGATCCTCAGGATTCGCTAATGGAATCTTCATTCTAAGGTTCACTGATCATGAGGAGAAGCAATTGTTTCATCAAGAATTCCAAACTTGTGGAATTCATCGAATGATTCTATGATGACATATAAGAGAATCAGGTTAATGGAACGAAGCTCCTTCATCGAGAGGAAGTTGTTGTAGGAAGTCTAGATTACCCAAAGGTAAGATGAGGTATGTGTGCTTACATGTGATATCATGGAAATCATGTCATATGGTTACAGAAACATGAATCAATATTTTATCTTGAGAAGCATGATCAAAGAAAGGATCTCCTCCATAAAAGTATGTAGGAATGCATGTGTCACATATTTACTAGATGAAATCAACATTATATGTCCTCATATGGAGCATGAGGTGATTGAATATATTTGAGGAGCTCTAATTGGAAGTTCCTGAAATGAAATAGGTGAAGAAATAAAGGGAGAGATCATGGAATATGCAACACTGGAAAAGTCAGGGAACATCCCAAAGGCCAAGAAAATTTGACTATGTTATCTCCCATAAAGATATCAAGACTCTGATAGAAGTCTGGAAAAGATAGAGACCCTTGAAAATACATATCTTTACAAGATGTGTCGACATGTATGCCAGCTTTTGATGCATATAGGAATATGTCATGATGGAAGACCATCACAAAGGTAATTATGATTTAAAGTGTTAATTTCTTATTTATGAACTAGAATCTGGATGGGCTTATGCAATGTTTCCAAAGGGAAGAAATGTGGATGTCTTGCAAGAGAACCAGGTAGAAGGATGTAAGATCCTTCCAAAGAAGAAAAAATGATGAAGCCATCATAACATGAACCAAGGCCAAATGTAGACTGATGGATCACTTTCAAATGAAATGAATGATGACATGAATGACACGTGGATGAAAGTGATGGATGGTTTGTGCCGTATGAAGAAGTCCCAAACGATGAAGACTCCATGACAAAGAAATTCATGACACCAAAGGAAGGATTTTTTCAAGTAGTTGGTTGTCCCATCATCTCCACCTGAGGAGCTGTTGTAGGTGCCTATTTAGGAGAGAGCCTCGAAACAAGTTTCTTACTTGGAAAAAAGTTGGAAATTCATAAGACAGGAGGGCGCTTAGGTACATTCCTTCTATAGGAAAGAGTACAATCCTTTATTGGAATTGATATGTCCTCCCCAATTCAGAGAGAGAGATAGAAACATCATTCTAGTCTTCACATGGGGAGAGAGAATGGAGGATTGGGTAACCATTTAGCATCTGATACTCTTTGAGGATGAGATAAGCCATCCAAGATAAGAGTAGTCATAGAGGACTGATATTATTTAAGAACTAGGGAATCCAAGAGAAGAATAATCTTGATGGAACACACCGTGAGAACTCGGGTGGGGTATGTTCTAGGAGAGACAATAATGGTAGTGTCTATAAATCATTGGTCTCACCAAAATTGAGCTCAAATCTTGTGGAGAGATGGAATTCTTTTTGGAATTATGACACAGGTTTGGCACATGTTTGGCTCGATGACATAAGTGTTGTCCTTGATGGAAACTCAATCAAATAGCAGATCACAGTTCAGGCTCTCAGAATGGTAGAAAATGAGATATCTGTAGGTTCCTTTTCACAAAACCACGTACATATGCAGGTGCACCGATCAAAAGTTGTGTACATATATGTAGGTGTACCAATCAAAAGGTGTGTACGTACAGTACACACACTTTCATGCAGAGAAAATCATACACACGTGGGAAATCTTATGGTTGGTCCATGGTATTTAGTCTGACGTTTTTGAACCTATGGTTTTGGTCCGTGGTTTTGCATCTAAAGTATTGAACCCAGGTATTGGGTCCCTAGTGTTGGATCTCTATGGTTTTGGACCATGGTTTGAGTAAGGCCTAGACTATAAAAAGGAAAGGAGATCATTTGGCTTGGTGTGGACTAATGCGTTGAATATCTTGAGAAGAGCAAGATCTAAAATACTGGTGATCGGTTGGTGAGTTATAGCTAGACCTAAATCAAGGAGGAACCTGAGCATTACAAGATGGTTAAGATCTACTGATAGGTCCGACACAGTGGAGGTGAGTATACCTGCAGGTTTGACACAGCGAAGGCACGGATATACACAAGTTTGACACAGCGCAGGTGCATATTCCGTAGGATTGTTATAGACATTTTTGTGCCTTACAACATTGAGCATGAAATGAGGGATCCAAAGTCCCTAAATATGTTTTTCCTACCCCTAGAGGAACAAGGCTAACAAACCACAACAATTCACAGAAGTTCTCCACCAGAAACTGCTCAAAAACAAGTCAATTCAGGATCATTTCAGTGGCTCCACTAGCTGTCTGCGCTGAATGTCAAAGTCAACACTGGCTACCTGCGTTGAATGTCAAAGCCAACACTGGCTACCTGCGCTGAGCGAGAGTTGACATGTGGCAAGTTCATTCCAAGAGGTGTCAAGACCCAGGAAGCTTCCAGAATCTTCCTCAATGACACTTGCCTCAGGGAATTCGACTGGTGATGAGTAAGAGGTTCCAAATCTCCAAATGGAAGCAAGAACCTCCAAGTGGAATTAAGAACTGACAGAGGGAGAGGACACTAGTCAGATCTCAAGCTGACTCATCCTCTCTCCAAACATCTATATATGGATCTCTCCTCCATGAGATCTAGAGGCTGGAATTTTGTTATTGCAAAGAATTGTTGTTGGTTTGAGATTGGAATCATTGGGTGCTTAATGCTTTGAAGGGGGTGAAGATAGGAATTCCATTTGCTGGGAAGGAGATACTGGATTGGAGCCCTCCGGGTTGTATCTCTTCCTGAACCTTGTTATTCATCAATAAAGCTATCTTGGTTTCTCCTATATACTGATGTATCTTTGATGTATGATTGCATTAGTATGTTTAGTTTATTTCTAATCCTGAACTAGTTATGAATATGAATCCATGTCTTGTGTAGTGTTCTCTTCTTGTGATCTTGCAGAAACCTCTTGAAGCTGGGCGAGCGAGAAGGCAAGTCGCTGGGAACTCTCCAAGAGAAGAGAAACCGGATCGAGGGACAAACGGAAGACACTGGTTAGTCCATCCATCTCTCTTCGTTCTTAATTCATAAAGGAAGAATACTAGAATAACTGTCTTTGTTTTTTGCTAAGGCACTGTCACACCTTAGGTGGATAGGATCGTCCTGCATAGGCATTTTTCCCCACAACAAATTGGCGACTCCGCTGGGGAGATCTGTTTAGTCATTTTATTTGTGTTTCTATCATTGTTTGTTTCATAGACTCGACAACAACAATCGAACTGCATCTGCTATTCCCAGATGCAAAGTAGACAGTTGCTGCTTTGATCCAATCACTGGACTTGTTTATGATCTGAACAATGGGCTCACAAATGATTTGATGATCCTTTGTGATAGATCTTAGTACTCCCTCAAAGCATCCCTTTGATTGTACCTTGTTTGTTGCTTTTATTTGGCCTAAAACAGTAGATTAAATAGCAATCTGTGACCCAGAACCCAGTGAGAAACGAGAGTTTCTCCTTCAGTGCAAACCCTGTGAAGGGATTCTGCATTTCAACGCAGGTCACGTGAAGGCTACCTGCGCTGAATGTCAAAACCCCTGTGTTGAGGTTGCGCTGAACCAGTTTGGCCTTGTGCAGCTGGGGTTCTCTGCTCTGTTTTTCCTTGTTTTGATCTCTGATTTTTGTAGCCTGTAACCGGCATAGGTACCAGTCCGATAACTCCTTTTCTCTACTTAGATTCCGCCTCCTTTTGTACAAAAATACTGTGAGTGTTTTTATGTGTTTGTGGCGTCATTTGCAGTTTTCCTTTGCATAAGTGAAATAATCATCCTGTAGCCCTTGATTCAGATCTGTTGATTGTGATCTTAGAAGAGAGTTCATTGGCTGTTTGCAGTTGATTATACATTTGCTTTTGCTTATTGGTTTGAATTTGTCTCTTTTAAGTGTCGAAACAAGTATTCATTTCGGAAATCGTTAAGTGTTGTAATCTCTTCTACCCTCTCTGATTTCGAAAAAGTAAACTTGTTTGCATTTGTCATTTAAAAGCGAATTTAAAGTTGTACAAAAAGCTTTCTTTGTAGGCATCAATACTAAGAAAGCGGAAAACAAACACCTGCATTGTGCATTTGCATTTTGATAGTTTGCATGTCTGATTTAGGAAAAGTGCATTAGAGTGTGTTGATTGCTCTTTGAGAAAAGATGGTGTCTTTCTTTTCCCTTAGTAGCTAGGATTTTCATAAGTTGAAAAGATATAAAACTTGCTTATCATCTTTAGACTACATTTAGGAATTGTATCATACATCTCGTGGTGAACCTTGAAAGGAAAACTTCTAAAAAGATCAACTTAAAATAAATTGAATGAACTTAACAACGCTTTGCAACATAACGCACAACATAGAGGTCTAGGCTAGAGACGTGTTCCGACGTCGTAAAGCCTGGTGACTGTCGATCTCGTGGATGGTGGGTGATTCCTCCTGAGGGACGATAGCGCCAGTACGGATTGTGCTCCCACGTACCGTCGCGTATATATTGGGAGACCCCTATAGGCATAAAACCTTTATCCTTAGGAAGCCGTGTCGGCCGCCCTACTGATCGCAATGCACTGAACATAGCATTCAGGAAGATCGACCGCCCGTACCCTAAAAAGTATTTTGCGGTTTTGCGAAAAGTTTGGCACACCCTCTGCCTAGAACTCCAGAGCAGTTCCTTTTGTCCTTTTTCAGACTCTATAACGGAAAAATTCCATCCAAACATTTGTCACTTCGGGCTCGTTAAAACATCGAAGGAGACTAGAGTCATCTTTAGCTTTTTCTCGACTCTTTAAAATTGAAAAAGCAAGTTGTGTCTAAGCGTCGTTAAAAATTTATTTTAAACGGAACAATCACCCTTTATTCCCGCATTGATATTTAGGTTGAAAAGATGGAGCCCACCAACCAAGGAATTCCCCTTGGTGGGAATCCTAGTCCCTTCTCCTCTTGGGGAGATGTTGGTGCGCCCCATATGGCCACATTGTCGCTTCCAGGACTGACAATTGGCCTGCCGGTCTGGCTCTTTTCAACTAATGTCGTTCAGAACACCACTATTCCTGAACAGTCGAGTCAACAGTTAGACCAGACCAGAGTTACCCACCAGCCTTCTACTTCATATAATTCTTCCTCTCCTCCTTCCTATTCGCTTGACGGAACTGGTAAAACAAAAAACCGAGTTCCTATGGAGAAGAAGGAAAAGAAGAAGAAAGAGATGAAGAAGAAGGAGCCAAAAGCGACTGGGGGCAAACAAGTGTCGTCTGACAAAAATCCACACACAGCACTGACCAGGCCTAAATCGCCATGTGTCATATGCAAGGGAGACCACTTCCACAGAGATTGTCCCTGCATCCCTCGGATACTAAGGGACTGGTCTCCCCGTTTGCACAATTCGGTAGCGTCAACCTCTGATAGCCATGTTGACAGCTCACCGTCAACTAGTGGAAGTGAAGCCACAGGACAGAGAGGGAAAGCTAGATTTCCCTGCAAACTGTGTGAAGGCGACCATGCCCTCCACCGTTGTCCCTTCTTAGACGAGGCTAAAAGAGTTTTGGAAGATCGCCCGATCTTACGGGCGCAACTTCCTCCTGGATATCAAAAACTCCTGCCAAGTCCTTCGCTAGTTGAGAACCCGACTGGCCCGCCCAGGTGGTCAGCCGAAGCACCTATCATTGAAGATGAACCGTCTGAATCCATACCTGACGAAAGTCTAAAGGTTGAGACGGCAGTTGACCCGGTTTTGCCTTCAGAGGCTCTATCTTCGAATGATACCATCACCGAGGAGAATAGAGACGACACCGTCCAAATTCTCTTCATCAACACAGACTCCGACGAACGAGGGGGCAATTTGCCCATTCCTTTATCGCAGGAAGGAACTTTGTCAGAGTCATACCCGGCCGTCTATTCAGTCCCACCACCAAGCAACCTAGTTGTCTCGTTCGACTGGAACCAACTAGGCAGACCCCGGTTGCCAGCAAGCATACCATTCAGAATTATCGTTCAAATATACAGAATGGTAATGGTTGGCACTATCATTGATGAGGGGGCATCTGTGAGTATCCTTTCCTCTATTTCTTGGAAAGCACTTGGTTCGCCAGCGCTTTTGCCTGAAATGAGAAATCTATCAGGCTTTGATAAAGGAACCAGTCGACCTTTAGGGATCCTCCCCAATGTGACCATAACATTGAAAGGGAAGACTGTTCAAATGAACGTGATGGTCGTTCAAGGACCCTTGGATTATAACCTACTCCTTGGACGAGACTATATATATTTCATGGGAGCTATTGTCTCCTCACTCTTTAGAGTAATGTGTTTTCCGCATGAAGGAAGAATGGTCAAGCTCGTGGACCAACTTTCATTTCCCAGATCACGCATCGCAAATAGTCATATACCATCCCTAAATGGTCTATTCACGCAAGAAGTGTCTCAACCCACGGTCCGTCCTCCTGATGAGCGCGAGTAATCCGGGAGGATATGACTGGAACCCAGGGGGCATGCGTCCTGGTCTGCTTCGGCAGGAAAACTTTGGGTATAGGGTAGGTTTCCGCGGGAGAATATGACTAGTCTGTACCTCGCCCATGCTGGAAGAGGGTTATTCTAGAATAAGATTCTTTTGTCAAAGTTATGTGAGTTGGCGGGCATCGCCGCTCACCTTTGTCTATTTCGGTAGACATTGCCGAGGAAGTGTTTTGTTTGAAAGATTAACGAGACAATCTTTGGGTAACCTGAAAGAGGTAAGCCTCTCTCGTTAAAACAATTGTTTTGATGGAAAAGAAGTAGAGGTAACCTTGAAATCGTACTTTATACCTGGGGGCATGCAAACCTTTTAGAGTGCAAGCAAAGAGCGGTTATTTATCTGTTTTTTGGGTTAGCCGTTTCCTAACTTGCATAAAGAAAGGATGCGGGGCATAGCTTTGTGAGATGAAGCTCCATAAAAAATAGAATCTCAATGAGACACTCTTATCATATGACTGGGTAATCGAGCAGTTTTAGCACACAGTTCATGCTCGTTAAAAAATAAACGCAAGATCCGAGCAGTTTTAGCGCATAGTTCATGCTCGTTAAAAAATAAACATAAGACCGAGCAAATGTTTCCACCTGTGCTTAAGCTCGTTAAAAAATGAACTATCCCGGTAAATAACCACTGTGAATGTAATATCATCAGCCATTAAAGCCTTGGTCATGTTTGCACTGTCACCTACACTTTTCCATTGGCCGATCGTTCACCTCCATATGTTTGTTTACCCATTTTGAGGAACAGCTGCGAAGAGTGATTTCACCTAGCCGTCCTTGTGACACTGCCGTGATTGGAAAATTCCAACCTGTACCTGGAATCAACTGCTAACCCTGTTTATCACTCGTTCCTCAAAAAACGAGTCTTCTTTAAGCTCTTTTCAGCTGACTCGTAAAATATGAAAAGATTGCCGAGTTTTTGGCCTTCCAGCTCGTTAAAGGGACAGGAAGTGCTATCCCTCCTCTAGATTTTAATCTTTTTGGACCTAAGGGATTATTGCACAAAAAGATCAAGCGCTTGTTTTATTCGGCTCGTTAAAACTATCGAAAACTCATCCGTTCTGTATTGTTTTATACTTTTTCGGACTTAAGGGATTAGATGACGAAAAAGGACTTTTGGAGTTAACTTTATGTACCTTTTCAGACTCTCTAAAAATGAAAAGGACCGAGTTATCCTTGTCGTTAGACTCGTTAAAATCATTAAATAGCGACAAACTTGTCTTTAGACGAGAACGAGTTTCACTATCGCTAGGCTCGTTAAAACATAACGATGGGCTTGCCCGAAGGGCAGGTTATAGAACAAGCATATGTTATCCTCCTCAAGCTTGACAAAAATAAAGAGGTACTGGTCAGCAATGACTGGGGAAAAATTGGGAGAAACCCAAGAAAACTTTGATGGTAGCAAGTCGCTCTTGAACATGACACTTTTCCTCCGTACCACAATCGGGTTGGGTTGTTTCATTCACCGGTCACATCACCATGGTCTCGCCATACCATCCATATTTGGGGTAATGCTACCAATCCATCGCATCAGTGTCGCCATATGTTCAAGAGAAGTCGTTCAGAAAAGTCAATCGTGTCCCATCCACTGCCGTACATTATCCTTCATCCTTTCATGACCGCCACCCTGAATCATATGTCATAGATCGTTTTCACCTCCATCAAAATCATTAGCTCTGTTCCGTGTCACTGATGTGGGATTCATTAAGGCCCTCCTTTGACGGATTGCTTCTTGTCGACATCAGCTCATTATCCAAGAAGTTGATCTAGGAACAACCCCTTCAGTACTTTGAAGCTTGCATGCCTCAATGGCAAGTTTATCACTTCCGGCGACAGGTATAAATCAATGACCCTCGACCGAAAGGTTTTGCGTGGTGTTCGACGCCAAGTCCTTTATTCACACCACATGAATTGTACTGCAGTACCTTGAGGGTCATTATCATTATCGGTGATTCCTCTCGCGCTTGTTAATGGTTTACCTCATTGACTGGTAATCAAGCGATGTCTTTCCATGTTCGACTTCAGAACATTTCTCACATGGATCGACTTGTACTTAGAGTGAAGATCGAACGAGTTTGAAGACCCCGGATCTAGCTTCATCCATCCGGGATGCGATATATATTCAGGAAAGATAAAGACATTGACATGTACATCATTGCAGCAGATAATCATCCTACTCAAAGGATCATAATTTCATCAAAATTATCAGTCTACCATCAGACAATTGTCTGTTCTATGTACAGAAAAATGAGTTTATAAAGATGAGCATGGGAATTCCCGCCTCAGCTAGATCATGAAAGCAGTATGAAAAATAATGTATTGTATTGTATCTTATTACAGGTCTCCTCCCAGCATTGGATGAACTTCGGATCCCCCTGATAAAGCATTTCACCCGATAAACAGCCTCATACTTTAGGGGGCAACTGTTATAGACTTTTTTGTGCCTTACAGCATTGAGCATGAAATGAGGGATCCAAAGTCCCTAAATATGTTGTTCCTACCCCTAGAGGAACAAGGCTAAAAACCACAGCAATTCACAGAAGTTCTCCACCAGAAACTGCTCAAAAACAAGTCAATTCAGGATCATTTCAGTGGCTCCACTAGCTGTTTGCGCTGAATGTCAACGTCAACACTGGCTACCTGCGCTGAATGTCAAAGCCAACACTGGCTACCTGTGCTGAGCGAGAGTTGACATGTGGCAAGTTCATTCCAAGAGGTGTCAAGACCCAGGAAGCTTCCGGAATCTTCCTCAATGACACTTGCCTCAGGGAATTCGACTGGTGATGAGTAAGAGGTTCCAAATCTCCAAATGGAAGCAAGAACCTCCAAGTGGAATTAAGAACTGACAGAGGGAGAGGACACTAGTCAGATCTCAAGCTGACTCATCCTCTCTCCAAACATCTATATATGGATCTCTCCTCCATGAGATCTAGAGGCTGGAATTTTGTTATTGCAAAGAATTGTTGTTGGTTTGAGATTGGAATCATTGGGTGCTTAATGCTTTGAAGGGGGTGAAGATAGGAATTCCATTTGCTGGGAAGGAGATGCTGGATTGGAGCCCTCTGGGTTGTATCTCTTCCTGAACCTTGTTATTCATCAATAAAGCTATCTTGGTTTCTCCTATATACTGATGTATCTTTGATGTATGATTGCATTAGTATGTTTAGTTTATTTCTAATCCTGAACTAGTTATGAATATGAATCCATGTCTTGTGTAGTGTTCTCTTCTTGTGATCTTTCAGAAACCTCTTGAAGCTAGGTGAGCGAGAAGGCAAGTAGCTGGGAACTCTCCAAGAGAAGAGAAAACGGATGGAGGGACAAACGGAAGACACCAGTTAGTCCATCCATCTCTCTTCGTTCTTAACTCATAAAGGAAGAATACTAGAATAGCTGTCTCTTTTTGTTGCTAAGGCACTGTCACACCTTAGGTGGATAGGATCGTCCTGCATAGGCATTTTTCCCCACAACAAGGATTGACACAGCAGAGGCGCGGATACCTGCAGCTTCAACACAGTGGAGGTGCAGATATCCACAGGTTAAGGAAGTGAATACTGCGTATCCACGCAGGTTCGATTTGACATATATGCGTATGTACGTAGATTTCTATTGGTGAAGTAGCAAACTTTTCTTGAAATATGTTTTAGCTGCTTTTGTTTATTTCTGCAGTGTTCTGGGTTCTGAATTGGTGTCTGGTTACTGGTACTAGATTCTGAGAAGTTATTGATTCAATATTTGTACAAGGAAGTTGGTTGATTGCAGATCTATTTGATGTTTGATTGATATTAATGGATCTAGTCTGAAAATTTATGAAACGTGGTCCCTGGAAGAAAAGGGAAGTCTTCTATAGGTCAGCACCTACGTACTATTACCTCAGCTAGTAAAAGAGCTAAGGGGGTTGTGGCTCCCTTCCAAGAGAGTTTGGAGAATGAGAGAAGGTTGTAGCCTTTTGCAGGTTGAAGCCTACCTGCTGGTATAAGACTGCACCAGTACAGAATCATTGTAAAAAGAAGTTTCTAATTGAAAGAAGATAGAGACATATTGTAGCAGGTGGTTTTCACCCACATTAGGTTTCCACCTTATATCTTCTGTTCTTTTGCGTGACTGTCTGCTCTACTTTTCTGTTCTTGCTTACTGTTATATGGTTCTGACACATAGATTAATGATCAACATCTGAAGAATAAATTAAATTATAAGTCTGGAAGTATTATTTTCAAAAATTGGTATCAGATCAGGTCCTTCAGGAGAAGCTTGATCGCTTGAATGAAGATCTATCATCATGAGCAACTACGAAAAGGAAGCATCAATCAGGCCACCAATTTTTGATGGGAGCAACTTTGTCTATTGGAAGGTAAGAATCACTGGCTATCTTCAATCTCTTGGTACAAAAGTTTGGGATATTGTGGAAATAGGATACACATTTCCTTCAATAACTCCTACAGATATGGCTGGTAAAAGGCAGTATGAAACAAATGCGAAGGTTGTCAATACCCTATTAGGGAATTTATGTCAATCAGAATTTGTCAAGGTTATGCAACTCAAAACCGCAAAAGAAGTATGAGACAAGATCATTCTGAGCTATGAAGGAGATGATCAGGTAAAACAAGCAAAAATTCAAACTCTCAGAATTCAGTATGAAAACCTCAGAATGTACAATGATGAAAGCGTGGCTAACTATTTCCTTCACATAGATGAGATTGTTAATTGTATGAAAAACTTGGGTGAAGAAATAAAAGAAGTTGTTTTGGTTGAAAAAGTTCTAAGATCTTTGTCTCCTAAGTTCGATTCAAAAGTTTCTGCCATAGAAGAAAAGCAGAATCTATAGAGCCTTACCATGTCACAGCTGCACAGAATCCTAACTGCTTACGAAATGAGAAAAGGTGGACCATTAGACAGGAGAGAAGCTACATTCAAAGCCTCAAGAATAGGAGATTACAATGACTCAGGAAATATGTCGGAAGAAGAGGAAGAGTCAAATTTTGTCAAGAACCTTCAACAGGGTTCTGGAAGATTCAAAGGTAAGCTCCCTTTCAAATGTTTTTCTTGTGGAAGAGTCGGTCACTATGCTACCAAGTTTCCTCATAAAGATAAGCTTGACAAAGGTAAGGAACCAGTTAGATGGAATAGAAAACAGAATGCAAGTAAGAAAATTTATTACACCCATGAAGACAGTGATGGTATTTCAAATAGCAATGAAGATGAACAAGGTAATGATTATAGACTTTTGACGGCTTTTGAAGATGATGATTTCTTGGATGCTATAGATGAAGAAAGTCTTTATGAAGAAATTTCTAAACTCAAAATTTTCTTAGAAGAGAAAAATATGATTATAGATACTCTGACTTCCCAACTTGTTGAAATGGAGAAACACAATGAAAAGTTAGAATGTGAAATTGTGGGGCTTAGAAATGACATTGAGAAAATGAAAGCTCTTAATCTAGATTTGCTAAAGGATCTGAAACTTTAGATGAGATTATCAAAGTCCATTGTTCTCCTCTAATCAAGACAGGTCTTGGGTATACCAAAGAAACATCTCAAGTGCAGAAGCCATCTACTTCCAAAATTTATCTTGAAGCTGCAAGGAGAAGTGAACAGGTTAACAATCCTCAGCAAAAGCATAATGTTGATCACCACGTAAGTCAGGGACAATTTACCTCAAGAATGAACAAAAAATACCAGGTAAATCAGGGGCAATCTACTTCAAGGATGAACAAAAGCTACAACCAACCACAGGTAAATCATTGTCAATTTGCCTCAAGAATGGATAGAAACTACAATCATTTGGTTGGTAGAGTTGATAATCACAGGAGCTTCTTCAATGGCCAATGTTTCTCTTGTCATAATTTTGGTCATAAGGCAGCTCAATTTGTTGCCTACAAGACAATCATGACTAGAGAAGCTCAAAAACAGAGTATGACTGGGACCATGAACAAGACCTACAATAACTTTATTGCTCTTGAGAATGAAGTAGAATGTTCTATTTGTAATAATTTCAGTCAAGAAGATTCTGAATGCAGGAGCAGGTTTCGGCAAACAACTTAGAAGGAGCAAGTTTCATTGGTTCCCAAAACATGGAAAAAGAAAGAATTGCAACCAGAAAGATGTGGGATAGCCTTATATGCAGAAGGACAGGAAAATCATTGGTACATCAATAGTGGATGCTCAAAACATATGACAGGTGATAAAGATAAACTTAAGTCATATAGTGCCTTAGAAAAGGAAAATAAGGTCTCATTTGGAAATGACACCCCTGCACTCATAAAAGGTAAAGCTTCTGTTATTTTGAAAGAAAAGGTCAAGGCTGGAAATGTTATGTATGTTGATGGATTGAAGCATAATTTATTAAGTGTCAGTCAAATGTGTGATCAAGGAAATGAAGTAATATTTCGATAAAATGGATGCATTGTTTGTGAGCTTGATAGAGGAGAAACAATTATCAAAGGCATAAGAACTCCAAATAATTTATATATACTCAAGGGAGGAAAACAACAATGCTATCTAAGCGAGAATGATGAACACTAGCTATAGCACAGAAGATTGGGGAATCTAAGCTTCTCACAAATAAGGAAAGCATGCAAATATCAGGCAATTCGTGATCTACCTGACATCAGAATTACAGACAATACAATATGCAAATCATGTCAATTCGGTAAGCAAACCAGAACTAATTTCCCTGAGAAGGAAGGATCAGCTAGCAGGCCACTTGAACTTGTTCATACTAATGTATGTGATCCATCTAGGAAAAGATCACCTCAAGGAGAAGAATATTTTATATTATTCATTGACAACTTTTCCAGGATGTGTTGGATAGGACTTATGAAGCATAAAGATGAAGATTTCGAAAAATTCAAATCATTCAAAGCCTTGGTGGAGAACGAATCAGATCGCAGAATCAAATGCCTCAGGTCTGATCGAGGAGGGGAATTTACCGCGAATGAATTTTTTGATTTTTATGAAGAACATGGAATAAGAAGGGAATTCTCTACTTCTAGGACTCCTCAGCAAAATGGAGTAGTGGAAAGGATGAACAAAACGGTTCAACAAATGGCTCGTGCTATGCTTGATGAGTCTGGAACTCCCGCAACCTTCTGGGGTGAAGCCGCATTTGCTACCGTTACTATTCTCAACAAGACAAATGTCCAGGTAAACAACACTCAGACTCCTCTTGAACTTTGGTATGGTAAGACTCCCACGGTAAAACACTTCAAAAATTTTGGAAGCAAATGCTACATCAATAAGATTGATGAAAATCTTGGCAAGTTTGAACCTAGAGCAGATGAAGGCATTCTCCTTGGTTACTCTCCCCACAGCAAAGCATACAAGTGTTACAATAAAAGACTTGGAAAAATTGTTGAAAGTATTTATGTAGTGGTTGATGAAGAAGGAAGCACTCCTCGGCAGGTAAAATCTAAAGATTTTGAAGATGATGAGGACTATCCATCAACATCAAATCAGATTCATGATGAAGAAGAAACCCATGAGGCACCAGAAGAACAGATAAGGATAGAAGAAAAGACTCCATCCAGGTATGTTCAAAAGAATCATCCAAAATCTCAAATTTTGGGGCAAAAAGAGGCAGGTGTACAAACAAGAAGAACCATTTCAGAAGCTTCAAGCTATCTAGCATTGCTCTGCTCCACTGAACCACAAAATGTAAGAGGCATGCAAAGATGAATGCTGGATAAAAACCATGGAGGAAGAACTTGAGTAGATCGAAAAGAATAACACTTGGGAGTTGGTTCCTAGACCAAAAGATAAGAATGTCATAGGAACAAAATGGATATTCAAAAATAAGCTGAATGAAAATGGATATGTGATTAGAAACAAGGCCAGACTTGTTTGCAAAGGGTATGCTCAACAGGAAGGCATAGACTTTGAAGAAAATTTTGCACTAGTTGCCAGACTAGAGGCCATAAGGATGTTCCTTGCCCTATCTAGCTTTTAGAAGTTCAAAGTATTTCAAATGGACGTGAAGTATGCTTTCCTGAATGGAGACTTGGATGAAGAAGTATATATTGAACAACTAGATGGGTTTATTCTTGGAAATGATCCAAAACTTGTATGCAGACTCAAAAAGGCTCTCTATGGCCTTAAATAGGCTCCAAGGGCATGGTATTATTAGTTGGATAAGTACCTCCATCAGCAAAGTTTTATAAAATGATCAACTGATAGCAATATATATATATAAAAATTGACAATGATAAGTTGCTAATACTTGTTCTGTATGTTGATGATATCATCTTTGGCAGCAATGAAGAAGACATGAGTCAAAATTTTGCCTTGGTGATGTAGAAAGAGTTTGAAATGTCCATGCTTGGTGAGCTCACATATTTTCTTGGTTTACAAGTCCAACAAAACAAAGATGACATTTTTCTATCACAAACCAAGTATCTCAAGCAGATCTTGAAGAAATATGGGATGGAGGATTCGAAACCAGTATGTACCCCTATGGTGACAGGATGAAGCCTTAGCGCAAATGATGAATCGGCAGTAGTACATCAACCAACCTATAGATCCATGATTGCTCTATCTAACAAGTACCCGACCAAACATTATGCATGCAGTGGGAATAGTTGGAAGGTTTCAGGCAAATCCAAAGGAAACTCATCTTCAGGTAGTTAAAATAATTTTCAAGTATCTTCAAGAAACTCAAAACTATGGCTTATGGTATCCTAGAGGTACAGATCTCACACTTCATGCATATACAGATGCAGATTGGGTAGGAAGTGTGGATGACAGAAAAATCACTAGTGGTGGTGCATTCTTCATGGGTCCTAGATTAGTATCTTGGTTCAGCAAGAAACAAAGTTCTATTGCATTATCTACAGCTGAAGTAGAATATGTAGCTGCTACATCTTGCTGCACTCAACTCCTTTGGATGATGCAAACAATGCATGATATGAAAATCACTTGTACTCCACCTATCTCCATTTTCTGTGATAATACAAGTGCAATCAGTATTTCAAAGAATCATGTCATGCATTCAAAGACTAAGCACATACCGATCAAGTATCATTTTCTCTGAGAACAAGTGCTTGAACAAAAGGTCAAATTGGAGTATGTTCCCTCTAAGGAACAAGTTGCTGATATTCTCACCAAACCACTACCCAGGGAGACCTTTGAATACCTCAAACAAAAGCTGGGGGTAGTTGATGCATCATCTTGCTGTTGAATCTTGTCTGTTTCAGAGATTGTTGGTTGTACGCGAGTTTCATATGGGGTATACGCGTACATACATTGGTTTATGTGGGTACAGTCGTGTTGACTTGAAGAAAAGCAAGGATGAGAAGAGTCTGATATGGGTCTGTCAGAGACCATCTGGCACAGGTTCAGGGGGAGCATATATTCTTCTAATAATGCATTGTTGGCATTATCGTAGAAGATCTTGGTTCAATTCTTCAGTTGTTTTGATTTCAGGAGGAGCAAGTGCAGAAGGAGAACATGGATATTGATCTGAATAATGATTGACAGATGCTGCTGATGTTAGTCAGACTCATGCTATAGATATTTTGTCTCTATATTTCTTTTGTCAAGGTCATGTAACGACCTATCTTGGTTGCCCCACTATGCCTGGGATGGATAATGTAATGTGCTTATTATATCATGTATCCCCACTTGGTTGGGAGTCGTATGTATGAGTCTTTGGTGATAGGAAGGTTATTTATGATGTATAAAGTCAGATTTCTTTTGTCGAACATCTTCTTACAGATCTTGGCCATACGTCAGGGGGAGCTTGGATAGCATAGCAAAGCAGAGATTTCAACATGTACCTAGGGGGAGCATAACCATTTGCCCTTGATGTCAAAGGGGGAGAAAAGAATTTGAGTGACTTTGGGTTGCCATCAAGTCCAAAGGGGGAGATTGTTGGCATTATGACACAGGTTTGGCACAGGTTTGGCTTGATGACATAAGTGTTGTCCTTGATTGTTACAGGGAAAAGTGTCTATATAGAACTGCTCTATCCCACTAAGGTGTGACAGCTGCCCTAGAAACAAACAGAGAAAAGCTACTTTCGTTTTTCCTTTATGAATTATAGATAGAGAGGAACATAAAGACCAACCTCTGTCTTGTGCTAATCTCCTGATTTGATTCCCCTCTTCTTTGATAGTCTTTAGCTACCTGCTCCCTTGCACGCCCAGCTTCACAAAGTACCTGTAAGATCACAGAAGCATAGAACTATACAAAGACATGGATCTATAATCATAAAAAATCTAGGATCAGATGTAAATTGACCATACAAATGTAGCAAGCATCAATGACACAAAAGCATGGAGGAAAACTTGAATAGATTTTATTGATAAACAAGAAAAGAGCCAAGAGGAGTTACAACCAGTTGTTCTGACCCAGCATCAACCTCCCAGCAAAGAAGCCCCTCTTCACCTCAAACAAAGCTTAGATCACCCAACAATCTGATGTTTGTCTCAAGAAACCAACAACAATTCCTTACAATATGCAAAATTCCAGCCTCCAACATCTGGATCTCTGGGATGAGAGATCTATATATAGATATTTGCAGAGATGTGAGTCAGCTCTGGGTTTTTTATTAGTGTCTTCTCTCTGATAGTTCTTGATGCCACTTGGAGATCTCATTGATCTCTTACTCATCCTTGGGTGATTCTGAGAGGCAAGTGTCCCAGGAGAAGTTTCTGGAAGATTCCATGATCATCCACCTCGCAAACTGTCTCCACCATTTGTCTTTTCCCGTCCATCGCACCCCATAGAAGGTATTTTTGAAATGCAACACACTTCCTGTGTGTACAAGGTGCAATGCATCGCACCCTGGCCATGGAGAAAGTGAAATGATCCAGTTTTGACCAGTTCTGAGTAGTTTTTCATGGAGAACTTCTGGGAGAAGCTGTAGTCAGTTGACCTTGTTATTTTAGGGGTTGGAACAACACCTTTAGGGACTTAGGAGCCCTTAGTTTATGGAAATTTATGCTTGGGGTTGTAGTGCCCAAAAATGTCTATAACAATTGCCCCCTAAAGCATGAGGTTGTTAATCTTTTGATGTCGGGTGAAATTCTTTATTATGAGGATCCGAAGTTCTTTCAAGCTGGGAGGAGACCTGTAATAAGATACAATACAATACATTATCTTCATAATATTTTCATGATCTAGATGAGGCAGGCATTCCCATGCTCAACTTTATAAATTCATTTTCATGTACATAAGACAGAAAATCGTCTGAGTGTAGACTAATGATTCTGATAGAGCCATCATCCCTTTGATTGGATGATTATCTGTGCAACAATGATGTACATTTGATGTCTTTATTTTCCTGAATATATATCGCAGCCCGGATGGATCAAACTAGATCCAAGGTCTTCAATCTCATTCGATCTTCACTCGAAGTACAAGTCTATCCATGTGAGAGATATTCTGGAGTCGAACATGGAAAGACATCGCTTGATTACCAGCCAATGATATAAGTTGTTAACAAGCGCGAGAGGAATCACCGATAATGATAATGACCGTCAAGGTACTGCAGTACAATTCACGTGGTGTGAATAAAGGACTTGGCGTCGAACACCACGCAAAATCTTTCGGTCGAAAGTCATTGATGTAAACCTGTCACCGGAAGTGAGAAACTTGCCATTCAGGCATGCAAGCTTCAAAGTACTGAATGGGGTGTTCCTAGATCAACTTCTTGGATAATGAGTTGATGTTGACAAGAAGTGATCCACCACAGGAGGGCCTTAATGGATCCCACATCAATGACACGGAACGGAGCAAATGATTTTAATGGAGGTGAAAACGATCTGGTGATACAAGGTTCAGGGTGGCGGTCATGAAAGGATGGAGTATAAATGTATTGTAGTGGGTGAGACACAGGTGAATTTTCTGAATGACTTCTCTTGAACATATCGGCGACACTGACATGATGGATTGGTAGCATTAACCCTGAATGTGGATGGTATGATGGGACCATGGTGATGTGACCGGTGAATGAAACAACCCAACCCGACTTGGAGGTGGAGTGAAAGTGTCGTGTTCAAGAGCGACTTGCTACCAACAAAGTTTCTTCAAGTTTTCTTCCCAATTTTTCCCCAGTAATTGCTGACCAATACCTCTTTATTTTTATCAAGCTTGAGGAGGATAACATATGCTTGTTCTATAATTTTCCCTTCGGGCAAACCCATCGCTATGTTTTAATGAGCCTAGCGATAGTGAAACTCATTCTCGTCTATAGACAAGTTTGTCGCTATTAAAATTTTAACAAGTTTAACGACAAAGATAACTCGGTCCTTTTCAATTTTAAAGAGTCTGAAAAGGAACATAAAGGAAACTCCAAAATTCCTTTTTCGTCATCTAATCCCTTAAGTCCGAAAAATTATAAAACAATACAGAAGGGATGAATTTTCGACACTTTTAACGAGCCGAAAAAAACAAGCGTTCGATCTTTCTGTGTAATAATCCCGCAGGTCCAAAAAGATTAAAATTTAGAGGGATAGCACTTCCGGTCCCTTTAACGAGCTGGAGAGGCCAATGGCTCAACAATCTTTTCATATTTTATGAGTCAATTGAAAAGAGCTTAAAGGAGACTCGTCTTTTGAGGAACGAGTGATAAAATGGGTAGCAACTAATTCCAGGTAAGGTTTGGAATTTTCCAATCACGACAGTGTTACAAGGATGGCTAGTGAGATCACTCTTCGCAGCTATTCCTCAAAAAGGGTAAACAATAAAATGGAGGTGAATGATCGGCCAATACAGAGTGGAGGTGATGGCAAGAACATGACCAAGGCTTTTAAAGGCTGAAGTACTACATTCACGATGGTTATTTACCGGGGAATAGTTCATTTTTTAATGAGCTTAAATGCGGGGGGAAACATTTGCTCATGGCTTATGTTTATTTTTTAACGAGCTTGAACTATCCGCTAAAATTGCTCGATGCGGGTTTATTTTTTAACGATCTTGAACCCTGCAGTAACACTGCCCGTGGCGGGTTTATTTTTTAACGAGCTTGAACCCTGCGGTAACACTACTCATGATAAGTTTGCATGCCCCCAACATAATTGTTGGAAATAATACTGAGAGGGGGGGTGAATCAGTATTATCTAATTCTTTTAATAAATCTTCTTTATTTGTTCTTTGAATTGTTTTTGCATGTCAGTACCATAAAATAATGAGCATGAACAAAAGAAAACAGATAGTCACACCAAAGAACACAAGATGTAAGGTGGAAACCTAATGTGGGTGAAAACCACCTGCTGCAATATGTCTCTATCTTCTTTCAAATTAGAAACTCCTTTTACAATGGTTTTGTACTAGTGCAGTCCTTTACCAGTACGCAGGATGCAACCTGCAGAGAGCTACAACTCTCTCTCTCATTTTCCAGTCTCTCCTGGAAGGGAGCTACAACCCCCTACTTCTTTTCTTATAAGGACCACTTTTCATAAATTTTCAAACTGGATCCATAAGCATCAAATAATCATCAAGTATAAGAGAATCACCCAGTCAACTGTAGTAACCAGATAAACAATAATAGGACCAAACCCAGAACACAACAATGATAAACCAAGATTTTTAAAGAAGTAAGCACCCTGCTCAACTGCTCGCCTGCTTACGTAAGCACCCTGCTCAACTGCTGGCCTGCTTACAGTACTCACCCTGCTCAACTGCTTGCCTGCTTACAGTACGCACTTTGCTCAACTGCTAGCCTGCTTATGTACGCACCCTGCTCAACTGCTAGCCTGCGTACCTCGCTCTGAGTCCATTGAACTGCCTGCGGACCTCCGCACCTGCAACCCTTCTGTGCCTGCGTACCGGCGCACCTGAAACCCTTCTGTGCCTGCGTACCGGTGCACCTGAAACCCTTCTGTGCCTGCGTACCGACGCACCTGAAACGCTTCATTCTTGCGTATGTACGCACTTTTCTCTCACTGTACCTGCGTACCTTCGGGCATAGATGATTTCAAGACTTCAGAAATAACCCAAACAGTTAGATCTACAGATCTGAACATGCGCCGAAGAGATCTCGGTCCATCAGTACATTCGCCTTCTTTAGATCTAGACCAGATCTAGCTCTCATAAGATATTCAACCAAAAACATGCTCAAGCCAAATGATCTCCTTTGCTTTATATAGGAAAGCTCTTCCTTAAAACATGGATCAATACCACGAGCCGACACCATAATAACACAATACCGTCGGCTAAATACCAAGAGTAAAACATAAGAAAACCCCACATGTGAATTTCTTTGCCTTGAAATGTGTGCACTGGGGGTACGCACCTCCTGAACGGGATAACTGCGGGTATGTACGCACTTTATGTAACACTGACCTACGTGTACGCACCTTATGCAAGGTGTACCTGCGTACCCCTTATTTTCTTCAATATTTGATAGCTGATCATCAATCTCTGCTGCTGACTTGAAGTACTGTGATCTATCACCTGAATGGGTTGCCATCAAGGACAACACTTTAGCCATAATGCCAACAATCTCCCCCTTTGGACTTGATGGCAACCTCAAAACTTCAGCTTCATCCTCCCCCGTTGACATCAAGGGCAAAGGGTTATGCTCCCCCTAAGAACATGCTCCCCCTGAATATGAACCAGATCTGCAACGAAGAACCATAATCAACCATGAAAGAGATAGAGACATATTGCAGCTACTTCCAAGATCTCCTTCTGCACATCCTCCATAATGCCAACAATGCATTATATGCTCCCCCTGAACCTGTACCATCAATCAGAAGAGGTTCAGCAATAAGATGATGCATCAACAACCCCCAGCTTTTGCCTGAGGTATTCAAAAGTGTCCCTGGGCAATGGTTTGGTGAGAATATCAGCAACTTGTTCCTTAGAAGGAACATACTCCAACTTGACCTTCTGTTCAAGCACTTGTTCTCGGAGAAAATGATACTTGATTGGTATGTGCTTGGTTTTTGAATGCATAACAGGATTCTTTGAGATGCTGATTGCACTTGTGTTATCACATAAGATGGGGATTGGTGGTGTACAAGTGATTTGAAAATCCTGCAAAGTCTGCATCATCCAAAGGAGTTGGGTGCAACAAGATGCAGCAGCAACATATTCTGCTTCAGCTGTAGACAAGGCAATCGAACTCTGTTTCTTGCTGAACCAAGATACCAGTCTGGAACCCATAAAGAACGCACCACCACTTGTGCTTTTCCTGTCATCCACACTTCCGGCCCAATCTGCATCTGTATAAGCATGAAGTGTAAGATCTGTATCTCTAGGATACCATAAGCCATAATTTTGAGTCCCTTGAAGATATTTGAAAATTCTCTTCACTGCCTGAAGATGAGTCTCCTTCGGATTTGCCTGAAATCTTCCAACTATTCCAACTGCATGCATGATGTTTGGGCGGGTACCTGTCAAAAAAAGTAAACTTCCAATCATAGATCTGTAGGTTGGTTGATGTACTGCTGCAGATTCATCATTTTCACTGAGGCTACATCCTGTGACCATGGGTGTACATACTGGTTTTGCATCTTCCATACCATATTTCCTCAAAATCTGTTTGAGATACTTGGTTTGAGATAAAAAGATTCCTCCTTCTTTTTGTTGGATTTGCAAACCAAGGAAATATGTCAGTTCTCCTAGCAAGGACATTTCAAATTCTTTCTGCATGACCAAGGCAAAGTTTTGACTCATAGCTTCTTCATTGCTCCCAAAAATAATGTCATCTACATACACAAAAAGTATTAGCAATTTGTCATTTTCAACTTTTATATAAAGATTGCTATCTGCCGATCCTTTTGAAAAGCCTTGTTGATGAAGATATTTGTCCAAACGGTAGTACCAAGCCCTTGGAGCTTGTTTGAGACCATAGAGAGCCTTTTTCAATCTGCATACAAGATTTGGATCATTTCCAAGAATGAACCCATCTGGCTGTTCAATGTACACTTCTTCTTCCAAGTCTCCATTCAAAAAGGCTGATTTCACGTCCATTTGAAATACTTTGAAGTTTTGAAAACTTGAGAGAGCAAGGAACATTCGGATGGCCTCAAGTCTTGCAACAGGAGCAAAGGTTTCTTCAAAGTCTATTCCTTCTTGCTGCGCATACCCTTTACAAACAAGTCTGGCTTTGTTTCTAATTACTTCTCCATTTTCATTCAATTTGTTTTTGAAGACCCATTTTGTCCCGATAACATTCTTATCTTTTGGTCTAGGAACCAGCTCCCAAGTGTTGTTCTTTTCGATCTGCTCAAGTTCTTCATCCATTGCTTTCACCCAACATTCATCTTTGCATGCCTCTTTCACATTTTGTGGTTCAGTAGAGGAGAGTAATGCCAAATAGCTTGAAGCTTCTGCAACTGTTCTTCTTGTTTGTACACCTGCTTCTTTCTGCCCCATAATCTGAGATTCTGGATGGTTCTTCTGAACATATCTGGATGGAGTCTTTTCTTCTATTCTTGTTTGCTCCTCTAGTTCTTCTTGAGGTTCTTCTTCTTCATCATTCTGTCGTTGGGGGTAGCCTTCATCTTCTTCGATATCTTCATGATGTACTTGCCTAGGAATGTATCCCTTCTCATCAACCACTACATCAATGCTGTCAACAATTCTGCCAAGTCTTTTATTGTAGCATTTGTATGCTTTGCTATGTGGAGAGTAACCAAGAAGAATGCCTTCATCTGCTCTAGGTTCAAGTTTGCCAAGCTGCTCATCAGTATTCTTGATATAGCATTTGCTCCCAAATATTTTGAAGTGCTTTACTGAAGGAGTCCTACCACTCCAGAGCTCATGAGGAGTTTGAGTGATGTTCACCCGGACATTTGTTTTTTTGAGAATAACAACTGTAGCATGTGCAGCTTCACCCCAGAAAGTTGCGGGAGTTCCTGACTCATCAAGCATAGCACGAGCCATTTGTTGGACTGTTCTGTTCATTCTTTCCACAACTCCATTTTGCTGAGGAGTTCTTGTTGTAGAGAATTCTCTTCTTATCCCATGTTCTTCACAGAAATCGAAAAATACATTTGAAGTAAATTCCCCACATCTGTCGAGCTGAGGCACTTAATTTTGTGACCTGATTCATTTTCAACCAAGGCTTTGAAGGATTTGAATTTTTCGAATGCTTCATCTTTGTGCTTCATAAGTCCTAACCAGACAAACCTGGAGAAATCGTCAATGAATAATATCAAGTATTCTTCTCCTCGAGGTGTTCTTTTCCTGAAAGGACCACATGTATCTGTATGTACTAACTCAAGAGGCATGCTAGCTGATCCTTCTTTCTCTGGAAAGTTAGTTCTGGTTTGTTTTCCAAACTGACATGATTTGCATATGGTGTTGCCAGGAATTTTGATATCTGGAAGATCGCGAACTGCCTGATATTTGCATGCTTTCCTTATTTGTGAAAAGCTTAGATGTCCCAACCTCTGATGCCATAACCAGTGCTCATCATCCTTGCTCAGATAGCATTGTTGTTGTCCTTCTTCAAATATGTACAGATTATTTGGAGTTCTTTTGCCTTTGATCACTGTTTTACCTGTATCAAGATCACGAACAAGACATCCATTTGATCTGAATATAACCTCGGTTCTTTGATCACACATCTGGCTGACACTTAGAAGATTATGCTTCAATCCATAAACATACAAAACATTTCCAGCCTTGACCTTTTCTTTTAACTGAGCAATGCCTTTTCCTTTTATAGTTGCAGGAGTATCATTTCCAAAAGAGACTTTCTTTCCCTTTTCTAGAGTAGAATAAGACTCAAGTTTTTCTTTATCACCTGTCATATGCTTCGAACATCCACTGTCAATGTACCATAGATTTTCCTGTCCCTCTGCATAAAATGCTATCCCACATCTTTCTGTTTGAGGTTCCTTTATTCTCCATGTTTTGGTGCTTGAGGCTTGTTCCTTTTTCTGCTGAAACCTGCTCCTGCATTCAGAGTCTTCATGACCAAAGTTATTGCAAATAGAACATTCAACTTCATTTTCAAGAACCGAAAAGTTGTTATAGGTCCTTTTTGTAATCCCCGTCATACTTCTTTGTTTTTGAGCTTCCCTAGTCATGATCGTTTTATATGCAACTCATTGAGCTGCTTTGTGACCAAAGTTATGGCAAGAAAAGCATTGTCCATTGAAGAAACTTTTGCGGTTATCGAATCTACCAGCCAATTGATTGTAATTTCTATTGTCATCTATTCTTGAACCAAATTGAGAAGATTTTACCTGTGGCTAGTTGTAGCTTTTGTTCACCCTTAAGATGGATTGCCCCTGATAGTTTCTGTTTGTAATTTGTCCCTGCTTTACCTGATGATCTTCATTGTACTTTTGCTCATTTCTTCTTGCTGCATCAAGATAACTTTTTGAGGTGGATGCTTGAGAGGTTTCTCCATTATAGCCCAGACCTGTCTTGTTTAGTGGAGACCGCTGCACATTGATAATCTCATCCAAAGTTTCAGATCCTTTGACAAACTTGAGATTAATAGCTTTTGTTTTCTCAATCTCTTTTCTAAGACCAACAATTTCACCTTCTAATTTTTCAAGATGTTTTTCCTTTTCATCAATTTGAAACTGTAGAGTATCAATGATCATGTTCTTTTCTTCTATACATCTCTTGAGTCTAGTAATTTCATCATAAAGGTTATCCACATCTATAGCATCCATATAATCATCATCTTCAAATGCCATTAACAACTTATATTCATTACCTTGTTCATCTTCATCACTGTTTGATAGACCATCACTATCTTCATGAGTGTAGTAGCTTTTCTTATTTGCATTCTGTTTCTTGTTCCATCTAGCAGGTTCCTTTCCTTTATCCTTATAAGGACATTTTGCAGCATAATGACCTACTCTTCCACAAGCAAAGAATTTAAAAGGTAACTTACCTCTGAACCTTCCAGAACCCCTTTGAAGATTTCTGACAAAATTTGATTCTTCTTCCTCTTCTTCTGGGACGTGGCTCGCTTCATAATAATCTCCTTTGCCTAATGCCTTGAAAGTAGCTTCTCTTCTGTCTGATGGACCTCCCTTTCTCATTTCATAAGCAGTTAGAATTCCATGTAGCTGAGACATAGTAAGAATTAGTAGATTTTCCTTTTCTTCTATTGCAGATACTTTAGATTCAAACTTGGGGGACAATGATCTTAGAACTTTTTCAACCACAATAGCCTCTTTTATTTCTTCACCCAAATTTTTCATACAGTTAACAACCTCATCTACCCGAAGAAAATAGTTAGCCACACTTTCATCATTATACATTTTGAGAGTCTCATACTGAATTCTGAGAGTTTGAAGTTTAGCACGCTTTACCTGTTCATCTCCTTCATAGCTCGTGACAATTTTGTCCCATATCTCTTTTGCGGATTTATAGTGCATTACCTTCATGAATTCTGATTGAGATATACATCCTAATAGAGTACTGACTGCTTTCGCATTTGTTTCATACTTCTTTTTCTCGGCTGCATCTGTAGGAGTAGCTAAAGGAAAAGCATAGCCTGTCTCTACGATGTCCCAAACTTCTGTACCAAGAGATTGAAGATAGGCAGTAACTCTTACCTTCCAATAATTGAAGTTTGTCCCATCAAAAACCGGTGGCCTGATTGATGCTTCTCTCTCGTAGTTGCTCATGATGAGCGATCTACCTTCAAGCGATCAAGCTTCTCTGAAGGACCTGCTCTGATACCAATTGTTGGAAATAATACTAAGAGGGGGGGTGAATCAATATTATCTAATTCTTTTAATAAATCTTCTTTATTTGTTCTTTGAATTGTTTTTGCATGTCAGTACCATAAAATAATGAGCATGAACAAAAGAAAACAGATAGTCACACCAAAGAACACAAGATGTAAGGTGGAAACCCAATGTGGGTGAAAACCACCTGCTGCAATATGTCTCTATCTTCTTTCAAATTAGAAACTCCTTTTACAATGGTTTTGTACTGGTGCAGTCCTTTACCAGTACGCAGGCTGCAACCTGCAGAGAGCTACAACTCTCTCTCTCGTTTTCCAGTCTCTCCTGGAAGGGAGCTACAACCCCCTACTTCTTTTCTTACAAGGACCACTTTTCATAAATTTTCAAACTGGATCCATAAGCATCAAATAATCATCAAGTATAAGAGAATCACCCAGTCAACTGTAGTAACCAGATCAACAATAATAGGACCAAACCCAGAACACAACAATGATAAACAAATATTTTAAGAGAAGTAAGCACCCTGCTCAACTGCTCGCCTGCTTACGTAAGCACCCTGCTCAACTGCTGGCCTGCTTACAGTACTCAGCCTGCTCAACTGCTTGCCTGCTTACAGTACGCACCCTGCTCAACTGCTAGCCTGCTTATGTACGCACCCTGCTCAACTGCTAGCCTGCGTACCTCGCTCTGAGTCCATTGAACTGCCTGCGGACCTCCGCACCTGCAACCCTTCTGTGCCTGTGTACCGGCGCACCTGAAACCCTTCTGTGCCTGTGTACCGACGCACCTGAAACCCTTCTGTGCCTGCGTACCGGCGCACCTGAAACGCTTCGTTCCTGCGTATGTACGCACTTTTCTCTCACTGTACCTGCGTACCTTCGGGCATAGATGATTTCAAGACTTCAGAAATAACCCAAACAGTCAGATCTACAGATCTGAACATGCGCCGAAGAGATCTCGGTCCATCAGTAGATTTGCCTTCTTTAGGTCTAGACCAGATCTAGCTCTCATAAGATATTCAACCAAAAACATGCTCAAGCCAAATGATCTCCTTTGCTTTATATAGGAAAGCTCTTCCTTAAAACATGGATCAATACCACGAGCCGACACCATAATAACACAATACCGTCGGCTAAATACCAAGAGTAAAACATAAGAAAACCCCACATGTGAATTTCTTTGCCTTGAAATGTGTGCACTGGGGGTACACACCTCCTGAATGGGATAACTGCGGGTATGTATGCACTTTATGTAACACTGACCTGCGTGTACGCACCTTATGCAAGGTGTACCTGCGTACCCCTTATTTTCTTCAATATTTGGTAGCTGATCATCAATCTCTGTTGCTGACTTGAAGTACTGTGATCTATCACCTGAATGGGTTGCCATCAAGGACAACACTTTAGCCATAATGCCAACAATAATAACGCAAATCAAGGTGCATGCCCCCCAAGCTTCATTGCATTCATCTTGGTGGTTGGAATGAAGGTTTACCTTTGAGATTTGGAAAGGGGATTTGTTTCATTTTTTAATGAGGTTTACACAGTAAAAGAACTATCCTCATAATCCACCATATTTACTGTATTTGATAGAAAATAAAAAACCGAAGGATGATTAAGGTTGCCGGAATAATCTTCGTGGTAATTCGGAAGATGGGAACGATGGTGGTAATCTTCCCATGGTGCCTCTCCTAACATCATTGACGGAATGATTCCTTTGTCTGTAGAATGTACATGCGACCAAGGATCTGAAGAGGTACCACATTCCGTAGACCTATCTATCCAAACACTCGATGAGCATTGATTTGGGTTTGCCCCCCAGGCCAAAAAAAAATTGATTGCTACAATATTTCTAAAATGGCGATGATCCATGCTGACAAAATGTTTAGGAATCTTCTGAATCCATTAGATATAGAAGATTTCATATTGTAGGTTTCCACTGTGGATACTTCTGCCAGATTACTCGGAGGCGGTAGGGAAAAAGTACCCATTAAGGCAGGGTCTTTTAGGAGACCTACTCCGATATTTTGAAGCGAATGATTGCTTCCATGGATCATTGGAATGCTTCTCGTAACTTGTGAACTGTTGGGGAGAAATGTTTGTTGGTTGACGATTGTAATTCCTCCTTGGAAGGGAAATGCAATCTTCCTGAAGTAGGTTGACACAACTGCAGCCATGGCATATATCCAGGGCCTTCCCAGTAGCATGTTGTAATCGAGGTTCCCGTCGATTACTTCGACATCTATTTCTACTGTTTTTCCCCCTAGTTCAACTTGCAAGTTACTTAGAATCCCATATGGAGTGTATGATCGTCCATCAAATTCTTTTAACGTCGTTGACGATCTCGACAAGGGTGGTGAGCTTGAATTTTCCAACAACTCATCGACATAATACATGTAGATGCCCCCTCATCAATAATTGTTCGATGAACAGTTTTGTTGAGGGCTTTCACTTGAATAAGGAAAGCTAGCTGAGCTGGTAACTCAGGGTCATATCCTTTGTGATTAAAGGATACAAGATTGGAATCCATTGGGTCAATCCCACCTATTACTGATAATAGAGCCTGCTTTTGGGAGGGGCAATTTTGCGGTACCTCAAGTGTCGACATAGAGGACTGCAATTGGGCCGGGTCCTCTACTATATTATAATTTTGTGCTACTTTTGCACGAGGATTAAATGTCAATTTGTGTACTACTCCCTTTGGCGACTTTAGCATTGGTTCAGGAATGATGGGTGGCACAACTTTGGTCAAAGTCATTGTCGAACTACTAGGTTGATCATTAACCTTGTTATTTGACAGCTGTGGATTCTCGTAATCTTTATTCCTTGTCAAAGCATCATTTTGCTGCTTTGAGATACACAACATAAGCACTTGGGATCGGGAATCATTTTGATTAGCAACCAGTTTGGTTCCCGGGTTTGGAAACAGATCAGTCAATACTGCTGAGGTTTTTGAACTCTTAAAGAGTTTCTTAACTTCAGCTTTATGTGGACAATCTCTCGTCCGATGATCCTCATCACATATATGACACCCCGCAGGGGGTTTCCTTTACCCAGAAGGGTTTGCAGAAGGTTTTTCAGGAGATGACTCATCCTGCTTCTTTTTTCTCCCTTTCTTTTTCTACTTGCCCCCTGGTTGCTTCAGTTGTTTTCCCTTGTCGGTCGACACAGCATTTACTTTCGAGGCAAGAAGTTTCTCATTTGCATTTTGACTAGAAATCTTACGGGTTTTCTTAGATCTAGCCTTTGTCGATTTCATGTCTGTTGCGCCTATCACGCCATCGCCGGAATGAGAGTCATTGTTTGATTTAGGAGGAGGGGGGACCAAAAATTCCGGTCTAGGAGCGTCAGGTATTTTATCGTAGAGCGTGCCAGACTGAGTATAAATCAAGTCTAAATATTGCACACGAGCAATGACTTGCTCTTCGGTGACGACTCCTCCTTTTGACACATCTTCTGTAATAGAAGGAAATAATGACTTAATAAACCATTTAGCTAAAAGTTGATCAGGAACATACGTTTTTACCATTCTACGATGACGTTGCCACTCATGTATATGATCAGATATGTGAGTGGCCGTTGTTTGTTTGAAATTGGTAAGAAGTTCCGTTCCCATTTCGTACCTTATCGGTAACTGAAAATGGGTTAAACAGGTTGTGGCTAGGGTACTAAAGTTGTCAAACGAAGCTCTGGGCAATTCCATATACCATTTTGCTGCTGGACCAGTTAACGTCCTCTGAAAAAGGCGAAGCCTAATCGAATCATCGTTTAGGGTGTTTGATGAACACAACAGATGAAGGTCATCACATGATTCGATGGATCTTCACCCGGATTTCCATTAAATTTATGAATATCTGACGGAAGTTTATGCGGAATCGCCGGCCACCAAGGGGCATAAGCAATTGGATCATTCGTCAGCCGGTTTAGATCTGGTAATTCTAGAGTTGCTACAAAGGGAAACTGTTGATTCAAGTTAGGCGAAGCATACCCAGGATAAGATGGAATCGCATGAGCAATGGGTCTTTGCATACTAGCATAATGTATTTGATGCTGGAAAGTTTGACAAGGTTGATGGGCATAACCACTATAATATGGTTGTTGATAACCGCTTTGGAAATGCGGTTGCCCATTACTTACAAAGAATTGTTGCTCAGGTCCTTGATATGATTGCTAGAATGGCGGTTCTTGAGATTGAATCAGCCATGGTTGTTGGACCATTTTCTGTTGCCCAATACTAGATGATTGACCAAGATGAGGAGTCATAGTACTTGTTTGAGCCTGAGTCGCTCCAGATAAGGAGGCACTAACCTGAGGTTGTGATTGATTCATTGAGACAAGAAGTTGTTGTCTTGCAACCTGAGAAACTTGAGGTTGACATACAACAGGTAGCGCTTGTACTTGCGATGCAGTCACCATAGCAGGTATAGTGGGAATATTCAACACAGGGTGGACTAGTTGCATTGAATATACAACCCTTGGTTGTTGAGGCAGTATTGGTACCCAACCGCTGGATGTAATTCCAGTTTGACCTGAACTTTGTTGTAAACTCCCATATGGTTGTTCTCCGGGAGGGAACAATGAAAAGGCATATTGCCCTCCATATGGTGGAAATCCAGTACTTAAAGGGTAAATTGGCCTTTGAAGACACATTGGATCAATTTGTTGAGTTTCAACATAAGAAATACCAGATGATAATCTGGATGAAGAAATAGGAACTGACCATGTCGTCGAAACCGTCCCTGATTGGACTCTGGCTTGTTGTTGATAACTTGCTGGGACAGATGGTATACTGGCGAACATCGTTGGAGTAGCAACAGGAGGCTTTTCTGCTACTGCGTTGGATGACACAGTCCTGGATGTCGACGGTTGTTCAGAGATATCTAGTCTATCCAAAAAATTTCCTAGCGATTCTACAAGAACTTGCAATGAAGGGAGACTAACTTCAAAGACCAACGTGGGAAAGGTGATGATTATTCCATTTAAAATAAATTTTAGACGCTTTGACACAACTTGTTTTTTCAATTTTTAAGAGTCGAGAAAAAACAAAAGATGACTCTAGTCTCCTTCGATTTTTAATGAGCCTGAAGTGACAAGTGCTCAGATGGACCTTTTCTGTTAAGGAGTCTGAAAAGGAATGAAAGGGACTGCTCTAGAAATCTAGGTAGAGGGATTACCAAACCAATCACAAAACTGCAGAATACTTTTTACGGTATGGCAGTCAATCTTCCCAAATGCTGTGTTCAGTGCATTGCGATCGATAGGGCAGCAAACACGACTTCCTATGGATAAAGGATTAAGCCTATTGGGGTCTCCCAAAATATACTCGACGGTACGTGGGAGCACAAGTCCGTACTGGCACTTATCGTCTCAAAGTGGAGGAATCACCCAACCATCAGTGAGAACAACAGTTACCAGGCTTTACGACATCGGAATACGTCTCTAGCCTAGACTTCTAAATGTTGTGTGTTAAGTTCCAAAGCGTTGTTAGATTCATTAAATTTATTTTAAGTTGATATTGTTTATGAAGTTTTCCTTTCAGGTTCACCGCGAGATGTAGATGTAATTCCTAAAATGCAATCTAATATGATAAAAAAACTTTTTATCTTCTTTGTGCAATGAAAATCCTAGCTACTAGGGAAACGAAAGACAAAATCTTTTCACAAAGAGCAAAGAGCACACTCTAAATGCACTTTCCTAAATCAAGCCAATCAGAATGTCTATATGAAAATGCACATGCATGTATTTGTTTTCGACTTTCTTAGTATATGAATGCTAAAAAGAAAGTTGATGTACAAATCTGAATTTCTTTTCAAGCGACAAATATCAACAAGTTTCTTTTCGAAATCAAAAATGGGGATGATCACAACACCTTACGATTTTGAAATGAATACTTGTTCTTGACACTAGAAAATTACAAATTCAGACCAAAAGCAATAGTAACAGGATAATCAACCATCAACAGCAATCAAACTCTTTCCTACGATTGAAATTGACACTTGCGACAGTTTCAAATCAAAGGACAATAGTACGATTATGCTACTTTTGTAAAGGAGAACTGTAAATGATTCAACAAACACACAAAAACATCTACAATTATTTTGTACAAAGGAGGCAGAATAACAACAAGGAAAAGGGTTTCAAACAGACATATACTGATCACAGGCAGCAAAATTCAGGAATAGAACTGGAAAGAATGAATCACTGAAACCAAAACTGCACAGAGCTAGTCTGATCAGCGCACTTGTAACACAGAGAATTGAAATGCAGCGCATCTTGTCCACTCGGGAAGTGCGCTGAAGTTCAGATCCTCTGAACAGTACCTGTGTTGGGCCAGAAACGAGACTCAGTTTGGGTTCCGGGTCACAGTTTGCAGTTCAATTCTTGGGTTTTGGCCGAGCAAAAAGCAATCAGTAATGCAACAATCAGGGGTAGATCTAAGGAGGATCTAAGAGCTATCACAAGGGCAATCAGATAGTTTGTGAATCAGTTGTTTAAATCATAAACAGATCCAGTAGATGGATTGAAGTAGCAGTTATCTACTTTGCATTTGTTATGGCAAATGCAGTTTGAATGCTACCTGTAAGTTTATGAAATAGACAACAAAGAATGATAAACAAACCAACTAATTATCTCCCCAGCGGAGTCGCCATTTTGTTACAGGGAAAAGTGTCTATATAGAACTGCTCTATCCCACTAAGGTGTGACAGCTGCCTTAGAAACAAACAGAGAAAAGCTACTTTCATTTTTCCTTTATGAATTATAGATAGAGAGGAACAGAAAGACCAACCTCTGTCTTGCGCTAATCTCCTGATTTGATTCCCCTCTTCTTTGATAGTCTTCAGCTACCTGCTCCCTTGCACGCCCAGCTTCACAAAGTACCTGTAAGATCACAGAAGCATAGCACTATACAAAGACATGGATCTATAATCATAAACAATCTAGGATCAGATGTAAATTGACCATACAAATGTAGCAAGCATCAATGACACAAAAGCATGGAGGAAAACTTGAATAGATTTTATTGATAAACAAGAAAAGAGCCAAGAGGAGTTACAACCAGTTGTTCTGACCCAGCATCAACCTCCTAGCAAAGAAGCCCCTCTTCACCTCAAAAAAAGCTTAGATCACCCAACAATCTGATGTTTGTCTCAAGAAACCAACAACAATTCCTTACAATATGCAAAATTCCAGCCTCCAACCTCTGGATCTCTGGGATGAGAGATCTATATATAGATATTTGCAGAGGTGTGAGTCAGCTCTGGGTTTTTTATTAGTGTCTTCTCTCTGATAGTTCTTGATGCCACTTGGAGATCTCATTGATCTCTTACTCATCCTTGGGCGATTATGAGAGGCAAGTGTCCCAGGAGAAGTTTCTGGAAGATTCCATGATCATCCACCTCGCAAACTGTCTTCGCCACTTGTCTTTTCCCGTCCATCGCACCCCATAGAAGGGCTTTTTGAAATGCGATGCACTTCCCATGTGTACAAGGTGCGATGCATCGCACCCTGGCCATGGAGCAAGTGAAATGATCCAGTTTTGACCAGTTCTGAGTAGTTTTGCATGGAGAACTTCTGGGAGAAGCTGTAGTTAGTTGACCTTGTTCTTTTAGGGGTTGGAACAACACCTTTAGGGACATAGGAGCCCTTAGTTTATGGACATTTATGCTTGGGGTTGTAGTGCCAAAAAATGTCTATAACATTGATGGCAACTCACTCAAATAGCAGATCATAGTTTAGGCTCTCAGAATGGTAGAAAATGAGATACCTGTAGGTTCCTTTTCACAAAGCCGCGTACATACGCAGGTGCACCGATCAAAAGGTGCGTACATATACGCAGGTGTACCGATCAAAAGGTGCGTATGTACAGTACACGCACTTTCATGCAGAGAAAATCGCACACACGTGGGAAATCTTATGGTTGGTCCATGGTATTTAGTCCGACATTTTTGAACCTATGGTTTTGGTTCGTGGTTTTGCATCTAAAGTATTGAACCTAGGTATTGGGTCCCTAGTATTGGATCTCTATGGTTTTGGACCATGGTTTGAGTAAGGCCTAGACTATAAAAAGGAAAGGAGATCATTTGGCTTGGTGTGGACTGATGCATTGAATATCTTGAGAAGAGAAAGATCTGAAATACTGGTGATCGGTTGGTGAGTTATAGCTGGACCTGAATTAAGGAGGAACCTGAGCATTACAAGATGGTTAAGATCTACTGATAGGTCTGACATAGTGGAGGCGTGGATATACGCGGGTTTGACACAGTGCAGGTGCGTATTCTGTAGGATAGACACAGCAGAGGCACGGATACCTGCAGGTTCGACCAGCGGAGGCGTGGATATACGCAAGTTAAGGAAGTGAATACTTCTTATAAATGTAGGTTCGCTTTGACATATATGCGTATGTACGCAGATTTCTATTGGTGAAGCAGTGGACTTTTCTTGAAATATGTTTTAGCTGCTTTTGTTTATTACTGCAGTGTTCCGAGTTTTGAATTGGTGTTTGGTTACTGGTACTGGGTTTTGAGAAGTTATTGATTCAGTATTTGTACAAGGAAGTTGGTTGATTGCAGATCTATTTGATGTTTGATTGATATTCCTGGATCCATTCTAAAAATTTATGAAACGTGGTCCCTGGAAGTAAAGAGAAGTCTTCTGTAGGTCAGCACCTACATACTAGTACCTCAACTAGTACAAGAGCTAAGGGGGTTGTAGCTCCCTTTTAGGAGAGTTTGGAGAATGAGAGAAGGCTGTAGCCTTTTGCAGGTTGAAGCCTGCGTGCTGGTATATGACTAAACCAGTACATAATCATTGTAAAAAGAATTTTCTAGTTAAAAGAAGATAGAGACATATTGCAGTAGGTGGTTTTCACCCACATTAGGTTTCCACCTTATATCTTGTGTTCTTTTGTGTGACTGTCTGCTCTACTTTTCTGTTCCTGCTTACTGTTATATGGTTCTGACACACAGATTAATGATCAACATCTGAAGAATAAATTAAATTATAAGTCTGGAAGTATTATTTTCAACAGTTCTTAGTCAAGGCATTGCTATATAACAGTGTTGGTTGATATGATGTTGAACAAATGGGTTACCAATCTAATTATTCTTATGAGAAATTCTTTGGATTTAGAATGACCAAGTACCATTATGAATACCTCCCTAGTTAAGAGGGAGCGTTGAAAGGTGTAACTAGATTTGGTCTTCATAATGACATATAATTTTGATTTTATGTAAAGAGATGTAAAGAAGAAAAAATAAATTTATTGTAATGCTTGCACCATGTGTTTTATGAGCAAGATATTTTATTCTAGTAAAGGCTCCCATTGAGATCCCTTAGGGATATTTTCATCTAGTCATAAAAGTATAAAAGAGTCATTGTCATGTAACGAAGACATGTTACACATTGTAAAGAGTCATACTTGTCTATGTAAAGGAATTCTCCAAGAATTTGTCACTAGTCCTCATCAAGTTAGCCTACAATGAAGGTAGAATCCTAGAAGATGAGGTTGGCCTACTCTAGAGATCATGTCGGCCTAAAGGACTTGGAAAAACAAGTAGGTATAACAGTGCTCATTCTCGTTTGAAGACAATGAATTTGTTGAAGAAAGCTTACTATCATAAGTGCACAAATCATCTAAGAAGGACCCTAAAGAGCAATGAGGGATGAAGGAAGGATAGCAAAAGGAAGGGACATTGTTGGAGGATGGTTTTGGGCTAGACCACCCTCACACGTGCGAAATTTATAAGATCGAAGTTGGAAATAATAGATCAGAGGTTGCAATCGTAATGAAGTTCTCTTGTTTGGGTATAAATCTTTGATAGAGGAAGCCTAGTAGGAGAGTGTTGTAGCGGCTACAACACTCTCCAAAATTTTGTCTTTGATTCGTTTTGGAGCCTCCCTACCAACTTTCATAGCACCTTGTCTTGCTTTGTCAAGTACACAAGCTTCAGTGTCTTGCTTACACAAAGGTAGCATGTCGATCATAGCTTGATGCATTCCCCTTATAGGTTGTTCACCCGGACTTGGTCCAGCTGTAGGTTGAGCAACGCCCCCAAGAAATTACGCATTTTTGGAGGGAAACCAGCCTTCCCTCTAGAAATTGTGCAAACCTGTCTGGCAGCCTGCTGGGCTCTAGAATTGTGCAATTCTTCCAATCAACACTCCTAGTGAAAATTGCGTAATTTTCCCCAATAGGGCTGCTCAGCCCAAAATTTACGCAAATCTCGGCGGCAGTTAGCTGCTCTACCAAGAAATTACGTAGACCTCCTATGTAGCCAACCTAGCTCCCAACCAAAAATGCATATTTTTCTCAAGAAGTTGAGAAGCTTCATGCATGATCAGTTTGGTTGACTAGTTCCAACTGCGACTAAGGAAATTTGACTTGCATGCATAACTTGCTTTCCCAGAATAGAAAAATGCAACATACAAAGGCATCCCTTGTTTCAGGGATCTATTTTTGGCAGTTGGAGGTTACATGCAATGATCATTTCAAAAACCTCCCACCAAGTGTTGCTTTCCCTAGATTTGTGGCATGCGCGTCACAATCTCGATGTTATCAAAACTCATCAACCAAACACTGCATAGCTCATTCCTCACATCAACCTTCTAGCTCTAACATCCCACATCACATCTAGGAGTTTTCAGCACATTCAGCTCAGTTGTTTTGGGGTAAGCCCGCTTCCCATGTTTTGTGTTGCATTTTTGGTTCTTTTTGTGTGTCGCTTCGTATGAATGTTATCTGCTTGATTTCACTGAGTGCTTGCTAGTGTCTTGATACATACTAGCTTGTACTAGCACCGTTTCAGTTTTCATTGCTATCTCACTGTCGTCACATGCATGAAACTGTTTTGCACAAACGGTCACTGATTCGGTGACTCCCTTCACCCACATGCATGTTTATTTATTTATTGAATATTTCATTCAATGTTTGCATGCACGATTAATCACCTTTGCTTTCACTTAGTGTCGCCATGCATTCATTATCATGTTTGCTTTCAGTTTCCCGTCAACAAATCTGACCAACCTTGGCCTGGACTCTGCTTTCACTAGGAGAGAATTGCGCAATCTCAAGAAGGAAGGCTTTGTCTTCCTCTCCAAAAATGTGCATTTCTACCCAGGCGCTATCCTCTAATATTGTCTGTGCATTTTTGAGGGACTGTGACTACTGGCTCAGAAAATTGCACAATGCAGTCACTGAGCCTGCATCCATTTCTAGCTGAGATTGTGCATTACACAATCTCAGCAGTCAGCAGCCAGACTAGACTGTGCATTACGCAGTTCCAGCAGTCAGTTAGTCACCTGACCTCCCGGCCAAAATTGTGCAACCTTCATGATCAGTCACACAGGTATGTTGCAAGTCATTTCTCAAGCTCATTTTGGTTTTTGACTAATGGATTGCTTGCCATGAGTTTTGCCATGTCTCCAGGTATTACAAGTGTTCATCTACCTCTCAGCAATGCAGGTATAATGGTTTTAAGGGAGTAGAGTCAAAGACACCGTTTAGTGCACACTTGGGGATGAAGTCGATTAAGTGTTTATGAACTAGCCTACCCACGAAGATATCAAGTTATTCATAGACAAGGACATCAAGATATGACAGCAAAAGCATCACAATGAGCAACATCATGAACAATAGTTCAAGGGAACATACCGAATGCAATGAATACAACGAATGCAAGAGGAAGGTTGTTGACAACGTAGAGGCGGAACAAAGTTGCAAGCTCAAGCAGATCCACTGATGATGATAGAAACTTTGGAGACTCACGATATGAGGTGAAGGCATGACATGAAGATCACACGAAGATAGAGAATGGAACAAAGAAGGATTTGCATGTGTCGAAGCAAAAACTCAAGGAAGAACATCAAGCTGCACAAACGGACGAATGAGTTGCAGTAGGAATAGGAACAGTAGTGGGCGCAACATGCACTCACGGATGAAACTGCTCCCATACAAGTTAAAGATCCATCCCAACAGTTGGCACAGAGCAGACATGGTGAGCATTGCTTTTGATCGCATGCAAGGGATTCAACAGCATGCATGTCATTATGTGCATGCATGCAATCGAACACATTCAACACACCCACAAAGGTGAAGACAAGAAGCAATTCCAATTGGAGTTGAACATGTACTTCGAAAAGTTGATGCGCATGGCCACTAGAACACACTTGAAGATCAACATGGACATTATGCATCAGTGTGTTTTCAGTTCAACCATAGCCAAGAAGACCATGTGCATGTTAGCAGACAAATTGGATGAAGGGGTCTAACCAATGTACCGGTTGCAACGGAGGCAAGAGTTCACTTCAGCAATATGTCACCATGGGTTGCATGCACAACATCACGGACAACCAAGCTTGGCATCAACTTGCCACCTTCAGCATCATAAGCATGTCAACGATTTGGTCTCATCACAATGAACTGAGTGTCAGTGATGTCTTGCATGGCTTGCTCAAGTCATGTTGTCTCACATGAGTACATGTGCATTGTAATGTAACGTCATGAAAAGTGTAAGTCAAGTGTCGATAGTTGGATGTAACAGTCATAGAGTATATGAAGAGTCATGAGGGTAGATGAACTGTCACAAAGGGGAATGTCAAGGGTCACCCCACCCTTTTCTATAAATATCTGATCATAACGCATGGTATAGGCATTTGGTTAGCCAAGCTTCCAATAAGACTACCTTGGAGAGAGCTTGGATAGTATTGTAACACACCTTGGCTTCTCCACTGCACGAAGCTAGTACATCTCTTTGGAGGAGCGGGGTGGATGTGGCTGTAAAATTCCACTGTTGGAGCTAGCGGGTTTACATGGATGTACTATATGACTAGAACTTACACTTATTTATATAATAAGAGCCATCATCTTTCATGCATATGTTGTATTTTATTCCAGTTTTCTTGTTTACTCTAAATAGCATATGTATTTGCTTTCTTACGCATGCATGTATGGACGGCTCTGTATGAGCATGTATGAATATTTTTGAAATGTGTTTATTGGTTTAACCATCACTTTGGATTTCCATCTGACTTTCTTTCTAGCTTGTGATGCATCTTCGCTCGTGTGTTCTCTTCCCATCCGAGTACTATTACAGGTTGCCAAGGGGCACACTCTTCTCAACCCACCAATGTTAGAACCTCTCATGCACCTTCCTTGACTCATTACAGTAGTCACATGCTACTAATAGAGCTATCTTACTTGCCTCTGTGCGAAATTGCGGTCAAAGCATTTCTATATGACCCACTGCTGAGACTCCTACACCAAATTGTTTGAGGTCTAATTGGGACTTCTTACTGGAGAGATCCCCTTGCCATGCTGGCGAGTCTAGCACGATCAACATTTCTGGTGCTAGAAGGAGGGCATGATGAAAAGATGTGTCCACTTATCCATTTTTGAACCTTTTCATACCTTTCATGGATTCTTGCAATCTTCTCTCTCCATGATGTTTTTCGAATTGTGAAGATGTCTTCATCACGGGGGAGTTTTCGATCGCTTGTCGACTTGCACGTATGATGGTGAAGGCGAAGTGGCCTGGCCTGAGTACTTACATGACCTTCTTTCCATGCTTCATGAGGAAGATGGGTGTTATGACGAACAAGCCATCTTGTTTCTTGCACACATACTTTGCGAATCTCCACGTTGATGTTTGCTCAGCCTACTGGCTGATAGCATGCTCTCACTTGAACACTTATGTGATATCATTGAAGATACTTTTTATCATTTTGATATAGACTATCTTGACTGGAAACTATTACAGCAACAGAAGGCTCCACATGAATCGGTTATGGATTTTTGGCAGCACTTCTGTGACTTGCAGTTTCAAGCTCCGAGGAGCCAAATGAAATTTTCCTATCTTTGGGACCAGTTCAAGTATTTCCTTAAGAAATCTTCCCATCCCAAGAAAACGCTTGAGATCAAGCCTCGCTCAACATTCTTCACTGATGAAGCTGCACAATCTCATGTGGATGAAATCACTGTCTCGACTGACTATCTGCCTTCCTCTCATTCAACAACTCCACTAGTGCTGAGTGATGTTGAGGATCATGCTCACACACTTGTTCAGCTTTCACATCCTCCCAACATCACTTCACTCAATTTTTGCACAGATTTTGTTGTGAGTCCTTCAAGTTCTCATATGCATTCTATTCTATGACCTCGGTCTTTGCACTTGGGTGTTCCTCCAAATGATATTGTCTTGTGTTCTTCCATTCCGGACTCTTCACTTGTTGTGAACAAGGTACAACCCATTGACGAAGTTGGTGTTGCACAACCAACATGCGCTGTCATTCATGAAGAGTATGAGTGGGAGCTTGAGCATCAACGCTCAGCGAAGGATGAGTCCCTTTAGTCCGAGCCCCCTTCGTTCCTTCCTAACACCTTTGGTGAACCTGCCATTGATGATTTCGCATTTATGTCTTCATCCACGGATGCACCCATTGTTGATCACTCGTAGGAATACCAGTTGTTGGTCCATCATTCGACAATGGAGAGGACAAGTTATTTGTTGAAAATCCACTTAATCTTTCATTTGTCTTTTCTAGAAGCATAGAGGATGAGTTTGTTCACTTTTCATCTACCCCTCTGTTCGATTCATCTGATCATGAGGATGCCAATGAAATCATTGATTTTTATGATCGTGGTGGTCGTGATCCATTTTTTTCCATGTTTGATCACGATCATGACTCTATCATAGTTGATCTTTCGAAGCCACCAATATATGATGATATACCTGATGATGAAGTTGAAACACCCAAGACTGTCGAGGCACTTCAGCTCGAGTTGATGGTTATGTCAGGTCCTCACTCTCGTGGGGTTAGTCTCACTTCCGATCCATCTCATTTTTATGCATTGAAGATCCATCTCATTTTTATGCATTGAAGATCCATCTCACACAAAGATCACATTTCCTCCACTAGAACTGCACCATCCCATCACTCATGCATTGGAGGCCTACATTGCAAACACTCGTTCACGATGCAAGTTATCTTTGTTTCTTTTGTTTTTTGCATGTCATAGTCAAGAGCATTATTATGCTTCAAATTTGCACACATTGTCACACAACACCATGATCAATCCATGGACTTCTCGTCATGCACTAATACTGACTTATGTCCTGTGGGAACTTTGAAACACAAAGTGTGGTTGTCTTCATTGTTATATCTTTCTCGCGTACTAGTTCGCACAACTGGGTTGCTCACGGACTAAGCCTTCACCAACATGGATCAACCAATGCGTTGGTGGTTGCATTGGAAATAGAACTTCACGTGATCAGGCCCATGTACCGCTAGTGTAGGAGTAGGAGTAGTGTTTGCTTTCAATCCGTTTTCTTGCATGCTTGTTTGCTTACTCACTTTGTTTGTTTCTTTTTATGCTTTCTTGTTTTCTTACTTTCTTTGCTTCTACTTTTGCTTCTAATCTTTCTTTGCTTTTTTCATTTGTATAGTTCACTTGTTTTGTTCGTAGGTTAGTTTCGCATGAAACCATGCATGGCTCTTGAAACGAGATGGGTGAAGTACAAGAGGGCTTGTAAACCTATCACTACTTTGTTATTAGTCATCTTGCCTTTGCATGAAGAACTTGTTACTTTTAGTCCATGATATGTTGAAGGAAAATACGTACTGTTCGAAGTGAACCTTGACAAAAACACAATGCTTGCACACTAACTAGTGTCACTTTCTCTAGTCGGTTATTTTTGGGTTAACCCTTGTCAGCTCAGTCAAGTAGAGTAAGGTGAGGGGGAAAACCTTAACAGGCACATCAGAGATACAATAAACTACTTCTCTGTTGGAACAACCTCTTCTGATCTCAATAAGTTAGGATCCCTCTTCCACCTCTGAAATGAATAAGTGTTATGCACAGTTGTACAATGAAAAATTCAAAAATGAAAAAGTCAAAAAAAAATTCAAAAATGAAAATGAATAAGGTGAAAGAAGAGAAAGGCTTCCTACATAGGGAGGTGATGCAAGTAACTCCGCCAAGGTACTGACCAAGATCGCTGGTAGTAGAGCCATGCTTGTGTTCCTATGTGACCGGGGTACTGTCCAGGCCTACTTGCAGTGGAGCAACACCAGAGATGAAACTAAGACTCTGACAATTATAGTGCTTGTGCAACAATAGACCCCTCAATCCCAATCGAAACAAATATATTGCCTTGGCTTGGAATGTGTGTCAATCGACCATGAGTTTGGTAGATGCCACATCTTACAATCAGGCTAGTGTGAAACCAAGATGAGCTAAGAAATGAACAATACTTCTAGGAGGTGTTAGACTCGCTTTTCACAAACAAGGTCTATTCAGAGAGTTGGAGTTCTACCAGTGTGTTGCCAAGTGTTGTAGTGGCTACAGCCACCCTCCAAAATTTTTCCTTCGCTTTGTTTTGGAGCCTCCCTACCAACTTTTCACAGCACCTTGTCTTGCTTCATCAAGTACACAAGCTTTAGTCCTTTTCTTGCACAAAGGTAGCCTCTCGATCATATCTTGATGCATTCCCCTCATAGGATGTTCACCTGGACTTGGTCTAGCTAGAAGCTGAGCAATTCCCCTAAGAAATTGTGCATTCTAGAGGGAAACCAGTCTTCCCTCTAGAAATTGCACAATCCTATTTGGTGACCTGCTGGGCTCCAAAATTGCACAGTTCTGCCAGTCAACACTCTTAGTGAAAATTACGTAATTTTCCCCAACAAGGCTGCTCAACCCAGAATTTGCACAAATCTGGGTAGCATTCAACTGCTCTGCCCAGAAATTGCACAAGCCTCTTGGGCAACCAACCCAAATCCCAGCTAGAAATGTGCATTTTTCTCAAGCATTTGAGCAGTCCACTTGACTAGTTCCACCCGGGACCAAGGAAATTTGACTTGCATGCATAGCTTGCTTTTCGCAGAATATCAAAAGGCAACATGCAAAGGCATCCATTATTTAGGGATCTATTTTTGGCTGTTAGAGGTTACATGCAAGGATCATTTCGGAAACCTCCCACTAAGTGTCACTTTCCCTAAATTTGTGGCATGAACGTCACAACCTCGATGTTATCAAAACTCACCAACCAGATGTTCCAAAGCTCATTCCTCACATCAACCTTGTAGCTCTGACATCCCACATCACATCTAGGAGTTGTCAGCACATTCAGCTCAGCTGTTTTGGGGTAAGCCCACTTCCCATGTTTTATGTTGCATTTCTGGTGCTTTTTGTGTCTCACTTCGTATGAATGTTGTCTGCTTTATTTTAGTGAGCCCTTGCTAGAATTTTGATACATATTAGCTTGTACTAGCACCATTTCAGTTTTCATTGCTATCTCACTCTTGTCGCATGCACGAAACTGTTTTGCACGAACGGTTGCCAATTCGGTGACTCGCTTCACTGACATGCATGTTGATATGTTTACTGGATCTTTCATTCAATGTTTTCATGCATGATCAATCACCTCTGCTTTCACTTGGTGTCACCATGCATTCACTATCATGTTTTCTTTCACTTTCCCATCAGCGAGTTTGACCAATCTTGGCCTAGATTCTACCTTCACTGGGAGAGAATTGCACAATTTGGGGAAGGAAGGTTTTGTCTTCCTCTCCATAAATGTGTATTTTTTCCCAGGCACTGTCCTCCAGGACTATTTGCACATTTCTGAGGGACAGTGACTACTCGCCCAAAAAATTTTGCAATGCAGTCACTAAGCCTGTAGCCATTGCCAACTGATATTGTGCATTGTGCAATCCCAATAGTCAGCAAACAGACTGGACCATGCATTACGCAGTTCTAGCAGTCAATCATTCTCCTGACCTCCCGGCCAAAATTGTGCAACCTTCATGATCAGTCACAAAGGTATGTTGCAAGTCAGTTCTCAAGTTCATTTTGGTTTTTGACGGACAGATTGATTGCAATTAGTGTTTCAATCTCTCTAGGTATTGAAGGTGTTCATTTGCCTCTCAGCAGTGTAGGTACAATGGTTTCAAGAGAGCAAAGTCAAAGACACCATTCAAAGCACACTTGGGGATGCAATCGATCAAGTGTCTATGAACTTGCCTACCCATGAACATATCAAGTTGTTCGTAGACAATGACATCAAGATATGAAAACAATAGCATCATAGCGAGCAACATCATGAACAACAGTTGAAGGAAGCATACCAAATGCAAAGAATGCAACAAATGCAATGAATTAAACGAATGCAAGAGGAAGTTTTTTGACAACGCGAAGGTAGAACAAAGTTGCAAGCTCAAGCAGATCCACTGATGATGAAAGAAAATTTGGAGACTCGGGCTATGAGGTGATGGCGTGACATGAAGATCATGCGAAGATAGAGAATGGAACAAAGAAGGAGTTTCATGTGCTGAAGCAGTAACTCAAGGAAGAACATCAAGCTGCACAGATAAACGAATAAGTTGCAACAGGAATAGGAACAGCAATGGGTGCAACATGCACTCATGGATGAAACTATGCATGTACAAGTTAAAAATCCATCCAAATAGTTGGCACGGAGCAGACATGGTGAGTAGTGTTTTTGATCGCATGCAAGGGATTTAGCAACATGCATATCATTGTGTGCACGGATGTGATCCAACACATTCAACACACTCACAAAGGCGAAGACAAGAAGCAAGTCCAACTAGAGCTAAACATGTACTTTGGCAAGTTGATGTGCATGACCACCACCACACACTTGAAGATTAGCATAGAAAATATGCATCAGTGTGTTGTTGGTTCAGTTGCACCCAAGAAGACTATGTGCATGTTAGCAGATGAGTCAAATGAAGGGGACGAACGAATGTACTAGTTGCAACAGAGGCAAGAGTTTACCTCGGCAAGATGTCACCATGAGCATAGACACTATGAATCAGTGTGTTATCGATTCAGTTGCACCCAATAAGACTATGTGCATGTTAGTAGATGAGTTGGATGAAGGGGCCAAACCAATGTACCGGTTGCAACAAAGGTAAGAGTTTTCCTCGGCAAGATGTTACCATGAGGTGCATGCACACCGTCATCGATGACCAATCTTAGCATCAGCTCACCACCTTCACCATCATAATCATGTCAAAGAGTTGGTCTCATCACAACAAACCGAGTGTCAGTGATGTCTTGCATGGCTTGCTCAAGTCATGTTGTCTCACATGAGTACATGTGCATTGTAATGTAATGTCATGTCAAGTGTAAGTCAAGTGTTGATAGTTGGATGTAATAGTCATAGAGTATATGAAGAGTCATGAGAGTAGATGAACTGTCACAAAGGGGAATGTTAAGGGTCAACCCACCCTTTTCTATAAATAGACCCTCATAACTCATTGTATAGGCTTTTGGTTAGTTAAGCTTGTGATAAGTCTATCTTGGAGAGAGCTCGGACAATATTGTAACATGCCTTGGCTTCTCCACTGCACGGAGCTAGTACATCTCTTTGGAGGAGTAGGTGGATGTGGCTGTAACGTTCCACTATTGGGGATAGTGGGTTTACATGGATGTATTGTATGACTAGAACTTACACTTCTTTATATAATAAGAGCTAGCACATTTCATGCATATGTTGTATTGTATTCCAGTTGTCCTATTTACTATAAATAGCATATGTATTTGCTTTCTTGCACATGCATGTATGGACTACTTCGTATGAGAATGTATGAATCTTTCTTAAATGTGTTTATTGGTTTAACCATCACTTTGGATTTCCAGCTGATTTGATTTCCAGCTTGTGATGCATCTTCGCTCATGTGTTCCCTTCCCATCCGAGTACTATGTTTGTTGCCAAGGGGCGCACTCATCTCAACCCATTAGTGTTATAACCTCTCATGCACCTTCCTTGACTCAATGCAGTGGTCACACCCTTGCTACTAACAGAGTTATATTACTTTCCTCTGTGCGAAATCATGGTCAAGGCATTGTTATACGACCCACTGCTGGGACTCCTACACTAAACGGCCTGACGTCTAATTGGGACTTCTTACCGGGGATATCCCCTTGACATGTTGGTGGGTCCAGCACCGTGAATAGAGAGGAAAAGAATATCCTTCAAGGAGGAGTCTATTCAAGTGGAAAATCTAATCTAGAGTTTCTACAATCAAGAGAGGAGTTGTAGAATGATGATTAGAGGTTGAAATTCTGAAGGAAGTTGAGAAGGAGAAGATGAAGATCAGGGTTCTAGAGTAGGCTAGTGACTTGGTCTTGGGAGGACTCCAGCATTAAGGGTATTTTTCATGGTCTTGGTATTCGTTAATTGAATATCTATAAGAATAATTTTGTTTGTTTTTTCTTCTAAAAGAGAGAGAGAGGTTTTGGCCTTGGCTTACAAGCCTATATACTGTGTCTCTTATCTCATTATTATTTGGTAATTGTCTTGATAAAAGGAACATAATAATGACTCCAGATTAGAAGATCATAATCAATGATTAAAAAGTCTATCACAAGGAATTAGCTTAAGTAGAGAAATCACCTAACTATTGATGCCCTATATTTCTCAACGATGAGGCATATATTCATGTACCTAAAGGAAAAGTGGTTAAAGTTTAATAATAAGGTTGTGAAATGTATTTTCATCATCTATGATGTTGGTGTGAAAGGGTACAAGCTTTTCGACCATGTCGCTAGAAATTTTTTATATGGAAGGAATATGGTTTTCATAGAAGGCTTTACTCACAATGGTGTAACCATAAGAGGACGAGAAGAAATCAGGTTTCAGCTACCACCCAAGGCCAAAGTAGTTTAACTAGAAAATGAATAAGAATTTTATGATGCATGTGATGAGGAGGAGGATATAGAGAGATCATAAAAGGAGGAAGAAACTCTACCTCACACTTGAATGAGGTCCAATTGACAAAGAAGGAATCTCGATAAATATAATAAAGTCCATATAATTTGATATGTATATTTTTTGTATTAGCTAACCTTTGTGATCTTGAGGCTGTGAAAGAGGAAATGAATATGAAAGATAAGAAGTCCTGGATAGTTTTTTTGAAACCAGCTCACAAAAAGATAGAAAAGATAGATCAACGCCTTATAACTAAGCCTATTTGAGGGGGCAACCTCCTTTACATTACACAAATGAACAATTTGTAGATGATTCAAATGACAAAACCTCCTTTCTATATATAGGAGCCTAAGGAGTCACAATATAACCAAAGACGACCTAAAAATAACAATATAAAGGCACCAAAATAATAATAGTGGGATTCTATGGGGCACAATAATAACAATATCGGGACAATGGGGACACAACAATAACAATAAGGGATACAACGACAATAGTAATGGGGCAATCACTAGTATTATAGGGACCTAACATGCCCCTCTCCTTCAAAAAAGTGTTGTCCTCAACGCTTGAGTAGTTTTGGATGCTTCTGTATAAAATTCTCATCCTCCCATGTGGTATCTTCAATGGGTAAGTTTTTCCACTTGATGAGATGCTCTGAAATTGATCGATTTCGAAGCTGTCGATTTCTTTTTTCTTTGACTGCTTCAAGTTCCAATATGAATTTTCCTTCCTCATCAAGTTCTAGCAATATTGTTTGAACTGGAATATTGTCACCTATAACCTTTTTTAAGCATGAGACATGGAAAACTAGGTGCACTCGGGAAGCTGCAGGAAGATCCAATTTGTATGCCATAGTACCTATATTTTGCAACACCTTGTATGGACCATAATACTTTGGTGATATCCTTCTTATCTTGCTTGAGGGAATTTTTTTAATATGGTTGTAACCGTAGGGATACCCAATCACCTACATCAAAACTTCTTTCGCTGTGATGTTGATCTGCCTGTTGTTTCATTCTATTCTGTGCCAAGGTGAGGTTATCCTTTAAGAGTTGGAGAACTTGTTGTTGATGTTCGATGTGATCTTCCACTTCTTTAACGTTATATTTTTCTCTTAAATATGATGTGATGGATGGTCGATGATATCCATAAATTTCCATAAATGGGGTCATTTTTGTTGCAGTATGGAATGAAGTGTTATACCACCATTCACTGAGAGGCAACCATTTGACCCATTGTGTCTGTTTATCAGATACAAAGCAACGAAGATATCCTTCCAAACATTTGTTTACTATCTCAGTTTTCCCATCAGATTAAGGATGATAAGATGAGCTATGAGCTAACTGAGTACCAAGACAAGAAAATAATTATGTCCAAAAATTTCCTCGAAAATGGGATCTCTGTCGCTTACAATAATATTTGGGTTTCCATGTAGCTTTTGAATTGTTTCCATAAATGCAGTAGAAATTGTACTCGCTTTAAAAGGATGAGTTTATGCACAAAAGTGTGCACACTTGGTAAGCCCGTCAACTACCACCATGATAACACTCTTTCCTTCGGACTTCGGTAAACCTATGATAAAATCCATTGAAACCTCCTCTCAACGTTGGCTTGGAATGGAAAAAGGTTGTAATAGTCGTCTGGTCTTAATTTTTTCAACTTTATTTTGTTGGCAAACCAAACATTCCGCCACAAAATTTTGAATATATGATTTAAGGCCATCCCAAAAAAAATCTTCTTAACCCTGTGGTAGGTTTTTAGAAATCCTGAGTGCCCTCCTAAGGGAGAGGTGTGCAATTCCCTAAGAATCTTTTGTTTGAGTTGTGAATTCTTACATAGGTATAACTGATCCTTGTACCATAATGAATCATTTTTCTAGCTAAATGTATCAGATGTACTAGGCTTTTGTTGTATCTTTTGAATGAGTGCCCACACTTCCTCGTCATTCTTCCATTCATCCCTTGCTTCGTTTATCCAATATGGTTGGATAATAGAAATGGCACAAAGAAATGCTTCCACATCCTCATCCTTTCTTAAGAGTGAATCTGCCACAACATTTTTCTTCCCTTTTCTGTATATGATTTCAAAGTCATAAACGAACTTCTTTGTGACCCATTTTTGCTACTCTTTTGAAGATAATTTTTGTTCTAAAAAGTATTTAAGACTATCATGATCTGTTTTTACCTTGAAGTGTCTTCCCATTAGGTAGGGTCACCATTTCTTAAGTACTTGTAGTATTTCTAACATTTCCTTCTCATAAATAGATTTTTGTAAGTACTTTCCTTTGATTGGACGACTTTCAAAAGAAATGGGTCTTTCTTCTTGCATTAAAACAACACCAATTGCATTTCCTTAGGCATCACATTCCATAATAAAGGTTTTTGTGAAGTCTGGTGTAGCTAAGACTGGTGCTTGGCACATTTCCTCTTTAAGATATTCAAAGGCCTTCATTGCTTCTGGAGTCCATGAAAATGAATCTTTCTTCAATGATGTTGTTAGAGGTGCTACTATTCTCCCATAATTATTAACAAACTTGCAATAATATCCTGTCAACCCGAGAAAACCTCGTATATGCTTTATGGATGTGGGGATTTTCCATTCCTTAATGGTTTTAATTTTTCTAGGGTCTACCTTAACACCTTCATGAGATACAATATGACCTAGATATTCCACCTCTTGTACTCCAAAGAAATATTTGGAGATTTTTGCATATAATTGTTTCTCCTCCAATAGTTTGAGCACCATGCCAACATGTTGGACATGATCCTTCCAAGACTTCTTGTAGATTAGTATATCATTAAAAAATACTAACACAAATTTTTTAAGGAAGTGTTTGAAAATGGAATTCATCAAACCTTGAAATGTAGAAGGTGCATTACTGAGGCCAAAAGGCATGACCAAAAATTCATAATGATCCTCATGAGTTCTAAATGCTTTTTTGGAATTTCTTCAGTCTTCATTCTGATTTGATGATATCCTGAACGATGATCCAACTTGGTGAAGTAAATTGATCCATGTAATTCATCCAATAATTCATCAATGGCAAGGATATGAAATTTATCTTTAATAGTGAGCTTGTTGAGCTCCCTATAATCTGGACACATTCGCCATGATCCCTCCTTCTTGTGAACCAATAGTACTTGAGCAAAGAAAGAACTTTGACTAGGTTGAATTATACCAGCCTCTAGCATTTCTACAACCATACATTCAATTTCACTCTTTTGGACATAGGGATATCTGTAAGGCCTGATGTTTGGAGGAACACTTCCATGAATCAAATTAATAGCATGATCATGATCATGAATAGGTGGGAGGCCTTTGGGAGTCTCAAATAACTTGGAATGATTGTCCAAGACATTTTGGAGATATAGAGAAATGGATGATTTCGATGTGGGAACCTCTAGTGAACATAATTGTGCAATTATACCTCATTGTTCTTTCTTTAGAAGATTTTTCATTCCATTAGAGTTGATTATATTTCTCGGTTTCCCTGCGATACCCCTTAATTCAACTTCATTTCCTTCTAAAGGGAATTTCATGAAAATTTCTTGAAAATTAAAAGCTATTGTACCCAAGGATTGTAGCCAGTGATCTCCTAGTACAACATCAACACCACCCATTGGAATGGAAAGAATTGGGCTATTCAATACATATTCTCCCATGGATAGCTTGATATTATGGCACTTTCTTGAACAATTTATGGTTCCTCCACTTGCAACCATCACTTGACACTTTGGTGCTAGATATAGGAAGCAATTCAATTCCTTGGCAATCTTACAATGAATAAAATTATGGGTACTTCCTGAATCAATCAACACTATTACCTTTTTCTTCTTGATATGCCCTTCTATCTTGATAGTTTGAGGACTGGTAATTATAGCCAATGCATTACAAGATATGGTCGGATTCTTTTTTTCTTTTTCTAGGGTTTGTTCCTGGTGTATAACCTCTTCTTTTGATGTTTCTTGTTCCTTTTCTTCCTCCTCTTCACAATCTATGTAAAAGAATTTCTTCTCGGCACACTTATGACCTTCAGTGTATTTTCTATCATAACTGTAACAAAGCCCTTTTGCTCTCTTTTTCTCCAATTGTTGTGGTGTCAACCTTGTAGGTTGTGGATGGCTAGGGGTGGCAACACTTCCATCTTTATGATTGTGAGTGGTAGGCTTCCTTGTTTCCATAATTTTGCTTTCCATTTCTCTTGCCAACCAATGCCTTCTCCAATGAATCTGGTTCCCAAAGATGAACCTCATGTTGGATGCTATCTTTTAAAGTCCCTATAAACACATAAATCCTATGCTCCTCTGGTATATCTTTTACCCTTATATTCAATTTTTGGAAGTCCTCAATGTTCTCCATCATTGAACCTTTTTGTTTGGGATTTATTAATTGACTAAAAAACTGTTGCTTTTTATATCCTCATAATGTGCTATCATTTCATCTATAAAAATAGCCCACAAGATAAAATCCGTCGATGCCATACAAAATGATTTGGTTCCAAATATAAAGTTGCAATGTGTACCTTTTGTGTGTTTTGCACATTATGTAGAGCGAAAAATTGCTCCATCTGTAGTATCCATGTTCTGGGATCCTTGACATCAAACTTCCTCATATTGATATTTGGAAAATGGTGGTTCCTTGATCCAATGTTAGAGTCTATGAAATCATTATTAAGATTTATTTTGTTCTCATCGTGAGTTTCCTTTACTACCATTTCACCATTAGTAAGCATTTCGTGTAGAAACTTTGTCAAATTTGTCTTCAAACCTGTCTTCAAATCTTCCATGCCTTTCTTTAAATCATCCACCTTAGCTTCCATGCCATCTATATTAGCGTCCACATCATCCATATTACCTTCCACGTCATTCATCTTAGATTCTACACCTTTCTTTAAACCATCCATATTAGCTTTTGTTACTTTTTGTGCGAGTGAAATTTGTTGCACTTGGTCTCATAATTTTGATATATCATGTTGCATTTCTTCCTCTTCTTCATGACTCATGCTAGAGATTTCAGGTTTCTTACTAGGTGTTTCCATTTTCTTTCTTCGGGGCATCAATCATGGAAAATAATGCTTCAATATGCCCTTTGAATTCCTTTAAACTAATTTTTCAAACCAAGCTTATGCAAGAATTTTAAAAAAACTACACACCTTTTTTCATTGTGTAGGAGCTCGATATTGAATCTTATGTATCTCTGTAATTGTGGATCTCCAAGGTCTGAAATTTCTTCTTGCAGTAACCCTCTGAGCAATATATCTAACCCCGCAAGTCTAATCAATATTGGATTTTCCAATGAAGATTTATGCCAAATCTCCCACAATGACCTGAGTATAGACATGTTTAGTAGAGTGAACTTATACAATGTTTCGCAGGTCATTGTTTCAACCTTAGGTTCTGAAAATGATATCGAAAAAAACTACAATCTGTCCTCTTTTTGTAAATTCTTACAAAAATTCAATTTGATTCTCAGAGTGAAAGTTATGATGATTTTCCCAAGGTCACCTATTTGGAATGTAATTTGGGGGTCTCCAAAAACCTAAATTCCTCAGGTTATATCTCCGAAAATAGAGCGACACGAGATCTTAAACTTGGGCCTAAGGATCAGCAAGATTTTGTATCAAATGGGGTTTTTTTATCTTCTAAAACGTCACAAAAAAAAAGTTATAGCAAAAATTCCACGATGACTTGTTTGGAGCAGTGAAACCCTAGAATCCAAAGCTCTGATACCAAATGTTATGAAACCAACTCACAAAAAGATAGAAAAGATAGATCAACACCTTAGACATAAGCGTCTTTGAGGGGGAAATATCCTTTACATTACACAAATGAACAATTATTAGATGATTCAAATGATAAAACCTCCTTTCTATATATGGGAGTCTAAGGGGTCACAATATAACCAAAGCCAACTTAACAATAATAATATAAAGGCACAAAAATAATAATAGTAGGATTCTATGGGGTACAATAATAACAATATGGAGACAATAGGGGCACAACAGTAACAATAAGGGATACAACGACAATAGTAATGGGGGAATCACTAGTATTATAGGGACCTAACGATATTGACCATGGATGAGGAAATGGTTTCACTTAGAGAGAATGATACATGGAAATGGTAGTATTGTCTGATTGATGGAAAACCATTGGAATAAAAAATAATATTAATTTAGATGGAAATGTCAAAAAGAACAAGGCAATATTGGTTGTAAAACAATACATTGGGAAAGGTAAAGAGTCGTTAATTGTAACTGAAAATTTATTTATATGGTTAGTTTCAAATGACCTCCCAAAAGGTGGTGCTAAACGTTTGATTCATTTGTGTTGGAATTGATATTTTTACGGTCCAAATTAGATTACTATGTTACGTTACAAATATTATGGAGGTCATTCCCTTGTTACCATTATGTATATATATTATATGTTATTATTTGGAAATCCTAACGTTCATTTTTTTGATTTGATATCTCATCTTTCAACACAAATTGGTAGGAAGGACTTGGGAATTGCAAATATATCTTAGGAATGGTGATTAGGAGAGAATAAATAAATAGAAAACTTTGGCTAAGTTAGAGTAAGCATGTAAACTCTGTTACATTTTTTGGAATGGTAGATTGTAGACTATTGAGTATTTCAAATTTTGTCGAAACTATGCTTTTAGTTGAATAGTTTCGTGAAACACTTGTAGAGATGGAGGATATGGCTTATATCTCTTATTATAGTGAAATTATTTATTTTTATGTATACTATGGTCTATAATAGATAGACATTGAATAAGCAATTACAATTTTAAATTGATTCATGGCTAATCTTGGATGTAAACATTACACTACAATGAGGATGGTATTCATGTATCTTTAAGGTAATTTCAAATATTCCATTCGCTATCGTAGTGATATTTCAAGGTATCCACACTCAATGGATGTAAAGGGGTTATGTGGATTTTGATTGGGTGGGGGACATAAATAGAAGGAGATCAACAAACATATAATGTTTTGATTATTTTATGAAGCAAGAAACACAATAAACAAATGACAAGTTCTGGTCACTTTTTCCATTATAGATACAAAGTATATGGTAGTTACACATACTTGTAAGGATGCCATTTAGCTTATCAAATTATCTTCAGAAGTAGGCTAATTCAGAGAAATATTATAGTTCAATGCAATAGTAACAACACCATTTGTGTAGCTAAGAAGACAAGTGTAACATTACCCGTTACCCAACACCCAAGGTAGGAGGTGCTCACTATGCATACCCAATCTTTAAATTATTGTTATGATAATGGGGTATAAAAATTTCATCTTTTTTTAAAATTCTCTAAAGTAAAAGTAAACTTTACCATTACATTCGTCTTTTCAAGATGAATCCAATGATGTAAACTCTTTCTCAATCCGACCTTTGGATTATGAAATATTGTGTCCCAGATATTTTACCATGCCACATGGCACTCCACCATTGGCTAGCATGGAATTCAGGCTGTTTGACCATTCGAGATCAACCTACTCCACTTACCTTCTTGAGGCCCTTCATTGCATTGAACTAAATATGATGGTCATGGATTAACCATGTCGTCTTAATGCCTTCATCCTAGCCCTCCTTCTACCTTTGTGATGGTGTTTAGGGACACATCATCCCTCTCTTTCCATGCCAGAAGATTCCTAAGAATGCTTCTTTGAGAACCATCAAAGTCATTTCGTCAGGATTATGTTGTTGTGTTGACGATGCTAGATATTGCCAATATACATGGGATCACCCCAATATAAGGTCCGAACTAGACCTCATACCATTTGGTGTAGTAGTCCCATCTGGAATATGGCCTAAATTCCATTTACTTAAAAATATTCCTTGGATTTAGCTGTCAGCATGAGAGATAAGCGTAATTGTCCTTTCGAATGAGCAAGCTAGTATGCCTTTCGAATGTTCAATTATCTATGTATCAAGGTTCTACTCCTGTGGGTTGGTGGGGGGGGGGGGGGGGGATTTAAGTGAGGCTATAAGAGATAAGTAATAGTACTACCCTAATGGAGACACACTTGAAAGGGAAAGGTTCATCTAACATCAAGCGAAATAGTTCACAACAATGCAACAATCAATATAGCATAACAACACATTTTCAACAAGGAGCACTAGAGTAACCGAAATAGTTCAACTAATCTAGTATTAGTGAAAGAAAACATGAACCATAAAAGAATAGTATTAGAAACTTTCAAAATCCATATGTGAAAACATGTGGCTTGAAAGGCTTCAATATTAAGAGAAAGTCCCAAGATACATAAATGTGATGAATGTCACTAGCTCCAATAGTGGAGCATCAGAGTCACTAGTTTCTCCCCAAAAGTACTAACTATGTCTCTCTAAATCCTTGTGGGGGAAGCCAAGGAATGAAACTCTATTTATAGCTTGATGAATGAAATTTCACATCCTCATAACTCTTGACTTTTCAACTTCTAGGGACCTTTGGAATTCTACAACCTTTGGAATTCCAAGTGACTTTCGGAATTACATAAGACATTTCATATTACATGTCTTTTGGAATTTCATGATTGTTTAGTTCATACATGACTCTTGGAATTCCACTTATTTGTGTTTACATTGATTAAAATAATACATCATGACTTCCACATCATCATGTGATGAGACTTGATGTGTCACTATTTTTGATGACTAAGACTAATAGTGATTTATCACATGGTCTTTCTCCAGTCATGACATGGTTGTCAATTGTGTCTTCATTTCTTCAAGAATCTTCAATCGTTGATGTCCTCAACCTCCAAAGGGCCTTTTATGTAATGGAATATTTGGGTTGCATGGATCATCAAGGTTCAAGTGTTCTATTTGTTCTTCATGCAACTTCCTTTGTTTATTCTCTTTGCTCGATATTCCTCATCCATGCTTTCCATGATGTTTCTGGAATACCTATGTCTGGAACCACTCATGACAAGCAATGATTAGCCTGAAAGTATCATATACTACCATATTTTATACATATTTTATGTTCATTCCTTTTCAGTTGTCTCAAGAGGGATAAAAGGGGCTTCTGGGCATATGGGCACACTTTGAAAGGCTGAAGGTTTGAAAGGGAAAGGCTTAGTAGCTTCGCCATGCGCTCATGCGATCAAGATAGGGATAAAGTCAAGGCAGGGCACATGGCACAAGTACCAAGGTTGAAGGGGGAGGATTCATTCTTCCCATGTGCATTTTGCACTCAAGGGAGAGAAAGAGGGTGTAGGACGAACTCTTGAAGGATGAAGGATGAGGCTTTGTACCTTGAGAGTGCGCTCATGCACTCAAGAAACATGGAAGCTTCATGACTTTATGATGCACTCATGCGATCAAGAAGAGTGAATTCGTTTGGTTCAAAGGAGTGCTCTCAAGGAAGGTGCATTCCTTTAGGTTGAAGGAATGCTCTCAAGGAGGGTGCATTCCTTCAGGTTGAAGGAGTTCTCTCAAAGAGGGTCCATTCCTTCAGGTCGAAGGAGTTCTCACAAGGAGGGTGCATTCGTCTAGGTCGAAGGAGTATGCTCAAGGAGACCAAAGACAATGTATGGCACAAGTTTTAAGGCTGAAGGATGAGGCTTTTTGCCTTCACAGTGCGCTCATGTGCTCAAGATACCAAAGAGGGCACATGGTACAAGTTTGAAGGCTAAAGAGAAGATCTTTGTGCCTTCAAAATTGTTCTCATGTGTGCAAAGGGTATGGGGGCGCACATTTCACATCGAGGAAGGCTGAAGGGTGAAGCTTAAGGCCTTAAGTGTTCACTCATGCGCTCAAGGAGGGCACAGTTCTTCAAGTCGAAGAAGTGCACTCAAGGAAGACTTGGCTTTTCAACAAGGCATAGTTCGAAACAAGGAAGTGGGAGGTGCTTAAGGAGTTCACTTATCACTTTGAAGTGTGAAGGGCACACTTCCAAACAACAAAATATTCAAAATCAAAGCTTTAGAGTGCACTCATGTGCTCTTTCCCTGAATGGGTTTTCTTTGGAACCAACATTTGTCCAAGTCTGGGAGATAGGACAAGGGGCGATCATGATACGTTTAAACATAAAACCATGTGTGACTCATATGAACTCATCAAGAAAACTTAGACAAGATTGAAAAATGATAAATATACATCAAAAATCCACTTTGTATAGTTTCCCCAGTTACAACGCGTGAAGTGTGCGCGACTATGACCCAAAAGTGTCGTTTTACTACAACAAAGATGTTATGACCATGGAATGAACTTAGATATGTTCTAATCAATAGGGAAACACTTGAGAAAATTTAGGAACACTTGAAACACATCACATAACATGATACAACACTTGATGATCAAGGTGACACTAGATACAATAATGATAGTAGGCTCCAAAATTTGAATGTAGTGAAATTTTGGAGGATGTTGTAGCAACAACAACACTTGGTGACACACTAGGTAGACTTTAGATTCTCTATTAGGGAATAGATTTTGGTTAAGGGTCAGACATTTAGGAAGTATTGATTTCCTCGATTTCCCCCTTTCAACCTTGTTTTATACATAACATTTCACTTTTCTCTACTTGGTTGAACACACACAAAGATACACCATATCAAAAAAATTTCAATATGGGAAAGGGTAATGTGCACGAAAATTTTATGATATTTAGATTATCATTTTTCATCTCTCATGTTTCTCTACTACCAAAAAGCCTGGAAAGTACATCAATGTAGTCACTTTAGGAGCACAAATCTTACTTCGCTACCAGCAATCCTGGTTAGTACCCTAGAAAATCCGATTGCTCCACCTCCCTATGCATGAAGCCTTTCTCTTATTTCACCCTTTATTTTTTTATTTAATACAATTGTACATTGACATTTATTATTTTCAATGGGTGGAAGAGGGATCCAAACTTATTTAGAGCAGAGGAGGTTTCCGATGAGCCCCAGAAATGAGTAATTATATGGGCTCATTCAGCCTCCTAATTTGACTTAATCCACCATTATCATTAGTTTATTGCATGTTTTTGATTATGTTTATGCTAATAGAGTGAATTGGGTTAGTCATTATGCCAACAAATCTAATGTGTGTTTTATGCAGATTTTTAGTCAATTTTGAGACAAAATCAAAGGTTTAAATGCGCACTTGGCAACCAAATTCGTGGACAGGATTTGTAGGAAGGTGTCCCCTTCATTTATGAGTTCTTACCTCAAATTCTCCACCACTAGCTCGGAGTTCAAGGGAAACCACATTGATTATCACAAGGGCAGTCGAGCAAGGGCTAGTAAAGTGTTGTTAATGGCAAGTTTTGGCAGCCGAGTTCCTAAAGTTTAGGAGGGCTGTTGGGGTACTCAATTTGTATAAATAAGAAGGCCTAGGGCCTCAGCTTAGTTAGCTAGTTGGAAGTTCGATTTTAGTCATTTTTAGGCAGTATGTTAGCTCTGCATTTCAGCACATTTGCAAGCTTTTTCTTGTAGACAGTTTTTGGGATGTAACTATTCTTTTGATCAATAAAGATGAACCCAGCTTTGCACCAGCTCTAATCTTCCTTAGTAGGCTATAGCTCTTGGGGTTGGGCCCAACCCAAGTGCCCAATACCTCCTTTGTGTACTTTTATGTGTCTTTGCTGCATTCTTAGAATAAAATCTGTTATTTAGAATAAGGTCTTGCTTTGTTACTTAGGTTGTTTTTGATGGTTAAAGTAGCTTTTCATGCTTCAGGTTGATTTGACAGTTTGATAAAGGAAAATATCTTCAAAAAAATCCATCTAGCAACCCTTGATCTCACCTCTCCCTCCTTGGGACCATGAGCTGAGACCAAGGCGTGCTTGCTGCCACAAAAACACTGTTTTTGCCTCTTCATGCAATTGCTAGTGTTAGATTTTTAGTTAGGAAAGTTGATACCAGTTTTACTTGCATGTTTAGAATTTTTCCTTGCTTATCTTTCATAGTTATCTTACATGATTTGTTGCCAATAAACTTATGTTCATCATGCTTATGGTTTCTAGGTCAAATTAGGTCAAAATAGCTAGATCTTTGGTTTTCTTAATCGTTGTTGATTAGTTTTGGAAAATAACGTGCAGAACACCTATGTTACCTCCCTTCCTACCCTTCCCCCATCATGCAACCTATTCCAACCTCTCACTCAAGATTTCTTCCCTCCATTTGCCACACTTTCCCAACTAACCCTAATTTCTACATTCTTGTGAAAAATCGCTTTCTCCGTCCTTGAACCAAATCTGATCACCTTAACCACTCCTCATCCTCATTCATCAAGTCCTAGACCTCCTCACACCCTTATCTCACCTCCATAACCACTTCTTCACCTTTTTTCCACCATCAGCCCTTCAAAATTCCCTTTCAAAACATCCTGTAGAAACATCTTGTAGAAGCTACAGTACATCCTGTAGAACCCTTGCAAACTTCCTGTAGAAGCTCATGAAAGCGGTTTCTTGAGATTTGATCACTGTGAAACTCTCTGGAAGGGTGCTAGGGACCCCTTAGGCCCTCTTCTAACCTTCCCAACCTCCTACAAGCATTTCCTTTCCCCAATTCACCTCTGCAAAGTCAAAAACAGTTAAAGCACATGCATAATAATTCTGCCAACTTACTCAAAAATACAAAAAGGTGTTTCTTTTCAGATTTCACTTCAGAAGTAGCTTACACACATGCACTTAACCTTCCAAAGAATAAATGGCATCTTTTTCAGTAGCTTTCATCTTTTTTGTTGCATCAGTAGGGCTAGTTGGTAAAACTAGGGTTTGCTAGGGTTTGCATTTCCATTCAGCTTTTTAGTTTCTTTATGCAAGTAGATTAGCCTCCTTCAAGTTAGCTTTCATCCATCAGTTAAAAACTTTTTCTAAGAGCTCATAGAATTTGGCTTAAGCTCATAGCGGACTTGTGCTAGCTGATCAAGTGACAACCGCGGCAAGAGCTAGTACTTGTGCATATAGCACCGTCGCTTTTAAGTTTGTTACGAACTACTAGGTTGATAAAATTAAAGAAGGGAGTTCCAGGAGTTGCAGCATTATTGCTGCAACACTAGGGCCCACAATCTTTTTGGCGCCATTGCCGGGGAAGCGTTAGAGTATTGGTGATTACTACTTTTCTTCTATTTTCTACTACAACCTTCTGCTAAGTAGTTTATTTCAGCAAGCGTAGAGTAGATTGTTTCATTTCCATTCTGCAATTTCATTTCCGCAAAAGTAGAGTAGACATTTCCTTCTTTCATAGATTAGCATTTCAATTCCGCAATTTCAATTCTGCAAGCATAGCCTAGCATTTCATTCCTACAATTTCATTTCGGTAAAATAGATTAGTCCTTTACCGCTTTCATTTCAGTTCTACATTTTCATTTCAGCAAGATAGATTTTAGTTAGTTGCAGTTCAATCTATTTTAGTTTTGCAGGTACAAGCAGAAGAAAAAAAAAACAAAATTCAACGAAAAATATTGCATTTCATGCCTTGTAGGAGTAGAGATAAATCAGAAAAATGTTTGAACAACACCCCCACTACTTCACACAGCCAACCTTCTCTCTTCTTCGATGGTTGTGATTAAGAAGAACCCCTAGGTGGACAGCGAGACATATTTGAAGAACCTCTATGGGAGAAGAAGAAGAAAAAGTTCCTCTGGAGCAAATGGCTACAAACAAAAATGTTGGGAGCAGTACCTTATCCAAAAATGAATTTGCAAATCAAATGGAAGATTTCAAGAGCGAGATGAGGCAATTTCTTACCATGCAAATGGATACCTTGCAGATCCAAAAGAAGCAAGAGAAAGCTGAGAGGGCTTTGGCCATCTTTTGTCCCAGGTGCACTAGAAAGCACCCTAGGGACGAATGTCCATTGCACTCCATAGAAGTGTGTTTTGTCTGTGAAGAAGACCATCCTACGAATCAATGCCCTTCCTTGCCTGGACTTAAAGTTGCATATCAAAGGGCCAAAGGAGTCACTAAACCACTCTATTTCATGAACCAAAGGAGGCCACATGGACCCATACCTTACCAGGAGGGAATGAAAGGGACATCTCAGACCTATTACAACTCCTATCAAGCCACTTCCATGCCTTCTTGGGGTCCCCCTGCTCATCCTTCCTGATCCACACCTCCTCCTTGGTCATATCCATCCCAATATCATGCTCAACCAGCTGCTCATCCATTTCACCCCTATGCTCAGCCACAACCTTAGTGGAATGCACCTCATCAGGGGTGGAGGCCCCAGTACAAATCTCCTCCTGCTCCTTTGCCTCCACCACCTACCCAACCACAACCCCATCCACATCCATCTCAAATATACACCCCCACTCAACTACCCGTACCACCATTTCCAAACCCGCACATTGGAATAGCTCAACCCAATTGCAAATCTGAGGCACAACATGTCCAAACGACTCCTCTTTAGCTCGATGATATTCATCATAGCTCAAGAAGAGTATTGCAAAAAAGAGACTATATTGAAAACATTGAAGGACCACATCCAGTAGAAGAAGATTCAAAAGAAAAGATCAAAGAACCGTGGGCTGCACTTGATGAAGAGAAGGCATCAAAATCTGAGATTGAGAGAGTTCCCTCATGGTTACCATCAAATCCTCCATGTATTCAAGAGAAAAATCAGCAAAAAGAGGAAGATGAGAAGGTCATCATAGAAGGTGACATGAAGAATGATCCAGATCAGCAAAAGGACCAAGGATATTAGAGCTATATTGAGATATGGTTCCAGACGGTCACTAAGTTGCAGCAATATTCTCTTCCTCAGCTATGATTGATCCCTTCAAAGTCAAATCATTTGGTCTCTGAAATCTGGATACCTGTCAAAGCATGCATTTCAAGCCTCCACATCATTTTGTCTCTAATTTTGATGTGCACATGGCTCCATTGGAAGTATTCTTATACTTGAAAATGATTTTGTTTTTTAAGTAGGGTAGGGTAAAAAAAAAAACAAAGAAAAAAATGAAAATAAGAGGAAAATAAAAATCGAAGGTGAAAACCTCCTCGGAGGTGCCTCAGGTTGGCTCATTGATTGAAAACCTCCATGAGGTGGTCAATGGGTTGGAAGAAAAGAGAAAAGAAAAAAGAATAAGACCCCTGGGTGAAAACCTCCCTTGGAGGCGCCCAGGGCAGGCAATTAGGGTGAAAACCTCCATGAGGTGCCCTAGTTGTTTTCAAAAAAAGATAAAAAGAAAAAGAAAAATAAACTTAATTTCCATTGAATAATTGTAGGTTGCAGCAAGGATATTGCAGGTTAGGAGGATCTCTCAAAACAAAGACAGAGGAAGTTTTGTGTCTTCTACAAGAAGTTCTGTGTCTTCTACAGGAAACCTACAAACAAGCCAAAACTGATCTCTGAAGAGGACCTGAAGGCTGGGAATATGTCCATGAGGCCTACAAACATCCATGTTTCCATCCCTCACCCTTCTCCATTATTTTTTCCATCTCATTGTGCTTCTTTCCTAAAAACTGTGTGTTCTACAAGAAGTTCCTGTAGAAATTACAGGAAAATAGAAGTGGATTCTAAAAGGCAGTTTGGTGAACATGATAGCTTCATAAAGGGTTCATAAATCCTCCTGTAATCTTCAAACTCCTCCTCCATCATTTCCATGCCTGCATCATAGCCCAAGCTCATTTTTTCTCACTGTGCAAACCACCTGCAGAATGCTTTGAAGCAAAAATACATAGAACAAAAATTTGTTTCTTCCCTCACGTGAAAGCCATTCATCCATTTACAAAACTGTTTTACGAGGAGTTGTATAGGGATGATGGAAACATGCCCGAGCAATTTCAGCCAATTCTGATGCACAGTTTCCAAGAAATCAGCCTCCATAACCTTCATCCATTTTTGCATTTTCTCCATATCCATGCATCCATTTCAAAACTTGTTTCATGGGGAGATGCATATGGGTGATAGTAACCTACCCAAGTAGTTTTAGCCAATTCCAATGCACGGTTTCTGAGAAATTGACCCCTGTAATATTCGGCCATTTTCAGTTTTTCTCAATATCTATGCATCCATTGACCATAATTTTGCTATGGGAGGTGCATAACAATGATAGAAGCATGCTTAGAAAGTTTTAGGTCAATCCGATCAATCGTTTGGGAGCTATGGAGAAAACAAGTTGTTGTCCTCCAAAAATCTAGCATCAGCAGCATAAAGGTGCAAATCTGAAGGATGAAACTGACTTCTGCAGCTTAGATCCGGCCAGAGGATACCTGCACAAGAAAAGTAACCACACATCAGACAAGAAAAAGCTTATAGCATAAAGGATCTAGGCATGCAGCAATGGAATATGAGCATGCAACAACAAAATGGACTAAGCAGCGCGTTGACTTACAGGTATGTGTCTAAACTAGTTCCTCTATCTTCATCTAAATGATTCGAAAGTGCTTAAATTAATGAAATGGTGGGATTAAGCCAGGAAGCTAGCAAATTTAACCCGACTGTGCCTTGTCCAGTTCTCTAGTGCTCAGTGGGAAATCATGCAGCATACGTGTATATTCAACTCACGTGAAATTTAAAAAAATAGGTAGTGTTGGTCGTTTGAACTCTAGTGCAACTGATGTCAAGTGATTAACAAGAAGAGAACATATAGTTCATAATAGCACTACAGTCTGCATTTGGCCACGTACACCTGGCCACCTCACTCCTTCACCACGAATCATGCTAAAATTAAAAGATGCTCCACTGAAACTCACACCACCTTCTGTCATTTTGAACTTGCAACGTCCTTGATTGGAGTACACGTTTGCTGCTTCCCAAAAAAACTGTTAACCAGTCATCCTCCGTTGGATTTTCTACCTGTTTTCAAAATTCTCCCACGTATTGGGCTCGCTCAAAGGTGCAGTAACATTTTACAGGAACCGGGAAGGTCTTCTACAAAAAGAATCCTACAGGAAATATTGCACAGCTTTCTGGAGCAAGGGGGCCTGGGATCTTTTTCTTCATCGAATTAGGAGCTCTAAACAAGGTAGGCTTGAAAAACTTCTCCACGCATGGTATGTTTTGAAAAGGTGGTGAATTGAACAGTATTAGATTGGGGAATCAAAGAAAATTCTTCCTGTGAATTGAAAGAAGAGTGTTTTCCTGTGTATTTCACTGGGTTTCCCAGTTGTTTCTGCATCAAGATTCTCCTCCACGTTTCCTATTTCTAAAATTCTCTAATAAGGAAGGCATATGTATCTGTGAGAGCTAGCCTGTGGATGAAAAATTTAAAATTTTCATATCTGAATGTGTCCTGAGAAGAAAACTTGGTCTTTGTCCTCTGTCTGTAGAAGCAAAACTCTTCCTTTCATAACCAGATAGCTGAGAGCTTAGTCACAGCAGTCTTGAAACCAACATTCCCTATTTTCTTCTTCAGTTACTGGTTGAATGTTGGAAAAAAATGAATGAAGGGATTCCAAACCAGATGGCCCATCATGGGCTCATCAAATTATTAGTAGAAGATGCCCTGCACACCTACACTGTGCCCATATCATGTGAAATCTTCGAAAACATGTCTAGGGACAACAATATCAGAGTTTTGGCCAAAGATATCACCCAATCCAGTAGTGAGGAAGAAGAACACATTGAAAAAGGTGAGAAAACCGATGGTGAAAAACTGCAAGACATCTAGGCACATCAAGAACATAGATGAAAAGGAGGGCCAGGTTACTGAACCTAAAACAGAGGTGCAGACAACAGCACAAACACCACGAAAAAAAAGGATGCAAAGCAGGGCAGAAAAGGCTGGAAAACTCCAAATGAGAGCCGTCACAGCCAAAGAAGGCACGTCCAAATAACAGGGGAAGACACATCCTGAAATAGCAGCAACACAGCCAGAAACAGTTGACACAGGGGCTTCTATAGGAAGCAGAGAAGAAGAACAGCGAGAGGGGAAATCACCTGAGATATTGGCAAGGGAGGCAGCAGCCTTGCTTGCCACCTTAAGAACGCCTCCAAAACAAAAAGGGAAGCGAAAGAGGCGAACCTCCATGTACTTTAAAGCAAAGAGCAGCACACGGATCAAAGTGGGAAGACCCCAGCCATAGTCAAAGGAGCCAATTATCATTGAGGACACCACAGCTAAACAAAAGGAGGAGTCTCCTTCAAAGATAACCATCACCTATGAACAAGGAAGCCAAAAACCTTCACTTGGAGAGAGAGAATTCAGATAATGGACTCAAAGACAGCTCTACAGGAAGCTGAGACAGTTCTACAGGAAACTCTGGCTAAGTTAAAAGAGACCGAGAAATTGGAGGAAAAGGTAGCCAAACCATCACAGGAAGAAGAAAAGGCTGAGGAAATATTGGAACCCAGCCCTCAGCCTAGCTTGGGCTCATACTATAACTTGTTAGAAGCCGGGAAGATAATTCCCCAGAAATTCGCAGTGCCACTTTTCTTTGCACTAGAACAAGAAAGGGTTAGGACTCACATTTGGATGAGGATTGCCAAATCCAAGGGTGTGGTAGACATAGGCCACCTGGAAGAACAACTCAAGGAATAAAGAAAAGAATTGGCCATGGTAAGGCATGAGGAAAGCAATCAAAGGACCAAACTACAGGAGGAGAATGAGCTGCTGAAACAGCAGTTACAGCTACAGGGAAGTCATAACAAAGATAGGCCCTCCATTTTGGCAGAACAACAGCAGCAAGAATGGCCTCTAGCAGATAAGGAAACATCTGATGAATAGCAGAGAGAGGACAAGCTGCAGGCCGAGGTTGAGGCGCTAACAAAACTGCTACAAGAGAAGGGAGTAGGCAGTGGGAAGAAGTAGAGAGAAACGCATGGTTTCATGACCAAGAAGAGGACATCACTTTAGAAGCTGGGCATGACAGGGAGGCCACCAAGGCCATCAAAGATGAGGAGATAGACCAATTGCTCAGAGGATGAGCAACACTTTCAGTAGGGGGGTGATGATGAGCCCCAGAAATGAGTAGTTATATGGGCTCATTCAGCCTCCTAATTTGACTTAATCCACCATTATCATTAGTTTATTGCATGTTTTTGATTATATTTATGCTAATAGAGTGAATTTGGTTATTCATTATGCCAACAAGTCTAATGTGTGCTTTATGCAAATTTTTAGTCAATTTTGAGACAAAAATCAAAGGTTTAAATGTGCACTTGGCAGCTAAATTCGTGGAGAGGATTTGTAGGAAAGTGTCCCCTTCATTTATGAGCTCTTAACTCAAATTCTCCACCACCAGCTCGGAGTTCAAGGGCCACCACATCGATTATTATAAGGGCAACCGAGCAAGGGCTAGTAAAGTGCTGTTAACGGCAAGTTTTGGTAGCAGAGTTCCTAAAGTTTAGGAGGGCTGTTGGGGTCCTCAATTTGTAGCAATAAGAAAGCCTAGGGCTTTAGCTTAGTTAGCTAGTTGGCAGTTTGATTTTAGTCATTTTTTTGTCATTTTTTAGGCAGTAGGTTAGCTCTGTATTTCAACACATTTGCAAGCTTTTTCTTGTAGACAATTTTTGGGATGTAACTATTCTTTTGCTCAATAAAGATGAATCCAGCTTTGCATCAGATCTAATCTTCCTTAGGAGGCTATAGATCTTGGGGTTGGGCCCAACCCAAGTTCCCAATACCTCCTTTGTGTACTTTTATGTGTCTTTGTTTCATTCTTAGAATAAAATTTGTTATTTAGAATAAGATCTTGCTTTGTTACTTAGGTTGTTTTTTATGGTTAAAGTAGTTTTTCATGCTACAGGTTGATTTGATAGTTTGGTAAAGGAAAAGATCTTCAAAAAAGGCCATCAAGCAACCCTTTATCTCACCTCTCCCTCCTTGGGACCATGAGCTGAGACCAAGGCATCCTTGCTGCCACAAAAACAATGTTTTTGCCTCTTCATGCAATTGCTAGTGTTAGATTTTTAGTTAGGAACGTTTGTTATAGACATTTTTGTGCCTTACAGCTATAAGCATGAAATGTCCATAATCTAAGGGATCCAAAGTCCCTAAACATGTTGTTCCTACCCCTAGAGGAACAAGGCTAACAAACCACAACAATTCAAAAAAGTTCTCCACCAGAAACTGCTCAGAAACAAGTCAATTCAGGATCAATTCAATGGCTCCACTAGCTGTCTGCGCTGAAATGCAAAGTCAACACTGGCTACCTGCACTGCAACACAGGTAGAAGCACTACCAGGGTGCGCTGAGCGAGAGTTGACAAATGGCAAGTTCATTCCAAGAGGTGTCAAGACCCAGGAAGCTTCCAGAATCTTCCTCAATGACACTTGCCTCAGTGAATTCGACTAGTGATGAGTAAGAGGTTCCCAATCTCCAAGTGGAAGAAAGAACCTCCAAGTGGAATCAAGAACTGACAGAGGAAGAGGACACTAGTCAGATCTCATGCTGACTCATCCTCTCTCCAAACATCTATATATGGATCTCTCCTCCATGAGATCTGGAGGCTGGAATTTTGTTATTGCAAAGAATTGCTGTTGGTTTGAGATTGGAATCATTGGGTGCTTAATGCTTTGAAGGGGGTGAAGATAGGAATTCCATTTGCTGGGAAGGAGATGCTGGATTGGAGCCCTCTGGGTTGTATCTCTTCCTGAACCTTGTTATTCATCAATAAAGCTATCTTGATTCCTCCTATATACTGATGTATCTTTGATGTATGATTGCATTAGTATGTTTAGTTTATTTCTAATCCTGAACTAGTTATGAATATGAATCTATGTCTTTGTGTAGTGTTCTCTTCTTGTGATCTTGCAGAGACCTGTTGAAGCTGGGCGAGCGAGAAGGCAAGTAGTTGGGAACCCTCAAAGAGAAGGGAAACCAGATCGAAGGACAAATGGAAGACATCGGTTAGTCCATCCATCTCTCTTCATTCTTAATTCATAAAGGAAGAATACTAGAATAGCTGTCTGTATTTGTTGCTAAGGCACTGTCACACCTTAGGTGGATAGGATCATCCTGCATAGGCATTTTTCCCCACAACAAAATTGGCGACTCCGCTGGGGAGATCTGTTTAATCATTTCATTTGTGTCTCTATCATTGTTTGTTTCATAGACTCAACAGCAACAATCGAACTGCATCTGCTATTCTCATATGCAAAGTAGAGAGCTTCTGCTTTGATCCAATCACTGGATTTGTCTATGATCTGAACAATGGACTCACAAGTGATTTGATGATCCTTTGTGATAGATCTTAGTACTCCCTCAAAGCATCCCTTTGATTATACCTTGCTTGTTGCTTTTATTTGGCCTGAAACCGTAGATTAATCAGCAAACTGTGACCCAGAATCCAGTTAGAAACTCTCGTTTCTTCTTCAGCGCAGACCCTGTGAAGAGGTTCTGCATTTCAACACAGGTCCCATGAAGGCTACCTGCGCTGAATGTCAAAACCCCTTTGTTGAGGGTGTGCTGATCCAGTTAGGCCTTGTGCAGCTGGGGTTCTCTGCTCTGTTTTGCCTTGTTTTGATCTCTGATTTTTGCAGCCTGTAACCAGCATAGGTGCCTGTCTAATAACTCCTTTTCTCTACTTAAATTCCGCCTCCTTTTGTACAAAAAGACTGTGAGTGTTTTTATGTGTTTGTGGCGTCATTTGTAGTTTTCCTTTGCGAGAGTGAAATAGTCATCCTGTAGCCCTTGATTCAGATCTGTTGATTGTGATCTTAGAAGAGAGTTCATTGGTTGTTTGCAGTTGATTATACATTTACTTTTGCTTTTGCTTTGAGTTTGTCTCTTTTAAGTGTCGAAACAAGTATTCATTTCGGAAATCGTTAAGTGTTGTAATCTCTTCTACCCTCTCTGATTTCGAAAAAGTAAATTTGTTTGTATTTGTCATTTAAAAGCAAATTCAAAGTTGTACAAAAAGCTTTCTTTGTAGGCATCAATACTAAGAAAGCGGAAAACAAACACCTGCATTGTGCATTTGCATCTTGATAGTTTGCATGTTTGATTTAGGAAAAGTGCATTAGAGTGTGCTGATTGCTCTTTGAGAAAAGATGGTGTCTTTCTTTTCCCTTAGTAGCTAGGATTTTCATAGTTGAAAAGATATAAAGCTTGCTTATCATCTTTAGACTGCATTTAGGAATTGTATCATACATCTCGTGGTGATCCAGAAAGGCAAACTTCTAAAAAGATCAACTTAAAATAAACTGAATGAACTTAACAATGCTTTGCAACATAATGCACAACATAGAGGTCTAGGCTAGAGACGTGTTCCGGCGTCGTAAGGCCTGGTGACTGTCGATCTCGTTGATGGTGGGTGATTCCTCCTGAGGGACAATAGCGCCAGTACGGATTGTGCTCCCACGTACCGTCACGTATATATTGGGAGACCCCTATAGGAATATAACCTTTATCCATAGGAAGCCGTGTCAGCCGCCCTACTGATCGCAATGCACTGAACACAGCATTCGGGAAGATCGACCGCCCGTACCTTAAAAAGTATTCTGTGGTTTTGCGAAAAGTTTGGCACACCCTCTACCTAGAACTCCAGAGCAGTTCCTTTTGGCCTTTTTCAGACTCTATAACAGAAAAAGTCCATCCGAGCATTTATCACTTCGGGCTCGTTAAAACATCGAAGGAGACTAGAGTCATCTTTAGCTTTTTCTCGACTCTTTAAAATTGAAAAAGCAAGTTGTGTCTAAGCGTCGTTAAAAATTTATTTTAAACGGAACAATCACCCTTTATTCCTGCGTTGATCTTTAGGTTGAAAAAATGGAGCCCACCAACCAAGGAATTCCCCTTGGCGGAAATCCTAGTCCCTTCTCCTCTTGGGGAGATGTTGGTGCGCCCCATATGGCCACATTGTCGCTTCCAAGACTGACAATTGGCTTGCCGGTCTGGCTCTTTTCAACCAATGTCGTTCAGAACACCACTATTCCTGAACAGTCGAGTCAACAGTTAGACCAGACCAGAGTTACCCACCAGCCTTCTACTTCATCTAATTCTTCCTCTCCTCCTTCCTCTTCGCTTGACGGAATTGGTAAAACAAAAAACCAAGTTCCTAAGGAGAAGAAGGAAAAGAAGAAGAAAGAGAAGAAGAAGAAGGAGCCAAAAGCGACTGGGGGCAAACAAGTGTCGTCTGACAAAAATCCACACACAACACTGACTAGGCCTAAATCGCCATGTGTCATATGCAAGGGAGACCACTTCCACAGAGATTGTCCCTGCATCCCTCAGATACTAAGGGACTGGTCTCCCCGTTTGCACAATTCGATGGCGTCAACCTCTGATAGCCATGTTGACAGCACACCGTCAACTAGTGGAAGTGAAGCCCCAGGACAGAGAGGGAGAGCTAGATTTCCCTACAAACTGTGCGAAGGTGACCATGCCATCCACCGTTGTCCCTTCTTAGATGAGGCTAAAAGCGTTTTGGAAGATTGCCCGATTTTACGAGCGCAACTTCCTCCTGGATATCAAAAACTCCTGCCAAGTCCTTCACTAGTTGAGAACCCGGCTGGCCCGCCCAGGTGGTCAGCCGAAGCACCTGTCATTGAAGATGAACCGTCTGGATCCATACCTGACGAAAGTCAAAAGGTTGAGGTGGCAGTTGACCCGGTTTTGCCTTCAGAGGCTCTATCTTCGAATGATACCATCACAGAGGAGAATAAAGACGACACCGTCCAAATTCTCTTCATCAACACAGACTCCGACGAACAAGGGGGTAATTTTCCCATTCCTTTATCGCAGGAAGGAACTTCGTCAGAGTCATACCTGGCCGTCTATTCGGTCCCACCACCAAGCAACCTAGTTGTCTCGTTCGACTGGAACCAACTAGGCAGACCCCGTTTGCCAGCAAGCATACCATTCAGAATTATCGTCCAAATATACAGAATGGTAATGGCTGGCACTATCATTGATGAGGGGGCATCTGTGAGTATCCTGTCCTCTATCTCTTGGAAAGCGCTTGGTTCGCTAGTGCTTTTGCCTGAAATGAGAAATCTGACAGGCTTTGATAAAGGAACCAGTCGACCTTTAGGGATCCTCCCCAATGTGCCCATAACATTGAAAGGGAAGACCGTTCAAATGAACGTGATGGTCGTTCAAGGACCCTTGGATTATAACCTACTCCTTGGACGAGACTATATATATTGCATGGGAGCCATCGTCTCCTCACTCTTTAGAGTAATGTGTTTTCCGCACGGAGGAAGAGTGGTCAAGCTCGTGGACCAGCTTTCATTTCCCGGATCACGCATCGCAAATAGTCATATACCATCCCTAAATGGTCTCTTCATGCAAGAAATGTCTCAACCCACGACCCGTCCTCTTGATGAGCGCGAGTAATCCGGGAGGATATGATTGGAACCCAGGGGGCATGCGTCCTGGTCTGCTTCGGTAGGAAAACTTTGGGTATAGGGTAGGTTTCTGCGGGAGAATATGACTAGTCCGTACCCCGTCCGTGATTGGATGAGGGGTTGTTCTAGAATAAGATTCTTTTGTCAAAGTTATGTGAGTTGACGGGCATCGTCGCTCACCTTTGTCTATTTCGATAGACATCGCCGAGGAAGTTTTTTATTCGTGGCCGCGAATGGAGCAATCTTTGGGTAACCTGAAAGAGGTAGTCCTCTCTCGGTAAAACAATTGTTTTGCCGGACTAAAGTAGGGGTAACCTTGAAACTCTGTTTTATACCTGGGGGCATGCAAACCTTTCAGAGTGCAAGCAAGGGGCGGCTATTTATTTTTTAAATTTTTAGGTCCTCCCTTTAAACCTGTAGGTCTAACCCTTTAAACTCGTAGGATTAGTCGTTTCCGAACTTGCATAATGAAAGGATGCGAGGCATAGCTTTGGTAAGGCGCAAGCTCCATAAAAAATGGAATCTTACATGAGACATTCTTATCATATGACTGGATTGATCGAGCAGTTTTAGCACACAGTTCATGCTCGTTAAAAAATAAATGCAAGATCCGAGCAGTTTTAGCACATAGTTCATGCTCGTTAAAAAATAAACATAAGATCGAGCAAGTGTTTCCACCCGCGTTTAAGCTCGTTAAAAAATGAACTATCCCGGTAAATAACCACTGTGAATGTAACATTATCAACCATTAAAGCCTTGGTCGTGTTTGCACCGTCACCTCCACTTTTCCATTGGCCGATCGTTCACCTCCATATGTTTGTTTACCCATTTTGAGGAACAGCTGCGAAGAGTGATTTCACTAGCCATCCTTGTGACACTGCCGTGATTGGAAAATTCCAACCTGTACCTGGAATCAACTGCTAACCCGTTTTATCACTCGTTCCTCAAAAGATGAGTCTTCTTTAAGCTCTTTTCATCTGACTTGTAAAATATGAAAAGATTGCCGAGTCCTTGGCCTTCCAACTCGTTAAAGGGACAGGAAGTGCTATCCCTCCTCTAGATTTTAATCTTTTTGGACTTGAGGGATTATTGCACAAAAAGATCGAGCGCTTGTTTTATTCGGCTCGTTAAAACTATCGAAAACTCATCCCTTCCGTATTGTTTTATACTTTTTCGGACCTAAGGGATTAGATGACGAAAAAGGACTTTTGGAGTTAACTTTATGTACCTTTTCAGACTCTCTAAAAATGAAAAGGACCGAGTTATCTTTGTTGTTAGACTCGTTAAAATCATTAAATAGCGACAAACTTGTCTTTAGACGAGAACGAGTTTCACTATCGCTAGGCTCGTTAAAACATAGCGATGGGCTTGCCTGAAGGGCAAGTTATAGAACAAGCATATGTTATCCTCCTCAATCTTGACAAAAATAAAGAGGTACTGGTCAGCAATGATTGGGGAAAATTGGGAGAAACTCAAGAAAACTTTGATGGTAGCAAGTCGCTCTTGAACATGACACTTTTTCCTCCGTACCACAATCGGGTTGGGTTGTTTCATTCACCGGTCACATCACCATGGTCTCGCCATACCATCCATATTTGGGGTAATGCTACCGATCCATCGCATCAGTGTCGCCATATGTTCAAGAGAAGTCGTTCAGAAAAGTCAACCGTGTCCCATCCATTGCCGTACATTATCCTTCATCCTTTCATGACCGCCACCCTGAATCATATGTCACAGATCGTTTTCACCTCCATCAAAATCATTAGCTCCGTTCCGTGTCATTGATGTGGGATTCATTAAGGCCCTCCTTTGACGGATCGCTTCTTGTCGACATCAGCTCATTATCCAAGAAGTTGATCTAGGAACAACCCCTTCAGTACTTTGAAGCTTGCATGCCTCAATGGCAAGTTTCTCACTTTTGGCGACAGGTATACATCAATGACCTTCGACCGAAAGATTTTGCGTGGTGTTCGACGCCAAGTCCTTTATTCACACCACGTGAATTGTATTGTAGTACCTTGAGGGTCATTATCATTATCGGTGATTCCTCTCGCGCTTGTTAACGGTTTACCTCATTGACCGGTAATCAAGCGATGTCTTTCCATGTTCGACTTCAGAACATTTCTCACATGGATCGACTTGTACTTAGAGTGAAGATCGAACGAGTTTGAAGACCCCAGATCTAGTTTCATCCATTCGGGCTGCGATATATATTCAGGAAAGATAAAGACATTGACATGTACATCATTGCAGCAGATAATCATCCTATCCAAAGGATGATAATTGCATCAAAATTATCAGTCTACCATCAGACGATTGTCTGTTCTATGTACAGGAAAATGAATTTATAAAGCTGAGCATGGGAATGCCCGCCTCAGCTAGATCATGAAAGTAGTATGAAAAATAATTTATTGTATTGTATCTCATTACAGGTCTCCTCCCAGCATTGGATGAACTTCGGATCCTCCTGATAAAGCATTTCACCCGATAAACGGCCTCATACTTTAGGGGGCAACTGTTATAGACATTTTTGTGCCTTACAGCTATAAGCATGAAATGTCCATAATCTAAGGGATCCAAAGTCCCTAAACATGTTGTTCCTACCCCTAGAGGAGCAAGGCTAACAAACCACAGCAATTCATAGAAGTTCTCCACCAGAAACTGCTCAGAAACAAGTCAATTCAGGATCAATTCAGTGGCTCCACTAGCTGTCTGTGCTGAAATGCAAAGTCAACACTGGCTACCTGCACTGCAACGCAGGTAGAAGCACTACCAGGGTGCGCTGAGCGAGAGTTGACAAATGGAAAGTTCATTCCAAGAGGTGTCAAGACCCAGGAAGCTTCCAGAATCTTCCTCAATGACACTTGCCTCAGTGAATTCAACTAGTGATGAGTAAGAGGTTCCCAATCTCCAAGTGGAAGCAAGAACCTCCAAGTGGAATCAAGAACTGACAGAGGAAGGGGACACTAGTCAGATCTCAAGCTGACTCATCCTCTCTCCAAACATCTATATATGGATCTCTCCTCCATGAGATCTGGAGGCTGGAATTTTGTTATTGCAAAGAATTGCTGTTGGTTTGAGATTGGAATCATTGGGTGCTTAATGCTTTGAAGGGGGTGAAGATAGGAATTCCATTTGCTGGGAAGGAGATGCTGGATTGGAGCCCTCTGGGTTGTATCTCTTCCTGAACCTTGCTATTCATCAATAAAGCTATCTTGATTCCTCCTATATACTGATGTATCTTTGATGTATGATTGCATTAGTATGTTTAGTTTATTTCTAATCTTGAACTAGTTATGAATATGAATCTATGTCTTTGTGTAGTGTTCTCTTCTTGTGATCTTGCAGAGACCTGTTGAAGCTGGGCGAGCGAGAAGGAAAGTATTTGGGAACTCTAAAAGAGAAGAGAAACTGGATCGAAGGACAAACGGAAGACATCGGTTAGTCCATCCATCTCTCTTCATTCTTAATTCATAAAGGAAGAATACTAGAATAGCTGTCTCTGTTTGTTGCTAAGGCACTGTCACACCTTAGGTGGATAGGATCGTCCTGCATAGGCATTTTTCCCCACAACAACGTTGATACCAGTTTTAGTTGCATATTTAGAATTTTTCCTTCCTTAGATTTCATAGCTATCTTACATGATTGGCTTCCAATAAACTTATGTTCATCATGCTTATGGTTTCTAGGTCAAATTAGGTCAAAATAGCTAGATCTTTGGTTTTCTTAATCGTTGTTGATTAATTTTGGAAAATAACGTGTAGAACACCTGTGTTACCTCCCTACCTACCCTTCCTCCATCATGCAACCTATTCCAACCCCTCACTCAAGATTTCGTCCCTCCATTTGCCACACTTTCCCAACTAACCCTAATTTCTACGTTCTTGTGAAAAATCGCTTTCTCCATCCTTGAACCAAATCTGATCACCTTAACCACTCCTCATCCTCATTCACCAAGGCCTGAACCTCCTCACACCCTTATCTCACCTCCATACCCACTTCTTCACCTTTTTTCCACCATCAGCCCTTCAAAATTACTTTTCGGAACATCCTGTAGAAACATCATGTAGAAGCTACAGTACATCATGTAGAACCCTTGCAGACTTCCTGTAGAAGCTCACGAAAGCAGTTTCTTGATATCCGATCACTGTGAAACTCTCTGGAAGGGTGCTAGGGACCCCTTAAGGCCTCTTCTATCCTTCCCAACCTCCTGCAAGCATTTCCTTTCGCCAATCCACCTCTGCACATTCAAAAACAGTTAAAGCACATGCATAATAATTCTGCCAACTTACTCAAAAATATAAAAAGATGTTTCTTTTCAGATTTCACTTCAGAAGTAGCTTAGACACATGCACTTAATGTTCCAAAGAATCAATGGCATATTTTTCAGTAGCTTTCATCCTTTTTGTTGCATCAGTATGGCTAGTTGGTAAAACTAGGGTTTGCTAGGGTTTGCATTTCCATTCAGCTTTTTAGTTTCTTTTTGCAAGTAGATTAGCCTCCTTCGAGTTAGCTTTCATCCATCAGTTAAAAGCTTCTTCTAAGAGCTCATAGAAGTTGGCTTAAGCTCCTAGCGAACTTGTGCCAGTTGATCAAGTGACAGCTGCAGCAAGAGCTAGTACTTGTGCATATAGCACCGTCACTTCCAAGTTTGTTACGAACTACCGGGTTGATAAAATTAAAGAAAGGAGTTCCGAGAGTTGCAACATTATTGCTACAATACCGGGGCCCACCAGTTTCCGCTTTAAAGAAGTATTTTAAGACCTATCAAATTGTTTTTCTTCCTTTATATCCCCCCCTTATCCCTTCTCTACTCGATTGGACAAGAGTTAACACACAAGTAGACTTACACCATGTTTAGCAATTTAGATACTAGCATAGGCATAGATCTAATAAGTTCCCTCAAGGTTCTTCTATTGGATGAATCATATTTTCCATTTAGACTTAGCTCAGCTTACAAAATCTTCCCAGGAAAAGAAGGAGAACAAACAAAAATCCAAGTGTTGTGGTTGTCACACTTTCTCTTTTATTCCACCATAAATCCCTTTAGATCCAAACAAATTTTAGAGAAGGTCTTATTGGACAAAACAAAAGTAAAATACATGACAAAACAACAAAACAAAACCAAAACAACCAAGCAAATGGAGGAAGGACATAAAATAACATGAAAAATATATAATTAGAAAACAAACGAATGTAGAGACTCGATCTAAAGTAGGAAAGAAGGTGGATGAAATGCAAGTGGAACTAAATACAACTAAGACTAATCCTAACCTACCCAACTAAAAGGTGAGGAATACGTGTAATGATATTTCTAGTGAGGCCAATGTAATTTCTCCTGACTTGCAATCACAAAGATACAAGCAATGAAAACCACCATAATACAATGTGCAACAGAAAAGATATAAGATTGAAAATATTGCACCAAACATTGGGCGTACTTCTTAAAGAAAGAAATGTGTCATATTACCTATCTTTACCCAACATGTCACCTTGCCTTCTCGATGAAAACCATAATCAAACAAACCTTGATCGTACCTTGTATGCATACTAACACTTTTATTATATTCCTTAGCAAACGTCAAGAGATATCATAACTTGATTTTATAAAATGGGTTTTCTAAGTAAAATGCTTCCAATTGATGATAGATTGGATCTTGAAATTCAAAACAATCCTCTTAGAAATCCTGAAATCCATGGGAGAAATAATTTTCAATTAATAGTGTGGAATCAGGATGAGCATCTTGTGATGGAAAATAAATCTGATCATATTCAAAAATCTTATCATAATAGTGAGGGCTTGACATAACCATCAGTGGAGGCTAAAGTGCCTCAACTGCTTGAAAAGTATCTAAATATTGAGATGATAAACCATGAATATCAGGTGATGTAAAACAACCATCATTAGATACACTAGTGGGAAAATGATCAATTGAATGACAATTTTTAAAACAACCATGATCAGATGGGTTGATTAAGGTACAAAATTATCAGTTAGGAGTTAACAAAGATAGATTAGTCTGAACAGATTTACAAATTCTTTGAATGAGAGAATCATGTTCCTCACATGTTGAATGTGATCAACTATTTCCTTATGACTAGTTAACATCACAATTATCAAATGAAATAAAAAGGAATGCCAAAATGGAAAAAGCATGAAACTAGTCAAGATGTAGTGGGTGAAAAAGAGGAACTTGATTCACAAAATATCTCAAGAATTCACCTATACTCAAGAGGAGATCTCGTGCCAAAATGAAAAATATTAACATAAATACATTCAAAAGAGATACAAGGATATGATTACTTTCAAGAGCAATGCAGGATGCCAATAGTAATCTTCAAAATGATCAACTGCGTAGCTTTGTTCATTCATGAGAGACAAACATTCCAAACCCGAGTTTGATACATGAGATTTACATGAAGATGAATCAACTAAAATAAAATGTACAATATAAAGCCAAATATTGATTAATATAGATATATCTAAAATACCACATTTCTTTCAAGAATGGATTTACATTCATTGAAATCATGCAAAGGAAAGAATTATACAAGAATATCCAAATCTGACTTAGTTCAGGGATCTTACCAACGTCGCAAGAACCTAACATAACCATCAATGAAAGTTGAAGTGCCTTGACTTCCTGATAAGTCCGAGAACTTTCCAAGATTGTAGAATGAGATATCAAAGATCGGGTTAGATCATGCATGGTGTATGGACAACTACCATTTTTAATTTCAATAAGATCATTATTATCCAAATGGAAACCATCTACATCAATAATTTGGACATAATTTACTTCTTCAACAAACAGATTACTCAAGTTAAAATATTCTTCTAATTCCATATCTAAAGATGGAAAAAATGGACAAATCTCATGAGTAACCTAGATAGAAGATTTTTCTTCATGAAAATTTGGAAAATATAAGGAATGGAAAGGATACTTGATAAGTTTCTTACCTTCTTCTTGTATCAATTGAAAATCCAAATTATTAGATGATGAACATAACGAGCATGGAGTCTCTTCAACACAAGTTGATGCATTACAAATAGTAGAATGCAAGGGATAGTGAGGTGAAGAGGAAGTTTCCATAATAGCATCTTATTTAACTAAAACAGATTCAAGATCTAAATCTTTCAAATCAAAATATTCTTGAGAAACTGGAATATTAAATGGTGCACTTAGGAAACTATCATTACATACATCGGTGGAATTAGAATCATTAGAATGATGTTTTCTCAAGACTTCAGGTTGATTCAACAAATTAACTTCATTTGATTCATCACCAAGATTGCTAGTTTCAAAATAAACCAAGGATGGGAGAACATTATCTTGACATGGAGAATTTTGAAAAAGAGAATAAAAATCAAAATAATCCTCTCCTTCTCACTCCTTTACATGTGAAGAATCACTACCTTGCACCTGATCATTGTTTAGATTTGGAATAGATTGATCAAGCAGATTAAGCGGCAAGGGATCATGAGAAATGGATAATAGAGGATGGAAGGTATCCAAATCAGATTCAAGGTTAAATTTATGAGCATTAATATTATCTTGAGAATTCAAGGGATTAGCCTTCACCTTCAGCTCCATGAAACATTCTAAAATTTGCTCGATTGGATTTGGATCATGGGAAATGGAAGAAGATTGAGGATATGGATTAGTAAAGCGGTCTCTAGATCTCGCAACTTCAAAATTATCACAAGAAGGCACCCAAATCGGTACTGGAAAAGGATGAGGATGAGGAACAAAAGGAATAGTAGGTTGCTTCTCTAGATTGCGGGTGTCTCATAATTTCCAAAAGTTGGGAGAATGGTAACATCTAGAGGTTTAGATCCAAACTAATTCAAATAGATCTGAACCAAATGTTCAAAATTTTATTTAAATACATCCAAATCCATATCTTCATTAAGGATCTCACAATATAAGTGAAGGAATCTATCAGAAAAATCATCAATTGATTCACTAGGCTCCATTCTAAGCTGATTGATTCTTTTATAAACATATTGGTAATAATACCTATTGAAAGATCAATGAAGCTCCTTAAGAAAATGATCAAAAGAATTAAATAGAGGCATATGGTAAGGTGTGACAACATTAGCTAACGCAACCTTCAAGAGTGAGGTTGAATAGAATACACATATCATCTTCATCCTCGACTTGAAGATATTTACAAAACCCAAGAAAATCATTTATTTGTTTGGATAGAAATGTACCACCCTCACCATCAAACTTGAATTGAGACAAGGAACGAATGAGTTCCATGGAGATTTAAAGTCTACCAGGAGATAGGTTAGAAAAAAAGTTCAGGATTATGATTTGGGAAAGAGACATTTAAGATAAGAGATTCAACATAGAATCAAAGGGCACAAATTGTCATCTATTATCCTTCTAGAAATAGAACGTTGATAGTGTTAGATACTGCCAACATACAGGGGATCTACCTGATATAAGGTCCCAACTAGACCTCACACCATTTGATGTAGGATTCTAACCTAAAATATGACTTGATTATTGTTTACTTAAAAATATGCCTTGGATTTAGCTGTCAACATGAGAGAGAAGCACAATTGTCCTTTCAAATGAGCAAGCTAGTGTGCTTTGTGAATGTTCAATTGTTGATGTATCAAGGTTCTTCAAATATGGGGGGGATTTAAGGGATCCTTTAAGAGAGAAGTAATAGAAATAACCATTTGGGCACATCAACCCCAACCTACAGATCAGTACTCTTAGGGCCCATCAAACCCTAATTCAGTTGTTACATGCCCTAAAGAAGTCAACCATAAAAATGCCTAGCTTCCCAAGAAGTTCCATGACTGAAATCATCCAAAAACTACCTCTAAGAATATTAGCACAGGCAGGCCCTCATTAGGGTGCACTGCAGTGCAGTCCATTACACTGCTAGGGTGCTATGCAGCGCACTTGAGCGAATTTCAGTGAAATTTCATTGGAGTTTGGGAATATTCTTCACAAGTATGAAGATTGCAGAAACCTGAAATATGAAATACTCACCCAATACAGAAAGGATATAATGAAAAAAGTTCACAGATTTGAACGATACAAATTTCTCTTAATGAAAAGGAAGACTAATGTTACATTCTTCAAAAGATGCATAGATTCATCAATTAGCAATGCATCTCAAACATCTATTTATTGAACTGAATAATAGACCAGGCTTCCATAAATCATTCACATCCTAAAGATGAACCACCGTTGTTGGTTCAAAATGTCAATCATAACAAAAACATAATGCAAGATGAATCTAGAAGATGATATACACAAGTATGAAGATCGTAGAAACCTGAAATATGAAATACTCACCCAATATGGAAGGGATATAATGAAAAAAGTTAGCAAATTTGAACGATACAGATTGCTCTTATTGAAAAGGAAGAATGATCTTACATTCTTAAAAAGATGTAAAGATTCATCAATTAGCAGTGCATCTCAAACATCTATTTATTGAACTGAATAATAGACTAGTCTTCTATAAATCTTTCACATCCTGAAGATGAACTGTGGTTGCTAGTTCGAAACATCGATCATAACAAAAACCTAATGCGAGATGAGTCCGAAATATGATCTACACAAATATTCTTATCCATTGGGTGCATCTAGAAGTTTCCCAAGTTTATCTGCTCCTTTGAGCTCGAATTTGGATGAGGTAGGGAGTTAAGGAACATCAATCCCTTTATCCCTTCCTCCATGGAACTAAATCCTATGTTTGGGAGGACATTCATTATTACCATTTATGGCATAACTTCCTTCATTCACCTATAAAAAGACCACTCATCTAAGTGATCAGGGGCTGGAAATCATTGAATTATAGGGAGATTCTATTAGTATGAGACTTGAGTTGATTTCAAGTATTGTAATGATGTCAAAATGTCTTGCTTGCTATGAGGAGAGGATGGGATTGAAGAGGAGTGATGCTGAATCAAGAAAATTGGGACTTAACTCTTCCTTTTACTAATAAAGTGTTCAAAGCTTTTTCCATATGCTTGTGTTATTCATTGATGCTTTCATATGTGTACTATGTACTTGATTCCATGCTATGTTTAATCAATAGATCATTATCATATTCTTTGATCGTTTTTTGTCTTCTGTCTATGTGTAGGTACTCTTCAAGTGGATTAAGTACGGAAAGGAGTGACAGAATTGGTCAAGGGAGATAAGGAGTAAGCGAAAGCTTCAGGTAGGCTTCTTTACCTCTTATTTAATCTATTGGTCATAGAAAAAGTATAGAATGCTTTGCACTATTGTTCTAGACTTAGCTACTAGTCTATGGGTTTAAGCGTTTATCCGTAGACACTAAAACTTCCCAAAACAAATTGGCAACGCTCTTGGGGAGTGATCATCCATCTTAGTAGCTTATAAGCCTCTTAAGACATTTCTACATACTGTACTTGTGGTCATTGATTGAATTTTAGTCTTCTTTCATTGAAAATTGAGTCAAAATTGTGTCAAAATTGCCTTCAAAATGGCTTACTGTCACCAGCACAGCCCAATGAAGGACACAGTGTGCTGCAATGCACTTCCCGCATAGATTCAGTGCGTTGAAACACACTGTCTCTCACTGCTTCCTGCGCTGATCCCTTGAGGGTCAGTTTCCCATCTAGGAGCTGAATTTTTTTGCCAATTTTCTCCTGTTTGAATGATTTGTTGAATGGCAATGATGTCTTGTCTCTGAAAATAGTTTTTCATCTCCTTACTTGGCCCTACTTAGACTAGGATTGATAAATGTTTCCTATGTATTTGCTTTGTCATTTGCAATCTATAGTTGAAAGTTAGTTTTTTGGTTGATTGATCTTTAGCGAAAGAAAGTGTCGTTAAATCATCTTTCCCTTTGAAAGTGGAATTGTCATCAAGTCTTCATTCATGAAATATCGATTGATTGATGTATGCATATGATTAGTCTTTTCATTGAAAGTGTCGTAATTCCTCATTTCTTTGAAAATGAAAGTGTCGTAAAGTCTTCCTTTCCTTGAAAAGAAATTGTCGCAAAATCGTCATTTTTATGAAAAGAGTTTATTGATCGATCGTGCATTAGTTTTCCTTTTTGTTCATTCACATTAAAGGAAATAAAAAATAAATACATGCATGTTGCATTAAAAAAGTTTGTGAATGCTTGAACGGAATATCTAGGGAAATTACATTAGATGTGCTCTTTGCTCTTTGTCAAAAATCTGTTTGCTCTATCCCTACTAGCTAAGGATTTTCATTGTTAAATTGAATGGAAATAATGATTATCATATTAGTTGCATTTTAGGAATTGCAAACATACAATCATGTGGTGAACCTTGAAAGGAAAATTCTAAAGAAGATCAACTTAAAATTTATCTGAATTTACCTAATGGAGCATTGTCACCTAATGAAAAACATTTAGAGGTCTAGGCTAGAGACGTGTTTCGGCATCGTAAAACAAAGCAGTTGTCGCTAACTTGTCTAAAATACATCCTGAGTGTGATACCTCATTCAACGTACATGATTATATCATAGCTCATCCACATACCTTCGAGTATATAGGGCAGTGTTACAATACGTAAAGTATATAGCAATGCTCTCACTGTGCGGTTTTGCATTAGACAACGCTTATACGGATTAGGCATCCATGTACTTTCGGGTATTTATGGGAGGAAAACACTAGGTTGCTATCCATCCTTAGGTAATTGAGTCGGCCACCTTATACACTGTGATACACCGAACACAGCATTCAGGGATATTTCCTGCCCGTACTTCTTGGTTCACCAGGAGGTATTCTGCAATTCATAGTTGCTTGGTAAACCTTTTGCCTAGATTATCCCTCTTTTGTTTTCTTATGTTACTTTGATTAAAATAAATATAATTGACCATGGATAACATTATCCATGCTTGCTCCTTAGATGATCTTAGGTTGAGACATATGGTGACAAATCTAGAATCCACTGATCAAGGAATTCCTTTTGATGGGAATCCTAGTCCTTTTCCTTCTTTCAGAAATATTGGTGCTCCTTATATGGCTACATTGTCCCTTCAGGGACTTACCATTGGCTTGTCAATATGGTTGTTTTCAACCTCCTTGGTTCAAAATGTCGTGATTTCTCCGCAATCGAGTACACCTCCAATTGGACAAAATCAACCTCTAGTTGATCCTAAGCTTGACCCTTTACCTTCTTCCTCAGTTGTTTCTTCCTCCCTTTCTTCCTTTTCACTTGGCGAAAGTATTGGAACTAGTAACCAAGTGGATAAGAAGAAGAAGAAGAAGCAAATTCAGCAGAGGGGAAACCAAGCAACCATTGCTTTGAATGCAACATCTGATGAGAAACTACCCATCAAGCCTCACGAAGTTAGATATCCATGCAAACTTTGTGCGGGAGACCATCTTCTTTGAAATTGTCTTGATATTCCTCAGATCTTAGAAGAATGGTCTTCCCGTTCACATCATCTTGTGTCATCAACTTCTAGAGATCATTGTGGTGACACACCATCAACTAGTGGTAGTAAAGATCATGGAAAGAAGGGTAAATTTAAGTTTCCATGTAGGTTATGTGAAGGGAATCACCCCATTCACCATTTTCCCTATCTGGAGGAAACCAAAAGAGTGTTGGATAACTATCCTGCTTCACCGTAGCGACTTCCATTTGGTTACCAGAAACTCTCCCTAAATCCTTCACTAGTTGATGAATTGACTAACCAAAATCAACCATCGGTCAAACCCACTCTCTCTGAAAGTGAATCCTATGAGTCTATACCCGACCCAAATCACAAGTCAAGGTAACAGTTGACCCGATTTCACCTTCAACAAATCGTAGCTTTCCCAAAGAGAGTGAATATGATACCACTCAAGTTCTTTTTGTTTCTTCAATGAACTTGGGGACAGTCCTCCTGTTACATCAAGACAGGAGGAAAATCCTCACGTTCCCATAATTCAAGAGGTTAATTCTCCCGTTCTTACGGTACCCCCTCCAAGTAGTCTAGTCACTTCCTTTGATTGGAACCGACTAGCAAGATTTCATCTTCCTTCTTATGTGCCTTTCCAGATCATACTACAGGTTTGCAATATGATTTTATCTTGCACTATTATAGATGAAGGTGCATCTGTGAGTATCCTTTCCTCAATTACTTGGCAAGAGCTTGGTTCACCACCACTTGTGCCAGTTACCCAAAATTTGTTGGCTTTTAATAGAGGAACCAAGCAACCATTAGGATCCTCCCTTAGTTACCTATTACTTTGGGAGGAAAAATCATTTATCTGAACATGATGGTAGTCCCAAGCCCATTAGATTACAATTTACTTCTAGGGCACAACTATGTTTATGACATGGGAGCTATTGTTTCAACTCTTTCGAGTGATTTGTTTCCCGCATGAAGGAAAAATTGTCACCGTTGACCAGCTTTCATTTCCCGGTCCAAATATGGCTTCCAGTCAACCATCTTCCCTAAGTGGTCCTTTTGTATTGATGGTATCATCCTCGCCACGCGTTAATTATGTGGCAACCCGTTCCATACCTAGATCAACTGATGATCATTTCAGTGACGTTGTACTTCATGTACTAGGGGCATTGGAACCAGATCTCTCCTTCATGATCTCTTATGGGTTGTGATCGAAGTATGAGGATAGTTCCTGGTCTTATGTCAACCTTATTAAAAAATGAAACAAGGGTGCGAGGATCAACCTCGTTAAAAAATGAAACAGGCCCATGAGGATAGTTCCTAGTCTTATCTCAACCTCATTAAAAAATGAAACAAGGGTGTGAGGATAGTTCTTTTACTATGTAAACCTTGTTAAAAAATGAAACAGGCCCATGAGCATAGTTCCTTGCCTTGTGTCAAGCTCGTTAAAAAATGAAACAAGGAATCTGAGTAGAGTTCCTTGTTTTGTGTCAAGATCATAAACAAATGAAACAAGGTCCCAAGTTCCAAGTCGAGTCTTTGATTAGATCTCGTAAAATCCCAGTCAAGTCTTTCACTTGATCTCATAAAAGAACCTTCATTCCATCCACCTGATAGCCATGAGTAGTATACTTAGGTGAATGTAATGAAGCTTGGGGGACATGCACCTAATGGTAGAGTTAAGTTTCCCGGTAGGTTATGTGAAGGGAATCACTCCATTCACCTTTGTCCCTATCTGGACGAAGCCAAAAGGGTGTTGGATAATCGTCCTGCTTAACCGCAATGACTTCCATCTAGTTACAGGAGACTCTCCCTTTCATCATGCTGGGGGCATGTAAACCAATCTCAAGCATAGTTTTTCATTTAAAGCTTGTGTAAAAATGAAACTGAATGCAAGCATAGTTCTTCGTTTCAAGCTTGTGTAAAAATGAAATTGAATTCAAGAATAGTTTTTCGTTTCAAGCTTGTGTAAACATGAAACTGAACCCAAGCATAGTTCCCTATGGTTCACGCTTGTGTAAAAATGAACCCATTTCCATTTTTTAGCCCTTGTGATTGCCATTTTATAAGCCTCTTCCATCTGATGAGCCTTGGTTGTTTTCTATAGAAATTCCTCATCTAAAAACCCTGCTATATGCATTATCATACAAGTGGAAATATCTCAGAATTACACAAGGCTTTAGCTCACAAGCTATCCAACTCTCAATACAATCCCTCACTATTGCTCATAGACAGTCAAAGGCTTCTCACAAACCTTCTCCTCTTCCCACCAAGACTCCTATTTCCTTGTGTAGTTTCTCCTCGGTCCTCAAGCTGCCACCTGCATGTAATAATCCCTCACACACTGCTCTAACCTCTGAAACAACTGCACAAACCTGAAGGAGATGAATCCTTCTGCATGGATGAGATTCCTTTATAGGAAAAATTCATCCAACTGATAGTACAATGTCCCTCCTCTGATCTCAACTGGGTCTCTGACTGAACTGACATGCATGAGTTATTTATGAGAGAATATTCAGTTATCCGAAGTGCAGCAGTTACATGCATGCAAGCATTAACTAACTGAACTCACAATTAATTCAACAAACTGTTTGAATTAATCTAACTGGACTTGTCTCAGTTAACTGAGCCAACTAATTACAACTCAATATTACGACTCATCCTTATCTCTTTAACTGATGGATAAATTCCTCAATTAATGGAGAAACTGTTGCATGTCCCTACATAGACTTTATGTTTTATATTCTACAACTAATTAACTCATGGTGAATTAATTAATTATTTTACAAACAGATGCTAAGATCAAATTCAAATTTTACTTCACTATTTTAGTTCAGGGACTAACTAAAATAGGAATCTATCCCGAACTACTATTTTTAGCAATGCTATTTATAGCACTTCCATTTTTCATTCCTTGCTGCTATGTCCAACACTGGTACCCGAACTGCTATTTATAGTAGTGCTATTTTTAGCACTTCTATTTTTAGCATTTCTTGTTGCCATTTTCAACAATCCCTCTCAACAATAAAGGCATTCAACTTGAACCTGATCCTGAACATTTGGAATGTTCTGCATGCAACACTTCTCCCAAGTGTTGGTGCTCTAGCAACTCTAGAAACAAAAAAATCTCCCAACTGACTTCCTTGTTGAGCTAGAAACACCATCTGATGTTGAAGCTCCCTCTGCTGCTAAAAAGTGCTCCCTCTCTAACCTCTGAGTTGCTGCAACACTCCATGCATCTAGCACCATTGCACACCTCTCTGTGCCATCCTACACTGGTGCAACACTCCTGTGCCTCTCGCATTGTTGCAACCTGCTAGCTCTACAATGTCTTAGGATTCCTATACTGTATCTCTCTCTGCCACTTCATCCGCATCTATCTCTACCCACTCAGTCATTCTTGCTACTCCTCATCGAGGCTCCCGTAGCAAGGTCTAATCAAATAGGCTGGGTACCTCAATGATCCTGCCCCTATTCCAGCCTTATTAGGACTGTCACTCCACATCGCCCCACCTTTGACCTGGAGGTATGGATGCATGTGATACCTCTGCCCACTTGGCTCAAAATTTCCCCCTACTAGAGGTCTCTGCATGAGTGGATGACTCCACTCAATCTCCTCTCAGCTTCTCTAATTATGGTTGCTCCACGATTTCCTGAAGCTGCTTCTGGGGCTTCTTCTGGGGCTGCATGTTGAGAGGTAATTTACTCTCCCTCTCAACCACCAAGTATCTAACCTTTTCCTTGCTCCTCAAGGCTTTGCATGCATCTTGAACCTCAAGAGCATACAGGTTCTTGGCTAGTACACCAATGTGTTTCATCTTTCCCACCATCATGAAATTTTCTAGAAAAAGAGCTAATTTTAAATCAGTGATATCTCCTTCATCCAAACTCTGACTCAGCCGATTTTTTTTTTGAATTTGGGTATTTTTCCACAAGGAATCCAGATATGCTATTTTTTTCTAAAAATTTTTAACAAAAATTTTTAGATCTGCTCTGAAAACTCATGGCCCAAAACTCAAAACTTCGAAATCTCCTCTATTATATTGTTTACTACTCCGATAAACTCAACTCTGATACCATGTAGAAATTCCCACTGTATATCAACTGATAATGCAATGTAACCAAAGAAAAATAATTGATCTACTTCTACTATCTAACTTCGCAGAAGCTTAATCAATTTGAGCAAGATCAATCAGAACACATATAACAAAGAAGAAGAAATCATACACATGAAACATAGAAGAATACTTTGGGGAAAGCCTTAGCTAAAAACCCCGCTATCTATATTATCATACAAATGGAAAGATCTCATGATTAACAAAGCTTTAGCTCACAATCTATCCATCTCTCAGTACAATCCCTCACTGTTGCTCATAGATAGTCAAAGGCTTCTCACAAACCTTCTCCTCTTCCCTCCAAGCTTCCTATTTCCTTGTACAGTTTCTCCTCAGTCCTCAAGCTGCCACCTATGTGTAATAATCCCTCACACACTACTCTAACCTCTGAAATAACTGCACAAACCTGAAGGAGATGAATCCTTATGCATGGATGAGATTCATTTATAGGAAAAATTCATCCAATTGATAGTACACTGTCCCTCCTCTGATCTCAACTAGGTCTCTAACTGAACTAACATGCATGAGTTATTTATGAGAGAATATTTAGTTATCTGAAGTGTAGAAGTTACATGCATGCAAGCATTAACTAACTGAACTCACAATTAACTCAACAAACTATTTGAATTAATCTAATTGGACTTGACATAGTTAACTGAGCCAACTAATTACAACTCAATATTACAATTCATCCTTATCTCTTTAACTGATGGATAAATTCCTCAATTAATGGAGAAACTGTTGCATGTCCCCACATAGACTTCATGTTTGATTTTCTACAACTAATTAACTCATCGTGAATTAATTAATTATTTTACAAACAGTTGCAAAGATCAAATTCGAATTTTACTTCACTATTTTAGTTCTGGGACTAACTAAAATAGGAATCTATCTCGAATTGCTATTTTTAGCAATGTTATTAATATAACTTCCATTTTTCATTCCTTGCTGCTATGTCCAACACTGGTACTCGAACTGCTATTTATAGCAGTGCTATTTTTAGAACTTCTATTTTTAGCATTTCTTGTTTCCATTTTCAACATTTTCATCCCATTGCCACCATCCCTTTCGCCGATCATACGCTTTCACTTGGTTGTTTTACCCTTTTTGAGGAACTGTTGCAATGAGTGGTCTTATTAGCCAGCCTCTTCACATAAATCAACATGTTTTGAAAATTTCCAAAATCACTGTGACCAGTTGCTATCCTAGACATCACTTATTCCTCAAAACGGAGTCCTCTTTAAGCTCTTTTCAGACTCTTTAAACATGAAAGGATTGCTAAGCGCTTGTCCTTTCCAACTCATTAAAGGATTCGAAATGATACCTCTCTTGTATTATTTTACGCTTTTTCAGACTTGACAGATTAATTTATGAAAAAGAACTTGTGGAGTTTTTTTTTTGTACCTTTTCAAACTTTCTAAACCTGAAAAGGATCGAGTTATCTTTGTCGTTAAACTCGTTAAAAACATCAAATAGTGACAAACTTGTCCATCTAGACAAGACTGAGTTTCACCTTCTGTAGACTCATTAAAACATCAAATAGTGATGGATTCACCCGAAGGTGAAATTATACGATAAGCATATGTTATCCTCCTCAAGCTTGATAAAAATAAAGAGGTATTGGTCAGCAATGACTGGGGAAAATGGGAAAAAGGGGAGAACACTTTATGTTAGCAAGTCACTCTTGAACATGACACTTTCACTTCATCTCTGTGACTATTTGGGTTGGGTTATCTGCTTGATGGTTATAATACTCATAGTCTATCACACCATCCATCACTTTTGTTTTGGGTCAATGCTGCCAATTCATTCAGACTATTTGGGTTGGGTTATCTGCTTGATGGTTATCATACCTATGGTCTATCATACCATCCATTACTTTGTTTTGGGTCAATGCTACCAATTCATCTTAGTGTCGTCGACATGTTCAAGATAAGTCATTCAGTTCAAACTTCATCCTTTGCAATACCGTAAACCTTCATTTTCATGACCGCCATTCCTGAACCTTCTGTCGTCAGTCAATTTTTTCATCTCCAAAATCATTTACCTCGTTTCATGTCGTTGATGTGTGATACATCAAGGCCTTCCTGCGATGAGTTTCTCTTGTCAACATCAGCACATTATCCAAGAAGTTCACTTAGAAACACCCCTTCAGTACCTTGAGGCTTACATACATCAATGGCAGATTTCTCGCTTCCAGTGATAGGTTGACATCATTGGCCTTCGATTGAAAGACTTTGTATGGTGTTTGACATCAAATCATTTATTCACACCATGCAAAATGTACTATAGTACCTTGAGGGTCATTATCATTATCGATGATTCCTCTCACATTTTTTAACGGCTTACATCATTGGCTGGTAATCAGACAATGTCTTCCCATGTTCGACTTTAGATCATTTATTCACATGGTTAGACTTGTACTTGAGCAAAAGATTGAACGAGATTGAAGACCCGGGATCTAGTTTCATCCATTCGGGCTACGATATTTTCAGGAGTACTAAATCAAATGTACAATGGCCTTACATTCATGGGTCTACATCTGTAGATGAATATATTTTTACATGTAATGAAAGTTTATAAGCTGAGAATGGGTATGCCTTCCCTCAGCAAGTTCATGAGAAAAAATCAAATTATCATGATATATGTATTGTAATTGATGCAAGTCACCTTCCGCTTCGAAACCTCCTCTCCATATGATAAAGCATTTCACTCGACATACATATTTATGACTTCATGCTTTAGGGGGAAACTGTTATAGATCCATTTGGGCACATCAACCACAACCTACATATCAGTACTATTAGGGCCCATCAAACCCTAATTCAGTTGTTACATGCCCTAAAGAAGTCAACCATTAGAATGCCTAGCTTCCCAAGAAGTTCCATGACTGAAATCATCCAAAAACTGCCTCTACGAAGATCAGCATAGGCAAGCCTTCATTAGGGTGTGCTGTAGTGCAGTCCAGTACAATGCTAGGGTGCTACGTAGTGCACTTGAGCCGTCTTTGGCCTACGTTTGGAGAATTTATGTGAAATTTCATTGGGGTTTGGGAATATTCTTATCCATTGGGTGAATCTAGAAGTTTCCTATGTTTATCTACTCCTTTGAGCTTGAATTTGAATGAGGTAGGGAGTTAAGGAACATCAATCCCTTTATCCCTTCCTCCATGGGACGAAATCCTAAGTTTGGGAGCGCATTCATTATCACTATTTATGGCATAACTTCCTTCATTCACCTATGTTTCTGGGAAAACTAGTGTCTTTTCGATCTGCTAGTCCCACTAGGATTGGTAGCTATCCTAGAAACAAACAATCAAAGCAATTTGTGATTTCCGTTATGTATCATAGATAAGAGAGAAGCAAAGGAACCAACCTGGATCTTCCGCTTGACTCCTTGCTTGATTTCTCTCTCCCTTGATAGATCTTGCACCTCTTCTCCTACTTATCCACTCAGTGAATACCTATAGAGATGAAGTAAGAAAAAACCATCAAATCATCTTGATCTATTATATCATAAGCAATGCAGAATCAAAAATACATTCAACATACAATAGCATTCACAAATACACGATTGTATGGTGGAAAACTAAAAGAAATTTATTAATAATAGAAGGGAGAATTACAACCCAGTTGTTTGATCCAACATCATTCTCCCAACATAAAATCCCTCTTCACCTCATGAAAAACAAGATCACCCAATAATACAATGCCCTTTCTCAAAGACAAATTATTAGCACTTCCTTACAAACTACCAAATTCCAGCCTCTAGATCTCTCATATGTGGGATCCATTTATAGATGTCTGCAAGGGTGTGAGTCATCTCTAGGTTTTTTATTAGTGTCATTCCACTTGTTGTTCTTGGTTCCACTTGGAGATTTCTTGGATCTCTTACTCATCCCTGGGCAAGTTCAGAGAGACAAGTGTCATAGGAGAAGTTTCTAGAAGATTCCATGAGCATCCACTTAGAAAACTGTCTCGAACATTTGTCCATCCTCGCTCATCGCACCCAACAGAAGGCCTCTTCAATATGGATCATATCCTCGCTAGTGTAGAAGTTAGTATGCATCACACCCTGATAGTGGAGCAGTGAGTATGGTCTAGTTTTGGCTACTTCTGAGTGGTTTTCAGGTGGAACTTTTTGGGGAATGATGTAATCAGTTGACCATGATCCTTTAGGGTATGAAACAACACTTTTAGGGGTTAAAGAACCCTTGGTTTATAAACATAGGGGTTTCAGTGCCCAAATATGTCTTTAACAATTGCCCCCTAAAGCATGAAGTCATAAATCTTTTGATGTTGGGTGAAATGCTTTATCATGAGGATCCGAGGTATTCGAACTGGAAGGTGACCTATATAAGATACAATACAATACATCATCATCATATTATTTTCATGATCTAGCTGAGGCGGGAATTCCAATGCTCAGCTTTATAAATTCATTTTCATGTACATAGGACAGATAATTGTCTGCAGTTGCAGACTGGTGATTCTTCATATGAAGAGTCATCTTCCCTGGCTTAGATGACTATCTATGTAGCTTCTGTGTACATTTGATGTCTTTATATCCTTGAATATATCACAGCCCAGATGGATGAAACTAGATCCACGGTCTTCAAACTCGTTCAATCTTTGCCCGATGTACAAGTCGATCCATGTGAAAAGATGTCTTGAAGTCAAAGATGGAAAGACATCACCTGATTACCAGCAAATAATGTAAGTTGTTAACAGGTGTGAGAGGAATCAACAATAATGATAATGACCTTCAAGGTACTACAGTACAATTCACATGGTGTGAATATATGATTCGATGTCGAACACCACGCAAAATCTTTCGGTCAAAGGCCATTGATGTCAACCTATCGCCAGAAGTGAGAAACTTGCCATTAAGGCATGCAAGCTTCAAAGTACTGAAAGGGTTGTTTCTAAGTCAACTTCTTAGATAATGCGCTGATGTCAATAAGAAGTGACCCATCGTAGGAGGACCTTAATGTATCCCACATCTACGACGCGAAACAAAGCAAATGATTTTCTAGAGGTGAAAACGATCGACGACACAAGGTTCAGGAATGGCGGTCATGAAAAATGGAGGGTGAAAGTATTGCAGTGGATGAGGCATTAACTGGATGGTGAATTCTCTAAATGAATTCTCTTGAACATATCAGTGACACTGAGATGGATTGGTAGCATTAACCACAAAAGATGGATGGTATGGAGGACCAACGGTGATATGACCAGTGAACGAAATAACCTAACCCGACTCAATCATGGTGATGGAGTGAAAGTTTCATGTTCAAGAGCGACCTACTACCAATAAAATTATACAAGTTTTCTTCCCTTTTCCCCCAATCATTGCTAACTAGTACCTCTTTATTTTTGTCAAGCTTGAGGAGGATAACATATGCTTTTTCTATAATTTGCCCTTCGGACAAACATGTCGCTATGTTTTAGTGAGTCTAACGACAATGAATCTTGTTCTTGTCTGGGTGGACAAGTTTGTCACTATTGTTTTAACGAGTTCAATGACAAAGATAACTCAATCCTTTTCATGTTTAGAGAGTTTTAAAAGGGATGCAAAGGAAACTCCAACAATTCTTTTTCGTAGCATAATCCCTTAAGTCCAAAAAAGATTAAAATAATAAAAAAATGACTTTTTCGATCACTTTAGCGAGCCATAAAAGACAAGCGCTCAAACTTTTTCATGAGATAATCCCTCAAGTCTGAAAAGTTTAAAATATAGAGGAGGGATGGCACTTCCAATCACTTTAGCAAGCTGGAAAGGCCAATAGCTCGACAATCTTTTCATATTTAATGAGTCTGAAAAGTGTTTAAAGGAGACTCGTTTTTCGAGGAACAAGTGGCATATAGGGCAGTGACTAGTTGTGGGTAATCTTGGAACTTTTCAAACCATGGTGATGTGACAAGGGTGGCTAACAAGACTACTCATTGCAGTTGTTCCTTAAAAAGGTAAAAAATCAAGTGGAAGCGTAAGATCGGCCAAAAGAATTGAGTTGATGGCAGGAACACAACCAAGGCTCAAAAGGTTGATAGCAGGGCAATCACAAAGGTTATTAACCGAAGGTGGGTTCATTTCTTAATGAGCTTGAACTCTGGGGGAACATATGCTCAGTCAGCAGGTTCATTTTTTAACGAGCTTGAACCTTGCGGAAACATTTCTCATTTGGCAGGTTCATTTTTTAACGAGCTTGAACCTTGTGGAAACATTTCTCATTTCCTTTTTATGTAGACCAGAAATGACCAAACTGCAAAGCTAAAAAACACTAAAAAGCTAAGGAACTACTGAGGTTAGGCAGGATGGTTTCATCAGTAGTTTATACAAAACTCTTCCTTTGCTCCGTCTGTGGTGCAAGCATTGTCAGACCAATCACCTAACCTAAGAATTTGAAAAACTAAAAAGCTAAAAAATGAAATTGGTTGTTTTCCGCTTGCATAAAAAGGTTTGCATGCCCCCAACATGATGAAAAGGAGAGTCTCTAGTAACCATATGGAAACTTACCATGGTTATGTAGGATAATTTCGTCTGTAGAATAGACAAAACACTTCCTGCACTTCATCTATAGAATAGATGAAGGTGAAAGGTATCCCAGACCAATCACATAACCTACAGGGAGACCCTTTTTTTTTCAGCTGGGTTCGTCCGCAAAATAGACAAGGGTGCATGCCCCTAAGCTTTGTTACATTCACCAGACTACTCACGGTAACTAGGTGGATAGAATGAAGGTTGAAGAGACACCATGGATATGAAAGGACCATTTAGGGATGATCGTTGACTTGGAGCTATGCCTGAACCTGGAAATGAAAGCTAGTCAACAGTGACAATTTTTCCTTCATGTGGGAAACACATCACTCGAAAGAGTGTTGAAACAATAGCTTCCATGTTGTAAACATAGTCACGTCTGAGGAGTAGATTTTAATATAATGGCCCTTGGACTACCATCACATTCATGTGAATGGTTTTCCTTCTCAAAGTTATCGGCAACTTAGGAAGGATCCCTAATGGTCGAGTGGTTCCTTTGTTAAAGCCTAACAAATTTTGTGTAACTTGAATAAGCAATGGCGAACCAAGCACTTTCCAAGCAGTTGAGGAAAGGATACTCGCTGAAGCCCCTTCATCTATGATAGTGCTAGACACAATCATTTTGTAAACTAGTACTATGATACGGAATGGTACATTAGAAGGAAGGTGGGATCTTGCTAGTCGATTCCAATCAAAGGATGTAACCAGACTGCTTGGAGGGGGTACTAAATAAACAGTTGAATTAACCCCTTGAGTCACAGGAACTGGGAGATTCTCTTCCTGCTGTGAAGGAACGGGTGGATAGCCCCCAAGTTCATCAAACTCTGAAGTAACAAAAATAATTTGAAGAGTATCATTCTTAATCTCTTTGGAAGTGGTATCATCTGAAGGTGGACCTTCTTAAAGAAAAACTATGTCGACTGCCATTTCGACCTGTTGAATTTGGTCCGATATGGACTCAGAAGATTCACTCTCAACAATAGGTGTTTCGACCAACAATTGAGTTATGTCAGTCAGATTTTCAACTAGTAAAGGATTAGGGGAGAGTTTCCTATATCCAGGTGGAAGTCGTTGCGGTGAAGCAGGACGTTTATCTAAGACTCTTTTGTCTTCATCCCAAAAAGGACAATAGTGAAGAGAATGATTACCTTCACATAACCTACATGGAACTCTGACCCTTCTTTTCTATCCATTGACTTCATTATTACTAGTTGATGGTGTGCTGTCAATTTTATCACCAGAGGTTGATGACACCGCTTGGTGCGAACGGGGGGACCATTCTCTCAAGATCCGAGGAATGCACAAACATTCTCGATGTAAATGGTCTCCTCTACAAATTATGCATGGAAATTTAGGTTTGAAAAGCTTAGTGTGTGGATTTTCCCCAGATGCTGCATGGTTGCCCCCTTGCTTAACCGACTTCTTCTTCTTCTCCTTCCCTTTCTTCCTCTTCTCAGGTACTTGGTTACTAGCATTACTATTTTCACCAAGAAAAGAAGAAGGGGAGGGAGAAACAAATGAAGAGGAAGGTGAAGGGTCAACTTCAGTATCAACTGGATGTTGATTCGATTGCTGAGGAATCATGGTGTTTTGAATGATAGAGATTGAGAATAGCCATACTGGCAGGCCAATGGTAAGTCTTGGAAGAGACAAAGTGGCCATGTGAGGGGCACCAATATTTCCCCAAGATGTAAAAGGACTAGGAATCCCCTCAAAAGGGATTCCATGATTGGTGAACTCCATTATCTCAACCTAAGATCAATGATGGAAACAGGGATTTTATTCTGAAATTAATAAATTTTAATGACGCTTTGACACAACTTTTTCTTTCTCAATTTTTAAGAGTCGAGAAAAAGCTAAAGATGACTCTAGTCCCCTTCGATTTTTAATGAGCCTTAAGTGACAAGTGCTCAGAGGGACCTTTTCTTTTAAGGAGTCGAAAAGGAATGAAAGTGACTACTCTGGAGATCTAGACAGAGGGATTACCAAACCAATCGCAAAACTACAAAATACAACTTGGTGATAAATTAAAGAGAAATTACCAAGGACTTATGTACAGCAGTCAATCTTCCCGAATGTTGTGCTCAGTGCATTGCGATCGATAGGGTGGCAGACATGGCTTCCTATGGATAAAGGATATAAGCTTATTATGGTCTCCCAATATATACTCGACGGTACAAGGAGCACAAGTCCATGCTAGCACTTGTCATATCAAAGAGGAGGAATCACCCAACCTTCGATGAAAATGATACTTACTAGATTTTACGATGCCGGAACACGTCTCTAGCCTATAACTCTAGATGTGTTGCATTAGGTTCCAAAGAATTGTTAAGTTCATTGAAATTTATTTTAGAGTTTATCTTGTTTAGAAGTTTGCCTTTCAAGGTTCACTGCATGATGTAGATGTAAAATTCCTAAATATGCAATCTAAAATGATAAACAATCGTTGTTTATTTTTAGCAATGAAAATCCTAGCTACTAAGGAAAGAAGATTATGATTCTTTCAAACAAAGAGCAAAGAGCACACACTAAATGCACTTTTCCTAAATCATTTTTCACACACAGTCTAAATGCAAATGCAAATGCATGTATTTGTTTTTCATTCCCCTTAATGTGAAGAATTCCAAAAGGAAAACTAAGTATAGATCTGAAATATTTTCTTCAAAGTGACATTTCGACAATTCCTTTTCAAAATAGAAAGGAAGATTTAAATGATACTTTTCAATTTTGAATAGAAAATTCTTTCGACACTTCAAAATATCAGCAAATCAAATCAAATACATGACAAAAAGTTCCAATTTACTATCTAAGGAATGAAGACTCAATGACACTTCTTTTTTTGATACAAAACGACAGTTACGACACTTTTGTTCCAAAACGATAGATCAATTTAAGCAAATTTTCGACAAAGGATGGACAAATACATAAAAACATTTGCTAAACCTAATCAATGGAGGCTGAACTATGTAAAGCAAGGAGGCTTTAGCAATGAGATACTGTTCATAAGCAGCAAAAAAATTGAACATAGTTGAAAACAAGGACAAAAAACCCAAATTTTAAGGAGAGAAATAGGATTACTCAATCATCGCACCTGTACTTCACAGAAATAGGGATCATCTCACCTGCTACACTTAGGAAGTGTGATGCATACTAGCTTCTAGTAACAAACAGTGCGATGGGCCAGAGAGAGCAATTGAGGTGGGTTTTGGCTCAAATTTGCAGCTAAATTCAGTGAGTTAAGCTGAGCTATTATAGACAGTAAAAATCAAAGTACAAAGGTATGATCTTAGGAGGTTACTAAGCTACCACAAGAACATCTAGAATGTTTGTAAGTCAGATGTTCATTTCATAAACTAAACTAGAGATTGACTAAAGCAACATTCATCTACTATGAAATTGCAGAGCAAGAGCAGTTCAAAGGCTATCTGGCTAACTTTAGGCTCCGCCTATAGTTTATAAAACAAACGATCAGCAACAAACAAAAAAACTATTCGCTCCCCATCAAAGTCGCCATTTTGTTTCTAGGAAAACTAGTGTCTTTTCGATCTGCTAGTCCCACTAGGATTGGTAGCTATCCTAGAAACAAACAATCAAAGCAATTTGTGATTTCCTTTATGTATGATAGATAAGAGAGAAGCAAAGGGACCAACTTGGATCTTTCGCTGACGCCTTGCTTGATTTCTCTCTCCCTTGATAGAGCTTGCACCTTTTCTCCTACTTATCTCGCTCAGTGAATACCTATAGAGATGAAGTAACAAAACACCATCAAAGAATATTGATCTATTATATTATAAGCAATGCAAAATCAGAAATACATTCAACATACAATAGCATTCACAAATAACAACATTCACAAATACACAATTGTATGGAGGAAAACTCAAAGAACTTTATTAATAATAGAAGGTAGAATTACAACCCAACTGTCTGATCCAACATCATCCTCCCAGCATCAAATCCCTCTTCACCTCATGAAAAGAAAGATCACCCAATAATGCAATGCCCTTTCTCAAAGACAAATTATCAGCACTTCCTTACAAATTACCAAATTCCAACCTCTAGATCTCTCACATGAGGGATCCATTTATAGATGTCTACAAGGGTGTGAGTCAGCTCTAGGTTTTTTATTAGTGTCATTCCACTTGTTTTTCTTGGTTCCACCTGGAGATTTCTTAGATCTCTTACTCATCCCTGGGTGAATTCAGAGAGGCAAGTGTCATAGGAGAAATTTCTAGAAGATTCCCTGAGCATCCACTTAGCAAACTGTCTCGAACATTTGTCCATCCTCACTCATCGCACCCCACAGAAGGCCTCTTCAGTATGCATCACACCTTGCTAGTGTAGAAGTCGGTATGCATCGCACCCTGATAGTGGAGCACTCAGTATGATCTAGTTTTGGCCAGTTCTGAGTGGTTTTCAGGTGGATCTTTTTGGGGAATGCTGTAATCAGTTGACCATGATCCTTTAGGGCATGAAGCAACACTTTTAGTGGTTAAAGAGCCCTTGGTTTATAGGTATATAAGATTGGGTTTGCAGTGCCCAAATATGTCTATAACAACCTATAAAAAGACCACTCATCTAAGTGATCAGGGGCTGGAAATCATTGAATTATAGGGAGATGTTGTTAGTATGAGACTTGAGTTGATTCAAGTATTGTAATGATGTCAAAATGTATTGCTTGTTATGAGGAGAGGATGGGATTGAATTGGAGGAGTGATGCTAAATGAAGCAAATTGGGTTGTAGCTCTTCCTTTTACTAATAAAGTGTTGAAATATTTTTCCATATGCTTGTGTTATTCATTGATTCTTTCATATGTGTACTATGTACTTGATTCCATGCTATGTTTAATCAGTAGATCGTTATCATATGCTTTGATTGGTTTTTGTCTTCTGTCTATGTGTAGCTACTCTTCAAGCGGATTAAGTACCGAAAGGAGTGACGAAATTGGTCAAGCAAGATAAGGAGTAAGCGAAAGCTTCAAGTAGGCTTCTTTACCTCTTATTTAATCTATTGGTCATAGAAAAAGTATAGAATGCTTTGCACCGTTTTTCTAGATTTAGCTACTAGTCTAGGGGTTTAAGCATTTATCCGTAGACAATAAAACTTCTCAAAACAATGTGGGGGGGAATTTAAGAGATCCTTTAAGAGAGAAGTAATAGTAATAACCTAATTGAGACACACATGAAATAGAAAGGTTCATCTAACATCAAGTGAAATATTTCAAAAGGATGTGACTATCAATATAGCATAAAAACACATTTTCAACAAGCAGCACTGGAGTAACCGAAATAGTTCAACTAATCCAGTAATAATGAAAGAAAACATGAACCATAAATATTCAAATAATAGTCTTAGAAAAGTCACAATTTATGTGTGAAAAATTGTTGGCCTGGAAGGCGTCACTATTAAGCAAAAGTCCCAAGATACATAAATGTGATGAACATCACTATCTCCAATAATGGAGCGTTAGAGCCACTACTTGCTCCCCAAAAGTACTAACTTTGTATCACTAATGCTTTGTGGGAGAAGCCAAGGTTAAAATTACTTTACACAAGGAATGAGGTTCTTTTTATAACTTGAGGAATGACCTTTCACATCCTCATGATTCTTGACTTTCCAACTTCTACTACCTTTGGACTTCTACAACCTTTGGAATTCCAAATGACTTTTGGAATTACATATTACTTTTTATATTACATGTCTTTTGGACTTTCGTGACTCTTTAGTTCATAAATGACCCATGCACTTCCACTTATTTATGTTTACAATAATTACAGTAATACAACATGACTTCCACATCATCATGTGATGAGACTTAAAATGTCACTATATTTGATGACTGGGACTAATAGTGACTAATTGCATGGAATTTCTCTAGTGGTGACATGGATTCCACTGTGTCTTCATTTATTTGAGTAGATTCAATCATTGATGTCCTCACCCTCCAGAGGGTATTTGATGTAATTGATACCTTTGGGGTTCTTTGATCATCAAGTTTCAAGTGTGCTCTTTAGTCTTCATGCAGCGTCCTTCATTTATTCTCTTTGCCTTATCTTCTTCATGTGTGCTTGCCATGATGTTTTTGGAATACCTGTGTCTGCAATCACTCACGAAAATAAATGATCATTTTTTGAAGAATCTTCAGCGAAAATCAGATAGAAAAACTTATGTCGACGCATTTCGAACCATCCAGTGTGGTTCATCGTCAGGACAAGTTGAATGAGAAGATCACATTTAGCACATTCAATAGACAGGGCAGAGAATCCATGACTCAACGGCTAAAAAATAACAGCTACAAATGACATGATAACGGCTAGTTTGACCGAGATAAAGGGAAATAATAATAATAATAATAATAATAATATTATTATTTTATTTTAAAAATAAAATTAATAATAAGAAAATCGAAGATTAATAATTTCAAATATGTTGAAAAAATTAAAAAGAATTAAATTAAAAATTATATACAATGAATTACTTTTAAAAATTTCTAATAGTTAGTTAATAATATTTTCTTTTTAAAATTAAAATTACTAATAAGTAAATCAAAAAATAAATAATTTCAAATATGTTGAGAAAATTAAAATGAATTAAATTAAAAATTATATAAAATGAATTACTTTTAAAATTAATGATCCTGATATCGCTCAGTTAGTTGAGATCTGCCTCACCTCTACCTTTTTCAATTTTGAAGGGGAGTTCTTTGAGCAAACTTGTGGGGTTGCCATGGGCTCACCCCTATCCCCTATTGTTGCTAATCTTTTTATGGAGGATTTTGAATATAAGGCTCTGAACTCAGCTCGTCTCCTTCCCAAGCTCTGGAAAAGGTATGTAGATGACACGAATGTCATCTGGCCTCATGGCCAAGAGGAGTTAGATCTCTTCTTCGATCATCTCAATAGTCAATTCTCGGCTATTAAGTTCACTAAGGAACAAGAAGTCGATGGTTGCCTCCCTTTCCTTAATATTCTTATCTCTAAGAATGAGGGTGGTTCCCTCTCCCACCGAGTATTTCACAAGAAAACTCATATGGAGCAGTATCTTCATGCTAGTTCCCATCATTTCCTGGCCCAGAAATTGGGGGTTCTCAACACCCTTGCAACTCGTGCCTTAAGGATCTCTGACAAAAATAGATTCGATGAGGAAAAATCCCATCTCCTTAATGTCTTTGTCGAGAATGGTTATAGCAGACATTTGGGACAAAAGGCTTTCCTCAAAGTAGCTAAGAATTCATTGACCAGGAAGGAGCCTAAATAGCAAATTCCTGGAGTCCATCTTCCATATGTTCAGGGGACCACGGATAAGATTGCGAGGGTTCTTAAGAGGCATAATATCCCCGCAACGTTTAGACCTCTTAACACCATTCGTAAATCCCTAAGATCTGTAAAGGATCCCATCGACCCCAAAGACATGAAAGGGGTTTATATTATTCCTTGTTCTTGTGGGACCCCCTATATTGGTGAGACTGGTCGCTCCATTAATCAAAGGATTAGTGAGCACGCGACTGACCTAAAGCATATGAGAACTAAATCTTCCACGTTAGCAGAACATGTAGCGAAAACCAATCATCATGTCTGCATCGAGGGGGCTAGTGTGATTGCTAGAGTGTCTCAATTCCATCACCGGAAATTTAGGGAAGCCCTTGAGATTGAAAAAAGGCTGATCAATCTGAATAGAGAGGATGGCTGGAAGATTAGTAGTTACTGTGTCCCAACCCTCTCCTCCTAGTTGTTTGCCTTCTTTCTCTCCCTTAGTATTTGTTTTTTTATTAAGTTTGTGATTTCTATCATTTTATTTATTATTATTATTATTATATATATATATATATATATATATATATATATATTATATATATATATTATATATATATATTTTAAATATTTATATTTCAATTTTGATTTAATTATTAATATTTATTCACTAAACTTTAATTTCAATTTTGATTTAATTTATTTAAACTATTAATTGGTTCTTAATAATTTATTTAAACTATTTATCTTAATATATTTAGTTTTATTTATAATTATGTATTTTACTTATTAATTTTTGTGTAGTCTCTTTGCGTATTAATTTTATTTTAATTTATAAAAAATAATTTTTAAAATTAATCTAATTTTTAATTTAAAACTAATATACTTTTGGTTCCTTAAATTAATTGTTATTATTGTAATAATTTTATTTTTTTATTATTATTAAACTCCTCCTTTTTTTTTTGGACAATCATTTATTACTCCATGTTTGACATTTATAAAAAAAAAAAAAAATTAAAAGTAATTCATTTTATATAATTTTTAATTTAATTCATTTTAATATTTTCAACATATTTGAAATTATTTATTTTTTGGTTTTAGTAATTTTAATTTTAAAAAGAAAATATTATTGACTAACTATTGGAAATTTTTAAAAGTAATTCATTGTATATAATTTTTAATTTAATTCATTTTAATGTTTTCAACATATTTGAAATTATTAATCTTTGATTTTCTTATTATTAATTTTATTTTTGAAAGAAAATATTAATAATAATATTATTATTATTATTATTATTATTAATTTCCCTTTATCTTGGTCAAACTAGCCATTATCATGTCATTTATAGCTGTTATGTTTTAGCCCTTGAGTCATGGATTCTCTGCCCTATCTATTTAATGTGCTAAATGTGATCTGCTCATTCAACTTGTCCTGACGAGGAACCACACTGGATGGTTCGAAACACGTCGACATAAGTTTTTCTATGTGATTTTCGCTGAAGATTCTTCAAAAAATTGTTATGGATCACAGAAGTCTCAGTTCAATAAGAAATGATCATCCTGGAAATCTCCTATTCTGCCATGTTTTATGTATCTTTTTGTTCATACTTTTTTAGTGTGATAAAGAGGGATAAAAGGGGCTTCTGGACGCATGGGCATACTTTGAAATGATGAAGGGCTAAAGGGGAAAGGCTTTGTGGCTTCCTCATGTTCTCATGAGCTCACGAGAGGGAGATAGTCAATGCATTGCACATGATGCAAGTCCAATGGATGAAGAGGAAGGCTTCAGGCTTCCCAAGTGCATTTTGCACTCAAGGGAGAGAAAGAGGGCATAGGGCTCACTCTTGAAAGTTGAAGGATGAGGGGTCGTGCCTTCGGATCTCATGTGATCAAGAAACCAAGGAGGTTGCATGGCCCAAGTCTAAAGGCTAATGGAGGAAGCATCATGCCTTCATGATGTGCTCAAGGATGGCACATTCCTTTGGGTCGAAGGAGTTCTCTCAAGGAGGGTACATTCCTTTAAGTCAAAGGAGTGCTCTCAAGTAGGGCACATTTCTTCGGGTTGAAGGAGTTCTCTCAAGGAGGGTGCATTCATTCAAGTTGAAGGAGTGCTCTCAAGGAGGGAGCATTCCTTTAGGTCGAAGGAGTGTGCCCAAGGATACCAAAGAGGGCACATGACGTAATTATGAAGACTAAAGGGTGAGGCTCCGTGCCTTCGGAGTGCACTCATGTGCTCAAGAGACCAAAGAGGGTGCATGGCCGAAGTTTGATGGCTGAAGAGAATAGCTTCTTGCCTTCAAAGTGTACTCATGTGCTTAAAGGGTCTAGGTGTGTATGGCACATTGAGGAAGGTTGAAGAGTGAACATTAAGGTCTGGAGGGTGTGCTTATGTGCTCAAGGAGGGCACAATTCTTCGATTTGAAGAAGTGCGCTCAAGGAATACTTAGCTTTTCAAAGTGCACAGTTCAAAACAAAGGAAGGGAAGGTGCTTAAGCAATGCGCTCAACATTTTGAAGGGCACAAGGAACACTTCCAAACAATGAAGAATTCACAATCAAGGATTCAGAGTGCACTCATGTATTCTTTTCCTCAATGGGTTTACTTTGAAACCAAAAATTGTCTAAGTCTAGGAGATAGGACAAGGGGTCATCATGATGAATTTAAATGTAAAAAAATGTGTGACTCATACCAATTCATTAAGAAAACTTAGACAAGCTTGGAAAATGATAAATATACATCAAAACTCCACTTTGTACACATTCCCCAATTACAACAAGTGAAGTGTGTACGACTATGACCAAAAAGTGTCTTTTTACTATGACAAAGATGTTATGACCATGGAATGCATTTAGAGATGTTATAATCAATACGATGACACTTGAGAACATTTAGGAACAGTTTAAACACATAGCGTAACATTAAGGAGACACTAGGTACAAAAAGTGATAGTAAGCTCCAAAATTTGAATCTAGTGAAATTTTGGAGAGTGTTGTAGTAGTGACAATAGGTTGGTGGGACCACTCCCCAACTATTGAGGAGGTAGCCAGGACACATCATCTCGCCAGGTCTATCCCGATGCTCTCTTTCGCCACACTTCTTAATACCTCCGGGGTGAGACTTCTGAGGTGGCGTTAGGCAATGTCATGTCGCTCCTATACTCCTAACATTTTCTTTAGCACCACCTTTTGAAACTACAGGGTGGGTCCCTCTGAGACATGTCATCCCCTGACTTCTATCTCGGTGGTTCCCTATTGTGCTTACCCCCTTTTCCTCTAGGCTATCTCTTCCAGACCGCCAGACTAGTGGCCCACCCTTCTGGCCACTGGGGTTCTCACATTACCCTACTAACATCATCCTACTGCTTTACCCCAGCTCCCATTCACCTGTGCCCTTGTAAGTGTTCCTAGGTGAGCCTAAATAGACCGACCTATTAAGAGGGTCTACCTTTGACTAACTGTAAGACTTTCGGGCTGGCATGTTAGCCAGATCACCCCACATAACATCATCTTGCTAACCTTGTCACAATACTTCGTCCAATCAAGTTAAAGGCAATTAGATCGTGCCAATACAAAGCTTCCACGGCTAGGATTATTCCTAGTTAGGGATAAGGTTTATTTGGATCATGTTATAAGTTTATGGTGCTCCTCTTGGCATCACACTAAACTAGCACTCGGCATATGCCATGGCTTAACTAAGGGATATTGACCCTACCTTATGCAATGCATTAGAAGGGGACCTTTATGACCATTGTAATAGCAAGTTTTGATCCTACCATGATTTCCCTAAGCTGGTTATTTCGACCATGGATCTGTCTCAGAGGTTCTTTAGACCTGTAGGTCAATGCTAGTACTCGGTTTTGACATTGATGGTTTATTAAGGTGCCCTATGGTGCTACCCCTCCTGATCTTGATCCAATCCAACTCCAAAGAGTTCTTGGCTCAACTACATTCTCTGTTCTCAGACATGGAAATCTAAGCATGCTAGCGTAGGTGCTCCTAAAGCCCTTACCTGCCACGAGCATGGTGTGAACTACTGAAAGGTATCCACATTGCCTACCACACATTGAGAGTGTCAAAATCCATGTAAATACTGCAAGATGCTCCATGGCACTATGGAGAAGCTTCTAGGGTCAAGCTAGTTATGCCCTGATGCTAGCAAAAGATATCGAGAATGCTGATAATGCAGAGTTGGCAAGGCCTTCGTGCATGGGTTTTGAATATCCTTCCACTAAAATGAAAAATAACCCTTCCATCATTGACAAAAATCATTTTTCACATGTTCAAGGGGTTATAGCTCGATGAGGGAACATCCATGTATATGCACAGACCTTACGAAATGGGTAGTCACTTATGTAATTATTTCATGTTAATAAAAAAGCTATATGTTCCCAATGCTCCAAGTTTCATTCCAATTTCTTATGGCTCCTACTACGACCTTTAGCATGGCATGATGCTTCTATGTTATTTATTTAAGTGTTATTATTGACATTTTTATTTATTTCATATAGAGCAAAATTCTTGTGTAGATGAGTTGCATAATCTATATTATCAATTTTATTCACTTGTATTTTGTTTCATATTGTAGGTTATGATGACACTAGTAGGTGATGCATGCAACATCTCTTTACAGTTCAGAGGCACACACTTGAGCAACTCATTTAACGACAACAATACTTTCATAATTGCAACACACACATACATCTATGCATATTTTTCACAAACATACAAGACATATCCAAACAAAGGAGTAGTCACATGCTCATTACATCAATAACACTATTACAGTCTAGAAATACATAACCATTTCAATGAGAAATGCATCATATTTAATCAATGTGTAAACAAGGGCATATGGTTACTTATCTTTTAATTTTCAGGGAAACTAAGTCACAAACCAAGACTCTCCACCCAACTGTAGACAGTTGCAGCCACGCTTACCTGCAATTATCACCCATGAGCCAAATTCCAGAGTCTAAGGTGGGTGCTTTCTTAAGGGAATCGATTACTAGCTGCAAACTAAAAAAAAGGAATCCCAGAGGACCTCTTCCTCAACCCCACTAGTTTACTAGTACCATCTTCTTCAGCACAAGGTGTCCAAATATTCTCTACCTCACCCCAAGTATGCACACAATGATTCACTCACTTCTAGGAAGTATATAATCCAGTGTAACAATAACGAAATAACCAAAGGTCTTCAATGAATTCTTCCTGTGATGTTGCTTTAGGATTAGCCACTTCCAAATATATCTAGGGCTATAGAGATTTCTATCTCAACCCACAACCTTTAGGAGACCCAGTCTGTTACAAGGCTCCATAGATTACATCCCAACCCAGATCCTCCAAGGACCTAAGTTGTTACAAGGCTTCATATACTTTGTATCAGCCCACAACCTCTAGGGATCTAAGTTGTTACAGGGCTCCATGGATCCTATCTCAACCCACAGCCTCCAAGGACCCCAAGTTGTTACAGGTCTCCAGAGACTAGAAGTTCAACCCAAAACATCTAGGAAGTATTAGGACCATTACTCTTCTCTTTTCTTCTCTTCCTGTTGAATTATCTCATGGAATGCCCCTAAGTGTGTCTTTTACCCCTGTTCTTTCTTTCCTTTCCTCTTCGGATCATCCCTACTACTACTTCCTTTCCCTTGTTTTCTAGGGATTCTTTATCCCCATCCTGCTGCCTTGCCTAGTCTCGTCCTCCATAGTTTTTTTGTCCTTTTATTCCTTGCTAAAGTTCTTTAATGTATGGGTCTGTGTCCTTTATTTTGCAACTAATTTAATTTAAAGTCAGCCCATTAAAATCATGCACCCACCAACCTTTAATGTGTTAATTTTTCATAGGGCTATATTGTTCTTTGCTTTGATAATTGCATTTCTTCATCAACACATAATTACGTTCACCCCATAACATCATAACATTATTTAGATTTACATCATTATTCAATAGCATATGCAACTATGTAGAAATAACAATATCATCATCATCAATGCAGCGCAACATGAAGGAACAATACAAGAAAATCATTCACACATAGAGACACCAAGATTGGTCGAAGACTAGGGAAAAACTCACTATGGGGAAAACCCTTTCAAATTATTCTTCTTCATAGCTTGTCATCAAATGATTCAGAAAAAGAGAGCACAATGATCCATATATTCATCTATGTAACAAAACAACTACAACATCCATAAATGAATGCAACAAGTCTTATACTCAAATCCGATTCTGAAGTTTGTAATGAATTGTCACTATCTACAGTCAAATTTCAAACCCTGTGGTCACTGAGAGAAATCTTTTGAAAAACAGGATTCCATCATTTAGGTCCCGATCAGATATAGGAGGATTCATGAAGGAGACTACAGCAGCCTAGTCACACCCTTATGCTTGGCATGCAAGCGACTGGGGTCGGATCTGGTCTAAGAGAAGCAAGCAACTGGGATTCTGAAACCCTAACTCCTAGTCAAATGGATCGAGAGTTTTCTCTATGACTAGAAGGATATATTCGAACATATGAGATTATGTGTGAGTGACTATGGTCGACTTCATCCTGTCTTGTACCTAGGACTATGGCCCAAATCCCTAAAACTGAGATGTGACCTTCAAACCCTACAATTTCACCTTAGAGAGAACCTGTTCCTCTGTGGACAAGCCTCAGACTTGTGCGAGCCAAAAACCAATATAGAAGAGTGTCTCATGGTGGTTTCCAAATGAGGTAGAGGTCACTTGTATTTATATCCTTTTAAGGGTGTCCACTTTTCTTTAGGGCTGACCTTGCCAAATGTTCACATTTGGGATTTTCTTCATAAGTACATTTTCCCTTATCCGTTTTCAGCGATATTTAGGTAAGTTTTTGTCCTCTCGAAAAGTGGAATTCAATGAAATCATTATATATATATGGTGAGTTGTCCAAAGTGGAATATAAACATAGTTTCATATTTTAACACAACCTCTCAACTAGGGATAATTCCAACTGCATCATGTCATGTGTATCTTGTCATCAAATCATATCCAATTTCAAGTATCTCATAATTTCGTATCATCATTTATCATCACAATTCTTTTCTTTCTAATTCCTTCTTATCTCTTGATTGTCCCTGCTCAAATGTTGAATATTCTCGAATCTAAAAGAAAAAGAATTTTTTCATCGGAACGGAACCTAATCTACCAACCTCTATGCATCGGGATACTCGGAGATATCGTTGGGGAGTTAAATCTACAACCTACATCATCGTCATAGAGCATATCATCAGGGAGCACATCTCAACCTTGAACCACATCGTGGAGTATATCTCAACATGAAATCTCATGGGGGAACTACTACTATGACCCCATATCAAGAAATAGGATATCCAAAGACACACAGGAGCACATCTCAACCCTTGAATCACATTAGGGAGCTCATTATCAACCCGGAATCACATAGGGGAGGAAATATCAACCCAATCCTATTTCTTGCTAATCTTCCGATCGATGACTCTAAGAAGCCATGTGGTATAACACTTGCATCATAATCGACTTGGTTTGTACACCCCAAGTGCACTCTCAACCCGTTGGCTAGACAAGAAGAAGTATTATGAACAAGCCCATCATGTGGGTATGATTCCAATTGAAGTATACTATGCAAAGGACCAAGATAGGGGAGAAACATCTCCAACCCTATGAAGATAGGGGAGCAACATATCCAACCTTTTAGGTAACAAAAAGGGGTGATACCCTATTATCTATAGTTCCCTCAACCCCTGAATCCCTCCATCTCAATTTCACACCCTGGGAGCTTAAACATGGGAGAAAGAGTTGGCTTACTGTCCTCGATCAATGATGCTCTCTATGATCAAAAACATATCATTGTACTCATATCTGGTAATAATCATGTCTCAATAATAGCTTCCTCATGTTCATACAGGACATCAAATCAAATATCATATTATAACATCAACAATATATCACAAAAAGGGTACCATATTCATCATCCCTCTCAAGGAGGTACCAACCACAATCTTGAGCTTGCCTCGTACAACAACATTGTCTCAATATATGAAGGTAACTTAGTGCCAGCTATATGTCGAATTATATTCCAATCAGTTCCTTCTCTTTTTCATCATAATGTATCCATGTCATATCTAGATCATTCTCAATCAGATCTCTAAGGAGATTCTTCATCCTACCTCACAACTAGCCATGCTAGCAACATCATACTCAACCTCAGTCATGCTACGGACCTCTCATTCAAGATATCAACAACTCAATGTATATGAAGTGGCTCAATCATGAATTCATACAGGTTCTATGCACATCATATATATATATATATATATATATATATATATATATAGAGAGAGAGAGAGAGAGAGAGAGAGAGAAATGTTCAAAATGGAACATCAATGCTTCAATCAATTGTCGGTTGCCAAGTCAAGTTCAACAATATCTCTTCAATAACTTTGCAATATAGATCTTTCTTTTCCAAACTTCAGAAATTGATTCATTAGGCCATGATTCTTCATTTTTCACTTCATAGAATATTTCCCTCTTTCTTTGTGTTGGGTAGCGCAAGCCCCACGGAATGAGTATGGGTGCGAAGCCGGAATTTTGGGTAATATTAGGGTAAAAGACTCTGCAGAAAGGGCGGAGTGCAAACTATAGTAGGTTGAGTCAAAGGGTAGTCTGCCCAAAAATAATGTAAAGAAATAGTAATAGAGTTGGCCCACAGAGGGATTGCAAGCCAAGGGAAAGCATAAATAGAGCGGGGCTTTATGAGGGAAAGTAGTTCTTGGAAAAGATGGAACATAATGGGTTCTGAAAGGAAATAACTTGAAAGCGTCTATAAGTCTGAGTCGAGGGAGTAGGGTAGAAGTTATAGGCTCTGCAGCTATTTGCGCAGAGGCCTAGAAATTCTGCAGTTGTGTGCGCAGACCCAGCTGAGTGCACAGGGTGGATCTGGATGTATTGTTGAAGATTGATAATAAAGATAAGTTTCTTCTAAATTTTGTGTTGGTTTTGACTTTACTCATTTATGATAAATGAACTGTTACGATTTCTTCATTTGCTACAGTTAAATTCATGTGAACTGGACTAATCTTGATGTGTGAAGTAACCAAAAGTAATAAATGTTTGCTTAACGACCATTTTAACTAGATCAAACTAGTAATAAGTGATTCAATCTATAATAAACGCAATAATATTATTTCGATCTCCATGGATCTAGCATAGCGCGAGGCTGCAGAACAGTGCACGAGCCCCAACCTACATCCAAGACATCCCTAGGGTGTGAAAACCTGGTTCCAGCACCCTCCCCTACTGCCTCGGGTGAGACCTCAATCCATGCTTCATGGGCTATTGCCGAAAGGGCCAGTAGCTGCAGGAATTGTTTGGCTAAATAATTCTTCCAAACTTGTTAAGCCCATATAAGCCAACGAATGCTTATATGGGCTTGATCTAGGTTCGAAAGAATTATTTAGCCTAACAAATCCCATAGCTACCAACCCTTTCGGCAACAGCCCACGAAGCGCGAGCTGAGGTCTCACCCGAGGTAGCAAGGGAGGGTATTGGAACCAAGTTTCCACACCCTGGGGATGTCTTGGATGTAGGTTGGGGCTCGCGCACTATTCTGCAGCCTCGCGCTATGCTAGATCTACGGAGATCGGAATACTCTTATCGCGTTTATTACAAATTGAATCACTTATTACTGGTTTGATCTAGTTAAAACAGTCTTTAAGCAAACAATTATTATTTTTGGTTACTTCACGCATCAAAATTAATCCAGTTCACAAGAATTCAACTGTAGCAAATGTAGAAATCATAACAGTTCATTTATCATAAAAGAGTAAAGCCGCAACCAACACAAAATTTAGAAGAAACTTGTCTTTATTATCAAGCTTCAACAATACATCCAGATCCACCTTGCGCACTCAGCTACAGGGGTCCATGCACACAATTGCGGACTTTCCAGGCCTCTGTGCACACAGCTACAGAGCCTCTACCTTCTACCCTACTATTTATGGGAAAACTAGTATTCCTAAAGAATGCTAGCCCTATAGGTTTGGCACATACCCTAGAAACAACAGTTTAAAGCAATTCAATGATTTCTTCTATGTGTAACAGATAAGAGAAAGATAATGGAACCAACCTGGAACTTTAGCTTAATCCCTTGCTTGATCTCTCTCCCCTTTGACAGAACCCGCAACTCCTCCCCGTACTTAACACTCTTGGAGAGTACCTACACATGTATAGCAACAAAGAACCGTCAAAGCATCATGATCTATTATGACATAAACATTACAGAATCAGATATATAATGATTAAATGATAGCATTCACAAACGATAACATTCACAATTGCACAATCATATGGAAGAAAACTTGAACAACTTTATTAATAGAAGGGAGAATTGAAACCCAGTTTTCTGATCCAGCATCATCCTCCTAGCTTCAATCCTTCTTCACCTCATGAAATAGCAAGATCACTCCAACAAGAATATAATGCTCTCTCCTCACTTGCAAACTATCAGCACTTCCTTGCAATTCACAACATTTCAGCCTCTAGATCTCTTAGATGAGGGATCCATTTATATATGTGTGAAAGGGTGTGAGTCATCCATGGGGTTTGATTAGTGTCATTCCACTTGTTACAATTGGTTCCGCAAGAGAAGGGATAACTGAAGGTTTTAGATCCCTTATTCATCCTTGGGTGAATTCAGAGAGGCAAGTAGCATAGGAGAAGTTTCTAGAAGATTCCATGAGCATCCACTTATAAAACTACCCCGGACATTTGTCCATCCTCGCCCATCGCACCCTATAGAAGGCCTAAATAGTATGCATCATACCCTGGCAGTGTACCACTCAGTATGCATCACACCTTGCTAGTGGAGCAGTCAATATGGTTCAATTTAGGCAATTTCTGGATGGTTTCTCAAATGGAAATTTTGGGGAATGATGTATTCAAATGACTATGTTCCTTTAGGGTACGAAACAACTCTTTTAGGTGCTGATGAGCCCTAGTACATTGACATATAAGTTTAGGGTTGACGTGCCCAAATATGTCTATAACAGTTGCCCCCTAAAGCATGAGGTCATAAATATTCATGTTGGGTGAAATTCTTTATCATGAGGATCCAAAGTTTCGAAGTAGAAGGTGACCTGCATAAGTTACAATACAATACATCATCATAATATAATTTTCATGATCTAGTTGAGGGAGGCATCCCCATGCTTAGCTTTATAAATTTCAGTTCATGAACATAAATTAGATAGTCGTCTGCAGATACAGACTGGTGATTATTCAGATATAGAGTCATCATCCATGGTTAGGATGACCATCTCTGTAGAGACTTTGTACATTTGATGTTTTTATATCCCTGAATATATCACAACCCAGATGGATGAAACTAGATCTAGTGTCTTCAAACTCGTTCAATCTTCGCTTAACATACAAGTCAATCCATGTGAAGAGATGTTCTAAAGTCGAACATGGAAAGACATCGCCTGATTACTAGCCAATGATGTGAGTTGTTAACAGACACAAGAGGAATCACCAATAATGATAATGATCCTCAAGGTACTCCAGTACAATTCACGTGGTGTGAATACATGATCCGATGTCGAACACCACGCAAAATCTTTCAGTCGAAGGCCATTGATGTCAACCTGTCGCTGGAAGTGAGAAACTTTCCATTGACGTATGCAAGCTTCAAAGCACTGAAAGGGTTGTTTCTAAGTCAACTTCTTGGATAATAGGCTGATGTCGACAAGAAGCAACTCGTCATAGGAGGGCCATGATGTATCCCACATCTACGACATGAAACGAAGCAAATGATTTCTGGAGGTGAAAAATGAACTGATGACATAAGGTTCAAGAATGGCAGTCATGAAAAAATGAAGGTTGGAGGTACTATAGTGGATGAGAGATTAACTGGATGGTGATTTCTCAGTTGAATGACTTCTCTTGAACATGTCGACGACACTGAGATGAATTGGTAACGTTTGTTAGCGCTCAAATCTGCCTCAGGCTAAGGAAGGCAAAAATCGAGGCAACATCATACCACGCTCAGCCTCGTAGCTAGCCCTACGAGGATAGGAGAGGGCTCTCTACGGGTCTATCTCGGCAGACAAGTTTTCAAAGGGGCTGAGATGACCTATAGTGAAATTTGGATTTTAGGCTAGTAAATTGATAGGAAAAGGGGTTTTAATGGATGATGGGGTTTTCTGGGCTGCATGGGGCAAAGAAACAGCTTGAACAGAGAAATATAATAAAAAACACAGATTATCTCTTGAGGCAAGGTAGGTAAGAAATTTAACAATTAAATTGAGATAAACAGAATGGCAAGACTACTGAGAAGTCGACAAGGGCATAGAAGATGGATCCTTGTCAAACGGAAGAAAACATTATCTATGAATACTTCCTCAAGACAGAGCAAATAAATTGAATTCTGCCTTTCTCACTTAAAAGTATTCAACAGAAATGATTATGAGATGAAATGTAAATAGTACAAGTTACACATGAAACATAGGAAAAGGCAAATGTTAAATTTCATACCACAGGAATCTCAGAAGCCAGAGCTGTGTATTTTCATTAAAATCTCTGTCAAAAAACTATACAATGAAACTCTGTTTTTCTCCACGCACACCTCTCAGCATTTTTCTCCCTCCCCACCCTTACAAATGATTTTTTTTAATACATTAAATAAACTCTGCTAGGGGAAAAACAATCAACCCCAAGGCAAGGAATTTGTTTTATCATTATTAAATAAACAAAACTAAGAGCCAATCAGCGTTTCTGAAGATAGAAAAGCACTCCATTTTCTACTCGAATCTGTTGATAACTGATGAAGAGGTGGCAGTTACAGGTGTCAATCCCATTACTAAAAACAAATATAGGCAATCAGATCTTGTTCTCTGCCACTTTTCACATTCTGGAAATTACAACTGCCTCCAAATTTCTGGAAATGCATTGGCCATTTTACCGAAATTAGGAAAAGATCTTGATAATCTGGAGTAAATCCACCGCATATATTTTGAAGACGGATCGAATGCCGGAGTATTTGCAATTGACTGCCACATCATAGAATACAGACCCCCCCACGATCTTTCTTATCCAATAATGATGGGCATATCTGTCTGAAGATGCCAATGAGGGATCGAGCCGCTGATGATACTGCTTTCTCATGAGACTTCTTATACAGGGCAAGGTCACGAAGTAAATCCTCAGTCATCAACAATGGCATTCGTAGACAGATTTCCCTTACAACATTTAAACCAACAGCAATCATCTCAGTACGAGCTCGATCGTGTACAAATTGATTCACCAACTGCTTCAGTAATGGTTCAACTGCATCAGGAGGCACCATATCATGATAGGCCTGGACTGTTGCTGCCAGAAGGTGTGTTACATCTTGTTGATGAGGCTGAACATATTTATGAAGAAATGGATAAAAATTCAACAAAATCAAACGATGGAGTCCCACTGACCTAGCAATCACTTTAATAATCATCATTTTAACCTCAAATCGCTCATTGCATGTCTGAAGGCGAGAAAAAAGCTTCTCAGCAAACCCCTGTGGATCCTTCAAATGTTGGAGAGGCGAATAGCTACCCCAATCAAGATTTTCTGAATTTACACGCTGTTGCTTTTTTATGCTACGCATAACACGCTGTAGCTTGGCTTTTTTCTTCTTTTTACTTGAAGTTGTACCCTTGTGGTTTGCCTTATAGACAGCTTCTTTTCTTAGAACCACTTGAGGCTTCCTCGTAATCATATCTTCATCACTGCTTGAATCTCCATCCACATCATCTTCTACATTCTGTTCATATCCAAGTAGAAAAAAGAGAGAGAAGGTATCATAATCTTGGAAGATTTATGAAAGCATGCACTGCAAATAGAATTTCCAGTCCTCTCATCAAACCAGACTTTCCGTCGATGAAGATCACACAGAATAGAGAGGGCACTCTTTGCTTTTGACTCATGTTCTTCCCAGCAATAAGCGGCTTTGGATTCTCCTGAGTGAGGTTGACATGAATTATTTGGTCATTATTGATTTTCACAATAATATTCTTGAACTGTGATGCCAATAGCGCCATACATATATTGTAATGGTGATGTCAACGAATAGAATGCCAATGCTGCTATTCATAGAACTGAACTGAGACACATATCTAACTGAACCATATATACAATACTGCTATCATACATCTGTGATGCTCTGCAATTGATCATGCCATACATACAGTTTATATGACAGAGCCGAGACTCATCTAGTGCTGAAACAGGTCGATATAATAGTGACGCTGAGACTATAGGGATGTCGGGAGAGTGCTTGTGCCAACCATATAAGTACCGCTGACCATAGACATTATTCTATATGTATATATGAATATAGCTGCTAGCATAGATCTGTAGAAACAATACACCCATCGCAGAACAGCGTTGAGACCTCCATACATATCACTGTGACCATAACGCAGAGACAACATATTGTGTATCAAATTGCAGAGAGTATACGCCCAATCGAGAGAAATAGGAGGAAGACAACATGTCATCAGATTCCATGATGGCTTCAATACTCGGCCACTTAAGCTTGTGACTACAGCACCTGGACCATCCACCAATGCTAGACATAGAGAAAGAAAATTATATATGACCCATGCCTCATATATTTCCCGAATCGAATTAAAGTAAATTGATTTATCGCCCATCACCAGAGACATGAATGACATTGTCGCATATACCGGCACCATGAAGATAATGCGAACAATATATTGCTGATATGTTGGCTCTGTGTAGTTCAAGAAATGTCTGTAAATATGTGATATTGCCAATGAAATCGCTATAATAGTGCATGGAAATGCTACTATTATGAAAAATATGGAAGCCATTTATTCCATGATTTGTTTTACATAAGCAAAATCAACATAAGCACTAAGGTCTGCATTTCCTGGGTCAACTAAAATATGAACAAATTTGTGCTTCCTTATGGCCTGTAAGCTATCTGAAATCATTCCATTTTGTCCATAATCAATGATGAGTGAACCGCCACCATCTGATGAAATCCTCTTTGCAATATTCCTTGCCAATTATACTCCAACACATTATTACAAACTCTGTTTTCTAATTCCCTTTTTAAATTTGCTGATTTTGAATGAGGGCTTTTTCTTTGTCTGCTTGCAGGGATAATTAATATTGAACTTTGGCAAGGAGAACTCTGCAACTTGGTGAATTCGACTGCGTGAGCTGACAAGACGGAGTCTAACAACGTTAACCCCAAAAGATGGATGGTATTAAAGACCAATGGTGAGATGACCGATGAACAGAATAACCTAACCCAACTCAAAAATGGAGATGAAGTGAAAGTGTCGGGTTCAAGAGCGACCTACTACCATAAATTCTTCAAGTTTTTTCCCTTTCTTCCCCAGTCATTGCTTACCAGTACCTCTTTATTTTTGTCAAGCTTGAGGAGGATAACATATTCTTGTTCTATAATTTGCCCTTCGGGCAAACCTATCACTATTTGATGTTTTAAGGAGTCTAGCAACAGTGAAACTTGGTCTCATCTAGAATGGACAAGTTTGTCGCTATTGTTTTAACGAGTTTAACAAGAAGGATAACTTGGTCCTTTCCATGTTTAGAGAGTTCGAAAAGGGATGAAAAGAAAACTACATAAGTTCTTTTTCGTAAAGTAATCCCTCAGGTCCAAAAAAGGATAAAATAATACAAGAGGGATGACATTTCCCATCACTTTCATGAGCTGAAAATGACAAGCGCTTGACAATCTTTTCATGTTTAACGAGTTTGAAAATGGTTTAAATAGGACTCTATTTTGAGGAACGAGTGGTGTCTAGCGTAGCAACTAGTTCCGGTGATGTTGGAACTTCTCAAAACATGTTGATTTCTATGAAGAGGCTGGCTATTAATATCACTCATTGCAAATGTTCCTCAAAAAGGGGAAAACAACCAAGTGAGAGCGTATGATCGACCAAAGGGATGGTGGAAATGGGATGTACACAACCAAGGTTCGAAAGGCTAATAGAATGGAAATCACAAAGGTTAAAAATTGAAAAATGGGTTCATTTCCAGACAAGCTTAAACCATGGGGAACTATGCTTGGATTTGGTTTCATGTTTACACAAGCTCGAAACCAAAAAACTATGCTTGGATTCTGTTTCATTTTTACACAAGCTTGAAACGAAAAACTTTTCTTGAATTCAGTTTCATTTTTACACAAGCTTGAAATGAAAAAACTATGCTTGAGTTCAGTTTCATTTTTACACAAGCTCGAAACGACAAAACTATGCTTGAATTCAGTTTCATTTTTACAAAAGCTCAAAATGACAAAACTATGCTTGTTGGTCGAAGATGTTCAATTCACTGTTTAGCACATCAGATTCTTTCATCAATCATTCAACCCGCTCAAAACTCCATCAAATTGATTAGAAATACATATATATGGACAAAAATGAACTAAAACTAACATTTCACTTTGAAGTACATGAATAGTAAACATAAAAAGTAGTTTTACCTTTCACTTTCACCATTTCATTTCAAATTTGGGATTTTGGAGCTCTGAAGTGGTTTCCCCCTCAAATTTCACCAGTCAATTTTGGGAGATTCTGTGGACCATTCTCTGTGCCACCAAGACTAGGTAGGAGCTATCCTTAAGCTCTTCATTTTCATTCCATCTTTTCTTGTTTCTGAGCAAGTTTTTTCACTTTTCTGGACCCCTGGGGTTTAAAGATTTGTTCCCCAATCATCGCACCTAGCTTATATCAAAAGGTGATATGCATACTAAGCTACCAATAGGCTAGTCAGTATGCATCTCACCTTGCTCAAAGGCAGGGTGTGATGGGCGTAGAAAGGAAACATTATACAATGTTTTTTCATCAAAATTTTACCTGTTTTTTATCAAAATTGGATCCTAACTCATCTATTGCTTGAATTTTAGATATTTGTTGGATCAAGATGCTTATCACATGGCATGAATGAGAACATGAAGAGGAGGATATGATTGCCTTACATGACCAAGGCACAATGGATGCATTTAGAAACTGTGGTTTACTGAAGTTTTTCCACATATCAAGCATGAGGCAACATATCAGTTTGTTGCAGTATCTTCTCGATGCTTGGGATCCTATTGGCCAGGTATTCCAAATTAAATGTAAATCTATTCCTTTCACGTTTGAGGATATTTATTTACCGACATGTTTTGTCAAGGCGTGGTGCCCTTCTTTCACTATCGGGATTCTCTCGTGGGGGTGAATCTGTGAAAGATACATTTGTTAGTTCTGCAGGGATGGATCTCAACCTAGTAGAGACAGTAAGATAAATATCTAAGATGTTACCGATTGACCTTTGAGGACCCTTCTATTTACCTTTTCTAGATTGGTTGGCAGCGCGGTCTTACATTTAGCGAACAGATCTTACATGTAGTATGCCCTGGAATGCCTGGAACTGAAGGTGTTCAATTGGTGTGAGGTGATACTTCCTGTCATAAAAGAAAAAATATACAAAGTAAAGAATGGAAGAAGCAAGAAATTTGGTTATGGATCCATATTGAATGCTTTTGCTTTGGAAAGAATTCCATTGATGCAGCCTCAAAACATTTCACTGGGATTGCCAGCATCGAGGGAACCATGGATGCAGAGATGGGTGGACCTTATGGCTAGACATGCCAACCAGTCACAGATCTCCTTATCAGATGCCTTTTTCGAGTGGTTCCACCACCAAGAGATGGTATTTGTGGAGTATCCATATACTGGGATGGATTTACGAGGTGATCTGGATTTGGCTTTACTAGTTGGTGAGTAGTGGAGTGCTATAGGTAAAATGATTCGACCACATCTTTGTTTTTTCAGTTTTATAATGTTTTTGTGTATTTGATGTTACCAAGACTAAACAAACTCATATGTGTGTGCAGATATTGGAACAATGCGATTGGTGGCACGTCCACAGGAGGCAGACGACGCTCCAGAAGGAGAGGCTATAGGGAGGGACGTCCTTCAGGATTTGGACATATCAGAGACCCTAGCAGTGTTGCAAGATCATATTGAGGGCCTCACTCTTGGCATTTAGGATGTCAGGAACGTTGTGTTACCTTTGAGGTTACAACACCATACTACTGGTGTACCAAGTCGTTGGACTAGGCTCCTGTGCATGATAGCACAAGCAATGACATGTTTTCACCAACATCACTAGTCTACGATGTTTTTCTGCATTTACTTTAAGTTTCTTGGTCAAATGATCGATTTCGTCTTGGACACAAAACATTTTGTGAAAAATATAAACAGTTATATATTTTTTATTTTTGGAGTTTTTTTTTGGTTAAGTGATGAAATCCTAATGCAAATGTTGATGGGAAAGGATTTCTTTACAAATGCTGCAAATGTCTATTTAACATATAGTTTGCTAATGAATCAGTCAATGTGTTTAAGTTTCTGGAAATGTGTTGATATTGAATGGAATCAAAATGTCTTTCCAAAATCCTAACTCTTAGGAACATGCAATGAATAGCTGGGTTCCGAACAGAATAAATGCCAGTAAGATGTAGAATGACGAGTTGTGAATCTAGCCTGACAATGAGTCGACGTATGCCATGTGAAATGGCATCAGATAGAAGTTCAATCAATGCACTATACTCAATGATGTTGTTCATCGATCGACCAATACATCTCCCCCTGAAACTCACTAACTCGCCGCTTGGAGTGAAGATGGCCCAGGCCACAGAAGATAGGTTCTATGTACTACGACTAGCTCCGTCGGCATACCCAACAAATGGTTCCACAAAGTATGACATCTGCAACAAATGTGAAGTGGATTACCTAACCAAAATGACAACTCTAAATTAAAACACTCAAAAATGTAATAAAAGCATATGTACAATGAGTTTACTATACTTAATCAAGCATATTAACGTTTAAGACACAAGTCGTTTCAGGACTGCGACAGTGGAATCCCATCATAATCGACTAGCTCGTAGGCTCCTTTTGTCAATAGATGTTTAACAATGTAAGGGCCCATCCATAATGGTTCAAATTTACCTGCTCCTAATTTGTCTGAATCCTAATTGTAAAGCAAGACCAGGTCACCTTCTAACATTTTGGTCATATTGTGCCTTCATGTGTTTCTTATGTGCTTTGTTAGCCAACACGATATCATGACGGGTTTCATCCAGATGGATTAATTCCAAGAAATGAGCCTTTTCCTTAGAAGTTTCGGGAAGCAGATCGAGGTGCAAGCTTGAGGGATGAGATTTCGCTCTGAATGGGTAAGACTACTTCCAGACCATACACCAATTGAAAAGGTGTAGATCCGGTCGCATTTCTCACCGAAGTCCTATATGCCCATAGAGCTGAGTACAGGATTAAATTCCAATTCCGTTTATGGACTCCAATCATTCTCTGCAGCATGCACTTAAGGACTTTGTTGATTACCTCAACTTGTCTGTTAGCATGCAGATAATATGGAGTAGAACTATCATGGGACAGTCCTAATTTGGTAGTTAATTTGATCGTCATGTGATTGTGAAAATGCGACCCATGATCTGTGACTATAGCCTATGGAACACCAAATATAGAAACTACACGATTGAAAAAAAGAGTGCAGCCATTTCACCGTTGTTGTTAAATGTAGGCATCACCTCAGACCATTTGGTAAAATAGTTGACAATGGCTATAATATACCCATGCCCCCCGGCGAAGGTTGGGTTGCATGTCTTGAAGTCAATGCCCCATTTAGCGAATGGTCCAACAACAACGACTGGATGCAGTGGTGCAGGTGGTAATCTAGTTTTGCAATCAAAAATCTGATAAGCATGGAAACTTCTAACTGCAATTATGCAATATCTGAATATGGTGGGCCAGAAGTAACCAGCTCGTAAGATCTTTTGTGCAGTAGCGTAACCAGATAGATGCCCCCCACAAGCACCTGAATGACAATCATTCAAAACTTTTTCAGCCTCCTCATGCGTGAGGCACCTTCGTAGAACCGTATCGACACCATGATGGTAAAGTGTATCACCAAGGATCATATATTCTTTGGCTTGGTAATGATTACATCACTGTTCAGAGCGAGAGGTGTTAGGCCTAAAAGTTTGGGTCTGGAGATAGACCAGTACATCCCCGTACCACAGGTCGCTTGACAATATTAGAAATAGAGTCTCATGCATGATTGATGCTTTTTATGTTAAATCATTGGAAGATGAGGGAAGGTTGCAAAGTAACTCTGCAAAGACGAGAGACTTCTTTGATTTGGATTTAACGAATTCTAGATCAAACTCCTACAAAAGACTACCCATTTGGGATATTTCCCCCCCAGAAATTGAAGTTACAAAATGTATGTCATAGGGTTGCAATCTGACACAATGGTAGTTTTGCGAAGGAGTACATAGTGTCGAAATCTCTGTACTACTTGAACAGCTGCTAAAGCAAACTTTTCAACATAAGAGTACTTGCTTTCTGTATCATTAAGATTACGACTTAAATATTATATAGGATGTTCAATTCTGTCATGTTATTGCACTAAAAGCATGGTGATGGTTGTATCTGCAATGGCGAGATACAGGTTGAATTCCTTTTGATAGTTAGGAGCATACATTAATGATGCTTTTATCAGGGAATATTTTAGAGTATCAAAGGAAGCTTGTGCAACTTGATCCCAGTGGAAGGGTACCCCTTTTTTCAAAAGACATGTATAAACTTTAGCGAGCTCAGCATAATGTGGAATGAACCTCCTCATAAAGTTAGCTTTCCCTTCGAGTCTCTGAATCTGAAGCAAATTTGAAGGTGGAGGCATGTCAAGAATTGCCTGAACCTTAAATGGGTCAAGTCGAATTCCATCCTTAGAAACTACAAAACCAAGTAGTCAACCAGAACCATCACAAAACACACATTTGTGTGGCTTGAGTCATATCTTTTAGTGTCGGAAACGTAAAATTATGGCTCTCAAATGTTGCGAATGATCAGTCTGTTTTCATGAATGAGTAGGCAGATCATCGAGATACAGTTGAATTATGTGTTTGATGTCATGGAAGGCATAATTCATCGCCCTCCGAAATGTTTCCCCTGCGTTCTTCAAACCGAAAGGTAATTTACGATATGCGAATGTGCCCCATGGACATATAAATGCAGTCTTTGACTGGTCCTGTGGGCGGATGTTGATTTGATTATAGCCTGAAAATCCATCCATCAATGAAAAGATTTCACATCCGGCACATTCATCAATAATCTAGTCAATGAAGGGTGTAGGATAGTTGTCCTCTGGACATGCTTGATTTACATCCCTATAATCGATGCACACTTTTATCGTTCCTTGTTTTTTCATCACAGGAACAATATTCGATACCCAATCAGTGAGAGGTACAGGGTAAATGAAGCCAGCACACAAAAGTTTTTCAACCTCTGCTTTAATGGTAGTGGCTTTCTTCGGATGAGCAGGATGAAACCATTGTCGTACTAGTTTAACATCTGGATACATTTTGATTTCATGTTCAACAATTATCGAGTCAATGCCTGGCATTTCTTCATATGACCATGCAAAGACATCTCTGAATTCACAAAAAAGAGCACAGTAGTTATCTAGTTCTGATGGAGAACAAGATTTACCAACGTGAATATTCTCTACAATATTAGGTTTGGTCGAAATATTAATGGCGATAGTTTCCTCAATGTTGGACAGATTTCGCTCGGAATCTACTGTATTTATAGAATTTAATAAAAAATCAACAATTGAAGGGTGATTTAGGTCGTTTGAATAATCTTCTTTGTCATCTCGAAGGTGGGAACAATGATGATAATTTTCCCACAGCTTCTCTCCTATCATCATTGATTGGATGATTCCTTCGTCTGTAGAATGTATACGAGACCAAGGATCAGAAGAGGTACCATATTCTAAAGACCTATCTACCAAAATATTTGTTGAGTTCAGACTAGGGTTTGCCACACAAGCCCAAAAAATTGATTGCTACAAAGATTCAATGGGGCTTGGTGGCAACTCCTCGTGATGATCCTCACTATCAAAATAGTCGGAACTCTTCTTAAACTCAAATGTTGTAGAAGAGATCATATGATAGGTTTCCACTGTGGCCACTTCCGTGAAACTAGATGGAGACGGGAGGGCAAAAGTACCCATTAAGGAAGGGTCTTTTAGGAGACCTACTCCAACATTTTGAAGCGATTGTGAACTTCCATGGATCAATGGAATGCTTCCAGTAGCTTGTGAACTGTTAGAAAAAAAGGTTATTTGGTCAATGATTGTGATTCCACCTTGGAAGGGAAATGCAATATTTCTTAAATATGTAGACACAACGGCAACCATAGCATAAACCCAGGGCCTTTCTAGTAAAATATTGTAGTCAAGGAGCCCATCAATGACCTCGACTTCAATCTCTACTATCTTGCCCCCCAGTTCAACTTGCAAGCTACATAAAATCCCATACGGAGTGTATGTTCTTCCATTAAATGCTTTTAATGTTGTTGGTGATTGCAACAAGGGTGGCGAACCAAGAGTTTTCCAGCAACTCATTGACATAATACAGGTAGATGCCCCCTCATCAATGATGGTTCGATGAACATTTCTATTGAGGGCTTTTACCTGTATAAGGAAAGTGAGTTGGGCCAGTAACTATGGTGTATATCCTTTATGATCAAAGGCCACAAGATTGGAATCTGTTGGATCGATCCCACCTATTGCTGTTAACAAAGCTTGCTTTTGGGAGGGACAATTTTGCAATACCTCAAGTGTCGACATAGCGGATGGTGATTGTCCAGATCCTCCACTATATTATAATTCTGAGTAGCTCAAGCATGAGGATTAAATGTCGATTTATGTATGACTCCCTTTGGCAGCTTAATGGTTAATTCAAGAATAATGAGTGGAACAACTTCTACTGAAGTCGTTGTCGAAGCATTAGGTTAATCAGTAGCCTGATTGTTCAATGACGATGGATTCCCATAATCTTTACTCCTTGTCGATACCAAAGCATCATTTTTATTTTTTCCAATGGATAGCATAAGCACCTGGGATTTGGAAGCATTATCGGTTGCAACCATATTAGTTTCTGGGTTTGGAAATGGATCAGTCAACACTATTGAGGTCTTCGAAACCTTCAAAAGTTTTGAAACTCTCTCGTAAAATGCTCCTTGTTACATTTTAAACATGGATAACAAGGAGGTTTCTTTGCCGCAGTAGGGTTTTCAGATGATTTTTCAGGAGTGGAATTCTCCTATTTCTTCTTACTATTTTTCCCTTTTTTCTTGCCCCCTAGTTTCTTTGTATTTTTTCCCTTGTCAGATGACATGGCATTAATATCTAAGGCAAGAGAATTGTCATTTGAATTTTGACTAGAAATAGCAAGAGCTTGACCAGATGGACCTCTTGTGGTTTGCGTGCTTGAGGCACCAATCACACCATCACCAGCATGAGAATCCCTATTTGATTTAAGAGGAGGTGGAACGGAAAAAGCTGGTCTAGGAGCGTCAGGAATTTTGTCGTAGAGTGTGCCAGAATGAGTGTAGATAAAATCTAAATACTGGGCACAAGCAATGACTTGCTCTTCAATGACAGCTCCTCCTTTCGCCATGTCCTCAGTGATATATGTCAATAAGGATTGCCTTAATAAACCACTCAACTAAAACCTGATCAGGAACATACATTTTAACCATTCGACAAAGATGCTGCCACTCATGAATATGATCAGATATGTGAGTGGATGTGGTCTGTTTAAAATTGGTAAGTAGTTATGTTCTAGTTTTGTACCTGATGGGTAACTGAAAGTGGGTTAGAAAAGTAGTGGCAAGGTTGGTGAAGTTATCAAATGACACTCTAGGAAATTCAATATACAATTTCACTGCTGGACTAGTGAGCGTTCTCTGAAAAAGGTGAAGTCTAATTGAATCATCATTTAGAGTGTTAGATGAGCACCACAAATGAGAAGTCATTACGTGATTCGATGGATCTTCACCTGGATTTCCATTGAACTTAGGAATATCAAAGGGGAGTTTATGAGGAATCATCGGCCACCAAGGGGCGTATGCAATTGGATCATTCGTTAGCTGGTTCAAATTTGGTAATTCTAGAGTTGCTACAAAAGGCAACTGCTGATTCAGGTTGGGTGGAGCATACCCAGGATAAGATGGGATCGCCTGAGAAGTAGGTCTTTGCATACCAGCATAATGCATCTGTTGCTGGTAACTTTGATAAGGTTGTTGGACATAACCAGTATAGTGTGGTTGTTGATAACCGATTTGAAAATGTGGCTGTCCATAACCTACAAAGCCTTGTTTCCCAGGTCCTTGGTAGGCTTGATATTGACCAAATCTAGTCTGAGTTTGTAAACCAAGTCCAAACTAAGGTTAGGTTTTGGATTTAAGAGATCTGTGGTTTGTACTTTTTGAATCTTCAACCAGAGAATCCACAGTGAGCGTATTTTTACACCAACGTTTCAAATCCCAAATGGGATCCATCATCAGGGTTATGAGAATGATGATAAAAGAAGATCAGAATGGAAGAAATAAATATTCATGAGGGAAACAATTTTAAGGAACAGCACAGGTTGGCTTGAATAATTTTATTTTTATTCTTAAATTTAATTTTCAATTTTATTAATATAGATATTAATATTTATATTAATATCGATATAACTTAATATCTATATTAATATTAATATCTATATAACTTAATATCTATATTAATATTAATATCTAAACTAAATTAATATCTATATTAATATCTAAACTATATTAGGTTTTTTGGAATTGTAGTTGTTGATATTGTGGCCGCCACAGTTGTTGGACCATTTGTTGTTGCCCAATACTGCAAGATTGACCAAGTTGTGCATTAACAATACCCGTTGGTGCCTGAGTCGTTCCATATAAAGGAGCACTAACCTAAGGTTGCGGTTGAGCCATTGAGACAAATGGCTATTGTATCACAACCTGAGAGACTTGAGGTTGAGACACAATAGGCTGTGATTTTGTTTACGACACAGTCGTAATAGCAGGTGTAGTGGGAATATTCAACACACGTCGGATTGGTTGCATTGGATACAAAACCCTTGGTTGTTCTGGCAGTATTGGTATCCAACCACTAGATGTAATTCTAGCTTAACGTGAATATTGTTGGAAACTCTCATATGGTTGTTCCCTAGGAGGAAATAGTGAAAAGGAATACTACTCTGCATATGGCGGCCGTCTAGTATTTAAAGGATATGTCAGTCTTTGAAAACTGGTTTTCCGAAATTGATACTAGTATGCAAGATCAAATTGCTTAGTTTCAATATAAGAAAGACCATATGGGACTTCGGATGAACAAATAGGAGTAGACCATAGTGCTGAAGCATCCCTTGAGTGGACTCCAGCTAGCAATTGATAACCAGCTGGAACAGATGGTGTACCAGAAAACATTGTAGGAATAGCAATAGGAGGTTCCACCGCAGCTGTATCATATGACACATTCCTAGATGTTGATGGTTGCTCAGACATGTTTAGTCTATCCAAACGCTCTCCAAGCGATTAGACAGGAACTTGCGACAAAGGAGGATTAAGAGAACCAAATTCAGGAGTAGAAGGATATAAATGAACCCTAGTTTCAAAATGAAACGGGATACTAGATTGCGGATCCTCTTCTATCTCCTCTATAGCAATCAGACCATGTGGAAGAGGTAGATCGTCAGGTCCGTAAAATATTTCTGGAGCAGAAGATGGTATAGCTTCTGCAGTGACAGATACTGGAGGGATGACACCTTCTGAATATTGAAACTCAATGTCCAGATGTTCAAGTAAATGAACTTCAGTCTCAAAGGGAGGTTTTTGAACAACTACTGGTTCAAATGTAGTCTCGGTTTGAACTGAGATGGGTTCTAGATCAACTCTAGATGGAGTCGTTTCAGGTACAGAAGTGTCTACTATTACACTAGGATAAATTCTAATGTCCTCTTGTAACTGCAGAACTTCTTCTGTGAAGGTAGTTGTACCAGAAATAATCGGAGTAACTAGAGTCTCTGACGATGTTGAAACAAAAGTTTCAAATAAACCAGATGAATTGGACTCAGTTAAACGAGACCGCTTTGTCCGGATTGGCTTCGCTTCTGGGGGCAAAGACGGTTGACTTGCTAGTCTCCATGAACGACGAGGTTTTGATTGACTTTCTTCCACGATTGCAGATTATTTGATCAACTCAAAATTAAGGGGAAAATGATGTTATTCTGAATTCAATTATTTTTAATGACAATTGCACACAACTTTGCTTTTTTAGTTTTTAAGAGTCGAGAAAAAGCTAAAGATGACTCTAGTCTCATTCGATTTTTAATGAGCCTGAAAGGACAATTGTTTAGATGGACCTTCTCTTTTAAAGAGTCAAAAAGGAACGAAACTGACTAATCCAGAAAATCTAGACAGAGGGATTACCAAACCAATTGTGAAACTGCAATATACACCTTGGTGATAAATTAAAAAGAAATTACCAAGGACTTATGTATGGCAGTCAATCTTCCCAAATGTTGTTTTCAGTGCATTGCGATAATAAGGTGGCAGACTTAGTTTCCTATGGATAAAAGACTTAAGCCTATTGTGGTATCCCAATATATACACGATGGTACGGAGAGCACAAGTCCATGCTAGCACTTGTCATATCAGGGAAGAGGTATCACCCAACCTTCAATGAAAACGATAGCCACTAGTTTTAATGACGTCGGAACACATCCCTAGCCTAGACCTCTAGATATGTTGCATTAAGTTCCAAAGTGTTGTTAGGTTCATTGAAATTCATTTTAAAGTTGATCTTGCTTAGAGTTTTCCTTTCAATGGTCCACCATGTGATGATGATCTGAAGTTCCTAAGATGTAATCTACAATGATAAACAATCTTTGATTTAAGCAATGAAAATCCTAGCTACTAGGGAAAGAATATAACAGTGCCTTTAAGCAAAGAGCAAAGAGCACAAACTAGTGCATTTCCCTAAATCCTCTTTTTTCACACAAACCAAAAAAATGCTAAATACAAATGCATGTATTTATTTTCGTTCTCCTTAATGTGAAAAATTCCAAAACGAAAACTAAATGCAGCAAAGATATGAAATATTTCACTCAAAATGACATTTTCGACAATTTCTTCTTCAAAAGAGAAAGAAAGACTCTAAACGACACTTTTCAATTTTGAATAAAAATGATTTCGACACTTTGAATACAGACAAATCAAATCAAATACATCAACATAAAGTGTAATCGATTATCAAGGGAAGGAAGAATTTACGACACTTCTCTTTTCGAGACAAAACGACAATTACGACACTTTTTGTATCAAAGCGACAAATCAATTTAAACAAATTTTCGACAAAGGATTGTAAAAGATGAGAAAATACACAAAAAATTCAGTAATCTGAATGTAATTGAGGCTGATATAAGTGATACAAGTAAGCTTCAGTAAAGAGACACTATTCATATATAGCAAAATAAATAAACAAAACTGAAAACAAGGTCAAAACTCTCAATTTCTAGAAGGAAAAAGAGTTCAGTCAATCATCGCACCTAGGCTTCAAAGAATATGAGATGCATCGCACTTACTACACTCGGGAGGTGCTATGCATACTGAGTCACAGTGGGAGATAGTGCGATGGTTGAGGGAGCGCAACTGAAATGGGTTTTGGCTCAAATGTGGAGCTGTTTTCAATGAGTTAAGGTGGGTTTTGATGAACAATGATGAGAAAAGTATGATGGAATGTCTTGAGAGGTTACTGAGCTACCAAAAGGGCATCTATATGTGCTTGTAATTCAAATGTTTAATTCATAAACTAAACCAGAGATTGACTGAAGTAGCATTCATCTACGATGCAATTGCAAAGCAAGAGCAGTTTGAAAGCTACTTGGATAACTTCAGACTCTTTCTATAGTTTATCAAATTGAACATGAAACAAACAATAACAACAAACAAACATCTATTCAATCCCCAGTGGAGTCACCAATTTTTTTCTGGGAAAACTATAGTTTAAAGCAATTCAATGATTTCTTCTATGTGTAAAAGATAAGAGAAAGATAATGGAACTAACCTGGAACTTCTACTTAATCCCTTGCTTGATCTCTCTCCCCTTTGACAGAACCCACAACTCCTCCCCGCACTTAACATGCTTGGAGAGTACCTGCACATGTACAACAACAAAGAACCGTCAAAGCATCGTGATCTATTACAACATAAATGTTACGGAATCAGACATATAATGATAAAATGATAGCATTCACAATTACACAATCATATGGAAGAAAACCTGAAGAGCTTTATTAATAGAAGGGAGAATTACAACCCAGTTGTTTGATCCAGCATCATCCTCCCATATTCAATCCTTATTCACCTCATGAAATAGCAAGATCACTCCACCAAGAATACAATGCTCTCTCCTCACTTACAAACTATCAGCACTTCCTTGCAATTCACAACATTTCAGCCTCTAGATCTCTTGGATGAGGGATCCATTTATAGATGAGTGCAAGGGTGTGAGTCATCCATGGGGTTTGATTAGTGTCATTCCACTTGTTACAATTGGTTCCACAAGAGAAGGGATAACTGAAGATTTTAGATCCCTTATTCATCCTTGGGCGAATTCAGAGAGGCAAGTGGCACAGGAGAAGTTTCTAGAAGATTCCATGAGCATCCACTTAGAAAACTATCCTAAAAATTTGTCCATCCTTGCCCATCACACACTATAGAAGGCCTAAATAGTATGCATCGCATCTTGGCAGTGTACCCCTCAGTATGCATCGCACCTTGCCAGTGGAGCAGTCAGTATGGTTCAATTTAGGCAATTTCTAGATAGTTTCTCATATGGAACTTTTGGGGAATGATGTATTTAGATGATTATGTTCCTTTAGGGTATGAAACAAATGTTTTAGGGGTGTATGAGCCCTAATACATCGACATATAAGTTTGGGGTTGACGTGCCCAAATATGTCTATAACACCTACTCCCTCGAATCGGACTTACAAATGCTTTCAAGTTATTTCCTTTCAGAACCCATTACATTCCATATTTTCCAAGAACTACTTTCCCTCATAGAGCCTAGCTCTATTTATACTTTCCCTTGGCCCATGATCCCTTCGTGGGTCGACTATATTACTATTTCTTTACATTATTTTTGGGCGGACTACCCTTTGACTCAATATACTATAGATTTCACTCCACCCTTTCCGCGAATTCTTTTACCCTAATATTACCAAAAATTCTGGGTTTCGCACCCCATACTCATTCTGCAGGGCTTGCACTACCCAATGGTCCCCCAACACAATCATCGTGACTCGTCCCGAGTCACTAACTGGTGTGGCTAGACGCTCAGTCTTGGCTTCGCAGTTCGCCTTTCTTTGAGTGGCACTCGTCATCCGACTGCTCCTACTTTGTCTCCTACAATGCTTTTCCGATTTCAGTGTTTCTACCATATCCTCACAACCGATGATGCTAATTCTACTCTGCTTGGTTAACATAGAACACCCCCTCCGAGGATTTTGGCGTGAGTAGGGAAGCTGCATATAGGACCTCCTGGTACCACCATAGCCCTTTCCGACCAACGTATCTTATCTTCGCACCATCCGCTGCAACTTGTGTTACAATTTTGCAAGACCATGGCTGCTGTCTGCCAGATCCCACTCGTCGAGAACCATCAAAGGCAACTTATTGACTGCATCTCCACCCATGGTCACCGTCTGTCCATCCTTCTGTTGTTCTATTATAACGTGCCATCCTACCCCTAGGTGGGGCAACGACATCTGGACCAATTATACTTCGCATTCCCTTTTTTCCAATACATCCCTACTAACGATGTTTTAGCCTACAGGATACCCGCAGCTATCAATACCGGACTCCTTAGAGAGTCCTGCCCCCTCTTTGGCCATATTACTACCTTCGGGCGCATGCCGGGTGGAGAGATGATGAACAACTCCAATTGTATTTTCACAATGTAGGTTGCCCAATGGATTCCCCATGGTAATTTATAAGCTACGTGAACTTCAAATGCCCAAATTACTGCTCGTTCCATCTCGTGTAACCTTCCCGTGTGAAATTTGTGGTCGATCATTTCATCTCTGGCTCATAATGTGGCTCTTAATTACCCACCGCAAACTCCCTTTTGCCATAATGTAGCTATCTTATCATGAACAGTGGTATTAACAGTCATCATTCCTTGGAGTGGCACACCCGCGTGGCTTTGTCCGTGGAACCACACCCCTGATTATTGGCCAATTTCACCCTGATACCCGCGCATCTGTCCCCAAGACTGCTTTATCGTCCCTTGCTCTCTTTCAACTGGTCGAAGCAGTGGACTCTCCGTGGAATGATTAGTCAGGCAGTCGGCTTGCCCGTATAGATCTTCAGGCGACTGCCATTCACTCTTCCCAATAAGGGGTCTCTGTTGAGCTTAGCCAGTTGAACTGCGCCCCCATCAGTTACTTCTTTAATGATATAAGGTCCCAACCAATGCATACAGAGTTTACCTGGGAATTTTTTGAACTTACTGTCCTATAATAATACGAGATCATCCTTCTTGAACGTGCGTAGCTTGATATGGCAATCATGCAATGCATTCTCACGTTGTTTCTGTACCTGCTGATGAAATCCCGCCAGAACTTGTTCTTCATCCAGTTTGTCGAGTTGTGCGAGCCTTTCCTCCAATGCCCCACGATCTACCATTCCTGTAGCTGCTACAATCCTTAGGCTAGGCATGATATATTCCATAGGCATCATGGCCTCCTTACCATAGACTAGTCGAAACGGTGTCTAGCATGTAAACTTTTTGCGCGTGGTTCAGTATGCCCATAGCACAGCAAGGATGCGTAAGTCTCAATCGTTTCGTCGCGCATTGCAGATCTTAGTAAACGTAGTTTCTAAAATTTTGTTAAATGCCTCAACGGTCCCATTTGCTTGCGGATGGTATGGCATGATTTGTTGGTGATATATTTGGAATTCCTCAGTGAGTGCGCTGATGGTTTCATTAAAAAAATGCATTCCACGATCACTCATGAGAATCTTAGGACACCCAAACTTGGTCAACACATTCTTGAACAAGAACTTTGCCACTGTTCTGGCTATGCAATTCTTAACTAGCTATGCTTCTACCCATCGGGTCAAGTATTTGGTTTTAGTGGTGATATAGCATGCACCTGTCTTCCCTCATGGTTCAATAGGCTTGACGAAATCGATCGCCCATTTCTCAAATGGCTATAGTTTTACCTGTGGGTGAAGTGGCATTTCATCCCTTCGCGATGGCTTTCCTATTCGTTGGCATACATCGCAGGCCCAGTAGTATGCTTTTAAATCTTGATGTAGAGTGGACCACCATAATCCAGCCTGAAGAACCTTCTAGGTTGTGGCGCGGCCCACATAATGTCTGCCAGCAACCCCTCCATGTGCTTCGGCAAGGAACTGTTCTCGCTCAAACTCTGGTACATATCGGTGTAATATCTCATCATGGCCCATCTTGTAGAGATGGCCGACAATCATAGTGAAATCTGCTACTCATGTCACCAATTCCTTCTTTTGTTGCACAGAATACCCCTGCAACGCAGTGCCAGTAGTCAAAAAATAAATTATATCTTCAAAGTGGCCATCCGCAATCCGCATTGCATACAACTAGGCGCCCGGGAGTCCTTCTTCTAAATTTGTGGGTTCCTCACCCGTCTCAATCCGGGATAAGTGGTATGGACCCACATCCAAACATTCTGGCTTTATAACAATCTCAAAATCATATTCATGAAACAACAACAACCATCGACAGATGTGCCCCCCCAACACAATCTTATTCACTAGGTATTTTAGCACAGAGTGATTAGTATACATCTTAAAATGTCCTCCAAGCAAATAGTGATGATACTTCTGGAGTGTGTACACCATCGCCAATCCCTCTCACTCAGTAGTAGAGTAATTTTTCTCGACTTTTGACAACCTTAGACTTGCAAATGCAATTGGGTGGTCAAATCCCTCCGCGCCTTCCTAAGTAAGTACTGCTCCTAACGCGATACACGATGCATCAACATGCATGTGGAACTCCATGTCCCATTTTGGAAAGATCATGATAGGGGCAGATGCCATTGTTTCCTCCAGCAATTCCAGGCTTTTGTTACATTCCTCGTTCCAGCAATATGTGGCATCCTTTCTTAAAAATTGTTCCATTGGAGCCATGATCTAGGCATAATCTTTTCTGAAATTTCGATAGTACCCCATGTGTCCCAGCGTAACATGGAGCTGTTTGACACTACATGGTCCTTGCAGAACTAATATGACAACGATCTTTGCCAGATCCACCATCAGGCCATGATTGCAAACTACGTAACCCAGCAAGTTCCCAAAATGAACAAGGAACGTACACTTCTTTAGATTGAGTGCAATCTGGTGTCGATGGTAGGTATCCAGCATTAATCATAAGCTCTCAGTATGTTTCTTAACCAGGCCAAAGATGGTCCAATCGTCAAGATAGACTTCCAAGAATTTATGTATGAATTCCTTGAATGCAACTACCACAATGCGGGAAAATATTTCCGGCGCATTCTTCAGCCCAAATGGCGTCACTGTATACTGAAAGCAACCCCATTCCATAGCAAACATTGTCTTGCTTTGATCCTCCAACGCGATATTGATCTGATAGTATCCAAATAACCCATCCGTAAAGGAATACACTCCCTGCACTACCACATTTTCTAAGACTTCATCGGTAAAAGGTGTGGGAAATGGATCGTTAACACAAGCATCATTGAGTTTCCATACATCCACATAGATGCGGATCTCACCATTCTGTTTCTTCTCCTGTACCACCATCGGACTTACCCAATCAGTCTCCTCGACTGGTTCAATGATCCTGGCTGCCAGCATCTTGTCCAGCTTTTCTCGTACTTTGGCTTTGTATTTTGGATTCAAACGGTAAGGTCACTACTTTACTGGCTTTGCGTCAGGCTTCAACGTTATCTTCATCATTCCTAGTTCACCCCAAATCCCTTTCAGCTACGTAATCTTAGTAGGGAAGAGGTATCGGTACTCCCTAAGTAACTCGATGACCTTTTCCACGGTAGCGTTGTCCCAGTAATCCCCAAGCGTAGCATACTTCGGTTCTTCCGCTATTCCGATATTCACTTGCTTCGTTTTTAATGGCTCTGTGACATCTGGATCTTCTATTTCAGGGCCGTGCACTTCTCGACTTCCTTCGGATTCTGGTATATTGATGTCGCGCGGATCATCCTCGTCCCCTTCTACTTTTACATTGTAACATTCCAAGGCTCGGCTCAGCTATCGCGACCAGTCTGGTTGCACGACTTCTTCCAGCTCAAGCGGCAATGTGAAAATTGCGGTCTTTACTAGCTTTAACGCATCGTCCATTGTATCCATCCATTGATCCTCAAAAAGAAATGTTGATAGAAACCTTTCGTGCAAGATGTCCCACTCACCTGTGCCACGTCGAAGCTTTGTTTTAGTATACCAATTGCTTGGGATGACATCTAAGGTATGATAAAATAGGAGCACCCATTCTGGTTGCAGCTCTTCGCTATAGGCTTTGGTTCATTTTCTCAGATGTACGTGTAGATTTTCTCGTCCATCATATTTCTGATTTAGTTGGAGTGTTGGCTTCCCAAATCGTATCTGCATCATGCGCTTACAAGCTTTTCCAATCTGCGAAAGTACCTTCATGGGTACCCCACCATCTCGCCAGTGTCATGCGTAAGGCCCATTTGAGCGCATCAAATCGCTGGTACTCTAGTACTGCGCTCTCAAACTTCTCCAAGAATACATTTACCACTGTGAGCCCATCATATACCGGCAGCTCGTTGTCCTGAGCTTTAATGCAGTATACGGATTTTGTCAGCATATTGTAGCTTGAAGTAGTTGCCCCATTCATTCTATTCTGCCATTGCTCATCTTCTTCCTCTGAATCATCGGTGTATGGTTCCACATAACCCTGTGAAATTCTTTGTTCCTCCATTACCTTACCCTTTATTGGCCTTTGTGCAGCAATTTGGTAGATACAATCCAAGGCTTCGTCCTACTCGTCGTCGCACATAGGTTCCGTGTAGTGGGGTCCCTTGGTTGGATCTAGTGGAACAACTACGTGGCATGACTTTTTCTCAAATATCATCTCCCTGTGCTTGAAATTAATAATCCCATTCATGTCGATGACCCAGTCTATTCCCAACAACGCGGAGTACGGGCTTTTCTCATCCACTATCTCAATAACTTCAAAATTTGTTCTAGTGCTTGCACCATCCAGGTCTACGATGATTCCTTGCAGCCTACCCAAGGGCAAGATCTTATGAAAATTTTCCATCCATAATTGGATCGGAGACTATTAGAGTGGGGTCTTGCCGATACGCTCCCACGTCTGCTTGGGCAAGACGTCTGCATCCGAACCAAGGTCCAAAATGACCTGATCCATCTCATTGTCACTAATTCACGCTGTTAATTGCATTTCTTGTCTGGTCCGCGATGTATGGCTCCCCATTCATCGGACTATGCGAGGTTCTCCTCATCTTGCATATTTTTTAGTTACCTCCTACAATCCTTTCACTACCCTATTATCGCGAAGTAACTTCATGCAAGTTTCTATGAAAGTTGTTAACATCGAGGGACCTTTATACAGCTCAGACTGATCTCCTTCTAAGATTGCACCATTTCTTAGTACCATATTTACTTTAGGTTCTTCGTCGCGTGGTTCGGCCCTTATCATATGGACATTCTGTGTCATCGTAGGAGTTGTTGTCCTTTTGTCACGAATTTGTGCTAGCAGCATAGGGTAATCTAGCAGTTCATGGTCGAATTGTTCCCAATAGGGACATGATACTCGAGTTAGATTTGTGCAATCCCACGCGTAGTGTCCTATTCCTCCACAATTGTAACAAATTAGCTGTCCTCGACCCCTTCCTTGTCCCATTTTGTCCCGTCCTCGACCCCGTCCTTGGAATCCATCGCGCACAAACATTGCAACTGGATTTTGACCTCGTCCTGTAGTCTGTATTCAGTAGGCAGATTCCCGATCCACCAACATTTGGCATTGTCTATCCTCGTGACCCACCAATTTACAAAAGTTGCAAAAGAGCTATTTGGGGGTTTGATTTTATTTCGGCAATAGGTGGCCATTATTCGTGTTGTGTTTTCCTCCTACTTGACAGATTGCACACTAGAGTGGGGAGATCACGCTCGTCCCTACCTATGCCTTTGGTCGCAATGGTGTTGGTCCCCCCGTGACCACAAGGTTTACCACGACTGGACAATGGTCTTTTTCATGTCCCTAGCCCCTACACTTGATGCACCAAACTTCTTCCCGAACTTCGAGTGCCTGGTCTTGTTTTAAATTTTGTATTTCCAAATACAAATTTTGGACCTGCACTTGGATTTGATGAACTCCCAACCCTAGATCTTGTACCAGGGCTTCATGTAGCTGCATTGCTACCTCCAGCACTTCTACTTCGGTTGAGATCTTCTATTGTGACAAAGCCAATTTCAGATATGGTGTTAATGATGCGATAAACCAAGCATAGTGTTGTGCATCCATCAAGGTCATGTTGGCTTCGTGAATAGTGCTTTTTGACCTCTGATCCAGATCCCACAAGGTCTCACCAGGCATCATCGTGATTTCTTTGAATCCTACGACTGACTGTGACTATGATTTTTGCCTGCTGAACTCCTTTTTTAACTCTGTGTAGATGTCCACTATCCCTGTCATTGGGTTGATGCCCGAATACTTCATATACCATGTTAGCACTCGGTCCTACAGTGTGCTAACTAAGATGGCTTTCTTGATATCATCATTCGTGATCCGCTGCACGTTCCATACTGAATTCAATACAAACCAAAACTTTTCTGGATCCTCACTTCTTGTTCCCTTGAATATTGGTAATTGGATGGAACTTTCCATTACTACCGTCCTGATCCTTCGTTGCTCTTTCCTCTAGCATCCCTGCCTTTCACACCAAACAACCCTTAGGAATATCCCGGTCACGGCAACGGAACCATTTTTTGGCTTATATGGGCTTGACCCAAGCTCGGAAGAATTATTTAGCCAAACAAATCCCACAGCTATCGGCCCTTTCAACAACAACCCGTGAAGCGCGAACTAAGGTCTCACCCGAGGTAGTAGGGGAGGGTGATGGAACTAGGTTTCCACACCATGGGGATTTCTTGGATGTAGGTTGGGGCTCACACACTGTTCTACAGCCTCACGCTACGCTAGATCCGTGTAGATCGGAATACTCTTATCGCGTTTATTACATATTGAATCAATTATTACTGGTTTGATCTAGTTAAAATGGTCTTTAAGCAAACATTTATTACTTTTGGTTACTTCGCGCATCAAGATTAATCTAGTTCACATGAATTCAACCATAGCAAATGCAGAAATCATAACAGTTCATTTATCATAAAAGAGTAAAGTCGCAACCAACGTAGAATTTAGAAGAAACTTATCTTTATTATTAATCTTCAACAATACATCTAGATCCACCCTACGCACTCAGTTGCAAGGGTCCGCGCACACAACTAAGGACTTTCCAGGCCTTTGTGCACACAGCTGTAGAGCCTTTACCTTCTACCCTACACCCTTGACTCGGAGTTACAGACGCTCTCAAGTTATTTTCTTTTATAACCCCTTACATTCCATCTTTTCCAAGAGCTACTTTCCCTCATAGAGCCTTGCACTATTTATACTTTCCCTTGGCCCATGATCCCTCCGTGGGCTGACTCTATTGCTATTTATTTACATTATTTTTGGGCAGACTACCCTTTGACTCAACCTACTATAGTTCATGCTCTGCCCTTTCTGCGGAGTCTTTTACCCTAATATTACCCAAAATTCCGGGCTTCGCACCCCATACTCGTTCCGCGGGGCTTGCGCTACCCAACACTTTGATTATCAAGGGATCATTTCCTATCAAGATTGAACCATGAGCATATAAAAACCAAAAGAAAAGTCATAACTTGGACCACTTTTGATGTAGATGTTTGGAATGACACATATTCTTGGCTTCACCAGATAACTATCAATGTGGAAATATCTAGATTAGGGAACTTTCTTCATACACAACTTTCTACAAGAATAACACTTTACCAAATCAGTATGCTTAGCCTTACATGAAACATTGTTGTCAGATCAAAACTAATATCAAACTCATCAATATCATTTGTATCAAATTATTTAGACCAGGTGATAGGTAGATCTCTCATTAAGTCATGAATTCATCTATTATCATGCCAACAAGTTGTCATTTATCAGACAATATCAATCCAAATTTTATCAATTCATGCTCATGATCATAATATAAGTAATTTCTATCACCAGATGAAAATGCATACAACAAGGATAACTCATGAAGGTTCCATCCATTCATTGAGAGATAGCTTCATACTGAATCAACACAATTTAACCTTCAACCAATGTGCTAAGAACGAGGAGGCCAATAAAGAATCATTATCGAATATCGATATTAGTAAATGAAAGTCATTATGCCCACATAACATTGTCATCAAGACAAATCATTTGTTTTCAAATCAAAGCATTAGTCATTAGGTCAAATCCAAAGTTCGCAATCATAGTGAGATCTATAGTACATAACATATCTCAACATAAAATCAAATTTCTAGGTCATTATCAAGCATCATGTCAAAACTCCAAACACTGCTTATCTATATTAAACAGCGAAATAATGTTAAACTATTGTAGCACAAACTTTAAACATAATGACATATCTATATGCATGTCTCGGTCACTTGGAAACACAAGTTTAGTCTATATATTCATATTATAGTAAACATTCAAACTTTCCTTCTCATAAATATTTATGTTGTCTACTCCACATCTATAGGCCTAACATCTTTCAGGTGTACTTCTAATTTTATACATAGAACTTAATTCTTGTGTCCAACAGGCATAGTTGCACCCATAAGACTTCCCTGCAAGTGATTGGAAGGCTACAATCATACTCTTAAACTTACCTCTATGTGGCTGAAAGGCTACAGTCGTACCTGTAACCCTGCTTCTGTGTGACTGAGGCTTAGAGTAAGGGAAAACTCTCTCTTCTCAAATCAGAACTTTGTTCCAGATCAACAATGTCAAATATTTGTCTATTCATGCCCATACATCATACTTCAACAACAAAGAATATACATATAATTCCAATGGAAATAAGAGTAAGGATCTTATGGAGAGATTCTCCTCTAAATGGGAAGCCACATCAATCATCTTCATTCAAGTCATCAACCTGACTATAATATTGTCATGCATCGGCATATCTGTTAGATCATAGAGTCAGACTATATCCATATATTCATCATGGTAATATATGTTAGCATCAACTACTTCACCATGACATTATGACATAAATATTTCATCAAGGATTAGTGTCAAATAGCTAATAGGAGCATACTTCAAGAATCATGATTACAACATTACTTCTTTGTCACGTAAATCAATCCATCAAGTCAAGGCATTCAATTTTAACATATGCAATAATTACTAAGAACATCAAAGAATAACCATGGTCAACAAAAGATCATGAATATCAATCTCATTATTACACTTCTATCATCATGGTTACCATGCTCAATATCAATAGTATCAAGTTACCATATGACACAGGAAAACCTACGTATACCCACAATATGCATGTAAAACACACATATCTGTTTTGCCCCGGGAATTTTAACTCTATGCTGAGTCAATCTTCATTATTTAATGGTTAAGGCCCCTTTATTAAATCTCTATGGAATTATTCATTAACATAGTTTGCCCTTCATTCATATCCATTCATCGGGACTTATTACCCTCCTAAACCTTATATACCTTAAGCCCGCATATATATAACCAACCCACTCTTATTCTTTGTTTATTCACGGACTCAAACATAAAAACCGTCTATCAACGTTATTCCTATTATAAAGCTTTTATAATAGAAATCACATAAAACATGCACAGACTTACCTTTTTTGTCTTTCCTCAGCCTTTACATGTTTCTCAAGGCATACCTTTACCGCAATCGCAATCACAAATGCAGGATTCCAAGACCTTAAGAACTTGGCATTGGAACTCCCTATCTATGGGAAGCGATAACACTTTCCCACTATTCCATGACCTTTATACATTCTCTTGACATGGGATTAACAACTGGATTTTAAATACAATAAAGTCATGTCCATAACTTATCGGGTCTGCTCACATCGCATATTGCAATACCTTTTCGCCCCACTCGACATCGCTCCTTTGCATATCACATGTCACATTGGTTAAGGCTAAGGTATATCTCCCATTGATATTTGCGATGCGATCAAACCTCTGATTGCATCGAACATCACCATCACATATCGCAATCGCTTATGGCCGAGGTTATTTCACTCATCAACGAAACATTGCGATGCGAGATTTATTAAATGTTGGAAATAATACTGAGAGGGGGGTGAATCAATATTATCAAGTCAATTATTTTTCATTTCATAATCAAATTTGTATATGCTACTTCAGTTAGTGAAAACTGTGTATATACGCAGCTATAGTTAAGGAAGCTAGCGTATAACCTGCAGACTTATAATTTAATTTATTCTTCAGATGTTGATCATTAATCTATGCATCAGAACTATATAAACAGTAACTAGGTTGCTCACAAAACGATAGAAAAGATAGTTGAATGCCTTAGAATTCAGCCTCTTCGAGGGGACAACCTCATTTATATTACACAAAAGAACAATTCTTGGATGCTTCAAATGACAAAACCTCCTTTCTATATATAGGAGTCTAAGGAGTCACAATGTAACCCAGCCAACCTAACAATAATAATATAAAGGCACAAAGATAACAATAGAGGATGCTATGGGGCACAATAATAACAATATGGGGACAATAGGGGCACAACAATATTAATAAGGGATACAACTACAATAGTAATGGGGTAATCACTAGTATTATAGGGACCTAACATGCCCCTCTCCTTCAAAAAAGTGTTGTCCTCAACGCTTGAGTATTTCTGGATGCTTCTGTATAAAATTCTCATCCTCCCATGTGGAATCTTCAGCGGATAAGTTCTTCCACTTGATGAGATACTCCGAAATTTATCGATTTCATAGCTATCGAGTTTTTATTTCTGTGACTACTTCCGGTTCCAATATAATTTTTCCTTCCTCATCAAGTTCTAAAAATATTGTTTGAACTTGAAGCTTGTTTCATATAACCTTCTTTAAACATGAAACATGGAAAACTGGGTTCACTCGAGAAGCTGCAGGAAGCAACAATTTGTATGCCATAGTACCAATCTTTCGCTGCGAACCAGATCTGCCTGTTGTTTCATTCTATTCTGTGCCAACACGAGGTTATCCTTTTAGAGTTGGAGGACTTGTTGTTGATGCTTGATGTGATGTTCCACTGCTTGAACCTTAGAATTTTCTCTTAAATATGATGTGATGGATGGTGGCTGATATCCATAAAGTGCCATAAATTGGGTCATTTTTTTTGCTGTATGGAAGGAAGTGTTATACCACCATTCAGCCAAAGGCAACCATCTGACCCATTGTGTTTGTTTATCAGATACAAAGCAACGAAGATATCCTTCCAAACATTTGTTTCCTATCTCAGTTTTCCCATCAGATTGAGGATGATAAGATGAGCTATGAGCTAACTGAGTACCGAGACAAGAAAATAATTCTACCTAAAAATTTTCAGTGAAATTGGGATCTCTGTCACTTACAATAATCTTTGGGTTTTCATGTAGCTTTTGAATTGTTTCCATAAATGCAGTAGAAACTTCACTAGCTTTAAATGGATGTGATAATGCACAAAAGTGTGCATACTTGGTAAGTCTATCAACTACCACCATTATGACACTCTTTCCCTCAGACTTGGGTAAACCTCTGATAAAATCCATTGAAAACTCCTCCCAAAGTTGGCTTGGAATGGATAAAGGTTGTAATAGACCCGAGGTCTTAATTTTTTCAACTTTATTATGTTGGCAAACCAAACATTCTGTCACAAAATTTTGAATATCTGATTTAAGGCCATCCCAAAAAATTCCTTCTTAACCCTATGGTAAGTTTTTAAAAATCCTGAGTGCCCTCCTAAGGGAGAAGTGTGCAATTCGATAAGAATATTTTGTTTGAGTTGGGAATTCTTATAGAGGTATAAGTGATCTTTGTACCATAACGAATCATTTTTCCAGCTAAATGTATCAGATGTACTGGAATCTTGTTGTAACTTTCGAATAAGTGCCCACGCTTCTTCATCATTCTTCCATTCCTCCCTTGCTTCATTTATCCAATCTGGTTGGATAATAGAAATGGTGAACAACAATGCTTCCACATCCTCATCCTTTCTTGAGAGTGCATCTACCACCACATTTTGCTGCCCTTTTTTGTAGATGATTTCAAAGTCATAACCCAACATCTTTGTGACCCACTTTTGTTTCTCTTTATAGGATAATATTTGTTCTAAAAAGTATTTAAGGCTATCATGATCCATTTTTACCTTGAAGTGTCTTCCCATTAGGTAGGGTTTCCATTTCTTAAGTGCATGTAGTATTTCCAACATTTCCTTCTCATAAATAGCTTTGTGTAAAATTTCCCTTGATTGGACGACTTTCAAAAGAAATGGGTATTTCATATTGCATTAAAATAGCACCAATTCCATTCCCTAAAGCATCACATTCCACAATAAAGGTTTTTGTGAAGTTCGATGTGGCTAAGACCGGTGCTTGGCACATTTCCTATTTAAGATGTTCGAAGGCCTTTGTTGCTTCTGGAGTCCATGAAAATGCATCTTTCTTCAATAATGTTGTTAGAGGTGCTGCTATTCTCCCATAATTCTTAACAAACTTGCGATAATACCCAGTCAACCTGAGAAATCCTCGCAGATGCTTTATGGATGTGAGGATTTTCCATTCCTTAATGGCTTAAATTTTGCTAGGGTCTACCTTAACTCCTTCTTGAGATACAATATGACCCAAATATTCCACCTCTCGTACTCCAAAGAAACATTTGGATCTTTTTGCATATAATTGTTTCTCCTCCAATAGTTGTAGCACCTTGTCAACATGTTCAACATGATCATTCCAAGACTTGCTGTAGATTAGTATATCATCAAAAAATACTAACACAAATTTTCTAAGGAAGATTTTGAAAATGCAATTCATCAAACCTTGAAATGTAGAAGGGGCATTGGTAAGGCCAAAAGGCATGACCAAAAATTCATAATGACCCTCATCAGTTCTAAATGTTGTTTTCAGAATGTCTTCAGTCTTCATTCTGATTTGATGATACCCTGGACGAAGATCCAACTTGGTGAAGTAAATTGATTCATGAAATTCATCCAGTAATTCATCAATGACAGGAATGGGAAACTTATCTTTAATAGTGAGCTTGTTGAGCTCCCTATAATTCGGATACATGCACCATGATCCATCCTTCTTGTGCACCAATACTACTGGAGTAGAGAAAGAACTTTGACTAGGTTGAATTATACCAGCCTCTAGCATTTCTGCAACCATACATTCAATTTCACTCTTTTGGGCATAGGGATATTTGTACAGCCTAATGTTTGGAGGAACACTTCCTGGAATCAGATGAATAGCATGATCGTGATCACGAATAGGTGGGAGACCTTTGGGAGTCTCAAATACCTTGGAATGATTGTCCAAGACTTTTTGGAGATCTGGAGAAATATATGATTGCAATGTGGAAACATCTAGCGAACATAATTATGCAATTACACCCCTTTGTTCCTTTTTTAGAAGCTTTGTCATACCGTTAGAGCTGATTATCTTTCCCAGTTTCCCTGCAATACCCCTTAATTCAACTTCCTTTCCTTCCATAGAAAATTTCATGAAGAGTTCTTGAAAATTAAAAGCTATTGTACCTAAGGATTGTAGCCATTGGACTCCTATTACAACATCAGCACCTCCCATTGGAATGGAAAGCATTGGGCTAGTCAATACATATTCTCCCATCGATAGCTTGATATTATGGCACTTTCCAGAGCAATTTATTGTTCCTCCATTTGCAACCATCACTTGACACTTTGGTGCTGGATATAAGAAGCAATTCAATTCTTTTGCTACCTTACAATGAAGAAAATTGTGGGTACTTCTTGAATCAATCAACACTATTACCCTTTTCTTCTTGATTTGTCCTTCTATCTTGATGTTTTGAGGAGTGGTAATTCCAGCCAATGCATTGCAAGATATGGTCAGTTTCATTTCTTCTTTATCTAGGCTTTTTTCCTGGAGTATATCCTCTTCTTTTGACCTTTATTGCTCCTTTTCTTCTTCCTCTTCACAATCTATGTAGAATAATTTCTTCTCATCACACTTATGAACTTTAGTGTATTTGCTATCACAACTGTAACAAAGTCGTTTTGCTCTTTTTTCTTCCAATTGTTGTGGTGTCAACCTTATAGGTTGTGGAAGACTAGGGGCAACAACACTTCCATCTTTATAGTTGTGAGTGGTATGCTTCCTGGTTGCCATAATTTTGCTTTCCGTTTTCTTTCTAACCTAAATGCGTTCTCTAATGAATCAAGTTCCCAAAGGCAAACATCATATTGGATATTATCCTTTAAAGTCCCTATGAACACATCAATCCTATGCTCCTCTGGAATATTTTTTACCCTTATGTTCAATTTTTGGAACTCCTTAATGTGCTCCATTATTAAACCCTTTTGTTTGAGACATATCAATTGGCTTAAAAAAGTGTTGCTTTTTGTATCCTCATAATGTGTTGTCAATTCTTCCGTAAAAATTGCCCAAGTGATAATTTGTTTACGAGAGCAAAGCCATTGATACCATACAAACTGATTTGGTTCCAAATATAAAGTTGCAATATGTACCTTTTTTGTATTTTTCACATTATTGAGATCGAAAAATTGCTCCATCTGTAATATCCATGTTGCGGGATCCTTGCCATCAAACTTCCTCATATCGATTTTTGGAATATGGTGGGTCTTAGATCCAAAATTAGAGTCTATGAAATCATGATTAACATTTATTTTGTTCACACCATGAGTTTCCTTTACTACCCTTTCACCATTAATAAGTATTTCTTGTAGAAAATTTGTCAAATCTGTCTTCAAATCTTCCATGTCTGTCTTCAAATCTGTCTGCAAATCTATCTTAAAATCATCCATCTTAGCTTCCACACCATTCATCTTAGGTTCCAAACCCTTTATCTTAGATTCCATGCCATTTATCTTAGCTTCTTTTAGATTTTGTGAGAGTGACATTTGTTGCACTTGGTCTTGTAATTTTGATATATCATGTAGCATTTCTTCCTCTTCTTCCTGAGTCATGCTAGAGCTTTTAGGTTGCTTACTAGGTGTTTTCATTTTCTTTCCTCAGATCATTAGTCACTGATAATAATGCTCTACTATGCCCTTTGAATTCCTTCAAAATAATTTTTCAATCCAAGCTTAAGCAAAAATTTTAAAAAATCTACACAGCCTTTTTTTCACTTTGTAGGAGCTCGATATTGCCTCTGATGTATCTCTATAATTTTGGATCATCCAATTCTAAAATTGCGACCTGAAGTAGCCCTCTGTGTCCTCTTTCCAATGCCACCAGTCTGATCCAAATTGGATTCTCCAAGGAAGAGTTATGCCAAATCTCACACAGTGACCTAATTACTAACTAGTTCAATAGAGCGAACTTGTACGACATGCCATGTGTCCCTGTTTCAACCTTTGGCTCTGAAAAATATACACTAGAAACTACAGCCTGTCCTCTTTCTATATCTTCTTATGAAATTTCAATCCGATGCTCAGAGAGAAAGTTATGACGATTTTCCCTAGGTCACCTGTTTGGAATGTAATTCAGGAGTCTGCAAAAATACCAACTTCCTCAGATCATTTCTCCGCAAATATAGCACTAAAAGCTCTGAAATTTAGACCTGAGGTTCAGTGCGATTTTGTCTCAAATAGGTTTTTTTTCGCTTTTGAAATGTTTCATAAAAAATTTATAGCGAAAATTCCACGATGACCGATTTGGAGCAGCGAAACCCTAGAATCCAAAGCTCTGATACCAAATGTTATGAAACCAACTCACAAAAAGATAGAAAAGATAGTTGAACGCCTTAGAATTCAGCCTCTTCGAGGGGGCAACCTCATTTATATTACACAAAAGAACAATTCTTGGATGCTTCAAATGACAAAACCTCCTTTCTATATATAGGAGTCTAAGGAGTCACAATATAACCCAGCCGACCTAAAAATAATAATATAAAGGCATGAAAATAACAATAGAGGGATGTTATGGGGCACAGTAATAACAATATGGGGACAATAGGGGCACAAAAATATTAACAAGGGATACAACTACAATATTAATGGGGTAATCACTAGTATTATAGGGACCTAACACGAGTACAACAAAACAGAGTAGACAGTCACACACAAGAACACAATATATAAGGTGGAAATCCAATGTGTGTGAAAACCACTTGCTGCAATTCGTCTTTATCTTCTTTTAATAAAGAAACTTCTTTTTACAATGTTTTTGTACTGGTGCAATCTTATACCAGTATACAGGCTTCTACCTGCAGACGGCTACAACCTTCTCTCATTCTCCAGATTCTCCTGGAAGGGAGCTACAACCCCCTTAGCTCTTATACTAGTTGATGTACTAGTACGTAGGTGCTGGCCTACAAAAGGCTACAACCTTCTCTTTTCTTCCAGGGACAACGTTTCATAAATTTTCAGACTGGATCCATCAATAACATTAATCAAATATCAAATATATCTACATCAACCAATCTCCTATGTATCCACCAAAACTAAATCACACAATCACTTCTCTGAAAGTTGTAACCTGAATACAATATCAGTAACCAGAAACCAATCCTGAACCCTGAATACTGCAGCAATAAGCATAAGTAGATAAAACATATTTTATGAGATGTACACTACCTTAATACGTAGATCCTTCTTGCATACGTTGTTATATTAAGGCAAACCTGCGTATACGCGGTTTTCAATTACCGAACCAGCATGTATATGCACCTTTGATATGTTGAACCTACGTATAGATCTATAAAAGATAATTTATCCTTTTCAACTATTCAGACATCAGTTATACCCAGATCATCAGACTTATAGATCAAGTCATGCTCCAAATATAACAGATCAAAATCACATAAAGATACTTCTCTTTAAGCCTTAAGATCTTGACCCATCAATAGAACTTATCCTTCTCCTAGCACTCAAGATCTTCCTTGGTTCAGATCTTCTAGATCTTGTTCTTCATAAGATATTCAATCCTTTAGTGCCTTTGCCTAATGATCTCCTCCTCCTTTTATAGTCTTAGGCCTTACTCAATACCATGGTCCAAAACCACTTAGAATGAATACCTGGGTCCAAATACCTAGGTTCAACACTTCGGACAAGATACCATGGTCCAAAACCATAGGCCCAAATACCAAGGACCAAAAACCAAGTTTTCCAAACTGTACGTGCTTTTTTGTGCATGAAAGTGCGTGTATACGCATATGCGCCTTTTGGTCTGTGAATTCGCATGTATACATAGCTTGATCAATGGGAACCTGTGTATACCTCCTTTTCCTTTATTCTGATAACCTATGATCTTGAACTGTCATCTGAGTGATTTGTCGAGTGAGTTGCCATCAAGGAAAATACCTATGCCATAATGCCAAGCCTATGTCATAATGCCAAGAATCTCCCCCTTTGGACTTAATGGAAACCCCAAGTCACTCTCCCCCTTTGTCATCAAGGGCACACGGTTATGCTCCCCCTGAGTACATGCTAAAATCTCTGCTCTGCTGTGTTGTCCATGCTCCCCCTAACTATAGGCAAGGTCTGCAAAAAGATTTTCTACAAGAAAGAACATGACTCTATACATCATAGATGACCTTCCTATCACCAAAAACTCATACATACATCCATCTCCCAACCAAGTGGGGATATACCAAAAGTTTATACATAATAAAACAAAAACATTACATCATCCATCCTAGGCATAGTGGGGAAACAAAATAGGTCGTTACATGACCTTGATACTAAATGAAATATATGACATAGAGACCAAATATCTAAGACAATATCAGCAATTATCATCAGCAACATCTGTCAATCACCATTAGGATCATCAACCAAGATCTACCTCTGCACCTTTTCTACCTGAATAAAAAACAACTGTGAAATTGTACCAAGATCTTCTAAGGTAATGCCAACAATGCACTATTAGAAGTATATGCTCCCCCTAATCTTGTGTCAAATGGTCTCTGACAGACCCATATCAGACTCTTTTCATCCTGAGTCTAGCCCACTGTTTTTCTTCAAACCAACATATACGTGGCTATTTCCACAAAAACGGGCGTATGAGCATGGATACGCTTCATGAAACTCACATACACCCACTTTTCTCTTAAACAGATAACTGTCAACAGCAAGATGATGCATCAACTACTCCCAACTTCTATCGTAGGTATTCAAATGTCTCCCTGGGCAGTGGTTTGGTGAATATATCAGCAACCTGTTCCTTGGAGGGAACATACTCTAATTTGACTTTTTGTTCAAGCACTTGTTCATGAAGAAAATGATATTTGATAGGTATGTGCTTGGTCTTGGAATGCATGACAGGATTCTTTGAAATTTTGATTGCACTTGTATTATCACATAGAATGGAGATGGGTGGAGTACAAGTGATTTGAATGTCTTGCAATGTTTGCATCATCCAAAGGAGTTGTGTGCAGCAAGATGCAGTAGCTACATATTCTGCTTCAGCTATAGATAAAGCAATTGAACTTTGTTTCTTGTTGAACCAAGACACTAATCTAGAACCCATAAAGAATGCACCACCGCTAGTGCCTTTTCTGTCATCCATGCTTCCTGCCCAATCTGCATCTGTATATGCATGAAGTGTGAAATCTGTATCTCTAGGATACCATAAGCCATAGTTATTAGTTCCTTGAAGATATTTGAAAATTCTTTTAATTGCCTGAAGATGAGCTTCCTTTGGATTTGCTTGAAATATTCCAACTATTCCCACTACATTCATGATGTCTGGTCGGGTACCTGTTAGATAGAGAAGACTACCAATCATGGATCTATAGGTTGGTTGATGTACTACTACTTATTCATCATTTGCACTGAGGCTACATCGTGTTACCATAGGGGTACATACTGGGTTCGACTCTTCCATGCCATATTTCTTCAAGATTTGCTTGAGGTACTTGGTTTGTGATAGACAGATACCATCTTTGTTTTGTTGAACTTTTAAACCAAGAAAGTATGTGAGCTCACCAAGCAGGGACATTTCAAATTCTTTCTGCATCACCAAAGCAAAGTTTTGACTCATGGCTTCTTCATTACTACCAAAGATGATATCATCAACATACACAACAAGTATTAACAATTTATCATTGTCTATTTTTATATATAGGTTTCTATCTACTGATCCTTTTGAAAAACCTTGTTGATGGAGGTATTTGTCCAGACGATAATACCAAGCCTTTGGAGCCTATTTAAGACCATAGAGAGCCTTCTTGAGTCTGCATACAAGTTTTGGATCATTTCCAAGGATAAATCCATCTGGTTGCTCAATATACACTTCTTCTTCCAAGTCTCCATTTAGAAAGGTAGATTTCACATCCATTTGATATAATTTGAACTTCTGAAGAGCAAGGAACATTCTTATGGCTTCAAGTCTGGGAACCGGTGCAAAATTTTCTTCAAAGTCTATACCTTTTTGTTGAGCATACCCTTTACAAACAAGTCTGGCCTTGTTTCTAATAACATCTCCATTTTCATTCAGCTTGTTTTTGAATATCCATTTGGTCCCAATGACATTCTTATCATTAGGTCTAGGAACCAATTACCAAGTGTTATTCATTTCAATCTGCTCAAGTTATTCATTCATGGCCTTGACCCAACATTCATCTTTGCATGCTTCACTTATATTTCATGGTTCGACGGAGGAGAGCAATGCTAGATAGCTTGAAACTTCCGTAATAGTTCTTCTTGTTTATACACCTACCTCTTTCTGCCCCAAAATTTGAGTCTCTAGATGGTTTTTCTAGACGTACCTAGATGGATTCTTTTCTTCTACCCTTATTTGTTCTTCTGGTGCCTCATAAGTTTCTTCTTCATCATTAGTCGGATTTGAAGTCAAAGGATAGTCCTCATCATCATCAAAATCTTCGGTTTTTATCTGTTCTGGATAGTTTCCTGCTTCATCAATCACCACATCAATACTTTCAACAATTTTACCAAGTCTTTTATTGTAACACTTTACTTCGAGAAGAGTAACCAAGGAGAATGCCTTCATATGCTCTAGGTTCAAACTTGCCAAGCTTTTCATCAGTCCTTTTGATGTAACATTTGCTTCCAAAAACTTTGAAGTATTTTACAGTAGGAGTATTACCATACCAAAGTTCATGAGGAGTTTGAGTGTTGTTTACTCAAATGTTTGTTTTGTTGAGGATAGTAATGACAGCAAATGCAGCTTCACTCCAGAAGGTTGCAGGAGTTCCAAACTCATCAAGCATAGCACGAGCCATTTGTTGAACCATTTTGTTCATCCTTTCTACCACTCCATTTTGCTGAGGAGTCCTTGCAGTATAAAATTTCCTTCTTATTCCATGTTCTTCACAAAATTCAAAAAATTCATCCGAGGTAAATTCCCCTCCTTGATCAGACTTGAGACATTTGATTTTGTGATCTGATTCATTTTCAACCAAGGCTTTGAAAGCTTTGAACTTTTCAAAAGCTTTGTCTTTATGCTTCAGAAATCCTGTCCAACACAACCTGGAAAAATTGTCAATGAACAATATAAAATATTCTTCTCCTTGAGGTGACTTTTTCCTTGATGGACCACATAAATCAGTATGGACAAGTTCAAGTGGCCTACTAGCTGATCCTTCCTTCTCAGGGAAATGTGTTCTGGTTTTCTTACCAAACTGACATGATTTGCATATGTATTGTCTAGAATTCTGATGTCAGGAAGATTGTGAATAGCCTGATATTTGCATGCTTTCCTTATCTGAGGGAAGCTTAGATGCCCTAATCTTCTGTGCCATAGCCAGTGTTCATCATTTTTTCTTAGATAGCTTTGTTGCTATCCTCCCTTGAGTATGTATAAATTATTTGGAGTTCTTATGCCTTTGATCACTATTTCTCCTATATCAAGCTCATGAACAATACATCCATTTGATCAAAATACTACCTCATTTCCTTGATCACACATTTGACTACACTCAATAGATTATGCTTTAAGCCATCAACATACATAACATTTCCAACTTTGACCTTTTATATTAAAAGAATAGAGCCTTTACCTTTTATGAGTGCATGGGTGTCATTTCCAAATGAGACCTTCCTTTCCTTTTCTAAGGCACTATATGACTGAAGTTTTTCTTTATCACATGTCATATGTTTTGAGCATCCACTATCAATGCACCACTGATTTTCCTGTCCTTCTGCATATGAGGCTATACCACATCTTTCTGTTTATGGTTATTTCTTTCTCCATGTTTTGGGACCCAATGAAGCTTGCTCCCTCTGAGATGTTTGCTGAAACTTACTTCTGCATTCAGAATCTTCATGACCGAAGTTGTTACAAATAGAGCATTCTATTTCATTTTCAAGAGCGGAAAAATTATTGTAGGTCCTCTTCATGATCCCAGTCATACTCCATTGATTTTGTGCTTCCCTAGTCATGATGTTCTTGTAGGCAACACATTGAGAAACGTTTTGTCCAAAGTTATGACATGAGAAACATTGGCCATTAAATAAATTCCTGCGATTATCAAATCTACTGACCATGTGATTGTAGTCATTCATTCTTGAAGAAAATTGGGAATGATTTACCTACGGATGGTTGTAGCTTTTGTTCATCCTTGAATTAGATTGACCCCAATTTACCTGGTGATCCGCTTTGTGCCTTTGCTGACGATTGTCAACCTATTCACTTCTCCTTGCTGCTTCAAGATAACTTTTGGAGGTGGATGGCTTCTGCGCTTGAGATGCTTCTTCCATATATCCAAGACCTATTTTTATTAGAGGAGAACGCTGCACTTTGATAATCTCATCTAAAGTTTCAGATCCTTTAGCAAATCTAAGATTAAGAGCTTTTGTTTTCTCAATATCTTTTCTAAGTTCCACAATTTCACATTCTAACTTTTCAATGTATTTTTCCCTTTCAGCAAGTTGGAATGTCAGAGTATCTATAATCATACTCTTTTCTTCTAAACAGATTTTAAGTTTAGAAATTTCTTCATAGAGATCATCTTCATCTATAGCATCCAAGAAATTATCATCTTCAAAATCCATCAAAAGTCTATAATCATTACCATGTTCATCTTCATCACTATTTGAAAGTCCATTGTTTTCTTCATGTGTATAATAGCTCTTCTTACTTACGCTCTGTTTTCTATTCCATTTAACCGGTTCCTTACCTTTATCAAGCTTATCTTTATGATTACATTTGGTTGCATAGTGACCGACTCTTCCACAAGCAAAGCATTTGAAAGGTAACTTACCTCTGAATCTTCCAGAGCCCCATTGAAGGTTCCTAACAAAATTTGATTCTTTCTCTCCTTCTAATGTATGTTCTAACTCATTGTATTCTCCTTCTCCTGAAGCTTTGCATGCGGCTTCTCTCATGTCTCATGGACCCCCTTTTCTCATTTTGAAAGCAGTTAGGATTCTGTGCAGCTATGACATAGTAATACTTTAAAGATTCTAATTTTCTTCTATGGCAGAAACTTTTGATTCAAACTTAGAAGACAAGGATTTTATAACCTTTTCAACTAAAGTGACTTCTTTTATCTCTTCACCTAGATTTTTCATGCGATTAACAATCTCATCTATAAGTAGGAAATAATTAGCCACACTTTCATCATTGTAAATTTTGAGAGTTTCATATTGAATTCTGAGAGATTGTAGTTTTGCACGTTTTACCTGATCATCTCCTTCATAGCTTAGAACGATATTGTCCCACATTTCTTTGGCAGTTTTGAGCTACATAACCTTGACAAATTCTGATTGTGATAGACTCCCCAATAGAGTATTGACAGCCTTTGCATTTGTTTCATACTTCTTTTTACTTGTCGTATCTATAGAAGTTGTTGTTGGAAATGTGTATCCTCCTTCCACGATATCCCAAACATATGTTCCAAGAGATTGAAGATAGGCTGTGATTCTTACCTTCCAATAGACGAAGTTGCTCCCATCAAAAATTGGTGGCCAGATGGATGCCTCTTTTTCATAGTTGCTCATGATGATAGATCTTCCTTCAAGCGATCAAGCTTCTTCTGAAGGACTTTCTCTGATACCAATTGTTGGAAATAATACTGAGAGGGGGGGTGAATCAGTATTATCAAGTCAATTATTTTTCATTTCACAATCAAATTTGTATACGCTACTTCAGTTAGTGAAAACTGTGTATATATGCAGTTGTAGTTAAGGAAGCTAGCGTATAACCTGCAGACTTATAATTTAATTTATTCTTCAGATGTTGATCATTAATCTGTGCATCAAAATAGTAAAACAGTAAAACGGAGCAGACAATCACACACAAGAACACAATATATAAGGTGGAAACCCAATGTGGGTGAAAATCACTTGCTACAATTCATCCCTATCTTCTTTTAATAAGAAACTTCTTTTTACAATGTTTTTGTACTGGTGTAGTCTTATACCAGTACACAAGCTTCTACTTACAAAAGGCTACAAATTTCTCTCATTCTCCAAATTTCATAGAAGGGAGCTACAAACCCCTTAGCTCTTGTCTAGCTGATGTACTAGTACGTAGGTGCTGGCCTACAGAAGGCTACAACCTTCTCTTTTCTTCCAAGGACCACGTTTCATAAATTTTCAGACTGGATCCATCAATAACATTAATCAAACATCAAATATATCTGCATCAACTAATATCCTATGTACCCACCAAAACTGAATCACACAATCACTTCTCTGAAAGCTGTAACCTAAATACAATATCAGTAACCAAAAACCAATCCTTAACCCAGAACACTGCAGTAATAAACATAAGTAGCTAAAACATATTTTATGAGATGTACGCTACTTAATATGTAGATCCTACTTGCATATGCTATTCTATTAAGGCAAACCTGTGTATACGTGGTTTTCAATTACCGAACCAACGTGTATATGCACCTTTGATATGATGAACCTGTGTACAGATCTATAAAAGATAACTTGTCCTTTTCAACTATTCAGACATTAGTTATACCCAGATCATCATATTTATAGATCAAGTCATGTGCCAAATATAATAGATCAAAATCACACAAAGATACTTCACTTTAAGCCTTAAGATCTTGACCCATCAATAGAACTTATCCTTCTCCTAGCACTTAGGATCCTCCTTGGTTCAGATCCAGCTATGCACCATAACCCAATGACCAGACTTCTATATCTTATTCTTCATAATATATTCAATCCTTTAGTGCCTTTGCCTAATGATCTCTTGCTCCTTTTATAGTCCTAGGCCTTACTCAATACCATGGTCCAAAACCACTTAGAACAAATACCTGGGTTCAACACTTCGGATGAGATGCCATGGTCCAAAACCATAGGCCCAAATACCAAGGACCAAAAACCAAGTTTTCCAAACTTTATGTGCCTTTCTATGCATGAAAGTGCGTGTACACGCATACGCGCCTTTTGGTTTGTGAATCCACGTGTATACGTGGCTTGACCAACAGGAACCTGCGTATACCTCCTTTTCCTTTATTCTAAGAGCCTGTGATCCTGAACTATCATCTGAATGATTTGCCGAGTGAGTTGTCATCAAGGACAATACCTGTGCCATAGTGACAAGCCTGTGTCATAATGCCAACGCTCCTCCACTGTTGATCCAATCACTCGATCTAATGGTCAGCGATGATCTCGCATATTGCAAATCCTTGTGGGCCAAGATTAATTCCTTACCATTTAAATGTTGCGATGCGAGATTTTTAACAACGATCCTTCCATGCAATTTGACTCCATCCGTTGATCTAGTAGATCCAACAGTCCCTATGCATTAAGGCTTCACTCCTCTATTCTTCTTGTTACCTTGATGTACGCCATTTCTTCAATGTTCTTTGTGGTTTCAGGTTTCTTCGATGGTTCTCGTCCTTTCGCTGTTTTGCTGCACAACTCCCTCCTGAGCTTAATTCTATGTGTTTATTTAATCATGATCATTCCAAACATGACTTTGGGTCTGCAATTGGTTCACACTCCATTATGATCCTCTGTATTTTTCTTCCTCTATGTGTTCACCAAACTCCACCTGCATACATATATTGTATAGAATCACTGATTCACATGTAACTCATCATTTAATACTCGAATCACACATCTATGTAGTTTTGAATCAATCTCTGTATATATATAAACACACATTTACACAATTTCTCTCTCAAGCCTAATCTTCTAATGTCAATGGCCTTTGCTTTATGATCTTCTCATAGGCTCAAAATCATGCTCTAACTAGCTAACCTATCCAACCTATCTCTCTTAATTTTTCCTTTTAGGCTTACATTTATAGAAAGGGGTTCTAAAACCAATTCTTGTTTTAGATCCATAAACTCCTCAGCAAAATCCTAGAATCTCTTCCTTGTCTCCAAGGATCCTATTCACTCCCCAAAATCATGAACTAACTCCTAATCTGAGTTTTACAAATAATTCTCAAATCCCTGAATCTCTCAACTATCCTAAATCTCTCATATTCTCCTATATTCGACAATATTTAAAAATATGTCTCACAATATTCAATTAAATCCTATTCTCATTAAAATCACTTAAAATCCTAAATAATTACATTAATTCAAACTTAGGAAACCAACTTCCTTGGAAACACAAGACCCCCTATGCCTTACTAAAATACAATGATATTGTTGAGCTGATTGCTCCTGCATCAGACTCCCAAAGTAGAAAATATTCATGATATCCAGATCATGTGTGTTCATAAGTTGATAGAAAACCTCCAGGGTCCAAAACTTTAGTTTGTAGCTGCCCAAATGCCTTGCACATTTGCTTCTGCTGTATGTTTGTTGTCTTTTGTTTCATCTTCCTCTCCTTGTGAATCAGGTTCAAATTTTGATTGATCATCCTTTCGGTTGCTATCAATATCCTCCATATGAATTGTTTCAACATTAAATGCCATAATTCTTCAATCTTCGTTTCCAGCATATTCTTGGACTGGTCCATACTCTGCCACTTACTTCTTTCTCTTTCTCTTTGCTTTAGGTTATTGTTGTTGTCCACTAACATTGGCACCTTCACATGCTGCATCTGGCTGCACATTGTCTATTCATATTTAAATTATTGATTACTTTCCTTGGTCTCTTCTACTTCAGATTCTACCATTACTATTGATATTACTTCAAGTACTACTGTAGATATTGCTTCCACCCAAGCTTCCTGAATATCTTTGAAGATATCTCCCTCTACAACATCTAATTTATGTATTGAATCTTGACTGTCCAACATTCTCTTCAGCAATTGAACATCCCTGTTCCATGGATTAAATTCTTTCATAGAATCTTCTTCATTCATTTTTATTTGGCTACTCATCTGTGCCAAATTTTCTCCAACATCTGCAACTAAACCTGCACTCATAAAAAAATTGTTAAAATAAAAACCATAAGGCTTCTGCACCTCTTCTTCTTTTGGCAACAATTCAACTCATTGCTCTAATTCTTCCTCCTCTGTCAGTACATCAGTATGTCATTCTGAATCCTCAATAGAATTCGTGATACTGTCAGCTAGTCTCTCCTCCACATCATCTACTCTAATGAGGTCTTTTTGATTTTTTTCACTATAATGAACTCCTTCCTCTGCAATCATACTATCATTCTCTAAGTTTCCCAGGAAATACTCCAGCAATTCAATTTCTCTATGACACTTCATAAGTACTTCATCATTACTTATGATTCCTGCATTTACACACAAATTATCAATTTGAAAATTACAAGGTTCAACAATTTCAATTGTTGCTTCACATATCAGTTCTTCAGACTGAATTTTATCTCCTTCCACAAGAAATTTTTCCTGTGTTGTCACAGCTTCAAACATTAATTTATTACTAAGTTCTTTCTGCTACAATAATTCACTGCTTTCTTCATTCATGAGACATTCTCCATCATTCTTTACTTTACAATTTTTATCTTCTAAAAGATACTTATCCGTACCTTTGACAGCTTAAAAAGATTGCTCACCCTCTACAAAACCTATAATCACATCAAAATTATTAGATTCAACAATATAAGGTTTTTACATTCTCTTGATGATCTACATTTTCCCAATAGTTCAGAAAATCATCAATAATTCCTTCTTCTTCACCCATAACTTCACCCTCCTCTGGTTCACAAATAAACACTTACATTTCCAACTCAGCTTCTCTGAGTTTTCCCATCAACCACCTTACTTTCCTATGTGTAGCTTCCTCTGTAACTTATGCCACTTCACTGGCTTCTTCTTTAAGACCCAAGCTTGTCTCTGACTTTCCTCTAGTATCATCATCAATACATCGAGTTGTTCTTTCATCTCAGCAATCTCTTTTTCAAGTTCCTCTTGACTCATTCTCTTGCCATTTTTCTTGGCATCCTCCTTCTTCATCTTTCTTCTGCTGTGGTCTTCTTCAGAACCTTAGCTATGACTATCAGTAGTCATTTCCTCTTCCATCACTATCTTTATGAGTTCCTCACTCATTCACTATGAGATGCACTAAATCCTTTGCAACAACAAGTCCTCCCTGCTGCCACTTACCTCACCAAGCTTTCCTCTGCACTCAGTCTTTTGGCAAGCACTTGGTTCTCTATCTCTGGAACCTCCTTTGAGAACTCTTCTCTGCTCCTTCTAGGCTTCAACTCATCTGCATCTCTCAAGAACACAACTGTAATCTTGTATTTCAATCACCATGAAATACTTGGTTCTAACCACCTCTTCTTTCAATTAGAAAGTCTTACCAGCTTCCTTCATTACTTAGCAATTCTACCCACATCCTTTATGGAATTTCCTTTATGATCTGCAACAATATCTCTATAGTAACAAGTCTCCTTCTTGCTACATATGCCTCACTAAGCTTCTCTCCTTTGAGCTTAGTCTGTTAGCATTTTTCTGGTTCTTTCCTCTGGAACCAATTCGAGCACTCCTCGCTCTAGATTGCTACAACCTTCTCACCTTCTTATGCTATCACCTATGTGTCAATATAAAAACCACACATTCTCCAATCTTTAAATCAAATCAAAACAAAACATGTCATCTCATGTTCAAGATCTTTGCGTGATCTTGTTCCACCATCTTCTGTACTTTGAATGGATTGTAGATTGTCTCTTGCGTCTACAATTCTTCCAATATTCTGCTATACCTTACCTCTGTGTGCTTACTATGTGTCAGATTAAAATCTAATCTCCTCTTGCCTATATACGCATCTTCAGAATACAACTATGTTTTAAACTCTTTTCAAAGAAATGTTCACACAGAATTTCTTTGTGTTGCCTTAATACCAAACGTTTCAATTACAATACTACTCTGACACCACCTTAGCATAGGAAAACCCACATATACCCATAGTATGCATGTAAAACGCACATATCTATTTTGCCCCAGGAATTTTAACTCTCTGCCGAGTCAATCTTCATTACTTAATGGTTAAGGCCCCTTTATTAAATCTCTGTGGAATAATTCATTAAACTAAACACAGTTTGCCTTTCAATCATATCCATTCGTCGAGACTTATTACCCTCCTAAACCTTCTATACCGTAAGCCCGCATATATATATATAACCAACCCACTCTTATTATTTGTTTATTCACTGACTCAAACATAAAAACCTTCTATCGGCGCTATTCCTATTATAAACCTTTTATAATAGAAATCACATAAAACATGTGTAGACTTACCTTTTCCGCCTTTCCTCAGCCTTTACACATTTCTCAAGGCATACCTTTACCAAAATTTCAATCGCAAACGCAGGATTCCAAGAACTCAAGAACTTGGCATTGGAACTCCCGATCTATGGGAAGCAATAACACTTTCCACCATTCCATGAACTTTATACATTCTCCTGATATGTGATTAACAACCGGATTTTAAATACAATAAAACTATGTCCATACCTTATCAGGTCCGCTCACATCGCATATCGCAATACCTTCTCGCCCCACTCGACATCGCTCCTTTGCATATCGCATGTCACATTAGTCAAGGCTAAGGTCTATCTCCCATTAATATTTGCAATGCAATCAAACCTCCGATCGCATCGAACATCACCATCGCATATCGCAGTCACTTGTGGCTGAGGTTAGTTCACTCATCAATGAAACATTGTGATGCGAGATTTATTAAAGCTCCTCCATCGTTGATCCAATCACTCGATCCAATGGTCATTGATGATCTCACTTATCACAAATCCTTGTGGGCCAAGATTAATTCCTTACCATTTAAATGTTGCGATGAGGGATTTTTAACAACAATCCTTCCATGCAATTTGACTCTATCCATTGATCTGGTAGATCCAATGGTCCCTTTGCATTAAGGCTTCACTCCTCTATTTTTCTTGTTACTTGGACTTACACCATTTCTTCAATGTTCTTTGTGGTTTCAAGTTTCTTCGATGGTTCCAGTCCTTCCACTATTCCGTTGCACAACTCCCTCCTGAGCTTAATTCTATGTGTTTCTTTAATCACAATCATTCCAAACATTACTTTGGGTCTGCAATCAGTTCACGCTCCATTACGATCCTTTGTATTATTCTTCCTCTCTGTGTTCACCAAAATCCGCCTTCATACATATATTGGACAGAATCATTGATTCACATGTAACTCATCCTTCAATACTCGAATCACACATCTATGTAGTTTCGAATCAATCTCTGTATATATATATATATATAAACACACATTTACACAATTTCTCTCTCAGGCCTGATCTTCTAATGTCAGTGGCCTTTGTTTTACAATCTGCCCATAGGCTCACTGTCACACTCTAACTAGCTAACCTATCTCTCTTAATTTTTCCTTTTAGGCTTACATTTATACAAAGGGATTCTAAAACTAATTCCTGTTTAGATCCATAAACTCCTCAACAAAATCCTAGAATCTCTTCCTTATCTCCAAGGATCCTCTTCGCTCTCCAGAATCATGAACTAACTCCTAATCTGAGTTTTACAATTAATTCTCAATTCCGTCTATCTCTCAACTATCCTAAGTCTCTCATATTCTCCTACATTCGAGAATATTTACAAATATGTCTCACAATATTCAATTAAATACTATTATCATTAAAATCACTCAAAAGCCTAAATAATTACATTAATTCACACTTAGGAAACCAACTTCCTTGGAAACACAAGACCCCCTACGCCTTACTAAAATACAATGATATTGTTGAGCTGATTGCTCCTACATCACCATATATTAGAATCAAGGTGCTAGCCTTCTTCATGGGATCAAGATATAAAAATTCATAGATGTTAGCCAAACATAAAGTATACCAATATATCAGAAATACTTGAAATTAGTATTTCCAAGTAGCTTCATAGAATCAAGAAATTCATTATGTAAGAAACGTGTTCAATATCAAGTGCACCATTTCATCATAAGAACCATGAATCCAAACTTTCATATGCATGAACCATTTTAGAAGGAGACATTCTCATCATACCCTAGGGACTACCTTGCCATCCAATATTACATTTGAAACATAACATTGAAAAAATATACCATGCATACCTTATAGGATTCAAATACCTGTGCATCTTTTTATTTAACATAGGCAACTTGTAGCACTTTGTCATCTTTTCATTAGGTGCCTCTTTTCCTTTTCTAGTTCTGTTCCAGCTCTAGATTTTCTTTCCTGCATCTCAAATGATCCTCAAGAAGGATCCTCTTATTACATCTCATCAAGGAGGTTAGAAACATCCAAATACTCAAATATACATGCAGGAAGTATAAGTAATGATCAAAACAATAATCAGATCAATAAGTCTAAACAAAAGTAAGGATATAGAGAAGCATCATAAATCGGAAAGAACTTATCTTCAATGAGAGGTGATCCTCTCCCTCTTGAACCAACCTTCAAGAGCCATCATTGTCTATTGTCTATATGACAATGTTGCCTTCACTATTTCAATCAACTTTATCAACAACCAAGCCTACTAGGGACTATCCCATCTAGGGCTTCATCAAATCTGTCACAAGTGCTTGAGCATCTTCACATTGACCATGCTAGGTTTCATATCTCATATCTTTTCCATAAACCAGGGTTTCTCTCAAACCATAACCTCATAATATCCATCAAACCCTAATACACAAATTGCCTAAGGTTTTCTTCAAACCCTAGAATTATTTTAGGTCTCTACCATCCTCTTCTTGATTCTATCAATGGTGTCATCATAGGGGTGATCTCCATGACTTTTCTTCAACCCATCTCTGATACCATTTTACTTTTTCATAGGGATATATTGTTCTCTGTTTTGATAATTGCATTTATTCATTAACACATTAAGTTCACCCCATAACATCATAAGATTATTCAGATTTACATCATTATTCAACAACATATGAAACTATGTATAAAGAACAATATCATCGTCATCAATACAACGAAACATAAAAGAACAATATAAGAAAAGCATTCACACATAGGGACACAAGGATTGGTTGGAGACCAAGGAAAACCCTTCCAAATTATTCTTCTTCTTAGATTTTCATCAAATGATTCAACAAAAGAGAGTATAATGATCCATATCTTCATCTATGTAACTAACTATCAAAAACAACTACAACATCCATAAATGAACCCAACAAAGCTTATAATAAAAAATCTGATTATAAAGTCTATAATGAACTGTCATTGTCTGTAGTCAATTGCCAAACCCTACAGTGACTGAGTGAAATCTGCAGACATCTAAGATTCCATCATTTAGGTCTTGGTTGCATAAATGAGTCACGCGAGCGACTATAGCAGCCTAGTTGCACCCTTAAGCCTGGCATGTGAGCAATTAGGGTTGGATCTGGTTTGAGAGAAGTGAGTGACTGCGATTCTTAAACCCTAAATCTGAGTCACATTGATGAAGAGTTTTCCGTGTGGTTGGAAGGCTCTAGTCACACAAATGAAATTTTGTGCAAGCAATTGTGGTTGACTTCGTCTTGTGTTGTGCCTGTGACTGTTGCCCAAAACCCTAAAATTGAGGTGCGAGCTTCAGACCTTGCAATTTCACCTCAAAGCGAACTTTTTCCTCCGTGCTCGAGCCTAAAACCTGTGCGAGCCAAAACCCAAGATAGAAGAGTGTATCATGATGGTGTCTCAATGATGTAGAGGTCACTTGTATTTATATCCTTCCAAGGGTGTCCACTTTGCTTTATTGTTGACTTTGTCAAATATGCACATGTGGGCTTTTCTTCTTAAGTACACTTTCCCTTATCCGTTTTGAGTAATATTTAGGTCGATTTGGGTCCTCTCAAAAAGAGGAATTCAATGCAATCATTACATCCATCAAGCGAGCTATCCAAAGTGGAATTTGACCGCAATTTCATATTTTAACATAATTGATGTCCAAACAATTCAGGTTTCTTCTCTGCACAAGAAACCTCAATCATCCCAAGTGTAGAATATGTGTCCCTTTAACGAGGTCCCCTTTTTTAGATTTCACATATTTGTAAAAATATTTATAATGCATTTTATGAGAGAACCATGGGTGGGGTTGTCAGAACAAGCTTTCATATAAAGACAAGGCATACATACATATATATATATATATATATATATATATATATATATATATATATATATATATATATCTAGTACTATTTTATCAGGGACATGATAGAAAATCAAAAAGTGATTTTGGAAAAAGTTGACACTTTACAAAATGTTGTGGATGCATTGACAAAAGTAATAAACACATGTAAATTCAAGTGGTGATGTGAGTCTGTGGGCCTTATGACCTCTAAAAATTAGCTTACAATGTGATACTTTTCCCCTTATACTAAGATATATGACATATGGGAGAACATTCGGACAAGTGTGTTATACACCTTGTAGTCCTTTAGTGGAGTGGGAAATGTAGAGTTATAACATGAATGACTACTGAGTAGTGATAGGGAATAATTGCAGATCATTAATAGACAATGAATACTATGCAAAAATAATTAGGCAATTAAAAATTAGCAGTTTCCAACATATAGAATTGGAAAACCATAAATGACTTATAATTTTATTATGCCTATTTATTGAATGGTAAGGTTGAGAAAAACATACTGTAAGTTTTAGCTTCTATGTTATTGAAATTTCTTTAAATTTCTTATGATTACTATAATATATTGTAAGTATTTATTAAATAATATATTTGAGTGCCTTCTTTCAAATATTTTTCTTAAAAAATATTTTGTTAACCATTAGATATGCTTTGTTTAGTGTATTATCATAATTGCGTTTATTTGATTTTCCACAAATCTTTTTCATTTATTTTCTTTTATTTCTTTTCACATATGAAATTTTACCATCAAAAATATTAATTACAATATCCAATATTTAAAACCAGCTTAGATTCATCTTAATTTTGAATCTACCAAGGTATATATATATATATAGATAATTGCAAGTAACTAATAAAAATATGGAACCTAAAAACTAACTAATTATTTTATCTGGATTTTATTTTATTATTTTAATTTTATTGTGATACAATTTTACTAAATTATAATATTTACTGAAATAAAAAGATTATACAGAATCTTTACACGTAACATCGTACCATATGTTACATCAAAGAGCCCTGGGAGATGGGGCGAGCCATATTTCTCATAAATGAACGACCGTTGTATATGCCCATCGTTAGATTTTGGCCTTAGCAATATAGGACGGTGGGCATATACAACCACCATTCATTTATGGCTCGATAACCTGGGATTTATTGGTTGCCTAAAATATATGTGACTACCCAAAATAATATGGGATTTATTTTGGAATTTATTGGTTGCCTAAAATATATGTGACTACCCAAAATAATATGTGTTGACACGTGGGAAATGTGTATATATCTTTTTCGGGTACCCAAAATAATATGTGTTGACACGTGGGAAATGTGTATATATCTTTTTCGGGTATGCACATTTATTTTTCTAGAGGGGTCTTTGATGCCCAACATGAGGAGGAGGTCGGTTCTGTGTGAGGATTCCGGTGCTTATTCACCATTTTCTTTTCACCCGTATATTTTTAGCTTTATAAAAATAAAGTGTGGAGAAATTGTCATTGTGGTCGCTTATAAAAATTCTAAACAACTTATCGGTTTGGTGAATACGTGCATGTTTGGTTGTTCGTTAATTTTTTGTTTTGAGAAATTTAGTTTGAAATAGGAAAACCTGAAAAGTGTATTGGTCGAAATGCCCAGAGTTGACCATAGCAACATTGAAGGGGTGATTTATGATAACACCAAAATGTCCAGGCTGGGAAAGGGACATATTCTCTGGCATGGCCAAGACGTGCACGTTACGTTATGTCGGTGATTATTATTATTTTTTTATGGGATAACTTTATTTTTCAAAATTCGGGAAACCCGAGATTCTTTGGGTCACTGATGTCAAGAAACTGCATGGTGCAATCTAACCAAGAAACTTTAAGATTAAATTTACCAGATGTTGCAATGTACACCCAAATAAAAAAAAAACGAATTTGACTTTATTAATGGAGATCGAATCGTGATGCAGTAGCGTGTAATTTATGGAGGCATTGGTACAATGTTGACACATCCTTAGATTTGTTTTTTCATCGTGTTTTGGCACATCCTTAGATTTGTTTTTTCATCGTGTTTTGATGGTGAATTATATTTGTTGTTTTATCGTGTTTTGATGATGAATTATATTTATTGATGTTGATTAAAATTTTTAATATGATTTCTACCTAGAAAATTTCTATACATCACAATATATTTGATACACTGCAAATATTTAAATTTACAGTTATTTCCTCTTCAATTGTCCCACCTTATAGGGTTGATCATCATCATCATACTACCGAGGCAATAAAGAAAAGAGTTCCGCAGGGAAGGGAAGAAATTCGTTGGAATCGCAATCATGAATGATGAGAGTATTATGAATTAATTCTTTCAGAGATATTTTAAAATGATTTTGATTTAACCCTTCTAAATCATTTTAATAGTTGTATAAAGTTTGCAAGATATATACAAGAGTTGTGATCGTAATCCAACCAACAACGCACAAGTAGTTATCAATTCGATGGATCATTCATGTCCAGTTAATGATGGTTCTGCAAGTGTCACACACCTCTCCAATGGAAACAAAACAGAAGCTTCCATCTCAGGTGGAGAGCATGAATGACGACGACGACATTGGAGTGCCCTGAAAAAGAAAAAGACCAATTGATTCTCACATAAATTGACAGGTAGTGGGGCATAGAAATAAAGAACAGTTTGTACATCGAACGCCGATGGAAAAAGTTTGTGGTTGCCTCGCCTCGCCTCGCCTCTTTGCGGGTCTGTCGTTCCCTCAATCGTCTCACTTGTTGCTGCCATTGTCTTTTCTTCTATTCTTTTCACACACCTTATCAGCCGGACGGACTTTGTACCCATTGTAATATTAGATCGTATTGGGTTGTTGTATTCGATAACGCAATCTGGAATACCTTGACACGAATACAAGCACTGCATGACTCATAAACTTTGCTTCACACTCTTCAAATTTATATTGCCATTTGCCACCTAATCCCAGCACATAGTAATAGAAGTTTCTGTTCGTTCTATTTGTCAAGAGTAAAACATTGACATGTATATCCCTATCCGGCTTTCCCTATCATTAATTTATTACATAGTTACCAATTTCGATATTTGGATTTCATATTATAAAGGAAAAGGTTGATTGATATTTTTTCAATTATGGAAACAATCATCACAATATTATCAAAACTCTTATTATTCACGTGTGTCTTTTTAATTTTATAAGGTTTTCCTATATTTATTTTATTTTTATATATAATTTATTTGGTTTTTAAAAAGTTCATGCTAATAGAGGCATTCTCAAATAATGTATTAATTTATTAATTGCTTTTTAAGTATTTATATTTAATATAATAATAGAAATTATAAGAAAGTAACGTCTTTATATTGAAGATCAAACTTATATATCCTTTTTTTTATAAATCAAAATTTAATTTTTATTAACATTATATAAGAAAAATATGTGCATCTTCATTAAGATTATAAGAAAGGAAGATTTGCATTTTCATTCATTACCATTTCAAAAAAAAATAAAGATTTCTCAAATTTGTAGGTAAGTTGGGCAAATACATATATAGAGCAGTTATAGAGGGAGAAAAATAAGTGTGAAGAGACTACTTTATTCTCCTAGGTATAGGTGTGATTATCAAAAGCCATTAAACTTATAAAAGCTCTAATTAGGAAGTATTACCCTAACTCTAAAGAGAAGAGCCAAGTAACCTCAATGAACTTCATAGAATTCTAAAGCATAAGAGGTTCAATTGTAGAGGTTTGAAGATGGAAAACAATGACAACCACCACATAAATGCTTCAAAAAAAGAGTGTTGCTAAAGAATTAGAACACATGCTTCAAATATAAGCAATTGTTGGAAAATATGGATACTTGCATATTATAACTTATTTCCCTTAGCTTGATAATTACTTATGATGTTAGATATTCTTTTATTACTTCTTTAATTTTGTTCACCAATAAATTACCAAGAAAAAAAGAAGATCACAAAGAGACAGTAAATAAGATATAGACTCCAACCGAGGGAAAAACCCCTCCAAGGGGAAAACCTGGAAAATGCTTCTCTTCTTCTTTAGAATATTCTTACGAAAGAGACTTCCAAGATCCAAAGACCCAAGCCAACAAACCCTCCAAGCCCCAAGCCAATCCCTAGCAAGATCTCCTTGAAGACAACTTGCAAATTTTTGGTACTACTACTGCAACTTCAACCGGTGCAACAAAATTTCAGCCCTGTAGCTTCAACCCCCTGGAACGACTACAAAATATTGACCTCTTTCAACTGGTAACTTCATAAACCTTGGCAAGACAAGAGAAAAAATACTTCTTTGGTAAATTTTGACTTTGGCTCTTCTTCATCAACCTCCCAACTACTCTTCTTCTCCTTCACTACTGCATATTAAACTTTCTTAATATGATTGTCTAAATGAGGTCGAGTTCCCTTGTATTTATAGCCTTTCTTGAGGGTCGAATAGCCCTCCATTAGGCCGACATGATCTTTCTCTTGGGTCAACTTGGTCTTCAGCTTATCCATGGATTTTACATGATAAAATAAATATTTTCCTTCATTACAACGAGTCCAAATGGGACTCTGACACATGACCAATATTATTCTTTATCCTAGGAAGACCTAGAATACCTAAAGCACAAAGAACATGTTTTTGAATCAAACTTTATTATGAGACCCATACCCCAAAATAAAATATAATCTCTTTTTATTTCATTTGTATTTATTTATAAAGAATATACAATGTCACGATTAAAATTACATCATAATGAAGGTCGAATCTAGTTACAATTTTCAGCACTCCCTCTTAACTAGGGAGGCATTCATGGTACAAGGAATCTCAATCTTGAAGCATTCTCATAAGAGTCGGATTAATAATCCATCATTTATCAAGCATCTTTATATCATAATGAGCATTTTCCCTGAAGGCCTTAACTCGACAAGCTCATCTTCAATTATGAGGATTATGATAGGAGGCTTTAAGTGAGCTGCCACACTACCTCTCAAGATACATACCCCATCTGGATGTCTGCAAGGTATGTCCTTTTAGGACCATTCTTATCTTGGATTCCCAAACCTCGACCCTCAAAGAATATTGATCCTCTTCGACTAATCTCATATTGAATGCCCTACCTCATCCTCAAATAGTATGGTCACCAACTTCTTTCCCTGGATTCTCCAATCCATAAGAAATTTTACTCTATATGCTTATCCAATCCTCCAGACTCCTTTCTTTATGGCCTTCATTAAGACTTATGACTATTAGTCCTATTCTAGTGCCTGACCCATAAAGATAATAACTATCCAATATCACTTCCTCTCAATGAGGGGAGAGATATCCACAACACCAAGCTTTCCTTTCAGGTACTCAAGCTTCTTTTTTGGTAATTATTTAGTCAATATGTCAGCTACCTATTCATCTGTAGGTAGATAATGCAGCTTTACAACCCCATCTTGTACCAAGCTTCTGATGTAGTCGTACTTGTTTTTATATGCTTTGTCTTGGCATGAAACATTGAATCTTTTTCTACAATTATGCAACTATCATTATCACGATGTATCCATGTAGGGCTAAGAGGTCCATCAAACAAGTATGATAAAAAATTCCCAAGCCAAACAACTTCTTGACAGACTTCGCTTGCAGCAACATATCGAGCTTAAGAACTACTCAAAGAAACTGTATCATACTTCCTACTCATCCATGAGACCATGGAAGATCCTAGGTTGAAGCATCGACATGTTGTGCTCTTTCTATCTATCTCACTTCCACCCCAATCTGAATCTATATATCCCACAAGTTGGATTTCATTACCAATGTGCCGGAGGAATTGATATATAGTCCCATGTAGATATCTTAGGATATGATTGGCTGGAATCCAACGATCATGATTTGACTCCATTTGAAATTGAATTAGGAAATTTATTGCAAAACAAATGTTCATTCTAGTGTTCACCAGATACATTAAGGACCCAATCAATTGTTTGTAGCAATTCAGATCTACCAAACTAGATTTTAAACTCTTCAACCTTTCCAAAATTGAAATCATAGGAGTCATCATGGGCTTGAAATCCATCACGCCATACTTTTGAAGATCTTGATCACATAGTTACCCTTACCAAGATATATCACTCCTAGCTTTTGCCATACTTCTAGTCCTATATAATACTGCATAATCCCAAGATCCTTCATATCGAATTTTGTTGCTAACTGCTTCTTGCATTCCTGAATCTGATGCTTTACACTTGTAACTAGTAGATCATCATACAAAAGTATGATAACTAGTTCACTCTAGACCACCCTGATATATAGGTTTGGGTCTGACATACTCTTGGAAAAAAAAGTCTCAAAAGGTATGCATCCATTCTTGCATACCAAGATCTAGGTGTTTGCTTTAATCCATATCGAGCTTTCTCCAATCTGTAGATATGCATCTCCCTATTATTTATTTCAAATCCTTGAGGCTACTCAATGTAAACCTTCTAATCAACAGTCCCATTCAATAAAGTTGTCTTGACATCCATTTGATGGATCTTCCATCTCATAGCAACAACTAATGAAACAAGCGATCTTATTTTTGTATACCTAGATGTGGGAGCAAAGGTTTCCTCGTAATCAATCCCTACTTTCTGTGAAAAACTGCTTGCTATAAACCTTGCCTTGTATTTATCTATGCCCCCATCTACAATGTTCTTTATCTTGTAAATCCACATTTAAGTGATTGTAGATTTTCCACTTACCCTAGGGAAAATATCCTAGACATCATTCTTCATTATGGACTGGTATTCTCCTTGCATATGACTCCTTCATTCTTGATGCTTAGATGCATCCTCATAGGAGGAGTGTTTTTCCTCAATTAGCTTTGTCATGTATTTTTCATATCCATAATACCTCTTTGGTCTCTTACTTTCCCCAAACGTCCCTGATGTTGTATGTATTTTTATATCTTGAATAATAGCTTTCAACCAAATAGGCCTCTTCCAATTTTCTAAAACAATTACTTATTTTATAGGCTCACAAGGACCTTCAACATCTTCTTCAGCAGGTCCTAGTTCTTTACCGTTGTTATCCCTAGAGATATCCTCATACATAGGTATCTCTTCTTCATCAGAGTCAACCAGAACATCCCTTGATTTATTGTAAGCCATGCTCTCATCAAAGATTTCATCTTGCTTTCTTTGATTCGATGATCCTCCTTGAAATAGATTTTATATGCTTTTGATGAAGCACTATATCCAAAAAATATGCCCTTTAAACATGTAGGATCTAGCTTCTTCCTCTTGTCCTTGGGTATATCAATATACACAAAACACCCAAATATCCAAGGATGATCCACATTTGGCCTCTTTCTTGTAAATGCTTCTTCTAGACTCATGTTGTTGAGAATCCTATGAGGTCTTTGATTATGTAAGTAAAAGATGTCATGAATGCCTCTCCCCATAGGAATTAAGGAAGATCTTGATCATGAAGCATAGCCCTTACACATTCTTCAATAGCACAATTCTTTCTTACTGCCATACCATTTTTTTCAAGATTATAGTGAACAATGATCTCCCTTGTGATTCGTGCTTCCTTGCAAAAAGTTATTAACTCTTTGGAAGTTTATTCTCCACCATTGTCTAACCTTAGGGTTTTTTTTATCTTTCTCTCAGTTAGATTTTCCACTTCATTCTTGAACTCCTGAAACTTTTTGAATACCTCATCCTTGTTATTAAGAAGGAATAATCAAGTATTCCTTGAGTAATCATCAATGAAGGTTACATAATATTGATGCCCACCAAGAGATTTTACTGCCATTGGTCCACATACATCCAAGTGTATGAGATATAAAATTTCCTTAGATCTGATGCCATTACTTGCAAATGGTTTCTTTACATTCTTTCCTAGAGAACATCCCTTACAGATCCCTTCATGATCTTCTTTTATTTCATGGATGTCATTGAGCATTGGACTGAGAGATGGAAATATCTTGTAATGACAGTTTTCATACCTTCTACGCCATAGTTTGGAAGGACTCACTTCTAGGTGAACCAAGGCTTGAGCTAGGGGTCTATAGAGTCTATACAATTTCCCCTCATGGATCCTAATCACCCTTGCTTCATTAATACTAGAGCCCTTACCCCAAGCCAAAACCTTTCCATCAATGAATGTAACTCTATCACCCTTATCCTCTAGAGAAGAAATAGAAAGTAATTTTTTATTCAAACCTGAGACATATAAGATGTCGTTGAGGTGAATGCTTCCAACTGACTTGAGTTCCAATGATGTAGACCCAATTCCTTTGATTGGATATCTTTTGTTGTCTCCAAGTTCAATAAAGTGAAATGAGTTCCCCTTAGATAGCATTTGTAGTTGACTCTATTCTCCTGTCATATGTTTGGAGACGCTCTTAGGATCATATCATTTAGGGTTGAAGTGTCTCCTTCATGTTATTCATTTTGAGAATTTGACGGTCAATTTAGCTTATGTATCACTAAGGTGTCATAGCCTAAAGGTTTGCTTGTCTAAGGAGCCATTTAGTCCTTGAATTTTTATGGTCAAGACATGTTTGAAAGTTTTGGAGGTTTTTAACTTAAGAAGTATGGTTCAGATCATGTTCCAGGTGTTTTCATGGTAAAGTGCTTAGAAGCAGATTTCCAGTGGTATATCCTTCAAATTGACCACAAGATAAAAATATAAAGAAAGTCAAAGTTTTCCTGTTAAAACTGAAAGCAAAGGAAAAAAGGCTAATTTTTATCCCAGATCCCAGATAGTGGAGTTTCAAAGAGAGAAGTAGTGAAGGACTATGGTGATCTATGACCGGTGATCAGGTATTTTGGCAGTCGGAAATTGCATATCTCATGTTGAAGTTCCCGGGCACATTGCAACAAAGGCAACACATCAGTGATCAATGATCGTCAATATCACAAATCAGCATTCAGAGGCCCAATGTCCAGCAGATCAGCAAAGTGGAATATCGGTCGCGTCGTACATATTGCCAATTGGCGAATCGCCGAATCGGAGTAGTATGAGGAATATCGCTACCTCAAGTTAAGTTCGTTGATTGAAAAACTCTAATTGAGGGGCTCTAATGTGGGGGCTAGCCCACGGTCACAAATAGTTTAAAGAACCAAAGTTCGAGGTTGATAACCAAGGGCTATCACACATTGTTGATTGCAAAGGTCGGTGGCGATATATATATATATATATATATATATATATATATATATATATATATATATATATATATGTATGTATATATAGATATATATATATATATATAGATATATATATATAGATATATATATATATATATATATATATATATATATATATATATATATATATATATATATATATGTATATATATATATATATATATATATATATGTATATATATATATATATATATATATGTATATATATATATATATATATATGTTTCATCTATTTAAATCAAAATTAGGAGGAAAAGGGGTTAGAAAAGGTTTTAAATGATAAAACTTGGCATGGGTCCTCCCCTATCTCCTCTCCACGTTGAATCAGACCATGTCATATATCAGAGATCGCAAGTCTTAGGGGGGTTGCAAATGTAGCATTATAAAATCGCCAATGAGAAAGTTTCGATATTATAAAAGGCTTAGGCGCATATGTTGTGGTCCCATTTGTTACACGTGGCGATTGTTTGTAACACAATATTCCAAACAATTAGCCCCCGTCCCAGCCACAGGGTTAAAGCCCCCAAAGGTTTTGGCCCTGAGTCCCCAGGCCCCGATCATGTAGTTTCTGCCTAAACCCCAGGGGCTAGGCATTTCGTAAAGTTCAAACCCCACACAATTCAAAGCGGCAATAAAACTAAAAGCTCTGATTTGATAAAAATTCAGAGATATTAGCCTATGGTCACAACCCTCTGGACACATGAAATAACAACTTAGCACTGGGAGCTAATCATCTCAGAGTGCAGAAATCCTAGAAATCTTAAAAGGATGCATAAGGGAAACTTGCAGGATAAGAACTTGTGACATAAGCCTATGATTACTTCTCACTTGTTTTCTGACTTAAAATGCACTCGATAGTCATGATTTTATAGTCATGGCTTAAAATCCTTTCCATAGTCATGATTTTATACTTGGCTGTGTTTTTATGGGTTTGAATATTTTGAAGGAGGCCAATAAGTTACCCAATAATATTAAAGTAGGATGATAAAGAAGAAGGGGAATGAACCAGGGCATTAGGAGGATTTTTGTTACCATGGTAGGCAGTTTGGGATATTCCAAAGGAATACGAGCAGATGAGGATAAATATGTTTTTCTTGTGTTGACCTGAATCTTGTTGTTCTATTAGGAAAAATGATCAAATGTACATTTCATCCACTTAGTGGATGAATTCAATGTATCTAGTCCTTGGACAAAAGGGTATTTAAAGGCTAAGTATACAATGTAATAAAAGAGGATGGGGAGTTGTTGAGAGAAGGAGGAGGCCCTGTATGTAAACATTTTAATAAAAAGCTCAAAGAAAACTTTGCTATCAGTTTTAGAGATTCATTTGGTGTTTGGTTTCAATTTTGTCTCTTCTTTATGTTAATTTGATATTCATTTCTAAAGTTGTTGTCTTGAATTCATCCTTAGATGCTTAGGATAATTGTGGATCTTATACATGATGGAATTATTTATTTCTCTGTCATGGTTCTTCTGAATATTTGGTCATTAGTTATGTAACAAAATTCATAATTATATGTTTTGTTACATTTGAATGAATATTTTTGTGTTTCCCTCATTCTTCACTATACTACAATCAATAATTGACTTGAAATATCTGCAACTACCTTGCCTCTGTTATCTAGATGGTACATGTATTCCCTGATGTTCTATGATCTTATAATTCACTGGCCCTCTCTCCCAACAATTTTCATTAAATATCATATCATTTACTTTCCGAACTCAATAACCAATCTAAAATCCATATCCTATCAGTCTTTTGATTAATAGTTGATCCAGTGAGAGAGTCGTCTCCAAGGTTAGGGGGACTTGGTCTTAACCTACAAGTGGTTTGTGGCTACCTCTGGGATCCCTTTCCTTAGCCTTGAGGGATTTACAGAGTGATAACATTCTAGCACTATTGTTAGGGATTGAACAAATTTTTTAATATTGCCCGGGAAATATTATCAAGTTGTAAATCTGGTTGTTGATGGTGAAAAAAAAAAAATAGACATAGAAATGATGAATCTTTCACCTGGGAACTCCGATTTCAAAGGATCTAGAAGATCAAAATTTCACAATGGCTCCACTGATCAAAGGACATTAATTTTGGTTGACTTTTTTCAATATGGGTTGAAGAACAAATTCCAGGTATGTACCTATGGATAGTTCTTATATTCTTGGTCTTCCAAATCCTATGCCTCGTGTTGATTTTATAACCTATCTTCCATCATTTAAATATAAAAAAGGAGATGATGCTGCTTTACATTTGTTCAAGTTTCATTTTCATGTATGTAAGCTTGGGGTTAAGTTTCCTGAGGACTGTTTAATGAAAATGTTCATGGAAACCTTAGAAGAAAAACCTAGATCCTGGTGTGAAGGTTTTCCACCTGTTAGTTTGTGTTCTCTTATAGATTTTCACATAGCATTTTATTAGCATTTTAAGGAATTTTGACCTCCCCTACCTCCAACTGAAAAATGTTGCGGATGTTTCGAAGATTTCTTCCAATATCTAGAAAATGTTTATGGTGATGAAGAATGTGTGGATGATGAAATTAAAGAATCCCTTTGTGAATTTTCAACCCAATGTCAAGAAAAGAAAATAAAATAGGTATGTTTCCTTTATATTGATGAATATTCTGAGCAGGAAATTATTTTTGCAGCGAAAGATGAAACTGATCAAATAGAAAGAAATGAAACAGGTTTGTCTTCTTGAGCATGGTGAACGTATTCAACATACTGTTAATTATCAAGAAGAGGAGAGCAACGAAAGAGGAGGGGTTGTTTTAGAGCCTCTTGCTTATGAATATCTACCTCAAGCTTTAGAAAATGAAGAGTCTACTGAAGAAGAGCAGGTTGTCCCAGATCCTATAGATGTGCACATTACTATTGTGGATAAGGTGGTTACCTCAATTGAAGAGGGAAAGATTAATGAACTGAGTGTCTTGTTTTCTCCATAATAGAGTCCTCTTACTGATCATCAGGTGAAAGTAACCAATTATGTTTTTGAAGATTCTTTTGTTGGCCTCTTGGAACCATTGAAAGAAGAGTATTTCCATCCCATGGCTAGTTTGTTGCAGGATTTATGGAAGCTTGTATTCTTTACCAAGGTTGGTTTTTAAGATTAGTTGAATTTTGAGTTGCCACTCTCTTTCTTCTTCTACTTTCTCATGATAAGTATGAGAAAAACTTAGTCAAGTAGCCATTTGCTTGACTAGCTACATTTGAGAGAATACATCATCTAGTGTATATACTCTTAGTAGGTGTGGACAATTATCATCATGGTTTGAAGCCTGAGGAGAAGGCCCTAATACTTTGGTGATGTGTTGTCAAATTTCTTATTTCTTTTAAAGTTTTCAGCTATGTAATTTAGTCAGTTGTTAATCAGTTTCTATGTTGACTCCATTACCCAATGGTTAGGCCACTAGTATGCTTTTTGTTCTTGGCACTTCATAAGGAGGATTCCATCCCCATTGGAGCCAATGTTAAGATCATATCATTTAGGGTTGAATTTTCTCCTTCCTATTATTCAGTTTGAGAATTTGATGGTCAATTTGGCTTATATATCACTAAGGTGTCATACTATAAAGGTTTTCTTGTCCAAGGAGCCATTTGGTCCTTGAAGTTCTATGGTCAAGACAGGTCTAAAATTTTCGGAGGTTTGTCACATAAGAAGTCTAGTTGAGATCATGTTGCAGGTATTTTCATGGTAAAGTACTCAAAGGTAGATTTCCAACGGTATATCGAATTCTTCAAACTAACCTCCAGATCAAAAAATAGAGCAATTCGAAGTTTTCCCCTCAAAACTGAAAGCAAAGGAGAAACGGCTATGTGTTGTCCCCAAATCCCAGACATCAGAGTTTCAAAGAGAGAAGTAGTGAAGGAATATGGTGATCTGTGATTGATGATTAGGTATGATGGCATTCAACAATTGCATATCGCATGTTGAAGGTCTGGGGCACATTGCAACAGAGGCATCACATCACATATTTTCGATATCACAAATTGTCGATCAGAGGCCCAATGTGAAATAGATCGGCGAAGTGGCATATCAGTGGGGTTCTGCATATCAGAAATTGGTGAATTGCCAAATTGGAGCAGGTTAAGGAATATCGGTGCATCAAAGTAAGTTCGCCAATTGAAAAAATATAATTGAGGGGCTCTGATGTGGGGGCTAGCCCACGGTCATAAATAGCTTAAAGAACCAAAGGTGGGGACTGATAACCAAGGGTTATTGCACATCAACAATCACAAAGGTGGGCAATGACATGATATATATATATATATATATATATATATATATATATATATATATATATATATATATATATATATATATATATATATATATATATTATCTATTTAAATCAAAGTTAGGTGGAAAAGGGGTTAAGAAAGGTTTTATATGATAAAACTTGGCATGGGTCCTCCCCTATCTCCTCTCCACATCAAATCAGGCCATGCCATATATCGAAGATCACAACTCTTGGGAGTGTTGCAAATGCAGCATTATAAAATTTTCAATTAGAAAGTTCTGATATTATAAAAGGCTTAGGCACATATGCTGTGGTCCCGTGTGTTACACATGGGGATTGTTTGTAACGCAATATTCCAAAGAATCATCTCCCATCCCAGCCACAGGGTTAAAGCCCCTAAAGGTTTTGGCCCTGAGTTGCTAGGCCCCGGTCATGTAGTTTCCGCCTAAACCCCAAGGGCTAGGCATATCGCAAAGTTCACACCCCATGAAATTCAAAGCGGAAATACAACTAAAAGCTCTGATTTCATAAAATTTCCAATATATTAGCCTATGATCACAACCCTCTGGAAATGTCAAATGAAAACTTAGCACTGGAAGTTAAGGATCTCAGAGGGAGGAAATCTTGGAAATATTAAAAGGAGGCATAACGGAAACTTTTAGGATAAGCACTTGCGACATAAGACTATGGTTATTGTTCACTAGTTTTATGACCTAAAATGCACCCAATAGTCATGATTTTATAGTCATGGATTAAAATCCTTTCCATAGTCATGATTTTATACTCCACCATGTTTTTATGATTTTGACTGTTTGGAAGAAGGCTAATAAGTTTCTCGATAAGCATAAATCAGATCAATAAAGAAGAAGGGGAATGAACTAGGGCATTAGGAGGATTTTTGGCACCATGGTACGTAGTTTGAGATTTTCGAGAGGAATACGTGTAGATGAGGATACTGATTTTGTTCTTGTGTTGACCTGAATCTTGTTGTTCTGTTAGGAAAAATTATAAACACACCTTTTCATCCACTTATTGGATGAATGCAATGTATCTAGACCTTTTCCAGAAGGGTATTCAAAGGCTAAGTATACAATGTAATAAAAGAGGATGGGGAGTTGTTGAGAGTAGGATGAGGCCCTGTATGTAAAAAATTTAATAAAAATTTGAGAGCAAACTTTGCTATCAGTTTCAGAGATTACTATGGTGTGTGGTTTCAAGTTTGTGTCTCCTTTATGTTAATATGATATTCATTTCTGAAGCTGTTGTATTGAATTCATCCTTAGATACTCAGGATAATTGTGGATCTTATACATGATGGAATTATTGATTGCTCTGTCATGGTTGTTCTAAATATTTAGTCATTAGTTATGTAACAAAATTCATAATTATATGATTTGTTACATTTTGCTGAATATTTTTGTATTTCCCTATTTATTCATTATAAGGCAATCAATAATTGACTTTGAATACCTATAGCTACCTTTCCTCTATTATCTAGATGGCACATGTATGCCCTGATGTTCTATGATCTTATACTTCAGTGGCCCTCTCTCCTAATAATTTTCATTAAATCTCATATCATTTACTTTCTGAACTCAATAACCAGTATAAAATCCATATCTTATAAGTATTTTTGATTGATAGTTGATCCAACGAGAGAGCCCTCTCCAAGGTTAAGGGGACTGGAACTTAACCTACAAGTGGTTTTTGGGCACCTATGAGATTCCTTTCCTCAACCTTAAGGGATTTATAGAGTACTAATAGACACAACTGTCAATAACCCATACATTGTCATCCTTGAATGTGTCAAATAACGCAGAGAAAAAACTTCCATCCAGTGCTTTTTTGGGAGCTTGGAAATGATCTTCAATAGAAAATTATTCATAGATATAGAAAGATTTACAAGAAGCTTCAAATCCTTCTTCAAAACCTTGTCATAGTGTGAGCTAAATTTTGATCTTCAGTCTCCTTCTTGCACCTTAGCTCTGATACCACGTTAGAAAATATGGAGACTTGCATATTATAACTTATTTTCCTTAGCTTGATAATTACTTGTGATGTTAGATGTTATTTTATTACTTCTTTAATTCTATTCATCAAGCAATTACTAAAACACAAGAAGATCACAAAGAGACAGAGTATACAAGCTATAGGGTCCAAGCCAGGGCAAAACCCCTCCAAGAGAAAAAGCCAAAAAATTATTCTCTTCTTCTTTATAATCTGCTTACAAAAGATACTTCGAAGACCCAAAGACCCAATCCAACAAACCATCTAATCTCCAAGCCATCCCCCAAAAAGATCTCCTTGAATACAACTTCTATATCTTTGATACTACTACACTGCTACTGCAACTTCGACCCTTATACAAAATTTTGACCATGCAACTTCAGCCCCTTGCAACTGCTACAAAAGTTTGGCCTGCTGCAGCTAGAAGCTTCACAAACCCTAGCAAGACATGATAGAAATACTTCTTTGGAAATTTTTGACTTTGGCTCTTCTTCTTCAACCTCCCAACTACTCTTCTTCTCCTTTCCTACTACAGATCAAAGCTGCTTGAGATGAGTGTCCAAATAAGGTCGAGTTCCCTTGTATTTATAGCCTTTCTTGAGCATCGGATAGCCCTCCTTTAGGATGACTTGATCTTTCTCTTGGGCCAACTTGTTCTTCGGCTTATCCATGACTTTTACATGATAAAGTAAAGATGTTCCTTCAGTTCAATGAGTCCAAATGGGACTATGACACATGAACAATATTATTATTTATTCTAGAAAGACCTAGAAGATCTAAAAGCAAAAATAAGATGTTTTTGTCTCAAACTTGAGTATGAAACCCATACTCCATATATATATATATATATATATATATATATCTATATATCTATATATATATATATGTATATATATAATTTTTTTTCTTCTATCATTTTTCTTTCTTTATAAAGAATATACATTGTCATGATTACAATTACATCATAATGAAGGTCGAATCTAGTTACAATTTTCAACAGTAATCACCATAAACCATCAAATGAACAATGAAGCCTACAAATGCTAAAATGTCAAAACAAGAAGTATGGAAAAATATCTAAAGAGGGCCAGGTAACCCCAAGCTATCAATATGATCACAAATCCATGTAGAAATCCAAATAACAAATTTCAAATTTCTCAATCAAAGACGTTAATTTTGTTAAATGAGTCCCAACCTAAAAACCCTAATCTTGTACGCTTATATACAGTAAAAAAGAGAACCATAATGATAATCCTTATGTATTCTAATAAATTTTTAGGAGTACATGGGTGGTCATCCACTGCAATCACTAAGTCAAATAGAAATTAATACTTGATACGAGGCTAACTCCTAAAAGATAGCTGGTTTTGAATAAAATGGTGAAGCATAAACAATCACCCGAGGAAGTATTCACACCATCCCCCTACAATGCCAATCTAGGTGGTTGTAGAGGATGAGATTGTATGTTACAAATGATGGAAAAATATGGAGGTGTTGGTTGAACAAAGGTGACAACAATTGTAATATTCACAAAATAGTCCTAGATGTTATTGTAAATATTGCTATTAGGTTGGTGAGCCAAGTTATGCTAATCTTGCATGACCAAGTGTATTATGTTGGGCTTTCATGCCCATGCCAATGCATTGTTTTGTGTCTTTCATGCCTATGTTATGTGTTTTGAGGCCAAAATGCATATGCAGTTAAGGGTAGAGAGCCTCTATCAAAAGGCCAGTGAGCCTAATGTTGTGATATGTAATCATGCCATGTTAACATGCTACACCATAGTGGAAAGCCACTAAATTAAAAGAGTGTGCGCGGCTAGAACTCCATATGAAGAAAAATAAGGGGGTGAATCCACGACATAAGTCTAAGTTTGAAAAGTATGAGGGTGGAACCATGGTACAAGCCTAAGCCTGAAAAAGTGATTGGGAAGTGGTTCACACAAGTATCTAAGTGGTGGGGAAGAGTTATTTAAGTGAAACTTGGTATAAATCACCCCTACATATGAAAGTCATATTCCCATCACTCTGCCCATCATTCTCAAGTCTCATTGAATTGTACTTGTTTGTGAATACTAATAGTGGTACTGCTTAGTGGGTTGTTGGTCTAACATTTTCAGTGTTGTAGACTTATACTACATATTTGGTAAGTGAGCCATATAAACCCATGGATTTTGTAACCCAACAAATTACTATCAAGTCCATGGTGGGAGTGGATGAATAATTATTATTGGTTGTCTTGGGTGAGGCTAAAGCTTGGAATGGAAGTTAGTTGGGTCAGCATGCTTATTCAATTGTGTGAAAAATTCCCCTTTCTTTTCTTGGGTGAGGATGGAGCTTGGAGGGGGAATTGGTTGGGCTAATGTGTTGAGTAAATTGTATGGCAATTTATTCTTACTTGCCTTGGGAAAGGTTGGATATTGGAGGGAGAATTCATTAGTCTGATATACCAATGCGAGGTATTGTACCTATATGATGTAAACTCTCTATAAAGCGTTGACTCAAGCAAGGAATTTTCCCTTGTGGAGTTAAAGTCCCAACATAGGGATGACCCATTATTGAGAATTCTTAAAGAAGTGTCATGTATGTTTGGGTGGAACACCATAGGTCTACGCCAGTTGAGGGTTAATTACAGAAGAAAAGTACCCCAAGCATATGATTACATACCATAAGTTTCTCATATTCTTGTGTATGCATTTTATCTTTGTATTTTGTGAATTACTTGTGTTTAATGCAAAATGTATCATCTATAAATAATTATGTTGAATGTTGAATACATTTATGTGATTATATTCTATCATATAATATGTGGGTTTATGCTTCCTCAGAGTACAAATTTGATCATGTCAATTGATACATAATAGGGTGAATTGCATGGGATAATCATGGATGTGTTGACCTCTCAGTGAATGTGCTTACATGGATTTTAAAAGAAATGAAAATGTGAAGGATCCTTGGAGGAACATTTGTGTAATTGAGCAATTGTGTTATACCTTTTTGGGGTGACAAGACTTAAATACATTTCTTGAATGGAAACCTTGGATGGGTTGGGGTAAATTCCATAGTTTTGTTTAGCCACAAAAATTTGGCTAAATCTGCTTGTAAGGCCCCAAGAATGTTAGGATTGTATAAAGCTCTAGTATGTATAAGCACACATAAATGAACTAGCAATTGTTCAAAGTTTAGGAGGAAATGTTGATATCTAGGAGTAAGCCATATATATTATCTCTCTACTTGTACTAGTAAGTGATTTTATTTGTGAGAGTTATTAGATTCATATAATGGAGAAGAAAATACCTCATGAGCCAAGTTTGGGATTTTTTATTTTTAGAGACAGCTTGAGAACTCATTGAGAAGATTTATTACTTAACAGTAGTAATTTTGATGCATTTATAGGTGGGTGAGGATTTTTGTATCCTCATAATTCCTTTTGTAGGTTTCTTACTTGTTGAAATTGGAACCAATCCTTGGAAGAATAATCAAAAGTACTATAGAAGTGTATAATTCTTGGGAAATTTGGGGATTTAAGTTTTTAACCCTAGCCCTGGGTCACATGGGTTGGTGGAGTTGTGACTCATGAGCCTATTCAAAACGGGATTAAAGGGTTGAATGTATGGTAGGGAGAAATTCTTTAGTCTCCAAATATTTTAATAAAGGGACTTTACAAAAATCTTGGATGCTAGAGGCTTAGATGGGTGGAACCCATAGTGACAACTCAAAGTTAGAGGAACCTTGACATTAGAGTTATGAGGAATTAGAAATCCCTATTTTTATAAAAGGGAGCTTTAATATTTTCTTGTATCCATATGTTGATCACTGAGGAAGATTTTTTCTGAGATCCATATTGTGACCATTGATGGAGCATTTTTACCAAGTATGGATGTTAACCATTAATGGAGTGTTTTTTCCTAGATCTGAATATATTAGAAAGTTCCAAAGATTAGTAGTTTTCTTTCTATCAATTTCATAGATCTTATTTCCATATATAATTTAGAAGACACAAAATCTGATATTTTCCCTTTATGTTGGTCTTTCCCATCTTTTGACAAAATCTAGATATGAAAGTACAAAACTTTTTAAAAATTCACCTTTTGGAAAAGATCCAAATTCGGATGCTTGTAAGGGAAGCAACGTGGTCACTGATGTCACAACTGATGTTGGATATTGACATGATAATATGGACAGAGTTAGATGAAATGGAAACCATTGGTAGATATTCTAAAGGACATAAGTTTGTTCCCCAAACTCAAAATGAGATGAAATTTATATCTTTGGAAAGATCTTGATGAGTATAAGATGATGGTGACCTTAGGAAGGAGTTTTGAAATGGTTAGAAGATTTTGTTTTTCTCAATACCGACCTATCTAAAGTAATCTGGGGGTTGGGTATGTTATATAGTGGTATTAGATCCCTGACTACAAAAGTGAGTCAACATAGGCTAAAGATAGAGAATTTTGGGAGGCCTATAGGAATATATAATGTTTTGATTATTAAAATATGTCGATGTTTGTGTGTGTGTGTGTATAATTCCATGTACTATGACCATTACTACATCTAACAAAAAATATTATATAGGAGATTGGAGGATTCGAGGACTTGAGGATTACAAAGTTAAGATATAAGTAGACTAAGTAGGATAAGAAAAGAATCTAATGAGATTTATAGTAACGGAATATGCTCAAGGGTCCCATGAACATGAAGAGAGATAATTTTTTAAAATGAGTCTTGTAAATTTTCAGAGAAACTCCAATGGTCATAGATAGGACATAATAGAAAACCAAAAATTGTTTGAGACTATCAAAAATCTACAAATGGATGTACTTGGTTATAAAGCTGGCATTGAAAGGTTGATTAGATTTCAAGAAGATAAAAACTTGTTAATGATTATATTTTGAAAGGTTTAAATCATTTTTATTAGAAGATTGACCCAAAAACATGATCTAAGAAAGCTAGAAAATACATAGTATCAGGGAAAGGGGATGATAGTAATCACTCAAGGTAATCTATAATAGAGGATGTGCATGATTTTTTCACTACCTTCCTTGTGATTGATATTGATGCCAAATGGTAGATTCCACTAGTTAGGAATAAAAAATAGAAGTTTTGGAATAATAATTTGAAGGGAGATATTCAAAAGATAAAGCCTCCTCCATTTAATGGAGACCACAAGAAGGATGAGGAGGTATAAGCTTGGTTGTTGGGAATAAGGAACTATCTATACTCATATAATTATCACCTAAATTGTAGGTTATAATATACATCTACAACTTGGGGGGAAAACATCCATGTGGTGGAAACACTTCAGGAAGGTAAATAAAATGGATGATAAAATATAACATGGAAATGCTTTGAGAATTATTTTAAAAGAAGTATTGTTTGAGTACTAGACTAATAAAATAATACAAGATTTCTTTGAACTCAAGTTGGGAAATATGAAATATAGGAATATGAGAGGAATTTCTTAGAGTTGTTGAAGTATGCTTATTTTATTAAAGATTAAAGATTCAAGATCCAAGTGTTCCTGAGTGGTTTTCCTCCATATACAAAGACAAGACCAAATTTGATGAACTAAAGACCTTAGAGAAGGCAATAAGAAATGAAAAATACCTCTACGAATAGTAAAAAAAAAAAACTAACATTCCAAAAGGCTTGGGATAGGAAGAATAAGTCTAATAGTAAGAAAAGAAAGAAATATTACAAACCCTAACTTTTAAGAATAATTCTCAGGATAATCAACCAAGGCAACTCACACCTAGTGACCCAAGGAAATCAAAATTATTGGTAAAAAGGACAAGATATACACCTATTAAATTTTGTTTTTGTGAAGGGGATCACATGTTTAAGGACTAGCCTCATAAGGATGCTAAAATCAAAACCTTGTACAATGTACAAGAAGATGGTATGATTGGGGACATGGGTAAAGCATGTCCATAATATACGCAACTTTATAAAACCAGTAAGATGATCATCAAGCACACATGATAAAAGTTGAAGTAAGATTAATGACCAACCCATTGCAATTTTAACTGATTATGGAGCTAGTCATAGTTATATTGACCCAATGTTTGTTGAAAAAATAGTTTGAAAAATACTAAGCATGGCAAGACTTGGTTATTTCAGTGAGGTACATGAGTAAAGAAAAGGATTAATGAGTTATTAAAAATTTTCCAATAGACATGAATGGTATAACACCACAAAATATTTAAATATCATTATATTGGGATAATATGACAATGTTAACCATGGATTTGTTGGGCAAGTGTCATGTTATCCAAGACTACTATAACAAGGCATTTATTTTTCTTGGTGAAGATTGTTAGCCGAGGAAGGTGTGAGGAATTCCAAGACTTGTTTTAGTAAGAGAAATATCATCCATGAAAATGAGGAAATGTCATGAGAAATGGATTTCATATGTACGCAATCCATATGGAGGGAAAGGTGAAAGATAAGGTAACTAGCATTGAAGGTTATCCAATGTTAAAGGAACATAAAGATGTCTTTGGTGATATCTATAGGTTTCAACCCTATAAAAAAATTACCTATAAACAAATTCTTCAAATAGAAAAATATACAATGGCGAGAACATAAAACTAATATACACAGAGATTTTCCCCTGGATCCCATAACCAGGACTACCAATTTTATTTTTTATTATATTCCCTTCAATGTTGCAGTACATATATATACATGTTGAAGCATTCATAAAGCCCAATCCATTAACCCTGGATTAGAACATAATTGTAGTTCCCTTGACCGGATCTACAAAATACCATGGGAAGAAAACAATCATGCCCAAAAACATGTGTGAAATCCACACACAAAACCATGGGTAGGCCCACCCACCATATTTGGGTTCAGTCCCCTTCCTTGCGTCTACCCAACTATTATTGGGTCTGCATAAAAAAAAATTCTCAACATGCTGCCCTAGACCTTGTGCAGTGGGGTTTCCACCCCCTGCAAACCCCCCAACATGGGAGGTTGTTGACCCCCCTGTGACCCCCCCATTATGTCCAATGCAACACATTAGTTGTGAAAATAATATAACACATACCCAAAAATATCCTACGCTTTCCATCTAAAAACAATAGTTACTTTTCCATGTTTGATGTGTGGTGTTGCCACAATTTCTAAAATACCATACAGGGTGAACATACCTTAAATTAGGGAGTTACAAATGTAGCTTGAATATATTTTGAAGAAGGCCCATATATGCACCCAAGTGTGTCATCTTCAGGTGCCCAAATACTATTTGTTACGAAGAAAGATCGTGCACTGAGGTTATGCATACACTTCATGCAATTAAACAACATTACAATAATAACAAGTATCCATTACCAAGGATAGATGACTTATTTAACCAATTAAGAGAATATAGGCTATTATACTAGATTTATTTTAGGTTTGGGTACCATCAAGTCAGTATTAAAGAAGAACATATCAACAAGATAACCTCTAGAACTAGATATGGTCACTATGAGTTGTGGTGTTGCTTTTGGTTTATCCAATGCACTAGTTGTTTCCATATGCATGATGGAAGAGATATTTAGAAAATTCATGGAAAATATTTTCATAATATTTTTATATGACATCATTATATACTTGAACTAATAGGAATAACATGAAAATCATTCAAGGATTGTAATACAAGTACTTAGAGAGCATCATATATATTCGAAACTAAGTCTTCCTTATACCATGAAAAGATTCATTATTTGGAGCATATCGTCTTAGAAAGTGTTATAGGACATTTTTTCATATATGGTCAATAGACCTTCAACTGATTCAATCAACATCCTTTGACCTCCTTTTTATCATCCTTTCACAAATCCCTAAGCATGACTCATTCTAATCCTAGATTTTTTGCCTAAGAAATCCTTGTTTCAGTCATTTTAAGGACTAACGCACTTTGGCCTCCTACTAGACAACATTGACTACTAGGTTGCTCCATTGTGGCCTGGATTGATTACCTACATGTTGCTCCACTATGCACCTATGTTGGTTCTAGAAATTTGGGAAAAAGAGAGAGAATCTCGGAGCCTCTTCTTCCATAAGCTTTTGGGATCTATTGTAACCATTTACCTCACATAAAAGTCTTGAATACTATCCTATCCTACTTTAGATTTTTCATCCCTTATCCCTTGAGCTCATCCTCCCATTAAGAGTGGATCTACAGCCCAGATTGGTAAAAGGATAAGAATTCGTGAACTACCTCCTTCACCTATATATTTATTTCCATCCATAGGCAAACAGTTGGCTTTTGGAGAGTGATTCTACTCTTATGATGTTGTTGTGAGAGATATGTTTCCATGCATTAGGGTCATTAGAGGTGCACTTTGTGACAAGGTGGTGGGCTCCAGTATCGTAGCAATAATGCTACAACTCCTGGAGCTTCCTTCTTTAATTTTATCAACCTGGTAGTTCGTAACAAACTTGGAAGCGACAGTGTTGTATGCACAAGTACTAGCTCTTGTCGCAACTGTCACTTGGTCAGCTGGCACAAGTCCGCTAGGGGCTCAAGCCAACTTCTATGAGCTCTTAGAAGAAGCTTTTGAACTGATGGGCGAAAGCTAATATCAAAAGAAGCTAATCTATTTTCAAAAAGGAACTGAAAGCCAACAAGAAGCGCAAACCCTAATTCTACCAGCTAGTCTTACTGATGCAGAGATGGGGATGCAAACTACTGAAAGCGATGCTATTACTTCTATGAAGGTGAAATGCAGGTGTTTAGACTACCTCTATCTGAAGAAAACACTTTTTGTATTTTTGTTCCAATTATTAGAATTATCATGCATGTGCTTTTAACTAGCTTTTTACTGTGCAGAGGTGGATCAAGGAGTCGGAAGGTTTGAAAAAGGTTGGGAAAGTTCAGAGAGGGTCTAAGGGGTCCCTAACACCCTTCCAGAGAGTCTCACAAAGTTTGGCTCCAAAGAAACCGTGTTTATGAGCTTCTACAGGAAGTCTGCAGGGGTTCTACAGGATGTTTCAGAACTTCTACAGGATGTTCAGTAATTCCTACAGGATGTTCTACAATCAGATTTTTGGGTGATGGGTGAGTGGAAGAGGCTGCATGGGTGGATAGGGAGGTAGGAGAGGGGTTTGTAATGACTTAGTGACAGAGAGATGAGATGATGAGGGGATGTGCTAAGCTAGCTTGTCTAAAGGAGGGTAGAGGGAATGGAAGGCCGAAAAGGTGGGATAATGTGGGTGGTAGAGTGACTGAGAGACAAGGGGTCTAATTGGAAGATGAGTAACTGGTCTGGGTAAGGCTTAGAAGCATGAGAGAGTGAGGGAATAGTACTGCACAGTGCAAACTGAATCAAATTCTTCCATGTCCTGCATATAATCAAAACATTCTTAACTGTTTAATGGAACCAATGAACATCAACGTTATTCTTAAGGAAAACCATGTATAGTACTGAAGCAAGGAAATATTCCAAGAGGTCTGAACGCATGGGCAACTTCTACAAACGAAAATATTGCACCACAGATTGCATGAATTTGTAAACCAATGTTTTTGGTGGGCAGCACTGTCTGCAATTCCAGCCCCTAGAAAGAGGTGAAAATGAGTGTGCAGGCAACCCCTTTTTTAGAACTTTTATCAACTCCAATCTCTTCACTCTACTCTAAATAGCTGAAGCAATTTTGTCTTATGAAAATGACCTACTTAACCACACCAAGAAATCTAACTCAGCAAACTGCGTTCTGAATGCATGTAAATAAAAACCATAATGCTAAAAGAAAGGATAACAATACAGAAGAAGGAGGCCTTAGGCTCTCAGGTTGGGCCCAACCCCGAGAGCTATGGCTCCTTTAAAAGCTCAGAACTGAGATCAAATCCGATTGCTTTCCATTAAAAAATAATAATCATAAGTCACATAGTATGCCAATAATGGCTACAAAAGAGCAAAACTAAGCTAGCAGCTCGTAGTGCAGGATGTGAAACAATGTTTCAAAAGTCCTTTTTGAAGGCTAAAGCCCTATCATTTATACATCTCGAGGCCCCAAGCTGGCCTCCTAAATCAGTGGGGCTTGGCTGACCAAACTAAGAGTGAACTGCTGCTTCCTCAAAATCTGTTTGGCTATCTTTAAATCTGGTTGTGGTGGCTGCTGGAGCTCGGAGTTGGGGGTGAAGATCCCGAGGAAGGTCATTTAATGCTGTGGACAACCCTCCTACGAATCCTCAACCCCATCTTGGCTGTCTTCTGTCCTTATCTGCTCAGTTTTGTTCCAATCATGTGTTAAAAAACTTGAAATGAACACGTGTTAGCCACCTAGGAATAGTGACTGCCCTTATTCATACAAATGACATAAACATACTAAAAAATGATGCATAAGTTATGAAAAATGAAGGATTGAGCAAAGGTAGTTAGGCCAAATGAGCCCAAAATGTTACCAAATTTGGAGCTCATCATCACCCCCCAGCTAAAATGATTGCTCATCCCTGAGCAACTAATCCAGCTCCTCGTCCTTCATTGCTTTCACCGCCACCCTCACATCCCAGGCTTCTGAAGTGGTCTCTTCCTCATTGTCATGGAACCCAGCCTTCCTTTCCACCTCCTCCCACTGCTTTTTCTCTTCTTTTTCTGTGCTGCCTTCCATCAATCCTAACAGCAGAGGTGGGCTTAGCTTGAGGCCAATCCAGCTGGCTTGAATGTTCTGTATGGACTTTTTGTAGAGGGGCACCCGTGCTAGAGCTTCCCTCATTCGAGTTGGAGTATGGTATTCTCTGATTTTAAGGCTGTGGGACAATGTGTTCCATCGGCGGGTGCAAGCATGAACACAGTTGTCCCCTAATAGTCGCTCCATATCCTCGAAATGTGCTATGGCCTGTGCCTGCTGATCCATGTATTTCAATATAGTTTGAGGGTTGGTGGCTAAGTGTTGGTGGGCCGATATCAACGCAGTGGGATCCCCTGGCTCTGCTCTGATCAGCAGTGGCTCATGTAATTCTCAGTCCATGACCTCCTTGACTTCTATTGCCCTCTTCTCTTCATGGTTCAACCATGAGGCAAATGCCATCAATTTCATATCCCCTACAACTGTGTTGGGATCCCATGTAGTCACGTTAGGAAGGGCCAAATTATGGAGATAGAACTCCGAGAGTTTGGCCTTATCTTCTGATGAGCTGCTATTACATAACGCTGTGAACTGTTGGGGGTCTTGGAGTTGGGAGATACCCCTCTATGCCAATGCATTTATCTGAAATTGCAGCCACTGGTCTCGTAGGTACAGGCCATAGGATTTGGCTGGCTCTCTGCATTGGAGAGCATCCATGGCCCAACTGGCCATGCAAGCCAGTTGCGCCTCTTTTTGCTGCAACTGCTGTTTGAGAGCTTGCATCTCGATTTGTGCTTGCAGTTCCCCTTCCTGTAGATGCAAGGTTGGCTCCCCAAGACCAACTTGCAGTCCTTCTCTGCCTTGATGTTCTGCTGTAGTGTCCCCTGAGGATGTGCCCTTTTCCTTCTTCGGCTCCTGTAGCTGCAGTCTAAGTTTCTCGTTCTCTTCCTGTAGGAACACCCGCTGGCAGTTTGCCACGTGTTTAGCCATAGCTATTTCCTTTCTTGCCTCCTTGAGTTGTTCCTCCAAGGGGCCTATATCTGCCACACCTTTTGATTTAGCTATTTTCATCCACGTGTGGGTCCTTACCCTTTCTTCGTCCAACGCAAAGAAAAGTGGCACGGTGAATTTTTGTGGAATAATTTTCCCAGCCTCCAAAAAGTTATAATACGAGCTCAAGCTTGGCTGGGGACTTGGTTCTAGAATATGCTCCTTCTCTTCTTCCCTCGGTGGCTCTACCTCGTCTTCCCTCGGTGGTGATGAGGGTGCCTCTCCCTCCATTCTCTCTGTCTCCTTAAGCTGGGCCAAGGTTTCCTATAGAGCGGCCTCAGCATCCTGTAGCCGGTCTTTTGAAGCCAACTTGTCCATTCTTTCCTTCCAAGTAGTTGTCTTCGGGCTCCCCCTCTCATAAGTGATTGATATCTTTGAGGGGGACCTCTCCCTTGGCGAGGTAGGAGTATCTTCTATAGTAATTGGGTTGTTGGATGGAGGTTGTGGCCTGCCTGTTTTGATTCTCACACTTCTCCTAGCTTTGAAGTACAGAGGGATCTCCCTCTTTCATTTTTCCTTCGGCTTAGGAGGTGTACTAAGGGCAGCTAGCACGGCTGCTGCCTCCCTTGCAAGAATTTCGGCTCTCTTCTCCTTTGGTTTTCCTTTCTCAGGGCTTCCTGTAGAAGGCCCTGTATCAACTGATTTTTGGCTTCCTGTAGAAGCCGTTTTGGGTTTTCCTATAGAAACAGGTGGCACCGTTTTAGCTTGTTTGACTGAGGGCACTTTGCCTTTTGACTTGGTTGAGGCTGATTTCGAGGTGCCTTTACTGACGTGGACGGGTTCAGTTCTTTCCATCCTACTCTGTAGCCTTTTCTCTCTGGGTGTCAATGTGGATTTGTCACCCTCCTTTTCGGCAACCTGGGGTTTCTCTTGCCTCCCCTTTTGTTCTTTCTTCGGTGCCTTGGCTGCGGGTTCTTGGCCTTTCCCTTTCTTCTCTGTGTGTACTGGCTCCTTCTCCTCGCTACTGGAGGTGGTGAGCTCCTTGGTCAACATCTTGATATCGCCATCCTTATTCAGATTTCGGAAGGCTTCCCACGAGAGCGGGACTGTGTAGGTGTGGAGTGCATCCTCCACGAGGAGCTTAATGAGCCCATGATGGGCTACCTGGTCTGGCGTGCCTTCTTTTAACTTGGTGGCACATTCAGTCATAGACTGCAGGAGAAAGTAAGGAATACTGAGCTTCTTTTCTGAGGGTAGGTCCATTTGGTGCCTCAATTCTGTGAGTAGCCGGAAATGGTACCCATAGACAATGCTGAACCGTCCTTCACATGTGATGTATTTCATAATTTGGAGGCTGGCCTCACTCCAAAGTGGCTGTAAGCTAGCCCTGCGAACCCCGTTCTTATCCTCTTAGAATTGCTCCTCCGGTGGGAAAAACTCCTTTTTAGCCTTTTGGCCTAATTTCCTCTCCTCCTTGTCCCACAATACCCCCATTGGGAGGTTAGTGATTCTGCTGATGAGTTGTGGGGTGAGTCTGAGATTCAAACCCCTGAAATTAACAATGGCCAGCGTTTTTGATTTTGGCTTCAAAGCTCACAGGAACTCCTCTACCACCTCATCATCATAGCCTTGAAATTTTTCGCAGAACGACATCCATTGCGCCCGAGTGAACAATTCTACCACCTTCGGGTTCTCCCGTAGTTTCTTTGAGTCTGTTGGTTCTTTTCTGATGAATCCACTCAGCATGGTGAAAACCTGCTATGTTGGCTACAGGTGGCGGGTGCATGTCAAGAGATGGTCTCTCAGATTTCTTTGGGACAGAGCGTAGAACTACGCCTCTGTCATGCACACAATTCATGAATTCTGTGCTAGCTACAGATGAGCCTTGACAGGGGCTCGATTACACACCACATCCTGTAGAAAACCCTGCATATGCTTCGACGACAACTTTCATGCAAAAGGAAGACTGTAGTTTTACATTTTTGAAGATGTCGACTTCGCCACCCTTTAAACCAATTGCACGGGAGGAACAAGTTCAGGCTTACCTTTTCCAATTCACCACCTTTGACGTGAATAGACCAACTTTCCTTTGTAGCGGCGAGCTTCCTGTAGCGCAGCTTCCTGTAGAAGTCGCGCACAGGTTCCGGAGAGCACGTCAGTTGTTCTGCTCCTTCTGTGCCACCACCAGATGTCTGAATGAGTCGAGGACTTGGAGTAACGAGCTTCAAAGAAATTCGGACGCTACTCGACTGCAAATGGCTGGTGATAAATGAGTGGGGTGACGATCTAGGCGGTGTATTTGAATCCCGGCCGAACTCGTGGCGCGGGGGTGAGCTGTCCCTGCCGGACTGTTGGACGACGTCACCTACTCATTTCACTGCAAATCTCCCTGACTGCCGCATCATTCCCCGCAGATCTGCCGCCGCCATTTCCATTAAATCGCCGCTTCTCCCCGACTGGACGCTTCTCACGTGTCCATTACCCGTTTTACTTGCCACGACTACCACTTCCCAAATCTGACTAGACCATCTAACTGGTCGTGGTGGCCAATGGAATGGCTACCCGACTGCTCAACCCATTCATTTCCACACTTGCAAACATTCTAGAGTATTATTCATGTAATTTGACGAAAGAAAGGCGAGGCACTTACCTGTGCGGCCGCGACGTTGTTTCCAGGTTTCGGGACGAGGATGATTGGATTTGCTTGCTGCTGCTATTTGCACAGGCCTGAGGGTCCTTCCTTGCAGACTACCGCTGATGACGAATCTTGTGACTCGGCTGCATGTGCCCGCTCTATGTGTTGCAGGCGCTTTGATGGTGTACACTCTAGCTGGATGAACTGCTACGGGATTCCTGTAGGATGTCCTGTAGCAGTTTTTCCTCCTCGGGTGCATGCTGAGATAGTGGAGATGGTGGCATCACAATCACAATCGCAGGGCCCTCAAGTGGCTTTGATAAGTAGTGCATGGTGTCTCTGCAACTTTTTCATTTATTTGAGAATTGCTTCCTCTGATAATTCAATGTTCTGCGTTGACTGTGTAGGTATTTTCATTGCATGGCAACTGGGGTGGTAGAAGGAGGTGACAACAATGCGTGATGGAGAAAATATTAGCTTGCATGCCTCCGTGTCGGACCTTGGGAATTAGATCTCCCCGCACAATTGGTTCTGGGCCGTCCAAAACTTCTACAGGAAGTTTCCTGTAGAAATACAGAACTTCCTGTAGAAAATCCTGTAGCTTCCTGTAGAAGGCTAAACTGTGATCAAATCGTGCCCAGACCTTGGAGAAGATGGGTGTTTCTGGAGCGGGTGCTGGTGAGGTCACCTGGTAGCATAGTAAGGACCCTTGTCTTTGAGTTGAGGGGCCTCTTTTCCTTCATAGAATACCTGCAACCTGCATGCATTGCCACATTGTGAACTTGCTTTCCCTGTTTTTTTTTGTTTTTTTTTTTTTTTGTTTTTAGAAAGACAGCAGGGGCGCCTCCATGAGGTTTTCACCCTTACCATCTGCCTTGAGTGCCTCAAAGAGGTTTTCACTCAAGGGTCTTTTTTCAAACATTTTCAGAAAGATAGTAGGGATGCCTCAATGAGGTTTTCACCCCTACCATCTGCCTTGGGAGCCTCAGAAAGGTTTTCACCCAAGGATCTTTATTTATTTATTTATTTATTTTTTTTTTTTTTTTTTAAGATCTTCAAGGTATGCCCAAAATAGAGGCAGAACCCTGATCTATGACCAGCACTGATTTTTCCACAGTTTTGATGAATTCTTGTCTTGAGAGAGGTTTCCTGTAGATCTTTAGTCGATGCCCATTGACAAGCATAGGGATGGCCTCCTCATCAATGGTCCGAATAAGAACAGATCCATTGTCATTACATTTTTCCACTGCATATGGTCCCAGCCATCTGGTTCTCAGCTTCCCCTTGAAATCCTTATGCCTGGAATCATACAACAACGCCCAATCTCCCGACTGAAATTTCTTGTCATTGAGGTGTTGGTCATGCCACACCTTCCTCTGAAGTTGAACCACTTCTGAGTGGAGAAGGGCCTGCATGCGGTGCTCGTCCAATTCATTCAGCTGCAATAACCTTTCTTGTTGGGCATGGCTGAGATCCAGGTCGAGCTGAGCTGCCATCCTCAAGGTGTTGTATTCAAACTCAATTGACAGCAAAGCTTTCTTCCCATAGACCAGCTCATAAGGTGTGAAGCCAGTTGTGGTCTTCCAAGTGGTGTTGTAAGCCCATGTGGCCTCAACCAGGCGATCTACCCAATCTTTCCTGCTGCTGCTCACCACCTTAGTCAAGATCCCTTCTAATGCTCTATTGGTGACTTCCACTTGCCCATTTGCTTGAGGATGATAGGGGGTGGAAGTCCTATGCTTTATTTTGTGATGAGCGAGTAGGTCTTCAATTAAGTTGGAGGTGAACTGGCTTCCTTGATCGGTGACTAACTCTCTTGGGTAGCCAAATTTGTAGAAGATGTTTTCTCTTAAGAACTCGGCCACCTTTTCTTCTGTTGCTGCTTTGATTTCCTTGGTTTCTGCCCACTTTGTCAGGTAGTCTGTGCACACAATGATGTAAGACCTTTGCCTCGAAGGAGGATTGATCAGACCCACAAAATCCATACCCCACTTCTCAAATGGCTCAAGCGTCACTTGAGGTTGGAGAGGCATTTCGTCCCTTGGAGTTGGTTTCCCCATCCTTTGGCATCAGTCACATTGGCTAATATACCTTCTGACATCTTGATGAAGTGTGGGCCAATAGTAGCCTGCCTGTAGGATTTTGAAGGCAGTCCTTTTGGCTGCAAAATGTCCTCCACAAGGCCCGTCATGATAGGTTAGGAGGATATCAAAGACTTCCTCCTCCCTTACACAATGCCTTAAGATCTGATCAGGGCCAAGCTTGAACAGGTTACCCCCGATCCAAGTAAATGAGGCACTCTTCCGTATGATCCTGCTCTTCTCTCTTGAGGATAGGTGTGGAGGAAACTGTGCTGAGACAAGGTAGTTTGCTAGATCAGCAAACCATGGAGAGATTATTGAGATAGCAAACAGATGTTCATTTGGCATCTGGTCATCCACTGTTCCATCCTCTCCTGCAGGTAAATCCAATCTAGACAAAAAGTCAGCAACAACATTTTCTTTACCTGGCTTGTCAACAATAGTCAAATCAAACTGCTGCAACAAAAGTAACCATCTAATAATACGAGCATTCACATCCGGTTTATTCATTAAATATCTAATTGCAGCATGATCAGTGTGTACAAATGTTTGATATCCAGTGATATAATGTCGAAATTTGTTCAGTGCATGGACCATGGCCAACAATTCTTTCTCAGTTACAGTGTAATTCAGTTCTGCCTTGGATAAGTTTTTGCTGACAAAGTAGATGGCATATGGAAGTTTTTGTTCAACTTGTCCTAAGGCTGCCCCTACGGCTTTGCTCGACGCATCAGTGTGGATGTGGAAAGGTAGGGCCCAGTTTGGACCTCTCAAGATTGGGGAAGACACCAACTTGTCCTTTAATTCATTCAGAGCCTTCTGACAATCGTCAGTCCATTTAAACTCAACATCTTTTGCCAAGAGGCTAAACAATGGCGAGGCTAGCTTGTTGAAGTCTTTAATGAATCTCCTATAATATCCCGCTAATCCTAAGAAACTTCGAACATCTCTTACCTTCTGAGGAGGTGGAACCTTCTTGATGAGAGCAATTTTGTTGGGATCCACCTGTAATCCTTGGCGAGAAATGGTATGGCCTAACACAGTCCCTTCATTCATCAAGAATTCACACTTTTCAGGACTAAGGGACAGGTTCATCTCAATGCACTTGGTTAGGACTTTTCCCAGATTGGACAATGCTTCCTGGAAGTTGGACCCATAAGGAGTGAAGTCACCCATATAGATTTCCACCGAATCATGGACTAGCTCAGAAAAGATGCTCAAGACAGCTCTCTGGAAGGTGGCAGGAGCATTGCATAGTCCAAAGGGAAGAACTCGGTAAGCAAAGGTACCCCAAGGACAAGTGAAGGTGGTCTTATCTTGGTCTTCCGGGCTGATTTGGATCTGGTTATACTCGCTAAACCCATCTAGGAAAGAGAAAAACTTCTTCCCTGCCAGGCCATCCAACACTTGATCTATGAAGGGTAGAGGAAAATGGTCTTTCTTGGTGGCCTTGTTCAGTTCTCAGTAGTCCACACAGATTCTCCACTTCCTGTTTTTCTTGGGAACCAACACCAAAGGGGACACCCATTCGCTATCCGAGATGGGGTAGATGAATCCGGCATCCAACAGTTTTTGTAATTCCTCCTTGACGATGTCCTTAAGGGCTGGATTCATTCTCCTTTGGGGTTGCCTAACCGGTTTACAATCTTCTTTGATGTAGATGTGATGGGTACAGACTGAAGGATGAACTCCTTTCATCTCCTTATAGTTCCAAGCAAAAGCATCTAGATGACTGGCCAACAGACTACACAGCTCCTTTTCTTGGGAAGGAGATAGGGAGGAGCTAATATTTAACGTTCTCTCAGGACCGAACTCCACATTTTTGACTCTGGGAGTGACAGGGTCGGTCACACAAAGGTCCACTAAGGTGCTAGCTTGGGCATCCTCCACCAATTCTTCTAAGGACAATGCACTGGGACGTGGAGTCTGGATCAAGGTCTCATTCAAATCATCCTCGGTTGGGAGGCCTCCCCTAGTGGTGTCTAGGGTGCACAAAGGTGCTGAGTACACCTCATCCTCTTCTCCTTCCTCCAACCAAAGTGGTAAGTCATGCTCTAATAAGGGTTGGGCAGGAGGGTACAGGACTAGCTGCTTGGACATAGGACCATTTTTGATGGTCATGTTTCCTGCACGGCAGCTTATGTAAGCATCTGCAGTGGCTAACCAAGGCCTTCCCAAAATGAGAGGGTATCCAGTAAGCTTTGCCTTTGGTTGCAGAACCAAGAAGTCTGCAGGGTACTCCCAAGAGTCAACCGAGACCAAGACATCCTCTACGATCCCTTCAGGAGTCACAGTGGAGCGATCTGCTAGTTGTAGGACTGTCGAGGTCTTTCTCAGAGAACCCTGAAGGTTGAGTTTGAGCATGGTATCTCTGGTCATCACATTAATGGCAGCCCCTAGATCAATCAATGTGTGAGGTATGATGGTGCCATTGATGTGTACATCCACTACAAGACTCCCAGGATCCAGATACTTTGGGCAGATGGCCTGCCCCAACATAAGATCAGACAGTTGTCCTATGACATTTTTTTTTCTCGATAACGACTAATTCTATTAAGTAAAATATAGTACAATCAAGAGAAGCAAGAGACCGGTAGACCGGAAATGATGCATCCATCAACCTCGGTCCCAGAGGAAAGATTCAATCTCAGAGCTACATCAAGTAACTTGAGAGCAAAGACTGACTAACTGAATTTTACCCCACAGGGGCAGAAACTACAACACAGTGTTTTTTCCCTTTCTTTTTGTTGACTTTTGTCCATCCATCATGGGGAGAATGAGCTAAAACAACTTGAAGACTGGAATTCTCTATCTTCGGGAACTCCTTTTCTGATTCAGAAGAGGAAGTATCATGGGCGCGTTTCTGGGAGATTGCTGTGACATGGGTGTGCCCCTTGGTATCCGTGGGTGGATCCATCGGCTGAGGTGCCTGGTCTGGTTCTGAATCGCTTTCCTCATCCTCCGAACTTGGGGAGCTAGAGCTCCCTGCTGGCGACGGAGGACAGGGAGCCCAACGCTTGGGTTTGGTTTTTGCGAAGATGCCCTTTTTCGTTCTTGCTGTCAGCGATGGGCAGGAGTTCTGCAGGTGCCCTGTTAGGTGACAATGGCGGCATCGGAAGGCAGTGTTTTCGTAATCTAGAAACTGGGTCCAAACAGTGTCATTGATCTTGAGATTGATTTGCTCTGGCAGTCCCTTGCTTAGATCAAGCTCCACACATATTCTAGCATATGTATAGAGACCTTGTTGTTCCCTCTCGTAATATCCCATTAAAAAGCAGCCCAAGGTGTTGCCAATTTGCCTGTATACTTTTGTGCGCCACAGGTGTATTGGGAGATTTGGAAGTCTGATCCAGACAGGGGCTTTAGTGATGACTGCAGAAGCTGGGTCAAAGTCTGGGAACCATGGAGTTAAGAAGAGGCCTGCTGAACCCATGATGATCCAGGTGGATATTGGTGGCCACCTGCCAAGTCCACTTGGACCCCCACCTTTGTCCTTCTCAGCATTTTCAGTTTCCTTAATTGTAGCACAACTTACTATTTTTAGCAGTTTTTCGGGTCCTGAACTTCCGGAGCCGTTTTGAGTCCCTAAACGACGTTTTTTGGGGAATCCAGGGGAAACATGGGTCCATGGAATGGACCGATGTTGCTTGTTCCAACAATAATAGTGCTCGGATAGATCTTTCTAATGAGCTATTGTACGCGTCAAACGGAGATCATATGCCAAAGTTACGACCCCGGGAAGTTGATGTACCAACTTACCCCCAAACGGGGCCCACAGTTTGGCGTTTCATCTCCTAGGGCTAGGTTTTGGAATGTTAAGGGTTTTCCATTGTTTCTCAACAATAAATAGGCCTTCGAGCCTCATTGTAACACAGTTCAGAGGCATGTAGCCATCACATCTCTTCTCAGAGATAAGCTACCATCGCCCTAGCTGGTTTATTTCCATTTCTGGTTGTAAGCATATTTCAGTATTTTCCATTAATGAAATGAAGTATTATTTCCACTGCATCTTTGTGTATATGGTTATCTCTATAATCTGTTGCGTTCCTGTTTAAATCCGGATCAGTGGTATCAGAGCGGTCTGCCTTTTCTCTGTTTTTCTTTGCATGTCCCCAACAAGGTCGGGATATAAGGAGTTAGGGCTTGAACTGGTTGAACCTTTGCAAGACCAGCCTCGCAAATCCCGACGGCCTCCCATGGCGGACGAGAAGAAAGATGAGGGGGCAGGAGATCCCATCAAAATCTTGCTCGAAGAAGCCCTCGAGTGACAACAGAACGCGATGATGGACAGCTTTGCCCAGATCCTTCAACGGCTACCCAGAAGCAACGCATCGGCTTCCAGCAGCTACTCTGGAAACGCCACACCCTTTAAGGTACAAGTTAATTTTGAAATCCCCATATTCGAGGGTCAGATAGACACAGATGCCATAGATAAATGGTTAAATCTGCTAGAGGGTTATTTTTCTGTTCATGAATTTTCGAGTCGGGAAAAGATTATTTTTGCTCTCCTCAAAGCAGCCCCCCACGTCAAGGACTGGTGGGAAACCTACTGCGAGCTGTTACACTAAAAAATGTCACCATGGATATTTATAGTTAGTATGGCTCTATCAACAGTCATGCTATCCTCCTGGGCAAGTCTTATGCCTCTGCTCTCCATGTCAAACTCCAAAAGAGAGAGAAAGTCTTTGTAAATGTGTTTATCTCTGGGTACGCAGATTCTCTCGGCCTTGCCTACGTATACGCACCTAATGTTCACAAAAGCTGCGTACTTGTACGCTCTGTATGTAAAGGGGCAGGTGTGTACCCCTGTAAAGGTCAAAAAGCGCAAGTTTCACTCCAAAAAAGTTACTTGTGGTCATTTCTAGAGGCTTCTAGAAGTATGTTTGACGTGTATGAAGCGCCTCCAGATGGTTCATGTACCCCTACCAAAGAGGATCTTATCCCATCAATAAGGGAGCTATCCCATCCAAAGAGGGGATTATCCCATTGATGGTGGACCTGATTAACTTCCTCTTGAGCACTATAAATACAGGCATTGGGCCAGAAGGAGAGGAGGTTGGAAGCTAAACATTTCTAAGGGTAGATGCTGCTGGAATTAGGACTCCCATTTAGAAGCTTGTGAGGAGAGATTGCCATCTTTGCTTGTTCTATTTGGAAGTGGGTGAGCTTTGTCAAAGTAAAGGAGAACTCTTGATGGACCCTGGGAGGGACTTGCACAACACCAAGGCTCAGGTTGTAATTGTTCCTTTTGTTTCCTATTAATGCAAATGAGTCCATTCTTCTCAATAACTTGTTATTTATGAGTTGTTTCATGTACTCCTTGGTCTATGTGTTAAATATGTTTTATTTTATGAGATTATCAAGTGCTATTTAATCGTTTGATTGTTAGTGAATGCAGGTTTCGAAGTGAAGGAGGAGCTCATCCGGATCAGCGAGGCTGGACTGCTACAACAGCGTTGGACTACAGGTAGGATCTAAACGCTTGATTTCTTATATAGTAAATGCATGTTTAGAGAAGGATTGCTCTTATTTGTCTTGTTTCTCACTAGAGAGTCTTAGGCTCCTAGGGAGGTTGGTTGTGTCCGCACTATCGACTCTTTCCACCTGACAAAATGGCGACTCCGCTGGGGACTCCATTAATGTGTTTGAGTTCTTTTTGATTTGATATTTTGGTCTGAGAAAAATTGCTTGTTTTCTGATTTTTGGTTGTCTAGCTGTGTATTTGGGTGGGTTAGCTTAGAGTCAATTTAGTTTTTTATTTTTCTTAGCCTTGCCAGTAGTACGCAGTCTCTGGGTTTAACACAGTGCGTACCCGCGCCTGTGTGAACGTATGACCTGCGTACCCCTGTCAATTTTGAGAAAATTTCAATTTTTTCTTTTTTGCTCTTTAGATTTTGTTTTTAATTTGTTTTTACTGCCCAGATCCACTGGTTACCTGCCATAAATCTTCACCTAAGCTTGTTTCATTGGCATTCCTGCTTTAAGCTTTCATCAATTGGGTGTTTTGAGTCTCTTTTTTGAGAAATTCTTGATTTGATTTCCTTTGGTCATTACTTGGAGGTTTGTCTCAGTCTTTTCACAATTTTGCATCTTTTTGCTTTTGTTTTTGCAAAAAAATTTCCCCTTGTGTATGAGTGTTAATCGCCTTTGAGTGTTTTTATGTTTTGATCTTTGGAACTCTCACCCAATTTTCTCAACTTGCACTTGATTGGTTCTTAGATTACATTAGAATCATCTTGTGTTTGAGAATTCTCTTGCATAGATCACATTTGCATAATTAGAATTCTCATTTTCAGAATATGAATGAAAAATGTGCATAGATTACATTTGCATACTTTTCGAGTGAATTGTGCATAGATTACAATTGCATAGTTTACATTCTAGAAAATCAATCGTAGATTTAGATTAGTTTTCTTTGATTTGAATTTACACAAAAATAAAAATAAAAAAATGGTTTGGAATTGATTTGCATTAGTTTTTCTTGATAAAATTAGTGCATTAGAGAATTTGTTATATTTTCTCTTAGTGATCAATTTTTTGCATTGTCGGAAGTGAATGGAAACTCTCTCCTTACTCTAGTTAGGATTCATCGAATTGAAAGGATTACATTATCATATTCGATTGCATTCAGTTGAGTCGGGTCATAACACCATTGGTTTCGTATCCATTTACCCATTTGAGTAATAACAGCCTTAATAACACAACGCTTAATTAAAATTCATCTAGTAATTTTTACATTTCTAGGGCTCTGAAACACCAACATAGCTTAGGCTAGTGTCTTGGAGTAGGAGAGTAATTAACTCTCCAAGACAACAAAACCAAACAAGTAGCTCATCTTGTGGTAGGATAAATCCAACTGTTACATTTATGCTCTGGGAAAGCTCCTCTTAAAGGAGAAGCACGAGACCGTGTCCGAACCAGTGAGGGGATCAATCCTCCTTCATTGGGAAAGACGCCAGATACGCATGTACTACAAACGGTAAACCTCGGATTATTGCTGAGGAGCCTGGGGTCACTTGTCGGTAAACCTTGGATTATTGTCAAGGAGCCGGCAAGGGGATTGAGCTTGTTACTCTGCCCTTGCGTGCTATCGGGTCATAGACTGTTCCCCCAGGTATCTTTGTTGCTGTTGGTAACCTTAGTGACCATTATCTTTAGGGTTCTACCCAAGGTGACGGTGGAGGGAAGATCCCACTGTACCTGGAGCAGACGTCGGCTAGACTCACTTGGATTTTCTGGGGGGTTCACTTCACTCGAGACGGTTAAAGTGGAGGAACTTGGTCCAGTCTATTCATTAAGCAGGTTGCCGGGGTAACTGTTCCACCCACCACTTCTGTACTGAATTCTGCGATGTTGGACTTCATCACCAACTAGTGTTTTCGGTCCGGAAGGCTACTGTTTGTGTGTGGTTTGACTCCTAGATTTGATAGCGCGTGTTAATTTGTTTGTTTTTACTTTTAGAGACCATAGGTGTGAATTGTGAATTTTAATTGTTAGGTGTGAATTGTGAATTGTTAATTTTAGTTTTAAAAATTGTTAATAAAATTCATTGAAGTTGAATATAATGGCAAATGTTCCGGAATTTACCAACCTAGGAACCCCTCCTAACGAGAATCCTAGTACTTTTCCTTACTTTGGAAATGTTGGTCCTCCTTATATGGCTACTTTGTCATTACCTGGATTTACAATAGGATTACCGATATGGTTATTTTCAACTTCGTTGGCCCAAAGTACTCCAATTGTTCCACCTCAACCGGATGCTTCACCTCAACAGAGTTCACCATCTCAACATCACCAACCTTCTGTTGACCCTTTACCTTCTTCGCCTAATTTTTCTTCCTCCATTTCTTCCTCTTCGCCTGGTAAAAGCCTTGATGCTAGTAACCAGGAGGTTAAGAAGAAGAAGAAAGGGAAGAAGAAGAAGAAGAAGAAGAAGAAGAAGCAAGATAAGAAAGAAGTCAACCAACCAACCATGGCTGAAAGTGTTAGTTGTGTTGAGGAAAATTCCGACATGCATCGTAAACCAAAATACCCTTGCAGGCTATGTAATGGTGACCACTTCCTTGTTAATTGTCCTGGTATTCCAAAGGTCTTAGAAGTATGGTCAGAAAAATCTCATCAACTTTCCGTTGATCCATCAACTAGTGATAGTCAGGTTCCTGGGAAAAAGGGTAAAGTTAGGTTTCCTTGTAAGTTATGCAAAGGGAGTCATCAAACTCACATTTGCCCTCACATGGATGAAGCCTCAACATTGTTGGAAAACCTTACTGTTCCACAGCAAGAATTTCTAACTGGTTACCGTAAACTTTCTCCCAACCTACCGTCAACTGACGAAGTGATTGATCTAAATTCAAGTACAGTCGATCACACTCTTCCATTGGAGAGTGAAACTCATGTCACTCAGGTTGATGATCCATTAGTTGATCAAGTGGTCGATTCAATTTCACATTCAATCGATTACACTTTCCCTATGGAGAGTGAACTTCATACCACTCAGGTTCTTCTTGTTACATCAGATTCTTCTATGCCGAGGGGCATTTCACCTATTTCTATAGAACCCCCTCCAAGTACTGAGGTCTTTTCCTTTGATTGGAATAGACTGACAGAACCTCGTCTTCCTTCCTCCATCCCTTTCCAAATCATTGTCAAGGCTAGTGGTAGGGACATACATCGTACTCAAGTAGATGAAGGTGCTTCTGTTAGTATTTTATCCTCAACTGTTTGGAAAGCTTTGGGTTCCCCTCAGCTTGTGCCTATTACGCAGAATCTGAAAGCTTTTAACAGAACCATTAGTGAACCTTTAGGGATCCTTCCTAAGTTTTCTATTACCTTGGAAGGTAAAACTATCTGTATTGATCTTATGGTAGTTCGAGGTCCCTTGGATTTCAATTTACTCCTTGGGCGAGACTATGTTTATGCAATGAAAGCTGTCGTATCGACACTCTTTCGCGTGATGTCTTTCCCTCATAATGGCAGTATTGTGACTGTGGATCAACTTTCGTTCCCTAGTCATGTCTCAACTACCAATAATATGACACCCCTAAATGTTCCTGATTCTCAAGTGGTATCTACCCTGCCATGGGTTCATTATGTGGCAACTGGTCCCATGTTTTCAGTTACCGATGTAAGTGAGCCTCTCACTGTTTGCTCATCTTCCTTTGATTTAGATCCGGTAATTGACATGGAAAACTCTATGGGATTACTTGAACATGATGGTCTTATCCCTTTTGAGTCCCTTGACATGTATTCCTTCCAGAGAACTATTCTTCCTTCTGATGAAGACCTCTTGGAAGCCATGATCAAGGTGTGTCCATTGACATGTCTTTCTTCCAATTGGAAGCCATGATCAATGAAACGAGGAAAGTTCCTTTTACTGTGTCAACCTCATTAAAAAATGAAACTAGATGTGAACGAGGAAAGTTCCTTTTACTGTGTCAACCTCGTTAAAAAATGAATCAGCAGCTACGAGGAAAGTTCCTTTTACTGTGTCAACCTCGTTAAAAAATGAATCAGTGTGAACGAGGATAGATTTTTTCCTGTATCAACCTCATTAAAAAATGAAATAGGCTGTAGCAAGGATAGTTTCTTTCTTGTATCAACCTCATTAAAAAATGAAACAAGGAGTGTGAGGAAAGTTCCTTTTCCTATGTCAACCTCGTTAAAAAATGAAACAGGCTAGTATGAGGATAGTTCTTTTACTGAGTCAACCTCATTAAAAAATAAATCAGCTAGACTTTAGGATACGTAGGTAGATTGTAGAAAGTAGGATTTTGAGGATAGTTCCTGTTACTGAGTCAACCTCGTTAAAAAATGAATCAGGTATGAGGATAGTTCTTTTCTTGTGTCAACCTCCTTAAAAAATGAAACAACTCCCTTTTCAAGTTAAATATTGAAAGTAAACCTTCATTTCATCCATCTGGTTGAATGCCATGAAGCCTGGGGGGCATGTACCTCGCTTTGCATCATTATACTGGGGGCATGCGAACTTTTTGAGCATAGTTCCTTGTCTTGTGTCAAGCTCGTTAAAAAATGAAACAGGGGTAGGTTAAGTAGGTAGATTGTAGAGAGTAGTTATGAGCATAGTTCCTTGTCTTGTGTCAAGCTCATTAAAAAATGAATCAAGGATTTTAGAGCATAGTTCCTTGTCTTGTGTCAAGCTCGTTAAAAAATGAATCAAGGTTTTTAGAGTAGAGTTTTTGTTAGGTAGATTGTAGAGAGTAGTTATGAGCATAGTTCCTTATCTTGTGTCAAGCTCGTTTAAAAAATGAAACAACGGTTTTGAGGATAGTTCTTTTCTTGTGTCAACCTCACTAAAAAATGAAACAACTCCCACAAGTCTTTCCAAGATCTTGAAAGTAAAGCTTCATTCCATCCACCTCATTGAATGCAATGAAGCTTGGGGGGCATGTACCTCGTTTTGCGTCATTATGCTGGGGGCATGTGAACTTGTAACAAGCATAGTTTTTCGTTTCAAGCTTGCGTAAACATGAAACTGAATCCGAGCATAATTCATTTCCTGTGTCAAGCTCGTTAAAAAATGAAACAAATCCTCCTCTACTTGAGTCGAGAGTTTGACTAGATCTCATAAATGTTAAGTATTTAGGTTAGTTATTTCAGTTTTTTGCATAATTTTCTTACAGTTTTAGGTCGAGTCTTTCAAATGATCTCGTACATGAACCTTCATTCCATCCAGCTTGTACTTAGTTGAATGAAATGGAGTTGGGGGGGCATGCGCTCTAGCAGTTACGCTTAGGGGGCATCAAGCACAATTTTCTCTCTGTTTCAAGCTTGTGAAAAAATGAAACTACTTTGAAGCATAGTTTTTATCTGTTTCAAGCTTTTGTAAAAATGAAACCTATCTCGAGTCAATTTCAGTTATTTTCAAGACTCGTTAAACTCATGAAAATCCCGAGATTATTTTGCTATCTTTCATTCTCGTAAAACAAATGAAAATGCCGAGTTCTTTCCGTCTTTTCCTGCTCGTAAATTAAATTGAAAGTCGGCCATATGAGTACATTTTTATCATTTTTTCGAACTCATTAAAACTTACGAAAAAATGAAAACCATGAGTACATTTTTATCATTTTTTCGAACTCGTTAAAACTTACGAAAAAGTGAAACCTTGGAGTTCTCTTTTAAGCCCTTTTCAGACTCCTAAAACATGAAAAGATTGCCGAGCGTTTCTTTTACACTCGTTAAAACGGAATTAAAAGACGGTCCTCTTATAGCCCTTTTCTGACCGTAAAAACACGAAAAGATTGCCGGATTTTTGTCGTTTCAAATTCGATATTGGAAATAAAACGACGTGTCCTTGATCGCTTTTTACTTTTCAGGTCAGAGGCACTAATCATGAAAGTACTCCTTGGTCGCAAGACTAAGCGGTTCTCTTAGGTATTATTTTATACTTTTTCGGGCTTGGGAGACACAAATTTACGAAAAAGTTCACCTTGGAGTCTTCTTAAGTTTTTCAGACTCTCTAAAATTGAAAAACGCCGAGTTTCTCCTATACTGGGCTCGTTAAAATTTCACAGTAAAGGACCTGTTCAATTACAAACAGGAACGAACCACTCCTTCCTAGGGTTCGAATCAAAACTAGGTTGGACTCATCCGAAGGATGAGCTTATAATCAAGCATATGTTATCCTCCTCAAGCTTGTTAAAAATAAAGGGGTACTTGCCAGAAATGGTGGGGTAAAAGAGAGAAGAATGAGCCTATTTGTTATCCTTTGTCTCAGAAGAAACCTTATTACCACTGTTGAACACGACACTTTTCATTCACCTGGGTTGGGAAATCCTTTACCTCACAGTTGATCAAACCACATTGAAAGTCTTCAGCCGGGTTCCGGGGATTAACTTTGAGTCATTCGTCACCAAGCCATCTGTTGTGTCGTTATGTGTTAAAGAGGTCTACAAACAAAACTTTCATATGCAAAATACTTGTCATCCATCTTGACCATCCCTGAGTCAGTCCTTACAGCAACATTTCTTCAACTTGAACTATGATTTCGTGTTGTGGGCTTGCCTGCAACGGGTCGCTTTCTATCGACATCAGCACATTATCTAGAGAGATGACTTAGAAATCGTCAGTACCTTGAAGTCTGCATGCATCAATGGCAGGTTTCTCGCCTTTGACGACAGTCTACATCATTGACTTTCGATCGAAGGACTCCATGAAATGTTCGACATCAACTCATTCATTCACATCTCATGGATTGTACTGGGTACTTTGAGAACCATTGACATCACTGGTGGTCTCTCTCACACTTGTTAACAGTTTACATCATCGACTGGTAATCAAGTGGTTTCTACCATGTTCGACATCAACTCATTTATTCGCATGGCTAGAATCGTACCAATTCGGGAAGTAGAAATGAAGACCCTGGATCTAGTTTCCACCATCCAGGCTGCGAGGAGTTTTGTATTCATTATCTAAGTAGACTAATCATAAACAGATGGCTGCACCCATACTGTGTCTACAAAAGTCTATGATTATGATGTACTGCAAGATCATTCCTGTATCAGAGTAGTTAGTCTGTTAGTTAAAGTTTTGATCTGAGTATAGGAATGCCTACCTCAGCGATGATATAATCTTATACATGTATTTTGTGTTGAAAATTGCAGGTTCTGACCAGGCTCTCCACGAGATAATCCTTGAAATGATAAAGCGCTTCACCCTTCCTAGATAATACAAAACCCTAATCTACTACAGGCTTCGCACTTTAGGGGGCAATCTGTTACACTAAAAAATGTCACCATGGATATTTACAGTTAGTATGGCTCTATCAACAGTCATGCTATCCTCCTGGACAAGTCTTATGCCTCTGCTCTCCATGTCAAACTCCAAAAAAGAGAGAAAGTCTTTGTAAATGTGTTTATCTCTGGGTACACAGATTCTCTCGGCCTTACCTGCGTATACGCACCTAATGTTCACAAAAGCTGCGTACTTGTACGCTCTGTATGTAAAGGGGCAGGTGCGTACCCCTGTAAAGGTCAAAAAGCGCAAGTTTCACTCCAAAAAAGTTACTTGTGGTCATTTCTAGAGGCTTCTAGAAGTATGTTTGACGTGTATGAAGCGCCTCCAGGTGGTTCATGTACCCCTACCAAAGAGGATCTTATCCCATCAATAAGGGAGCTATCCCATCCAAAGAGGGGATTATCCCATTGATGGTGGACCTGATTAACTTCCTCTTGAGCACTATAAATACAGGCATTGGGCCAGAAAGAGAGGAGGTTGGAAGCTAAACATTTCTAAGGGTAGATGCTACTGGAATTAAGACTCCCATTTAGAAGCTTGTGAGGAGAGATTGCCATCTTTGCTTGTTCTATTTGGAAGTGGGTGAGCTTTGTCAAAGTAAAGGAGAACTCTTGATGGACCCTGGGAGGGACTTGCACAACACCAAGGCTCAGGTTGTAATTGTTCCTTTTGTTTCCTATTAATGCAAATGAGTCCATTCTTCTCAATAACTTGTTATTTATGAGTTGTTTCATGTACTCCTTGGTCTATGTGTTAAATATGTTTTATTTTATGAGATTATCAAGTGCTATTTAATCGTTTGATTGTTAGTGAATGCAGGTTTCGAAGTGAAGGAGGAGCTCATCCAGATCAGCGAGGCTGGACTGCTACAACAGCGTTGGACTACAGGTAGGATCTAAACACTTGATTTCTTATATAGTAAATGCACGTTTAGAGAAGGATTGCTCTTATTTGTCTTGTTTGATGTACCTCGTTTTGCGTCATTATGCTGGGGGCATGTGAACTTGTAACAAGCATAGTTTTTCGTTTCAAGCTTGCGTAAACATGAAACTGAATCCGAGCATAATTCTTTTCCTGTGTCAAGCTCGTTAAAAAATGAAACAAATCCTCCTCTACTTGAGTCGAGAGTTTGACTAGATCTCATAAATGTTAAGTATTTAGGTTAGTTATTTCAGTTTTTTGCATAATTTTCTTACAGTTTTAGGTCGAGTCTTTCAAATGATCTCGTACATGAACCTTCATTCCATCCAGCTTGTACTTAGTTGAATGAAATGGAGCTGGGGGGGCATGCGCTCTAGCAGTTATGCTTAGGGGGCATCAAGCACAGTTTTCTCTCTGTTTCAAGCTTGTGAAAAAATGAAACTACTTTGAAGCATAGTTTTTATCTGTTTCAAGCTTTTGTAAAAATGAAACCTATCTCGAGTCAATTTCAGTTATTTTCAAGACTCGTTAAACTCATGAAAATCCCAAGATTATTTTGCTATCTTTCATTCTCGTAAAACAAATGAAAATGCCGAGTTCTTTCCGTCTTTTCCTGCTCGTAAATTAAATTGAAAGTCGGCCATATGAGTACATTTTTATCATTTTTTCGAACTCATTAAAACTTACGAAAAAATGAAAACCATGAGTACATTTTTATCATTTTTTCGAACTCGTTAAAACTTACGAAAAAGTGAAACCTTGGAGTTCTCTTTTAAGCCCTTTTCAGACTCCTAAAACATGAAAATATTGCCGAGCGTTTCTTTTACACTCGTTAAAACGGAATTAAAAGACGGTCCTCTTATAGCCCTTTTCTGACCGTAAAAACACGAAAAGATTGCCGGATTTTTGTCGTTTCAAATTCGATATTGGAAATAAAAGGACATGTCCTTGATCGCTTTTTACTTTTCAGGTCAGAGGCACTAATCATGAAAGTACTCCTTGGTCGCAAGACTAAGCGGTTCTCTCAGGTATTATTTTATACTTTTTCGGGCTTGGGAGACACAAATTTACGAAAAAGTTCACCTTGGAGTCTTCTTAAGTTTTTCGGACTCTCTAAAATTGAAAAACGCCGAGTTTCTCCTATACTGGGCTCGTTAAAATTTCACAGTAAAGGACCTGTTCAATTACAAACAGGAACGAACCACTCCTTCCTAGGGTTCGAATCAAAACTAGGTTGGACTCATCCGAAGGATGAGCTTATAATCAAGCATATGTTATCCTCCTCAAGTTTGTTAAAAATAAAGGGGTACTTGCCAGAAATGGTGGGGGAAAAGAGAGAAGAATGAGCCTATTTGTTATCCTTTGTCTCAGAAGAAACCTTATTACCACTGTTGAACACGACACTTTTCATTCACCTGGGTTGGGAAATCCTTTACCTCACAGTTGATCAAACCACATTGAAAGTCTTCAACCAGGTTCCGGGGATTAATTTTGAGTCATTCGTCACCAAGCCATCTGTTGTGTCGTTATGTGTTCAAGAGGTCTGCAAACAAAACTTTCATATGCAAAATACTTGTCATCCATCTTGACCATCCCTGAGTCAGTCCTTACAGCAACATTTCTTCAACTTGAACTATGATTTCGTGTTGTGGGCTTGCCTGCAACGGGTCGCTTTCTATCGACATCAGCACATTATCTAGAGAGATGACTTAGAAATCGTCAGTACCTTGAAGTCTGCATGCATCAATGGAAGGTTTCTCGCCTTTGATGACAGTCTACATCATTGACTTTCGATCGAAGGACTCCGTGAAATGTTCGACATCAACTCATTCATTCACATCTCATGGATTGTACTGGGTACTTTGAGAACCATTGACATCACTGGTGGTCTCTCTCACACTTGTTAACAGTTTACATCATCGACTGGTAATCAAGTGGTTTCTACCATGTTCGACATCAACTCATTTATTCGCATGGCTAGAATCGTACCAATTCGGGAAGTAGAAATGAAGACCCTGGATCTAGTTTCCACCATCCAGGCTGCGAGGAGTTTTGTATTCATTATCTAAGTAGACTAATCATAAACAGATAGTTGCGCCCATACTGTGTCTACAAAAGTCTATGATTATGATGTACTGCAAGATCATTCCTGTATCAGAGTAGTTAGTCTGTTAGTTAAAGTTTTGATCTGAGTATAGGAATGCCTACCTCAGCGATGATATAATCTTATACATGTATTTTGTGTTGAAAATTGCAGGTTCTGACCAGGCTCTCCACGAGATAATCCTTGAAATGATAAAGCACTTCACCCTTCCTAGATAATACAAAACCCTAATCTACTACAGGCTTCGCACTTTAGGGGGCAATCTGTTACACTAAAAAATGTCACCATGGATATTTACAGTTAGTATGGCTCTATCAACAGTCATGCTATCCTCTTGGGCAAGTCTTATGCCTCTGCTCTCCATGTCAAACTCCAAAAAAGAGAGAAAGTCTTTGTAAATGTGTTTATCTCTGGGTATGCAGATTCTCTTGGCCTTACCTGCGTATACGCACCTAATGTTCACAAAAGCTGCGTACTTGTACGCTCTGTATGTAAAGGGGCAGGTGCGTACCCCTGTAAAGGTCAAAAAGCGCAAGTTTCACTCCAAAAAAGTTACTTGTGGTCATTTCTAGAGGCTTCTAGAAGTATGTTTGACGTGTATGAAGCGCCTCCAGATGGTTCATGTACCCCTACCAAAGAGGATCTTATCCCATCAATAAGGGAGCTATCCCATCCAAAGAGGGGATTATCCCATTGATGGTGGACCTGATTAACTTCCTCTTGAGCACTATAAATACAAGCATTGGGCAGAAGGAGAGGAGGTTGGAAGCTAAACATTTCTAAGGGTAGATGTTACTGGAATTAAGACTCCCATTTAGAAGCTTGTGAGGAGAGATTGCCATCTTTGCTTGTTCTATTTGGAAGTGGGTGAGCTTTGTCAAAGTAAAGGAGAACTCTTGATGGACCCTGGGAGGGACTTGCACAACACCAAGGCTCAGGTTGTAATTGTTCCTTTTGTTTCCTATTAATGCAAATGAGTCCATTCTTCTCAATAACTTGTTATTTATGAGTTGTTTCATGTCCTCCTTGGTCTATGTGTTAAATATGTTTTATTTTATGAGATTATCAAGTGCTATTTAATCGTTTGATTGTTAGTGAATGCAGGTTTCGAAGTGAAGGAGGAGCTCATCCGGATCAGCGAGGCTGGACTGCTACAACAGCATTGGACTACAGGTAGGATCTAAACACTTGATTTCTTATATAGTAAATGCATGTTTAGAGAAGGATTGCTCTTATTTGTCTTGTTTGTCACTAGAGAGTCTTAAGCTCCTAGGGAGGTTGGTTGTGTCCGCACTATCGACTCTTTCCGCCCGACACGAGCAGAAGGATGAAAGTACTGGCTCACTATTTTCAGCCGCACCCACCTGGGATTCGTTCCGGGATGCCATCAAGGAGCAGTACTACCCTGTCGGGGGCTATGAGGATGAATACATAAAGTGGACCACGCTGCGGCAGGGAAGGGACCAAGACGTGCCAGAGTTCACCAATCTTTTCCATACCCTTCGCACAAAGTTGGGTATCAAGGATTCAGAGCAACATTTGATACTCAAATATCGTGGCTGCCTGCACAAGTACATCCAGGAAGAAATACAATTCCTAAACATCCCCTCGCTCGGCGCAGCCTACCGGTATGCCGTCAAGGTCGAGCAGAAGTTTAAACAAAAGAAGCGAGACTTTGGATTTGTGAATCCAAAGCAGGGGAAAGGTGCCCCTAAACCACAGAACAAAGGACAAAGCCAAGGTGGGACAGCCCAAGACAACCAGCCGAAGCCGCAAGCAAAGAACAGCGCCGCGAAGCCGAGAAAGGACACTGGAAAATGGTGCGAATTCCATAAGAGCTCCACTCACAACACAAGTGAGTGTCGGGCCAAGAAGTCACTGGTGGCCGAGCTAAAGGTTTCAGAATCAGATGCATGTTCCGACTCTGAGTCAGAACCCGATAAGGGGTATGAAAAAGGGAAGCAGATCATTGATGCGGACCCCAGCGCCACTGTTGCTACCGCAAAGATCCAGAAAAATGAACCCGAAGATCCAAAGGAGGAGGAGCGTCTCTTCCACTCCCAGATGTGGGTAAAGGGCTCCCCGATACAGTTCATTGTTGATAGCGGGAGTCAAAAGAACCTCATTTCGGCAGAGGTCGTGAAGCGGTTGGGCCTACCGACCACAGCACATCCACAACCATACACCATTGGGTGGCTTCACCAAGGACGAGATCTTCGCGTGAGCCAGCAGTGTCGCCTTCCATACAACATCAAGCCCTTCACAGATGAGGTATTGTGTGACATTGCTCCCCTTGAAGTTTGTGATGTATTACTAGGACAACCATACTTGTGGAAGCGACATGCTGTGTATGAATCAAGGCCCCGTGCTGTTATTATTACATTGGGAAATAAGTTGTTCAGGATACCAGAGGTAGCACCACCTGCCGCCCTCTCTTTGATTACTGCAAAACAATGCAGTAAGATCATTTCCAAAACCAGGAAATTTGTTTTCCTGATGATACGCCCTCAAGGAAAGAAGAAGACAGTGGCCGCGGCCTCCAAACGGGGCCCCTCTACACGACAACTACAGATGGACAAGATTGTGGAGGAGTACGAGGACATCTTCACCTCCCCGGCAGGGTTCCTCTGCACTGTCAAGTCAAGCACTCCATCAATCTGACCCCAGGTGCGCCGCTACCCAATGGACCAATTTATCGGCGCTCCGTTCTGGAGAACGATGAAATTAAGAGGCAGATTCAGGAGCTCCTGCAGAAAGGTCACATCCGTCCGAGTTCATCGCCCTATGGGAGCCCGATCGTGTTGGTACAGAAGAAGGATGGGACGTGGAGACTCTGTATTGACTATCGGGCACTGAACAAGATCACTGTCCGTAATAGGTACCCGATCCCGCGGATTGATGACCTCCTAGACCAACTAAAGGGGGCGAAATATTTCAGCCAGATCGACCTAAAGTCGGGATATCACCAGGTACCAATCGAACCCTCCGATGTGTAGAAGACTGCCTTCAAATCCAAGGAGGGCCTCTTCGAATGGTTAGTCATGCCTTTCGGATTGACGAATGCTCCTGCAACCTTTATGAGGCTAATGGATGACATCTTGCGGCCATTCACCAACTCCTTTGTAGTAGTATACTTGGATGACATTCTGATCTTCAGCCAGAGTTGGGAAGAGCACCTCCACCACATCCGACAGGTTCTCCAAGCACTGCGGCAACACAAGCTATGTGCCAATTTGGAGAAATGCACTTTTGGCATGACCCAGGTTCAGTATCTGGGATACATCATTGATGAACGGGGGGTGCATGTCGATCCAGCCAAGATCCAAGTCATTCGGGATTGGCCCTCCCCAACCACTCTAACAGAGCTCCGCAGCTTTCTAGGTCTTGCCAACTTCTACCGCAGGTTTGTGTTGGGGTTTTTTCATATTTCTTGGCCCTTGAGTCAAGTCACCAAGGGCGGGGCAAAAGCAAAATTCTTTTGGTCTGAATCTCAACAGAAGGCATTCAAGGAGTTGAAGGATCGCCTCTGCACGGCACCAGTGCTCGCGTTTCCAGATTTACAACAACCATTTGAGGTCGAGACAGATGCCTCTGACTATGCTATTGGGGCAGTCCTTACTCAACATGGACATCCAATGGCATATCACAGTGAAACACTTTCAGACACAGTCCGGAAGTACCCCACTTATGATAAAGAGATGTATTCCATTGTACAGGCCTGCCGACAATGGAAGCATTACATTTTGGGGAAGGAAACGGTCATCCACACAGACCACCGGCCTCTGCAGTTCATACAGACCCAAGGGAAATTGCAGAATGATCGCCATCAGAAGTGGTCTACATACCTGCAACAGTTTCACTTGAATATCAAGTATAAAAAGGGCAGCACCAATAATGTTGCAGATTGCCTCAGTCGACCACCGATCATGGCACTAACCACCATGCTCAACTCTTGTGGGCACGAGACTTCGGATTGGCCACTTCTCTACAAAAGCGACCTAGAATTCGGCCACACATACCAGACACTCTTGGAGGGTCGGCAGGTTGCAGATTTTCACCTCCAGGATGCCCTATTATGCCACCTCGGTCACCTTTGTGTTCCTTCAAGCGAGCGTGCCAAGATGATTTGGGAAGCACACTACAGTCGGGCTGCTGGACATTTCGGGGTCGAGAAAACAGTGGCAGTACTGCAAAATTATTTCTATTGGCCGAATCTTCGACAGGATGTTGGGAAGTACATCTGATCATGTACTGCCTGTGCCATTGCCAAACCAGCCATTAAGAAGCACGGCCTCTATACCCCATTGCCTACCCCTAGTCGACCTTGGGAATCCATCTCCATGGATTACATGTCAGGCCTTCCTTCCACTAAGCATGGAAATGACTGTGTCTTTGTGGTCGTCGACAGGTTCTTGAAGATGGCCATTATGGTGGCCTGCAAGAAGAATATCACAGCAGAAGCCACTGCTAAACTCTTCTTTGAACGAGTGTGGGTGCACTTTGGGATCCCACAGTCTATCATCTCAGATCGGGACAGTCGGTTTCTCAGCACATTTTGGTCCAGTCTCTGGTCAATGCTGGACACCAAACTCACGAAGTCCACAGCCTTCCATCCTCAAATTGATGGCCAGACAGAGGTTGTCAATAGGATGATTGTGCACATTCTGCGCATGTATAACTCAAAGCATCCACGCACATGGGATGAGAGCTTCCCCTATGCTTAGCACAGCTACAACCAAGCTCTTCACAGCTCCACTGGCCATAGCCCTTTTCAGGTGGGTTTGGGATTCCAGCCACTATGCCCCATTGATGTGGCCATGCCACTTGCAGCTACTCACATGAATTCAGCTCATGTCTAGTCCGAAACAGATAAGGCCACCAGCTTCATTGAGCGCATCCAACATATTCGCCAGCAGGTCCATGATATTCTTGAGAAATCAAATGCCAAGTACAAGCAGCGACATGATCAACATCGGGTGCCAGACAAGTTTCAGGTGGGCGACAAAGTCTGGTTGCATTTGCAAAAGGAACGCCTTACTGGAGCCTATCGGAAATTGAGACCACTCCGATATGGTCCTTACACCATTACTAAGGCTATGGGAGACAATGCATTTGAGCTCAGCATTCCCCCATTCCTTGGCCTGCACCCAGTGTTCAATGTGGACAGCCTTCGGCCATACTTTCCACCATTGCTAGACACATCCGACATTGCAGAACAGCTCAAACCCACATAATTAAATCTAGATTGCATGGAACAAGCTGCAACTGATCGGATCATGGACACATAGATCAAGAACAATCGCCAACAGAACATCCAACTGTATCGAGTTGTCAAAGCAGGCCAACTCCTTCAGCAGGGCAAGTGGCTCACCAGGGAACAAGTTCAACAGAAGTTTCCTCATCTCATGGAGGAGCTCAACGCAATGGGGACCATTGCTTCCTAAGGGGGAGGAATGATCCAGGTGGATATTGGTGGCCACCTGCCAAGTCCACCTGGACCCCCACCTTTGTCCTTCTCAGCATTTTCAGTTTCCTTAATTGTAGCACAACTTACTATTTTTAGCAGTTTTTCGGGTCCTGAACTTCCGGAGCCGTTTTGAGGCCCTAAACGACGTTTTTTGGGGAATCCGGGGGCAACATGGGTCCATGGAATGGACCAATAGATCTCGTCCGACAATGATAGTGCTCGGATAGATCTTTCTAATGAGCTATTGTACGCGTCAAACGAAGATCATATGCCAAAGTTACGACCCCGGGAAGTTGATGTACCAACTTACCCCCAAACGGGGCCCACAGTTTGGCGTTTCATCTCCTAGGGCTAGGTTTTGGAATGTTAAGGGTTTTCCATTGTTTCTCAACAATAAATAGGCCTTCGAGCCTCATTGTAACACAGTTCAGAGGCATGTAGCCATCACATCTCTTCTCAGAGATAAGCTACCATCGCCCTAGCTGGTTTATTTCCATTTCTGGTTGTAAGCATATTTCAGTATTTTCCATTAATGAAATGAAGTATTATTTCCGCTGCATCTTTGTGTATATGGTTATCTCTGTAATCTGTTGCGTTCCTGTTTAAATCCAGATCACATGAACCAAGGGCCTTCTTCTAAAGCCTTTTCGTAGTGCTCAGGGTTATCGAACAGCACTATGAAATATCCCTTTGCACAGAAATAAACCTTGCAACGGTGAGTCCAATTGTCATTGATCCAGTCATAAAGATCCTTTGAGCGTGGCCAGAGCCCATTGAATCTGCAGATGATGGCCCTTTTAGCGAATTTTTGGGTGTCATCTGCAAGGTCTGAGTACGAGATCTCAACAGAGGGAACCTCCTCCAATTTGTCAACCAAAAAAGGCTTGGGTTTGGGAGGTTCAGGTGATGTAGGTATCTCAGAGCAGACTGCAGCTTTGTAGGAGTATGGAAGAGCAGAAGAGGATTGACCAGCAGCTCCACCTCTCAAGTGAAAGGTAAACACTAAAGAGTTGTTGTTTGTTATGCTGTAAAAAGAGAGAGGAAGAGGATCATCGAGCTGTTTACCTTGAAAAATAAGTCTCTGTAGGGCTGAGGGGATTCCAAGTCTGTGCTCCAGCTTTGTTTTGAGGTTCTGCACTAGATCTGTAGGGTTTACCCATTGCAGAATGGTCTTGCCAAAGATCTGTGCGATTTGAACCTGAAAGGGGGCAGAGGAATTTTCAAAAGATTTCTGGAGCAGCACGGGGCCAGAATCTTTTGAGTCTCCCATCTCTTGACACATAGGGGGCAGCAGGAGAGAAGAAATCTTCTGCCTAAGGTCTCTTTTTCTCCTACTCGTATCCGCTGCAAAGGCGGCGGTGACAGCTTCGTAGTTAGGGTTTGGTTCCGGCTTCAGATCTCTGCTCAATGCTTGCTTCTCAAGTGATGAGGAATGCTCCAACCTTCTGATCTGGAATGGATCTTTCCCTTCAACAACAGAGAGCCGATGCCAAACGGAGGCCGAGGGCACTGAGTCGGCGGCGTCTGTAGGGTTCATCTTCAAGAGCTGTAGGGTATATCTGGATGCATCATAGGAGGACCAAGAATGGACTGCCCCAGCAACCAGATCGACGAAGAGTAGATGGGGGGGAACTCTCAGGAAATATTTGAGATCATGCATGCCAGAAAAGAGAGCAAATACCTGCGATCCCTGTATTGAACTCGCATCATCGGCTGCGACAGGGCTGAGCAGGGGCTAGGCGGCGGCCGAAACAGGGGAGGCGGCAGAGAATCGGCTAGGGTTCATCGTTGTCTCTGCAGCAAAACTCCAGTCAACTTTTTTCTAGTTACCGGTTGTCCTATGACATTGATGGTTGAAGCATCTCTTTTTTGCCTGCCTGGGTGTCTGAAACACTTTTCCTTCACCAGTTTGTTGTATATCGGTACATCTTTGATGGCTTGGAGAAGTGGTATCCTCACACACAAATGTTTGAGTTCTCCCAGAAGCTCATCCTCCTCTGGGTTGGGTTGTGTGGTGGCCGTTAGTCTCTTAGGAAAGGGTGGAATGGCCTTTGGTTCACTTTCCTGTTTATCTTCCTCGTCCTCTGGGGGAGGAGGTTGGCGATCCGAAAGAGTCTTTCCAGATCGTAGATTGATCTCCTGGATCTCCACAGCACAGGTAGGGCATGATGTTTCCCTAGTATATACCTGTTGGGCCTGTCTGTTGTTGGGGTTCGGGTTCGGTTGAGCAGGAGATAATGGTTGTGGTTGAGCCGGTGGTGGAGGCAAAATGGCAGGAGGAGTATTGTACTGGGGCCTCCACCCCGGTTGAGGTGCATTCCACTGAGGCTGTTGCTGGGCATGTGAGTGAAATGAAGGAGTAGTGGGCTGAGTATGGTACTGAGGTGGGTAAGACCATGGAGGAGGTATAGACCAGGAAGGATGAACAGGGGGTCCCCAGGAAGGCATAGGAGCAGATTGGTTGGGGCTGTAATAGGTTTTGGGTGTCCCTTGCATCCCCTGTTGGTAAGGTCTAGGTCCATGTGGCCTTCTTTGGTTAAGGAAATAAAGAGGTTCAGTGGGCACTTCTGTCCCTTGATACATGGCTTTAAGCCCAGGTAAAGTTGGACATTGGTTTGTGGGGTGGTCCTCCTCACAGACAAAACATACCTCAACCGAATGTAATGGGCACTCGTTCTTAGGGTGTTTCCTTGTACACCTAGGGCAGAAAATAGCCAAATCCCTCTCAGCTTCCTCTTTCTTCTGCTGGATTCGGAATGTATGAAGTTGCATGGTGATGGTCTGTCTCACCTCACTCTTGAGGTCCTCTAATTGATTTGCAAACTCATGTTTGGAGAGAGGAATACCAGCTGAGAGGATGTTTCCTCTACCTCTTTTTCGGGTTGCCCTAGAGTGGTTTCTAAACACAGTCTTTATGTCCTCATAAGGTAGTTGGTAAATATCTCCTCCAGCTAGCATGTGAAGGGTATCTAAGAGGTCTTCAGGGACTCCTCGGAGCAGGACCAACTTGAGGGATTCAGGGTCAAGTGTGCACCTGGCCTGTTTATAGCTAAGTTGGAACCTTTCCTCGTAATCTTCTAAAGACTCATCATTCCCCATGGTCATCTGAAAGATTTCTCCCTTGGTTCCTTGGACCTACAGTAGTCCCAGTACTTGGTATTGAAAGCTTGCTGCATCTGGGCCCAAGTGGTGATACTGTTCCCAGGTAAGCCCATGAACCAGCGTAGTGCTGCATCCTTAAGGGTAGAGGGGAAGAGTTTCAGTTTTTGCTCATCTTCGGTATAGTCATAGGTTCGACACAGGACAACAAACTCAAATAGGAAGGTATCAGGGTCTTCAGTAGCCAGTCCATGGAAGTGAGGTAAAGCGGAGGGGCTGATGTTCTTCATTTTCATGTCCCCATTGGTCTCTCGGATGGGGAAGGCACCTTCAATTCTCTCATCTTCTCCCCTATTGTCAGCCATAGCTTCAGATGGAGTGGTCTCTAATTCTTCTTCTGCTATAGGATCTTCATATATCTCAGGAGGTTCGCCTATAGGTTCTTCTGGATCACTGTCACCAAAGAAGAGAGAAGGGTGACTTAGTGATGTGGTGGGGGTGTTGGGTAAGAATTTGCCTGTTTTATCTCGGTTTCTATGAGGCATGAAATGAAAAGACTTCTGATTGCTTTTGTTTTTTCTGGTACCTGCAAAACTAAAACAGATTGAACTGCAACTAACTATCTTGCTAAAATGGAAATGTGGAATTGAAATGAAAGCATGAAAGAACTAATCTATTTTGCTCAAATGAAATTGTAGGAACGAAATGCTAAGCTATGCTTTGCAGAATTGAAATGCTAATCTACGCTTGCAGGAATGAAATTGCGGAATTGAAATGTTAATCTATGAAAGCAGGAAATGTCTATGCTACTTTTGCAGAAAGGAAATTGCAGAATGGAAATGAAATACTACTTAGCAGAAGCCGAGAGTAGGAAAGTAGAAGAAAAGCAACAATCACCAATACTCTGACGCTTCCCCGGTAACGGCGCCAAAAAGGATGGTGGGCTCCAGTATTGTAGCAATAATGCTACAACTCCTGGAGCTTCCTTCTTTAATTTTATCAACCCGGTAGTTCGTAACAAACTTGGAAGCGACGGTGTTGTATGCACAAGTACTAGCTCTTGTCGCAGCTGTCACTTGGTCAGCTGGCACAAGTCCGCTAGGGGCTCAAGCCAACTTCTATGAGCTCTTAGAAGCTTTTGAACTGATGGGCGAAAGCTAATATCAAAAGAAGCTAATCTATTTGCAAAAAGGAACTGAAAGCCAACAAGAAGCGCAAACCCGAGCAAACCCTAATTCTACCAGCTAGTCTTACTGATGCAGAGATGGGGATGCAAACTACTGAAAGCGATGCCATTACTTCTATGAAGGTGAAATGCAGGTGTTTAGACTACCTCTATATGAAGAAAACATTTTTTGTATTTTTTTTCCAATTATTAGAATTATCATGCATGTGCTTTTAACTAGCTTTTTACTATGCAGAGGTGGATCAAGGAGGCGGAAGGTTTGAAAAAGGTTGGGAAAGTTCAGAGAGGGTCTAAGGGGTCCCTAACACCCTTCCAGAGAGTCTCACAAAGTTTGGCTCCCAAGAAACCGTGTTTATGAGCTTCTACAGGAAGTCTGCAGGGGTTCTACAGGATGTTTCAGAACTTCTACAGGATGTTCAGTAATTCCTACAGGATGTTCTACAATCGGATTTTTGGGTGATGGGTGAGTGGAAGAGGCTGCATGGGTGGATAGGGAGGTAGGAGAGGGGTTTGTAATGACTTAGTGACAGAGAGATGAGATGATGAGGGGATGTGCTAAGCTAGCTTATCTAAAGGAGGGTAGACGGAATGGAAGGTCGAAAAGGTGGGATAACGTGGATGGTAGAGTGGCTGAGAGACAAGGGGTCTAATTGGAAGATGAGTAACTGGTCTGGGTAAGGCTTAGAAGGATGAGAGAGTGAGGGAATAGTACTGCACAGTGCAAACTGAATCAAATTCTTCCACGTCCTGCATATAATCAAAACACTCCTAACTGTTTAATGGAACCAACGAACAACAACGTTATTCTTAAGGAAAACCATGTATAGTACTAAAGCAAGGAAATATTCCAAGAGGTCTGAACGCATGGGCAACTTCTACAAACGAAAATATTGCACCACAGATTGCATGAATTTCTAAACCAATGTTTTTGGTGGGCAGCACTGTCTGCAATTCCAGCCCCTAGAAAGAGGTGAAAATGAGTGTGCAGGCAACCCATTTTTTAGAACTTTTATCAACTCCAATCTCTTCACTCTACTCTAAATAGCTAAAGCAATTTTTTCTTATGAAAATGACCTACTTAACCACACCCAGAAATCTAACTCAACAAACTGCGTTCTGAATGCTTGTAAATAAAAAGCATAATGTTGAAAGAAAGGATAACAATACAGAAGAAGGAGGCCTTAGGCTCTCAGGTTGGGCCCAACCCCGAGAGCTATGGCTCCTTTAAAAGCTCAGAACTGAGATCAAATCCGACTGCTTTCCATTAAAAAATAATAATCATAAGTCACATAGTATGCCAATAATGGCTACAAAAGAGCAAAACTAAGCTAGCAGCTCGTAGTGCAGGATGTGCAACAATGTTTCAAAAGTCCTTTTCGAAGGCTAAAGCCCTATCATTTATACATATCGAGGCCCCAAGCTGGCCTCCTAAACCAGTGGGGCTTGGCTGACCAAACTAAGAGTGAACTGCTGCTTCCTCAAAATCCGTTTGGCTGTCTTTAAATCCGGTTGTGGTGGCTGCTGGAGCTCGGAGTTGGGGGTGAAGATCCCGAGGAAGGTCATTTAATGCTGTGGACAACCCTCCTACGAATCGTCAACCCCATCTTGGCTATCTTCTGTCCTTATCTGCTCAGTTTTGTTCCAATCATGTGTCAAAAAACCTGAAATGAACACGTGTTAGCCACCTAGGAATAGTGACTGCCCTTATTCGTACAAATGACATAAACATACTAGAAAATGATGCATAAGTTATGAAAAATGAAGGATTGAGCAAAGGTAGTTAGGCCAAATGAGCCCAAAATGTTACCAAATTTGAGGCTCATCACAAGGAAAGGATAAGACAACTTGGAGGATCTCCTTTAAAGGATCAAAACCTATGTTTGGTTGTAACACACTCCATTTCTAGGAATGCAAAGAGTTCTTTGTTTTCCTATATATGATTGTATGGTTTCATATATTTCAATACCATGTTGATCTATTGAATAAAGTGATTAGATGATGTTGCATAGATTCCATGGATCCTTGGCTTGTGCTATCTAACTGTGCAGGTTCTAATAATAGAAATCAGAGCTAGGATTGGAGAATTCAAGCAAAAGAAGGAACGAGGCATATGACAAATTCTAGGTAGGCTTCATCCCGTTATCTATTTACTTTAAGGAAAACATTAGTGCCTTTATCTTTATGTTCTTCTAGGTCATTTCACCAGGCTTGGGGAAGATACTTATGTCCACAGTCATATATTCTGCATAACAAATTGGTGACCATACTAGGGAAATGTGTATTCCCTTGGTGGTTTATTTGTCCATTGTTCTTGTCTTACCTCTTTTTTGGACCTTTACTATCTTATCTAGTCAAGAACATCCATAGGAAGACCTTTCATTGAGTCTCAATTGTAATATTTGTGTCATAACTTTGCATCCTAGACCAACACACCCTCTAGTCATCTGATAGAGCGTTACAGTTCAGTTGAACCTTCTATGTGTCTACATTGCATAGAACTAGTGCCTCCTTTGAACCTTTGTTGGCCCATGTTCATGCACAAGTTTTTCTTTGCCTTGATTTTCTCTCTAATATCGCCTTGATTCGAACTGCTCTTCCTTGAGTTTATGAGTGTCTTGTGGTTCCTCTAAAGCCTCCATTTGGTTTTTTTTTTTATACCTTTGGTAGGGATTTGTTTAAAGATTTTCCTCTTTTCTCATCATCAGGTTCTTTGCAAACTTATTTTGTTTGAAAATTGAGTTCTTAAAAGAATTGGTGTTTTAGTCATCATTCTGAAAATATTTCTTGATCCAATGATTGGACTTTGCATCTTAGTTTTCTTCATTTTCAAAAATTAAGTGACTTGAAAAAAAATTCGTTGCATTAGCATTTAGATTTTTGTGTGTGCATTGAAATTGGAATAGTTGCATTGAAAAGGGAATTCCATTTTTCATATTCTTTGTTGCATAGTCTTTGTCTCTTCCCTTAATTAAATAGATTTTCATTGAATGAGAAAGATTCCATTTCCTCATGATAGTTTGCATTTTAGGATATTTAGGTGACATTCACAGTGAGCCGCAAAATGGAAACTTAATTGAAGATAAACGGTAAAATTTATTGAATCAACCTAAGGAGCATTTGTAACATTAATGCAAACATTTAGAAGTATAGGCTAGAGACATTTTCTGACATCGTTAAATGTAGGATTTGTCATTGTTTTCCAGCATTGTATCTTGGGGATGAAATCTTGTTCCATGTACATGAGTGTATAGAATCATTCTTGTTATAGAAATTTTTGGGCCCTACAACCCCAAGCATGAAATGTCCATAAATCAAGGGCTCCTAAGTCCCTAAAAGTGTTGTTCTAGCCCCTAAAGGAACAAGGTCAACAGATTACAGCTTCTCCCAGAAGTTCTCCATGAGAAACTGCTCAGAATTGGTCAAAACAGGATCATTTCAGCTTCTCCACTGGCTAGGTGCATTGCATTGCACCTAAATACACTGTGAGGGTGCGTTTCATTTCAAAAGTCCCTTCTGTGGGGTGCGATGGGTGAGAAATGACAAATGGCAGTGTCATTCCGCGAGGTGGAGAGACAATGGAAGCTTCCAGAATCTTCTCATGTGACACTTGCCTCACTGAATTCGACCAAGGATGAGTAAGAGGCCTTCAGTCTCCAAGTGGAAGCAAGAACTATCAGAGGGAAGACACTAATCAAATCACAAGCTAACTCATCCCCTTACAGATATCTATATATGGATCCCTCATCCGAGAGATCTAGAGGTTGGAATTTTGCACATTGTAAGGAATTGTTGTTGGTTTTTTGAGACAAACATCGGAGTGTTGGGTGATCTATGCTTTGTTTGAGGTGAAGAGGGGCTTCTTTGCTGGGAGGTTGATGCTGGGTCAGGAACCACTGGTTGTAGCTCCTCCTAGATCTTTTCTTGTTTATCAATAAAAGCTATTTGAGTTTTCCTCCATGCTTTTGTATCATTGATGCTTGTTACATTTGTATGGTTAACTTAAATATGATCCTAAGTTGTTTATGAATATAGATCCATGTCTTTGTATAGTGTTCTTCTTCTGTGATCTTACAGGTACTTTATGAAGCTGGGCAAGTAAGGGAGCAGGTAGCTGGAGACTATCAAAGAAGAGAGGGATTGGATCAAAGGATTAGCGCAAGACACAGGTTGGTTCTTTCTATTCCTCTCTATCTATAGTTCGTAAAGGAAATACAAAAGTAGTTTTTCTCTATTTTTTTCTAAGGCAACTGCCACACCTTAGTGGGATAGAGCAGTTCTAGATAGACACTTTTCCCTGTAACAAAATGGTGACTCCACTGGGGAGCTAATTAGTTTGTTTGTTTATCATTCTTTGTTTGTTTGTTTCATAAACTTATAAGTGGCATTCGAACTGCATTTGCCATAACAAATGCAAAGTAGACAACTGTTGCTTCAATCCATTCACTGGATCTGTTTATGATTTAAACAACTGATTCACAAACTATCTGATTGCCCTTGTGATAGCTCTTAGATCCTCCTTAGATCTACCCCTGATTGTTGAATTACTGATTGATTTTTACTCGGCCAAAAACCAAGAACTGAACTGCAAACTGTGACCCAGAACCCGAACAGAGTCTCGTTTCTGGCCTAGCGCAGGTACTGTTAAGAGATTCTGAATTTCAGCGCACTTCCCAAGTGGACAACCTGCACTGCATTTCAGATTCTCTGTGTTACAGGTGCGCTGATCAAACTAGCTCTGTGCAGTTGTGGCTTCTGTGGTTCATTCTTTCCAGTTCTATTCCTGAATTTTGCTGCTTGTGATCAATATATCTCTGCTTGAAACCCCTTTTCCTTGTTTTTATTCCGCCTCCTTTGTACAAAAGAACTGTAGATGTTTTTTGTGTGTTTGTTGAGTCATTTACAGTTCTCCTTAGCAAAAGTAGCGTAATCGTACTGTCGTCCTTTGATTTGAATCTGTCGTAAGTGTCGATTTCAATCGTAGGAAAGAGTTTGATTACTGTTGATGGTTGATTATCCTGTTACTATTGCTTTTGGTCTGAATTTGTGATTTTCTAGTGTCAAAAACGAGTATTCATTTCAAAATCGTAAGGTGTCGTAATCATCTCTATTTTTGATTTCGAAAAGAAGCTTGTTTATGTTTGTCGCTTGAAAAGAAATTCAGATTTGTGCATCAACTTTCTTTTTAGCATCCATACACTAAGAAAGTCGAAAACAAATACATGCATGTGCATTTGCATATAGACAGTCTGTTTGGCTTGATTTAGGAAAGTGCATTTACAGTGTGCTCTTTGCTCTTTGTGAAAAGATTATGTCTTTCTTTTCCCTAGTAGCTAGGATTTTCATTGCATAAAAGAGATAAAAAGTTTGTTTATCATCTTTAGATTGCATTTTAGGAATTACATCTACATCTCGTGGTGAACCCAAAAGGCAAACTTCATAAGCAAGATCAACTTAAAATAAATTCAATGAATCTAACAACGCTTTGGAACTTAACACACAACATTTAGAGGTCTAGGCTAGAGACGTATTCCGGCGTCGTAAAGCCTGGTAACTGTTGTTCTCACTGATGGTTGGGTGATTCCTCCACTTTGAGACGATAAGTGCCAGTACGGACTTGTGCTCCCATGTACCATCGAGTATATTTTGGGAGACCCCTACAGGCTTAAATCCTTTATCCATAGGAAGCCGTGTCTACCACCCTATCGATCGCAATGCACTGAACACAGCATGTGGGAATATTGACTGCCGTACCGTAAAAAGTATTCTGCAGTTTTGCAATTGGTTTGGTACTCCCTCTACCTAGACCTCCAGAGCAGTCCCTTTCGTTCCTTTTCAGACTCCTTAACAAAAAAGGTCCATCTGAGCACTTGTCACTTCAGGCTCATTAAAAATCGAAGGAGACTAGAGTCATCTTTTGTTTTTTCTCGACTCTTAAAAACTGAAAAAACAAGTTGTGTCAAAGCGTCTAAAATTTATTTTAAATGGAATATTCATTACCCCTTTCCTACGTTGATCTTGGGTTGAGAAAATGGAGTCCACCAACCAAGGAATTCCCCTTGGAGGAAATCCTAGTCCCTTCCCCTCTTGGGGAGATGTTGGTGCACCCCATATGGCCACATTGTCGCTTCCAGGACTGACAATTGGTTTGCCTGTATGGCTCTTCTCAACCTCTGTCGTTCAGAACACCACTATTCCTGAACAATCGAATCAGCAATTAGACGAGTCTAGAGTTACCCACCAACCTTCTACTTCCTCTAATTCTTCCTCTCCTCCTTCCTCTTCGCTTGATGGGGCTACTAAAGCCAAAAGTTAAGTACCTAAGGAGAAGAAGGAAAAGAAGAAGAAAGAGAAGAAGAAGAAGGAGCCAAAAGCGAATGGGGGCAAACGAGTGTCGTCTAACGAAAATCCACACACTGCACCGACCAGGCCTAAATCGCCATGTGTCATTTGCAAGGGAGACCACTATCACAGAGATTGTCCTTGCATCCCTCGGATCTTAAGGGACTGGTCTCCCCGTTTGCACAACCCGGTGTCGTCAACCTTTGATGATCATGTTGAAAACACACCGTCAACTAGTGAAAGTGAAGGCCCAGGACAAAAAGGGAAATATAGATTTCCTTGTAAACTGTGCGAAGGCGATCATGCCGTCCATCGTTGTCCCTTATTAGATGAGGCTAAAAGAGTTTTGGACAATCGTCCGGTTTCACCATCACGACTTCCTCCTAGATATAAAAACTCTTGCCGAGTCCGTCACCAGTTGAAAATCCGGCTGGCCCGCTCAGGTGGTCGGCTGAAGCACCTATCATTGAAGATAAACCATCTGAATCCATACCAGACGAATGTCAAAAGGTCGAGGCGACAGTGACCCGGTCTTGCCTTCAGAGGTTTCATCTTCAGATGATACAGTCACTGAAGAGAACAAGGATGACACCGTCCAAATTCTCTTCATAAGCACAGACTCCAATGAACATGGGGGCAATTTACCCGTTCCTTTACCGCAGGAAGGAAGTTCTTCAGAGTCATACCCAGCCGTCTATTCGGTCCCACCTCCAAGCAACCTAGTTGTCTCCTTCGACTAGAATCAACTAGGCAGACCCCGTTTACCAGCTAGTGTACCATTCCAAATTATTGTTCAAATATATAGAATGGTTATGGCTGGTACCATCATAGATGAGGGGGCTTCTGTGAGTATCCTTTCCTCAACTGCTTGGAAAGCGCTTGGTTCGCCATCGCTTTTGCCTAAGATGAGAAATCTGATAGGCTTTGATAAAGGAACCAGTCGACCGTTAGGGATCCTTCCCAATGTGCCCATAACATTGAGAGGGAAAACCGTTCACATGAACGTGATGGTAGTTCAAGGACCCCTGGATTACAATCTACTCCTTGGATGAGACTATATTTATTGCATGGGAGCAATTGTCTCCTCACTCTTTAGAGTAATGTGTTTTTCGCACGAAGGAAGAGTGGTCAAGCTCGTAGACCAGCTTTCATTTCCCGGATCACGCATAGAAAATTGTCATATACCATCCCTAAATGGTCTTTTCATGCAAGAAATGTCTCAATCTCCAGTTCGTCCACCCGATGAGTGCGAGTGATTCGGGGGGACATGACTGAAACCCAGGGGGCATGCATCCTGGTCTGCTTCGGCAGGAAAACTTTGGGTATAAGGTAGGTTTCCGCGAGAGAATATGACCTCTGTACTCCCATCTGTGATTGGAAGGGGGAGTTGGACTGGAACAAGATCCTCTTGTCAAAGTTATGTCAGGGACGGTCACGCCATACCATCCGCTCACCTTTGTTTATTTCGGTAGACATCGCCGAAGAAGTGTTTTGTTTGCGCTGTGAATAGAACAATCTTTGGGTAACCTGTAAGAGGTAGGCCTCTCTCAGTAAAACAAATGTTTTAACGGACTGAAGAAGGGGTAACCTTGAAACTCTGTTTTATACCTGGGGGCATGCAAACCTTTTGGAGTGCAAGCGAAGAGCGACTATTTATTTTTTAAATTTATAGGACCTCTAACCTTTTAAACGCGTAAGATTGGTCATCTCCTAACTTGCATAAAGAAAGGATGTGGGGCAAAACTCTAAAAGTTGCCTGTTTTATATGAGACATTCTTATCATACGACTGGATTAATCAAGAAGTTTTAGCACATAGTTCAAGCTCGTTAAAAAATAAACATAAGACATGAGAAAATGTTTCCACCCGTGTTTAAGCTCGTTAAAAAATGAACTATTCGCCAGTAAATAACCATTGTGAATGTAGTACTTCAGCCATCAAAGCCTTGGTCGTGTTTGCACCGTCACCTCCACTTTTTCATTGGCCGATCATTCACCTCCATTTGATTGTTTACCCATTTTGAGGAACAGCTGCGAAGAGTGATCTCACTAGCCATCCTTGTGACACTGCCGTCATTGGAAAATTCCAAACCTTACCTGGAATCAGCTGCTACCCATGTTATCACTTGTTCCTCAAAAGACAAGTCTCCTTTAAGCTCTTTTCAATTGACTCGTAAAATATGAAAAGATTGCCGAGTCCTTGGCCTTTCCAGCTCGTTAAAGGGACAGGAAGTGTTATCCCTCCTCTAGATTTTAATCTTTTTGGACCTGAGGGATTATTACACAAAAAGATCGAGCGCTTGTTTTGTTCGGCTCGTTAAAAGTGTCGAAAATTCATCCCTTTTGTATTGTTTTATACTTTTTCAGACTTAAGGGATTAGATGACGAAAAAGGAATTTTGGAGTTTCCTTTACGTCCCTTTTCAGACTCTCTAAAATTGAAAAGGAACGAGTTATCTTTGTCGTTAAACTTGTTAAAAAGATTAATAGCGACAAACTTGTCTATAGACGAGAACGAGTTTCACTATCGCTAGGCTCGTTAAAACATAGAGATGGGTTTGCCCGAAGGACAAATTATAGAACAAGCATATGTTATCCTCCTCAAGCTTGACAAAAATAAAGAGGTACTGGTCAGCGATGACTGGGGAAAATTGGGAAGAAAACTCAAAGAAACTTTATTGGTAGCAAGTCGCTCTTGAACATGACACTTCCACTCCGTGTCCGAGTCGGGTTGGGTTGTTTCATTCACCGGTCACATCACCATGGTCATGCCATACCATCCACATTTGGGGTTAATGCTACCAATCCATCACAGTAGTGTCGCCGATATGTTCAAGAGAAGTCATTCAGAGAATTCACCTGTGTCTCACCCACTACCATACATTATACTCCATTCTTTCATGACCGCCACCCTAAACCTTATATCACCAGATCGTTTTCACCTCCATCAAAATCATTTGCTCCGTTCGTGTCATTGATTTGGGATTCATTAAGGCCCTCCTGTGATGGATCACTTCTTGTTGACATCAGCTCATTATCCAAGAAGTTGATCTAGGAACAACCCATTCAGTACTTTGAAGCTTGCATGCCTCAATGGCAAGTTTCTCACTTCCGATGACAGGTTTACATCAATGGCCTTCGACCGAAAGCTTTTGCGTGGTGTTCGACGCCAAGTCCTTTATTCACACCACGTGAATTGTACTACAGTACCTTGAGGGTCATTATCATTATCAGTGATTCCTCTCGCGCTTGTTAACAGTTTACATCATTGACTGGTAATCAAGCGATGTCTTTCCATGCTCGACTTCAAAAACATTTCTCACATGGATCGACTTGTACTTCGAGTGAAGATCAGACGAGATTGAAGACCCCGGATCTAGTTTCATCCATTCGGGCTGCGATATATATTCAGGGAAATAAAGACATTAAATGTACACCATTGCTGCACAGATAATCATCCACTCAAAAGGATGATGGCTCTACCAGAATCATCAGTCTACACTCAGACGATTGTCTGTCCTATGTACATGAAAATGAATTTATAAAGCTGAGCATGGGAATGCCCGCCTCAGCTAGATCATGAAAATAGTATGAACATAATGTATTGTATTGTATCTTATTACAGATCTCCTCCCAGCATTGAAAGAACTTTGGATCCTCATAATAAAGCATTTCACCCGACACCAAAAGGTTATCGGCCTCATACTTTAGGGGGCAACTGTTATAGAAATTTTTGGGCCCTACAACCCCAAGCATGAAATGTCCATAAATCAAAGGCTCTTAAGTCCCTAAAAGTGTTGTTCTAGCCCCTAAAGGAACAAGGTCAACAGATTACAGCTTCTCCAAGAAGTTCTCCATGAGAAACTGCTCAGAATTGGTCAAAACAGGATCATTTCAGCTGCTCCACTGGCTAGGTGTGTTGCATTGCACCTAAATACACTGTGAGGGTGTGTTGCATTTCAAAAGTCCCTTCTGTGGGGTGCGATGGGTGAGAAATGACAAATGGCAGTGTCATTCCGCGAGGTGGAGAGACAATGGAAGCTTCCAGAATCTTCTCCTGTGACACTTGCCTCACTAAATTCGACCAAGGATGAGTAAGAGGCCTTCAGTCTCCAAGTGGAAGCAAGAACTATCAGAGGGAAGACACTAATCAAATCACAAGCTGACTCATCCCCCTTACAGATATCTATATATGGATCCCTCATCCCAGAGATCCAGAGGCTGGAATTTTGCACATTGTAAGGAATTGCTGTTGGTTTTTTGAGACAAACATCGGAGTGTTGGGTGATCTATGCTTTATTTGAGGTGAAGAGGGGCTTCTTTTCTAGGAGGTTGATGCTGGGTCAGGAACCACTGGTTGTAACTCCTCCTGGATCTTTTCTTGTTTATCAATAAAAGCTATTTGAGTTTTCCTCAATGCTTTTGTATCATTGGTGCTTGTTACATTTGTATGGTTAACTTAAATCTGATCCTAAGTTGTTTATGAATATAGATCCATGTCTTTGTATAGTGTTCTTCTTCTGTGATCTTACAGGTACTTTGTGAAGCTGGGCAAGTAAGGGAGCAGGTAGCTAGAGACTATCAAAGAAGAGAGGGATTGGATCAAAGGATTAGCGCAAGACATAGGTTGGTTCTTTCTATTCCTCTCTATCTGTAGTTCATAAAGGAAATACAAAAGTAGTTTTTCTCTGTTTGTTTCTAAGGCAGCTTTCACACCTGAGTGGGATAGAGCAGTTCTAAATAGACACTTTTCCCTGTAACAATTCTCCACGTACCTTTGGGTATATTAGACGATTCTCCATGCATGTAAAGTATATGGGAATTCTCTAATTGAACAGTTGCACATTAGACAACACTACTACAGACTGCACTTCCACGTACCGTTAATTATATTCTGAAAGTCCCCTATAGGTTTCTATCCTCACCATAGGTAACCGACTCGATCACCTTATGTACCATGATACGCCAAACACAACATTCAAGGATATTTCCTATACATATGTTAAGTACTTGGTTTTCCAAGGTGTAGATTACAGTTCACAGTTGCTTGGTAATCCTTTATGCCTAGATTATCCTCTTTTTTATTTTTTTTGTGTTAATTTTTAAAATTTATTATCCAACATGGAAGAAAAAAATCCCCCACTCCTTCATTCACATAGAATTAAAAATAAGTCTCCACTTCCACTAGAGGCTACTATTGGTCGTCATCAAAAGCATAAGGAGACACAAACTATCGAATTACGAGATTTGGAAACTACTTATTGTCCTCCTCCTACATCTGATCAACTAGAATCGTCTTTCCCTTTGAGTAATGATCCTAAGATCACCTCTACTCTTGACGATGAATCTGACACTATCAAAACAGAAGCTCTTGAAACCTTGTTACTTGAGGTTATTGAACCTGACTTTCCTGAGTTAGATACTTTACTTCCTGAGTTTGTTGAACCTGAGTATTGTCATCCATATTAACATATTACTTCAGTTCCTTCCCCCTCGCTTCCTTTGTCTCACACAGAACTTCAAACTATATATCTTGGACCTGACGATGAACCTCTTCCATACAGACTTTTGAGTATTGAATAGATCCCGAAGGAAGGGCCTCATCTATCCTCTCTTGTTAATTAAAGTGGACTCCTCTTCCTCCTCTTCATAGCCTGACACAAAGTCCTTTACCTGATTCTTTGGACTCACCCACGGATTTCTCGCAACAATCTTAATTGCGATTGTTAACCATGACTGGATCAAATTTGACCTCCTAACCCATGTCCAACACTATGGTCGAGACATCAAATGTTTCTTCCTCATCCATGTTTGCACATCACCAAAGACACATCTATATGGTAGCTCATTTGTCCAACCTGGTTATTAGTCTTTATATGGTACCTTCTCGTGTGCAACTTCTAGTCCTTGGACCCCTCCCGTGTCATCTATTTCAGGAATTCCATCTGGTGCTTCTCTTATGAACTCTACACAATATTTTCCTTCTCCTCCACCTACACCTACAATTGAAAAACATGTTGGCCCTTTTCTTAGTGGGCAATATTATCTTCAACAACATAATTCTCCTTATGTTGGGTACCCTCCATCTGGATTACAGTTGCCTCCATCATCCCCTCCTCCTATGGAACGGGGAAATGCTATTGTCGGTATACCTCAAGTCGGTAATCAACCTTATTATAATCCTCCTTATCTTGGGATAGATGTAAGTGCTTGGCAACCTACTTTTCCCATTCAACCTGGTTAATTTTGGGACTGGTTGTTGAATCCTCGACCTGTGTCATCTTCACCTCAAATTCCTACCCATCCATCCATGCATCAACAAATTAAAATACATGTAAGTCAACCTTCACATATTGTCGTTGCATATTAACCTATTTCGCCAGTATCTATTACCCCTCAGGTTCCACTTACTCAGCCTTTACAAGGTACCCTATAGTCTCAACTACTTGGGCAAGGTACTCTTGAAATTCTTATAGGAAAAAATGTGTATAGTATGGCACAACCCCAATTTAACCCACCTTATGTCAGGATGATGCAAAATCCCACAGGGAAACAATATAGACCTTATTAGGGTGTTCCTCAAGTGCCTTTTCAAGGCCATTTCCAAATCCAACCATTCGAGCGTTTCAAGGGTTATCCTAGAGCTGGTATAAAAGGTTATGCATATGCTGGTTTACAAGAATCCTCCTTATTATGGTGCTTAGGTTCCTCTTTATCAGAACTCTTCTTATCTAGAAACACAAGTACTTGTTGCTTAGGCTACTCCTTCTTATCCAAGCTATCCTCCACTAGATTTTAACCAGCAATTACCTGTTGTGTCAACTCTCAAATTGAAAAAAATAACTTGGCTTACCAACAATCCCATCGCTTATTCACCTTGGTGGTCGATAATTCCCACCAAATTTCCATCCGATATCACAAAATTAAATGGGAATCATAGAGAAGACCCATCAACCCATGTCATGACATATCATTTGTGTTGTTATTTGAACTCCCTTAATGATGATTCCATACATTTACATATTTTCCAACGTAATCTTATAGGTATTGCAGCTAAATGGTACATTGAGTTACCTAGAGCTTCGTTTCATGATTTTAGTTCCTTGGCTACCACCTTCCTCATGCATTTCAAGTTACCCATCTGATATGAATCTGGAATAGAAATTCTGACCAACTTTAAACAAACCAAAGCCACTCACATTTCAAATCACATTCATGAGTAGCGATGTGATCGCCGGCTAGTTAAGACCTCTGTTCCAGATTAATTTCTAGAGGAATGGTTTATAAAATCCCTCTTCTCATCTATCATAGAGGATGTAATTAAAGGAATAGTAGTGGCTAAAGAGAAAGTGATTCCTCATGCTTAGTATTTGAACCTCATCTATACCCAACCTGGTACAGTCTATGAAAATATACCACATGCTCTAAGACCTTCCAACACTGTTCCTTCCATTCCAGGTAAAGAATTTCATGTTGTTAATGGCATCATTGGTTCTAGCAGTTCACATATAGTGAGAAAACCATCTGGTGTTTCTCTTATTGTTTATGACTAAAACTCTTCATCCAATCCTCCTAATATTGATCAATGGTCAAGCTATTGATAACCTTATGAATGGTCATGCTACTAATCAACCTACCAGTTTGACATTGCTGCCATCTAATTCTCCTCTGCCCACGATTCGTACAGATAAGTCTACTTTCAACCCTCGTGCTAAGACTGCTCAAAATTATAACTTAGTTGAGGACTTGGCTTAGTCTCCATCAGCTATGTTGACCCTTGAGGTGTTGCAAAACTACCACTCCTAGAAGAAGTATTTTCTTTCATATATCAAATGTGTGGATCCTTTGGATTCCAACCTAGTTGGTTTCAGTCATCAAAAAAGTACCACCCACCTTCCAGATCAATTGGCCTTTATCATTCAACTCATCATCCATGGTAATAACATTCATCATTCTATTGTGGACAAGGGAGAATTGACCTGTATCATGTCTATGTCTTGCTGGAAAGTGATTGGTTCACCTCAATTGAGGCAGTCACCTACCACATTGAAATATTTTGATGGGAGAACATATAAGCCTTATGGTATTTTAAATTCCCTACAAGTAGAATTTGGAAGGGGGGGGGGGGGTTGGGGGGGAATGTATCCATAGAAGTGGAATTTATTGACGAACCTCTTAATTATAATATTTTATTAGGTCGTACATGGATTTACGCCATGGCTGCATTCATTCGACTTATTTTTGTGTGATTGCCTTTCCTCATAAGGGCAGATTTGTGATCGTTGACCAAATCGCCTTTTTCACCTTTGATTCTCAAGCTACTGGAATTGTCCTACTTGTAGGGGAAACTCTACATTCTGATCAGCATGTCAGGGTTGGACTATTCAAGGATTCCTCACTCATGTGAACCTTTTGGCTTCCTCCTCCTCCTCTTCCCAACTACTCATCTTCAGTTTCTTATATCAACATGATATCATCTTCTACTTTCCAGAACGATCCATGGATTATACCAGATGAAACTAACATCCATATTTTTGGCAACCAAATTCTGCTTAACCCTATTGAACTTGATTACGAAGCTATTTATTTGGCTTGTGTGGCTCATACCTGCTCTTCGATCAATTGGGTTGAGCAATCATTAGATTATTACACATATGCTGATCCATTCTCTCGCTTATCCTCTACTAATGAGAGCATCATGGAGATCATGAATCTAGGTGATGCGTCATGGGACGATCATCACCATCATTCCTTCTTACCAGATTCCATTGAGGATAATCTCAATTATGTGTATCTACCCAATTTCATCGTGTCTTTCACGAGTTTTGTTTCTATCCATGAATTCAATTCTGAGAAGAATCTCTCAAATATCTAAGATATTATACCTCTTGATATATTTTTTAAATAAAGTATTGTCAAAAATCTACACATTGGTGTGTCTTGCTCTCCATCTGAGATTGAGACCTATAAATCCCTATTTCAGGAGTTTCATTATGTCTTTCCCTGGACCTATGAGTAAATTCCAGATATTAACCCAAATATAGTAGTGCACAAGATTAAAACGTATCATGATTCTAAAATAGTCTAGCAGTGCCTCCGTCTAGTCCATCCAAAGAAGGTTATCACGATAAAGAGTGAAGTTGAAAAACTCCTTTGTGTCGGTTTCATCTACCTCGTTCCTCTCACCAATTGGGTATCGAATATTGTTCCTATCATCGATAAATAGGGCACAATCTATGTATGCATCGATTATTGGGATGTGAATCATGCTTGTCCAAAGGAAAATTACCTGACCCATTCATCGACTAGATTGTTGATGACTGAACTGGTTGTGAAATCTATTCTTTCATGGGTGGTTTCTCCAGATATAATCAAATCAACATTATCCCAATGGATCGACCTAAGACTGCATTTATTTGTCCCTGGGGTACATTTTCCTACTGAAAACTCCCTTTTGGTCTGAATAATGTTGGGGCCACATTTCAACAAGCCATGGATTACAGCTATCATGATATTAAACATATCATGCAAAGTTATTTGGATGATCTCCTTGCTCATTCTAAGTATCGAGTTGATCACCCGAAGCATCTTAGGGCCATTTTCTTATGGTGTAGACACAATAACATTTGACTGAATCCATAGAAATTTGTGTTATGTGTTAGTTCTAGTCGGATTGTCAGTTTTGTTATTTCAGAACATAGAATTTGTATTGATCCTCTGAAAGTATAGGAAATCATCGACTTGGATGCACCTTGTACACTCGTTTAGTTACAACAACTTCAAGGGAAAGTTTACTTCTTGCGAAGATTCATCCTGAATTACGCTGAGTTTACCAAAGGATTCACTCACCTACTTAAGAAAGGGGTTCCCTTCCAGTGGGATAATGTAACTAAAAAATCATTTGATGCCCTGAAAGATGTACTGGTTCGGGCATCTCTATTATATCCCCTTGATTACTAGAGTGACTATTTCCTATATCTTTTTTCTTCCATTTCTACTATAGCAATGGTATTGGTCCAAGAAGACGATGTAGGGATAAAACACCCCATATATTATCTGAGTCAGAATCTTAATGATACCAAGATCAGGTATACCCACGTAGAAAAGTTGGCTTTGGCAATCGTTCAAGCCATTCAAAGGTTCCACCATTACGTATTGCTCTATAGAACTATGGTAGTTTCAAATTGCAACCCTATGACATACATCTTGTCACGTCAATTACTGGGGGGAAAATACTCTAAATGGATCATCATCCTACAAGATTTTGGCATGGAGTTCATCAAATCCAAGTCAAAGAAATCCTTGGTTTTCATTGGGCTTATATGTGACCTTCCTTCCCCTGACTCGGAATCAACATTTGATGATTCTATCCCTAACGAGTTGTTGTTTCTAATTTCATCATCTAGCCCATGGTATGTAGACATTCTTATTTATCCCTAGACCCATATTTTCCGGTCTGATACCTCTCGCTCCAAGCAGCGACGTATTTGATAATAAGCCAAAAATTACATCATCATTGGTGACACCCATTATCAATGTGGTGTCGATATGATTTTACGAAGGTGCCTCGCATATGAGGAGGTCGAGAAATTCCTCAATGAATTCCACTTGGGGGCATGTGGCAGTCATTTATCTAGCTACACTATGACTCAAAATATCTTATGCGCTGGTTACTTTTGGCCTACCATTTTTCAAGGCTGTATTCTCGCTATCCAGAAGTGTCATGCATGCCAAATTTATGATTTTAAGACCCATGCTCTGACCTCTCCATTGCATCTTGTTATCTTCGTCAAACCATTTTCAAAATGGGATATCGACTTCATGACATGTAACCCTCATTTGGATGGGGGGCATGGTTATATCATTTTCACAGTATTTTATTTTACTAAATGGGTTGAGGCAATGCCTACATTTAACACTAGTGAAACGGCTACAAACTTATTTTTCAATCATGTTATCACATGGTTTGATGTTCCACAAGCCATAATGACGAATCAAGAAAAGCATTTTTGGAATCATATGATGAACGAACTAACTTCTAAGTTGGGACTTTCCTGTGAGAGCTCCACTCCCTACTATCCTCAGGCTAATGGACAAGTTGAGGCTATTAATAAAGTTCTCAAAACTATGCTTCAACATATGGTAGGGGTCCATAAATAGGACTAGCATTTTCTCCTTTATGATGCCTTGTGGGCATATTGGACCTCAATAAGGACTGCAACTGGATTTACACCCTTTCAGTTGGTTTATGGTCTAGAATCAATCCTTGCAATCAAATGTGAGATTCCATCATTGAAACTAGATATTGAACTTCTTCCTGCCACTTATGTAGAAGAGCAACATCTTTTACATATGCCTCATTAGATGAGACACAACGTGATTCTTCTATAGATAATGAAGCTCATAAAATACGTATCAAGGTGCAATATGACAAAAGTGTCAAGCCTATTTTCTTCTCAAAAGGAGACCTTGTTCTTTTATATGACCAAGAATCTGATAAGTTAGGCTCAAGAAAATTCCAACCTATGTGGACAGGTCCATATATTTTCAAGTGTGCCTTTGCAAAAGGGTGATCCGAATTTAAATAGGAAGGCAACAAATTACACATATAACCATAAATACAGAGATGCAGAAAAAATAACAATATCTTTCAACAATATCAAATAATGAAATATGCTTACAAACAAAATGGAAATGGGACTAGCTCAGGTGATGGTAGCTTATCTCTGAGAATAAATGTGGTGGCTACATGCCTCTGAATTGAGTTACAATGAGGCTAAAGGTCCTTTTTATTATTTAACAATAAGATAAAACCATAAACAACCAAAACCCTAACCCGAGGAGATGTAACACCAAGTGTTTATGGGCCCTTTTGGGGTTAGTTGGGCAGCCAACTTCTCGAGGTCGTAACTTGGTCATATTATCTCCATTTGACGCACATGATACCTCGTTCGAAATATCTCTCCAAGGAATACAACCAAGAAGGAAAATATACCAAAATCGCTTGGAGGAATATTTTCAAAAAAAAAACGTCATTTAGGACCTCAAAACGGCTGCGGAAGTTCAGGACCCGAAAAACTGCCAAAAATAGTAAACTGTGCTACAATTAAGGAAACTAAAAAACTGAAAGAAACAATGTTAGGTGTCCATGTGGAATAAGCAGGTGGCCACCAATATCCACCTGGATCAAAGGGGCAAATGAGTTAGTTTATTTTGATGGAATTCCACTAACGCACCCTAGGAATGGGTTGTACCTACATAAATACTATGCTTGATGTCATGCATAGTAACATTGTGTACATATTGTCTATAGGTGTGTTGAGTGTGTTTACAGTGTGTCTATTTAGAGTTTCCTAATGTATTTGTTGATTCCTTTTACATTTGGTTTGCAGAGGTTGGCATCCCTTGAACCGTATTTTGGTTATGCTGATGGTGCTAGTCGTAGTACTCAGAATCTATCCTCCATGGCGTGGGATATCATTTCTCCAAGTGGCAAGTTAGTGAGTCTACAAGAAATTTGCATTGGTCACTCTACCAACAATATCATTGAGTATAGCGTAGTGGTCGAGCTACTGTCTGATGCTATTTCACATGGTATATACCATGTAGTCATCATTGTTGACTCAGAACTCAACTTGCTAATGTTTATTCAGTTATAATTATTACTGCCTTGTGTATGTTTTTAAGGGTTCGACTTCTAGAAATACATTTTGATTTCATACAATATGAATACATTCCTAGAAATCTAAATACATTGACAGATGTGCTTACTAATAATGTTTTAGATAGAAATTTGCAACTAATTTAAATAAATTTCAATACACATCACATCATTGAAAGTAAAATAGGAACCTAGAAACACTAAAGATATATATATATATATATATATATATATATATATATATATAAGTTTGGTTTTACAAAATTTGTTCTTGTGACACATTTGGCCACATGGCCAATATACAAAACTACATGCAAATATCTAAGTAGACTAATCAAAGTGCTCATGATAACAAGCCACTACACGAGCTATCTTACATTGTAGTCGACCCACATGGATAGGAACCTTGATTGTGTGTTTTTGAAGTCGTAACAAAACCCGGTCGATCGAGGTCTCATTTATCCTGTGTGTCAACCCCTCCATGTGGTGCTCAACCTCAGTTAGGATCTCGACTACTTTTAGATCCCATAGTGCATCATGTCCTACTGCAGCAACCTATGTTGGTTATGCTACTACTTGTGGTTGTTCTCCTAGATGACAAAGATATGAAGCACCTATCGGTCAAACAAGTCCAATATCTATTTCAAAAATAATTAATTTAAGTCTCAAAAACATCAAAAACACAAAAAATTGTAAAACTTTCAAAAAAGTAATGGTTGATATATTTTACCTATAACATCCCATCCCTCACCCTCAGTAATCACAAGCTCATTGTTGTCATGGAAATCCATCCCTATGTACAGATAATCATTGAGCATAATCAACAATCTGCATGACCATCCAAATAAGGTTGGTGAAAAGTTGATCACCGACGGACCTGCATGTTTGGACATGTGATCTATCCACCTCCTCATCCGTGGTACCCTCGTATCAACAAGATCAAGCGTAATCTACTAAGGCTATATTAATGGAATCCGTTCTATGGAAAAAGAGACCAAGATGGAACTTTATCCAAAGTTTTTCAAATTTCCCTCTCTTGCTTTAGTAAGCTATTCTTTCATGTTTACCAATACTACCTCACTCCAATTGAATATTGTTTGCTCTAAGAACTCCACACCATCCTTCATGTATAATCTGTTGCCCACATGAGGTGTTGAGCTACCCACCAATCTAGTAATAATGAACAAGATAATTCTTAAGGGAAAATTGGTTACATCTTTTATGTTGATCTTTCCATCTCTAGTTGGTTTGGATCATGGTCTGCAATAAGTAGTGATATAGTCTTTCACAGTTTCTCCACCTGTTCTCCCAGGATAAACCAGTGAGAAAATAAATGTCCTTTATTGTGATCTTGAGAAGATTCTCCCCAAATTGGAATGTTTGTTCTTTCACATCCCATGCATGAACAAGATATTATAGTAGCTCCATGTGTTGCCTCATACCATGAAGCGAGAAGAATTTCCACAATCCACAAGCCTTTATTGCCTGGATGGTAGAACGAACATTAGCTACATTTAAATCTTGTTCTTATGTTCCCTTTCTCTCTAGATAAAATCCATTTTATGCTGATGAAGACTTGAAACATAAAAGGGAGGATCATTGGGATCCTTTCCATGCAACAAAAATAAAATTTTTTGAAGGGAAATTGGAAGAAAAATTGACATTTGTGGCCAACGCAACCCCAGGGAAGAAGACAAAGCATTTCACCCCTACCAACAGTGCATCTTGACTTAGGTGCAATGCAATTTTTGACACCCTAGGCTTGTGTTGGTTCCAGGGGGGATTTTTTGAACCCCAAAGCCCTCAAAAATAACTAAAACTTTCTTGAAATCATAAAATGGTACAATGAATTGAAAGAAGGTCTTAGCTCCTACCTAGAAGTGACGACACTTGAAATGATCCACCATACATTGCATAATCATCTACAAAAGATCGAGGGAAAAAACTACTCAGAACTCTCAATGTTGAAGGTAAATGTGAAATGGTAAATATGAATAGTCATTTTCGTTATTTATGGTTGTTTCTTCCATTATTTTATTTTAATTTAATGTTTTAACCAAGTTACAACCTAGTTTTACCATGAAATAAGTATTTTTAATCTTTTTTGTGATGTCCTAAGTAGATCGATAGTCATTTGATGGATTTTTCCATGGTTTGAACATATTATTTTGACCAAGGAGTACACTTTTATCACTTTTTTGGACTCCATAAACTTATGAAAAAGGTTCCCTTGGAGTCCTCTTTCAACTCTTTTTAGAATCCCAAAATATGAAATATTGTCGAGCATTTATCTTTTCAAACTCATTAAAGTAAATAAAAAGACATCTACTCAGTATAAGTTTAACCCTTTTCTGGAATGAGGTAGATTAACTACGAAAAATGAATATTTTAGTCTAACATGGCCAAGAGGTTCTCTTGGCTATTATTTTCTGCCTTTTCAGACCTAAGGGACTATCTATGAAAAGGAACATTTGGAGTTTTATTTTCTGCCTCTTTTTCAAACTCTCTAAACATAAAAAAGTTGTCGAGTTATACCTTTGTTGGACTCATTAAGGAATCAAATAGTGATGGACTCGTCATTCATGATGGGATAAAACCACTCCTTCTCTAGGTTCATTAAATATTCTCAAAGGGATTCATCCAAAGGATGAAATTATAGAACAAAAATATGTTATCCTCCTCAAACTTGTTAAAAAATAAAGAGCTACAGACCAGTATGGTTGGGGACATTCGGAAAACTAGGTACTTCATTTTGTTAATGGCTGCGAGTCGCTCTTGAAAAAAAAATTCTTCCACTTCATCTACATGGATGTTGCCTTGGGAGATCTACTTGTCTTTTGGTTTAACATACCATTTCAAAGCCTTCATTTTTTGTTTTGGTTCAATGTTGCCAACTCCATTCAATGTCGTCATTGTGTTCAAGAGAATTCATTCAATTAATATTTGATACAATACTCTCAAGCCTTCATTTGATGTCTACCTTTCTTGATCCAGTTCCATATCAACATCATTCTGATCATTTTGTCTCAAATCATCATACCCATTTCGTGTCGTTGATGGGGGATACATCAAGGCCCTCCTGCAATGGGTCGCTTCCTATCAAAATCAACTCATTATATAGGAAGTTGACTTAGAAACATCCCTTGGTACTTTGGTGCTTTCATACATCAATGGAAAGTTTCCTCGCACTCAGTGAAAGGTTTACATCCTTGGCCTTTGACCAAAATATTATGTATGGCATTCGACATCAACTCATTTATTCACACCATACAAATTATACTAGCGTACCTTGAGAGCCATTAACATCATCAATGGTTTCTCTCGCATCTATTAATGACTTACATCATTGGCTGGTAATCAAATGGTGTCTACCATGTTCGACTCCTGCTCATTGATTCACATGGTTAGACTCATACATTGTTTGGTTGTTTTAATGAGAGAGAATACCCCAGATCTAGTTTCATCCATCTTGGTTGCGATTTCAGGAATAATACAAGATCACAATGTATGGTGGCTATGATCATACAAACATTGATTCAGTAATGGGTCTTCCTTTTGTCATCCATGGACATGTCTTTTGATCATTGTACATGTAATGCTAGCTTATGTGTTGAGCATGGGAATGCCTCCATTAACATATATTTCATGATGTAAATGTATTTTAATAGATGATAAACTTGTCGGTTGTTCTTAATCCTGACTTGTCACAAGGTAAAGCAATTCAGTCATCAACTATCATTTCTGACTTTGTGCTTTAGGGGGAAATCTGTTATAGGCCATTTTTTCACATCTGGTCAATAGGCCTTCAACTAGACTAGTCAACATCCTTTGACCTCCTTTTCATCATCCTTTCATAAAACCATAAACATGAAACATTCTAATCCCATAGTTTCTTCCTGAGAACACCTTGTTTCAGACATTTTAAGTACCAATTCTCTTTGGCCTCCTACTAAACAAAATTGACTACCAGATTATTCCACTATGATCTGTGTTGATCACCTATAGGTTTCTCCACTATGCACCTGTGTTGGTTCTAGAAATTTGGGAAAAAAAGAGAGAATCTTGAAACCTCTTCTTCCTAAAGCTTCCAAGATTTGTTTTAACCATTCACCTTAGATAAAAGTCTCGAATTCTATCCTATCCCACTTTGGAGTTTTCATCCCTTATCCCTTGAGCTCGTCCTCCCATCAAGAGTGCATCTCAAGGCTAGATTGGTAAAAGGATAAGTGTTCATGAACTACCTCCTTCACCTATATATTTACTGCCATCCATAGGAAAGAGGTTGGATTTTGGAGAGTGATTCTACCCTTATGATGTTGTTGTGAGAGATATATTTCCATGCATTAGGGTGATTAGAGGTGCACTTTGTGACAAGGAAAGGACAAGTCAACTTGGAAGAGCTATTTTATAGGATCAACACCTATTCGTGGTTGTAACTCACTCCATTTCTATTAATGAAAATAGTTCCTTGTTTTCCTATATATGATGTTATGGTTTCATATATTTCGATACCATGTTGATCTATTGAATAAAGTGATTAGATGATGTTGCATAGATTCGTGGATCCTTGGCTTGTGTTATCTGACTGTGCAAGTTTTACAAATAGCGATCAAAGCAAGGATTGGAGCATTCAAGCCAAAAAAAGGAGCGAAGCATATGACAAATTCCAGGTAGGCTTCATCTCATTATCTATTTACTTTAAGGAAACATTAGTGCCTTTGTCTTTTTGTTGTTCTAGGTTAGTCCACTAGGCCTAGGTAAGATACTTCTGTCTGCAGTTGTAGATTCTACATAACAGAAAGGGAATAGCTATGGACCTAGAAAAAAATTTAGCAATGAGTGAGTGGCCACCACCTAAAAATGTGATCAAGATAAGGTTTTTTATGGGGTTTTTAGGTTACTATAGAAAGTAGGTATTCGTAAGGATAGCACACCCAATCACCTATTTACATCAAAAAGGGGTAAAATGTGAATGGACTCAGTATTGTGAGAGGGCCTCCCAATAATTGAAACTACATTTTATCATTGCAAAAATTATGTATATAGTTTATCCAAATGGGAAATTCAATGTGTGCAAGGAAGGGATAGGTAAAGTCCTCATGACAAATTTACATGTGATTTGTTTTAAGTCTAAAAAATAAAAATACCATGAGAGGAACTATGCAAACCATGATTTTGAGCTAGAAATAATAGTTCATGCTTTAAATATGTGGTTAAATTACCTTATGGGTTAGAAATTTGAACTCATAAGCAACCATAGTGGTCTAAGGAACTTGTATGAACATTGAACTTTAATGAAAAGAAGACTAGGTGGCTAGAATTTCAAGCTGAATATGAATTTGAAATAAAAAACATAAAAAGGAAGGAGAAAAAGGTGGTAGATGCACTCAGTAAAAGGATTCATGAAGTCCATGCTACAACCATCAATATATGCAAACTTGATTTGAAATTTAGAATCTTATAGGTTGGAAATAGGGATAAATAGTACATACAAATTAAAGAGAGCCTACAACAAAATCATTTATAGCCTAAATACAAATACTATGAGTTGAGTAAGGATGTATTTCTCATGTGTAAAACTAGAATTTATATACCAAATTCACGGGAGTGGAAAGTAATGATATTGAATAAGATGAAAAATGTAACCTATGCTTGAAATCTTGGATACAAAAAGACTAAAGCTACCCACTTTATTCTAGTAAAGTTAACAAACATGGTAGCTAACATTATGGAGATATTCATCAAGTAAATTTCCAAATTGCATGGGGTACCTAAGGAACACATCTTTTAGAGGGACCAAAAATTCATTTCAAACTTTTGGAGGGGTTTTTCAAAGGAGTAAGAACTATTATAAACTTCAACACATTATATCTCCTAGAATTAGATGGAGACCATTAAGAAAAAATAAGAAACTTTGGACTATATAAAACTCCTAATGACTATATATCCTAGTTTTAAGGTCCAAAGGATCTTTGGACTATATAAAACTATAGTATGTATATGTACATACAAATGAACTAGTAGTTATTCAGAGTTTAGGAGGACACAATATTCTCTGGGAAGTAAGGCATATATTTGATCTATCTACTTTTAATGGTAACGAGTCTCAATCCTGAGAGTTCTTAGATTCATATAATGTAGATGAATCTCCCTCAACTAAGCCAAGTCTAGAAATTTGGTTTCAGATCCTCCTTGTGAACGCGTTGAGAATATTTCCTAGTTGTTGGTAGTGATTTTTATTCCTTTATATGAAAGTGAGGATTTATGTAACCTTATATTTCCTATGGGAAAGTTCTTTCCTTGCTATAGTTTTGAACCAATAATTGGAAGAGGGATAAAATGTCTTATTGAAAGCCTGTAAGGAATTTAGGGATGGAAGTTTTAGACCTAACCCTAGGTCAGATGGGATGGTGGGGTTGTAACCATGGGCTCATCCAAAAATGGGCTAAAGGGGCGGAGTTATGGTAGTGAGTGGACACTCTAGCTATAGAAACTATCCAATTATCCGAGCATCCAAAAAACTTAATAAAGGGACTTTATGAAAAAACTAGATGCTAGAGGTCTAAATGGGTCGAACCCATAATGTCAGAATGTGGAGTAAGAGGAACCTTAACGTCAAATTTATAACCAAAAACATGAATTTTTATAAAAGATGCCTTTAAATATTTTCTAAAATCTATATTTGACCATTGACAAAGTGTTTTTACTCAAATCTAGATTGTTTAGAAGTTTTGAACTATGATAGTTTCCTTTTCATCCATTTCAATGAATCTTTACCTTTGCATAACATAATATAAAGGGATCTATAAGGTATATAATCCGGTAATTTCCCTTTTCATTTATATTTCATATCATTTGACCAAGTCTACATCCAATAATTCATAAATTTGGAACATCCTGAAAATGCACATTTTGGGAAAACCCAGATCCATATGCTAGTGGGGTAGACAATGTAATGGTTGATGCAATACATCATGTGGAAATGAATGTGCCTACTAACATGCCATTATAGACCTAGAAATATGGACATAATTTGATGGTGTGGGATGCTAGCATGGCACCAAAGGTCAAATCTTTTAAAGGGCATAACTTTGTGTCCTATTCTTAGAATGAGATGGAATTTATATTGTTGGAAATGTATTAATGAGAAAAATGTGATAGAGACCTTAGAATGGAGGCTTAATATGGTTATAAGATTATTTTTTTCTAATTAATCCACCTCCATAAAGTAACGTTAGGATTGGGTATGTTACAATAATGTTGAACAACATTGTTAGAAAACATACTATAGTGGCTAGCTCCAAGTCTTGCAAAGCAAGCCTAGTCATGGAGATAAATTCTTAGGGATACTCTAAAGCTATCTACATGAGTAACATAAAATGAATGAATCAAGGTGAAAAAAAATGTGAAAAAAATATATTCCATCATCTACAATGATCCTTGATATGGATCTCAATGAACAAGACCATTAATTTATCTCAACCTTAAGAAAAAATAATAATAACAAAAAGGACATCAAATATGCAACTAACAATTAGAAAGAGAGTAAAATAGTCATCTCAATGTCACAAACAAGACAAAATATGGATTTTTTATTGAAGATTTATGGAAAAAACAGTACATGTAACCTATAAAGTAAAATGAATTGGAATTCAAAAATAAACTATAGAGTTAGCATAAAAGAACACAGAGACTAGCAAATAGATATCTCAATTAATTGATCCCCACAACTTGTAACAAGTAAAAAATCCTCTATTTAAAGAGATGTTAATCTCACTCTATAATCTTCTCATGTCTTAATAGAGACACTCTTTGGATGTTTGAAATCTAACCATGATTTGATTTGTGACATAGTGTTGTGATTTCTACAAGAGGAGCCACCTCCACCACTCCTAATTCCATAAACTACGATATGGTGTGAGGTTAAATATATATAAAAGGGACAACACATATAACCAAACTATGTGTTACCAAATATATAAGTTTGAATCAATCTATTAATAGGTTGAGGCTATCAACATCAACATTCCCTTCCCTAGTCTGCCAACACTGTAAGTTTGTAGTAACTTTCATGTACCAATGTGGATTTAAGACTATCAAAAAATTGATCTTGAATTATCCATAGTTAATTCGTAACTTATCATATTAAGCTAATCCCTTCATAAGAAATAACATCTAATGATGCAAAATTGTTATTAGTGAGAGGATTATACAAAAAGTAAGCCTTATCTTGTTCACTATATCCAACAAAATTGCACAACTCACTTTTTGGATCTAAATTTTGTCTCTTTTGATCAACTACATGGACATAATAACAACAAAAAACTATGAAATGATTAGCAATAGGATTTATTTCATACTATGCTTCATAAGGAGTCATCATATCAAGTTCACTAGTGGAACTTCGATTGGGAATATATAATGCTATAGCAACAGAATCACCCCAAAAACGATTTGATAACCCTTTTGTTTGTAACAGACTCATTGTTATTTATACAAATGTATTATTTTTATGTTTATCTACTCCATTTTATTAAGGTGTGCAAGTAGTGGTCAATTGTCTTTTGATGCCATTCGTATCACAATAATTCTGAAACAAAATTGAAAATAATTCTCCTCCATGGTCAATCCTTAAGAATTTGACTTTACAACCTCTTTCATTTTCTACAAGGGATTTAAACATCCTAAATGTATCACATGATTCATCCTTTGTCTTCAAAAAATAAACCAAACACTTCCAAGAATAATCATCAATAAAATTAATGAAATATAAAAAATTACCCAAACTCTTTGTTTGCATAGGACTACAAATGTTTGAATTAATTTATTGATGTGGATAATGGGCCCTAAATGCATTTCCTTTTGAAAATTCCTCTCTTGTGTGTTTTTTGTAGCACATATTTTGCAAACTTCCTTGTGTTCTTGAACCTTAGGAAAACCATAAACTAATTATTTTGATGTTAGAAGCTTCAAAATATGAGAATTTAAATGTCCATACATGAGATGACACAACCAAATTTTGTCAACATTTTGTCCTAGAGGAACCATGTTATTGACTACAACTTCTAATCACATGCAATAGTCACTCACATTTTTATCTTCTTGCATCTTCAAATTCTCAAATTTTCTTTTCAATTTCTGTATTTTGACAACTTTTACTTTATCATTGCCTTGGTAAGTTTCTTGTAGAGTCTTCCAAGCATCCTAAATTATCTTTTCACCTACAATTCTTGGAAATAGGCTCTTATATAGAGTATTTGGATGTGAAATAACTTTTGACCATTTTTCCTTTTCCCCTTCTTAGATACTCTATCATTGGTTGTAAACGTGTTCCAATCAACTAGCTCTTCATAATATTTTTCTACAATCTCCAATAAATATTTCACTATTACAAATCCATCATCTTGATGCACGTATAATCATAATAACTTCCATTAAGTTTTGGAATAGGTAGGGATATATAATTTGACATGATTATGCTGTAAAAAGTAACATGCTCTGGCACCAAATGAAGATTATATATATATATATATATATATATATATATATATATATATATATATATATATATATATATATATATATATATATATATATATATATATATATATATATATATATATATATATATAGATATAGATATATATATATATATATATATATATATACCTACTAATAAACCTGCCAATAAAATATGACACCAATGCTTAACAAAAATTAAACCACTTACAATGAAGGCATTTAAAAACAAATTCCCATTCCCGTAGTGACACAAACCAAAGGTATTCAACTCTTATCATAATAATAACTGAGGATGTAGCTCCTAATAAAGGAGTTTTCATCCTTACAAAACAAATTGTTATATTCTCTTAATTGGATATTTACAACAATTTATTTTGAGAAACAACTCAAGAATTTTGCATGGGTCATTCACAATATCATGTCTAAAATAATGCAAACTATATATAAACATTAACTGTAAAAAATAAAGGTAAAGATGAAATCCACGCATGTCATGACATGCATAATCTAGCATCAATTATCAATAAAACACACATTGAGCTTGTGTAATGAGCCTCCACAATCAATAATATTTTATTCTTACTAGTAAATGTGATATGCTTGAAAGTTACATGAAAACTGTAAATATCTAGTTTTAACTTGATAAATAATGAACTTAGTATCCACATCAATAATAGATCAGTGATAGAAGGTACATTAAATGTCTATATATTTCTCTTATTACTGTAAGTATGAATTATAACTTCATTTTTTATTCGAGTTAAACTTGTTTTCTACACTATATCCTAGCTTATAGGTTGAAAAGTGTGATAATGACCATGGAATTTCTTAGTACAATAAATAGGCTCAAAATAACCTTAAAAAAATCAATCATCATGAGTGGAAACTAAATTTATATGTCAGTAGAGGAGGAAATGATCATATGGAGAGGTTTATTTGCAAAACAAATGTGGATTTTGAGAAGAATATAATCTCAAGGAATGACACTAATCTAAATATAAGAAGGCCATGAAGATGATGCCACCTAAAAACACAGAGCACTAGGTTTAACTTGTATAGAAAGAGGTTTAACCTGCATATTTCTCTTATTATTATTGAAATGAAAGAGGAAGATCACTACGAAAAACATGGTGTAGGACTTGAAAGATAAGTATTCAACTTGGTATATAATTATTAATATAGACAAGTTTAATGATGAAATGTGGAGAGTAAACAAAAAAATAAAAAAAATCTAGAGAGGAGGATATCTAGAACTATGAATGAGTATGACATTGATTTGTAGGATTATTGACAATATCACCAACTACTTATCTTGTTGAGTGGACCCATCTAAGAAGTTGTGGTGCTAGTGTAGGTTCATGTTCAATGGACTCATTTGGATGAAGGTGAATAGTTAGAGGTGGATTTTCATCCTCACTCTACATCACTTGAAGAAGAAACTAGAATATGACACAAAGATGGTGCAAATGCCAAATCCATTTTACAAGATGAAGAGGGAACAACTACCAAATTAGGATCACAAGAGAAGACATTTTCATCAAATTTAACATCTATTATAATGATTATTTCATTACAAATAGTTTAAATAAGTTGATAGCCTTTTATATCTTCAAAATATCTAACAAAAATTCACTTCTCACTTTAGGTTGTAAGGATTTTTGTTTCTCATCAGGAATGTCAGCCCATGCTACACTACCAAATATATGGAAGTGACTTACGTTTGGTTTAACTTTAGTCCATTCTTCCTCCAGCGTTATATTTTTCAAGCTTTTGTGGGAGTGTGATTTACTATGTAATTTATAAAATTGATTAATTTTTCCCAATAATGAAGACTTAATCCCTGAGATTAAATCATACAATTATCCATTTCCTTTAATGTATGATTCTTTCTTTCAGAAACCCCATTTTGTTGTGGTGTATACGTTGGATTCAAAATTATACTAAGAGGGGGGGTGAATCAATATAGGGAAATTTTACACTATTTAAAACCTTCAATCACAATATAATACACTAGTTACAAGAGAGAATTGAACAATACATGATATATGTGGAAACATGTCTGGGAGAAAACCATGAAACTTCTTTTAATTATTTGATTGAAGCTGTAAACAAAATATTGTTACAATCTTCCTAGGTACCAACATACAAGAGACACCAATACCCTCATATTTTCAAGCAACAACTTATAGGAGACACCAAACCCCTTATATTTGCAAGCACCAAATTGGAATAGACACAAATAACCTCAAATTTGCAAGCACCAACTTATAGGAGACACCAATCCCTTCATATTTTCAACCGCCAACATGCTAGAGACATCAATCCACTTTGGATTTGTTCATAAAATGTCAACTGCATAAATTAGATCTCTATTTCATCACATTTTTCAAACTGGATCCAGAGACACCTTCTCTAATTCATACTTCTTTGATTTTGATCTATTTATTTCTTTTCCTCCTCAACAACAATCTACACTTCTTGGTTCACCTAGAGTCCTCTAACATATTGCACAATGTTTCTCTCTTTTCTACATGCTCTCTACTTGCTCATATCTCAGATAGTTCTACTCTTTAAACACATTTTTCACATATGCTCTCTTACAATTCTTGCATGTGATCTCATATCATGCCTACACACTCTCTACGTGTTATGTTTTTCATCTACAACTGGCCTAAATATCTGGTAATTCTCCTTATATTATGCAAATTTTCCACACTTACCTCACTTCACACATGTCCTCTCTATTGGAAGATGTGAAGCGACAGTTATTAATTATTATTTTCCTTAACATTAATGTTTGTTTATAAACCTTGTTAATACTCTTTATGTTCCTTAGTTGTATATTTTCATCAAACAAATGTCAGGAATGAAACAACAACAATCGATGACACATAAATTAGGCTCTATGATCTGGACATATGCAACAACGCAACATAATACAGATATAAACATAAACACATAGATCCAACAACAATAAATATTCATTTCATTAATATTAAAGAACTAAAAGATGCCTACATGCATAATGGAAATAAACTATCTCAGACAATGGTAGCCTATCTCTGACAAGAGATGTGGTAGCTACATGCCTCTAAACTATGTTACAATGAGGCTCAAGGGCCTTTTTATTATTGAACAACAAAGGGAAACCATAAAAAACCAAAACCCTAACCCCAGGAGATGGAAAGCCAAGAGTTTGTAGGCCTTGACGGGCTTAGTTGGGTAGTCAACTACCTAGGGTCGTAACTTGGTCATATGATCTTTGTTTGGCATGTATAATACCTCGTTGGAAATATCTCTCCAAGTACTACATGATTTGAAATAAGCCCTTGCCTATGTATATGGGCTTGAAACGAACCTTAAAAACACATCGTTTAAGGGGTCCAAAAAGCTCTGAAATTTCAAGAACTGAAAAAAGTCTAAAAATAGTAAATGTGTTAGCCTCACTCTCATAATAAAACAATTATAAATCCAAATTTCATAATTAATTAAATCAAATCTTGAGAATTAGGAGTTAGTTCCTCAAACTAGGGAGTTTAGTTAGGATGAGAGATTCTCTCCAACTAGATCTCCTAGATTAGTGTTTTGTTGAGAAAATATCTCAACCATAGTGTCCAAGATAGACGTACTATCTTGAGACCAACTTCCTCATGTATTTATTTGTACTATTATCATTCTTTGTACATTGGATTAATTAATAATGAGAATGTGAGGAATGCTGTAAGGCTGAGGCCTTTTCTGCCATGTCTGGTTTCTATATTTTTGAGTGTTTATTTTATTGAATTTATTTTATGTGTGTTAGTTTCCTTCATGTGGTATCAGAGCATACATAGATTCTGGGTGTATGTGAGGTTAACATTGCAATCGATATTATTGTTCATGTATCTATGTTATAATTGTTGGATTGAATCATTTTGAGATGGATAGAAATATGGATTTGATTTGTGGAATATCCCTTGAGATATGTTGTTCAATCCGTTCGTTGTAATTGGGTGATACTTGGAGTTGCAAGTGCGAGTAACGAGATTTGAAGAGCATTCAAAATGAATTCTGTCCAGAAAAAGTAAGGAGGTTGAGATTTTGGTATCTTGGCATGATCTTGAAGAAGAGGATCTTAAGCATTTAATACGAAAGAATTCCATTCTTGGGAACTGTAGCGTATGACGTAGCCAAGTATGCATTTGTAGCGATTGTGTTAAAGAGCCACTGTATTTTATTTATTGAGCATCTCTTGCATGCGATGGAATTGAAGGACACCCAGATCTGTTTGAGAGAAGTGGGTGAATCTGATGGATGATTTATGTTGTTTTCAAATGTCGATGGAGATTAAGCTACATGCCATATGGGAGCTACAATTTTTGTTGATTTCCAATGTTTATTCTCTGTAATTTCAAGCGATGGTTATGATTTCTGTCATAACTTGGCTCGTGTCATCTACTTGCTCTGGGGAAATATTGTTAATCAAGACCAACTTTAAAAGACCTGCTATCAGTCAACGATAACAGTGTGGAAGAACTGTGTGAACCCTTGAGATCACTGTTATTTGAGTTGTGCACCAAGATATCTCCAGACCCTTCTCAAGAGGATGGGTACTATCATCTAAAACCGCAGTTTCACCATATACGACCTTCCTGACACGACTCCTGAATTATTCTATCATTTGATTGATTTCATCATCAAGATTTTTATTTCTCCTATAGCTATCCACCATGAAATCGTGTTTGGAGTCTGTAGGAAACACAACGGCCATTACAAACTCATCTTCTTTCAACCTGTTTGGTGATTCAAAGATTTTGGACCTAGAGCCCTTTGATGCTTCGGATTACAGTTGTTCCTCCGACTGTGCAGTTTTTTTTAATGATATTCATGGTCGAATTCCCCGGTGGTTTATCAGAAAAGAATGAGAAGAGAGTGGCTCCATTGATATAAGAAGGATATGAAAGCATGGGACTGCGCTCATAAACTTGCTATAGAGCCTGGAGCAGCTGATTGGAGTTTCCATATTTTCAACATTGGAAGCAAGATCAAAGGCCCAATCATAGGTATCTCCGTTTCAACACCATTCTTTGCACTTAACCGTGCTTCAATAATACGTTTTGCCTCAGCTAGGACCTTGACATCCTCGCACTCCTGCTGCCTTGACTGAGAGAGTATTGTAGCCAATGCTTGTTTTCGGTCAACCTCACTTATGATGCTATATGGCTCCTTAACAATAGGGTGGTCTACAATTTCCTCATGAGACGGAGCTTTGGCCAATAAGATTGCTCTAACAGCTATATAGTAATGACACTTGAATTCCTCTACACTTCGTGATGTAGTAAATATATCAGCAATTATAATAAATCAAAGATCAAACTATTCACATAAGTCGTAGAGTTGGTTTGTCTCTTCCCGGGTCCAATTAAGAGTTACTCAAGTACTTTGTATATTCCTCATCTATGTACCATACAACATCGACAACTTTGTTATATTTTGTGAAAGCATAATCCCATGTTGGAAGAACATCATTTACAAATTTAACCCAATGGTAAAGTTCCAAGTTATATTTATGAGCTGATGATTGTTATAGACATATTTGGGCACTGCAACCCCAATCACATATGTCCATAAACCAAGGGATTCTAAGTCCCTAAAAGTGTTGTTTCATACCCTAAAGGAGCAAGGTTAGCTGATTACATCACCTCCCAGAATTTTTCCATGAAAAGCCACTCAGAACTGGTCAAAGAAAGACCATACAGACTGCCTAGTGCAAAGGGTGTGATGCATCTCACCTGCCACATGCAAAAAGTGTGATGCATATTGGAAATCCCTTCTGTAGGGTGTGATGAGCGAGAGCAGACAAATGGCACAATCAGTTTGCTAGGTGGAGACCCTGAGAATCTTCTAGAAGCTGCTCATTTGACACTTGCCTCCCTGAATTCGCCCAAGGATGAGTAAGAGATCATGAAATCTCCAAGTGGAACCAAGAACTATCAGAGAGATGACACTAATCAAAATCCCAGAAGTTGACTCACCCCCCTACAAATATCTATATATGGATCCCTCATCCCAAAGATCCAAAGGTTGGAATTTGGTAATTTGAAAAGAAGTGTTGTTGGTTTCTCTTTGAAGACATTGTTGGGTGATCTTGCTTTGTATGAGGTGAAGAGGGCTTTCAAGCTAGGAGGATGGCGTTGGGTCAGACCAAGTGGTTGTAATCCTCTCTTCTACTACTTTTATCAATAAAGCTATTTGATTTTTCCTCCATATTCTTGTGTATCCCCCAATATTGTGTTGATATATGCATTTGTATGGTCAATATATATCTGATCTTATATTGTTTACAATGATAGATCTCTATGCTTTGATGGTATTATGCTGCTGTGAATCTACAAGTGCTCTTTGAAGCGGGACAAGTAAGGAAGTAGTGGCGGAGATTTTGTCAAAGGAGAAAGGAAACAAGAAGGGAGCCAAGCGGAAGACTGAGGTTGGTACTCTCTGCTTCTTTCTCATCTCTCTCTTGTAAAGGAAAAACAAGTGACCTTAATCTGTTTGTTTCTAAGATAGCTACCCGTCTTAGTGGGACTAGCAGCTCTAAATAGACACTAGATTTCCCGATAAAGAAATGGTGACTCCAATAGGGAGCAATTAGTTTGATTGCTTGGCTCTATTTGTTTTATTCATAAACCACAGACGGAGCATGAAGTTAAGCCAGCTAGCCTTCGAACTACATTTTCTATGCAAGTGCAAAGTAGATCAATGCTGCTTCAGTCAATCTCTAGGTTTGTTTATGAACTGAAAAATTGACTTGCAAACATCCTAAGTTCCCTAGAGGTAGCTTGAGTAACCTCATTAGATCAGCCCCTGTACTTTGTAGTTACTGACTGTCATTTGCTCAGCCTAAATCCCTAAACTAAGCTGCAAATTGTGACCAAAACCCAAGTTAAAATCTCATCCCTAGACCATCGCACCTTCTCTTCTTGGAAATATAGATGCATCGCACCTCCCGTGTGCAGTAGGTGGGATGCATCCCTGTTTCCCTGTGTTACAGGTGCGATGATCAAACAAGACTAGTTTTGCTTCCAGATTTTAGTTTTTTCTTCACTCTCTTCAGCTTTATTCAGGAGTTTTGTTGTCTGTGATCAATAGACCACTATTGAAACCCCCTTCCTTTGCATCATCCAACCTCCATTGTGAAAATATTTGTGAATGTTTTTTATGTACTTTTCGCCATTCACAGTTCTCATTTACAAAATGCTAGCTTAATCGAACTATCATCTTTGGATTTGAAAGTGTCGCAAGTGTCATTTTCACTCAAGGAAAAGAATCCTTCTCTTTTTGATAGTTGATTACACTGTTACTCTTGTATTGATTTGAATTAATAGTACTTCAAGTGTCGTAAGCAGTTTTCAATTCAAAATCACAAAGAGTCGTCTTATCTCCCTTTTGTTTTTTTTGAAAAGAAAATCATTAGTATTGTCGCTTTGAAAGAAGATATAGTTTAGATGTGTGCTTAGCATTCTTTTTGTCATTCACACATTAAGAAAGTGGAAAACAAATACATGCATGTGCATTTGCATTTATACTACTTGCCAATTTTGATTTAGGACAATGCATATAGTGTGTGCTCTCTACTCTATGTTGAAACGATTTTGTTTCTCTTTCCTTAGTAGCTAGGATTTTCATTGCAAAAAGAAGATTAAACGAATGTTTATTATCTTAGATTGCATTTTAGGAATTGTATATCTACATCACGCGGTGAACCTTAAAGGCAAACTTCTTAAGAAAGATCAACTATAAAATAAATTCAATGAACATAAAAACTCTTTGGAACCTAACGCACAAAATCTAGAAGTCTACGCTAGAGACGTACTCCGGCGTTGTAAAGCCTGGTAACTATCGTTTTCATCGTAGGTTGGGTGATTCCTCCTGTTTGAGACGACAAGTGCCAGTACAGACTTGTGCTCCCATGTTCCGTCGAGTATATATTGGGAGACCACAATAGGCTATATCCTTTATCCGTAGGAAGCCGTGTCTGCCACCCTGTCGATCACAATGTAATGAACACAACATTCGGGAAGATTGACTGCCATACCGTAAAAAGTATTCTGTAGTTTTGCGATTGGTTTGGTAATCCCTCTCTCTAGATTTGCAGAGTAGTCTCTTTTGTTCCTTTTCAGACTCCTTAAAGGAAAAGGTCCATCTGAGCACTTGTCTCTTCAGGCTCATTAAAAATCGAAGGCGACTAGAGTAATCTTTAGCTTTTTCTCGACTCTTAAAAATTGAAAAAGCAAGTTGTGTCAAAGTGTCTAAAATTTATTTTAATAAGAATAATGTCACTATTCCCTCATTGATCTTAGGTTGAGAAAATGAACTCCACCAACCAAGGATTTCCCCTTGGGGGAAATCCTAGTCCTTTCTCCTCTTCGGCGGATGTTGGTGCACCTCATATGGCCACATTGTCCCTTCCAGGACTGACAATTGGCCTGCCGGTATGGATTTTCTCGACCTCTATCATTCAAAGCACCATGATCCCTGAGCAATCAAATCAACAACTACATGATACTAAAGTTACCCCCCAACCTTCTACTTCATTTGTTTCTCCCTCTCCTTCTTCCTCTTCGCTTGGTGAAGATAGTAAAACTAAAAACCAAGTAACTGAGAAGAAGAAGAAAGGGAAGGAGAAGAAGAAGAACGAGCCAATGGCAAAAAGGAGCAACTGTACATCGTCTAGCAAAAATCCACACACTGCACCATCCAAACCTAAATCTCCATGTGTCATCTGTAAAGAGGACCACTATCATCGAGATTGTCCTTGCATCCCACAAATCTTAAGGGACTGGTCTCCCTGCTTGCACAATCTGGTGTCATCAACCTCTAACGATCATGTTGAGAGTACACTGTCAATTAGTGAAAACGAAGTCACTGGACAGAAAGGAAAATCTAAATTTCTTTGCAGACTGTGTGAAGGCGATCATGCCCTCCACCATTGTCCCTTCCTAGACGAAGCTAAAAGAGTCTTGGATAATCGTCTTGCATCACCTCTTCGATACAAGAAACTCTTGCCGAGTCCATTGCTAGTTGAAAAATCTGACTGACGCACCTTTGTTGTCGATCGAAGCACCTATCGTTGAATATAAACCCTCTAAGTCCACATTAGACCAAAGTCAACAGGTCGAGACGGTAGTCGACCCCATCTTGTCTTCAGAGGCTTCACCTTCAGATGATACAGTCACCAAAGAGAATGAGAACGACACCGTTCAAATTCTTTTCATAAACACAGACTCTGATGAACATGGGGGAAATCTACCCGTTCCTTTACCGCAGGAAGGAAGTTCATCAGAGATGTATCCGGCCATTTATTCGGTCCCACCTCCAAGCAACCTAGTTGTCTCCTTCGATTGGAATCTACTAGGCAAACCCCGTTTACCATCTAATGTACCATTCCGAATCATAGTGCAAACTTACAAAATCTTCATGGTTGGTACCATCGTAGATGAAGGGGCTTCTGTGAGTATCCTTTCCTCAACTGCTTGGAAAGCACTTGGTTCGCCATTGCTTTTGCCTGAGATGAGAAATCTGATAGGCTTCAATAAAGGAACCAGTCAACCGTTAGGGATCCTTCCAAGTTTTCCTATAACTTTGAGAAGGAAAACCGTTTATCTAAACATAATGGTAGTCCAAGGACCTTTAGATTACAATCTACTCCTTGGGTGTGACTACATTTATAGCATGGGAGCTATTGTTTCCTCACTCTTTCGAGTGATGTGCTTTCCGCATGAAGGAAGAGTGGTCCAACTTGCATACCAGCTTTCATTCCCTGATTCACACGTAGCTAATAGTCAAATGCCATCCCTAACAGGTCTTTTTGCACAAGGAATGTCTCATCAATTTCCAGTCCGTCCACCTGATGAACGTGAGTGATTCGGTGGTTGTGACTAAAACCCAGGGGGCATGCACCCTGGTCTGCTTCGGTAGGAAAACTTTAGGTATAGGGTAGGTTTCCGCGGAGGATATATGACTAGTCTGACACACCCATCCATTTAGGAAAATGGGATTAGACTAGAATAAGATACCTTCGTCAGAAGGTATGCCTTTCTTGACAGAGTGAGTGTTTTGTCTACAAATTGAAGGGTAACCTAGGTATGCCTTTCCCGACAGAGCAAGTGTTTTGTCTGCAAATTGAAGGGTAACCTGGAAACTCTACTTCGCTATACCTGGGGGCATGCAAACCTTTTTGCGTGAAAGTGAAAAGCAACCATTTATTTTCCTAGTTTATATATTCTTAACCCTTTAAACTCGTAGGATTTGTCGTTCTTAGCTTACATAATAAAAGGAGTTGGAGCATAATTTCAAATGGTGCAAGCTCCCTAAATAATGAACCTATCAATGAGGCATCCTTATTATACAACTGGCACGAGCAGTTTTACACGAAGTTCAAGCTTGTTAAAAATTAAACCTGGCAATGAGCATATGTTCCACCAGAGTTTAATCTCATTAAAAAATGAACCCACCTCCGGTAAATAACCATTGTGAATGATTATCATCAGCTTTTGAGCCTTGGTCGTGTCCTTACCATCACCTCCACTCTATTTTAGCCGATCATTCGCCTCCATTTGATTGTTTACCCCTTTTCAAGAACAGCTGTGACGAGTGACCCTATTAGCCACCTTCTTTACACTGTCATGATTGGGAAAGTTCCAAACCTTACCTGGAACCAGCTGCTATCTGAAAACATCACTCATTCCTCAAAAAACGAGTCTCCTTTAAGCTCTTTTCATGTGACTCGTAAAATATGAAAAGATTGTCGAGCAATTGGCCTCTCCAGCGCATTAAAGTGATCGGAAGTGCTATCCCTCCTCTAGATTTTAATCTTTTTGGACTTGAGGGATCATTACATAAAAAGATCAAGCGTTTGTCTTGTTCGTCTCGTTAAAACTATCAGAAAGTCATCCCTTTCACATTGTTTTATACTTTTTCAGACTTAAGGGATTATATTACGAAAAAGGAATATTGGAGTTTCCTTTCCGTCTCTTTTCAAACTCTCAAAAATTGAAAAGGACCGAGTTATCCTTGTCATTAAACTTGTTAAAACAATAGCGACAAACTTGTCCATTCAGACAAGAGCGAGTTTCATTGTTGCTAGACTCGTTAAAACATAGCGACGGGTTTTCCCGAAGGGAAAATTATAGAACAAGCATTTTTTATCCTCCTAAAGCTTGACAAAAATAAAGAGGTACTAGTCAAAAATGACTGGGGAAAATTGGGAAGAAAACTTGAAGAAACTTTATTGGTAGCAGGTCGCTCTTGAGTAGGACACTTTTCACTCCATCACCATCATTGAGTCGGGTTGGGTTATTACATTCACTGGTCATATCACCATTGGTCCACCTTACCATCCACTTTTGGGGTTAATGCTACCTATCCATTTCAGTGTCACCAATATGTTCAAGAGAAGTCGCTCAGAGAATTCACCTACCCAGCTTGTGTCTCATCCACTGCAATACCTTCACGCTTCATTCTTTCATGATCGCCACCCTAAACCTTGTATCATCAGATCGTTTTCACCTCTACAAAATCATTTGCTCCGTTCTGTGTCGTAGATGTGGGATCCATTAATGCCTTCCTACAACGGGTCACTTCTTGTTGACATCAACTCATTATCCAAGAAGTCGACCTAGGGATAACCCTTCCCGTACTTTGAAGCCTGCATGCCTCAATTGCAAGTTTCTCACTTCTGGCGACAGGTTTACACTAATTACCTTCGACCGAAAGATTTTGCATTGTGTTCGACATCGACTCATGTATTCACACCATGTGAATTGTACTGCAGTACCTTGAGGATCATCATCATCATCGTTGATTCCTCTCACATCTGTTAATAGCTTACATCATTGGCTGGTAATCAGGCAATGTCCTTCTATGTTCGACATCAGAACATATTTTCACATGGATCGACTTGTACTTTCGGGCAAAGACTGAACGAGTTTTGAAGACCCCAGATCTAGTTTCATCCGTTCGGGTTGCGATATATTTAGGAAAATAAAGACATCAAATGTACATCATTGCTGCACAAATAATCATCCAAACTAAGGGATGATGGCTCTACCAGAATCATCAGTCTGCACACAAACAATTGCCTGTCCTATGTACATGAAAATGAATTTATCAAGTTGAGCATGGGAATGCCTGCCTCAGCTAGATCATGAAAATATTATGAAGATAATGTAGTGTATTGTATTTTATACAGGTCACCTTCCAGTGCCAAAAACCTCGGATCCTTATTATAAAGCATTTCACTCGACATCAAAAGATTTACGACCTCATGCTTTAGGGGGCAACTGTTATAGACATATTTGGGCACTGCAACCCCAATCACATATGTCCATAAACCAAGGGCTTCTAAGTCCCTAAAAGTGTTGTTTCATACCCTGAAGGAGCAAGGTCAGCTGATTACATCACCTCCGAGAAGTTTTCCATGAAAAACCACTCAAAACTGGTCAAAGAAAGACCATATAGACTGCCCAGTGCAAAGGGTGCGATGCATCTCACCTGCCACATGCAAAAAGTGCAATGCATATTGGAAATCACTTCTGTAGGGTGCGATGAGCGAGAGCAGACAAATGGCACAAGCAGTTTTCTAGGTGGAGACCCTGAGAATCTTCTAGAAGCTGCTCATTTGACACTTGCCTCCATGAATTCGCCCAAGGATGAGTAAGAGATCATGAAATCTCCAAGTGGAACCAAGAACTATCAGAAAAATGACACTAATCAAAATCCCAGAAGCTGACTCACCCCCCTGCAAATATCTATATATGGATCCCTCATCCCAGACATCCAAAGGTTGGAATTTGGTAATTTGCAAAGAAGTGTTGTTGGTTTCTCTTTGAAGACGTTATTGGGTGATCGTGCTTTGTATGGGGTGAAGAGGGCTTTCAAGCTGGGAGGATGGCACTGGGTCAAACCACGTGGTTGTAATCCTCTCTTCTACTACTTTTATCAATAAAGCTATTTGTGTTTTCCTCCATATTCTTGTGTATCTTCTAATATTGTGTTGATATATGCATTTGTATGGTCAATATATATCTGATCCTATATTGTTTACAGTGATAGATCTCTATGCTTTGATGGTATTATGCTGCTATGAATCTACAGGTGCTCTTTGAAGCGGGACAAGTAAGGAAGTAGTGGCAGAGATTCTATCAAAGGAGAAAGGAAACAAGCAAGGATCCAAGCGGAAGATTGAGGTTGGTACTCTCTGCTTCTTTCTCATCTCTCTCTCGTAAAGGAAAAACAAGTGACTTTAATCTGTTTGTTTCTAAGACAACTACCCGTCTTAGTGGGACTAACAACTCTGAATAGACACTAGATTTCTTGATAACAATGATGTAAAAGGAAACCATTGCCAATAAATCCTTTTAGTCTCTGATCAAGGGCATTTCTTCAATTTAGAGATGTCCAACGACGGAATGACGAGGGGAAAACCGCCTGTGAGTGCATACTCCTTGCGTGAGATGCCATTGGGCTTCTTGAAATGTCTTTGGCATGTTTGGGGCATTTCTCTTGAGCAGCACCATGAACAAGAGGGCCTTTCGAAAGCCCTAATATGTTCCACAGTAATTAACAGAATAAATTTTCAGAATTGTTCCTTCAATTATCGGCGGCAATGATTTGATGAAATTGTTTAGCCATATCGCATATCATCATGGAGAAAGTGAGCATTGAATATTTGTAAACCTACATTGGAAAAAGCATCAACAGTCAAGTAAATGAAGAGCAAGTCCACATCTATGAAAAGGAGTCCAACTAAAAAGGATTGATGCATTTCCTTCAAAGTATGCTTAAAATGATACTTAATGCACATTTTTTAAATACATAAGCTTTTGAATCTATACTTCATTACTTTTCAATAAAGTAGTAAAATATCTTATATTCCTTGGTGACTTGTAAAAGTGCTTTTGGAAATTCCTATTTCAAACATAAAAGGATTTATGAGAAAAGGGGTGGATTATAAAGTTATTTTTATGTATATTTGTAATGGATAAATAAGGAGTATATTTTGTATTTTGGAGACATAAGTGATCATAGAATTGTTTTTTGGATGAAATAAAGGTGCATTAAATTTTTTATTTTGGAGAGATAAGGTGTGATTTTGTAGAGTGATAAGGTGAAATTATTCTTTTGTAATATTTGGAGTGATAAGTGAATTTTAAGGGAAGGTAATTGTTGTAGTATTTTGAGAGTGAAGGAGCAGTGATTGAAGTGAATTTGTTGTTTGAAAAAGGGTCCAAACAAACAAAATATTGTAATTGAAAAGTTGTTCTTGGGTGTAAGAGCTAGTTGTCACCTATAATAAAAAGGCATATTTTTGTGGTGCCTGTGTCCTAGATCTACCCAATATTGAATAAAGGGATCTTAGGTACACCGTGTGTACTGAATGTGTGTGCATGACTTGTGTTTAGATTATCTCTTTGTATTATTCTTAAGCAACTACATGCACATAAGAAAGATTAAGTATAAGAATGATTAATCAAGCATTTGTAATCAAGCTTAAGTACTGTTATAGACATTTTTGGGCACTGCAACCCCAATCATACATGTCCATCAACCAAGGGCTCCTAAGTCCCTAAAAGTGTTGCTTCACACCCTAAAGGAACAAGGTAAGCTGATTATATCATCTCCCAGAAGTTCTCCACAGAAAACTGCTCAGAATTGGTCAAAGCTGGACCATACAGACTGCCCAGTGCAGAGGGTGCAATGCATCTCACCTTCTCAGTGAAAAGGGTGTGATTCATACTGGAAAGCCCTTCTGTAGGGTGCGATGGGCGAGAGTAGACAAATGGCAGAGACAATTTGCAAGGTGGATCGTCATGGAATCTTCCAGAAACTTCTCCTGTGACACTTGCCTCTATGAATTCGCCCAGGGATGAGTAAGAGATCATCAATCTCCAAGTGGAATCAAGAACTATCAGAGAGAGGAAACTAATCAAAATCCCAGAAGCTGACTCACTCCCCTGCAATCGTCTATATATGGATCCCTCATCCCAGAGATCCAAAGGCTGGAATTTTGTATCTTGTAAGGAAGTGATGTTGGTTTCTTGGTGGAATATCATAGTGTTGGGTGATCTAAGCTTTTCATGAGGTGAAGAAGGGCTTTCATGCTGGGAGGATGACGCTGGGTTAGAACAATTGGTTGTAATCCTCTTTGCTATTCTTGATATTAATAAAGCTATTCAAGTTTTCCTTCACATTCTTGTATGTTTGATGATATATGCATTTGTGTGGTTAATATATATCTAGTCCTATATTGTTTATGATTGTAGATCTCCATTCTTCGATAGTATTATGCTGCTTTGATTCCACAGGTGCTCTTTGAAGCTGGGTAGACGACGGAAAAGCGGCGAAGATCTGTCAGAAGGGAGAGGAACCAAGCAAAGAACCAAGCGCAAGACTGAGGTTGGTGTCCTTTGTTCCCCTCTTATCTACTTCTCATAAAGGAAAGCAAAAGTAGTTTTAGTTTGTTTGTTTCTAAGATAGCTACCAGTCTTAGTGGGACTAGCAGCTCCGAGTGGACACTGGATTTCCCGATAACAAAATGGTGACTCCACTGGGGAGCGAATAGATTGTTTGCTTGTCTATAATTTTTTGTTTTATAAACTTACAGACGGAGCCTGAAGTTAAGCCAGCTAGCCTTCGAACTGTATTTGCTATGCAAGTTCAAAGTAGATCAATGTTGCTTCAGTCTATCTCCGAGTTTTGTTTATAAACTGAACAATCGATTTGCAAACCTTCTAATTTCCCTAGTGGTGGCTCTAGTAACCTCATTAGATCAGCCCCTGTGATTTCTATTTACTGACTATCATTAGCTCGGCCTAAATCCCTGGACTAGGCTACAAACTGTGACCTGGAACCAAGTTGAAGTCTCGTCCCTGGACCATCGCACTTTCTCCTCTTGGTAATCTGGATGCATTGCACCTACCGTGTGTAGTAGGTGCGCTGCATCACACTTTCCCTGTGTTGCAGGTGCGCTGATCAGACAAGACCTCTTCTGCCCTCATATTTTCGTTTATGTGTTTACTCTCTTCAGCTTTATTCAGGAGTTTTTTTGTCTGTGATTAGTATACCACTGTAGAAACTCCCTTCCTTTGCATGATTCCACCTCCATAGAAAAAAGAATTGTGAATGTTTTTATGTATTGTGCGCCATTTATAGTTCTCTTTTACAAAAAGTAGCATAATCGAACTGTCGTATTGTGATTTGAAAGTGTCACAAGTGTCATTTTCAGTCAAAGAAAAGAATTCTATTGTTTTTGATGGCCAATTATATAGTTACTCTTGTATTTGATTGAATTAGTAGTTTTTCAAGTGTCGAAAGCAGTTTTCAGTTCAAAATAGCAAAGTGTCATCATTATCTTCCTTTCGTTTTTGAAGAGAAATTTGTTAGTACTGTCGCTTTGAAAAGGTAATTCAGATTTGTACTTAACATTCTTCTTGTCATTCACACATTAAGAAAGCTGAAAACAAATACATGCATGTGCATTTGCATTTAGACTGCTTGTTGGTTTGATTTAGGACAATGCATCTAGTGTGTGTTCTCTGCTCTTTGTTGAAAGAATATCATCTCTCTTTCTTTAGTAGCTAGGATTTTCATTGCAAAAAGAAGATTAAATGATTGTTTATCATCTTAGATTGCATTTTAGGAATTGTATATCTACATCACGCGGTGAACCTGAAAGGAAAATTTCTTAAGAAATATCAACTGTAAAATAAGTTCAATGAACATAAAAATGCTTTGGAACCTAACGCACAACATCTAGAAGTCTAGGCTAGAGACGTATTCTAGCGTCGTAAAGCCTGGTAACTATCGCTTTCACTAATGGTTGGGTGATTCCTCCTCTTTGAGACGACAAATGCCAGCACAGACTTGTGCTCCCATGTACCGTCGAGTATATATTGGGATACCACAATAGGCTATATCCTTTATCCATAGGAAGCCGTGTCTATCGCCCTATCGATCGTAATGCACTGAACACAACATTCGGGAAGATTGGCTGCCGTACCGTAAAAAGTATTCTATAGTTTTGCGATTGGTTTGGTAATCCTTCTGTCTATATTTCCAGAGTAGTCTCTTTCATTCCTTTTCAGACTCCTTAAAGGAAAAGGTCCATCTAAGCACTTTTCACTTCAGGCTCGTTAAAAATTGAAGGCGACTAGAGTCATCTTTTGTTTTTTCTCGACTCTTAAAAATTGAAAAAACAAGTTGTGTCAAAGCGTATAAAATTCATTTAATTCAGAATCATTTTCCCCTTTATTTTTAGTTGATCGAGTAATCCACAATCATGGAGGAACGTCAATTGAAACCCCATCATTCGCGGAGACTTACGAGTCAACCGTCTTTGTCTCTAGAATCAAAACTATTCCAGACAAAGCGAACTTGTTTAACCGGTTCAAAGTCCCCTGGTCTGGTTGGAACAAGTGTTCCAACACCCTCGAAGACTCCGTTTACTCCAAACATTTTTGGTATCCCTACCTCTACAGCAGAAGTTCCACGACCACTATACGATAGTAGAACTGATCCTAGTGTGAAGGAAAACACTTCTATTCCTAAACTGGCTCCATCTGCAGCTGATTTGGAAGGTGTTATTCCCCAAACATCTGTTGCTGTAGAATCTATACCTTCTTCGGCACCAGAAATATTTTACGGACCTGACGGTCTACCTCTTCCACCTAAATTGATTGCTATTGAAGAGATAGTTGAGGATTCCCCATCTAGTACTCCATCGCATTTTGGAGTTGGGATCATCCTATATCCTTCTTCGTCAGAAATTAGTCTACTGTTATCAAAAGTTCCTGTAGAATTACTAGGAAATCTTTTGGATAGACTAGATATGTCTGAACAACCGTCGACGTCTAGGACTGTTTTATCTGACACAGTAGTGGCAGAACTTCCTGCTGTCACTCCAACAATGTTCGTCGGCGTACCATCTGTCGCAACTATCTCTCAATCAATGGATGGAATCCATCCAGGGGCTGTTTCGATGGTATGGTTTGTTCCCGTTTGTTTGTTTGTAATAATATATGGAATCTCTTATGTTGAGTCTTAGCAAATTGATCCTTCGCAATGTCAATTTGTGCAGTCCAGTCCTCAAAGGAAAATAATTCCCTTAAGCACTGGATTACCACCGTATGGGGGGGAATATGCCCTTTCATTGTCTCCTCTGGGAGCACAAACATACGAGAGTTCACAATAGAATTCAGGGTATGCTGGAATTACATCCAGTGGTTAGATGCCAATACTACCTCAACAACCAAGAGTTGTATACTCAATGCAACAAAGTCTGCCTATGTCACATATCCCCACTACACCGGCTATTGTGCCAGTGTTGCAAGTACAAGCGTTACCTGTTGTATGCCAACCTCAAGTCTCTCAGGTTGCAATCTAACAGTCCCTTATCCCTGCGATGCCACCACAATCATCGATTAGTAGCTCCTTAACTGGAGTGACCCAAGCTCAAACGGGTACCATTACCCCTCATCTTGGTCAAACAACTAGTATTGAACAACAGCACATGGTCTCACAACCATGGCTGGTGCAATATCAACAACCACAATTCCAACAAGCTTACCAAGGATCTGAGCACCAAGTCTTTGCAAGTAACGAGTAGCCGTATATTCAAAACGGTCAACATCAACCATTTCATAATGGTTATGCCCATCAACCTTACCAAAGTTATCAGCATCAAATGCACTATGATGGTATGCAAAGACCCACTACTTAGGCAATCCCATCTTATCCTAGGTATGCTTTGCCGAACCTGAATCAACAGCTTCCCTTCGTGGCAACTTTAGAGTTAGCAGATCTAAATCGGCTAACAAATGATCCAATCGCTTATGCCCCTTGGTGGCCAGTGATAACTCATAAAATTCCGTAAGATATTCCTAAATTTAATGGAAATCCGGGTGAAGACCCGTCGAATCATGTGATGACCTTTCATCTGTGGTGTTCATCTAACACTCTAAATGATGATTCGATTAGGCTTCGCCTTTTTCAGCGAACGTTAACTGGTCCGGCAGCAAAATGGTATATCAAATTTCCTAGAGCTTCGTTTGATAACTTTAGTACCCTAGCCACAACCTTTTTAACCCATTTTCAGCCACCCATAAGGTACAAAACAGGAACAGAGCTTCTTACCAATTTCAAGCATAAGACGGCCACTCACATATCCGATCATATTCATGAGTGGTAACGTCGTTGTAGAATGGTAAAAACATATGTTCCTGATCATCTGTTGGCTGAGTGGTTTATTAAGTCATTGTTACCTTCTATTACAGAAGATGTGGCAAAGGGAGGAGTCATCACTGAAGAGAAAGTCATTGCTCGTGCGCAATATTTAGATTTGATCTATACTCAGTCTCGCACGCTCTACAATAAAATCCCTGATGCTCCTAGACCGGAATTTTCAGTTTCTCCCTCTCCTAAATCAAACAAAGACTCTCATGTCGTGGACGGCGTGATAGGAACGACCAGCACGAAAACCGTAAAGGCTAAGTCGGAGAAGGCCCGTATGGTTTCAGGTCAAAATGCAAATGAAGAACTTCTCGCCTCGGAAGTAAATGCCATATCGACTGACAAAGGCAAAGAAACCAAGCAACTAGGAGGCAAGAAGAAAAAGAAAGGGAAGAAGAAGAAACAGGAGGAGTCATCCCGTGAAAGGTCTTCTCTAAACCCTTCTAGAGATAGGAAACCAAATCGTCCATGCCTTATATGTGATGAAGATCATTGGACAAGAGAGTGTCCATATAAAGCTGAGCTTAGAAAATTCTTCAAGAATTCAAAAACCTAGGTGGTATTGACTGATCTGTTTCCAAATCCAGGAACAAATCTGGTTGCAAGTGACAATGCTTCCCCGCCCCAAGTGCTAATGTTGTCGGTTTCGAAGCAGCAAAATGATGCTTTGATATCGACAAGGAATAAAGATTATGGGAATCCACAGCTGTCGGACAACAAGGCCAATGATCAACCTAGTAGTTTGACAACAACTTCGACCGAAGTTGTACCACCCATCATTCCTGAACTAACGATAAAGCCACCAAAGGGAGTAGTGCACAAATTGACATTTAATCCTCGTGCCAGAGCAGCACAACATTATAATATAGTGGAAGATCTAGCCCAATCGCCATCCGCTATGTCGACACTTGAGGTACTGCGAAATTTCCCCTCCCAAAAGTAGGCTTTATTATCAACGATAGGTGGGATTGACCCACCGGATTCCAATCTTGTGTCCTTTAATCACAAAGGATATGACCCTCAGTTACCAGCTCAACTAGCTTTCCTTATTCAAGTGAAAGCCCTCAACAAAACTGTTCATTGAACAATTATTGATGAGGGGGCTTCTACATGTATTATGTCGATGAGTTGCTGGAAAACTTTAGGATCTCCACCCTTGTGATCGTCAACGAAATTAAAAGCATTTGATGGACGAACATACACCCCATACGGGATTTTGAGTAACTTGCAAGTCGAACTAGGGGGAAAAATAGTAGAAATTGATATTGAAGTTATCAATGGAAACCTCGATTACAAAATCCTACTGGGAAGGCCATGGATTTATGCCATGGCCGCTGTTGTGTCAACATACTTCAAAAATATTTCATTTCCTTTCCAAGGAGGAATTACAATTGTTGACCAACAAACCTTCCTCCCCAACAGTTCACAAGTTACGGGAAGCATTCCAATGATCCACAGAAGCCCTCATTCGCTTCAAAATATTGGATTAGGCCTACTAAAAGACCCTACATTGATGGGGACTTTTGCTCTACCGCCTCCAAACAATCTGGCAGAAGTGGCCATAATGGGAACCTGCAATATGATATCTTCTAGATTCAGAAGATTCCTGAACATTTCGTGAGCATGGATCATCACCATTTTAGAAATATTGTAGCAATCAATTTTCTTGGCCTGGGGGGAAAACCCAAATCAACGCTCATCAAGCGTTTGGATAGATAGGTCTAAAGAATATGGCACCCCTTCAAATCCTTGGTCGCAAGTGCATTCTACAGACGAAGGAATTGTTCAGTCAATGATGATTGACGGGGCACCATGAGAAGATTACCACCATCGTTCCCATCTTCCGGATTACCACGAATATTATTCCAGCAACCTTAATCATCCTTCAGTTTTTGATTTTCTATCAAATACTGTAAATATGGTGGATTCTGAGGACAGTTCCTATCTTGTGTCAACCTCATTAAAAAATGAAACAACTCCCTTTCCAAATCGAGTCTTTGATTACGATCTCATAAAATCCAAGTCGAGTATTTCAAATATCTCAAAGGTAAACCTTCATTCCAACCACCGGAATGAATGCAATGAAGTTTGGGGACCATGCGCCTCGGTTTGCGTTATTATGTTGGGGGCATGCAAACTTATCACGAGCAGTGTTACCACAGGGTTCAAGCTCATTAAAAAATAAACCCACCACGAGCAGTGTTACCGCAGGGTTCAAGCTTGTTAAAGAATAAACTCGCCACGAGTAGTTTTTATGTGAAGTTCAAGCTCGTTAAAAATTAAACCTAAGCAATGAGCAAATTTTTTCCCCAGAGTTTAAGATCATTAAAAAATGAACCAATTTCCGGTAAATAACCATTGTAAATGCATTATCATCAGCTTTTGAGCCTTGGTCGTGTTCTCATCATCACCTCCACTCTGTTTTAGCTGATCATTCGCCTCCATTTGATTGTTTACCCCTTTTGAGGAACAGTTGCGAAGAGTGATTCTATTAGCCATCCTTGTGACACTGCCATGATTGGAAAATTCCAAACCTTACCTGGAATCAGTTGCTACCTGAAATTATCACTCGTTCCTCAAAAAACAAGTCTCCTTTAAGCTCTTTTCGTATGACTCATAAAAATATGAAAATATTGCCGAGAAGTTGGCCTCTCCAGCTCGTTAAAGCTACCGGGAGTGCTATCCCTCCTCTATATTTTAATCTTTTTGGACCTGAGGGATTATTACACAAAGAGATCGAGCGCTTGTTTTGTTCGTCTCGTTAAAATTATCAAAAATTCATCCCTTTCGTATTATTTTATACTTTTTCGGACTTAAGGGATTATATGACGAAAAAGGATCATTGGAGTTTCTTTTACATCCCTTTCAGACTCTCTAAAATTGAAAAGGACCGAGTTATCTTTGTCGTTAAACTCGTTAAAACTAATAGCGACAAACTTGTCCATATAGACAAGAACAAGTTTCACTGTTGCTAGGCTCGTTAAAACATAGCGACTGGTTTGCCCGAAGGGAAAATTATAGAACAAGCATATGTTATCCTCCTCAAGCTTGACAAAAATAAAGAGGTATTGGCCAGCAATGACTAGGGAAAAATTGGGAAGAAAACTTGAAGAAACTTTATTGGTAGCAAGTCGCTCTTGAACATGACACTTTCACTCCATATCCGAGTCGGGTTGGGTTATTCCATTCACCGGTCATATCACCATTGGTCCATCGCACCATCCATATTTGGGGTTAACGCTACCAATCCATGTCAGTGTCACCGATATGTTCAAGAGAAGTCGCTTAGAGAATTCACTTGTGTCTCATCCGCTGCAATACATTCACGCTCCATTCTTTCATGACCACCACCCTGAACCCTATATCATCAGATCATTTTCACCTCCAAAATCATTTACTACATTATGTGTCATAGATGTGGGATTCATTAAGGCCCTCCTACGACGGGTCGTTTCTTGTCGACATCAGCTCATTATCCAAGAAGTCGACTTAGGAACAACCCTTTTAGTACTTTGAAGCTTGCATGCCTCAATGGCAAGTTTCTCACTTTTGGCGACAAGTTTACATCAATGGCCTTCGACCGAAATATTTTGCGTTGTGTTCGATGCCAAGTCCCTTTTCACATGACGTGAATTGTACTGTAGTACCTTGAGGGTCATCATCATTATCGGTGATTCCTCTCGCGCTTGTTAACAGCTTACATCATTGGCTGGTAATCAGGTGATGTCTTTCCATGTTCAACTCCAGAACATCGTTCACATGGATCGACTTGTACTCCAAGTGAAGATTGGATGAGTTCGAAGACCCTGGATCTAGTTTCATCCATTTGGGCTGTGATCTATTCAGGAAAATAAAGACATCAAATGTACATCATTGCTGCACAGAAGATCATCCGAATCAAAGGATGATGACTCTATCAGAATCATCAGTCTACCACACAGATGGTTTTCTGTCTTATGTACATGAAAATGAATTTATAAAGCTGAGCATGTGAATGCCCGCCTCAGCTAGATCATGAGAAATATTATGAAGATAATGTATTGTATTGTATCTTATTACAGGTCGCCTTCCAGCTCGAAAAAACTTCAGATCCTCATGATAAAGCATTTCACCCGACATCAAAAGATTAACGACCTCATGCTTTAGGGGGCAACTTTTATAGACATTTTTGGGCACTGCAACCCCAATCATACATGTCCATAAACCAAGGGCTCCTAAGTCCCTAACAGTGTTGCTTCAAACCCTAAAGGAACAAGGTCAGCTAATTATATCATCTCCCAGAAGTTCTTCACAGAAAACTGCTCAGAAATAGTCAAAGCTGGACCATACAGACTGCCCAATGCAAAGGGTGCGATGCATCTCACCTGCTCAGTGAAAAGGGTGCGATGCATGCTGGAAAGCCCTTCTATAGGGTGCGATGGGCAAGAGTAGACAAATGGCAGAGACAGTTTGCAAGGTGGATCGTCATGGAATCTTCCAAAAACTTCTCCTGTGACACTTGCCTCTCTGAATTCGCCCAGGGATGAGTAAGAGATCATCAATCTCCAAGTGGAATCAAGAACTACCAGAGAGAGGACACTAATCAAAATCCCAGAAGCTGACTCACCCCCCACAATCATCTATATATGGATCCCTCATCCCAGAGATCCAGAGGCTGGAATTTTGTATCTTGTAAGGAAGTGATGTTGGTTTCTTGGTGGAATATCATAGTGTTGGGTGATCTAAGCTTTTCATGAGGTGAAGAAGGGTTTTCATGCTGGGAGGATGACGCTGGGTCAACACAATTGGTTGTAATCCTCTTTACTATTCTTGATATTAATAAAGCTATTCAAGTTTTCCTCCACATTCTTGTATGTTTGATGATATATGCATTTGTGTGGTCAATATATATCCGGTCCTATATTGTTTATGATTGTAGATCTATGTTCTTCGATAGTATTATGCTGCTTTGATTCCACAGGTGCTCTTTGAAGCTGGGTAGATGAAGAAAAATTGGCGAAGATCCATCAGAAAGGAGAGGAACCAAGCAAGGAACCAAGCGCAAGACTGAGGTTGGTGTCCTTTGTTCCCCTCTTATCTACTTCTCATAAAGGAAAGCGTAAGTAGTTTTAGTTTGTTTGTTTCTAAGATAGCTACCAGTCTTAGTGGGACTAGCAACTCCGAGTGGACACTAGATTTCCCGATAACAAGTACACAAGCACAAAGCATCACATCATCAACTTGATAATATTATCTCCCAAACAAGCACATTTCACATCATGTAATCAAAGAAATCAAGTTAAGGATGCCACAAAAATCAAGCATTTCAAGCCAAGACGACATCAACATCATCAACACTTTTTGTATCACTTGCAGATAAACATTTTTTAACTGAATTGTATGGGTGAATTCTTGGTTGTAATAGACACCCTAATTTGACTTTTTAAGGTGAATACATTAATTCAAGTAAGTCTTCAACTGAGTCATCAAGATTGAACTTGTCAATTGTCTCTTCGGTGCATTTTTGACAGTGTTCGACACCCTTCCTTTTTTAAAATCAGCACATTCAGTGAGTACATTCATGAAAGCACAAAGTGTCAGTAATCAAACAAGAAAGTTCAAGAAAGCCATTTAGCATGAAATCATCATCAAACAAGTGTGAATTCTAGTATTCTATTCTTCAAGTGAGCATCAAATCAAGCCAGTGTTTAACGCAAGTGCAATAAGCAATAAATCAAGGGAGTGTGTCATTCAAACAACCAAGCAAGTGAGCATGTCAAAATCAAGTGTGAAAGTTCAAAGCACAAAATTTACAAAAAACGAGCCAATGTGAAGTTGATTGAAGCATTCCCAAAGTGTCAGTGAAGCATTCAAGAAAAGTGATCTTCATCAAGTGAGCGTGAAATCAAGAGTTCAAGAAACCAAGTTATAAAACTCTAGCAAGTAAAGCATCAGCAATAAGCAACAGTACAAGCGAGCCTGAATTCAAAGTGAGCAAGATAACATGGAAACACACATTCAACTGTCCCAAATTCTTAAAAATTTGATTTTATCATCAGCTGGCAACATGGTGAACATCAGCCAAACAACTCTTGCTGATATTCAATTGCATCTTCAACATGCACATGAAATGATTGAGTTTCTTCAACTGGAGTTGCAAATTCAAAGAGATGAGTTACAATATAAGAGTGATGTTTCCAAGTCTTTCATTCGTACAGATGCAGATAAATATGTTAATTCCAAGTCATTGATCCAACCAACTTCAAGTATCGAAGTGGTCCCTACTCCAGTTCAACTTTCTTCCAAACCAATCATTAAGCCATGGGAAGAACTTCAAAGTAAAAAAAATCGATGAGGATTAGGATATGACAAAGATGAAAACAACTTGCATATCCACAATTATTCTAAGCTGATCATGTTCATCAATGCAGGATTTCTTGATAAAATAACATCAACAAGCCATAAGAAAGTTGCAAACATACAGACATGTGCGCAAATTGAAGTTGCAGTCAAACCAAAATGCCTTCATTGTCAAACAACGGTCATATAGAAGATCAGTGTCTTGATCTCCATCCTTGTCACCATTGTGGCAAGTCAAATCATTCCTCAACACAATGCAGCAAACAACAACAATCACACAGATTGAAGATCGCTTATTCATGGATTGGTCCCTAGGAATGGTCATCCACAGTTAGAAGATTGTATAAGTTTTACAATGGCATTCACTCACACATATTGCAGCCAATAGTAAAAATTAAGATGGTACTCTCATGTAGTTGAATGGGGAGTACACCAGTGAAACTCTCCTACACCTAAAATGGGGGAGTTCAAAAATCAAGTGAAAATAATTGTCTCTCCTTTCATCTAACAAAGGGGGGGAAATGTCGAGACAGTGGTTATCAGACTGAAAGTCTGGACAACATCAGCGAAGCAGCCAGTGGGCATTTGCATCAGCGAGTGAGCATCAACAAAATTAGCCAATGGGTGATCGACAACAAATTTAGCAACGAGCAGTTTTTCAAACACAGCAAAAGCAACAATGAGTTGTTTTTCAACGTCATTAGCCAGTGGGCATTCTTTATATTTTGTAAATGGACAATAGATGCTGATTGAAATCAAAGGACAGATGGATCCTTTTGTAGCTAGGCATGTGATGGAGTTTTCAAGTGACATTCAGAGATGAATCAGACATGTAGCTGACTCATGGTCTCTTCATATTGTAGTTTCTTCAACATCTAGTTTGAGCGGTTTTTCAAGCAAATGTCTTTTTGAGGATCAACTTGAGAACTTGGAAGAGGTTCCTTGTTCTTATTTTTTATTTATCCTTGGGGGGGAATGTTAGCCTCACTTTTATAATAAAAAAACTATAAATCCAAATATCATAATTAAATAAATCAAATCTTGAGAATTAGGAGTTAGTTCCTCAAACTAGGGAGTCTAGTTAGGATGAGAGATTCTCTCCAACTAGTTCTCCTAGATTAGTGTTTTATTGAGAAAATATCTCAACCATAGTGTCCAAGATAGATGTACTATCTTGAGACCAACTTCCTCACGTATTTATTTGTACTATTATCATTCTTTGTACATTGGATTGATTAATAATGACAATGTGAGGAATGTTGTAAGGCTAAGGCCTTTTCCACCATGTCTGGTTTCTATATTTCTGAGTGTTTATTTTATTGAGTTTATTTTATGTGGGTTAGTTTCCTTCAAAATGTTGCTATAATTAAGGAAACTTATGAAACCAAATGGATGTCTATGTGGAATAGGTGGGTGGCCACCAATATCCACCTAGATGATTCCTCTCCCATTAGGAAGCAGTGGTCCCCATTGTGTGCAGATCCTCCATGAGGTGAGGAAATTTTTGTTGAACCTGGTCCCTAGTGAACCATTTGCCCTAGTGATGGAATTGACATGCTTTGACAACTCAATATAGCTAGATCCTATGATGGCAAGTGTTATTGATCTGTGTGTCCATGATCCTATCAGTTGTGGCCTATTCGATGTAGCTTGGGTTGAGATCTGTTGGTGTTAGCTACTCAGCAACGTCGGATGTATCCAAAAATGGGGGAAATTATGGTCACAGTCGGTCCACATTAAATATTAGGTGCAAGCCATGGAACAGTTGAATGCTAATATCAAAAGCATTGTCCCATAAAACCTTGGTGATGGTGCACATCCCATATTGGAGTGGGTGAAGCTTGCGGTGGGGCCCAGTGAGGTGCTCCTTCTACAAATGTAACCAAACTTTATCCCCTACCTGGAACTTGTGTGGCATCTGATGTTGATCATGAAATTGCTTATACTTAGCATTGGCTTTGTACATAATTTCATCGACCTGTTGGAATATGTATTGAATACACATAATGAATTTGTTAGCTCTTCTAGCCTCGAACTAGTCATGAGCCAAATCTACCTGAGAAGATGCAAATGGTATGACCACATCAATGGGACACAGTGGCTGGAATCCCAACCCCATCTAAAAGGAGTTGTGCCTAGTTGAGCAATGGAGAGCTTAGCTATGTTGGACATAGGGGAGGCTTTCATCCCATTTGCATAGATTCTTCAAGTCGTACATGTGAAAAATGTGCATGATCATCCTATTAACAACCTCTATTTTGCCATCAGTTTGGAGGTGGAAGATCATGGACTTAGTGAGCTTGGTATCTAGCATTGACCAGAGGCTTAACGAAAATGTACTCAAGAACCTACTGTCCTGGTCTAAGATAATGGACAGTGGGATCCCAAAGTGTACCCACACTCCTTCAAGGAAGAGCTTAGTAGTGGATTCTACTGTGTTATTCTTCTTGGAGGCCACTAGAACGACCATCATAGAGAATCTCTTGACGACCATGAAAACACAATCATTTCCATGCTTAGTAGAAGGAAGGCTCAACATGTAATCCATGGAGATGGATTCCCAAGGCTGACTAGGAGTAGGAAAAAGGAGTATATAGGCCTTTCTTCTTGATTGTCAGTTTGTAAATGGCATAGGCAGTGCCACATATGATGTACCTCCAAAAATCTTGTTGAAGGTTCAGCCAATAAAAAATAGTTTTGCAGCACTACCATTGTTTTCTCTACTCTAAAATGTCTAGTGACCCAGCTGTAGTGCACCTATCAAATCATCTTGGCACACTCACTTGAAGGAACACTAAGGTGTCCCATGTGGCACAAAAATGTTCCCTAGATGTGAAAATATAGAACTTTCTTACCTTCCAGGAGCATCTGGTATGTGTTTCTAAATTATGGATCGCTCTTGTAACGATGTGGTCATCCCAAAGTCTCGTGTCCACATGAGTCGAGCACAGTGATCAGTGCCATAACCGATGGTTAGCTGAGATAGTCTGCAACATTATTGGTGCTTCCCTTCTTGTACTTGATGTTCAAATGGAACTATTGCATATGTGTGGACCATTTCTAATGGCGATCATTTTGCAACATTCCTTATGTCTATATCAACTGCAAGGTTCAGTGGTCTATGTGGGTGACCGTTTCCTTCCCCATAATGTAATGATTCCATTTTCGGTAGTTCTGCACAATGGAATACATCTCCTTTTCATATAAGGGATACTTTCAGACTGTTTCTAAAAATGTCTAACTTTGGTATGCCCCTGCCGAGTAAGAATTTCCATGATAGCATAGTCAGAGGCATTTGTCTCAATCTCAAATGGTTGTTGCAAGTATGGCAATGTGAGCACTGGTGTACAATAGAGCTGATGCTTCAACTCAAAAAATGTCTTATGTTGGGATACAGACCAAAATAAATTTTCTTTCGCTCCACCCTTGGTGACATGACTCAAAGGCTAAGTGATATGAGAGAAACCCAACATGAACCTGCGGTAGAAATTGGCAAGACCCAAAAATTTGCGTAGCTCTGTTAGAGTGTTTGGGGCTGGCCAATATTGAATAACTAGTATCTTGTCTGGGTCCATGTGCACACCCCACTCATCAATTATGTACCCCGGATATTGAACCTAGGTCATACCAAAAGTTCATTTCTCTAAATTAGCACACAACTTGTGTTGTCACAGGTTTGGAGGACCTGTCAAGTATGGTGTAGGTGCTCTTCCCAACTCTGGATGAATATCAAGATCTTTTCCAAATACACTATCATGAATGAGTTGGTGAAGGGCCATAAGATGTCATCCATCAGCCTCATGAAGGTTGCGGAGGCATTCGTCAACCCGAAAGGCATGACCAGCCATTCAAAAAGGCCCTCCTTGGATTTGAAGGCATTTTTCGACACATCGGAGGGTTCGACTGGCAGTTAGTGATAACTAGACCTTAAATCAATCTCGATGACATATTTGGCCCCCCTTGAGTTGTTTTAGAAGGTCATCAATGCATGGGATTGGATATCTATTCTGGGCAGTGATGTTATTCAATGCTCAATAATTAATACAAAGTCTCTAGGTGTCGTCTTCCTTTTGGACCAACATGATCGTGCTCCCACAAGGTGATGGACTTAGTGTAATGCACCCTTTCTGTAACAACTCTTGAATTTTTCTCTTATTTTCATCGTTCTCCATAACAGAGCATCGCTATATTAGTCCATTGTGTAGCATCACAACTGGGTTTAGATCATTAGAGTGCTTGACCTGATAGTGTATGGGGGGCCCTGTGGGTGAGGCAAAGATGTCCTTGTACTCCTCCACAAACTTGTCCATCTATTTTTGTTGTGTGGAGGAACCCTGTCTGGAGGTTGTGGATGTGGCCACAATATTATTCTTTCCCTAAGGAAGAATCATAAGGAAGAAAAATTTTGCAGTCTGGGAAATGATCTTATTGCATTGTTTCGCATAAATTAGAGAGATGGTGTTAGATGGCGCTACCTCCATTATCTTGTGTAAATTATTTCCCAAAGAATTAATAAGAGTGTGAGGCCTAGAATCATACACAACATGATGCTTACACAAGTATGGTTGGCCTAATCATACATCCCAAACTTCAAGAGGAGAAACATCACACAATACCTCATCTTTGAAGGGCTTGATGATGTAGGGAAGGAGGCATTGCTAGTTGACATGGAGATAATTTGCTTCCCTTTGTAATTCCCCTTTTCAGTTTATGACCCAGAGTCGAAATATGCATCTAATTTATAAGCCTTTAGCTCAGTCATCAGTGACTTCTTGACTCAACACTCACTTGTGTTGTGAGTGGGGCCCTTGTGGAACTCACACCATTTTCATATGTCCTTATTTGTCTTTGTGGTCTTGTTCTTTTCTTGCGACTTTAGTGGGTTGTCCTAGGTTGCCCCGCCTTGGCTTTTTCCTTTGTTTTGCGGTTTGGGGGCGCCTTTCTGTTGCTTTGGATTCATAGATCCAAAGTCTCGCTTATTCTCTTTAAATTTTTTCTCGATCTTGATAGTGTATTCATAGGTGGCCCCAAGTGAGAAGATTTCTAGGAACTCCATATTGTCTTGGATGTGCTTGTGTAGAAAACAATGATACTTGAGTACCACATTCCGCTCAACATCATTGATACCCAAATTCATGCGAAGGGTATGAAAAATATTTGTGAACTTCAGCATGTCTTGGTCCCTTCTCTATTGTACCATGGTCCAATTTATGTATTTATCTTCATAGCTCCCAACAAGGTAATATAGTTCCTTGATGGCATCTTAGAAAGAATTCCAAGTGGGTGGGGATGAAAACAATGAGTGTTCCCTCTCATCCTTCTGTTCGCAGTAGGTTTCCCACCAATCCTTGACGTGGGGGTTAGCTTTGAGGAGTTCAAAAGTAATCTTTTCCTAATTGGAAAGGCCATGAACTGAAAAATATCCTTCCAACATATTTAACCATCTATCTATGGTGTTTACATCTATCTGGCCTTCAAATATGGGAACATTAAAGTTGACTTGTACCTTAAAGGGAGTAGCACCTCTAGAGTGTCTCCTGGATGAATATGCATCGTCTGTGTGTAGTCGTCGAAGGATCTATGAAAATTTATCCATCATCACGTTCCTCTATCACTCAACGGATTCCTCGAGAATATTTTGAAAGAATCTTTTGCTCCCTCATATTTCTTTTCTTCTGCCATGGGAGCTAGTATGGGTTTGTGAAGCTAGTCTTGCAAAGGTTCAACTAGTTTGAGCCCTAACTCCTTATACCATGACCTTGTTAGGGAAATGCAAATAAAAATATAGAAAGAGAAGACCACTATCATACCACTAATCCAAACTTGTGCAAGAACACAACAGAATATAGATATAAACACAAACACAGATATGCAACATAAATAAATCTTCATTTCATTAATATTATAGAACTGAAAAATGCTTACAATGATAATGGAAATAAACTAGCTACAGCGATGATAGGTTATCTCTGAGAAGAGATGTGGCACCTACATGCCTCTAAACTACATTACAATGAGGCTCAAGGGTATTTTTATTATTGAAAAACAAAGGGAACCCTAAACAACCAAAACCCTAGCCCCGAGAGATGGAACACCAAGAGTATGTGGGCCCCATTAGGGTTAGTTCATCAACCAAATTTCTTGAGGTTGTAACTTGGACATATGATCTCTGTTTGGCATGTACGATGCCCCGTTGGAAAGATATCTATGAATACTACTTTCTTCTTGCCTCTCAGACCTTCACTCTCCTTTTCTCTTGCTTCCTAGATAAATATACAACTTCTTCTTGTGTGATCAAACTTGTGGATGAGTGTGTCTAAAATGAGGTCAAACTTCTCCTTTATATAGCCTTTCCAAGGGGTCGAATTCCCTTCTTTAGGTTGACTTGAGGCTTTTAAGGCTAACTTGTACTTTTGGATTTTCCATGACTTTCTAGACTCAAAAATAATTATTTTTAGGGTGAATGCATGAAGATGGTTTACACATTTGGGCCAAATGTGGTGATGAAATTTCAAGTCCTTCATCTTTTATTGAATTAAAGCCCTCAAAATTCATATAAGCATCGTGAATTTTGATTCAGACTAAAAGGAAAAATTGTTTATAACTATGTTGTTGCCCTAATGATAATTTTTGCAGAAATATTTAGTGTCGTATAATATGTAAATTTCCATTAAATGAAATGTTTATCATTGCAATTTTTCACACATATTAAGAGGTAGGCATGCGATCAGGTAGAATAACTTAGTATAGAATCTGTAAGTTTAATGTATATGTATATGTATATGTGTGTGTGTGTGTGTGTATATATATATATATATATATAAGTATGATCTACATGGAGCGAGCTAAGTTTTTCATATCAAAATTTACTTTTTTATGCAACATATATTTTTTATTATTTGTCAAAGTTGGTGAAGTAATATTTCAATTGCATTTTTCCAACAATTGTGTTCATGTAAGGTTTATTTCAACTATTTAAATAAATTGACAAATCAAGAGTACCCATTTGAAGAGGACTCATAAATGAAGATAATGGTATTTTTTGAAATGTTTCCATTGTGTATATTTTATGATATTGATTTTTTTTTAACCTCTTTAAAACTGTATAAAAAAAAAAATTAAGCATTATGTTTAAAAGAAATTAGATGAAAAATATCATATGAATTCAGAAATGTCAAAACTCATATGCCACTAGATAAAGGATTCCTTCATGAATCCAACATGATCAACTCCACCACCTAAGGACATATTTTTATTTAAGTCTGCTAGGGTACAAAATGGTGTTGCAGATAAATATGCAGAAGACGAACTAATTCTATGTTTTTTAGGCCCCCAACAACTCAATCGAGTGCTAAAATGCTCGATAGAGTGTTTAAAAATCAAATTTGAAATAGCCCGATCAATGTTCTAAGAAAACCTCAATTGAGCCCTTAACGTGGTTAAATAGAGCTTGATTGAGCTATCATAATTATCTTGAAAAAACAGGAAAAAAAATGAAGTCTCTCAATACTTGTCTTTAAGCTAATTATAAAATTTATTTATTCAACAAAAATAAATTTTATAAATATTAAAATATATTCCAAACTCTAATTTTCTTTAATTGTAAATCCAAATTTTATTTTATTTTACCAAGAAAATAATTATAATAATATATAAATAGCTTTCTATAAAATATTTTAACTTTTCTTTTTCAATTTTGAAATTCTTGAAAATGATAATTTGTTTATTATTTTAATTTTAAATATAACAAATTTTTATACTTAATCTTTTTATAATTTTTTTATGTAGAAATTTTCAATAAAAATAAATCAAATTATAATAAGTAAATTAAAAAAAACAACAAACTAAATTAAAATAAAATTTTTTAATATTATTATTTTAAAAATAATTTTATAAGCACATCTAAATCTAAATTACTCAAATTCAAATTAGTCAAATAATGTTTTAAAATTTATAATTTCCTTGTGTTTTTATTATTTTAAAAATATACATTGCAAACCTAAGTAAGAAGTAAAAATTTCTAATTCACACTTGTGCAAATTGGAGATAAAATTGAGTGCAATCACATTTTACAGGTTGAGAGAAATTTATAACCGTAGATACCATTACATCCATTACAACTATATTAATTATAACTTACAACTATTACAACTATGTCAATTATTATTACACTCTTTTCTTATCCTGAACAAGTGGATATTACTGATATATATATATATATATATATATATATATATATATATATATATATATATATATATATATATATATATATATATATGATGATTATGACATAGGAAATCATATTTATTAACTATTTAGTGAATTCATAAAATATACATTTCCAGCAACGTCAAATTCACATTTTTTAGTCACACTTATTCATATAAAAAATTACAGTATTTATTAAAATCAAATTGAAAAATTTTCTTATGTCTAATCAATTATTTATTTAAATTATAACATTGAAAATTTAAATCTTATTAAAAACTAATTTTTAAGTTACCAAATTATAAATATAAGAATATCACAATTTCAATTGTGAGTGGGATAGAATCATTTTTCAAATTTGTACACCAGAATGCTAGAAATGTAATGAGAAAGTAATCCACACCATTGTTAATTACCTATTCAAATGTAATTATTAATTAAATTTGTTTTTTTTAACTATCAAATGCTTACAATTTTAAAGTTTGCACATCATTATTTATATTTACATAAATCTTAAAATTTCTAGCTTTAAGGCTCAATCGAGCTCCAAACCTAGGGTTACACAAGAGCTCAATCGAGAGTTAGTTTTAGTGCTCGATCGAGTTATGTTTTTAGCACTCGAGGAACTCAATCAAGTGCTTAAAATGCTCGATCTAAAGATCCTTTTTTCATCTAAATGCTTCCACTTCTGCCAAAAAGTGTAACCCAACTCCATTCTTTGACCCTTTACAATTATATTTTGTCTTGAAGGGTCTTATAAACACAATGTTGACTCCTTTGACTAATGACAATAAATCCTAATAACTAACAAACCTTAGAAGCATGAAGAACATGATTTTACCTAGAAGACCATCAAGAAGGAGCATGAAACCCATGCTTTAATAATAATAACTTTTTCATTTCTTCTCTTGTTTGTTACATATGATACATATTGAAATGAGTACAACAACAATTATGAAGAATGAAACTAGTTACATTTTCAGCGCCTCCTCTTAACTAGGGAGGTGTTCATAATTATATGATCAGTGCACCATCCATTAGAGAAATTTTGAGGTGTAAAATGGGTCTCCTAAAGAATATTATAAAATAATAGTGGAAATAATAAAATAATATTAGATTACATTGTTGAATTTTAGAAGGAAAAAAGAAAAAACCATTTTTTCAACTCATATTTTCAACTTATTTCCCTACGATTTACTCAAATTTCAAGATGGAGCACTTGTTGGATGAAAAATTTAATTCATCATCCAAGGAGTACTCATGTTGCATGCTTTCAATGGAACTTGCCATATGAAAAATTAGAAATACATGAAAAACATGATTGCAATCATGTTTTTTCATGTATTTGTCATTTTTCATGTAGAAATGTCCATCAAATGTATGGAACATGGTACCCCTTGGATGAGGAATTGAATTATTCATCCAACAAGTGCTCCGACTCGAAATTTGAGTAAAACCATATGGAGATAAGTTGAAAATATGAGTTGAAAAAGGTTTTATTTATTTATTTTAATCTTTTTACTATTTTACTCAAAAAATGGTGAATCATCCCCCATGGTTGAAATCATCATCTTGAATCTTATTAGTTATAAATTTATTTTTGGTTGTACATTTTTTTTTGGCCCATTTTAGACCTAAAAATTTCTCTAATGATTCTCAAACTAATGACTTGTCCTAAGAAGATTTGGATTGATAAGTGAAATGTAAGAATCTTCATCATGACCAACACAATCTCTTAGGCCTAACTAGACAAGCTCTAATTTAATCAAGAGAATTATGTTGGGAGGTTTTATGTGTGGTATTGCACTGCCTCTATAAGGCACATGCCCCATCAAGATGTCCACAAGGAATGTCCTTTTAGGACTATTCTTATCTTGGATCTCCAATCCTAAGTCCTCAAAGAATATAAATCCTCTTCGACCACTCTTCTTCTGGATACCTGTCGCATCCTCAAATAGTGTCCATGCGTTTCCTTTATTAGATTCTTTATCCTAAAGTAAACCTATGTTTATCTAATCCTCTACCATTCTCTCTCCATCACCTGAAGAAGAGAATGCACATTTGATTTCCAACATCACTCTCTCTCAACCATAAAGGATGTCTTATTCTCCTTTTGGCTAGATAATAGATCCTTGCTCCTATTCAAGGAGACTCCTTTACTTCCTCTAAAAAAAAGAAGGAGATTCTAGACTTCCTTCTAATAGTGGAAGCCAACAACACAATTCTTATGGCTTGTCTTCATGAGAGTATCAACTGCTTGATATTCATAGCTACATGGATCCCTCTTTGCATCTCTTACCTCCTTTTGAGGTATCATGGAGCCACGTTCTCTCTCTCTTCAATCTTGTGACAGGATCCAGGGTGTATTTCTTACTCATCAATTTTCATCATAGATGAAGCCTTTGTATTTTGAGCCTTTCCAAACTTCAAGTTGATCATAGCTTTCTCATGAAAGTGATATCCTTTGACCTTTAGGTTATCTTCTCACACTGCTACCTATCCATCCAATATGGACACATCTTGTCTTTTTAATTTCTAGGTACCATATGTTGAATTTTGCAACATTCTTCATACAATTCCATTCATACAGTTGAACTTTCCTTAATTGTCATCATGTATTTTTGCAACATTCTTCTCAGTAGAAAGATATGTCAACCAGATAACCAACAATAATTAAAATCAAACTTACGTAATCATGATGACCTTCTCGTTCCATCAACATCCTCATGGTCCATCTCCATATGAATCTTCCTTCATGCACTGGAGTGCCCAAGGATCGAACTTGATTACCAAGTTACAACTTTTTCTTCTAGAGAATACTAGATGTTAATCATTATTATACACATTCTAGATAAATTCTTAATCTTTTATACATCCTTAAGTAAGTTGAACTCTTCCTTTTAAACATCATACAATCATACTAAACATGTTACAATATTCTACATGAATCTTATCCAAGAGTCACTTTCAATGTGCATTCCTATGCTTCTTATTCCATCACCTAGCTATATGCCTCATGTTGGGATGGGGTCCCCTAGGGTCAATTTTGGGGAAAAAGCCCAAGTTTTGTTGTATAAAGATGTAAAGTCTCCACAATTTATGGTCATGGAGCACGTAGATAATTAAAGAGTCATAAATGGTTTTCCCTTCTTCTATGTAACTTGAGTCGGCTATTGAAGGTCTACCCATGGTCCATTAACCATGGGATTGTATAAATAGGGGTGTCTTAGGATGTCAAAGAAAAGTAATGAAGTTTGGTCTATGGGAGAGGTCTAAAGAGTTAGCGAAGAAGAGTAGGAATAAAGGCTTCGAAGCTGTGTGCACATAGGCCTAGAGTAGAGTCGGCAGCTGAGTGTGTGGACCCCTGCAATTGAGTGCATAGGGAAGTCTTGAGTCTGTTAGCTGAACTGAATATTAATAAAGAAGATTGTTGCAGAAATACTCATGTTTATCTCATTACCTCTATTTATATGAATGTGCCTTATGTTATAATGTGTTTATGAAATAATGATGTGTTGATTCGTGAATTTACACAATTTATATTGTTATATGAACGTAATTGATGTTAATTGTTTTCGCGAAGATTATCTTATTTTATGTTGAATTTATCGAACTCTTAGGTCGATCTGGATAATTGCTGGGATAAGTGTAATCTTTGATGCTCGTAAGTAGATGATTAGTCTGTTTAAGGTCCGCTAAATACCGTCGCAAACCTTCGCATAGGTTTAGAGGGTGATTAAAGGGAGTTATATCGATAAGCCATAAAGGCTTATCGATCTCCATGAAGGAAAATTTAGGGCATAAAATGACATCACACTCATGTCTGGGTGCGGAAACTTGGTTCCAACATCCCCCCATACTGCTTCGGGTGAGACTTCAATCCGCACTTCGCGAATTGATGCTGAAAGATCTAGTAGTGTAGGGATTTGTTTGGCGCAAATAACTCTGAACTTGGGTCACGACCCACTAAGCCAAAAAATGGTTCCATTGCCGGGACCGGGATATGCATAAAGAGATGTGTGATGTCGCATCACTGGAATCCGACCAAGAAATAAATTGAGGAGTGGTTAGATAGAAAGATCCACGAATTCGTGGTGCAAGAAAATAGAAATCTGCACTTGACGAAGGAATAGTGGTTGGACAGATATCTGTAAATAGAAATACACGAGATCTTCTTTTGTACTTTCCCAATCAAGCTATACGAGTGGGTTGCTAAATTAGCAGACAACCAAGGAAGGTGGAGGCTTGACGGTCCAATTGTGTGGACCTCAGAGCTAGTACATATTTTGGAAGCTTATGAAGATAAGCTCATGCGTGCGGTCAATCACTGGCTTGATTGAGTCATAGGAGGATTTGTGGCAGAATTCACAGTCGATACCTCAGTTAGTTATAGCGAAGTAGAGCGACGCTTTTTCAAGGGACCACGAGGTAAGTATTTGAGGTCTTTGAATACTTGGATTAAACTGCTCTTGTGTGAAAAGTGGGTTATGCCGCTGCCTTGATGTTTGGATCTACGTGAAGTGGATGATCCTTTAGAAAGCCAGAGAGAACAGGTCCCGAATACAGCCCATTGATAGAACCTCCTTTGAGCAACGACGAGGGAGCAGTACAGGCCTCATTGTGAAGCATTGTACAATTGATAAGATAGGGTTTTATGTGAAAACCTCATCCACCCACACCACCTCCACCTTCACCTCCACAACATACACCTTTTCCCACACCCTCACCACCTCCGCCATTGTTCAACATGTCGAATACGATAAATTTTCTCGTTTTCAAGGGCTTGGGAAATGAGGACCTGGACCAGTTTTGGTTCATTGTGAAGGTTGTGTGGATAGCGTAGAATATTATAAATGATCATATGAAGAAAGTACAGTTGGTTACTACTCTACAATATCACGCATTGACATGGTACATTAAGTATTGCACTGATAATCCGTTGTTATCATTAGCAGACACTCAAACTGCTTTGAATAAGGAATTTGGTAGGCCTGAGTCCGAAACACAATCGGTAGTGGGATTCAATGAAATCGCAATGAGAATTGGCAATACACCCTAGGATTTGGATAAGAGACTAAAGTGTTGAATCCGCGAAGCCAATATGAATCTCACAGAGAGTTAGCACCGCGATTGGTTTATAGTGCACTCCTTCCTCACTTAAGGATTGCTTTGTCACAATAAAAGATAAGGACTTAGGCGGAAGCACTGGAGATGGAAATGAGATTACTTGAGACACCTATCTAGGATGCAACATTGGGAGTTCAACAGATTCATGCAGAGTTTCAAAAGCTCTTCTTAGAGTTCCAAAGCTTGAAGAAGCAAAAAGTGGCTCGGCCAGAAGTGCGTGAAGAATTTTGGTGCTTCAAGTGTCAAATATAGGGGCATGATAACGATCACTTCCCTGTTTTTGCAAATTATATGGTAGGAGGAGGGCCAATGCCCCTAAGGTAGGAAGCTCAAGCTGGACCAAGTACAGGGCCTATGCTTTGGTACGCTATCTGTCAAGTAGTAGGAAAAACATGAAATAGACAATTGCCACTTGCTCCAAAATTTTGTGCAAACGCCATAACAACTATTTTGCAATTTCTATAACTCAGTGGGCCATGGTGAATGTAACTGTCATAGATATGAATTGATGATGGAAAGAACACATGCGTGTCGAAGGAAAGCAAAAACTAGACCTCTAGATCAAGGCGCTAGGGAAGTGTGTGAAGGTTATCAAGGATGCAGACGAGGATGAGGATGAGGAGGACTTGAATACTATAATTGTAGAGTGCCAAGACACTACGCGTGGGAGTGTACAAGCTAGACATGCCCATCATGGTGGTTGTTGTAGCATCCATTGTCATTTAAATTTCATTTTCAATTTTATCACAAAAAAAAAAAAAAAAATATTATGTTATAACAAAATTAAAATAGAATGTGAAAGTCCAAAAGTAGTGATTTGCTTTATATTATTGATGAATTTCGAATATGATATAATTTGGGGCCCTGACCCATATGTTAAATATCGGGCGATATCCCAAGATTTAAGAAAGTGTGGGTTTGAGAAGCAAGTAAAGTGCTCTGTCGAGGAGCAACGAGCACGAGTTATAACTCAGGCTCAAGCCCTACAATTGACCATGATGTCAAGGCGTTTGATTGAGTTCTACAGCCTTAGATTTCTATAGGGGGTTCAAGCCTGATGAACATCCCTTACGGTCCCTACCCCCGCAGTGAGCCACCCCATCGCTCCACTCCATCTCATCTCCTCCACGTCATCTGCCACCCTCATTCATTACCGTCCACCTCATTCATCGTACCTCATCACATTATTCTTTTGTTCAGTACTAAGTAACCTTGCAGCCAGTTCAGCAAATCTGAGTCAGCAACCGTCTCGGCAACTATCATCAACGACTGTCACTAGAAAACTATCACCTACAGTCACCATGGCCCAACAAAAAGGTAGAGATCAGGATTTCCCTTTTGAATGGATGGAGGGATTAGCCAGAAGTGAGCGCAATTGGTTCATAGGAGACAAAGGAATATTGAGAACTATCTTCTATAGTGGAGGACGCAGGCTTTTTCTCAACTTCCTAAAGGATTGTAAAGAGACAGTGAGGGCGAAAGAATGGTGGAGATAAGTCACATCGTTGAAAATGGAAGATAGACAGCGTAGAAAGAATTAAAATGGCAAAGAATGAGAACCCTCGAATCAACAAGATCAATGGATAATAACGATGGAAGAGGAATGGTGGAGGAAACATCATAGTCGCCTAATGGAAGAAGATCCATGGTGATTGCATCGAAACATGCAAGCAAGTTACCTCATCTAGTGGACCCGAGAAAATCATTTAAAGGAGTTAAGGTTTCGAAGGATCGGATGGTTCGTTGAATGGGTGATCGGACGCATATCGTGTGCTAACAAGCGTGGACATTAATTCAAAAAGCAAATGCGATAAGGTTTTATACAATGGGCTTAAAACCTTGTTGAGTTTTGACCATCGAGACCATTCATTGATTGAATGATCGGATAGTAATCACGCTCAAATGTGCATGTGGGTTAACATTTCTGGAGGACCCGATATGTTATGAACTGGGGTTTATTTCCTTTTGGGTTCCGGCCATAAACATTTAAGGAAGGACTGATAGTGATTGGTCAGGTTTCTTTGTGATTCCACTAATTAGAACGCTTCCGATATATACGTGGTCCCATAACCCACAAGTCCACGCACAAAATAATGGCTGATAGGGCAGACCAAAGATGCATCAACAGGACCACCTACTCAAGCCACAGATTTGAACAATGGACAACAATCACCAATCATACGTTGATTTTTGTGACTTCTTATTATCTTATTTTCTTGAGAAGAATGAGGTGTCTTTTACCCTCCAATGCGTTGGGTGTGGAGCCTGATTATCTTCTATATTCAAAGGTATCGCCACATTGGACCCAAAATGGGGGCGGCAACGCTACCCGTAAAATATTCGCTGCAGGGGGGGTGGCTGCGACCTTTGGGAGCCCCCCCCTGGCGGGGGGTTTCGAGGGCAGTGCCCCCGAAGCTAAAAACAGCTGTAAAATTGCCTTGTAAAAGTATATTAATTTCTATTCAATCTAGGTCGTTCATTAGGCGGATGATCTGAAGGTAGAACTTATGTTTAGTTTAGGGTTTTTTGCCCTAGAAGGAAACCCCTCTCTTTGTATGAGGGCATTGTATTTGAGGCTGTGTGATAGATGTGTATTCTGTGAGCGGGAAATAGAGAGGTGAGACTGTGAGAGAAAACAAAGGATATTACAGCGGATTTGCTATAGGTTGTGTCTCTTCATTTTGCTCGATAATAGAAAGGAAGGACTGGCTATTTAGGGTGGACGTAGCCCAAACTGGGTGAACCACGTATATCTGTGTCTCTCTTATTTTATGCGCTTTCTGTGTTTATATTTCTGCAATATTTTATGTGTTCCATTGCTCCATAATATATAATTTTCTAACACAATGTAATATTCTGTAATGACTTTTACTTTAGACAGTTAGAGGGTAGTTAAGCAGTTTTTACAGTTTTGGTAGTTACCAACTGTCCCATGATGTATAAGAAGAGGAAAAATTATAGAAAAAAGGTCGAAATTTTGAAGACCCTGGAGACTATGCTATTGTATTTTTGATAAACGGATTATTAATGAAAGAATTAGGAGTTTTCCACATATTGTTGGGTATGATTTTGTAATTTCTCTGTTATGTGTCATCATGTGTCTTCCTTTCTTTAAGTATGCTAATGAAGTTGCAGGTCTTTTTTTACTTATGTGAATGAAGTTAAAATTCCTTAAAGGAGTGCTCCTATATTTAAAGTCCCTACATCTACATTTCTTCTAAGTTACGGGTAATAGTTTCTGTGAAAAACAACATATTTTCTCTAACTTCTCAAAGCATTCTTCACTCAGCATTTATATTCAACATCATATGGCATTCAGAGACTTTCATATTAGCTAACTATTAAGAGTTAAAATTCAGGTTCTTTAGGCCCTTCACTTGAGGATACATCATACAAATAAGTGACATGAATGATAAAAATTAATGTCTTAAGCACAATTTCTACACAACCAAGAAATTGGTTTCTTAAGGGACAACATTAATTGGTGTCATTGCTGAGGACAAAATCAAGAAAAATTTTCCCTGGGTTTTCAATATTTTCCTCGAGTTGTTCAGTGGGGAGGGAATATTTGTCTGTATTGAACAAAAAACAATAACTCTGGCTTCAAAGAGGCCTCATACTAGGTCAGATACCCCACAGGAAAAGGCTTAAGCCCCTTCAGACCCTGAGAGACTAATTTCCAAGAGGGTTGGAAGGCCAAAAAATGAATTTACACCAAGTCCTACACTGTTTGCATGTGGCAGAAATTCAACACATCTTTCATCCAAACACTCACCTTTTATTGACCAAGAGCTACCTTTTACATCCACTTCATTTCAAGAACCCAACTGTCAATAACATTCTTTAGAGTTTGTTTCTTTCTCAGCATTCAAACATATATCTGCTATAGTTGTTCAACCTGAACCTATAACTACATTGCCACCTTTTCATACTACATTTACTCCTCATACAGGTTTTACATATTATGGTACTCAAAGTTGAGTAAATTCAGGAGCAAACATGGCAGTGCATTCTTGTTGAATAGGTATGCACCTATTTAGTTGCCACAACGGTTGAATCCAATGCCTCAAGAATACTTAAAACTTCTTCCTCGTTTCGCAGGGGAGGATGAAGAAACAACAAAGAAGCATATAGCAGTGTTTTGTAATTTTGCAGAAAATTTCAATGTTGAATACCTGGATGTTTTTTTAAGACTTTTTGTGCAATCCTTGGATGGTGAAGTAAGAAAGTGGTTTAAAGGGCTTCCTAATAACTCTATTCCTACATGGGAAGAGATGGAGCACCAGTTCACCCACAGATGGGGAGAGAAACAAGACCATGGGTATTCACTTATAGAGTTTAATGCTATTAAAAAGAAATCTAATGAAAGTGTTGTTAAGTTCATCAGAAGGTTCAATAAACTTTACAATAGTCTTCTAGTGGAGATCAAGCCCCCTCCTACTGGTGCAAAAATAACTTTTGCATGGGCATTTGAATCAGATTTTAGGTTCACATTGAAGGAGAGAAGATCCACAACCCTTGATCAGATCCAAACTGATGCTTTAGAAATAGAAGAAAATCTGGTGGCTGCAGGTAAAGCACTAGAGGCATGACCTACTCAAGATAAGGGAAAGGCTAAAGTGGAATCCTCTCAAAGTCAAACATTAGAGGATATGAATAATGTGATTAAAAATTTGTCTAATAAATTGATTAAATTGGAATTGAAGAGTAAGAATTCTCTGAGGCAAATATAGCAAAACATAAACTTTAATCCTCAATATAGAAGACAACCTCTGCAAATTTTGCAGAAGGAGAGAAAAGACCAAGATCAGGTTCAAGCACCACTTTACTTAGAGGCAGATACTGATGAAGTACTAGAGCATTCCAAGGATCATGTTAGGTCCCTATACTACTAGTGTAACCCCTTATTGTTATTAGTACAACCCTCTTATTATATTGTTGTGCCCATGTAGTCCCCATATTGTTATTATTCTACCCCATAGAAGCCCACTATTGTTATTATTGTGCCCTTACATTATTATTATTATGTCGGCTCTGATTATATTATGACCCCTTAGACTCCTATATATAGAAAGGAAGTCTTGTCATTTGTATCATCTAAGAATTGTTCATTTGTGTAATATAAAGGAGGTTTCCCCCTCGAAGACGCTTATTTCTAAGGCTTTCATAAATCTTTTCTATCTTTTTGTGAGTTGGTTTCATACCATTTGGTATTAGAGCTTTGGATTCTAGGGTTTCGCTACTCCAAATAGGTCATCGTGGCATTTTCTCTATAAAACATTTTCTGCAATGCTTCATAAGCTAAAAAGAAATCATTTGAGCTGAAATTGCACTGAAGCTCGCGTCCAAATTTCAGAGCTTGTTGCACTATAGTTTCAAAGATATGATCTGAGGAAGTTAGGTTTTTTGTAGACTCTCGAATTACATTCTAAATAGGTGACTTAGGGAAAATCGTCATAACTTTTTTTCTGAGCATAAGATTGAAATTTTGTAAGAAGTTTCAGAAAGAGAACAACCTGTAGTTTTCTATATATTAGTTTCAGATACTAAGGTTGAAACAGTGACATGTGGAACTTTGTACAAGTTTTCTCTACTGAACTAGTCTATAATTAGGTCACCGTGGGAGATTTGGCATAAATCTTCCTTGGAGAATACAATCTTGATCAAAATTACGGAGTTAGAAAGAGGACTTAGAGGGCTATTGTAGGACACAATTTCAAAATTTGGATATCTGAAATTACCGAGTTACAGTCTTTTCAAGATCGAGCTCCTAAAATCAAGAAAAAACGAGATGAGGAAGTTTGATGGCAAGGATCGGTAAATTGGATACTACAAATGGAGAAATATTTTGATCTAAATGGTGTACCACTGTTACAAAAGGTATGTATTGCATCTACTTATTTAGAACTGAATCAATTTTTATGGTATAAAAGGCTTTGTTCTTGTAAACCACTTGTCACATGGTCAATTTTCATGGAGGAAATGATAGCACATTATGAGGATACAAAGAGCAACGCCTTCTTTAGCCAATTGATAAATCTCAAACAAAAGGGTTCAATGGCAGAGCACATTGAGGACTTTCAAAAATTGAATATAAGGGTAAATGATATTCCAGAGAAGCAAAGGATTGATGTCTTCATAGGGACTTTAAAGGATAACATTCAACATGAGGTTCATCTTTGGGAACCTGATTCATTAGAGAAGGCATTCAGGTTGGCAAGAAAAATTGAAAGCAAAATTATGGAAACAAGGAATCCCACCACTCACGACTATAATTATGGAAGTGTTTTTTCTCCTAGTCTTCCACAACCTACAAGGTTTACATGACAAAAATTGGAAGAAAAAAGAGAAAATGGGCTTTGTTACAATTGTGATATCAAATACACTAAAGGTCATAAGTGTGTTGAGAAGAAATTATTTTACATAGATTATGAAGAGGAGGAAGAAAAGGATCAAGAAACATCAAAAGAAGAGGATATACACCAGAAACCAACCCCAGAGAAAGAAGAAATGAATCTGACCATATCTTGTAAAGCATTGGAAAGAATTACCACTCCTCAAACTCTCAAGATAGAAGGACATAGCAAGAAGAAAAAGGTTCAAGAAGTGAGAGATCACATCGATAAAGAAGAAATGAATCCAACCATCTATTTTAATGCATTGGTCGGAATTACCAATCCTCAAACTATAAAGATAGAAGGACATATCAAGAAGAAAAATGTTCAAGAAGTGAAAGATCACATCGAGCATCAAGAAATGAATCCAACCATATCTTGTAATGAATTGGAAGAAATTACGACTCCTCAAACTCTCAAGATAGGAGGACATATTAAGAAGAAAAAGATTCAAGCAATGAAAGATCACATCGAGCATCAACAAGAAGTTCTCCAACTGTTAAAGGATAATGCCACTTTGGTGCAGAATCGAATGAAACAATGGGCAGATCAACATCGCAGTGAAAGACGTTTTGATGTAGGCGGTTGGGTATTTTTACGGCTACATCTCAAGCAAGCTACTTATGAGAAGGAAATGTTGGCAATACTACATGCACTTAAGAAACGACGACCTTACCTAATGGGAAGACACTTCAAGGTAAAAATGGATCATGATAGTCTTAAATACTTTTCAAAACAAATATTATCTTTATAAAAACAGAAAAAATGGGTCACAAATATGTTGGGTTATGACATTCAAATCATCTACCAAAAAGGGAAGCAAAATGTTGTTGAAGATGCACTCTCAAGAAAGGATGACGATGTGGAAGCATTGTTTTGTGCTATTTCTATTATCCAAACAGATTGGATAAATGAATTAAGCAATGAATGGAAGAAGGAAGAAGAAGTGTGGCCACTCATTCATAAGTTGCAAAAGATCCTAGTTCAAACAATATTTCCAGAACTTGACAGGGAAGGAAAAATCATATTGGAGCCTGGAGCAATCACAGAAACAAAAACCCAACAGCTACGAAATTGATCAATTTTGGAGTATCTCATCAGTGGAAGAACTTACTCGTTGAAGATTCCACATGAGAGGACAATAATTCTATACAGAAGCATCAAGAACTACTCAAGCGTTGAGGACAACACGTTTTGAAGGAGAGGGGCATGTTAGGTCCCTATACTACTAGTGTAACCCCTTATTGTTATTAGTACAAACCCCTTATTATATTTTTGTGCTCATGTAGTCCCCATATTGTTATTATTGTGCCCCATAGAAGCCCACTATTGTTATTTTTGTGCCCTTACATTATTATTGTTATGTCAACTCTAATTATATTATGACCCCTTAAACTCCTATATATAGAAAGGAGGTCCTTGATGAGCCCCAATTTTTGGTACAATTTGGGCTCATTTGGCCTACTTACCTTGCTCAACCATTCATCTTTTATCACTTATGCATTCATTTCTTAGTATATTTGTGTTATTTGTAGGAAGAAGGGTAGGCATTATATCTATGTGGCTAATACATGATGATTTCAGGTTTTTGGCATTAAAGAGAGCAAAAGACCACGCAGAAGGAGACAAGGAGACAGCAAAGGTGACATTGCAAGTTTATAGGGAGGTTGTCTACAGCCTTAAATAACCTCCCTCGTGATTTTCACCTTAACTCCGAGCTCCAACAGCTCTCCCCACCGAGCTTAGAGGCAGCCAACAGATTCTACAGGATCAGCAGTTTGACTTTCAGTTGGACAGCCAAGCTCCACGAATGGAGGAAGCCAGCTTGATCTTCATTGTGTATAAATATGAAGGCCGTAGCCTTTGATAGGAGCTTTTTGAACCTTTGAACTATTATTGTACTTTCTGAGCACGAGCTACAGCTCGGTGTTTGTTTTTGTAAGCCAGTTTTGGCATGACATTAGACTTTTGATTATGAATAAAGGCAAGCAGATTTGGATCTAATTCTAAGCTTTTAAGGGAGCTATAGGTCTCAGGTTAGGGCCCAACCTGAGAGCAATAGACCTCCTCTTCTTTGTATTGTTACTTGTTTCCTTGCAGCACTTTATTTCCTCTGTTTTGATATGCACTTAGAATTTACAGTCTGCTAATTTGATTTCTTGTATGTGATTGAGTAGGATTCATTTACAGTTCAAGTGCTTTCAGTTGTTGAGATTAGAGTAGGAGGATTGTAATTCATTAGAGCTCAAAAAAGGTTGATAGTGCACCAGCTGCCATCTCTGTCTAGAGATTGGGGGTGTGAGCTGTACCAACCACCAAAAACGCAGTCTTATGCTTTCATGCAAGCTGCCACACAGTCGTTGCAATCGTAGATCTTTCCATGCATTTTGCTCTAGAGCCATACTTCTTCATTCTAACTCCATGCACGACTTCTCTTCACGATTTACATTGTTGTTCATTGGTTAAATAGCACAGGTAGCACAGGTTAATGGATTCTCGTTTTTGGTGCAAGACATAAGCAATTTGTTTTATTTACACTGCTCAGTATCACTCCATTTCCTTCTTCTTCTTCTTACCCACGCCTAAAGCCACCTACTCGACCTCTGTTCAGTTCGTTTACCTTCCAACTCTTCCATTGCCCACGTAGCTCCATTTCCTTGACCTTTCGTTGCTCCCATCCTTCTATCCACCAACCACTTCGTGCACTCTTTCTCCATCTTATTTCTCTGCTCCTGAGCCATCACAAGCTCCATCTCCATCTTACATATCCACCCATACCGCTCCATCACCTCACCATCACCCAAAACTCCCACGGTAGAACATCCTGTAGGAGCTAGCAGACTTCCTGTAGAATTCCTGAGTTTCCTGTAGGATCCCCTGCAGACATCCTGTAGGAGCCTGCAAACTCGGTTGCCGAGCACCTGAACGTTATGGACTTCTGTGGACTGATGCTAAGGACCCCCTGGGACCTCTCCTAGCCCTCCTGACCTTTCCCAAGCTTTCTCTCCCTTTGCACCACCTCTGCACAGCCAAACCCTAATAAGAAACAAAATCATAATCACTCCATCCACTTAAGCAAAAATACAAAAACAATGTTCTTTTTAATGGAAGTAGTTTGAGTTCATGCATTTCACATCACTAGAAGTAATGGCATCATTTTTAGACATTGGCACTCTCACTATTGCATCATAGAGGTTAAACTAGTCAGATTAGGGTTTACTAGGGTTTCCATGTTTTGGTTAGCTTTCAGCTCATTTTTGCAAAGTAGATTACTTTCCGTTGAGATAGCCTTCGTCCATCATTTAGAAAGCTTCTTCTGAGAACATATAGAAGTTGGCTTGAGCCCTAGCGGACTTGTGCCAGCTGACCCAGTGACAGCTGCGACAAGAGCTAGTACTTGTGCATACAGCACCGTCGCTTCCAAGTTTGTACGAACTACCGGGTTGATAAAATTAGAGATAGGAAGCCCCAGGAGTTGTAGCATTATTGCTACAATACTGGAGCCCACCATATTTTTGGCGCCGTTGCCGGGGAAGCGTCAGAGTATTAGTAATTGTTGCTTTTCTTCTATTTTCTTACTCTTGCCTTCTGCTAAGTAGTTTATTTCATTTCCATTCTGCAAAAGTAGCATAGACATTTCCTGCTTTCATAGATTAGCATTTCCTGCTTTCATAGATTAGCATTTCCTGCTTTCATAGATTAGCATTTCCTGCTTTCATAGATTAGCATTTCCTGCTTTCATAGACTAGCATTTCCTGCTTTCATAGATTAGTGTTTCAATTCTGCAAGCGTAGCCTAGCATTTCCATTCCTGCAATTTCATTTGAGCAAAGTAAGATTAGTTCTTTCCTGCTTTCAGTTTAATTCTACATCTTTATAGTTAGTTGTAGATCAATCTGTTTCAGTTTTGCAGGTACCACAGAAAAAAGCAAAAGCAATAAAAAAAAAAAAAAGTCTTTTCCATTTCATGCCTCGTAGAAACCGAGATAAATCAGGCAAATTCCTACCCAACACCCCCACCACATCACTGAGTCACCCTTCTCTCTTCTTCAGTGACAGTGACCCAGAAGAACCTATAGGTGAATATCCCGAGATATACGAAGATCCTATAGTAGAAGAAGAATTAGAGACCACCCCATCTGAAGCTATGGCTGACAATAGAAGAGAAGATGAGAGAATAGAAGGTGCCTTCCCCATCCGAGAGACCAATGGAGAGATGAAAATGAAGAACATTAGCCCCTCCGCCTTACCTCACTTCCATGGACTGACTACTGAAGATCCTGATACCTTCCTGTTTGAGTTTGCTGTCCTTTGTAGAACCTATGACTATACTGAAGATGAGCAAAAGCTGAAACTCTTCCCTTCAACTCTTAAGGATGCAGCATTACGCTGGTTCATGGGCTTACCTGGGAATAGTATCACCACTTGGGCTCAGATGCAGCAAGCTTTCAATACCAAGTACAGGGATTACTGTAGGTCTAAGGAAACCAAGGGAGAAATCTTTCGGATGACCATGGGAAATGATGAGTCCTTAGAGGATTATGAGGAGAGGTTCCAACTTAGCTATAAGCGGGCCAGGTGCACACTTGACCCTGAATCCCTCAAGTTGGTCCTGCTCCGAGGAGTCCCTGAAGACCTCTTAGATACCCTTCACATGTTAGCTGGGGGAGACATTTACCAACTGCCTTATGAGGACATCAAGACTATGTTTAGAAACCACTCCAGGGCAGCTCGGAAACGAGGTAGAGGAAACCTCCTCTCAACTAGTGTCCCTTTCTCCAAACATGAGCTTGCAAATCAATTAGAAGATCTTAAGAGTGAGGTGAGACAGACCATTGCCATGTAGCTGGACACATTCAGGATCCAGCAGAAGAAAGAAGAAGTAGAGAGAGCCTTGGCTGTCTTCTACCCTAGGTGCACAAGGAGACACCCTAAGAACGAATTCCCATTGCATTCGGTTGAAGTGTGTTTCGTTTGTGAGGAGGACCATCCCACAAACCAATGTCCAACCTTACCTGGATTTAAAGCCATGTACCAAGGGACAGAAGCTCCCACTGAACCTCTCTATTACCTCAACCAAAGGAGGCCACAAGGACCTAGAACTTACTAGCAGGGGATGCAAGGGGCACCTCAAGCTTATTACAACCCCAACCAATCGACTCCTATGCCTTCCTGGGGTCCCCCTGCTCATCCTTCCTGGTCTATGCCTCCTCCATGGTCTTATCCACCTCAGTACCCTACTCAACCTACTTCTCATTCATATCATTCACATGCCCAGCCACAGCCTCAGTGGAATGCACCTCAGTCGGGGTGGAGGCCCCAATACAACACACTGTCCATACACTCCTCCTGCCATTTTGCCTCCACCACCTGTTCAACCTCAACCATTACCTCCTGCTCCTCCAAGGCAACCCCAAATACCTGCTCAACCAAACCCGAACCCCAACAATAGACAGGCCCAGCAGGTATACGCTGGGGAAACATCATGCCCTACCTATGCTGTGGAGATCCAGGAGATCAATCTTCGATCTGGCAAGACTCTTCCAGATCGCCAACCTCCTCCCCCAGAGGATGAGGAAGATAAACAGGAAAGTGAACCAAAGGCTATTCCACCCTTTCCTGAGAGACTAACAGCCACCACACAACCCAACCCAGAGGAGGATGAGCTTCTGGGTGAGCTCAAGCAGTTGTGTGTAAAAATACCACTTCTCCAAGCCATCAAGGATGTGCCAATATACAACAAACTGGTTAAGGAAAAGTGTTTCAAACACCCAGGCAGGCGGAAGAAAGATGCTTCAACCATCAATGTCATAGGAAAACTGTCTGACCTTATGTTAGGACAAGTCATCTGCCCAAAGTACCTAGATCCTGGAAGTCCTGTAGTAGATGTCCACATCAATGGCACCATCATAACGCACACCTTGATTGATCTGGGGGCTGCCATTAATGTGATGACCAGGGATACCATGCTCAAACTCAATCTTCAGGGTTCCTTGAGGAAGACCTCGACAGTACTGCAATTAGCAGATCACTCCACAGTGACTCCCGAAGGGATTGTGGATGATGTCTTGGTCTCTATCGACTCTTGGGAATACCCTGCAGATTTCTTGGTTCTGCAACCCAAGGAAAAGCTTACTGGATATCCTCTCATTTTGGGAAGGCCTTGGTTAGCCACTGCAGATGCTTACATAAGTTGCCGTGCAGGAAATATGACCATCAAAAATGGTCCTATGTCCAAGCAGCTAGTCCTATACCCTCCTGCCCAACCCTCCTTAGATCATGACTTACCACTCTGGTTGGAGGAAGGAGAGGAAGACGAGGTGTACTCAGCACCTCTGTGCACCCTAGATACCACTAGAAGAGACCCCCCAACCGAGGATGACTTGATTGAGACCCTGATCCAGAATCCACCTTCCAGTGCACTATCCTTAGAGAAATTGGTGGAGGATGCCCAAGCCAGAACCCCAGCGGATCTTTGTACGACCAACCCTGTCACTTCCAGAGTCAAGAATGTGGAGTTCTGCCCTGAGAGAACGTTAAAGATCAGCTCCTCCCTATCTTCTTCCCAAGAAAAGGAGCTGTGTAACCTGTTGGCCAGTCACCTAGATGCTTTTGCTTGGAGCTATAAGGAGATGAAAGGAGTCCATCCCTCGGTCTGTACCCATCACATATACATCAAAGAGGGTTGTAAACCGGTTAGGCAACCTCAGAGGAGAATGAATCCAGCCCTTAATTACATTGTCAAGGAAGAACTGCAAAAACTGTTGGATGCCGGATTCATTTACCCCATCTCAGATAGTGAATGGGTGTCCCCTCTGGTGTTGGTTCCCAAGAAGAATGGGAAGTGGAGAATCCGTGTGGACTATCGAGAACTGAACAAAGCTACCAAGAAAGACCATTTCCCTCTACCTTTCATAGATCAAGTGTTGGATGGACTGGCAGGAAAGAAGTTCTTCTCTTTCCTGGATGGGTTTAGCGGGTACAACCAGATTCAAATTAGCCCGGAAGACCAAGATAAGACCACCTTCACTTGCCCTTGGGGTACCTTTGCCTACCGAGTTCTTCCCTTTGGGCTATGCAATGCTCCTGCTACCTTCCAGAGAGCTGTCTTAAGCATCTTCTCGGAGCTGGTCCATGATGCAGTGGAAATCTATATGGATGACTTTACTCCTTATGGGGCCAACTTCCAGGAAGCATTGTCTAATCTGGGAAAAGTCCTAACCAAATGCATTGAGATGAACCTGTCCCTTAGTCCTGAAAAATGTGAATTCCTGATGACTGAAGGGACCATGTTAGGCCATACCATTTCTTGCCAGGGGTTACAGGTGGATCCTAACAAAATTGCTCTCATCAAGAAGGTTCCACCTCCTCAAAAGGTAAGGGATGTTCGGAGTTTCTTGGGATTAGCAAGATATTACCGGAGATTTATTAAAGACTTCAGCAAGCTAGCCTCGCCATTGTTTGGCCTGTTGGCAAAAGATGTGGAGTTTAAATTGACTGACGATTGTCAGAGGGCTTTGAATGAATTGAAGGACAAGTTGGTATCAGCCCCAATCCTGAGAGGTCCAAACTGGGCCCTACCTTTCCACATCCACACTGATGCCTCGAACAAAGCCATAGGTGTAGCTTTAGGACAAGTTGAGCAAAAACTTCCATATGCCATTTACTTTGTTAGTAAAAACTTGTCCAAAGCTGAGCTGAATTACACTGTAACCGAGAAGGAATTCTTGGCTGTGGTCCATGCACTGAACAAGTTCCGACACTATATCACTGGCTATCAAACATTTGTACATACAGACCATGTTGTAATTAGATATTTAATGAATAAACCAAATGTGAATGCTCGTATTATTAGATGGTTACTTTTGTTGCAGCAGTTTGATTTGACCATTGTTGACAAACCAGGTAAAGAAAATGTTGTTGCTGACATTTTATCTAGATTGGATTTGTCTGCAGATGAGGATGGAACGGTGGATGACCAGATGCCTGAGGAACATCTGTTTGCTATCTCAGCACTCTCTCCATGGTTTGCTGATATAACAAACTACCTTGTTTCAGCACAGTTCCCTCCACACCTATCTTCAAGAGAGAAGAGCAGAATCATCAGAAAAAGTGCCTCATTTACTTGGATCGGGGGCAATCTGTTCAAGCTTGGCCCCGATCAGATCTTAAGGCGTTGTGTAAGGGAGGAGGAAGTCTTTGATATCCTCCTCACCTGTCATGATGGGCCTTGTGGAGGACATTTTGCAGCAAAGAGAACTGCCTTCAAGATCCTGCAGGAAGGCTACTATTGGCCCACACTTCATCAAGATGTCAGAAGATATGTCAGCCAGTGTGACCAATGCCAAAGAATGGGGAAACCGACCCAAAGGGATGAGATGCCTCTCCAACCTCAGGTGACTCTTGAGCCATTTGAGAAGTGGGGTATGGACTTTGTGGGCCCAATCAACCCTCCTTCGAGGCAAAGGTCTTACATCATTGTGTGCACTGACTACCTGACAAAGTGGGCAGAGACCAAAGCAATCAAAGCAGCAACAGAAGAAAAGGTGGCCGAGTTCCTAAGAGAAAACATCTTCTATAAGTTTGGCTATCCAAGAGAGCTGGTCACCGATCAAGGGAGCCAGTTCACCTCCAACCTGGTTGAAGATCTACTAGCTCATCACAAGATCAAGCATAGGACTTCCACCCCCTATCACCCTCAAGCAAATGGGCAGGTGGAAGTCACCAATAGAGCATTAGAAGGGATCTTGACTAAGGTGGTGAGCAGCAGCAGAAAGGGCTGGGCAGATCGCCTGGTTGAAGCCACATGGGCTTACAACACCACTTGGAAGACCACCACCAGCTTCACACCTTATGAGCTGGTCTATGGGAAGAAAGCTTTGCTGTCCATTGAGTTTGAATACAACACTTTGAGGATGGCAGCTCAGCTGGACCTAGATCTCACCCATGCACAACAAGAAAGGTTATTGCAACTGAATGGACTGGATGAGCACCGAATGCAGGCCCTCCTTCACTCAGAAGTGGTTCAACTTCAGAGAAAGGTGTGGCATGACCAACATCTCCATGACAAGCAATTCCAGCCTGGAGATTGGGCTTTGTTGTATGACTCCAGATACAAAGATTTCAAAGGAAAGCTGAGAACCAGATGGCTAGGGCCATATTCAGTGGAAAAATGTCATGACAATGGATCTGTTCTTATTCGGACCATTGATGAGGAAGCCATCCCCATGCTTGTCAATGGGCATAGATTGAAGATCTACAGGAAGCCTCTCTCAAGACAAGAGTTCATCAATACTATGGAGAAATCAGTGTTAGTCATAGAGAAGGGTTCTGCCTCTTCTTTGGGCATACCCTGAAGAATCTAAATAAATAAATAAATAATAAAGATCCTTGGGTGAAAACCTCTCTGAGGCGCCCAAGGGAGGTGGTAGGGGTGAAAACCTCATTTGAGGCGCCCCTATTGTCTTTCAAAAAAAAAAAAAAAAGATTGGAAAAGATCCTTGAGTGAAAACCTCTTTGAGGCACTTAAGGCAGATGGCAAGGGTGAAAACCTCAATGAGGCGCCCCTGTTATCTTTCAAAAAAAAAAAAGAGAAGAAAAAAAAAAAAAAAAAAAAAAAAAAAAAAAAAACAAAAGCAAAAAACAAGGTCAGCAGATTCATTATGTAAAGTTGCATGCAGGTGTTCTATGGAGGAGAGGAAGCCTCTCAACTCAAAGCCAAGGGTCCTTATCATGCAGTCAGGACACCTCACCAGCACCTCCTCCAAGAATACTCATTTTCTCCAAGGTATGTGCAACTTTATTACAGCTTGAGTCTTCTACAGGAAGACACAGATTTTCTACAGGAAGATGCAGATTTTTTACAGGAAGATGCAGACTCTCTACAGGAAACGCAACCTTTCTACAGGAAGCTCTGTATTTCTACAGGAAACTTCCTGTAGAAGCTCAGAACGGCCCATAATTCATTTCATGAGGAGATCTAACGGCTAAGGATCGGTTTGGACGCATGCAAGCCACTGTTGTCACCCTTGCACATTGATGTTATCTTGTTCCACCATCCTTGTCGACATGCAACGAAGTTACCTGCACCAGCAAAGCAGATCGATGAGTTCTCAAGAAAAAGCACATTTTAAATGAAAAAACGCTGGAGATCTCACACCATATTCATTCCAGTCATCAAGAAGCTCCGGGAGCGTGATCATGAGGCCAGATCCTTCGTCGTGCAGCATGCACCCAAGGAGGAAGAACTGTTACAAGACATCCCGCGGGAGTCCTGTAACAGTTAAGCCTGCTAGAGTGGATACCATTCACAGCGCAGGCCATATGCAATGAAACATGGGCGCATGCAACCAAAGCATCCAATCCATCGTCGGCAACCTGTAAACATGGACATCCGGGCCTGTGTAAGTTCGCCAGCAGCAGGTAAATCCACTCATCAGCGTCCACAAAACCGAAACATCGTGTGCAGCCGCGCAGGTAAGTGTCTCGACCCTTCCTTCCCTCAGATTGCATGAATTTTACTTTGATTTGATTGCAAAGTGTAAAGGTGAATGGGTTGAGCAGCCGTATGGCCATTTGGCCGGCCACGTCGGCCAGTTAATGGTCTAGTTGGATGTTTGGGTGGCGGCCATGAAAAAATGGGCAGCACGCACGTGAGAGCAATCCCGTCGGAAAAAAAAAACGAGTTTAACAAAGGAGGCGGCGGCAGATCTGCGGGAATTGATGCGGCAGCAAGTGAACGCGCAGTTGAATGATGGGATGACGTCGCCCAACGGTCCGGCGGGGACAGCTCACCCCCGCGCCAGGAATTCCGCCGATTCAAAATCTAATCGGCTAGATTGCACTCATGCATTTATCAACCACCGTTTTGAACTCGAGTGGCTATCCTGATCTTTCTGCAGTTCGATACACCGAGCCTTTGGCTATCAGAACGATTGTGAAGCACACCCAAGGCGCAGACCGACTGCAGTCTTTCCCGAAAATCGCGCGCTGGATTCTACAGGAACACTGTCATTCTACAGGATGCTGTCATCCTACAGGAACGCAGTTTCTACAGAAAGGCGGGTGCCTCACGTAAAAAGGTGGCAAATTAAAAAGGTAACCCTGAACTCTTCATGCACTGATTATTAAAGGTGGCAGAATGGTCGTCCACAGTCTGGTCATAGAAAAATGGTGAAATTGTTGTCTGCTATGCCTATACTGTCATTCTACAGGATGTCAGGGTAATTAAACTGTGTTAAGTTCCTCAAGGATTAGTTTTGTGGATTATGTGCATGACATTCTACGCTCTGTCTCAGTAAACCAAATTCCTTCCACAATCACCACCTCTGGTTAAGGAAATTGTTTTATCATGCCGGGTGGGTTTATTAGACGAGAACCCACTGATTCAACCAAGTTAATGGAAAACCAGGAGATGGTGGAGCTCTTCACACGGGTTCAATGGATATCTTTTTGTGACAAATTGCAGGGTTACGACGATGAAGTGGCTGAAGAATTTTTGCAGGCTCTGAGGCCGAAATCCAAGACACTGGCCACAGTGAACTTCAGGGGTCTAAGCCTCAAGCTCACCCCGCAATATATCAGTCGAATTATTGAACTTCCAATGGGTTTTCCATGGGATAAGGAAGAAAGGAAGTTGAGCCAGCAGGCCAAGAAGGAATTCTTTCCACCTGAGGAGGAATTCTCGGATGACAAAAATGGGGTGCGTAGAACTAGTTTGCTGCCACCATGGAATGAAGTTAGCCTGCAAATCATGAAGTATATAACCTGTGAAGGTCGTTTTAGCATCGTGTACGCGTATCACTTTCGGTTGCTCACTGAATTGAGGCACTAGGTTGATCTTCCTGTAGAACAGAAACTGAGCATTTCTTATTTCCTGCTACAGTCTCTAATTGAGTGTGCCACAAAGCTAAAAGAAGGCATACCAGATCAGGTAGCCCACCATGGGTTGATCAAACTTCTTGTGGAGGATGCGCTCCATTCATATAAGGTTCCCCTCTCATGGGAATCATTCAGGAATTTGAAAAGAGATGGAGACATAAGGATGTTGATTGAAGAAACGGGTTCCTCCAGCAGTGAGGAAAAAGAATCAGTGGCCGAGGGAAAGAAGGAAACAGGCCAGAAGACCCCGACCACAGTGCAGAAGAAAGAACAAAAGAAGAAGCATGAGGAAAAGGATGACAAAGAAAAAGGTGACACACCCATCTTGTCAGCAAGAGAAAAGAGGTTGCAGAGCAGAATGGACAAAGCTGAGGTGGTCCACATCAGCCCAAGTACCTCATCAGCACCTGCAACCAAACCAAAAAGCAAAACCCATGCAGCAAAGCAAGCAAAGGTGGTGACACCTGTGTCTACAGGAAAGCAGAAACAGGCTTCTACAGGAATCCCGAAAACAGAGAAAGGGTCTTCTACAGGAAGCCCGAAAATCATTGAAAAAGGGGCTTCTACAGGAAGCCCGAAAATTACCAAAACAGGGGCTTCTACAGGAAGCCCAAAATTGGCTAAAACAGGGTCTTCTACAGGAAGCCCAAAATTGGTAAAGAAAGGGTCTTCTACCGAAGGCCCGAAAGTGGGTAAAGCAGGGTCTTCTCCAGGAAGCCCGAAATCAGAAAGAAAGGGGCCCTCTACAGGGAGCCCTGAGAAAGCAAAACGCAAGAAAGATAAGGCTGACATTCTCGAAAAGGAGGCAGCAGCTGCGCTGGCCACCCTCAGTACACCTCCAAAGCCAAAGGAGAAGAGAGAGAGGGAGGTCCCTCTACCTTTTGAAGCTAGGAGGAGTAAGAGAATAAAGACGGGCAAGCCGCAGCCTCCACCCAGCAGCCAAACCATTTCAGAGGGTGTCCCTACTTCACCCAGTGAAAGATCCCCCTCTAAAACTTCGGCCACCCCCGAGAGGGGAAGCCCAAAAATAACTTCCTGGACGCGAAGGATAGGCCAACCGGCTTCCGAAGCCCGGCTCAAGGAAACAGGAAAGAGGGAAGAAGCGCCACCCTCGTCACCGCCAGGGGCAGAAGAGGCAGGACCACCAAGAACAGGAAAGGAAGAGCATGTGCATGGCCCTAGTTCTCGGCCGAGGACAAGGAGCTGGAGCAAGGTTGCTCAAGGATGAGCAAATATTTTAGCTGGGGGGTGATGATGAGCCCCAATTTTTGGTACAATTTGGGCTCATTTGGCCTACTTACCTTGCTCAACCATTCATCTTTTATCACTTATGCATTCATTTCTTAGTATATTTGTGTTATTTGTAGGAAGAAGGGCAGGCATTATATCTATGTGGCTAATACATGATGATTTCAGGTTTTTGGCATTAAAGAGAGCAAAAGACCACGCAGAAGGAGACAAGGAGACAGCAAAGGTGGCATTGCAAGTTTATAGGGAGGTTGTCTACAGCCTTAAATAACCTCCCTCGTGATTTTCACCTTAACTCCGAGCTCCAACAGCTCTCCCCACCGAGCTTAGAGGCAGCCAACAGATTCTACAGGATCAGCAGTTTGACTTTCAGTTGGACAGCCAAGCTCCACGAATGGAGGAAGCCAGCTTGATCTTCATTGTGTATAAATATGAAGGTCGTAGCCTTTGATAGGAGCTTTTTGAACCTTTGAACTATTATTGTACTTTCTGAGCACGAGCTACAGCTCGGTGTTTGTTTTTGTAAGCCAGTTTTGGCATGACATTAGACTTTTGATTATGAATAAAGGCAAGCAGATTTGGATCTAATTCTGAGCTTTTAAGGGAGCTATAGCTCTCAGGTTAGGGCCCAACCTGAGAGCAATAGACCTCCTCTTCGTTGTATTGTTACTTGTTTCCTTGCAGCACTTTATTTCCTCTGTTTTGATATGCACTTAGAATTTACAGTCTGCTGATTTGATTTCTTGTATGTGATTGAGTAGGATTCATTTACAGTTCAAGTGCTTTCAGTTGCTGAGATTAGAGTAGGAGGATTGTAATTCATTAGAGCTCAAAAAAGGTTGATAGTGCACCAGCTGCCATCTCTGTCTAGAGATTGGGGGTGTGGGCTGTACCAACCACCAAAAACGCAGTCTTATGCTTTCATGCAAGCTGCCACACAGTCGTTGCAATCGTAGATCTTTCCATGCATTTTGCTCTAGAGCCATACTTCTTCATTCTAACTCCATGCACGACTTCTCTTCATGATTTACATTGCTGTTCATTGGTTAAATAGCACAGGTAGCACAGATTAATGGATTCTCGTTTTTGGTGCAAGACATAAGCAATTTGTTTTATTTACACTGCTCAGTATCACTCCATTTCCTTCTTCTTCTTCTTACCCACGCCTAAAGCCACCTACTCGACCTCTGTTCAGTTCGTTTACCTTCCAACTCTTCCATTGCCCACGTAGCTCCATTTCCTTGACCTTTCGTTGCTCCCATCCTTCTATCCACCAACCACTTCGTGCACTCTTTCTCCATCTTATTTCTCTACTCCTGAGCCATCACAAGCTCCATCTCCATCTTACATATCCACCCATACCGCTCCATCACCTCACCATCACCCAAAACTCCCACGGTAGAACATCTTGTAGGAGCTAGCAGACTTCCTGTAGAATTCCTGAGTTTCCTGTAGGATCCCCTGCAGACATCCTGTAGGAGCCTGCAAACTCGGTTGCCGAGCACCTGAACGTTGTGGACTTCTGTGGACTGATGCTAAGGACCCCCTGGGACCTCTCCTAGCCCTCCTGACCTTTCCCAAGCTTTCTCTCCCTTCGCACCACCTCTGCACAGCCAAACCCTAATAAGAAACAAAATCATAATCACTCCATCCACTTAAGCAAAAATACAAAAACAATGTTCTTTTTAATGGAAGTAGTTTGAGTTCATGCATTTCACATCACTATAAGTAATGGCATCATTTTAGACATTGGCACTCTCACTATTGCATCATAGAGGTTAAACTAGTCAGATTAGGGTTTACTAGGGTTTCCATGTTTTGGTTAGCTTTCAGCTCATTTTTGCAAAGTAGATTACTTTCCGTTGAGATAGCCTTCGTCCATCATTTAGAAAGCTTCTTCTGAGAACATATAGAAGTTGGCTTGAGCCCTAGTGGACTTGTGCCAGTTGACCAAGTGACAACTGCGACAAGAGCTAGTACTTGTGCATACATCACCGTCGCTTCCAAGTTTGTACAAACTACCGGGTTGATAAAATTAGAGATAGGAAGCCCCAGGAGTTGTAGCATTATTGCTACAATACTGGAGCCCACCAGTCCTGTCATTTGTATCATCTAAGAATTGTTCAATTGTGTAATGTAAAGGAGGTTTCCCCCTCAAAGAGGTTTATTTATAAGGTGTTCATCTATATTTTCTATGCAACCAGTCCGATCGAAATTGAGTTGGTTTCATAACAAATCATGATGATCATATTTACACACTGTATGCAGGAGATGAAGATGAACTAGTTGTTGAGGGAGAAGAATATACTGAAATAGATGCCATTTATTATGAGAATGAAATTGATGAATATTGGAAGCAATTTACTGATTTTATGCAGGTAGAATTACATAAGAAATATGACTTGAGATCAAGAAAAAGATCTAGAATTCAAGAAAATGAAGGTGATCAACAAGTTTTGGCTCCCCTACAAAATACGACTCCACAAGAACCACAGCCTGCAAAACAATTAAATAAAGGAAAAAAACAACAAAATACAAATAGAAAAACTCAAATACTTCAAGGTGAGTCTTCTCAAGATAAAAGTGATAAAATTCCTTTAGAAAAAAATGTTTCCATTCCACAAGATATTTCAATGATGAAGAAAAGTGAAGATGAAAATGAAAGGAATACTAAGCAGGTTCATGTAATTAGTCTCACTAAAGAGTTAGAAAATATGAGAATTCAGGTGCCCCTCATAGAGTTGGTTAAAACACTAGTTTACCAAAGAGAAATTGTTGAGTTTATCAACCTGTCTCAAAATGTGAATATAAATGACACTGTGAATCTACAAGAAGATAAACCAGTAGTGGTTTTTGGTCCACATGTGGAGGAGGTAGATACTTCAACACCTCCTTTCTACATTTCTTTATTGATTCATGATTTCCTCTTGCATAATTATATGTTTGATTCATGAGCTTCACATATGCCACTATCAGTAATGAAACAACTGAATGTACAAGTTACTAAACCTTACAGAGACCTGTATTCTTTTGCCTCAAATAAAGTCAAGTGTCTAGGGGTCATTAAAGACATGGTGGTGTCATTAACCCAGATCCCAGCTAGAAGCTTGGTAATGGATGTAGTGGTATCAGATATCCCTGCTAGGTTTGGAATGTTGCTATCTAGGTCATGGGGGGCTAAATTGGGCGGTGTTCTGAAATTGGATTTTACTTATGCTATCATACCAATTTTTGGTGGAGAAGAAAGAAGGATGTACAAAGAAACAAGATTTTTTAAAACAATCACAAAGAAAAGAGCAATTAATTCACCTGTGTATAGCCAAGAAAAAGATGACTTTCCTTACTTCATGTTGCATGACAATACAGAGTTGGCTCAAGATAACTAGAGGAAGCTTAATTAAGCCTATGTAAACACAGAGCTGCAAATAGAAGGGGTGTGGAAGTGCTTCCTTGATGGAGCCTATTATAAAGAAGGAACAGGTTCTATTTTCCTTTTAATTACTCCTGGAGGTAATATGATCCCATTTTCTTTTAAATTGGAGTTCAATGCAACTAATAATGTGGCAAAATATGAATCCTTGATCATTTCCCTTCAAACAACAAAACAAATGGGAGTCCAATCAATTTATTTTTTTGGAGATTCAGAGCTGATTATAAAGAAAATAAAGAACCATTGTCAAACAAAACACCCTAGGCTCAGGCCATATAGAAATGAAGTGGGAGATTTAGTTGAGAATTTATTTGAGGCTTTTAACATATAGTTCATTCCAAGAGATGAGAACAGATTAGTAGACTACTTGGCTGTGGCTGATAGTACTTTTACGCCTCCTATAAATCCAAAGCTAAGATATGAGGTTGAAATGAGGCATAGGCCTCCTGTTCCAGATAATATAAAACACTGGCAGGTTTTTGAAGATGATCAGCAGATTAAGGAATTCTCGACTATGATTGAATATTTTCAAGGCACCAAGATTGATCAAGATGGAGATGAGACAACAGAAGGTGTAGAAGTAAGTGGTTTTAAAAATTCCATAGTTAATCAAAAAATTGTTCAATTGAAAGATAATATTTTGCCAAGGGGGCTTGTCCCTCTTGAAAGACTTTTTAACTCCAATGATATAGCTGTTAGTTCAGAAAAAATTCCACGGGATGAGCAGATTCAAGATCACAGTATTGGAACCCAGAACGAGCCCAAGTTAGTCAAATTATTTAATGGAGTTCCACTTAATTATAAGGAAAGATATATTGAGCTTTTCAGGGAGTATACTGATGTTTTCTCTTGGTCCTATGAGTATCTCAAGACATATGACGTAAGCATTATTCAACACAAAATCCCCTTGAAACAAGGGATGAAACCATTTAAGCAGAAACTTAGGCAGATTAATCCTTTGCTTTTACCATTGATTGAGAAAGAAGTTAAGAAACTTCTTGATGCCAAGATAATAGTTCCACTCTGATACTCTGATTGGGTGGCTAATTTAGTACCTGTAAGGAAGAAAAATGGAGAAATAAGGTTATGTGTGGATTTTAGAAATCTGATCACGGCTTCCTTGAAAGATAATTATCCATTACAAAAAATGGATCATGTGCTGCAAAAGGTAACTAGATCATTCAGAATTTCAATGCTAGATGGGTTCTCTGGGTATAACAAAGTAGTTGTTGATAAAGAAGATTAGAAAAAGACTGCATTCACAACTCCTTGGGGAACCTTTATGTATGCTCGAATGCCTTTTGGGTTGATGAATCTAGGTGCAACATTTCATAGGGCTATGGACATTGCATTTGTGCGTGATAAATTTGTAGTAATATACTTGGATGCCATCACTGTTTTCTCTAAGTCAGATGAAGAGTATCGGGACCATCTTAAAAATACCTTTTAGAAATGTAGAAAATTTAGGCTTTCTTTGAATCCTACGAAGTCTATTTTTGCTCTAGAAGAAGGTAAACTGCTGGGGCATATTTTTTCTAGAGACAGAGTGAGGATAGATCCAGCAAGGGTGCAAGCTGTATAGAAAATACCCCTGCCCAGGAGTAAGAAAGACATTCAAAAATTTCTGGGAAAAATAAATTTTCTTAGGAAGTTTGTGTCCAATTATGCTGAAATTGTAAAAGAAATTACCAATATGTTGAAGAAGGAAAATAAAGTACATTGGACCAAGGAAGCTAGAGAGTCATTCTACAAGATCAAAGAATCATTACAAGTAGCTCCAGTTTTAATTAGCCCTGATTATCAAAAGCCCTTTCAAATTTTTTCATTTGCATCAGTTAATTCAACAGTTGTTGTTTTGTTACAGAAAAATGATGAAGGAAAAGAGTATACAGTTGCTTTCTTTAGCAAGATTCTCAAAGATGTTGAACTCAAGTACAATATCCTTGAAAAATAGGTATATTCTTTGGTAAAATCCCTAAAGGTCTTCAGGACTTATGTGTTGCAGTCAGATAATTGCGTACATGCCAAACACTGCAGTAAAGGATGTGTTAGTCCAGAGTGATGTGGAAGGCAAAAGAGGAAAATGGATAGCCAAGATCCAAGAGTATAATCTGGACATAAAGCCCACAAAGTTGCTCAAAGGGTAGGGACTCGCAAATATGTTGACAAAGTGAAAGTTTCAGGCATTGGGAATCAACTTTCTAACACCTGTAAATGAGGAAATAATTGAAGAAGGTGAAGAAAAATCAAACCCAAGTATGACAATCCGATATAAATTTTTATGTTCATAATGGGACAAGCACATAGTTCATTATATATGTTTTCTCTCTTGTCCCCAATCATTGGATAGAACAAGATATAGAGCATTAAAAATCAAAGCACAACCATATGTGATTACAGAGGGAATATTGTATTGGAAGAATCCTCTGGGAATTTTATTGTTATGTTTAACAAAAGATGAATCTACAGAGACCATTAAAGATTATCATGAGAAGTTTTGTTGTGGACATTATAGTTGGAAAGCTACTGCTGACAAAATCCTCCAGGAATGATTTTATCGGCCCACCCTATGTGGTGATATATATAAGCTTTTTAGAATTTGTCAGAAGTGTCAGATTTTTGCTAAGAAGAATAGGTTAGCTACCTTGACATTGATCCCAATCTTCATAGAAGAACCATTCAGACAATGGGGACTAGACTTTGTTGGAGAAATTAACCCACATTCAAGTGAACAACACAAATGAGTTCTCACAGCTACTAATTAATTATTTCACCAAGTGGGTAGAAGCTATACCTACCAAAAAGGCAAATGACCAGGTGGTGATGAAATTTTTAGAAGAAAACATTTTCAACAGATTTGGATGCCTTGTCAAAATCATAACTGACAATGCTCAAGTGTTCAGTTCAATTAAGTTTGTTGCTTTTTGTCAGAAGTATAATGTCAATTTGTCTCATTCAACAGCTTATCATCCCCAGGGAAATGGATTCGTTGAATCCACTAATAAAACATTGATGAAAACTCTTAAGAAAACTATTGAAAAGAATCAGAAAGATTGGGATTTGAAATTAAAGTTTGCATTATGGGTTGTTTGAGTGGCTACAAAAAGGTCTATAGGCAAATCACCTATTGAGTTGGTGTATGGAACTCAATCTATGTTCCTTAGTCAACTTGTGAAGCCTATAATTGCAATGATTCAAGAGGCAAAAGAAGAGCCCAATACTCTAATAAGAAGGATGCATAAGGTAGTGGAGTTGAGTGAAAGTAGGGATAAGGTAAGAGATAATTTGATTGTGTATCAATCAAAAATGAAAGGGATTTTTTACAGAAAAGCCAAAGAAATTGATTTTAAAGTTGGAGACCTGGTATTAAGCTGGGATACTAGAAGAGAAGATAAGGGAAAACATGGGAAGATTGATCCTCTCTGGTATGGCCCATTCAGGATCATAGAAGCAAGGGAAAATAATACATTCCTCCTGGAGAATCTTGATGGCGAAACTTTACAATTGCTTGTAAATAGGAAGTATCTCAAACATTATTTCCAATCTGAAGCACAAGCATATTGTCATTATAGATACTAGAGTGAATTCATTGTAAAAATTCCATAGAATTTAAATTAGTTAAGCAATATACGACTCCATGCCCGAGGTGAAGGCATTGATTTGTGGTTCTTAGTGCTTTTGTGGCAAAAGAACTATCCCCAGGTGGAGCCAAATGTTGTAGCATCCATTGCCATTTAAATTTCATTTTCAATTTTATCGCAAAAAATAAAATAAAAAATCAAATATTATGTTCTAAAAAAATTAAAAGAGAATGTGAAAGTTCGAAAGTAGTGATTTGTTTTATATTATTGATGGCTTTCAAATCTGATATAAGGTGGGGCCCTGACCCATATGTTAGAGATCGGGTGGTATCTCAAGATTTAAGAAAGCATGGGTTCGAGAAGTGAGTAAAGTTCTCTATAGGGGAGAAACGAGCACGAGTTATAACTCAAGCTCAACCCATGCAGTTCACCATGACATCGAGGCATTTGACCGAGATATACAGCCTAAGATTACTGCGAGGATTCAAGCCTAATGAACATCCCTTACACTCCCTACCCCCGCAGTAGGCCATCCCATCACTCCATTCCATCTCATCTCCTCCACATCATCTGCCACCCTCATTCATTACCATCCACCTCATTCACCGTACCTCGTTGCATTAGTCTTTTGTTCATTACGAAGCAACCTTGCAGCCAGTTCAGCAAATCTGTTAGGGTCCCACCCTAACCCCCTTATTTATGTCATGGGATCACGTCATAGTCAAGAGTCAATAAAGCCCATATTAATATTTGTAAGTGGTTAACCCGCAATTAACGACGGGACCACAGTCAGTTGCAAATGGGCGATAGTATTAGATAGATGGTAAATGGGCGGTAGTATTAGATAGATGGTATTAATAAAACCCACGGTATTGGCCCGTGGTATTGCATGTATGAGTCATATATAAAGGATAGAGACTCCCTGCGAGGAGTATCATGTCTTGTTTTTGTAATCGAGCTCTGCTCTATTGGAGGTTGCCCCCTCGAAGAGGCCTGTGAACATTTCTCTCTGAATAATAAAATCATTGCTATTCTGTGTTCTGGGTATCTTTTCTTCGCATATTCTGTGTTCTGGGTATCTTTTCTTCGCATATTCTATGTTTGGGTATTACTTTGCAGGTTAAGAGCATAACAAGTGGTACCAGAGCACTTTCCCGGGCTCGGTGGGATCTCCAAATTTTAGCAAAAAAATTTTTCGCTAGAGACGTGTTCCGGCGTCTTTAAACCACGGGATCTGTCGTTAAGCGCATAAACCTGCGGATTTGGAGAGGCATGCACGCAAGAAATACAAGAGGTGGTCACGTCTATTGGACTCCCTTGTAACCCCTGTGGGTACCCCTTCGAGTAGTAGCGCATTAGACAGAACCGCGCACGGACTGTCTTGCACATACCCTCTGGGTATATAGGAAGCCCCCTAGCTCCCTTGAAACCTTGCCATAGATAAACCTTCGGCCGTCTTGTGGCTACAGTACACCTAGAACAGCACTCGGAGAGATTACTCGCCCGAATGATAGGGTAGTTGGGTTGTACGGCTAAGGGTACGGTCGATCCTCCTTAGTTAGAGCCCTGAAACATTGGGCCGAGTACTACTGTCAGTCCCTTATGTATATTGCGATCTGTAGCACCTGACACTCCTCAAGACCATAGTTCCCTTTCTATCGGGGGATCACACATCATCTATTCTAGATCAGCAAGTGCAGCAGCAGCAGACATCAGTCCCACAGCTCCATCAGATCAGCAGCAGCAGTTGTTCCACCATTCAGATCTCTCAGATCCACCAAATCGGAGTAGTTGTGAAGGGTTCCTGTACCTGGATATAATTCTCGCAGGACTTTTGGCGGCATTGACATTTTGAGGATTTGGAGACTGCAGTATTGATCAGGAAGGAGTAAAACTCCGTTAGGAGTTTTCCAAAAAAAAAAAAAAAAGAGAGTCTGAGATCTTCCGGGGCGCTTATTGGTGACCTAGCCCATCAGAATCAGGACGACAAGCTGAGCAAGGTGGTACCATTCAATTTCTTAGTAAAAAAATTTTGGCGGTCCCAATTTTTCATCAGGTTGGTGTATGGTAGAAACTCACGCTCAAGCAATGGCCAATGAAAGGATGGACAAAATTGAAGACCAGGTGAACTCCATCCAATTTTCGGTGAACGAAATACAACATGATATTAAAGGAATAAGTATCCAGATACAGAACGCACTGAAGGGCAAGGAGCCAGCCCACGAGGAGGCGAATAATGGTCATGAATACCATGAGGGTGAGTCTAGCCACTCTCCCCACGTCCGGCACACCCACCCACCACCCAGTCAGCGACCTCCCAAGTTGGATATGCATAAATTTGACGGTTCTCACACGTCTGCATGGCTAGCACAAATGGAGCAGTATTTCCAATTGAATCATATCATAGATGAGGGGACTAAGCTTATGGTGGGAACCATGTACTTGGACAATGAACGATGGCAATGGAAGGAATGGCATCAGCGTTGCAATGGACATTTTCAGAATTGGGCCCAATTTGCCAAAGCTCTTCGAAATCGCTTTGAACAGGAAGACTCTTTTTTGGGGCGTCTCACTAAGCTCCGACAGACGAGTATAGTGGAGGAATATATTACTGCTTTTGAAGCCTTAGCCTTCTGCACTAAGGGTCTCACAGATGATTTCTACATGGAATGCTTTATCAGCGGTCTAAAAGAAGCCATCAAAGCTTAGGTTCTACTCCACCACCCTCCCACATGGACAGAGGCTTGCCAGGTAGCTCGTAAGGTGGAACGTGCATTGACAGCCCAATCCAGCCGCCCCAACTTCCCCATTAAAGGTCGTCCCTCACATGCTCCCAACACGACTCAAACACTTAAGATTCAAAAGGTGTCACCTGCGGAAATGGCCGAAAGAAGGAAGCAAGGACTATGTTACTACTGTGATGAAAAATATTCCCCGGGTCATAAATGCAAAGAGCCCAAGTTTTTTCAAATAGATGCCACTGACTACAGCTCCACTGAGGAAGATCCACCACTTGAGGAATCGGAGGCGATCGAAGAAGATAACCAAAAGGAGATTGTATCTGATGAACCAATTATTTCGCTAAATGCATTGGTAGGAATTTCTTCCCCTCAAACTCTCAAAATCAGGGGTTTTCTTAAACATCACCCAGTGGTAGTCTTGATTGATAGTGGAAGTACCCATAATTTCATCCATCAAAAGATCGCTGAAGCAGCACATTGTTTTGTCCGGGCAGTTTCTAACTTCCAAGTCCAGATTGCAGATGGGGGCACAATGAAATGTGAAGGTCACTGTGAAAATGTCAAACTTCAAATGGGAGATTATCAATTGAAAACCCACATGTTTGCAATACACATGGGGGGTTGCGACATTGTCCTAGGCGCGGAATGGCTCCGCACTCTTGGGCCAATCACAATGGATTTCCAGGAGTTATATATGAGTTTTAAGTAGAACAACTCCACACATACCCTCTGTGGACTACAGGCGGGAGCCCCCTCTATCATCAGCTCGCATAGGATGGAAAAATTGTTAAAAAAGGGCCATCATGGAGTGGTAGCTCAATTTAATGCCATCCAAGTAGTCGACACCATGTCTCTGCCAATTCATCCTGAGATGCAACAGATTTTAAATAAACATCGGACGGTCTTTGACAAGCCTCATGAGCTTCCACCCTCGCGAGGGGAACATGATCATAGCATCACATTGGTTCTAGGGGCCCAACCCCCAAATGTGCGGCCATACAGATATCCATTCACCCAAAAGAATGAAATAGAAAAAATCATCAAGGAATTGTTGGAAGCAGGTGTCATTCGTCCCAGCATTAGTCCTTATTCATCCCCAGTGGTCATGGTCCTCAAGAAAGATGGGGAGTGGCGGATGTGTCCCGACTTCAGGGCCCTCAATAAGTTGACAGTCAAAGATAAATTTCCCATCCCGGTGGTTGACGATTTGCTGGACGAACTCAATGGGGCTCAATTCTTCACTAAGTTGGATCTTCGCTCAAGCTACCACCAAATTCGCATGAAGGAAGTCAACATTCCCAAGACGGATTTCAGAACTCATGAAGGCCATTATGAATTCCTGGTCATGCCATTTGGTCTCTGTAATGCCCCCTCTACTTTTCAGAGCCTTATGAATCACCTCCTCAAACCATATCTCAGAAAATTTGTCCTTGTCTTCTTCGATGACATCCTCATCTATAGTGGCACTTGGGCGGCACATCTTTAGCATGTAGATCTACTCTTGCAACTGCTCCGCACGCATAAATTATTTGTCAAGATGTCTAAGTGTTCGTTTGGCATGGAAGAAGTTGAGTATTTGGGCCACATTGTGGGGCGTGAAGGTGGACCCCAAAAAGATCCAGGCAATGCAAGAATGGCCTCAACCTAAGACCTTGAAAAGCTTGAGAGGATTTTTGGGTCTCACAGGCTATTATCGTAAATTTGTCCGCAACTATGGCCGCATAGCGAAGCCCCTAACTCAACTCCTAAAGAAAAATTCCTTCTTCTCGAACGAGGAAGCACAACAGGCATTTACCGCTCTCAAAACCGCCATGTGTTCCACTCCCGTCTTAGCACTACTTGACTTCACCAAATCCTTTGTCATTGAATGTGATGCTTCGGGTACAGGTATTGGAGCGGTCTTAATGCAGGAAGGGCGACCATTGGCCTTCACCAGCCAACAACTAAGTGGGAGGAATCTGGGCCAATCTACCCACGAGAAGGAAATGATGGCCATCTTACATGCAGTCGAGACCTGGCGACCTTACTTGTTGGGGCGACGTTTCCAAATCCACACAGATCATCACAGTCTTAAATATCTTTTGGAGCAACGCCTATCTTCCCCACAACAAAATAAATGGTTAGCCAAAATGCTAGGATATGATTATGAGATCATTTACAAGAAAGGGAAAGACAACAGTGTAGCAGATGCATTGTCGCTCCAATTTGAGGAGGAAAGTACTCTGCTCGCAATTTCCCTCCCCATTCCAGACTGGATTGAAGAGGCTCGCAGGGAATGGTTTTCACATCCCGGGCTCTCCCAACTCATTTCTCAATTGTAGGTAGATCCTAATTCCAGCAAGGGCTACTCATGGCAGAATGATATTCTTCGCTACAAGGACAGAGTTGTAATATCACCAACATCCACCCTCAAAAGTCGCATTTTGGCAGAATTGCACTCATCTCCCATTGCAAGACATTCGGACTTTTAGAAGACGTATGCTCGCACCAGAAGATCATTTTTTTGGACCAGCATGAAACAGGACATCCTTACTTTCGTAGCAGAATGTGACGTCTGTCAACGCCACAAAGGGGAAACTGTCAACACACAAGGCACATTACAACCATTGCCCATTCCGACGTCAATTTGGACGGAGGTCTCCATGGATTTCATTACAGGTCTTCCAAAGTCTGGGAACAAGTCAGTCATCATGGTGGTTGTGGACCGACTGTCGAAGTATGCTTATTTCTGTGCCCTACCCCAACCGTTTACACCAACTTTGGTTGCTCAAACTTTCATGGATCAGATCTTCAAATTGCATGGCATGCCCACTTCTATTGTGTCTGACCGCAACCCGATCTTCACCGGTAATTTTTGGCAGGAACTCTTCAGAATACAAGGCACTCAACTCAAACTCAGTACTTCATATCATCCGCAAACAGATGGTCAAACCGAAGCCGTCAACAAATGTCTAGAAACCTACCTTAGGTGTTTCACTTCAGAAAAGCAACACCTTTGGGTACAGTGGTTACCTCTGGTTGAATGGTGGTATAACACCAACTATCATGCCACCACCAAAATGACTCCCTATGAAGCAGGCTATGGTCAACTTCTGCCTTCCCCTACTTCTTATCTCACGGGGTGCTCCAAAGTACAAGCCGTGGATCAACTCCTACACCACCGCGCAACCATGCTCGCCCATCTGCGCGAGAATCTTCATCAAGCTCAGAACCATATGAAGCAACAGGCCGACCAACATCGCTCAGAGCGCCAATTTCAAGAAGGGGATCAGGTCTTTTTGAGGCTACAACCATATAAGCAAACATCACTCAAAGACAAGGGTTGTCAAAAGCTCTCTCCAAAATTCTACGGACCATACCAAGTACTTCAACGCATTGGAGAAGTGGCTTACACGTTGGCTTTGCCACCTACAGCAAAAATCCACCCAGTTTTCCATGTATCGTGCCTCAAGAAAATGATTGGGAACAATTTCCGAGTTCAAACCAGTCTACCTGAATTGGACGAAGAAGGGTCAATCTGGCTTCAACTTGAATAGGTTCTAGACACACGAGACAAGCACCTGTTCGGCCGCATGATTAAGGAGGTCCTCGTCAAATGGAAAGACACCTCTCCGGAAGATCCAACTTGGGAACCAGCCACTATTCTTCAGCAGTTTCCACAGCTTCAGCCTTGAGGACAAGGCTAGTCTTAAGGGGGAGGGCATGTTAGGGTCCCACCCTAACCCCCTTATTTATGTCATGGGATCACGTCATAGTCAAGAGTCAATAAAGCCCATATTAATATTTGTAAGTGGTTAACCCGCAATTAATGACGGGACCGCAGTTAGTTGCAAATGGGCGGTAGTATTAGATAGATGGTATTAATAAAACCCACGGTATTGGCCCGTGGTATTGCATGTATGAGTCATATATAAAGGATAGAGACTCCCTGCGAGGAGTATCGTGTCTTGTTTTTGTAATCGAGCTCTGCTCTATTGGAGGTTGCCCCCTCGAAGAGGCCTGTGAACATTTCTCTCTGAATAATAAAATCATTGCTATTCTGTGTTCTGGGTATCTTTTCTTCGCATATTCTGTGTTTGGGTATTACTTTGCAGGTTAAGAGCATAACAAAATCCGAGCCAGCAATGATCCCAGCAACTGTCATCAGTGAATATCACCAACAAACTATCACCTACAGTCACCATGGCCAAACAAGAAGGTAGAGATTGGGATTTACCTTTTGAATGGACGGAGGGATCAGCCAGAAGTGAGTGCAATTGGTTCATAGGAGACAGAGGAAGATTGACAACTATCTTCTATAGTGGAGGACACAAGATTTTTCTCAACTTCCTAAAGGATTGTAAAGAGACAATGAGGTCAAAAGAACGATGGAGATTAAGTCGCATCGTTGAAAATGGAAGATAGACAGCATAGAAATAATTAAAATGGAAAAGAATGAGAATTGTCGGATCGGCAAGATCAACAGATAATAATGATGGAAGAGGAATGGCAAAGGAAACATCATAGTCGTCTAATGGAAGAAGATCCACAGTGATCGCGTGGAAACTTGCAAGCAAGTTACCTCAACTAGCAGACCGGAGAAAATCATTTAAAGGATTTTAAGGTTCCGAAGAATCAGATTGTCTATTGAATGGGTGATCGAATGTGTATCACGTGCTAACAAGCGTGGATTTTAATTCAAAAAATAGACGCGATAAGGTTTTATACAATGGGCTTAAAAAATCGTTGAGTTTTGACCATCGAGACCGTTCGTTGATTGAATGATTGGATGGTAATCACGCTTAAATTTGCTCATGGGTTAACATTTCTGGCAGACCCGATATGTTATGAACTGGAGTTTATTTCCTTTTGGGTTCCGTCCATAAACATTTAAGGAAGAACCGACGGTGATTGGTCAGGTTTCTTTGTGATTCTGCTAATTATAAAGCTTCCAATATATACGTAGGCCCATAACCCACAGGTCCACGTACAAAATAATGGATGATAGGGCAGACCAAAGATGCATTAGCAGGACCACCTACTCAAGCCATAGATTCAAATAGTGAACAACAATCACCAATCATAATATGATTTCTGTCACTTCTTATTATCTTATTTTATTGAGAAGAATGAGGTGTCTTTTACCCTCTAATGTAATATACTGTAATGACTTTTACTTTAGACAATTAGAAGGTAGTTAAGGAGTTTTGACAGTTTTGGTAGTTACCAAGTATCCCATGATGTATAAGAAGAGGCAAAATTATAGAAAAAAGGTTGGAATTTTGAAGACCTTGGAGACTATGTTATTGTATTTTTGATAAACTAATGATTAATGAAAGAATCAGAAGTTTTACACATATTTTTGGGTATGATTTTGTAATTTCTCTATTATGTGTCATTGTGTGTCTTCCTTTATTTAAGTATGCTAATGAAGCTGCAGGTCTTTGTTTACTTATGTGAATGAAGTTAAAATTCCTTAAAAGAGTGTTCCTATATTTAAAGTCCCTACTTCTATATTTCTTCTAAGTTACAGGTAATAGTTTCTGTGAAAAACAACATATTGTCTCTAACTTCTCAAAGAATTCTTCACTCAACATTTATATTCAGCATCATATGGCATTCTGAGACTTTCATATCAGCCAACTATTAAGGATTAAAATTCAGGTCCTTCAGGCCCTTCACTTGAGGATACATCACAAAAATAAGTGACATGAATCATAAAAATTAATGTCTTAAGCAAAATTTCTACACAACCAAGAAATTGGTTTCTTAAGGGAAAAAAATTGTATTGTACTCAGTTTGACCATGTGATAGAATAATTCCCTATATTGATAGCTAAAATGAAAGAGAAGAAGGCGCAGCCTCAGTGGCCTACCCAAAACCTGCAGATGATGAGGGCAGAGCCTCACAAAGAGGATCTCAATGTCAATATCGTGCTGCGAAGTGGTATGACGACTCATGACAATAAGGGAAAACAGCCTGAAGAAGGTGGATGGGTCTGCAAGGCTCTAGAAAAATAAGTTGGGTTTGATCTGGAGCACACAAAGGAAACATTCATGGAAGCAAAGAAAAGCTTCGTTGAAGCCTCTACCTCAGGAAGTCAGGATAGGCTATCTGAAGAAGTTGACCCCTCCATGCTTACTACTTTCTTTGAGACTTGCATGAAACTATTACACGATAGCAGGGATATGAAAGGATTACAGGAGTTGATAAACAAATGTGCTGGTAGGGATAATGCTTCTAATGGGCACCACGTGGTCAGAAAGATCAGCAGACATAAGACGAGAACAGGACGTGAGATGAGGCTCACCGCGCAAATAGGAGAATACAAGATGGATCAAGTTATTCTGGATCTGGGGTTGGATGCAAATGTTTTTCCTAAATAGACTTGGGAAAAGATGGGGAGATCTGCGCTGCAGTGGTCTCTGATTCAATCAAGAATGGAAAATCAACAAAAGATTATCCCTATGGGGATATTGCATGGAGTAATTATAGATATAGAAGGTGCGAGCACGTTGGCTAACTTTGAAGTAATAGAGATTATTGATGACAACCATCCATATCCTGAACTCCTTGGAATTGATTGTGCCATTGACATGAATGGGGTCATCAATTTGATGAAACAGACAATGTCGTTTGAAAGTAAAACACTTTGCACGGTAGTACCATTGGACCCTATAGAAGGACCATGCTATAATGAACCAGTCCGTGACTATGAGGAAAGCGATGATGATTTGGAACAAATCTATAAGATAACAGTGTGAGAACAAGATTGGGTTAATCTGATAGTTGATGGATGAATTGCATGGGACCATGAAAGCTCCTGTACATCAGATTCGGACGAAGAATTGGAGCACTGCCAAAATGGGTGACACAAAGTATCTACATTGCGATGTAATATGATGAGTAAACCATTGTGTTGTGTATCATCCAAGGTAAGACGTTTTCCTTATTATGATGGTCTAATTAATGTAGATAAATTTATGGATGCATTTGAAAGGGAAGTGCCTGAGAAGCATCACTTCCAAGTGCTAGATTTGGCACTGGGTGCTACGCTTGCACGATGGTGGGGTATGCATAAAGACAATTTTGAAGAATGGAATGACTATAGGAAGATCATGAGGATGCAATTTGGTCACCCCAAGGTACGTTTGACTGAGAAGTATGATCAAAGAAATGATTCGTGCGATCATTTGGCAAAGTGGACTAAGGTTTATGGAATGAAGCCACAACCAGAGTGGGTGCATATTTTCTATCACACTTTGGACATCATCCTTATGAACTAATATTTGGAAATAAAGCTTTGCCACGAAACCACAAAATGGGATATCTTAAGAGAGGGGTTCGTGAGGATGTTCAACTTTGAAGGCGGATTCGAAAGTATTGATGAAGCGCTACATGAGGTTAAGGCAGCAATATTTAGAATTCCACAATATCCCTTGGAATTGATTCAACCAATTTGGAGCACCCAGCTACGCCATGCACTGGAATGCTATAATATGACTACTAAAGAAGAGGATGAGGATCCAAGGAATATTAACATCCCCGAAACAAAAGGCCACCACAAAGTAGAGGGACCACAGATAGAGAACCCTGACATCACTACACCATTGAAAACTAAGCAGGTAAACATTGGTACAGAAGCCGAACTGAATTTTGTGGAGATTGAAGATTACTGAGATGATGCTATAGTCGATAAAGTCACTAAGTTGCTCCACTAATATTTGGATTTATTTCCCACAAAATTTTCAGACTTAAAAGGCATCCTAGGCGATTTGGGAGTGATGAAAATAACTTTGAAACTGGACGTGAAGCCTGTTAAGAAGAACCCATATCACCTTAATCCCAAATACAAGGAAAAGGTCCACTTGGAATTGGAAAAGATGCTTACAATAGGTATTATTGAATCAGTGGAGGAATCTAATTGGGTGAGTCCAATGGTCATCCAGGAATAGAAGAAGAAGGATGAAATAAGTATTTTCCTAGATCTCAGGAAGCTCAATGATGCTTTTGTTCATGATCCTTTTCCAACTTCGTTCACAGATCAAGTACTGGATAATGTTGGCAGGCAGGAGGCCTATTCATTCGTTGATGGGTTCTCTGGATACCATCACATAAAGATCATGCCAGAATACAAGAGTAAGACCACCTTCATGACAGAATGGGGATGTTTCCAGTATATAGTGATTCCTTCGGACTTAAGAATGCAACAACAATCTTCTCACGTGTGGTCATCGCAATGTTCAAGGAGTTAATTCACAAGTTCTTGGAGGTATATTTTGATGACTGGATAGTGTTTTGGCTAGTCAAGCACCATGTATATAGTCTGCGCTTAATGTTGGATACATGTCAAAGGTATCAGATTGTGCCAAACCTGAAGAAATGCTTGTTTTATGTCTGTTTTAAGATCTTGCTGGGTCATGTGGTATGTACACAAGGACTCATTGTGGACCCTACTAAGATCATGGTAATAATTAATTTGGAGGTGCCAAGAAGTGTTGAACAGTTGCGCGCAACACTAGGCCACACTGAGTATTATCAAAAGCTCATCAAAGTTTATGTTCAAATTACCACGCCTATGGAAAAGCTACTAAACAAGGACGCTACATTCTGTCGAGATGAAGAATGTCAGTGCAGCCTAGATGTATTGAAGGAGGAAATGGTCACCGTTTCGATCCTAGTCTTCCTGGATTGGAAGAAGGAGTTCCATTTGCATTTAGATGCCTCATGTATGGCACTAGGAGCAGTGCTGACATAGGCTAGAGAGGGAGAACTGGATCACCCTATAGCGTTTGCGAGCAGAAAGTTGTCTAAGGTAGAAAAGAATTATTTGACAATAGAGCGCGAAGGCTTGGCTATGGTGTACGTGCTCCAAAAGTTCGGACATTACTTGCTAGGTGGACATTTTAAGATGTAAACACACCATTCTGCATTGAAATATTTAGTCAATAAGCCTGTTTTTTGGGGGAAAATATGAAAATATCTGCTGCTTTTTAGGAGCATTATTTTGAGGTGATTTTGAAGCTAGGAAGGTTGAATGCAGGGCCAAACCATCTGTCGTGCATTGAAACATGAGAGGAGCTTACAAATTTGGATGAAGGGTTGCCTGATGTGTAGCTCTTCATGGTGCGTGTAGTGGATAATTACTTTGCGGACATTATCCACTTTCTGACCACGGGGATGGCTCCAAAGGGATACACCAGTCAACAGAAGAAAGAATTGGTGGTGCGCGCGACAAAATTTTCTGTAATTGCAAGCCATTTATATAAAATGGGATCAAAAAAAATACTTCGACATTATGTGCCTAACTTTAAAAAAAATAGTATCCTCACTAAAGCTCATGGAGGAGCTGTAGGAGGGCATTATGCAGGAAAATAAACAATGCAAAATATTTTTCACGTTGAGTTGTGGTGGCCAACGTTACATAAGGATTCTAAAGCATATTATAGAGCATGTGACACATGTCAGAGGATGGCCAAGCCATCGCGAAGAGATGAGCTACCTTTAAATCCACAGGTGTCATTCCAACCAATTGAGAGTGGGAAATTGATTTTGTAGGACCGATTCAGCCTCCAGGAACAACAATAGGTGTGTGATATATCATCACTCCAATCGAATATTTGACCAGATGAGCAGAGGCACAGCCTATGAAAGACTGTACAGGGGAAACAACAATGAAATTTCTACTGGAATATGTGTTAACGAGGTTTGGTTTCCTGAAGGTTTTGATGAGTGACCACGGTATGCATTTTCACAATGAAATGATCAGTGCACTGACAGAGGAGTTCAAGGTTTACCATCAGAAGAGTACTTCATACAATCCTCGAGCCAATGGAATGGTTGAGGGTTTTAATAAGATATTATACAATGCACTGAAGAAGGTTTGCAAAACACATCGGAATGATTGGGACGTGTGTGTACCAGCAGTGTTATGGGCCTATAGAACTACTTGTAAAAAGCTTACTGGTCATACACCTTTTCAGTTGGTCTATGGTGTAGAAGTTGTAATGCCTATGGAATTCATTGTGCCTAGTCTACGCATAGCAGCTTTCACAGGAATAATAGACTATGGAGCCTTAGAATAAAGGCTCGTGCATCTAACAGAGCTCGAGGAAGATAGGTTTTTGGCTGGATTCCATTAGCAGGTTCAAAAGGGACGTGAAAAATCTTCGCACAATCGGCACATCAAACTACGCACCTTCAAGGTAAATGATTTGGTTTTATTATATGATAGTAATTTTGATAAGTTTCCAGGAAAATTTCAGATGCACTCGTTGGGGCCATATGTTATCAAAGAGATTACAGATGGTGGAGCAGCTCAGCTCGTGAAGTTGAATGGAGACCCATTTCTAGGAAGGGTAAATGGAATTCGATTCAAGCCATACACCGAGGATCCGACCCAATGAATACATGATGATAGCACAGTCTTAGCACTCCAGGTAATTGCAAGGAGGCGAGGGACTATAAACTACACTACCTGGTTGATAGAGATATGTGACAAGGGGTCTGCACGAAAACGAATGCTCTCACAGTACCGAAAGAAGCACAAAGGGAGTTGCGCTATAGGGGGAGAGACCGCTCAGCGCAGCTAGAAAGTAACCATACAGTCACTGTTCATGATTGGACTGCCAGAAGATGGTTAAGAGGAGCGAGGGGACAACATTTAAGCTAAATGATTTGGTTTTATTATATGATAGTAATTTTGATAAGTTTCCAGGAAAATTTTAGATGCACTCATTGGGGCCATATGTTATCAAAGAGATTACAGATGGTGGAGCAGCTCAGCTCATGAAGTTGAATGGAGACCCATTTCTAGGAAGGGTAAATGGAATTCGATTCAAGCCATACACCGAGGATCCGACCCAATGAATACATGATGATAGCACAGTCTTAGCACTCCAGGTAGTTGCAAGGAGGAGTGGGACTATAAACTACACTACCTGGTTGATAGAGATATGTGACAAGGGGTCTGCACGAAAACGAATGCTCTCACAGTACCGAAAGAAGCACAAAGGGAGTTGCGCTATAGGGGGAGAGACCGCTCAGCGCAGCTAGAAAGTAACCATACAGTCACTGTTCATGATTGGACTGCCAGAATATGGTTAAGAGGAGTGAGGGGACAACATTTAAGGCATTTAAGGCTGAATTTAAGAGTGAAATATTTGGAACTTTGCTGCCAATTCAGCATTTATGAATGGAATTTGGGGGGAATGGTCAAATTTGAATTCGAACTCGCCTATAAAATACGCGTGGCCATCCAGCGAAAAACACTTTGCATTCTTAGAATTTAAGTGTTCAGCTGTCGATTGTTTATGAAGTCATGTTTACATCGATTTGGTCGCTAGTTCTGTATTTGAAGAGTTACTCGAGGAAACCCAGAAGTTTATTCTCAACGCGATGTCTGGACTGGGAGAGACTGCTAGTACTAGAGGAGTTGTCACCTCTAAAGGCACTACTCCAGAGGTGATGAGCATGGAGACTCCAGCTGCAGTACCTATGGTTTCGAGATCGCCTAGGTCGAAGCTGACGCTGGTGAGGGAAGTCCCCAAACCTAATAAGGACAAGCAGAAGAAGCTCATGTCGATGCGCGATTCACCAAGGAAGCATGCTGCCACCCTGGCTTAGAAGAAAGACAAACTGAGCGTGAAAGAGAAGGGGAAAGTGGTGGACTTGGAGGCTGAAGAGGGCATGGAGGTCATAGACACCGAGGGGGTGGATCCAATATCCAAGTTGCTGAATTACATCCCTTTGCGCAGGGGGAAAGTGAAGGTCCCATAGGACCTAGATGTAGGAAAATTCATCCTAAATACACCCCTGCTATCGGAGAACATCACTTTTGAAGGTTCACACTTGGTGCAGATTCCCCATCTCAACCTGGAATACTGGGATCTGGCGGACCACGAGAGGTTCCCCCACTTGGAAACAGAAAATAACATGAAGGGGGTGTTCTACAAGGAAGTAGGTGTCACCATGCTAGATGCAGTGGAGTGGATTTGTGGAGTGAATCAGTCGGGGTTGCTAAACTTGTTATGTGTGCCCCACTACGACCGCTCCAACATCAATCTGATTGTGATCAATAAGTTTCTAACCCTGGTGCATGATGGTTGTTTATGGTTGAGCATGCCAATATCCATCATTCATATGCTAATCCATCAGATCACGTTGTTGCCACACTCAGGGTTGAATCCAACGAATGAGTTTGGCAGAAAGACGAGCGAGTGTGACCTCGCAGCGAAACTGAAGGATAAATTCAAGGTTGGTAAGAGGTCATGTAGGTACTCTATAAACTTAATCACCAACCCCGTGGTGAAGATTTCCACTTAGATCCTTACAGGAAAAGTTATGATAAAATGCCACATGGATGAGGTTCCAACGCTAATGGTTTCTTTGGCTGCCCAGTGCGCGGAGGGGATACAATTCAATTGGGTGCACTACCTTTGTAGTGAGTTCCTCATGAACTATCGAGAGGCATATGATGAGAGAAAAACATTCCAATATTCATGGTTGTTTCTCTCCAATGTGCTCATCACTTGGGATCTACTAGAGGACAATCAGTTTCCTCCTGTGGATAAGGATTTGTCGGAGGTTGCATAGTTTGCCTCCCTATGGGAAAAAAAGGACATCGTGTGCATCACAAAGACCAAAGTCTTCTCGATGCTGATGGAGGTGAGCATTCGCATGGCCATCAACCAGAAGCCATGGTTGTCTCAACCGTGTTTGAGCAGCTATTAGGATACGCAGAGTTTAAAGCTGACTTCCACTGCGTATACATCCAGGCACAGAAGGATACATAGCAAAAATGGTTTGACTTACCTTACCTCACTACAGATGACACTATTAGCCCCAAGAACTAGCAAATCCACAGAGAAGAAGAAGAAGGAAGTGGCCAAGCAGAAGGTTCAACAGTTGTCTCAGAAGCAGAAAAAAGAGGTCGAGGAGAAGGCTTGAGTGGAAGCGGAGCGGGTTGCAAAGCAACAGGCCGAACAAGAGGAGTGTGGATATGAGTGCAACGAAAAGTTTCCTTTGCCCAAAATAGAAGAGGAGGAGCAGTCAGAGAAGGGCAATGGTGGTTAGGAGGAGCAGAGCACTCCCTTCCAGGTCAAAAGATACAAAGAACAGGGAAAGGAAGGGTCACGAAAGAAATCGAAAGCAACCAAGCTTTCACTGGACCTAATTACTCTAATAGATGGAGACCTTAATGAGATAGGCGACAAGGTGCAAGATACTACAGAAGAACTGTTGCAGCCATTTGAGCAACATCAACAGCAGGCGCTAAAAACCCTTCAAAAGGATCTGCACAAGCTACAGATTAAGATGAATAGGATCCAGGTAGGAGCAGGGAAGATCAGCACTGCATCAACAAGTTTGGCACCGAGGACCACTCAGGGGGCAGAGATGGTTCGAGCATTGGAGCTCTAGGCATTTTCTTTGCCATATGTCTCTTTGAGCGCAAAGGCAATTGCTGACAAGTCCATAGTGAGTTCTTTGAAGAACATCGACCTCAACCTAGCCGCACTCCCCAATGAGTACCTATACACACTACAGGCAGGGATGATAGCGTAGTGCAGAGCTCAGGAGCAGTGCGTGCTCAACATCATCAGTATAGAGTGAAAAAAAAACAAATGTTCGGTAATAATTCAAAGGCATTGGTGGCACAAAATAAAATTCAGGCGCAGAATTCCCAACTTGCAGCCGTGGTGGCAAAAGCTTGTCGAACAATCGTTAAACTGCATATACTAAAGGAAGAAATGTTTGAGGAAAAGATCAGAAAGCTAGTTACAGGGGTGCATGATACCAAGATGAAAGTGGCCAGAGTTTAGTTTGAGCTGAACCTGAAGATAACTTAATTGGAGTTGAAGCCATAGCCTTCAACTCTGCCAGAGGTCAGGGAACAGTGTGGAACCACTGTGAAGGATGGAGTCCTGATAGTGGATGTCATGATGGTAGACTGCAACACTCTTTTTGAGTAGGCAATGGAGGTAGTCATGGCTCTGCAGCAAGATCCCACCCTGCATCTCTTGACTACAAAAGTGTGCGAGTTCCAGACATAGTATGATGAAGTAAGGGCAATGGCGCACACCGTTTCTACCGCACAATGCCTTGCTAAGCTGCAGGAGGTGAAGCAGCTGCTCACACAGGTGGAAGAAGCACATAAGAAAGAGGTAGTCCACAAGTCAAGATTGGGGCCTTAGTTGAATGAGTCCTACATCGTCTCCACCAACATTCAGGATAAATTGGTGAACTTGCATAGTACGCAACAAAAAATCCAGCAGGACAGTGCAGGACCAGCCATAGAGCAGCTGGTGGAACAAATCAAATAAGCAGCCACACAGAGCGCAGTTGAGGTAACAGTGAAGTGAGTGGAGATGGGGGATCTTCAAAGTAAGATCTCTACACTAGTAGAGTGAATAGAGGGTGAATCACAATCTTTGTGTTGGGGGCTTGTTGGTATGGGGTCCTTTAGGGTCAATTTTGGGGAAAAAGCCCAAGTTTTTTTGTATAAAGATGTAAAGTCTCCACAGGTTGTGGTCGCAGAGCACATAGATAATTAAAGAGTCATAAAGGCTTCCCCTTATTCTATGTAAGTTGAGTTGCCTTTTGAAGATCTACCCATGGTCTGTAGACCATGGGATTGTATAAATAAGTGTGTCTCAGGATGTCGAAGAAAAGTAATGAATTTTGTTCGATGGGAGTTAGCGAAGAAGAGTAGGAAGAAAGCCTCCACAATTGTGTGCGTAGAGGCCCAGAGTAGAGTCCGCAATTGAGTGTGCAAGAAAGTCTTGAGTCTATAAGTTGAACTGAATATTAATAAAGAATATTGTTCCAGAAATACTCGTGTTTATCTCTTTACTTCTGTTTATATGAATGTGCCTTATGTTATAATGGGTTTATGAAATAATGATACGTTGATGCGCGACCTTACACAATTTATATTGTTATATGAACGCAACTATTGTTAACTGTTTTTGTGAAGATTATCTTATTGTATGTTGAAGTTATTGAACACTTAGGCTGATTGGATAATTATTGGGATAACTATAATATTTTATGCACGTAAGTAGCTGATTATTCTATTCAAGGTCCGCGAAAGACCGTCATAAACCTTCGCGGAGGTTTAGAGGCTGACTAAATGGATTTATATCGATAAGCCATAAAATCTTATCAATCTGTGTGAAGGTAGCTTTAGGGAATAAAACAACATCACGCTCATTTATGGGTGCAGAAACTTGGTTCCAGCATCCCCCCATACTGCTTCAGGTGAGACTTCAATCCACCCTCAGTGGATTGATGCCGAAAGGGCCAGTAGTGTAGGGATTTGTTTGCCACAACCAACTCTGAACCTAGGTCAGGACCCACTAAGCCATCACCTCATAATTAGACAACATCCTGACCCATTTCATTCCTTCATCCCTTTAACAATAGTATTTTTACATTACATGGAATGTATACTAACTTTATCATAGTGCGTCTCCCATTAACCTTCCAAAATGATGGTTCTTCCAGGATCATACTAATCCAGTTAAGCAAGATGAATACCTCTAGCATAATGTTAAATAGTGCCTAGATGAACAATATGTAAAATGGTCTATCTATCTACTTTTAAAGACTAGATCACTTCAACAAGGAAACTTAACCAAGTAGACTCTACATATGCTACTACCACATGCTTCTCTATATGATGTTATGAAAAATGAAGCTTTTCTAAAATAAACAATAATGAATATTATCTTAACAAAAGACCAATTTCACCAATAATATGATAAAAGAGATGCCTCCTTTAATAGTAAATATCCTTGACATCTTCTTTCTTCGGCTTCTTCTCAAGTTCTCCTATGACCTCAACTGCATGAGCTTTTCTTCTTTCCTTTCTCTTGTTATTCTATTTATTTTGGCAGTCATTTTTAAAGTTTCAAAACTAATTGCACTTAAAACGTTGAACATTGGACATATCTTTCTTCTTGTACTTCCCAAACTTTAATTTCTTTAGCTTCTTGGATTTAGTTAGAAATGCTTGAGACTACTCATCTGATCCAATGTCATATTTTACCTTGATCCTTGATTCTTCCAAAATGAATTGTCCTAAAAACTCATAAAAGGGAGTTGAATCCTTCTTGGAGTAGATTCATGTGGCAAAGCTACTCCATTCTAGTGGTAATTCATTTAGTACACAGATGGTAATTTCTGAATCAAAGATTGTTTCTCCAAGCCCTTGCAAATGATCTCTCAATTGAGAGATTCTCATTAGAAAGTATGCTATGTCTTCATCCTTTGAATTCTTCATCTTATATTGCTTATTCCGCAAAGAGATATTTTGTCCTGATGTACTCACAAAGTACAAGTTTACTAGCTTATCGTACATAGCCTTGGAAGTTTTCAAATTTGCAACAAATGGTACAAAGAGGATCCTTGATGGGTTCAACTATGATCCTTTGAGCACTTAATTCCCCCTTATTGTACTTTTTTAGTTCTTGAGTCTTGTCTTTTCTAGGTTCAGTAATTTCACCAGTAATACACTCATTACCTCATGTTCTGTAAGTGTTAGGTCAATCATTTTATTTCCATGCTAGTTAATTTGATGCTCCAACAAGTTTGTTTCTCTCCTTATAGAAAGAACCCATATGACCTTTGGATTCAAAGATCATGTAATAATATGATACTTACTTGACAATCAAGGTTCTTCTTGATGATGTTTCCAACCTTCTTGATGCCTTCAAATATCCTTGAAAGATGTTTCCTAGAATTTATCCAACAACATATTCAAAGGGTGATGAATAATAACAAGATCCTTTGATACTTCCTTTAAATAGGTTTACCAACGAGTATTCAACTATATCTTTTCAAGAGAAAATGCTTCTTGAAGTCTTTGTATTTAGGCTTTCCTTGATAGTTTCCTTTCTCCTCCCCCTTGATAAGTAATTCCTTCTAGTACCCGTTCAGTTTCCTTCGTTGTTCACCTTAACTCTAATACCATGCTGGAAAATGTGAAGTGGCAGCTATTAATTATTATTTTTCTAACCTTAATATTTTCTTGTGAAGCTTGTTAATATTATTTATGTTCTTTAGTTAGTTATTTTAATCAAACAAATATCAATAATGAAACAAAAGCAATAGTGGACATAGAAATTAGGCTCTAAACCAAGGCAAAAACTCTCCAAGGGGAAAACCCATAAAACTCTTTGCTTCTTATAGAATCTCTTCAAATGAGAGACAATGATCCAAACCTTAGACAAAGTCCTCCTCCATGTAAAAATTCATCCTCTCAACAATTCCTTCCTTTATCTTGCACCAACCAGCGTCAAACTACACCTTTTTCCTGCTAGCCACAACCCTGCAACTTTACTACAACTTTGACACTATAATTTTGGCCTTGCAACTTCTTTGGAAACCCTAATCCAACCTCTTCCTGAGACCTTCCCAGAGAAATATAGCTCCTCCTAAGTTAAACAAGCTCTAGAAAGAGTATTCTTCCTTCCAACTACAGGAAACTACACTTCGTCCTACTACGATTCAGACCTGCAACTTTGGCCTCTTTCTACAACACCAGAAACCTAGAGTTGTTGGCATTATGACACAGGTTTGGCATAGGTTTGGCTCGATGACATAAGTGTTGTCCTTGATGGAAACTCCCTCAAATGGCAGATCACAGTTCAGGCTCTTAGAATGGAAGAAAATAAGATACCCGCAGGTTCGTTTTCACAAAGCCGCGGACATATGCAGGTGCACCGATCAAAAAGTGCCTACATATACGCAAGTGTATCGACCAAAAGGTGCGGACGTCCAGTACATGCATTTTCATGCAGAGAAAAGTGCGCACATGTAGGAAATCTTACGGATGGTCCATGGTATTTAATCCGACATTTTTGAACCTATGGTTTTGGTCTGTGGTTTTGTAACTAAAGTATTGAACCCAGGTATTGGGTCCCTAGTATTGGATCTATATGGTTTTGGACCATGGTTTGAGTAAGGCCTAGACTATAAAAAGGAAAGGAGATCATTTGGCTATAGCAGACTATTATGTTGAATGTCTTGAGAAGAGCAAGATCTGAAATACTAGTGATCAGTTGGTGAGTTATAGCTGGACCTGAATCAAGGAGGAACCTAAGCATTACAAGATGGTTAAGATCTACTAATGGGTCGAGATCTCTTTGACGCATGATCAGATTTATAAATCTGATAATCTAGGTATAATTGAAGTCTGATTAAGAAAAAGGATAAAGTAACTATACCCGCAGGTCTGACACAGTGGAAGTGCATATAACCGCAGGTTCGAAACAGCCAAGGTGTGGATATACGCAGGTTGGACACAGCGCAGGCACGTATTCCGCAGGATCGACATAGCAAAGCTGCGGATACCTGCAGGATCGACACAGCAGAGGTGTGGATACCCAGAGGTTCGACACAACAGAGGCAGGGATACCCATAGGTTCTCTTTGACATATTTGCGTGTGTACACAAGTTTCTATTGGTGAAGTAGAGGACTTTTCTTGAAATATGTTTTAGCTGCTTCAGTTTATTACTGCAGTGTTCTGATTTCTGAATTGTTGTCTGGTTACTGGTACTGTTTTCTGAGAAGCTGTTGAGTTAGTATTTGTACAAGGAAGTTGGTTTATTGCAGAGCTATTTGATGTTTGATTGATACTCATGGATCCAGTCTGAAAAATTATGAAACGTGGTCCCTAGAAGAAAAAGTCTTATGTAGATCAACACCTACGTACTAGTACCTCAACTAGTACAAGAGCTAAGGGGGTTGTAGCTCCCTTACAGGAGATTCTGGGGAATGAGAGAAGGTTGTTTCCTTCTGCAGGTTGAAGCCTGCGTGCTGGTATAAGACTGCACTAGTACAGAATCATTGTAAAAAGAAGTTTCTAATTGAAACAAGATAGAGACATATTGTAGCAGGTGATTTTCACCCACATTGGGTTTCCACCTTATATCTTGTGTTCTTTTGTGTGACTGTTTGCTCTACTTTTCTGTTCCTACTTACTGTTATATGGTTTTGACACATAGATTAATGATCAACATCTGAAGAATAAATTAAATTATAAGTCTGGAAGGTATACGCAAGTTTCATTAGTCAGATCTGCAAATATTTGTATAAATTGAAAGAGAATTTGATAGTACTGATTCACCCCCCCCCCTCTCAGTATTATTTTCAACAATTGGTATCAGAGCGGGTCCTTCAGAAGAAGCTTGATCACTTGAAGGAAGATCTATCATCATGAGCAACTACGAAAAAGAAGCATCTATCAGGTCATCGATTTTTGATGGGAGAAACTTTGTCTATTGGAAGGTAAGAATCACTGCCTATCTTCAATATCTTGGTACAGAAGTTTGGGATATTGTGGAAATAGGATATACATTTCCATCAGCAACTCCTACAGATGCAGCTAGTAAGAAGCAGTATGAAACAAATGCAAAAGCTGTCAATACTCTATTAGGAAGTCTATCTCAATCAAAATTCGTCAAGGTTATGCAGCTCAAAAGCGCAAATGAAATATGGGACAAGATCATTCTAAGATATGAAGGAGATGAACAGGTAAAACGAGCAAAATTACAAACTCTTAGAATTCAATATGAAAGTCTCAGAATGCATAATGATGAAAGTGTGGCTAGCTATTTCCTACGTATAGATGAGATCGTAAATTGTATGAAAAACTTGGATGAAGAAATAAAATAAGTTGTTTTGGTTGAAAAGGTTCTAAGATCTTTGTCTCCTAAGTTTGATTCAAAAGTTTCTGCCATAAAAGAAAAGCAGAATCTACAGAGCCTTACCATGTCACAGCTGCACGAAATTCTAACTGCTTACGAAATGAGAAAAGGAGGACCATCAGATAGGAGAGAATCTGCATTAAAGGCTTCAGGAAAAGGAGATTACTATGAGTCAGGACATATGTCAGAAGAAGAGGAAGAATCAAATTTTATCAAGAACCTTCAACAGGGAACTAGAAGATTCAGAGGTAAGCTACCTTTCAAATGCTTTGCTTGTGGAAGAGTCGGCCATTATGCTACAAAATGTCCACACAAAGATAAACTAGACAAAGGTAAGGAACCTGTTAGATGGAACAGAAAACAGAATGTAAATAAGAAAAGCTATTACACGCATGAAGACAATGATGGATTGTCAAATAGTGATGAAGATGAACAAGGTAATGATGATATACTTTTGATGGTGTTTGAAGAGGATGATTTCTTGGATGCTATAAATGAAGAAGGTCTTTTTGAAGAAATTTCTAAACTTAAAGTTTGTTTAGAGGAAAAGAATATGATTATAGATACTCTAACATTCCAACTTGCTGAAAAAGATAAACACAATGAAGAGTTAGAATGTGAAATTGTGGGACTTAGAAAAGAAATTGAGAAAAAAAAAGCCCTTAATCTCAGATTTGCTAAAGGATTTGAAACTCTAGATGATATTATCAAAGTTCTGCGTTCTCCTCTAATCAAGACAGGTCTTTGATATTCCGAGGAAGCATCCCACGCTCAGAAGCAAGTGCAGAAGCCATCCACCTCCAAAAGTTATCTTGATACAGCAAGGAGAAGTGAACAAGTTGACAATCGACAGCAAAAGCATAATACATATCACCAGGCAAATCAGGGACAATTTGCTTCAAGAATGATCAAAGATTATCAAGTAAATTGGGGGCAATCTACTTCAAGGATGAACAGAAGCCTCAACTGACCACAGGTAAATCATTCTCAATTTGGCTCAAGAATGGATGGAAACTACAATCATGTGGTTGGTAGGTTTGATAATCGTAGGAATTTCTTCAATGGCCAGTGTTTCTCTTGTCATAGCTTTGGTCATAAATCTGCTCAATGTGTTGCCTACAAGACCATCATGACTAGGGAAGCTCAAAAACAAAGGAGTATGACAGGAATCATGAAAAGAACCTACAATAACTTCTCTGCTCTTGAAAATGAAATAGAATGTTCTATATGTAACAACTTCGGCCATGAAGATTCTGAATGCAGGAGCAAGTTTCAGCAAACAACTCAGAAGGAGCAAGCTTCATTGAGTTCCAAAACATGGAAAAAGAAAGAAACACAACCGGAAAGATGTGGGATAGCCTTATATGCGTAAGGACAGGAAAATCAATGGTACATCAACAGTGGATGCTCGAAACATATGATAGGTGATAAAGAAAAAATCCAGTCATATAGTGCCTTAGAAAAGGAAAAGAAGGTCTCATTTGGAAATGACACCCCTGCATTCATAAAAGGTAAAGGCTCTGTTTGTTTGAAATAAAAGGTCAAGGCTGGAAATGCTATGTATGTAGATGCCTTAAAGCATAATATATTGAGTGTCAGTCAGATGTGTGATCAAGGAACTGAGGTAATATTTTGATCAAATGGATGTATTGTTTGTGAGCTTGATACAGGAAAAACAGTGATCAAAGGCATAAGAACTCCAAATAACTTATACGTACTCAAGGGAGGAAAACAACAATGTTATTTAGGCAAGAATGATGAACACTGGCTATGGTACAGAAGACTGGGGCATCTAAGCTTCTCACATATAAGGAAAGCATGCAAATATCACGCAGTTCGTGATCTACTGGACATCAGAATTCGAGACAATACAATATGAAAATAATGTCAATTTGGTAAGCAAACTAGAACTAATTTCCCTGAGAAGGAAGGATCAACTAGCAGGCCACTTGAACTTGTCCATACTGATGTATGTGGTCCATCTAGGAAAATATCACCTCGAGGAGAAGAATATTTTATATTATTCATTGATGACTTTTCTAGGATGTGTTGGATAGGACTTATGAAGCATAAAGATGAAGCTTTCGAAAAATTCAAATCATTCAAAGCCTTGGTGGAGAACGAATCAGATCGCAGAATCAAATGCCTCAGGTCTGATCAAAGAGGAGAATTTACCTCAAATGAATTTTTTTATTTTTGTGAAGAACATGGAATAAGAAGGGAATTCTCTACTGCTAGGACTCCTCAGCAAAATGGAGTAGTGGAAAGGATGAACAGAACGGTTCAACAAATGGCTCATGCTATGCTTGATGAATCTGGAACTCCCGCAACCTTCTGGGGTGAATCCACATTTGCTACAGTTACTATTCTCAACAAGAAAAATGTCCGGGTAAATAGCACTCAGACTCCTCATGAACTTTGGTATGGTAAGACTCCCACTGTAAAATACTTCAAAAATTTTGGAAGCAAATGCTACATCAAGAAGACTGATGAAAATCTTGGCAAATTTGAACCTAGAGCAGATGAAGGCATTCTCCTTGGTTATTCTCCCCACAACAAAGCTTACAAATGTTACAATAAAAGACTTGGTAAAATTGTTGAAAGTATTGATGTAGTGGTTGATGAAGAAGGAAACACTCCTAGGTAGGTAAAATTTGAATATTTCGAAGATGGCGAAGACTATCTGTCGACATCAAATTAGATTCATGACGAAGAAGAAACCCATGAGGCACCAGAAGAACAGACAAGGATAGAAGAAAAGACTCCATCCAAATACGTTCAGAAGAATCATCCAGAATCTCAAATTTTGGGGCAGAAAGAGGCAGGTGTACAAACAAGAAGAACCATTTCAGAAGCTTCAAGCTATCTAGCATTGCTCTCCTCCACTGAACCATAGAATGTAAGAGAGGCTTGCAAAGATGAATGCTGGGTCAAGGCCATGGAGGAAGAACTTGAGGAGATTGAAAAAAATAACACTTGGGAGTTGGTTCCTAGACCAAAAGAAAAGAATGTCATAGGGACAAAATGGATTTTCAAAAATAAGCTGAATGAAAATGGGGATGTGGTTAGAAACAAGGCATAGACTTTGAAGAAACCTTTGCACCAGTTGCCAGACTTGAGGCTATAAGAATGTTCATTGCTCTCTCTAGCTTTCAGAAGTTCAAAGTATTTCAGATGGACGTAAAATCTGCCTTTCTGAATGGAGACTTGAATGAAGAAGTATATATTGAACAACCAGATGGGTTTATTCTTGGAAATGATCCAAAACTTGTATGCAGACTCAAAAAGGCTCTCTATGGCCTTAAACAGGCTCCACGGGCATAGTATTATCGGTTGGATAAGTACCTCCATCAACAAGGTTTTCTAAAAGGATCAACTGATAGCAATCTATATATAAAAATTGACAATGATAAGTTGCTGATACTTGTTGTGTATGTTGATGATATCATATTTGGTAGCAATGAAGAAGACATGAGTCAAAATTTTTCCTTGGTGATGCAGAAAGAGTTTGAAACTTCCATGCTTGGTGAGCTCACGTATTTTCTTGGTTTACATGTCCAACAAAACAAAGATGGCATTTTTCTATCACAAACCAATATCTCAAGCAGATCTTGAAGAAATATGGGATGGAGGATTCAAAACCAGTATGTACCCCTATGGTGACAAGATCCATCCTCAGCACAAATGATGAATTGGCAGCAGTACATCAACCAACCTATAGATCCATGATTGGTAGTCTGATCTATCTAACAGGTACCAGACCAGACATTATGCATGCAATGGGAATAGTTGGAAGGTTTCAGGCAAATCCAAAGGAAACTCATCTTCAGGCAATTAAGAGAATTTTCAAGTATCTTCAAGGAACTCAAAACTATGGCCTATGGTATCCTAGAGGTACAGATCTCACACTTCATGCATACACAGACGCGGATTGGGCAGGAAGCCTGGATGACAAGAAAAGCACTAGTGGTGGTGCATTCTTCATGGGTCCGAGATTAGTATCTTGGTTCAACAAGAAACAAAGCTCTATTGCATTATCTACAGCTGAAGCAGAATATGTAGCTGCTGCATCTTGCTGCACACAACTCCTTTGGATGATGCAAAAATTGCAAGATCTTCAAATCATTTGTGCTCCACCTATCTCCATTTTTTTGTGATAATACAAGTGCAATCAGTATTTCAAAAAATCCTGTCATGCATTCAAAGACTAAGAAAATACTGATCAAGTATCATTTTCTCCGAGAAAAAGTGCTTGAACAAAAGGTAAAATTGGAGTATGTTCCCTCTAAGGAACAAGTTGCTGATATTCTCACCAAACCACTACCCAGGGAGACCTTTGAATACCTCAGATAAAAGCTGGGGGTAGTTGATGCATCATCTTGCTGTTGAATCTTGTCTATTTCAGAGATTGTTGTACGCAAGTTTCATATGGGGTATACACATACATACGCTGGTTTATGTGGGTACAGTCGTGTATATGTTGACTTGAATAAAAGAAAGGATGAGAAGAGTCTGATATGGGTCTGTCAGAGACTATCTAGCACAAGTTCAAGGGGAGCATATATTCTTCTAACAATGCATTGTTGGCATTGTCGTAGAAGATCTTGGTTGAATTTTTTAGTTGTTTTGATTTCAGCATGAGCAAGTGTAGAAGGAGAACATGGATACTGATCTGAATAATGGTTGACAGATGATGCTGATGTTACTCAGAGTCTTGTTGTAGATATTTTGTCTCTATGTCTTATATTTCTTTTTTCAAGGTCATGTAACGGCCTATCTTGGTTGCCCCACTATGCCTGGGATGGATAATGCAATGTTCTTAGTATATCATGTATCCCCACTTGGTTGGGTGGATGAGTCAATATTGGTATATTCCCACTCGGTTGGGAGTCATATGTATGAGTCTTTGATGATAGGAAGGTCAGTTATGATGTATAAATTCAAATTCCTTTTATAGATCATCTTCTTGCAGATCTTGCCTATATGTTAGGGGGAGCTTGGACAACATAGTAGAGTAGAGATTTCAGCATGTAAGCATAACCCTTTGCCCTTGATGTCAAAGGGGGAGAAAGACTTTGAAGTGACTTTGGGATGCCATCAAGTCCAAAGGGGGAGATTGTTGGCATTATGACACAGGTTTGGCACAGGTTTGGCTTGATGACATAAGTGTTGTCCTTGATGGCAACTCACTCAAATGGCAGATCACAGTTCAGGCTCTCAGAATGGAAGAAAATAAGATACCCGCAGGTTCCTTTTCACAAAGCTGCGGACATACGCAGGTGCACCGATCAAAAAGTGCGTACATATACGCAAGTGTACCGATCAAAAGGTGTGGACGTCCAGTACATGCACTTTCATGCAGAGAAAAGCACGCACACATGGGAAATCTTATGGATGGTCCATGGTATTTAGTCCAACATTTTTGATCCTATGGTTTTGGTCCATGGTTTTGTAACTAAAGTATTGAACCCAGGTATTGGGTCCCTAGTATTGGATCTCTATGGTTTTGGACCATGGTTTGAGTAAGGCCTAGACTATAAAAAGGAAAGGAAATCATTTGGCTGTAGCAGAGTGTTGTGTTGAATGTCTTGAGAAGAGCAAGATCTAAAATACTGGTTATCGGTTGGTGAGTTATAGCTGGACCTGAATTAAGGAGGAACCTGAGCATTACAAGATGGTTAAGATCTACTAATGGGTTGAGATCTCCTTGACGCATGATCAGATCTATAAATCTGATAATCTGGGTATAATTGAAGTCTGATTAAGAAAAAGGATAAATTATCTATACCCGCAGGTCCGACACAGTGGAAGCGTGTATACCCGCAGGTTCAACACAACCGAGGCGTGGATATACGCAAGTTGGACAGAGCGCAGGCGTGTATTCCGCAGCATCGACACAACAGAGGTGCGGATACCCATAGGATCGACATAGCAGAGCTGCAGACACCCGCGGGTTCGACACAGTGGAGGCGCAAATACCCACATGTTCTCTTTGACATATCTGTGTATGTACGCAGGTTTCTTTGGTGAAGTAGCGGAATTTTCTTGAAATATGTTTTAGCTGCTTCTGTTTATTACTGCAGTGTTCTGAGTTCTGAACTGGTGTCTGGTTATTGGTACTGTGTTCTGAGAAGTTTTTGAGTTAGTATTTGTACAAGGAAGTTGGTTGATTGCAAATCTATTTGATGTTTGAGTGATACTCATGGAACCAGTTTGGAAATTTATGAAACATGGTCCCTAGAAGAAAAAGTCTTCTGTAGGTCAGCACCTATGTACTAGTACCTCAGCTAATACAAGAGCTAAGGGGGTTGTAGCTCCCTTCCAGGAGAGTCTGGAGAACAAGAGAAGGTTATAGCCTTCTACAGGTTGAAGCCTGCGTGCTGGTATAAGACTGCACCAGTACAGAATCATTGTAAAAAGAAGTTTCTAATTGAAAGAAGATAGAGACATATTGCAGTAGGTGGTTTTCACCCACATTAGGTTTCCACCTTATATCTTGTGTTCTTTTGTGTGACTGTATACTCTACTTTTATGTTCCTACTTACTGTTATATGGTTCTGACACACAGATTAATGATTAACATCTGAAGAATAAATTAAATTATAAGTCTGGAAGATATACACAAGTTTCATTAGTCAGATATGCAAACCTTTGTATAAATTGCAAAAGAATTTGATAATACTGATTCATCCCCCCTCTTAGTGTTATTTTCAACAAAAGCATCACATGTGTGAGAGAGATAGAGACAAAACAAAAAACAAAAAAATATTCTTTCTTGGTTTCTTCTTGCCTCCTATACTTTGTTTCTCCTTTTCTCTCACTTCCCTGCTAAAGATCAAACTTCTTCTTATGTGATCGAACTTGTTGATGAGTGTGTCAAAAATGAGGTCAAATTTCTCCTTCATATAGCCTTTCTAATAGGTCGAATTCCCTTCTTTACGCTAACTTGAGGCTGTCAGGGCTGACTTGCATACTGTCGGAGTTTCCATAACTCTCTTGACTCAAAAATGATCCATTTTACAATTAGATTTTGCTCATAAGGGTCTTATAAACATGATGTTGACTCCTTTGAATCATGATAATAAATCCTAAGACATAATAAACCCTAGAAGCATGTAGAAAATGCTTTTAACTATAAGACCATCAATAAAGAGAAAGAAACCCATGAATTAATAATAATAAATTTTTCTTTTCTTCTCTTATTTGTTACATAGGATACATATTGAAATGAGTACAACAACAACTATGAAGAATGGAGCTAGTTACATTTTCAGCACTCTCTTCATTTGTGGGAATACACGATTGTGCTTTCAGATTGTTGCAAAATTCTCTCACACCCTCTAATCACCCACACATTCTTTAATAGTGCGTTCATATTTATATATGTCACCAACCTTAAATTATCCCCTCGAAACTTCCTTAGGGCATTTTCCTACTTGGGAGCTTTATTTTCCTCTTAACCCCCTTCTACACAACCTTTACACCATGCACACTTTAGCTCTTAAAGATATGTATCCATGATTTGTGACCAAATCCTTATTGGAACCATGACTATCAAAACCATGACCTTTTTGGGATGTCTTGGTGCTAGTCAAACCTAAACCTAATAGCCTAATTCATTGTCTTTCTTATCACTGGCTACAATTGATGGTGATTTCCCTATCACACCAAATCATGCTATATTGAATCGCTTCAAAAATAATTCATTTTGATACCTCTATACTCTAGTAGCCCAGTAAGAGCCTCACTAGGGGTAGACCTTTGGAGTTGTTTTCTTTGGCACAAAACCTTATTTGTCAGTTATTTTTTCCAAACCAAAATATACAAGAAAATCTTTGTCAAAAATTGATTCTAGTGAAAATATCAAGACCTCAGAGTATTCCATGTCATATCACAATGGACCAATTAACATAGTATTCCATGTGGTTCTTCTACCACATCATCGCTTGCATGCATTACTGCCAAGTTATACGGGATACCGACCTTGACATTCAATTATAAACTTGCACGCTCGTGCTCAGTGCCCCATTTTGGGACTCACCGTTGTTATGTCACCTACCAAATCACTCACCATGCCATCTACTTTGACCAATCAAATCCTTCCATGTGTCAAAGTGTTGACGTGTACCTACCATGTGTCACTTGCCAATAGTCCATTTGGTTGGCTAAAAATTCCCAATCCGCCTAGCACGTTTCGTTGTTGCATGTGTCCATGTCACTTCCTTTCCATTTAATACTGTTGCCATGTCACATTGGTGCCAAGTCATACTGGCCATTTTTTTACTATGCTCTATTTTGTTCCCAGATCTATGATACCCTAGTTCCCTAGTATGGGGGGCCACTAGTTCCATTTAACTGAACTATATGATTTAACATCTCTGGTACCCTAGTTCCCCAGTATGGGGGGCCAATTTCTATCATGCATGGGAATATACTAAGTCTTCTCTTACATAACATATGAGACTTCGCCTTGCTCATACTATACCACAATGCTTCCTAGAAAGAACCAAATTTGGTGCTATGTGAGAACATTGTGGAAACACAAACTTTTGTTCCAAAAAGAAAACCAAATTCCATTCATGGCCTCTGTTGAGGAATCCCATTGAATTAGAAGGTCATTTCTTCTCTGGGAACTCCCCCTGACCTGGACATCATTGATAACACATTCAATAATCTCCCCTTTTTCCATTAATGGAAACCTTTGGTATTGGAGCAATAGCAACCCATGGTGTCCTTGGGCACTTGAGCACTACTTGCCAACTTGCCATTTTTTCACAAAGTAATTGACAATTTCTTTGCATCAATGTTGAAACTAAAACTCTCAGTTCCATTAAGAAATTTCCAATCTCTAGACCTTCCTACTCTAGTGGCTAATATCTACGCCAATGGCCATTCTCTCCCCCTTTGACATCAATGGAGAAAATGTTGTGTCCTACTTTTGATATCAACTTCTATGATCAATTACTTACTAATACTAATGCCACTTTGCATAAGGGTTATGTACATCTGAGACTAATTTATCATGCATGGTTTTTCATCTAAACTCCCCTGAACATATGACTCTCCTTATTATGAAATATCCCCCTGAAATTATTCTTCTCCTCATTGACAAATATCCCATTCAACATGATCACAAAAAAATTATTGTTCCTATTTTTCTAAAACCAATAATTTGATACCAATTACTGATTATTGACACCAATTACTATTGTGGATGTTGATACCAATTTTCAAGCCTTTATACCAATTATGTTTTCCAATTGACCAATTATAAATACCAATTATGGAAATTTTGGGAACCTTATATTTCAACATTCTTCTCCTATAGTTCACTTTCTAAATTCTTTATAGGCTTTGACATTTGGTGAAGAGTTCGCATACCCCTTATAGTTCTAATCAGATGAGAGACATATCACTCACAACCTCTATCTTAGATATTCAAATGTATCTCTAGGAATAAATTTAGTGTATATAGATATAATTTGTTCTTTAGTAGCAATATATTCTTGCCTAATAATGTGATCAACTAGTCTCTAAGGAAGTGATATTTGATAGAAATATGAATTTCCTTTAACTGCATGATAATATTCTTGGAAATTTTAATGGTAGTTATATTATCACACATTATTGGAATAGGGTGAGCATATTCTACCTTGATATCTTTCAAAGTTTGTCTCATCCATAGGACCTAAGTGCAACATGTAGCTTCTCCAATGTACTCAACTTCAGCTCTAGAAAAGGAGTAGATGTTATCTTCTTACTCATCCATGACACTAAGTAGTTACCAAAATAAATATTTGTGCCACATGTTATTTTATTATCATCAACGCTACTTGCCTCATTTGCATGTGTATGTTGTTAGAGTGAATTTTTTTCTCTTTTATTATCATAGGCCATAATCACTAGCTCCTTTAGGCATCTAAAGATTCTTTTGACCACATTCACATCACTATCCTTGTGGGTAGAAGGAAACCAAAAACCAATCCCACTAATTGAATTATATTAGGTCTTGAGGGTATTAGATATAGGAGGCTTCCAACCATTTACCTATACATAGTATAATTTTCATGAGGAGATTCGTCGCCCATTCTCAACTTGCACCATCTTACCGTAGGTTTGTTGATAGGTGCACAGTCTTCCATGCCAAGTTTTTTTAATATTTCATTTAGATATTTGGTTTGAGAGACGAATATGCCTTTATTTGATTGTGGAACTTGTAATCTAAGGAAGTATGAAAATTCTCCTAGCACGGACATCTCAAACTCCTTCTACATGTCTACTGAAAATCGTTGACCCATTTGATCTACATCAATACAAATTATCATATGATCCGCATACATAACAATGATCACTAAATTCTCATTATTAGTTTTAATATAAATATTAATGTTTGTTGTGCCCCTTTTGAATCATTTTTGTTGGATATATCTATCAAGTCTTGAATTCCATGCTATAGGAGATTTATTTAATCTAAAGAGATATTTCTTTAATCTACATGCCTAGTCTACATCTTCAGATAACTAAAATCCCTTTAGCTTCTTAGTGTAAACCTCCTCTTCTAGGTCATAATTCATAAATGTGGACTTGATATCCATTTGATATACTTTGAATTTTCTGAAAATGAAATTGTTAAGAACATTCTTATTGCTTCTAGTTTGGTTATATGAGAAAAAGTTTATTCAAAATCAATACCTTCCACTAGTGCATTCCCTTTCTATAGTAGTCTAGCTTTATTCGTCACTACTTTTCCATCTTCATTCAGTTTGTTTCTGAAGACCCACTTGATGCCAATTACATTTTTTTTTTTTGGTCTACGCATAAGTTCCGATGTTGGAATTTTCTCTATCTGATCTAGTTCCTCATCCATAACCTTGACCCAATGGTTATCTTCACTAGCTTGGTAAAAAAGTTTAGGTTTATTTTGGAAAAATAGTGCTAGATTTGCATTTATAGGGGTGTTGATCAATTTTCTTCTAGTCCTAAGTCATTATTCTCTATTACCAATTATTTGATTTTCAAGATGAAACTTGTTCACATACCTGGATGGAGTTTTTTGTTGTTAAGATGCAATCTCTTCTTCTTCATCCTCTTTCTCTTCTTGTTCTTTATTTTCTATATCTATGCTTCATCTCTCATCATATTCTTCATTTCTTTGTGGCTTTGTTGTTTGAGGCAATGCTTCATTAATCCTTACATCAATGCATTATACTATCTTTGATAACCTTTTGTTGTAGGACTTGTCCTCTGCGTATAGATGAGTAACCAAGTGAGATTCCTTAATAAGCTCTACAATCAAAATTTCCCAAGTTATCTTCATTTCTTTTGATATCTGCTTCCAAAGACCTTTAAATAATTGACTGAGGTAGGTCTACCTTTCCACATTTCATAGGGGCTCTTATCACTATTTACTCTGAGTTGAGCTCTATTGAATATGTAGACAAATGTTTAAGTTGCTTCTCCCAAAGGAGTGTTTGAAGCCTTTTCTTCATATAGCATAACTCTTTCCATATCATGTATTGTTCTATTCTTTCTTTCCAAAACCCCATTTTGTTGAAGATTACTCACTTTTGAGAATAGTCATTGTGGGTCCGAGACAATAGGCATAATTGTGGCCCTCCAAATAGATGATGTTTTATCATCCATGCTACAATGTCGTGTCGAATAGCTTCGAAAAGAACCACCTTTCTTATTTGTTTTAAGTAGTATCATCAAAAAGAAAAGACTAGGGACATCAATAAAAGCATTGGATCTTCAGTTCCTCCAATGATTCATAATCCTTTTCATTGGGTCTATTAGATATATTCTCATTAATACAGAGTCAAGTAATATGATATGAGAAAGATCAATGCAGATGAGACCTATATCTATCAAGAGTGAAGTGGTTAATACGTCCGTCTCTCCATAAACCCTACTCTTGGCGGTTGAGCGAGTCATTGATGGTGGCCCTACTGTTGAGTGAATGCTCTCTCCCTAAACTCCCTGATGTTGACTGGAATGGCAGGAGAGAGGAGATGAGGAATAGTTTTCTTCCTTACCGCCTACAGTCACCCTCCATTATATACCTATAGTATAGTCTAATAGGAGCCGGCAAGGAACCTTAGTCATCAGAGCTTCGCATCCATCCTGCACCCTGAACCACTTACTTTACTTGCTGGCTTAAGTTGTAATAGTCATTTTCATCAGTAAAGAGTAGGGTAGGTTTGCTTGCTTGTAGGTTGGTAGGGTACGTACGTAGGGAGGATGCCCACCTTTTAGGAGGTTTATGAGCCTGAAACTAAAAGGGGAGTAGTACCCCTATGAAACTAAAAGATGATAAGCCCAAAAACTAGCGTACAAGGTATGACGAGCCCGTGTATTAGCATAGGTCAATAATGCTACTTCCTTATTTATCTAAGCAAGCATGCGTTTAGGAGCTAAAGGTTTGGGCTAATACTGGTACAGGGAGCTATTATGTAACCGACATGAAAATGTATAGGTTGAGGTAATCCCACCAGACAACAATCTACTCGTGCAGGGATTGGCCTCCTCCTCCTACTCGTATGGAGAGCTCTTCTGCAGCCTGATATATCTGTAGTTTCTTATTGGTATGATTGAGTAATAGTGAAACATGACCTACGGACTAGGTTCGACTTCCTCCTTTAAGGCACTACGAGACGACCGAGCTAAGCAATGTGACCTTACCTAGCTTCTCTCCTCTCTTCGGTTGAATAAGAATATCAATCATTGGCATGAAAATGCAGTTTATCCCCACTTTAACCCCAAAAAGGCGGTATCAGCCCATGAAGGTCCTTTTTCTTCATTATTTTACTTGCGAATGTGACTATTTGTACTTTCACTTTCGGGACTAGGTAAGTATCTTTGCTTAACAAGTAGAAAGGGATGGATGAAGGGTCTGTTCTGAACTGGTATAAGAGGGAGGACATTTTGCTTTCTCCTTCCTTTCACCCTGTGGGTGAGGAGCCATCCCACGAGGAACTAAGCGTCCATTCAATAGCCATATTCAATCTCCATCAGCCATTCAGGAAGAGGTAAGCTTGTGTTCTTATCATAAGCGTATAGTAAGAGAGAAAATACTCCTTGTATGCAACATTTACCAATAAGTGTATAGTAATTAACCAATAGAAGAGAAAGAACACTGGCATGCACTCCTTGTGGTCTAGAGCCTCAGAAGACCCTCCATCCATAGAGAAGATATAAGGCCTCTCCTCTGGCAGACCATACCTATCAGAGGAAGACTATACCTATTGGAGGTACGACCCTTAAGGTAGAATCTAAAGGCCTTGTATGTTGCATTTACCAATGCTCTAATTAGAATTTTATTAAGAATTTACCAATAAGTGTATAGTAATCAATATAATGATTGATATGGAGCATTTACCAAAGTGTATAGGTATGCTCCAAGCAATATAATAATCCTTGTATATAACATTTACCGACGAGAGGGTGGGGATGAGTAGGAATGCGGGTCGCTGTTGGGCCTGATCTAATTTATCCATACTTACTTATAAGAATATAGCTTATAAGAATATCTAATGGGTTTTTTCTTCTATTTAGTTGCATAAATTTGTATAGGTATATCTTTGAATGTTTAGAACTAGCACAAATAAAAGTGAGCATTTTTTTAGAATCTAGTTCCGTAGGATTTACGATTTCTCATCACAACTCGGCATCATTGGGCGTTGAATGGCGTTGTTCAGCTGCCAGAGCACCCGCCATTAATTAGTGTCTGTAGTATAAGGGAAAATGAGGGGGACTTCTTTATTGGGGTAAACCCAGTGGTTGGATCATTTTGCCTTCAAACAAGAAAGAAAAAGGTTTCGTGTGGCTTCCCAGAATTCCAGGGGGAGATTGGAGTAAGGCCATTGAAGGGGCCCTATGTTTGGTGCAACATCCTTATAAGTAGTGGGGAGGTCATATATACGTGTGGGATAACCACTTTGAAACTCGCCCTTAGATAATAATAGGGAAAATTACGGGAGTTATTATTATTTTATAGGGGAAGCAATACAGCTTTCCCATTTATGCGGTGGCTATCGGCTTGCCTATAGCCGAATGCTAAATTCAAGTATGGGTGGGGAGCCTTAATTCATGGTTTCAAGAGTCTCCCTAGGGCTAGCTATTGGTGTAGTGTGAAACACCTGGGATGAAAAACAGATGGACATTCGGCATCGCCACACACCTTTGTTGAACATAGCTATCTCCCCATGAGATGAGTGAGAGCCATCCATGTATTTGGAAAAACCTTCTCGACATTCTTCAATCCCAATCCCATTACGCTTTCTTGCTCCATTCCCGCCTTTGCTCAACCAAATCCAGTATTTAATATGTGATAGATGACCCACTACCTTCCATCTACAAGGTTCTAGTGTGGGCTGAATTACCACTCCTCTGATTTGGCTTCCAAGGCTCATTATTATATAAGCGGTGCTCACCCATTTCCATCAATTCAACTCGACTAGAGCTAAATGGAAATCCAATAAAGTGAGCGGATGGCCTGGGAATGGATTCATAGGTGTGTACTTGGCGAAAGTCAAACATCATTGATATGGTCGGAGATGGAGTGAGAGAAGGATTGGCAGGTCGAATGAGTTTCTTTCCGTTCTCATTGATTCGATGCTGCGATCACTACAAACCACCAGCAAGCTCAATAGCTCTTGGAATTGGTATGGCATGGTCTCTATTTCTACTCTCAGGGGGTCATAAGTAGAATCCAGTCTTTTATAGGTGATATCTGACCAGTCAATTACCTTGATAGCAGATGTGATAAGCAGGATTTGTGGCCATTGATTATTTGACAAAATGGGAAGAGGCTATGCCAACCTTCGACAACAAGGAAAACATAGTGGCTCACTTCTCAGTTATCAGAAGAAATCAAATCAATTAGTTTAGATATATTATTTAGGAGTCGGTGGTTGGTTCAGCTGCTCCCGGTGCGATCGATCACCCCGCCATTAGGGTTCAATTATCAATCAAATTGAATGAAACAGTTTAGATCTATTACTTGATATATTTAAGAGTCAGTGGTTGGTTAAGTGATTTCCTCAAAGCCTTCGAATTCTAAAACTAATTCCACCATCTCATTCAACTCATCGTGAGATTTCCAGTGACATAAATTTTACCTCAATGTGAGTCTTATGTAGAAATTTATGCCCCTTAGAACTTTAGTCCATTAAAGAGGCCATGTCATTGAGAGGAATCAACATGGCACTTACATGGTGACTCTTGGCCCACATGATGCCACACCACCACCACATGGGGGTCCACATAGTACACATGTCATATTAAGTAGGGCCTATTAAAATTGATTAATTTCATTGGCATGTAATTATGTGATTTGGATGAGGGTTGATGGTTGATGGCCAAAGGTTGGTTTCAACCCATTTACATTGGGCCTCCCCACATGAATATCCACTTAAAAAATTTCAAAGGTTTGGTGGCTCTGTACCCCAATGGCCTTACATGGCACCCATGTCATATTTGTACTGATAAGTCTGTTTAGTTTCCCAATACTTTATTTCCAGTCAAACCTTCCCTCAGGCTGGTATTCCTATGAACATTTCCTTCGATACCATGTTCCCTTGGATCACCTCCCTAATACCACATTCCCTAGGATAACATCCCCAATGTCATGTTCCTCATGATTACACAGCCCATTATTACATCTCCTCAGGTTGATAATTGTTATTTTCCCCAGAATTATGCTCCCCAGGCTATTATTATTTACATCTCCCAACACAACACTCCTTAGGCCGGTAGAATTAAATTTTTGGTTACACATCAATTAAACATATTAATTAATCACATGCTTACCATTCAATGGATTTTATATAGAAACTCATTATTTTAAATACATTTTTTTCATCAATTCATTGTAATATTTAATAAACTACCATCACTTCCTCGCACAACTTGTAATCTAGTTGAACTTGTTCAGAGGGAATGATTATGGATTAACTAAGCATGAATAAAAAAACTCGCATAACTATACAAGAGGATTTGTGGTCCATATATCAAACATTGCTAATCCTATGAACAAAATGTGTTAATATATCTAGAAACCATTATTGTCAACTAAGAGATCATAAACATGTGATTTCTAATGAACATAATATTGAACAACATAGTCAAACATTCATTCAAATCATAGAACACAAGATCTCATACCAATTATAACATAACATTAATCATTGTAGTTCATGATTTAAATAGACAAATGTAATATACTTATATGTATATCATAAATTGATTAGTAACTAAAGTAGGGACTTCCACTCCCCACCCAACCATAGGCTAGCTACATCACAAATTTCTTGCAGTTGACCACCCCTGATCTAGATCTAATGTCTCAAAAAATGATTGTTCATGGATTCACACAAAACACTTGGATTAACACTCACAGTATGGACCCCACTATCTATGTGGCTTATCAACTACCCTCTAACAACACGCACCAAGGCGGTTTATCAATTATACCTACAATAAGAATCAGGGTGGCTTCTCAACTATCCCTAGCAGTAAGCACCATAGTGACTCACTCCTTCCTATGATTTCATTCACAAATATTCACCCAAGGTTCATATGGGGTATTTCTCAATCTCATTTGTTGGAATCCATTGTCCATGTGGTTTATCAGTTGTCTCTTCATAACAAGCACCACAAGGGTCTAATGTCCGTTGTACAAGTGATTTATCAACTACCCAGTAAGAACCACAGTGACCCAAAATATCCCTATCCAGGTGTTTTATCAACTATACATCAATATCCATAGTGATTCAACCATCCATTGAGCCTCCTACTAACCATACAATCTTAAACAACACAATCTAGTGGCCTCACACACAGTTCACATGGAATTCATCCAAAATTCATTGGTGTTTAACTGATGCACATGGATTTTCAAACTAACTTAGACCCCACTATGTATTCTACTACCAATTCACAATATCTCCCATATGCTCCAATGATCAAAAATGAGTGCCAACCAACAAGAACCAAACCAGTCAGAGAGCTTGTTCTGTTTGACTGTGTGTTCATATAATTCTTCCCAACATCTTGTTTTGCATCCGAGAGACTGCAAGCCTATCTCCTCAATGCATTAGGGGGACAAGAACTATCCTCCCCTTCACCACTATTAGGAATACTAATACCTCTTGTAGACAAGATGAATCTCCCTATATCTCAGATGAAATTTAGTAACAAACAAGAAAAAAACTACTACCTTTCCTTATCTTACGATTGGTTGAAACAAATAATATGAGAGAGATCACTTACCAATTTAACGAAATGTACGTTGAAGTCCCTTTCATTGCCTTTGATAGCTAACTTTCCCTTGATGCTTTAGAGACCACTCTAGTGCTTTCCAAAACTTCTCCATGATGTTTCGAAGGATATCAAGATAGACAGAAATACACAAAGAATCCAAGCATCTAGTGTATAGAATGAAAAATAAATGAATTACTTAACTCAACATATATCATAAATTGAATCAATAATCAATCATAACCTATGTGAGTGATCAAGGAATCCCACAAATTATATAAGAATAGCCATGATTAGGAAATAACAATTGCTTTTTATTAAACAAAAGGGATAACAAACTTACAACCTCAAAGCCTCAATGTTACAAGCCTCTTCTCACAATCTGCAACCCTCTCCCTTGATAAAAAGCATTCTAGACTTATTTCTGCAGCATAATCCTACCTTAAATATTCCGCCCATTCCTCTGGCATGTGTTTGATTTATAGGCCAAGAGGGGGAGGTTTGGGATCCATTTCCTACACAAATGGTGGGATAGGGGATCCACAAAGAGAGGGAAGTAGTTCCATGATGGGAGGGATCATGCTTGAGTAGGAATCCATTGGAAGCTGTTAGTTGGTAAATATTCAACTAATTTATTTTTTACTTGTGTTAAGTGATGTGTGCAGGCCATAGTGTCAGACAAAGTGCATTGTTCTACATTTTCTAATGGTATCTTCTGTTTATGCGTAGAAATGGACTAGGGAACTGCGTAGGAAGCCAAATCTAGGTTTTTGGGCCATGAGATATAAGAATTTCATTCTATTTGGGATTATTTGGATTCTAGCCTTGCAAGGGGATGCTTTGGAACACTTTGATGGATAACGAAAGATCGATAATGATGGTCATTTTCCTAATGTGACAAAATGATGTGTCACAGATTGCCCCTAAAGTGGAAATTTGGAAAATATGTTTAATGATTGTAGCATTTTATCATGCCAAGGTTTGGGTTAGAGACTATAGTTGGAGACCTGAAACAATCAATAAAATGTTACAATGCAATATATAATCATCAGTAAGGTAGGAATTATCATACTCAGAGCATAAACCTCTCAACGAACTAGCATATAAATACATCTAAAGATCCATGTCAACAAAAGACATAGTATGGATGCAACCATCAACGAATTTATGTTTACAATCATGAATATTTAATAACTCCAATGAGCCTAGATGGATGAAACTAGATCCAGCGTCTTGATTTCCATCTCTCAATCTGTAGTACAAATCTGACCATGCGAGTGAATGTCTCGTAGTCGAAAATGGTAGAAACCATTTCAGTACCAGTCAATAAGGTGGATCATTAACAAGTGCGAGAGAAACCACAAATAATGACAATGGTTCTCAAGGTAGTTCCAGTATAATCCATGAATTTTGAATAGATGTGTTGAAGTCGAACACTCATAAAATCATTCGATCGATGGTCAATGATGAGAACCTATCATCAAAGGTGAGAAACCTTCCATTAAGGCATGCAGGCTCTAAGTTACTGAAGGTTTCTAGATCAACTTCCTAGATAATGAGTTGAAGTTGATAGAAAGTCACCCATCGCAGGAGGGCCTATGACATGAAACTCATGTCAAGTTTTGAATAACAACAGTTTAGAGTAATCCATGACTAAATTAAGGATGGTCAAGAAGATTGAAGGCTATGAATAGAAAAGTAGTTATGGTTGAGGTTGGACTTCTCTTGAACATATCTGCAACATGACATTCTAACTTGGCAACATTTGAATAAAAACTAATACCTGTTGGCTTAGTTGGTCTTGACCCTGGTTCAGAGTTAAGTTTGCCAAACAAATCCCTACACTACTAGCCCTTTCGGCATCAATCCACGGAGCAAGGACTGATGTCTCACCCGAAGGAATATGGGGGGATGCTGGAACCAAGTTTCCACACCTAGAGATGAGTGTGATGTCATTTTGTGCCTTAAACTTGCCTTCGTGCAGATCAATAAGCCCTTAGGGCTTATCGATCTAACTTCCCTTAAACAGATCCTATACCTCCATGAACGTTCACGACCATCTTTTGCGGACCCTAAACAGGTAAATCCTCCACTTACGTGCCCCTGTAATTACCCTTAGTTCTATTCTTACCAAGATTAGCTTAAGTGTTTGATAACATTAACATGCAACCAAATATTCTTTGTGTAAATAGTTATTATTACTTGCATTCATATGAAAATGTAAATCATGTAAAATAGTGCATCAATATAGTATTAAATCATAAACCCATCATTCATCATAACATAATAGCACATTCATTCATAATAGGAGAAAATAGATAAAACACAGATATTTCCAGAATAATCTTCTTTATTGATACTTCACTTCTTCTTACAGGCTCAACACTTCCCATAGCACTCAGCTGCAGCGTCCATGCACTCAGTTGCAAACTCTACTCTAGGCCTCTGCTCACTCAGCTGCAGAGCCTCTCTTCTACTCTAAGATTCTTCGCTCTCTGCTTCTAGTGATCCATTACATTCATCTTCATCATTCTCAACATATGGAATGCCTTAGAGTCTCTAAGACTCTCCTTTTTATACAATCCCATGGTCCACGGACCATGTGTAAATTTACTAAAGCCGAAACAACTTACATAAAATAAGGGTAAAACCCTTTATGACACTTTACTATCTACGTGCTCCATGACCGCAACTTGTAGATACTTTACATTTTACATACCAAAACTTTTGGCTTTCTACCCAAAAACATGGGGTTTTGCCCCAAAATTGACCCTAGGGAACCCTTTCCCAACAGGCCCTTAACACAAATATTGTGATTCGCCCCCGAGTCACTCTTTTGGTGCAGAGATCTTACAATGAAGACCTCCCAGCTGGACTTCCACCACTTCTATCTCAACCGCACTCTACATGTCTGCCTGCTTGATCTACTCCACCAAATGCTCGATTGTTGGTCTTGCGTTGTCTTCCTAGATCTTTTGTTGTGTCCTCTGCAGGCTTGTCAAATTCTCCCTAATGATGGCAAAGATAACATAGGCTCCATCTAGCTAAGGCTCCAATTTATCATTGAGGACTGCCTCTTTCCGCTACACTACTTCCACCTATTCAAGTAGTTGTTTTCCCTCCTTCAGCTTTGCCAATCTTTGTGTTATAGCGATGGTGCTCGTTGTCTCCTTTGCTTCTTCTTATTGCTCCTACAATTCATGGGACTTTGTGTTTAACCTCTGCAAGATAAGATCTTCTTGTAGAGTTGTAAGTACTTCCATAGATTACTTGAAGAGCGTAGTACACTCCATCATCGCGGCATCTACTATGGTGACTCAATCCTTTATAATGGCTTCACGCTGCTCTTTGACCTATGGTGGAGTTGAAGGTTGTGACTTCAACTCAAGATCTACGATTTTAAGGTTCAGTTCAAGCTGAACCTTGGCCACTTTTGTCTTTGCATCACACACACCTATAGCCAACTTCCTAATCTTGGTCTCCAATGGCGCCTCTTCTGGTATATGCAGTTCTGGAATTGTTCGTCATGCTTCGACTACCATGATTGAAGTTCACTTGTTCTTCTCCTGAACCTTCTTCCTTGCTTTTAGCGTTGTTGTCTTCTCAATGAACATTTGTTTGTTGTTGTCCTTGTACTTGCTAATCATGCTCAGTGCGCACTACTCTCGGGCCTAAATCTCTGCAATCACACTTGGTTGCAGTGTATGAAGGAATTCACTGGTGAGTGTAGCCAAATTCATACCACTATTCCTCAAAGCGCTGACAGTAGCCTTATCAGCGTCTGCCTCCATGCTCAGAGCTCCATCAAGTAGAGTGAATGCCTGAAGATCCAAGGATTGAACCAACTCTGTTGCTTGAGTGGTCCCCGACACCAAACTAGTTGATATCACGCTACTCTTTCCTGAACCAGCCTGAAGTCTAGTTATTTGGTTCTGCAGCTCTTGCAGACCCCACTGTATGGTGACTAGTGCTTGCTTTTGTTGCTACTCAAACTACTACAACAGTTCTATTGTTGTGTCCCACACCTTATCTCCAATATCATCCAAGTCACCCTCAGTCAAGGTAATTAGATCTAGTGATGACTTGGACGCCTTTGTCTTCTTGTGTGGTCCATCCTTCTCCTACTCCCTATACCGCTTCACCCGGAAGGGAGTACTTTCTTGCTAATCTCTGCCACCCTGATCTAACCACTCTTCTTCCTCCGTTTGGGGCAAAGGAGATTTCTGACTTCTATCGGAGCCATGCTCCTCCTATTCTGCCTGTTCTCTTGCGGAGCGGTCTGCTTCTCCTTAGGCCTTATCCTCAACCAAAAATTGAACATTCAGTTGGGATGCTTCCTTTTTCTACTTCTTCGTTGAATTGATAGTCCTGGTAGCCCCATCGAATCGAATGTGCGAGTCTACTGGCCAACGCTTCATGACTTCTGCAATCACGTCATCCATGGCCAGGTAGTGTAAGTCAAACCATTTCTGGTCGGGATCCTTCCATGCCCGGATGTAAATATGGTGGAAGTCCACCTTGAACTCCACATACCCAGATAGCTACTCAAATATGGTCAGTGACAACCACAGCTTTCGGTTGATGGTTGTGCGGATGCTCGCTGTTATAGGGAAATCTAGTGTCCACTCGGATCTGCTAGTCCCACTAATACTGGTAGCTATCTTAGAAACAAAAAAACTAAAACCACTTTCGTTTTCCTTTATGAGAAGTATAAAAGAGTGGAATGAAGGACACCAACCTCAGCCTTACGCTCGATTCCTTGCTTGATTCCTCTCCTTTCTAATAGATCTTTGTCGCTTCTCCTTTGTCTAGCCAGCTTCAAAGAGCACCTCTGGAATTAAAGCAGCATAATACTATCGAAGAACGGAGATCTACAATCATAAACAATATAGGACCAGATATATATTGACCACACAAATGCGTATATCATTAAACATACAAGAATGTGGAGGAAAACTTGAATAGCTTTATTAATAATCAAGAATAGCAGAGAGGATTACAACCAATTTTTCTGACCCAGTGTCATCCTCCAGCATGAAAGCCCTTCTTTCACCTCATGAAAAGCTTAGATCACCCAACACTATGATATTCCAACAAGAAACCAACAACACTTCCTTACAAGATACAAAATTCCAGCCTCTGGATCTCTGGGATGAGGGATCCATATATAGATGATTGCAGGGAGGTGAGTCAGCTTCTAAGATATGATTAGTGTCCTCTCTCTGATAGTTCTTGATTCCGCTTGGAGATTGATGATCTCTTACTCATCCCTGGGCGAATTCAGAGAGGCAAGTGTCACAGGAGAAGTTTCTGGAAGATTCCATGATCATCCACCTCTCAACTTGACTCTGCCGTTTGTCCACTCTCACCCATCGCACCCCATAGAAGGGATTTTCAGTATGCATCACACCTCTCGTGTGCATTTAGGTGGGATGCATTGCACTTTGACCATGGAGCAGGTGAGATGGTCCAGTTTTGACCAGTTCTAAGAAGTTTTTCATGGAGAACTTTTGGGAGATGATGTAATCAGCTGACCTTGTTCTTTTAGGGTATGTAACAACACTTTTAGGGACTTAGGAGCCCTTGGTTTATGGACATGTTTTTATTGGGGTTGCAGTGCCCAAAAATGTCTATAACAGTTGCCCCCTAAAGCATGAGGTCGTTTTAATCTTTTGATGTCGGGTGAAATGCTTTATCACGAGGATCCGAAGTTTTTTCGAGCTGGAAGGTGACCTGTAATAAGACACAATACAATACATTATCTTCATAATATTTTTCATGATCTAGCTGAGGTGGGCATTCCCATGCTCAGCTTTATAAATTCATTTCCATGTACATATGATAGATAATCGTCTGTGTGCAGACTGATGATTCTGGTAGAGCCATCATCCCTTACATTGGATGATTATCTGTGCAGCAATGATGTACATTTGATGTCTTTATTTTCCTGAATATATATCGCATCCCGAATGGATGAAACTAGATCCGGGGTCTTCAATATCATTCGATCTTCACTCAAAGTACAATTTGATCCATGTGAGAGATGTTCTGGAGTCGAACATGGAAAAACATCGCCTGATTAGCAGCCATCGATGTAAGTTGTTAACATGCGTGAGAGGAATCACCAATAATGATGATGACCCTCAAGGTACGACAGTACAATTCGCGTGGTGTGAATAAGGGACTTGGCGTCGGACACCACACAAAATCTTTCGGTCAAAGGCCATTGATGGAAACCTGCCGCCGGAGGTGAGAAACTTGCCATTGAGGCATGCAAGCTTCAAAGTACTGAAGGGGTTGTTCCTAAGTCGACTTCTTGGATAATGAGCTGATGTCAACAAGAAGTGACTCGCCGTAGGAGGGCCTTAATGAATCCCACATCTACGACATGGAACGGAGTAAATGATTTTGGAGGTGAAAACGGTTTGACGATACAAGGTTCAGGGTGGCGGTCATGAAAGAATGGAGCGTGAATGTATTACAACGGATGAGACACAGGTGAATTCTCTGAGCGACTTCTCTTGAACATATCGGCGACACTGATATGATGGATTGGTAGCGTTAACCCCAAATGTGGATGGTGTGATGGACCAATGGTGATATGACCAGTGAACGGAACAACCCAATCTGACTCGGATGCGGAGTGAAAGTGTCATGTTCAAGAGCGACTTGCTACCAATAAAGTTTCTTCAAGTTTTCTTCCCAATTTTTCCCCAGTCATTGCTGACCAGTACCTCTTTATTTTTGTCAAGCTTGAGGAGGATAACATATGCTTTTTCTATAATTTTCCCTTCAGGCAAACCCATCGCTATATTTTAACGAGCCTAGCGACAGTGAAACTCGTTCTTTCTTGTATGGACAAGTTTGTCGCTATTCGATTTTAACGAGTTTAACGACAAAGATAACTCAGTCCTTTTCAATTTTAGAGAGTCTGAAAGGGATGTAAATAAAACTCCAATAATCCTTTTTCATCTTATAATCCCTTAAGTCCGAAAAAGTATAAAATAATACCAAAGGGATGAATTTACGGTAATTTTAATGAGCCGAACAAAAAAAGCGCTCGATCTTTTTGTGTAATAATCCCTTAGGTCCAAAAAGATTAAAATCTAGAGGAGGGATAGCACTTCCGGTCACTTTAACGAGTTGTAGAGGCTAATTGCTCGGCAATCTTTTCATATTTTACGAGTCAGATGAAAAGAGCTTAAAGGAGACTCGTTTTTTGAGGAACGAGTGATAAATTCAGGTAGTGGCTGATTCCAGGTAAGGTTTGGAATTTTCCAATCACGACAATGTCACAAGGATGGCTAATAGGATCACTCTTCGCAGATGTTCCTCAAAAAGGGTAAACAATCAAATGGAGGTGAATGATCGGCTAAAACAGAGTGGAGGTGATGATGAGAACATGACCAAGGCTCAAAAGCTGATGATAATGCATTCACAATGGTTATTTACTGGGAATTGGTTCATTTTTAATGAGCTTAAACTCTGGGGGAACGTTTGCTCATTGCTTATGTTTATTTTTTAACGATCTTGAATTCCACGTTAAAATTGCTCGTGGTGGGTTTATTTTTTAACGAGCTTGAACCTTGCGGTAACACTGCTCACGGTGGGTTTATTTTTTTAATGAGCTTGAACCCTGCGGTAACACTGCTCATGGTGGGTTTATTTTTTAACGAGTTTGAACCCTGCAGTAACACTGCTCGTAGTAGGTTTATTTTTTAATGAGCTTGAACCCTGCGGTAACACTGCTCGTGGTGGGTTTATTTTTTAACGAGCTTGAACCCTGCGGTAACACTACTCATGGTGGGTTTATTTTTTAACGAGCGTGAACCCTGCGGTAACACTGCACATGATAAGTTTGCATGCCCCCAGCATAATGATGCAAATCGAGGTGCATGCCCCCCAAGCTTCATTGCATTCAACGCAGTGATTGGAATGAAGGTTTACCTCCGAGATCTCTGAAAGACTCAAGTTGGAAAGGGAGTTGTTTCATTTTTTAATGAGGTTGACATAGTAAAAGAACTATCCTCATTACTCTTTGTTTCATTTTTTAACGAGGTCAACACGAGATAAGAACTTTCCTCGGAATCCACCATATTAACAGTATTTGATAGAAAATAAAAAACTGAAGGATGATTAAGGTCGCTAAATAATCTTCGTGGTAATCTGGAAGATGGGAACGATGGTGGTGATCTTCCCATGGTGTCTCTCCTATCATCATTAACTGAATTATTCCTTTGTCTGTAGAATGTACATGTGACCAAGGAACTGAAGAGGTACCATATTCCTTAGACCTATCTATCGAAACACTTGATGAGCATTGATTTGGGTTTGCCTCCCATGCCCAAAACATTGATTGCTACAATATTTATATTCGGCTTGGAGGCAATACCTGCAGATGATCCATGCTAATATCATTTTCTGAGATCTTTTGAATAGAAGATATCATATTGCAGGTTCCTATCATCGCCACTTCCGCCAGATTGATTGGAGGTGGGAGGGAAAAGGTCCCCATTAATATAGGGTCTTTTAGTAGGCCTACTCCGATATTTTGAAGCGAATGGGGGCTTCCATGGATCATCGGAATGCTTCCCATAACTTGGGAACTATTGCGGAGAAATGTTTGTTGGTCGACGATTGTAATCCCCCTTGAAAGGGAAATGCAATCTTCCTAAAGTAGGTCGACACAACTGCAACCATAGCATATATCCAGGACCTTCCTAATAGGATGTTGTAATCGAGGTTTCCGTCAATTACTTCAACATCTATTTCTACTGTTTTCTCCCCCAGCTCAACTTGCAAGTTACTTAAAATCCCATATGGGGTATATGTTCGTCCATCAAATGCTTTTAATGTCATCGAAGATCGTGACAAGGTTGGAGATCCTAAATTTTTCCAGCAACTCATCGACATAATACATGTAGATGCCCCCTCATCAATAATTGTTCGATGAACAGTTTTGTTGAGGGCTTTCACTTGAATGAGGAAAGCTAGTTGAGATGGTAACTGAGGATCATATCCTTTGTGATTAAAGGACACAAGATTAGAATCCTTTGGGTCAATCCCACCTATTGCTGATAATAAAGCCTGCTTTTGGGAGGGGCAATTTTGCAGTACCTCAAGTGTCAACATAGCGGATGGCGATTGGGCCAGATCTTCCACTATATTATAATGTTGTGCTACTCTGGCACGAGGATTAATGTCGACTTGTGTACTACTCCCTTTGGTGGTTTTATGGTTAGCTTTGGAATGATGGGCGGTACAACTTTTGTCGAAGTTGTTTTCGAGCTACTAGGTTGATCTTTATCCTTGTTGTCCGATAGCTGTGGATTCTCGTAATATTTATTCCTTGTCGTTATCAAAGCATCATTTTGCTGCTTCAAAACCGACAACATCAGCACTTGGGATAGGAAAGCATTGTCACTGACAACCATATTTGTTCTTGGATTTGGAAATGGATCAGTTAATACCACCGAGGTTTTTGAATTCTTGAAGAATTTTTTAAGCTTAGCTTTATATGGACAATCTCTTATCCAATGATCCTCATCACATATAAGACATGGATGATTCAGTTTCTTATCTCCAGAAGGGTTTGCAAAAGATTTTTCAGGTGATGATTCCTCCTATTTCTTCTTCTTCCCCCTGTTTTTCTTCTTGCCTCCTAGTTGCTTGGCTTCTTTGCCTTTTTCAGTTGAGACGGTATTTACTTCCGAGGTGAGAAGTTCCTCATTTTCATTTTTGACTAGAAATCTTATGGGCCTTTTTAGATGTATCCTTTGTTGATTTCATGTATGTCGTACCAATCACGCCATCGCCGGCATGAGAGTCATTGTTCGATTTAGGAGGAGGAGGAACGGAAAATTCCGATCTGGGAGCGTCAGGGATTTTATTGTAAAGCGTGCCAGACTGAGTATAAATCAAGTCTAAATATTGCGCACAAGTAATAACTTACTCTTCAATGATGACTCCTCTTTTTGCCACATCTTCTATAATGGAAGGTAATAATGACTTAATAAACCATTCAGCTAAAAGCTAATCAGGAACGTATGTTTTTACCATTCTACGACGACATCGCCACTCATGAATATGATCGGATATGTGAGTGGCCATCATTTGCTTGAAATTGGTAAGAAGTTCTGTTCCCGTTTCGTACCTTATGGGTAACTGAAAATGGGTTAAAAAGGTTGTGGCTAGGGTACTGAAGTTATCAAATGAAGCTCTAGGTAATTCGATATACCATTTTGTTGCCGGACCAATCAACGTTCACTGAAAAAGGTGAAGCCTAATCGAATCATCGTTTAGGGTGTTTGATGAACACCACAGATGAAAGGTCATCACATGATTCGACGGGTCTTCACTCGGATTTCCATTGAATTTAGGAATATCTAACGAAAGTTTATGTGGAATCGCTGGCCACCAAGGGGCATAAGAAATTGGATCGTTCGTTAGCCGATTTAGATCCGGTAACTCTAAAGTCGCCACGAAGGGTAACTGTTGATTCGGGTTTGGCGAAGCATACCCAGGATAAGATGGAATTGCCTGAGCAGTTGGTCTTTGCATACCAGCATAATGCAATTGATGCTGGTAACTTTGTTAAGGTTGATGGGCATAACCATTATGGAATGGTTTATATTGACCGTTTTAAATATACGACTGCCCATTATTTGGAAAGATTTGTTGCTCAGATCCTTGGTAAGCTTGTTGGAATTGCGGTTGTTGATATTGCACCAGCCATGGTTGTGAAGCCATGTTCTATTGTCCAATACTGGCTTTTTGACCAAGATGAGGGGTAATTGTACCCGTTTGGGCCTGTGTCATTCCACTAGTTGGGGATTGTGGTTGAGTCACAGGGAGAAGAGGCTATTGCATTATGATCTGAGAAACCTGAGGTTGGCATAGAACAGGAAATGCTCGTACTTGCGACACCGTCACAATAGCCGGCGTAGTTGGTATATTTGACATAGGTAAACATTGTTGCATCGAGTATACAACTCTTGGTTATTGAGGCAGTATTGGCACCCAACCGCTAGATGTAATTCCAGCACAACCTGAATTTTGTTGTGAACTCTCGTATGGTTGTTCTCCCAGAGGAGACAATGAAAGGGTATATTGCCCCCCATACGACGGTAACTTGGTACTCAAATGAATGATTTTCCCTTGAGGACAGGATTGCCAAAATTGACACCGTGAAGGATCAATTTGCTGAGACTCAACATAAGAGCTCCCGGATATTATTCTGGATGAACAAACAGGAACGTACCATACTGTCGAAATAGCCCCTTAGTGGGCCCCATCTAGCGATTGAGAGCTAGTTGGGACAGATGGTATTCCAGCAAACATTGTTGGAGTGACAGAAGGAAGTTCTGTCGTCGATGTGTCCGATGACACAGTCCTAGATGTCGACAGTTGTTCAGACATTTGTAGTCTATCTAAAAGATTTCCTAGTGATTCTACAGGAGCTTCCGATAATGGTAGACTAATTTCTGACGAAGAAGGATATAGGGTGATCCCGACTCCAAATTGTGATGGAGTACTAGATGGAGGATCCTCCACAATCTCTTCTATAGCAATCAGACCAGGTGGAAGAGGTAGACCGTCAGGTCCGTAAAATATTTCTGGTGTCGAAGAAGGTATAGATTCTGCAGCAACAGATGTTTGGGGAATAATACCTTTCGAATCAACTGTAGATGGAGCTAGTTTAGTAATACAAGTGTTTACCTTCACACTAGGATCAACTCTACTATCCTTTGGTGGCTGCAGAACTTCTTCTGTAAAGGCAAGGATACCAGAAATGTTTGGAGTAACCGAAGACTCCGATGGTGTCAGAACACTTGTTCCAACTTTACTAGGGGATTTTCAACTGGTTAAATGAGTTCGCTTCGTCCATAACAGTTTTGATTCTGGAGACAAAGACGGTTGACTCTTAAACCTCCGCGAACGACGGGGTTTCAATTGAATTTCTTCCATGATTGCGGATTACTCGATCAACTAAAAATCAAGGGGAAATATGTTTCCGAATTAAATGAATTTTAGACGCTTTGACACAACTTGTTTTTTCAACTTTTAAGATTCGAGAAAAAACGAAAGATGGCTCTAGTCGCCTTCGATTTTTAATGAGCTTGAAGTGACAAGTGCTCAGATGGACCTTTCCCTTTAAGGAGTCTAAAAAGCAATGAAAGAGACTACTTTGGAAGTCTAGACAGAGGGATTGCCAAACCAATCGAAAAACTGCAGAATAATTTTTATGGTACGGCAGTCAATCTTCCCAAATGTTGTGTTCAATGCATTGCGATTGATAGGGCAGTAGACACGGCTTCCTATGGATAAAGGATATAGCCTATTGTGGTCTCCCAATATATACTCGACGGTACGTGGGAGCACAAGTCCGTACTGGCACTTGTCGTCTCAAAGTGGAGGAATCACCCAACCAGTAATGGAAACAATAGTTACCAGGCTTTACGATGCCAGAATACGTCTCTAGCCTAGACTTCTAAATGTTGTGCGTTAGGTTCCAAAGTGTTTTTAGATTCATTAAATTTATTTTACATTTGATCTTGTTTAAGAAATTTTCCTTTCAGGTTCACCGCGTGATGTAGATATACAATTCCTACAATGCAATCTAAGATGATAAACAATCGTTTAATATTCTTTTTGCAATGAAAATCCTAGCTACTAAAGAAAGAGAGATGATATTCTTTCAACATAGAGCAGAGAGCACACACTATATGCACTGTCCTAAACCAAACCAACAAACAGTCTAAATGCAAATGCACATGCATGTATTTGTTTTTAGCCTTCTTAATGTGTGAATGATAAAAAGAAAGCTAAACACAAATCTGAATTATTTTTCAAAGCGACATTACTAACAAGCTTCTTTTCAGACAAAATGAAGACAATGATGACACTTTGCGATTTGGAATTGAAAACTTGCTTTCGACACTTGAAAAACTACTAATTCAAATCAAATACAAGAGTAACAGTGTAATCGACTATCAAGAACAATCAGATTCTCTTCTATGACTGAAAACGACACTTGTGACACTCCCAAATCAAGAAACGACAGTTCAATTATGCTACTTCTTTGTAAAAGAGAACTGAAAATGGCTCACAATACATAAAAACATTTACAGTTCTTTGCATAATGGAGGCAGAATGATGGAAAGGAAGGGGGTTTCCATAGTGGTATACTGATCACAGACAGCAAAACTCCAGAATAGAGCTGAAAAGAATGAAGAAAAACCAAGACCTGGAGGCAAAATTAGCCTTTTCTTATCATCGCGCCTGTAAAATAGGGAAACAGGGATGCATCCCACCTACTACACACGGGAAGTGCGATGCATCCAGATTTCCTTGAAGAGAGGGTGCGATGGTACAATGCAAGACTTTTGATCCAGTTCTTGTTCATAGTTTGTAGCACAGTTCAAGGATTTAGTCCGAGCAAGTGATAATCAGTAAATAAATCACAGGGGTAGATCTAAGGAGGTTACTAGAGCCACCACAAGGGCAATTAGGATGTTTACAAATCAATTGTTCAGTTTATAAACAAAACCTGGAGATAGACTGAAGCAGCATTGATCTACTTTACAGTGGCATAGCAAATGCAGTTCGAAGGCTAGCTGGCTTGACTTCAGGGTCTGTCTGTAAGTTTATAAAACAAACAAGTATAGAAAAGCAAACAAGCTATTCGCTCCCCAGCGGAGTCGCCATTTTGTTATCGGGAAATCTACTGTCCACTTGGATCTGCTAGTCCCACTAAGACTGGTAGCTATCTTAGAAACAAACAAACTAAAACCACTTTCGTTTTCCTTTATGAGAAGTATATAAGAGTGGAATGAAGGACACCAACCTCAATCTTGCGCTCGGTTCCTTGCTTGATTCCTCTCCTTTCTGACAGATCTTTGCCGCTTCTCCTTCATCTAGCCAGCTTCAAAGAGAACCTGTGGAATCAAAGCAGCATAATACTATCGAAGAACAGAGATCTACAATAATAAACAATATAGGAACAGATATATATTGACCAAACAAATGTGTATATCATTAAACATACAAGAATGTGGAGGAAAACTTGAATAGCTTTATTAATAATCAAGAATAGCAGAGAGAATTACAACCAATTGTTCTGACCCAGTTCATCCTCCAGCATGAAAGCCCTTCTTTCACCTCGTGAAAAGCTTAGATCACCCAACACTATGATATTCCAACAAGAAACCAACAACGCTTCCTTACAAGATACAAAATTCCAGCCTCTGGATCTCTGGGATGAGGGATCCATATATAGATGATTGCAGGGAGGTGAGTCAGCTTCTGAGATTTGATTAGTGTCCTCTCTCTGATAGTTCTTGATTCCACTTGGAGATTGATGATCTCTTACTCATCCCTGGGCGAATTCAGAGAGGCAAGTGTGACAGGAGAAGTTTCTGGAATATTCCATGATCATCCACCTCTCAACTTGACTCTGCCATTTGTCCACTCTCGCCCATCGCACCCCATAGAAGGGCTTTTCAGTATGCATCACACCTCGCACATGCATTTAGGTGGGATGCATCGCACTTTGACCACGGAGCAGGTGAGATGATCCAGTTTTGACCAGTTCTGAGTAGTTTTTCATGGAGAACTTCTGGGAGATGATCTAATCAGCTGACCTTGTTCTTTTAGGGTATGGAACAACACTTTTAGGGACTTAGGAGCCCTTGGTTTATGGACATGTTTTGATTGGGGTTGCAGTGCCCAAAAATGTCTATAACACTCGCCTCCATCAGCACCAAAAAGAATTTCCTTTATTAGACTTGCTCAGTGTCCTTTGTAGCCCAAAGAGAAGAAAACTTTACTACTTCAGGTAAATCTATCTCAATCGGAGGAAACTGGTTGTCCTCGGGAAACTCCCATGTGACCAGCATAATCGATTGTAATAGCCAAGAATAATGGAAGGTCTTATTGTGGTCTTGTGCCTCTCTATAGTTCATGAGGAACTCACTGCATAGGTACCGTGCCCAGTTGAACTATACGCCATCCGCACACTGAGCCACTATCGAAACTACTAGTGTTGGCACCTCATGCGTGCGACACTTTCTCATTACTTTGCTAGCCAAAATTTGAGTGGAAACTTTCACCGTGGGGTCAGCAATACTGGAAATGGAATACCCGCGTGGCTTCTTGACAAGTTTGAACTTGTCCTTCATCTTCTCGATGAGGTTGCGCTTACCTATATGTTTTCCAAACACCTTGGCTGAATTCAGTCCAGAATGAGGTAACAATGTGATCCAGCGTATCATTAGTTGGTATTGCCTCACTCAACCACAAGTACCTGTCATGCACAAGGCATAACAACTGCTTAATGACTATTAAATTCTATAGGTACACGGTGGTAGTGAGGCACCTAGAGCAGGTTCAACAGTCCTAACTTGTTTACCCTACGAATCCATTCCACTGGCTCGAGCACGGTGACACCAAACTCCTTGTAGAAAACCCTCTTCATGAAGGTGTCAGTAGCCAGGTGGGGGAACCACTCAACGTCCCCCAACTCTCAATCTTCAAGCTTCAGATGTGGGATCCGAACCAAGCACGGACCTTCAAAAGTTATATTTTCTGGCAAGAGGGGTGTGTTAAGGAGGAACTGGCCCTCATCTGGGTCCTTCGGGACCTTCACCTTGCCCTAGCGTGGAGGGATATACTCAAGCAGCTTAGAAATATGGTCTACCCTCTCAATATCTATGTCTTCTATGCTCTCCTCAACCTCCAGATCTACAACTTTGCCTTTCTCCTACGCACTTGGCTTTTCTTTTCTCTGAGCTTATGTAGGTGCATTTTTTCTTGGTGACTCGTGCACTACCATCGAATTCTTTTGTTTATCCTTATTCAACTTGGGGACCTCTCTCGTCGACATAGGCTTTGGCCTAGGCAACCTCAATGCCATAGGCACTATCGCTGGAACCTTCATACTCACAACCTCAGGGGCATCTCCCTTAGAGGCAATAGATGCTCCAGCACTTGCAGTTTTTGTGCGACCTAGTCCTAACATGATTTTTTGAATAAGCTTGCAGTCGAAATCAGGATACTGATCGAAGACAAGGCTTACAACCAAATCCTCAATGAACTCACAGTTCATGCACAACAGACAGCACAACTCAAAAATTCTCAAAATTAAAATTGTTTCTCGTTGGGCGTCCACCTATAATTTATAGGCGAATTCGAATTCCAATTTGACCATTCCCCCCAAAATCTGTCCATAAATGCTAGATTGGCAGCAAATTTCCCAAGATTGTACTCTTAAATTCAGCCTTAATTGCCTTAAATATCGGTCGCCTGCTCCTTTTAACTATCTTCTGGAAGTCAAATCATGAACAGTGATGGTAATGGTCACTTTCTAGCTGTGTTTTGCAATCTCCACCCCTATAGTGCAACTCCCTTCGTGCTCTTGCTGATGTTGTGACACCCTTCCGTTCTGCGCAAACCTCTTGTCATCCAGCTCTACAACTCGGGTAGTGTAGTTTATAGTCTCGCACCTCCTTGCAGCTACCTGGAGCGCTAAGCCTGTGCTACTACAATGTAGTCATTGGGTTGGGTCTCGGGTGTATGGCTTTAATCGGCTTCCATTTAACTTTCTTGGAAATGGATCTCCATTCAATTTCACAAGCTGAACTGCTCCACCATCGGTAATCTCCTTGATAACGTATGGCCCTAGCCAATGCATCTAAAATTTTCCTGAAAGCTTATCAAACTTGCTGTCATATAATAAAACTAAATCATTTACCTTGAAGGTGCACAGTTTGATGTGCCGATCGTGCCATGCCTTTTCACACTCCTTCTGAACATGCTGATGGAATCTAGCCAAAAATCTATCTTCCTTGAGCTTTGTCAAATGCACGAGCCTTTCTTCTAAGGCTCCGCAGTCCACCATACCTGCGAACGCCACTATGTGTATACTAGGCACAATGTATTCCATCGGCATCAGAACTTCTATTCCATAGACCATCCTGAAAGGTGTCTATCCAATCAACTTCTTACAAGTAGTTCTATAGGCCCATAGCACCTCTAGTACGTGCACGTCCCAATCATTCCTCTACGCATTGCAAACCTTTGTCGGTGCATTCTCCAATATCTTATTAAACACTTCCACCATCTGATTGGCCTAAGGATGATATGCCATGCTCTTTTTATGATAAACTTGGAACTCTTCCATCATTACGCTAATCATTTCATTAAGGAATTGCATACGATGATCACTCATCAAAATCTTTGGTCAACTAAACCTGGTCAGCAAATATTCAAATAGGAACTTCAATGATGTTGCCCTTGTACAATCCTTCACAAGTTTTGCCTCTGACCATATGATCAAATACTCAGTCGCAGTAATCATATACCACGCACCCTTCTTCTTTCCTGGAGGCTGAATTGGTCCTCCAAAATCAATGGACCACTTTTCAAATGGTTGAAATTACATTTGCAGATTCAGAGGCAACTCATCCCTCCACAATGGCCTTCCTGTCCTCTAACATGCATCCATGTACTATAATATGCTTTGGAATCCTTATGCAATGTTGGCCTCCACAACCCAAAGCGTAAAATCTTCTACGTTGTTGCTTTTCCTCCATAATGGCCTCCCACAGCTCCTCCATGAGCTTCAGCTAATATGTTGCTTAGTTCAAAATCAGGAACATAATGTCGTAGTATTTCATCTGTTCCTATCTTATATAAGTGGCCTGCAATCATAGAATATTCTACCTCACACACCACTAATTCCTTCCTCTGTTGACTAGTGTACCCCTCTGGAGTCGTTCATGTAGTCAAGAAGTGGATAATGTATGCAAAATGATTGTCTACTATGTGCACCCCAAAGAGCTACACATTAGGCAACCCTTCCTCCAAATTGGTAGGCTCCTCCTCTGTTTCAATGCACGGCAGGTGATCAGGCCTTGCATTCAATCTCCCTGGCTTCACAATTACTTCAAAGTCATACTCCTAAAACAACAACAGCCATCTGCATATTTTCCCCCCCAACCTAGGCTTGTTGACCAAGTACTTTAATGCAAAATGGTCTATATACATCTTAAAGTGACCGCCCAGCAAGTAATGTCTAAACTTCTGGAGCACGTACACCATAGCCAAACCTTCACACTCTATCGTTGAGTAATTCTTTTCAGCCTTGGACAACTTCCTACTTGCAAACGTTATAGGGCGATCCAACTCTCCTTCACTAGCCTATTTCAGTACTGCTCCTAGAATTATACATGACGCATCCACATGCACATGAAACTCCTTCCAATATGGGAAGACTAGGATTGCCATGTTGACCATTTTCTCCTTTAACACATCCAAGTTCCACTAACATTGTTCATTCCAGCAGAAGGTAGCATCGTTCTTCAATAGTTTTTCCATCGACGCAGTAATATGAGCATAACTCTTGATGAACTTTCAATAATATCCAGTATGACCCAACGTTGCATGTAGGTGTTTAACACTCCTTGGCGTCTCCAAATTAATTATGACTGCAATCTTAGTAGGTTCCACCATTAATCCTTGTATGCACACTACATGACCCAGCAAGATTCTGAAAGGGATGCAAAATAAACTGTTCTTCAATTTTAGCTTGATCTAATACCTTCGACATGTATCCAACATCAGGTGCAAACTAGCCACATGGCACTTTATAAGCCCAAACACCATCCAATCATCAAATTATACCTCCAACAACTTGTGAATGAACTCTTTGAATGTCGCAATGACTACACACAAAAAGATTGCCAACGCGTTCTTAAGTCAAAAAGGCATTATCGTATACTAAAAGAATCTCCATTCAGTTTGGAAGGTAGTCTTGCTCCTGTCATCTGGCACAATCTTTATCTTATGAAACCCATAGAACCCATTAGTGAAGGAATAAAACTCCTTCCCGCCAACATTATCCAATACTTCATCCGTGAACGGAGTCGAAAAAGGATCATGAATGCAAGCATCAGTTAGCTTCCTGAGATCTACGCAAATCCTTATTTCATCCTTCTACTTCTTTTCCTAGACTACCATTGGACTTGCCCAATCAAATTCCTCCACTGGTTCAATAATTCCTACTGCCAACATTTTGTCCAACTCCAAGCAGACCTTTTCCTTGTACTTAGGATTAAGGCGATATTGCCTCTGCTTAACAGGTTTCACGTCTAGTTTCAATGTTATTTTCATCACTCCTAAATCGCCTATGATGCCTTTTAAGTATGATAACTTTTTAGGGAACAAATCCTGATATTTGTGGAGAAACTCAGTGACATTATCCACCGCAGCATCATCCCAATAGTCCCCTATCCTCGTAAACTTCTACTCTGCCTCTATTCCAATGTTCACTTGTCTAGTTTTCAGTGGTTCAGTGACATTGGGATTCTCTAGCTGTGGTCCATCGACTTCGCAGTGACCTTCTGCCTCTAGAATATTAATGTTCTTTGTATCCTCATCTTCCTCCTTAGAAATCACATTATAGCACTCTAGCGCATGCCATAGCTAGGTGGTCCAATTTGGTTGAATCAAATCCAAGGGGTCCTGCAGTATTCTGAAGATCGTTGCATTGACCTCCTGCAATGCTTCATCAATGCATTTGAATCTGTCCTCAAAGCTGAATTTCATTAAGAATCCCTATCTCAAAATATCCAATTCGTCATTGTCATGGTGAAGCTCTGTTTCCAGGTACCAATTCATGGGTATTACATCCAAAGAGTGATAAAACAAATTCACCCACTCCAGTTGTGGCTCTGTTCCAGAAGCGTCAATCCATTTTACTAAGTGATCGCGTGGATCACTCCTATCATATTTCTCTACCATTCGCAATTTTGGCCAACCAAACCGCAACCTCATCATTTTTCTGTACCCACGCCATCCATCAAAATTGTATTTGTGCGTACCCCACCATCTTAGGGGTGTAGCGCGTAGTGCCAAATCCAGTGCTTGGAAGCAATGCTTCTCAAGAACTTCCCTTTCAAATGCATCCAAAAATATATCTACGTTAGTCAGACCATCATACAAGGAAAACTCCTTATCTCTGATGATACACATCGCAATGATTTAGTCATCATGTTACAACGCAGCATAGATACTTCGTGCAACCTATTCTACTAGTGTTCCAACTCCTCATCTGAATCTAATGTGCAGGAGATTTAACAGTCCCATGTGGTGTGTACATTTGCTATCAAATTCACCCAATCTAGGTCTCGCGCTATTGTCTCATAAACCTGGTACAAATCGTTGTCACTTTCGTAATCGCGACCGGTTTAGTATAGCGCGGTCCTTCTACAAGGTCCAAAGGTACTACTACGCAGAGTTATTTCCTTCAAATGACATCGTCTACTTCTTCAAGTTGATGACCCCATTCATGTTAATGGCCCAATCGATCCCAAGGATCGTAGGGTAGGGATTGTTGTCATCAACAATTTCTATTACTTTGAAATTAGCCAACATGCTCGCACCTTCAATATCTATTGTCACTCCCTGCAATCTTCCCATGCGGATAATCTTCTATTGATTTTCCATCCTTATTTGAATCGGAGACCATTGCAGTGCAGGTCTCCCCATTCTTTCCCAAGTCTATTTAGGCAATACGTTCACGTCTGACCCCAAATCCAAGATAACTTGATCAATTTCATACTCTCTGATTTGCACAGTGAGTCTCATCTAATGGCCTACTCTTGCCTTGTGCTTACCAATTTTTCTGACTATGAGAGATCCTTCAAGGGAATTTTATTTTCTAACACATTTATTTATCAATTCCTGTAATCCTATTATGGCCTTGGTGTTGTGTAGCAGCTTCATATAGGTCTCCAATAATGTAGTAAGCATGGAGGGGTCCATTTCTTCAGACTGCTTACCCTGACTTCCTGAGGTAGAAGCCTTAGCGAAGCTTTCCTTTACTTCCATGAAGGTTTCTTTCATGTGCTTCAGATCAAACCCAACCTCCTTTCTTGGAGCCTTATAGACCCATTCACTTTCTTCAGGCTACTTTCCCTTATCTTCGTCAGTCATCATTCAACTTTGTAGAAAAATATTCACAGTACAATCCTCTTCACAGGGTTCAGACCTCATCATCTATAGCTTCTGGGTAGGTTGTTGAGGTTTTACCCCCTTTTCCCACATCTTAGCTATTAATACAGGGTAGTCTTCTATCACATGATCAAACTGAATACAGTATTTGCATGATAGGCACATCGGCTTCATACACTCCCATGCGTAGTGTCCTGACACTCCACTATTGTAGCAAATAACTTGCCCCCAACCTCTACTAGTACTCCTCCACCTCAGCCTCATCTGCACCCCTAATATCCTCCACGCAGTCCCCCAGCGTCTTGATCCGGAGGCTGATTTTCTATCTTCATTTGATACACGAGCATTCTTTCCATCATTAACTAATAGCTATGGTGGTTATGTTCATCATGCCCCACCGATTTATAGAAGTTGCAGAAGAGATGTTGCGGTGTCTACACAAATTTCTGTCGTAGGTAGCAATTGTTTGTCGCATTCTTTCTAGCTACCTAACAGATAGAATTCCATAGCGCGGGCCTTGTACTTGGCCCCTCTTGAGCTTCCAACCTCAGAGGCATTGGCCCTCCTCCTACAACATAATTTGTGAAGATAGGGTAGTGATCTTTATCATGCCCCTGGCTCTTACACTTCATACACCAAACTTCTTCATGCACCTCTGGCTGAGCCGCTCTCTATTTTTCTAGAATTTGGAATTTCCAGGAAAATATTCTGCAACTCCACATGAATATGCTAAACTCCCAGAGTAGCATCTAGAATCAATGTCTCATGCGATCTCATTACAATCTCCAGGGCTTCTGCCTGGGTCCAAATTTTTTGCTGTGATAAAGAAACCCTTAAGTGACGCAAGAGCGAAGCTACAAACCATTCGCGGTGCTTTCCATCTGTAAGATTCATGTTAGCTTCATGGATCTGGCATTTCAACCTCTGATTTATTTCCTAGGGCGTTTCGCTGAGCCTCATCATGATTTCCTTAAATACAATGATTGATTTCAATTCATATTTGGGCCTACTGAATTCCTTATTCAGTGCAGTCACGATGTCTGCTAACACAACCGTCGAGTTTTCAGTATAGTACTTAATGTGCCATGTTAGCGCACGATCCTGTAAAGTAGTCACCAAAATTTCTTTCTTCATCTAATTGTCTGTAATATTCTGGTTTCTCCATACGACCTTCACAATGAACCAAAATTGGTCCAAGTCCTCATTTCCCAAGCCCTTGAAAAAGGGAAACCTCACTACATTCGCCATATTGAATGGTGACGGAGGTGGTGACGTTGTGGGTGAAGGTGTACGCTATGGAGATGAAGATGGAGGTGGTGTGGGAGGATGGTTCATGGGAACCCTTGCCTTATTAACTGGACAGCGCTTTGTGGTGAAGCATGTGCTGCTCCTTCGTCGTCACTCAGAGGAGGCTTAATTAGTGGGCTATATTTAGGGCCTCTTCTCCCTCTATCCCAGAATAACTTTCCTCTTCGTGTAGCTCCAAACATCAAGGTAATTTCATAACCCACTTTTCACACAAGAGCATCTTAGTCCAAGTATTCAAATATCTTAAAGACTAACCTCATAGTCCTTTAAATAAGCATCGCTCTGCTTCATTGTAGCTGACCGAGGTATCGACCGCGAATTCTGTCACAAATCCTCCTATGATGCGATCAAGCCAATGATTGATAATGTGTGTGATCTTATCTTCAGAGGCTTCCAATCTCCGCACTAACTCCGAGGTCCACACTATCGAAATGTCAAGCCTCCACCTTCCTTGGTCGTCTGCCAATTTAGCAATCCACTCGTATAGTTTGATCGGGAAGGAATAGAATATAATTTCATGTATCTTTGCATATAGATACCTATCCAATAACTGTTCTTTCATTAATCGCAGATTTCTGTATTCTTGCACCGCGAATTCGTGGATCTTTCTATCCAACCAATCCTCAATTTCCTTCTTAGTTGAATTTCAGTGATGCAACATCACACATCTCTTTATGCAGATCTCGGTCCCGACAATGGAACCATTTGTTGGCTTAGTGGGTCCTAACCCAGGTTAAGAGTTAAGTTTGCTAAACAAATCCCTACACTAATGGACCTTTCGGCATCAATCCGCGGAGCGCGGACTTAAGTATCACCCGAAGTAGTATGGGGGATGCTCGAACCAAGTTTCTGCACCCATAGATGAGCATGATGTCATTTTGTGCACTAAACCTGACTTCACGCAGATTAATAAGCCCTTAGGGATTATCGATATAATTTCCCTTAAACAGATCCTATACCTCCGCAAACATTCACGACCATCTTTTGCAGACCCTAAATAGGTAAATCCTCCACGTACGCACCCCTGTAATTACCCTTAGTTCTATTCTTGCCCAAATCAGCTTAAGTGTTTGATAACATTAACATGCAACCATATATTCTTTATGTAAACATTTATTATTACTTGCGTTCATATGAAAATGTAAATCATGTAAAATCACGCATCAATACAATATTAAATCATAAACCCATCATTCATCATAACATAATAGCACATTCATTCATAATGGGAGAAAATAGACAAAACACAGATATTTCTAGAATAATCTTCTTTATTGATACCTCAGTTCTTCTTACAAGCTTAAAACTTCCCATCGCACTCAGCTGCAGTGGTCCATGCACTCAGTTGCAAAGTCTACTCTAGGCTTCTGCGCACTCAGTTGTAGAGCCTCTCTTCTACTCTAAGACTCTTTGCTCTTCGCTTCTACTGACCCATTACTTTCATCTTCATCATTATCAACTTATGAAATGCCTTAAACTCTCTAAGACTCTCCTTTTTATACAATCCCATGGTTTTTGGACCATGGGTAGATCTACTAAAGCCGACACAACTTACATAAAATAAGGGTAAAACCCTTTATGACACTTTACTATCTACACACTCCGCGACCACAACTTGCGGAGACTTTACATTTTACATACCAAAACTTTGGGCTTTCTGCCCCAAAACATGGGCGTTTTCCCCAAAATTGACCCTAGGGGACCCTGTCCCAACAATACCAAAACCAAGTAAAGACTTTCAATGAGGTATGGTCAATTAGGAGACAAATCGATTTCCCAACCCAAACACAAAAGTGACGGAGTGTCATGTTCAAGAGTGACATATTTCCTTTGTAATATAAAAATGAACGTTCTTTCCCAATTTTCTCCCACCATTACTGGCAAGTACCTCTTTATTTTTGGCAAGATTGAGGAGGATAACATATGCTTATCCCGTAAGCTCATCCTTCGAATGTGTCCTTCGAAGCATTTTTAACAAACCATAGGAAGGAGTGGTTTGATTTCATCATGATTGATGAGTCCTGCATTATTTAACTTTTACGAGTCCAGTGAAGGGGTAACTCAATTTCATTTTCTTGTTTAAAAATTTTGAAAAGACACAAAAAGAAAAATCGTTTAGTTATTTCAACGTAAAATTTTAATGAGGCTGGAGAAAGTAAATCTTAGTGTTTTTCATTTTTAGGGAGTCAAGGGAAAAACATAAGCAAACTCCATAATGTCCTTTTTCGTAAATTTAGTCTCTCAAGACTGAAAAAGGGTAAAATAATATAGGATATAACTATATTGACCATGATTAGTCAACGCATACCTTTTTCATAAATAGTCTAGTTCAGTCTCTACAAGGGGTAAAATTATACTGAATAGATGATTGTTCATTTTCTTTTACGAGTTTGAATAGTCAAGTAATCAGCGATCTTTTTGTGTTTAGGGAGTCTAAAAAGGGCATAAAGAGAACCCCAGGTTTCACTTTTTTGTAAGTTTATCACGAGTTCAAAAAAGTGATAAAAATGTACTCCTCACCAAAATGATTCATTTACATAAATAACCTGTGTTTTGCACATTTAAACTCAAAAATAATGATCACTACTCAAAAATATAGTAAAAACATTAAAAATTTGGAATTGATATGTTAATAGGAAAAACAAAATATTTTAATGGGCCTAAAAACTTATAAAATCCAAAAAAGTAAAAACTTTTTACAATTTGCGTTTTTTTACCATTTGAGAGTGGTTGAGCGCATTTTTCACCAACGAATTTAGAGGTAGATTATGGGCAAACTATTGGACCAAATCATGAGTCATCTTTTCCAGGTAAACGATATCTCTGATATCTTTGTTTTCATTGCTTTTATTTCTCTTTTCACATTGTATTTTGGTTTTTTTTGGTTGTTATCAAATCAAAAATCACCCTCTGTGTGCGTAGTTGATCTTCATCGGGCTTGCGTGCACCATCTGATATTTTAACATAGAAAAACAATATTTGTGCAGTTTTTAGGGCTTGAACCACACAAATCCGTATTGGTATTTAAAAGCAGCCACACACAGAATTCAGGACTTTGAAAAAATCATTAAAAATTCCCAAAATGTTTTGCAAAAAATACCACAATGTTTTCTAATGATCCTCCATGTTTATTTTCAAGGTTTTGAGATACAAAAATGGAGTGGAGCGAGCGTGAACATGAATAATAGGATATAGTTTCTTTGAACCATCCATAAACATTACAAGATCTGAGAAACTATGGCCTATATAATCTTTTACAATTCTAGGAATGAAGGCCCAGCTAGATTTGCTAGAAGGAATGGTGAGAAAGTGGAATGTACAGGAAGAGTGATTCCTCATTGGAGACCATAGAATCACTATAGATGTCCATGACATCTCTTTCTTTTCTAGGCTCCCATGTTGTGTTGTGGAAATTTATCTGTATTGGCATAGATAAGGTGGTGAAACAATTGTCACCTATTTAGTGCAACATTATTTTCAAGGAGCTGAACTCAAAGACAGGAGAATTGATATCAAAACTAGTGAGAGGATTGCTTTGAGAGATATTGGCTTTACTGTTCCACAATTATGAGGAAGTGCAACACTTCACTTGCTTACCAAGGCTCATATGCAGATCTTTGTAGAGTGCTTGTAACCTACAATATTCAACTAGTGTGAAGGGGTAGTTTCCAACCTGAAAGGGAAACTGACTAGAGTGAAAACCAAGAAACTCAAGAATTTTTGGTATGCTTCCTTTGTTATATCATTCTCTATAGAGAGGATCCCCCTTCTTGCCCCACGGGTAGCCACAGATGGAGGAGGATTGCAAGATCCTTGCATGCACACCACAGAGGTGGTGAAGGCCCAACTATTTGATGTACTCCTAATTTCTTTGGATGGTTGGAACGCCATATCGTTATGATCGAATACTTTCCGTATGCAAGCATGGATTACACAGGTGATCCAGATATTCCACTACCAGCTAGAATGTAGTGGGGTGACCTAGGTAAAAACTTCGCATTTTGGTTGTTTTTGAAGTTGTCAAATTTTTATGTTTCTTGGCATCCAAAACTAATTATCTGAAATGATTATTCAAATGTGAGCCCGATGACGCCAGCAAGACTACATAGATTTGACAGACGCGGTGAGCAGCCAATAGTTCCTGTAGTACATAACCCTGACACAATGGAGGCTTTGACTGAGATGGAGCACAGCCTAGAGAGGTTGACCCTAGACATATCAGATGTTGGGATTGATGATTTACCGCTCCACTATGAGAGGCACACCGTGGGGGTTCCTGTATGATTAGTCTCTTTCTACGATGAGTAGCTCGCGATATCATTTGCTACCATGATCATCATGCATAGCTACTAGTCATAGTGATAGATTTCTCTTTTTTGATGATGTATCAACATGTTCAGATAATAAATTCCATGGGGCCTCATGTCTTGGATGCCATTTTTGTAAAAATAACCCTTTTTATAGACATTTTAACTAATCAAAACTACTACTTTTATCTCAATTTATCTTGTACAATATATGGATGAATATTGTTTTTTCTTTCTCACGAATATTACAAATTCTGATTTAATATATATTTACCTAATGAATCAGTCAATGTGTTTAAATGTCGTGGAATGTCTTGATATTCGATGTAATCAAACTATCTTTCCAAGAGATGAACCCACAAAAACATTCTCAACATTGCAACACTTCTTACCGAATAGACACTAATTAAATTTAATACTATGATTTGACAATATAAACTAATGATCAACCAACGAATACCAAATGAAATGGCATCAGATAATAGCTCAATCACTACACTATACTCTGCGATGTTATTTGTTGTTAGACCAAGGCATATCCCATGAATAGAAAGTAACTCGTCTGTGGGTGAATAAATGACCTAGCTTGAGGAAGATAAATTATGAGTACTACGACTAGCGCCATCAGCAATTCCAATGTAAGTTTGAGGGAGCGTTGACATCTACAAATCAAGTGTAACACAATATAAGAAGGAGAAGTAGCAGAAAATCATAAAAAGCTGCTAAAAATTGCCACACATAAAATATGATACAACAATATACAAATTCTTCACTGAGTGATTTAAGCATAATATTTCTTCAGGTAAAGACCATTTCTGGGCTTTCCTAAAGAAATGTCATCATAGTCAACAAGCTCGTAAGCCCCTTTTTCTAGTACACTTTTTACAATATAGGGGCCATGTGACATGGGCTTGAATTTACAGCACCTAATTTATCATGCTCTTGATCATAAACCAAGACTAGGTCACCTTCTAAATATGAGTGAGGTTTTACGTTTTGATCAAACTGTGCTTTAACTCATTTCTTATGAGTCTCACTAGCTAATGTAGCATCATGGTGAGTCTCATCTAGTCTTTCTAAGTACAAAAAACGTTCCTCCTCTGCAGAAGTAGCTGGTAGCAATTTGATTGCCAGTTTTAGTGATGGTATTTCACATTCAATCAAAAAAACTGCTTCCAGACCATAAACCAACTAGAAGGGAGTAAAACCAGTTGAAGTTTTTGTTGAGGTACGATATGCCCACAAGGTTGGAAAAAACATTAGATGCCAATTTCTCTTATGAATTCTGACAATCCATTTAATTATGGTGGTCAAAACCTTATTTATGACTTCTACTTGGTCATTTTCATGCATGTAATATGGAGTAGAACTATCATCACCCAATCCTAGATTCGCAATAGTTTTGGTAATCATAAAGTTTCGAAAATGGCTACAATGGTTCGTGACGATGGCTTGTGGAACCCTACACCTAGGAATCACATGATTAAATCTGAAAATAGTTGTTGTTTCACCATTATCCTTATATGCATGCATTACCTCGACCTATTTCATAAAATAATCCACCTCTAGGATAATGTACCCATGTCCCCCGGACGAGTGAGGGTTACATGTAAGGAAATCAATGCCCCATTTGGGAAAAGGACCAACAACAATGATTGGGTGAAGAGGAGTTGGAGGTTAACGCATTTTGCAATCATAGATTTAGAAATTGGGGCATTTCTAAACCACAAATATACAATATTTTAACATCGAAAGCCAGAAATATCTAACGCGCAATATTTTTTTGGCAGTGGAAAACCCTGACATATGGCCGCCACAAGCTCCAAAATGGCAATCATTTAATGCCTTTTCGGCTTCCTCATGAGTCAAACATCATTTGAAAATGGAATCAGCACCACGATGATAAATTTTATCACCAACAATAGTTTATTGTTGGGATTGGTACTGAATACGATGACGATAAGTTCGAGTCAATTCCGAGCGAAAAGTATGGATTTGAGAATACATGATGATATCTCCATACGAGGGTTCTAAAGTACTGATAAGAAAGAGGGATTCATTTGGAAGAGAACTCTCTACCATGGTTTCCATCTCAATAGAGGGAAAGTCACAAAGAACTTGGTAAACACCAAAGATTTATTAGACTTAGATTTTATGAATTCTAAATCAAATTCTTATAGGATAACTATCCATTTAGAATATTTCCACCCTAGAAATTGTCTCATAAGAATGTAAACCATAGGGTTTCAATCTGAAAGCATTGTTGTTTTGCGTAAGAGAATGTAGTGAGAAAATCTTTGGATGGCTTGAACGGCTACCAAGGCCAATTTCTCCACATGATGTGCATATTTTACTTTAGTTTTTGTAATATTTCTACTCAAATAATATATCACATGCTCAATATCATTCAACTTGTATTCTTTAACTAAAACCACGCCAATGGTGACATCAGATGCATCTAAATACAAAAATTAGTGTCAATGATAATTAGGAGGATGCAACAGTGGTGTATTAGTCAACACATGTTTGAGTGCATCAAAGGCTTCTTGAGAAACTTCATCCCATGTAAATGATATTCCTTTTTTCAACAATCGTGTAAAACCTTTAGTTAGCTCAGCATAGTTCTAGATGAATCAACGTAAGAATTTTTCTTTCCCTTTCAAACTTTGGAGTTAGCAGATGTTGGAAGGAGGTAAATTCAGAATAGCCTCTGCCTTGAGTGGATCGACATGAATGCATTCCTTTGATACACAAAATCCCTTAATCAACCGGATTGGACACAAAAAACACATTTGTGAGGGTTCAAGCGTATATTGTAGTGTCAACACCTTATAAAGATAGCTCTCAAATGTGCTGGATGATCTTCCTGTTTCAATGAATGAGCTAGAAAATCATCCAAATAAGGTTGTACAATATACTTGATATCATGAACTGCGTAATACATAGCCAGTTGGAAGGTTGACATTCTTTAATATGAATGGGAGTCTTTGGTAAACAAAATTCCCCCATGGACAGATGAACGTGGTTTTATGGTGATCAGCTGGGAGTATGTTGATTTGCTTGTACCCGAAAAATCCATCCATAAATGAAAATATTTTGTTACTGGCACAATTGTCAATGATTTGATCGATATAAGGGGTAGTATAATTGTCTTTGGGACAAGCCTTATTAATATCCCTATAATCTATGCATACTCTGATGGTCCCTTTCATTTTCTTAACAAGAACAATATTGGACACCCAATCAATCAAGGGAATCAGGTAGATAAAACTTGCTTTGAGCAGTTTTTCAACCTCATCTTTAATAGAGGCAACCTTTCATGGATGAACTGGAGGTAATCATTGTCTAATAGGTTTATCATCTGAGTAATCCTTAATTTTTTGAACAACAATACTCAAGTCATTTCCTGGCATTTCCTCATAAGACTAGGAAAAAATGTCACGAAATTATTGAAATAGGTCTTTGTACGTTTGAATTTCTTCAAGTGAGCATGAAGTACCTATGTGAATGTTCTCGATAATTCCTATTTTGAATGAGATATCAATTGAGAACATTGTAGATTTTTTTCCCAATTTCTTTTCAGATTTAGCTTGAAGAACTGAGATGAGCCATTTAGGACAATCTATGATCTCAGTCGAAAACATAGTAGAAAATTCATTATCTATTTTATCAAGGTTAGGAAGAAAAGATGAACGGTGATGATAATCATCACATGGCATTTCATCCAAAATAATAATCTCCATAATAGTTTCATGACTCAGAAAAGTATTTTCAAAAGGATTAGGAAGTGAAATTGGTCCTAACCAAGGTAATTGATAAAAATCATCATTGATCATATTCACTCGATCAATATCAGAAGATGGGGGATCGGAAAATGTTTGAACTTTCTGATAAGCAAATTCAAGTGGCCTCAAAGGAATCTCATTCCATAGGAGGTCAATTCATATTCTAAAGGTACTATCCATGGATCAGAAAATTCCATAGTGCTTGATGTGATCATGTTAACCTGGGAAACATTAGAAGGAAAATTTGGTTGATGAAGTGCAAATGTTCCCATCAGTGATGAATCTTTAAGAAAATCAACACCAATATCCTCATAAGGAGTAATCATTTTTCTGACGAAATTTATGCTACCTGTAGAGTTAGGGTCAAAAGTGTAGTAAGACAACTGGTCTATTTCTACTATTTCCCCTCTATGAGGAAATAGTATCATACGAAAAAGTGATGAGACCAGTGCAGATATAGCATAGGTCCAACTTCAACCAAGTAAAAGGTTATAATGGAGTTGAGCATCAACAACTTAAACTTCAAATGTGACTCTCTTACCTTCTAACTCTATGGGTAGACCATTTAGGATTCCATAAGGACAAAAACCCCTTCCAAAAAAGGCTTTCATAGTGGTAGGTAACTGATTGATAGTTGGAGAACCTAAATCTTTCCAACAAGCGACATGATACACGTAGAAGCTCCTTCATCAATAACTTTCAAGGTTTTGACAAAAAATGGTACCTGGAATGTTAGTTGATGTGAGAGTCTAGGTATATTACTTTCAAGATCAAAGATAATAAGATTAAAATCCTGAGGATCAATTTCTCCAATAGCTAACAATAGTAACTTTCTTTGTGTTGGACATGTTTACAACACCTCAAGGGTTGAAATTGCAAAGGAGACATAGCCATATATTCGACAATGTTGTAATTCTAAGCAACTCTAGCATGTGGGTTGAAAACTAATTTTTAAACAACACCTTTAGTAGGTGGTTGAATCATCATGTCAAGGTTTTGTTTCTCAATATGTAATGGTTCAAAAGGAGGAGGAGGAATTGAACTGGAAGGTTGACTAGATGGACTAGCATCGTTTCCATTTACTGCAGGACCCTTAGATCTGTAATCTTTTGATCTTGTTGCTACCATAACTTGTTGCGAAGACATCATCATTATATCAGCTGATGTGGAAAAATAAGATGGATTGTGTGAAATCATTTTGTTGTCTTGAGAAGGAAAAGGATCCTTCAAAACAATAGGAGTTGGAGAACCATTTAAGAATTTGGTAATCTCTTCCCGATGTGGGCATTTCTTTGTATAGTGATCATCATTACAAATAAGGAAAGGATAACTCAATTTCTTTTCCTTGTTAGTAGGTTCATTTTTAGTCGTTTTCTCTTTCTCATAATCATTTTGTTTTGTTTTACCTTTCCCCTTCTTTTTACCCCTAAATGAATGATTCTTTCCAATAGATGACTCCACGACATTAATTTCAAAAATAATTTCCAGAGAAAGGCTTCAGCAAGTGAATCTTGTATAACCAAATTTTGATTGCTTTTAGAATTCTTATTTTTTCTCTTAGACTGATGGCTCACATAACCAATTACACCATCAATGGTGTTAGATCCTATATGAGGTGAATCTGACTGATTTAAAATTGTTGGGCAAGGTAAATTTAGGATTTTATTGTACAAGGTGTCAGATTGGGTATAGACTAAGTCTAAGTACTGGGCACGGAAATTACCTTCTCTTCCATTACAACAACTCCTTTGGCAACATCCTTGGTAATATTAGGAAGCAATGGTTGTGTAAACCATTCAACTAAAATTTGATCTAGAATGAAAAATTTGACTAATCGATGCCTACGTCTCCATTCATGTATATGATATGAAATATAAGTAGATTTCAATTGTTTCAGGGAAGTCAAAATTTCATTAACAATGTCATATTGAATTGGTAGCTGAAAATGTGCCAAAAATGTTGTTGCTAAAGAGTTTATATTATGGAAAAAGCGTGAGGTAATTCAATGTACCATTTTTTTCTGAACCTATTAAAGTTGGCTAGAAAAGGAAAAGTATGATAGAATCATCGATTAGTGAATTCGATGCAAACCAAAGATGATATTTCATGACATGATTTGATGGGTCCTCCCCTGTTTTGCCTTCAAACTTCAATATATGACTTAGTAAATTGGTAGAAATTGTCTGCCAAAAAGGATAATAATAGATAGGATCATTTATTAACTAGAATAAATCTGGTAAATCTAAAGTTCCAATGAATGGTAACTGTCGGTTAGGGTCTTGTTGTGGATTCTGATAACCTTGAGGGTTAAGTCCAACCCCTGGAGGAGGATACCCAAGATATCCTGGAATAGATTAAGTAGTTGGAATTTGCATTTTTCCACGGTAGCTTGGGTGAATCATACCAAGTTTTGGTTGAAAAAAAACTTGATAAGTATGACCAGGGTATGGTTGACTCTGGAAAGGTGGAATTTGACCCATTTGACACAAGTAATATTTCACATGTACAAGTTGTGCTTGCAAAGGTTTACCTTGAACAAATTGAATTTGAACAGGTTGACTCTAAAAATATTGACCTTGAAAAGGTTGGCTTTGGAAATCTTGACCTTGGAAAGGTGGGCTTTGAAAAGCTTGACCTTGAAAAGATGTTTGGATTGTCCTTGTACCAGGTTATATGATAGGGATCTATGTTGTAGACTGGATAGTAGGACCAATTTGATGAGTAGATTCCTAAGGGATAGCCTGTGTAGGTTGTCAAACAGGTGTTTGAGGGGTAACTTGGGCAATTGTTTGTGACACTCCTGGAATATGTGTCTAAGGTGAACTCGAAAACAGTTGTTGAACAAATGTTTGGACAGGTGTTTGAGGTCCACTTTGAACAGGTTGTAGAACTAGTTACTAAATATGTGTTTGCGGAATTCCCTGGACAGATTTTTGGAAAAGTACTGCAATACTTGGCATAGGTATTTGTGGAATAAATTGTCCAGTAGGCTGAGCAAATTGATAAACTAGCACTTGTGGAGCAACTGGAACAAACTGTTGAGAAAAATCAGGATTACAAATAGTATTCATCCTAGGGTAAGCAGTACCAATCAAGGGTTGAGACACAATAGGTTGACCCACACCACACAAAGGTATCTAACCATAAGTTATGATAAAAGGTTGTCCTCCAGGAGTAGGATACGATCCGACAACAAATCATCCTCCAAGTGGAGGATAAGGCGGTTTTCCCCCAAGCAAGTAATAAACACTAGTTTGGGTTACTTGAGGATTACCTAAGTTACCATATATCATTTTAACATATTGGCCTGATGCCAAAGGTGCTTCAGGCATGAATGACATGCTTTGAACAATTGATGTAGATAGACCAAATGACAAGTAGAAACTTTAGGAGAAGGAATAGATCCTGAAAATTTTCAAATAAGTGAATGGTACCCAGGAGGAACTGAAGTACCACCATAGAATAATGACTCTGGAGAGCTGGTAAACATAGAAGTATTAGTAGGCTGACTCCCAAGAGGAATTTATGACATGGTTCGTCTCAGTGAATAAAAAGGAATGGAATGAGCTGGAAAACTTGGACCTGAAAAGTTCAAAGGGTAGAATACCAAGGATCAAGTTGGAAAGGATCAAAAGGAACTATTAGAAAAAATCTTGGTTCACCAGTATTAACTAGAGTACGAGGTGATTCCTCCTCCTCATTCCTAGTAATATATTCAATAAGAATTAAACTAGGAGATAGTGTGGTGAAGTAAAATTCTAGGTGTGGACACAAACAATTCCTCTAGCCGATAGAGGGTCTAGCCACTAACAAGACATTATATGGAAGATTTCCTTAGGTTAGAACAAATTAAGAGGGCCTACCTCTTAGTACACTTATCCTATTTGATGTTGACCTTGCTTGCTCGCTCCAGCTATCTCCCATTTCCTTCTTCGAACACCTAAAACAAGTAAACAACAACAGACAACAACTGTGATAATAGACAAATTGTAAGTCAAACTACTTAACAAGTCAAGAAACATTAATCCATAAACATGTGAGATGACATATTATGTATGAAATCAATTGATAGTTGCATATATATTAAATCAAGAAGAGATTACAACCATTATCTCGATGTTGTTGTTCTCCTCCAACAAATCTGGGTTCCCACACACTTCCTTTAGAATTCCATGATGGCCTCAACAATGATAGTTTGAAGGCTTTTCCCTTTAGTCTTCACACTAAACCAAACTCACACTTCTCCCTCACCAACAACTAGAGAGCTACAACTATGAATAATTTGTTGATTACTCCAAACTTAATTAGAACTAGCACACCAACATTAACACTAGCTTGTGCTTGGGAAAAAGGGAGGTTTATATAGCATGAATGGATGGGAGATGGCTCCTATTCCAATGGGAGAAGGTCTTATCTCTTGAGGTAGTTCCATCCTAATAAGGGAAAGGAGCCCAAACTGACATCCTCGACTCCATCTGGCCCAACCATTTCCCAAACTTCTGTTACGAAACTTCTAGAGCTGGAAGCTTTGGCTCCTTATTTAAAAAACTTTCCGAAAGAGGACTCGACATGATTGGAACAAGGCTCAGTCACTCCAGTCAGTGCTAGGGATAGTTTTAATCCATGCATATCGGCATGAGGAGGACACTCGTCATTAGCACTGGTCTTGTAAACTGGGAAAAACATAAGATTTTTGGGAAATGATGCAAAATTGAATTGTTTTGCTCATGAAGAGGGACACAATGGGAGTTTATTCATGAATGGAAAGCATGTACGGTTCACTGTATAGGTCCTCCAGGATCATGGAATGACAAGTATAGGGACAGTGAAATTTTTTTTTGTAACAGATGCCCCGAAAAGCGTGAAGGCCAAATTAGAGTGAGGGATGAAATGATTTATGAATCAGTGTGGGAACCAGAGTCTATCGTTGGAAAACCTACAAGAAAGTATAGATACATATACATAACTGAAAACTCTGTTAAATGATACATGAATCGTGGTATGGAAGTAGCCATCCAGAGAAATATCATGCAAATGGATCCAGGCATGGGCACAACCATCTGATTAAGAGGATGATATCAAAACCAAGGTATGGTTGCATCCATCCAATCTGAAAGAGACATGTATATCGACATGATAATGTCACATGGCCTTGCAACCTGAAATTTTGACATCTGAGCCCAAGGTATTTCACTCCAATGTGACTCTATCAAAGTACAAATTCTAACATGTGAATAGATGTGTTGACATCGAACATGCTTGAAAATCATTTGACTACAAGCCAACGATGTAAATTGTTAACAAGTGTGAGAGAACCCACCAATAATGACAATGGTTCTCAAGGTACTATCAGCACAATTCATAGAATGTGAATAAAGGAACTGTAGTCGAACACCCATGAAATCACTCGATCGAAAGCCAATGATGTAAACTTGTCGTCGAGTGCAAAGAACTTGAAAATAGGACATGCAAGCTCTAAGGTACTGGAAGGGAGTCTCTTAGTCAACTTCCCAGATAATGAGTTGAAGTCGACAGGAAGTGACCATGTTGAAAGAGGGCCATAATGTATCCCACGTCATCGACATGAGAAAGGGATGCAAAATGATTTTGGATGATACAGAGAATCAAGGGTAAGTGTATCTGCAGAAGGACAACTCTTGAACATATCAGCGACACAACTAGAAGTTTGGCAGATTTTAGATCCATAGGATCGGTGCTCATGATGATGTGGAAGAGATCAAATGGAAGGCAAAAATAAACAGCCCAGCCCAGGAAGATCAACGATAAAAAAGAGGATATCCTAACCCAACACGAATTAGAAACTGTCATGTTCAAGAGTGAGCTTCCGACACAACTAATTAGATTTCCAAATTTTCCCCCCACCATTTCTGGCAGGCACCCCAATTATTTTTTAATCGCAAGCTTGAATGGGATAGCATATGCTTGCACTGTAAGTTCATCCTTTGGAGGAATCCAACCTAGTAAGTTTAATGAGCCCTAGGAAGGAGAAGCTCATGTCCATCATGGTGATGAATCTGATGTCATTTAATATTTTAATGAGTCTGACAAAGGTGAAAATCGGTATCTTTTTCATGTTCTGAGAGTTTGAAAAAGACACAGAAAAGAAAATTCCACATCGTCCCTTTCATACATTGGTGTTTCTCAAGCCTGAAATGGTAGAAAATGATACTTGAGAAAACCGCTTGACCACTTCAATCAAGGAGTACCTTTTTCGTCAATAGTGCATCCCAGCTTGAAAATAGTACATTCTCAATATCCTTAGTAAACCATCACAAACCCATAACCTGCATACTAGATCTCACACTTCATCAACTATTCAGTACTTGCATACATTGGCCTAATGATCCTCTCCTCCTTTTATAGTCTTAGGCCTTTCTCAATACCATGGACCAAAACCACTTAGGACCAATACCTCAGACCAAATACCTAGGGTCAATACCTCGGACTAGATACCTTGGACCAATACCATGGATCAAAATACCATGGACCAAATACCTTGGACCAAAGCTTAGTTTTCCAAGATATACGCGCTTTTCGTTCTGTGAAAGTACATGTGTCTGTTGTACATTCCTTTTGGTCTAGTAACCTAAGTGTATATGTGCCTTTGTCAAGGTGAACCTATGTATACCTCTCTTTCTTCATTCTTTGTAGTCTGATCATTAATTCTTTGCTATTGACCTGCTGCACTGTGATTTGTCATCTGACTGAGTTGCCATCAAGGAAAACACCTGTATCATAATGCCAACAATCTCCCCCTTTGGACTTGATGGCAACAACCACACCAAGTCACTCTCCCCCTTTGACATCAAGGGCAAAGGGTGGACCAAGATATTCTCTCCCTTTGATATACATTATGTTGTCCATACTCCCCCTGAGTACATGTTGAAATCTCTGATTGAGCTCCCCCTTTGTACATGCTAAGATGTACCAATCCGTCCATGCTCCCCCTAAGAACATGCAGAGTCTGCAAAAAAAAAAAAAATTCAAAAGAAGAACATGACTCTACAACTCAACTAAGTGAGTATGACCTTTCTATCACCAATGACTCATACATACATCAATATCCCAACCAAGTGGGGATACACCAATTTTAACTCATCCACCCAACCAAGTGGGGATATACCAACTGTTTATACATGACTGAAATAGAAATTATTACATCATCCTTCCCATGAAAAGTGGGGTTACAAATTAGGTCTTTTCATGACCTTTACATCAAATGATATACATGGCATTTTATAACAATGACTAGCAATCTAAACAATACCATGATAGTCATCAACAACTATCATACACCATATATGATTTGTACCATAAGCGTTTGTCAACAACATCCAGAACTATAACCTGCAATACCATTCTCTTGGCCAACCAACAATAATATGCCACTTAAGTGATCATCCATGAATCTGATCTAAATACCAACAATGTGACCCCAAGTATCATAGCAAGATGTATCATTTAGCCACATAAGCATAATCACAAAATGCCAACAATGCATTATTCGAAGCATATGCTCCCCTTGAACCTATTCCATCGTTCACTGTTAGATCTGATCATGCATATATTAGCAAGAAATATCAAGGCATCATCATCAATCAGATATACATCAAGTTAACTTGTGAGGGTCAAAAGCACTTCTAAATAACATCTTATGAGTACCAACACAATTCCACACATAATCAAGAAATTGTAACCATCATCAAACAGAGCAAATAATTAACTGAACCATATCAGACCCTTTTTCCTGAGTCTGTCCCACTGTTTTTCCTCAAACCAACATAGACATGACTGTATAGCTTCGAACTCGCGTATATACGTGACTTGTCTTCATGAAACTTGCATATGAGATTTAGAACACTGAAGTTTCACACTTTCAGTTCCCTCTGAGTCTATCATGTCTGTATACTCTGTTATGCCACATCCTTATGATTGTACTTCCTTTTTCTCCCATATCTTTGAGTGTGATGATGTTTTCTCCCTTTGGTATGGTGGCCGAATTTTGCTCATGCATTCTGTTGCTATATGTCCAAACTTGTTACAAGCATAACATCTCATATGTTTCATATTCCTTCTATAACAGTCAATGGCTTTGAGACCAAACATATTTCAAGCAAAACAATATCCCTTAATCTTTCTATGTGACGGTCTTGAACCATTCTACCTCTGCATCTGGCTGCAACATGTCCAAAATTATGACATATGAAACATTCAACATTATTCATCAAAGGAAATAATCATCTATTACTTCCATAGTTTGGAGTAAAATATTTTCTTTGAAGGGTTTCTTTCCTTGGTTGTTGATATGGTTGACCTCTTATCTCCTTTTTGAGCATTTCAGGTTTTGCATTAGAGTTCCTTAACTCACCCTATGACCTAGATTCACCTTCAACAGATTCCTAAAAACCAAGACCAGTTTTGATAGCAGGAGACCTTTGACTACTAAGAATATCATCCAAAATCTTAGTACTGTCTTGAAATCGTAACATTTTATCTTTTTCTTCTAATTTACTTTTTAAGATATTTACCTCAACCTGATGTTGTTCTTCCTTTTCCATATATTGCTTCTTCGAGATTTCTTCAGCCTTTCTTCCTTCTTCCACTTGTTGCCTTAATTTGAGAATCTCATTTTCTTGTTCTGTATCTGCTTGAGGTAGTTCTTCATTCTGCTTATTTTTAATGATATCACTTCATCCTGCAAAATTTGATGTACTCTGAAGGCACATTCCAGTTGAGCTTTTAATCTGGTAACTTCTTCTTTGAGGGCACACTCCCTTTTGTTAAATAGATCTTGTTGATCTATGATTTTATCTGATGCTTCATTTGCTTCCTCATCATGAGGTGATTTAGAATCTGAATCCTTTCTTCCATCTAATAGCCAATTGTCTCTCCTACTGTCACTGTTCCTTTGAGCTATGTTCTTCTTCTGAGGTGTTTTCTTCTTTAGCTTCTTTCCCATTGTTTCTACAGATCTCCTTCAAGCAATCAAGATTCTACCAAAGGACCGGCTATGATCCCAATTGTTGGAAATAATACTGAGAGGGGGGATGAATCAGTATTAACAAATCAATAACTTTTTCATTTCCATAATTAGATTCATATACGCTACTTCAGTTAAGGGAACTCACGTGTACACACAACTATGTTTAATGCAACTAGCATATATCCAAGAAACTTATGATTCAGTTAAAACATCATATGTTGATCATTAATTAGTGCATCAGAACTTCATTAACCATATAAACAGTAACCAGGTGCAGTAAAAATAGAACAGGTCATCACACACATGAACACAAAGATATAAGGTGGAAACCCAATGCGAGACAAAAAACTACCTACTGTTGTCTTCCTTTAATATAAGAAAAACCTGTTTACAATCTTGTACTGGCGCAGACTCATACCAGTACGTAGGCACCCACCTGCAGAAGGCTACAACCTTCTCTTGTTCTCCAGCTTCTACTAGAAGGGAGCTACAACCCCCTTGCTCTTGTACTAGCCGATATATTTACTAGTACATAGGCACCAGCCTATTGAAGGCTACAACCTTCACTCTTCCTCTATGGACCATGTTTCATAAATTTTCACACTAGATACACGCAAAACACAACACCACAATCTGAAAGACCACATTTCATCCAATTTTCATACTGGACCCATCAAAAACATTGAAGCTCAAAATCAATCACCACTGCAATACAACCATTGCATTAACCAATCATCATTCTCTGAATCACCCACAACTAAATCACTCAGTCAACAAAACACAATCACCAGAACACAAAGTAGAACCCAAATCTTTGTAACTACAATCAGAAGCAACTGATACTTCAACCATCAAGTTCATAAGGTATACGCTACTTGGTTGTGTTGAAATAGCATGTATACACCCCTTTACCAAAGGGAACTAGTGTACAGATATGAAAATAATTACTTATACCTTCACTACAATTTTCTACTCCAGACATACCCAGATCATCATATATAAAGGATAAATCATGCGTCAATATTCATATCTGAACTATTCATGATCATACCATATAATGATAATGCATTTTAGTCTTCATGATCCCAGATCATCAACCTTCATTCGCCACATAGGTGCATCCTTAGTAAATCATCACAAACCCATAACTTGCATACTAGGTCTCACACTTCATCAGCTATTCAATACTTGCACACACTGGCCTAATGATCTTCTCCTCCTTTTATAGTCTTAGGTCTTTCTCAATACGATGAACCAAAACCACTTAGGACCAATACCTTGGACCAATACCATGGATCAAAATGCCATGGACCAAATACCTTGGACCAAAACTTAGCTTTCCAAGATATATGCTCTTTTCCTTCTGTGAAAGTGTGTGTGCATGTTATACACTCCTTTTGATCTGGTAACCCACACGTATACACGCCTTTGTCAAGGTGAACCTATGTATACCTATCTTTCTACATTCTTTGTAGTCTGGTCATTAATTCTTTGCTATTGACCTGCTGCACTGTGATCTATCATCTGACTGAGTTGCCATCAAGGACAACACCTATATCATAATGCCAACTATGTAATATAATAAAAATTTATTTCCAGTAGACGAATACGTACATACATTCTCAATATCTGAGGGTTTCTAACGAAATATTTCCCGTTGAGTTGAAGGACAACAAATTGTGAATCCAGGTTGACAACCAATTCCCAAATGTCAAAAGCGATGGCTTTTGACAACAATTTGATGACTGCACTATATTCAGCGATGTTATTAGTTGTGCGACCTAAACAAATACCTTGAAGAACAATCAACTCACCATGAAGGTCATAAATGGCCCATGCCGCAGAGGATAGATTCCGGGTACTACGGCAAGCACCATCAGTGAAACTGATGTGAGGAGTCACAAACATCTACGAAGCAGGGAAAAACATAGTAAATAGGAAAGTTGTTTGAAAAATAACACACCAAACCATCAGGCGAGGCAAGAATGAGGAATGATGATGAGTATCGTTCCAAGGTACTTCTGCTAGAGACATTACTTCCATGATACTCTTGTCAGCAAGAAAAGTCTCAGCTAAGGGATCAGGAGATTTTGAAGCACCAAGCCACGGGGATTGAGAATACATATCGAGGGAAGTCCTCGAAACAGGAAAATCAGAGGATACAGAACATGAGGCTAAAACAATTTCCACGTAATTGATTTCGGCAGGACTAAGTGGAATAACCTCACACTAGGAATCAACAAGATCTGGTGAAGGTATGACCCAAGGATCAGATTTGACCAAGATCATGTTGACAGAGGAAACATGAGGAGGTGGGAGCGGAAAAATTCCCATCAAGGCAGAATCTTTAAAAATTCCTACCCCCACACTCTCATAATGAGCACTATTGTGCTTGACATATAAAACATTTCCATCTGAGGAGGAAGATGCAAAGAAAGACAGTTGGTTGACTGTGATGATCCTCCCTTGATGGGAAAATGAATCATGTGGAATCGAGAGGAGGCTACAGCATGCATGCCATGGGTCCAGCTCTGTCCGAGCATAATATTATAATTGAGATTAGCATCAACAATCGCCACCTTGACAGGTACTATCTTGCCCTCTAAAGTAAAGGCATGGTTGTGTAATACACCAAAGGGTTGCGAATCGTGCTTGTTGAAAGCTTCCAAAGTGTTAGGGGATTAGTTGAAAGTAGGAGAACCAATTTCCTTCCAAAAAGTGACTGACATGATGCAGGTAGAAGCACCGTCATCGATGACAGTCCTATCAATGGTTTTCTCATTGATGATTACTTGAATGGGAAAGGAAATTTGAAAAGGTAGGCATGGAACATGGTTCTCTAGATCAAAACATATCAAATTGGAATTGGTAGGATCAATACCCCCAATAGCCGACAGCAATGAATTCCGCTAAGACGGACAACTATGGAGTAACCTCGAGAGAAGACATAGTTGATGGTGTCTGAGCCAAATCTTCAACAATATTATAGTGTTGAGCAGCTCGAGCATTGGGATTATACGAGTACTTCCTTAGCACACCTCAAGAAGGTGGTCGAATGGTAGAATCAGGGTTAGAGCACTCAATATGAAGAGGGCCAGAACTCGGGGTAGAAGGACAGTGGCCTCTTTCTCTTTCTCGGTTTTCAAAGCAGGAGTTTGGTAATCTTTTGATCTAGTAGCCACATTAATAGGCATACTCATCATGAACACTTGAGATCATAAGGAGGAAAATGATTGAGTTTGGTCTACCATTTTATTCTGTTGAGACAGAAACAGCTCTTTCAGGACAGCTGGGGTCCCTCTAAGCAAACGACTAACTTCAGACCATCGGGGAAAATCCTTAGTATAGTGATCCTCCTCACAAATGAGGCATGGATACTTAGGCTTCTGTTGTGAAGAATCACCAGTAGAAGACTTTGGAGGACATCGTTTTGGGTCATCGGTTTTACCCTTGCCTTTGCCTTTCTTCTTACCTTTCAAGGATTTCTCCACTGTGGTAGACTAGACAACGTGGACCTCTGAGGTTTTACCAGGGCCAAGTGGATTCTGGGAGGGACTATTGGAAGGAGTATTCAAGACCGGCTTCTATTTGGAAGAAGGTTTTGCAAGGGTCTGGGACACCGAATCAATTACTCCATCAATAAGAGGTGTAGCTTGTGACTTCAATGTTTTTGGGTCAGATGATGGTCATGGAGCATCGAGTAATGGCTCATACAAAGTGCCAAACTGAGAATAAACAAGGTCTAAGTACTGGGCATGAGCAATGGCTTGTTCTTCGGCAACGCATCCACTCGTAGCTATATCGTTAGTAATTGGAGCGATGAATGACTTGGTAAACCATTCGGTGAGCAACTGATCAGCAATATTGAATTTGATCAAGAAACGTCTACATCTACATACATGGATGTGATCAAATATGTGCATCGCAGTATCTTTCTTAAGTGATGTGAGAAAATAGGTGCTAGTTTCATAGTGAATCGGCAGCTAGAAATGCATGAGGAAATCCATGGCTAAAGATTTGAAGTCATGGTAAGTACTTCGAGGGAGCTTGATGTACCACTTGGCAGTAGCACCTGTAAGGGTTCGTTGGAAAATATAGAGATGAATAGAATCATCAATGTAGGAGTTAGAAGAGCACCAAAGGTGATATGTCATCACATGGGCTTGAGGATCTTCTTTTGCTTTCCCATCGAACTTGGGACAATCGCTCGGGATCTTAGACAGAACCGAAGGCCAGTATGGTGAATGAATAATTAGATCATTCGTGACTTGAGACAGATTTGGAAACTCTAGTTTGGCTAAGAACGGTAATTGAGTATTGACAGGCATTGGAGGTTGATAAGCGGGTCCAAATGGAGGATCCCATCCCTACTAGTAAGGATTTTGTCTACATATTGGAGGGTTTTAGCCATATGGCATTTGGTTTTGCCCCCATTGTAGGTTACCTTGGCCGTAGGGAGGATTTTAACCTTGAACACCTTGGAACTATTCGGCCATAGGTTGCTGAAAAGCAACATATGGGTTAAAAGGCTATTGAGCCTATGGCCCTTGGACATATGGATATTGCACCTGTTGTCCCTGAACATATATTTTTGAACCAGCTACCCCTGAACAAGAGGATTTTGGACCTGCTGCCTTGGACATAAGGATTCTGCACCTCTTGCCCTTCGACATTAGGATTTTAGGCCTGCTGCTGCAAGACTTGACGCTGGCCTTGTCCTTGTGAGGGTTGACCCTGTTGATATTTATATAAGGGTTATTGATGCTCAAGTTCGCTCTCCTACTGCAAGGATTGACCTTGCGACTACAAAATTTATCTCTGCAGCTACAAAGGTTGGCCTTTCGAAGACATAGATTGGGATTTTTGTGGAGCATACTGCATCTGCTGCTGCATGGTTTCTTACAACTGTTGTGAGGGTTTCCCCTATAGTTGTTGAAGTTGTCCTTATTGCAGTATCATCTTCCCCTGTTGTTGCACGGACAACCCTTGCTGCAACAAAGGTTGCCCTTGTTGTTGCAGAGGTTGTCCTTGCTGCTGCAAAGGTACTTGAATAGTTCCCGGAAAGTTTCCAAATAGTATATGGCCATATCCACCCTGAAAATTGGATAGACTAGGCTGAACATACTTCCTATACTAAAGGACTTAAGGCGGATTGACCATTCCTTGAGAACCATATGGAACATAAGGAGCTTGGTACTGAACCTGAGCCTCATAAGGTTGTTGATACTAGAAATTTCTTGACCCAGATGGACCAACAAGATTTTGGACCTGTTGGTACTGGACATTGCTTGGTCCAGTAGGACCAGCAGGGTTTTTGAGAACACCAGAAGAAGGTTGGCTCATCCCAACCATCTGAGCCTATGAGCTACTCACATTGGTGGTGCCTAAAATCATAGGAACACTTAGATTCTACTCCCTAGGCAATGGCACAGCTTGTCCACTTACTAGAGGGGTCGAAGAGCTAACAACAACATGTCGCGAGACCATCGGTTGAACCAAATGGGTGACTGGGACAGACGAGACAAGAGGGTTTAGAATGAGGGGCTACATTGGGATTGATGTAACGGCCTGTTGGGAGGTCGGGTTCGGAAAGAATAGACTTGTAGTAGGCATGGCACCAAACGCCCAAACAAGGTTGTGATAAAGTGATGGGGCACTAGGTGTACCTGAGACCAACTGTGCTAAAGTCACATAATTAGGTGGCAAATCCCAATACACAATGATGGGAATGCTCCCCATGTAGGGGAAACCTTCAGGAGGAAATTGATGTTCTTCCTCTTCGATAGTGTGTGGAGTAGAAACTTCTGATTGATCCGGAGAGGTAACTGGAGCTTTGCCTTCGGGTTCCATAGCTGGGAACAAATGACGACAAACAACCGAAGATGTACGAGGGGATAATTCCAAAGGAACACCCGGCTGATCGTATGGACAGTATGAATGCTGCAGTGATATCACAAAAAGTTCAAACAAAGGATTCATAGGATATATAACCTGTTCAAGGTGACCATCAGTAGTTGGCGAACTCTTAGGAGTCTGGACAAGATTGTCTGGAGATTCCGGGCTAATATCAGCAGGTGACCCAATATCTGAAGTAGGTGGAGGATGAGATGACAAAGGTTGAATTCTCAGAATGATTCTGAGTTCAACACCTTGGTCCTTGAGTGACCCTGGTAATTTACGAAAAGGCTCCTCAGACAATCTTTCAGATGGAGGAGAGGAAGAGGAACTAGGTGAACTAGATGGTTCAACCACGATGACCTTGTCTTAGTTAACAAGAAAAGAGAGATAAATTTCAAGGCTTTAAAATGTACGTTAGGGAAAACTCACGATTTGGTCTAGAAAATACTAACAGAATGTTATAATATTGTGAGCAACAATTTTGTTTTAAGACGCATAAATAAACTAGTGCTCTTTCATGTTTTAAGAGTTGAGAAAGAAGCAAAGATGAATCTATCACTTTCGATTGGAAATGAGCTCGAAAGGACAAGTGCTCGAATGATCTTTTAAGTTTAATGAGTCAAAAATATCAAATGACTACTCCGGATGTTCTAGGTAAAAGGAATTATCAGGCAACTGTGAACTACAGAATACCTCCCAACAAACTGAGAAATACGGGCATACAATCTCCCCAAATGTTGTGATTGGCATATCACATTTGCAAGGTGGCAAATTCGGCTTCCTATTGATAAAGGATTTCATCCTAGAGGGGTATCCCTTTATATACTCAAGGTATGGGGAGCACAAGTCCATACTAGCATTGTCTAGTACCGAAGCTAATGACATCTAATAGGTTTAAAGACACCGAAACACTTCACTAGCCTAGACCTTCTATTTGTGATCGTTAGGTTTCAAATGCACCTTAGGTTAATTGAGTTAATTTTAACGTTTATCTTGAATTATATCTCAGTTTTCAAGTCTTAGTGATATGACTTGAAAAGCCCTAAATGCAGCTAAATGAGACAAGACCTTTTCAATTCGATGAATTTTCTACACTAGAGAGGGTAGAAAACACAATCAAATGCAAACAACCAAGCAACCGCAAGGAAAATGATTTTTCACTACTTCAATTTTTGAGAAAATAAACTAATGAAAAATACATTCCAATTCCTAATTTCCTAACAGGTACACTCCAATACTCCTTTCAGAAGTAAACAAAATTCTTTTTCTTTTCAAATGCAAATGCAATCCTAGTCTTCAACAATGCTAACTACCGTAACATATTGATGCAACAAACTAGAATTTTATACTTTTCATGAAATGAAAAAATGAATTTCTCATAAAACACTCCAATGAAAAGTTTCGATACAATTGATTCTCAAGCAAATGAAAAACGTGAAAAGAGAATCTCTTTCAAACTAAAGATGCAATGACTTTACCCAAAAACAAGACAAGTAATGTGATCTATGCTAGAAAAGAGATGTTTAGACAAGCAAACGAAACTTTTCAAACTTGCGTAATGGAGGTCAAAGCCATAGAAGAACCATAAATGAAATGCAAGGAGTAAATGCACCAACAACTTGACTCACTGAGTTCACAATCAGCTGAACAGATGACAACCTAGGTGACCTAGGAACACAAACCATCCAATGACCCAAGAAATCAAGTGAAAAGAAGGCAAATCAACAAGCAAATAAACCAAATGAAAAGCAACTTTCCAGTCAAGGAGAAGACATTCTAAACAACTTACAAGGTATAAATCAGGAGAGAAAGACACACTAGCCAACATCTGGGGTGAACCCTAATCTTCACTTACAGGCATTGGCGTGACTGCCTAACTGACAAAAAGCTCCAGAAAGGGGGTCAGCATGACTGTTTCTCAGGATATCGTGCTGATCAGCATGACTGTCAATGAAATAAGCACACTAAGAAAGGAAGCAAAGAAAAAAAAAAAGTGGAGACCAGACTTGCTACTTTGAATTTCAGACCCAGAGTAGTAAACAAAGCAAAGCAGATAGAACTAAATGGAAATGGTGAAACTAGAAAAGTTCACACAAAACCATGAAATTCCAAGCAAACAAACAGAAGGATTGGTTCCCCAGCAAAGTCACCAATTTGTGGTGAAGTAAAACTCTAAGTGTGGACACAAACAATTCCTCTAGCCCGATAGTGGGTCTAGCCACTAATAAGACACTCTATGGAAGATTTCCTTAGGCTAGAACCAATTAAGAGGGCCTATCTCTTAGTACAATTATCCCATTTCATGTTGACCTTGCTTGCTTGCTCCAGTGATCTCCCGTTTCCTTCTTCGGACACATGAAACAAGTAAACGATAGAAGACAACAACAGTGATAATAAACAAATTGTAATTCAACCTACTTAACAAGTCAAGAAAAATTAAGCCATAAACATGTCAGATGACATATTATGTAGGAAATCAATCGATAGTTGCATATATATTAAATCAAGAAAATATTACGACCGTTGTCTTGACGTTGTTGTTCTCCTCCAACAAATCCGGGTCCCCACACACTTCCGTTAGCATTCCATGATGGCCTCAACAATGATAGTTTTAAGGCTCTTCCCTTTAGTCTTCACACTTTACCAAATTCACACTTCTCCCTCACACACAAGTAGAGAGATACAACTATGAATAACTTGTTGATTACTCCAAACTTAATTAGCACTAGCACACCAACATTAACACTAGCTTGTGCTTGGGAAAAAGGGAGGTTTATATAGCATGACTTGATGGGAGATGTTCCTCTTCTCGTGGGAGAAGGTCTTATCTCTTGAGGTAGTTCCATCCTAATATGGGAAAGGAGCCCAAACTGACATCCTTGACTCCATCTAGCCCAACAATTTACCAAACTTTCATTACGAAGCTTCTAGAGCTCGAAGCTTTGGCTCCTTATTTAAAAAACTTTCCAAAAGAGGATCAGTGCGACTAGAACAAGGCTCAGTTGCTCCGGTCAGCACTAGGGACAGTTTTAATCCCTACATATCAGTGCGAGGAGGACACTGGTCATTAGCATTGGTCTTGTAAACTGGGAAAAAAAAGGTTTTTGGGAAATGATGCAAAAGGGAATTTTTCTTCTCATAAAGAGCGACACAATGGGAGTTTCTTCATGAAGGGAAAGCATGTAAGGTTCACTCTAGAGATCCTCCAAGATCATGGAACAAAGAGTACAGGAACAGTGACAAAATTTTGTGTAAGAGGTAGTCCAGTTATAATTATAAGTTTCCTTCGAAGTGATGGTGGGGTAGGACAACGAGCTATAACATATGAAGGTGATTCAAGTTGACAAATGTTAGACTTGGGTTCTTCAACTTCTAGCTCATAATTTTAGTGTCTGAAACTTCAATAGTATCATATTCACTTTGAAAAAACTTCAATAAATTCTAGGCCAAAATGAACTAAGATTGATTCTACTTCTTGTGTTGGATTCACTTGAGTTTCTATTGTCTCAGATTCTAAAACTTTATATTTTTCGGGTTGTTCTAAGGTTCCCAATCTTTTTGATTTTGACCTTTCAAATTTATTTTTTCCAAATGACTAGTTGTAAATTCAGGGGGTAAACCTTGCATTCTACGTGAATGCCTTGGTGAATAATCCACGATGAAATTTTATCAAAAAACCAAATAATACACAATCAAAACCTAAGGTCTCTAAAAAGTAAGAAACAAACAATAACATGCGCTAGTAAATCTAAGGAATCAAAGTGTGCAAATAAGCTTTTCACAGTGAAATCACTAATTGGTGGTGAAACCCAACGACATAGAGATCAATGTGAAAAGTGGCTAAATATAGATTAGGTGGAAGGAGTTACGCAAGATTCTAACATTTATTTGCAACTTTGGAAATTTAACTCTCTTCCCTATTCCAAAGTCCTATGACTTGATCTAATGTAGGTGGAAAACAACCCTAAAATAATACAAATTTCTAGATTGATTTTATTACCGTTGTTTTTAAGAGTTTTATTTACTCAAAGGTTATGGACGTGAAATGGATGGTATTATGACTTGACACAAATCCTTAATGAAGTTGAATATGAAATTGTAATCTTTTCTTTTCAATAAATTTCTAACTAAAGTAAGGAGAAAGCCTTTCCAAAATTTCAAAGGAAATACAAAAAACTCATAAATTCCCACTAGATCCCTTTTCCTAAATGTAAATATTCCATTTCAAATTACCCAAATATGGAAATTAACTTTTAAAATTTCAATTCGCCCAATAAATCATAAAATCAAGAAACTTTCCTTTTGACATACAATCACTCAAAAAATTTCCAAAATGTATAAATAAACCAATCAAAACTTAACACGAATTTCTCCTAGAATTCATTGCAGTCAAGAGTACAATTCTGAAACACTTCAATAATGGAAGAAAAATGATGTTTCGTTTCACATTCAGCATAAGAAGCACTTTTCATCAACTATACTCATTCTCAAAATTCATTGGATTTCATTCACAAAACAATCTTTCATAAAAGAGTAAAATAAAAACAAGATCTAATCTGTTCGAAAGAAGAAAGACAGGAAGACAAAAAACCAATACCAAGAAATCATTATTTTGATAAATCAACTACACATGAACTAAAGATTTTACCCTAAATTGTGAAACAATAAAATTTCAAGAAAACTCTTTCATAACACTTAACCAAACTAACAGAGACCTAATGAAGATGAAAACAAGTGTAATTAAAAAGGAAAAACAAAAATATTTGGACTTAGAGAAGAGAAAACTGAAATTTTCAAAAATTCCAAGTTTGTGCGCAGGAAATAGATCAATCCAGTGTGCATATGCATTGTTGCAAAGGGTTAACTGCACAAAAATATGCTTTGTGCCTAAAGATAAAGTGTGCACAGTGGGAAATTTTTAGAAAAAAATAAGTCAAGCAAATCATAAAATCCAGGCTTTTAGTATTTTCCAAACACTTAGAGAGGGCTATGAAAAAAGCATCAAAGGTAAAAACAAAGATAATGATGGAGAGTGAGACATTCCCTAGTGGAGTCACCAATTTGTTAGGTGGACTAATCCCTCTTGCGGACAAGATGGATCTCCCTAGATCTCAAGCAAAATCTAATAACAAATAAGAAAAGTACTACTACCTTTCCTTAGCTTACGATCAATTGAAACAAATAATATGAGAGATATCACTTAACGGTTTAATGAAATTCCTATTGAAGTCCCTTTCAGTGCCTTTGAGATTTAACTTATCCTTGATGCTTTAGAGACCGTTCCAGCAATTTCCAAAGCTTCTCCATGATGTTTCGAAGGAGATCTGTATAGAGAGAACACAAAGGATCGAAGAATCTAGTGTGTGGAATGAAATATAAATGAAATACTTAACTCAACATATATCCAACCCTCTCCTTGGATGAAAAGCCTTCTAGCCTTATTTCTACAGTAAAATCCTACCTTCAATAGCCCCCCCAATCCTCTAGCCTGTGTTTGATTTATAGGCCAAGAGAAGGATCTTTGGGATCCATTTCCCAAGGGATGAGATCCAAAAATGGTGTGATAGGGGATCCAAAAAGAGAGGGAAGTAGCTCCATTATGGGAGGGATCAAGCTTGAGTAGGCATCCATTCAAAGATGTTAGTTGGGAAAGATTTTACTAATAAATATTATAGACCTTAATTTTTATTTTTACTTTCATTAAGTCATGTGCGCAGACCATAGTGTTAGATAAAGCACATTTTTGTGCAGTTTCTAATGGTCTCTTCTGTGTATGTGCAAAAATGGACTAGGGAACTGTGGAGGAATCGAAACATAGGTTTCTGGGCCTTGATATCCAAGAATTTCATTCTCTTTGGGAATATTTGGATTCTATCCTTGCAAGGCGATGCTTTGGAACACTTTGATTGATAGCGAAAGATCCAGACTGATGGTCATTTTCCTAACATGACAAAATGAAGTGTAACACTATGTCTTCCACTACCAAATCCTAATAGCTCCATATGCTCCAACAATCAATAGTGAGAGCCAAACTAGTCAGAGAAGTTGTTCCCTTTGACTATGTGTTCATATAATTCTTCCCAACATCTTGTTGTGCATTTAAGAGGCTACAAGCCTATCTCATCGATGAATTAGGGGGAAAGGCATTGTCCTCCCCTCCACCACCTCCAATCACATCGGATAAATTATTGTCAATAAGTAGCTCACCTCCAATCACATCACATAAACTTTGTTGTCAATGAGTGGCTCGACTAGGTCTACAACCAAGAGCTCATTAAATTCAACATTTAAGTTTAAGGTTGGGTTCATGGCTTTTAAAGAAAAAAAACTCCATCGGACATTGGAATCCCAAAAAAAATTCCTCTCATTCATTTGACAACTAAACTTAAATGTTTAAAAACACATTTTATCAACCAATTGTGGCTCTTGCACCCACATTGGCATTACAATCACATTATAAAAGACGAAGTAAATGAAGGGGTTGTCACAGCATAATTCATCAATTTCATTTGAGGTAATCTCTCCTCTTCTATCATTTCTCAAACACTTGATCTTTAGATCTATTTCATTCTCAACATGAGCTTTGAATATTTTGAACTTATTGAAGACTTCCAACTTTTCTTTAATCAAGATAATCCATGTTTCCCTTGTATAGTCAGGAATAAAGAGCATAAAGTATCTTTCACATCTTATAGTTTGGGTTCTTGTCAGTCCACAAACATCTATATGAACTAGCTCTAATTACCTAGTTGATGAATATTCTTTTTTCTTGAAATTAACCTTTATCTACTTCCCAAAGTGACATGGCTTACATATGGAATCATTTGGATTTCATATCTTAGGCATGCCCCTAATTTCGTTTGTTTTTTTTATTTTTACTAGGTTGTCAAAAATGGTATGCCCCATTCTTCTATGCCATAATGAGCTTTCATCCACTTTCTTATGCAACATTTTTCTTTGAATTTATCCAATACATACACATTTTTAGGAGATCTAATTTCTACAGCTACCACTTTCCCATATTCTACTTTCCTTATTTCACATCCCCTAAAATGAAAGGTGAAGGCATATCCTTGGTCACACATTTGAATAACACTAAATTATTTGTGTTTTAGACCATCAACATATAAGACATTTTTTGCCTTAGTCTTTCCATTAAGCACAACAACCCCTGTAACTTTTATCTTGGTTAGTGTAGTATTGCCAAAATTGACACTTCTTACATTGTATTCTTTTAAGGAAAGGAATTTACTCTTGTGATATGTAATGTACTTTGAGCACCCACTGTCTATATATTATTGACCTTCTTAACTGTGAGCATATAATGAAAATCCACATTCTTCAGATTTTTCTTGCTTCTTATTCTACCTATTAGTGTTTTCTTATTGTTGGATCTTCTAGGGAAGTTGTTTCCTAGGAGGATTTATCAATCCACTTTTGTAGTCCCTTTCCTTGTGTCCAAAATTATTGCATTTTTATCATTCAATGTCATCCAGGAAAGGAGAAAAAGCATTGTTCTTTCCAGCATAGGAATTCCTAGATCTAGGAATTACGAACTGACCAGATCTAACATTTTCATTTCTAATATGTTTATGGGCTCAATAATTTATAACCTTATGACCAAAGTTATGACATGAAAAATGATACCCATAAAAGAGATTTGGGTACCTGAAATAGTATGTCTTTCGTGGAGGAGTGGTTCTATTGAATCCTTTCTATATTTCTTCTTAATTCTTTGATTTACCTATGGTATCATTTATGGAGATGACGTGGTCATTTCTTTGATGGTTCTTGGTTTTTCCAATGCCCTTGTTTTCATTTTGGACCTCCATTTTAGTGAATTTTCATAGCTGATGGGATCTCCTTTTTCTGGGGACCTTTTTCTTGACTCTCCTTTCAATATCTCATGGTGCTCTTTATCTCACAAACTTGTTTTTGGTGATATATTATTACTAGGGATATTGCTAAGGGTTCCAGATCCATTTACGAATATTAATTATAGATCCATTTTAGATCTAGAATTCTCTAGATTATTTATTAAAGAAACTACCTATGCTCTAAGTTTTCACAATTTATGTCCCATTCTGCAACTTGATTTGAAAGGATTTCTTCTTTTCTCTTTGCCTCTCCAATTTGGGTCTTAAAGAGGATAATTTCTTTTGCATTTGTATTTGAGTCTCTCTTTTCATATAGGCTTAGATATTTTATTAAATGTGTTCTCATCTTTTGGTCTTTGACAAATCCTTTTATTGTCCTTTAGCTTCTTTATTAGGGTTTATTTAGTTTCTTTTGCTTATACTAATTGAAGCTTTTGAAGATTAATTGATTCTTCATTAAAAAAAAATGCTTTTCCTTTTTTACATTCAACAATTGTTCCTTCAACCTTATATTACTTCTTCTATCCTTCCTTATTTCATCTAGAACACCAATCTCCTTCAATGTCTATTTCCATTTTAACTTCTTCCTCAAGATATGAATTATATTTATAATTATATTTAGTTTCTATGGCCATCAATAAACATTCTTCTTGCTCTTAATCAAATGTGTGTTCATTTCTCTCTTATGATGAGCAGATGTATTCTTTGTAATAGAACTTTTTCTTCTTCAAATTCTCTCCCTTCCTATATTTATGAGATCTACTTCTATCCTTATAATCTCTTTCTTTGTCATGATATTCTACTTTAGGATAAGGAAATTGAGAATCAAAATGGCTAATTCTACCAAAATTAAACCATTTAAAAGGTAACTTACTTTTATACTTTCTCAATCCCCTTTTCATCTTCTTCACAAATTGAGCTACCTCCATATTTGATTCATGGCCCAAGAAATATTGATGTTCATTTGTTTCATTTATAAATTTCAAGGTAGATTCCCTTGGTCTGAACCTCTCCTTTTCGATCCTCATTTCATATGTTGTGAGGACTCCATGTAGTTATTCCATTTTTAATGCATCTAAATCCTTAATCTCCTCAATGGATGAAATATTATCATTAAATATCATGGGAAGAGATCTCAATACTTTCTTAACAATAATTGCTTCATCAACATTTTCATCAAGACCTTTAATGGTGTTTATAACTTATTCAACTCTAAGGAAGAATATAGTAATATTTTCATCTTCATTCATCTTTAGAATTTCAACCTCATTCTGTGTGTTTGAAGTTCTAATTTCTTCACCTTATCATCCCCTTTGTAGCTTCTCTAGAGCTTATCCTAGATTTCCTTAGAAGGTTTATATTGCATTACCTTGACAAATTAAAATTATGCAAGACCATATAGAATTGCATTTCTAGCCTTTTCATTGTTTGTAAAGGCACTTTTTCCATCTAGATCTATTGGAGGAGTTCCTAGAATTTTCTATCCATCTTCAAAAGGCATCCAAATATCAACACAAAGAGACATCAAATAGGTTCTCATCCTTACTTTCCATAATTTATAATTTTTCCTATCAAAGAGATGAGTTATATTTGCAAAGAATCCATCTTGACTAGTTATTGGTCCCTTACAATCAACCTTCCAATGATTATATTGTTTCTAAAGGAAACTGCTCTGAAACCAATTGTTGGATTCACAATTATATTGATAAGGGCTGGGAATATAATATGTGCATTATTTAAAACATTCAATTATAATATAATACACCAGTCGTGACATGAGAGCATTGAACATATGGTATATGTTGAAACCCATCCAAGAGAAAACCACTAAAAATATTTTAATTATTTGATTGAAGTAGGCATAAAACTATAGGAGACGTCAATCCCCTCAGATTTGTTATCACCATTCTACAGGAGACATTGATAACCTTGTATTTTCAAGCACCAAATTGTAGGAGACACTAGTCCCCTTTAGATCTCTTCATCCAATCTCAACTTCCTATCAAATGTCTATTTCGTCACATTTTTAGACTATATCTAGAGGCACTTTCTTTAATTCACACGCCTTCAAACTTTTTTTTATTATAATCTCCTTTTTTTCCTCCTCAGAAGTGATGTACACTTCCTGATTCACTTGCAATTCTCTAACATACTACACAATGTTGTTCTCTTCTCTGCATGCTCTCCACTATCTTAGCTTTAATACACTTATGCTCTACATATGCTTTGTTCACGTATGTTTTCTTACATATCTCACATGTGCACTGACATCATGCCTATGCAATATCTCTATGCTTTGTGTTCCATCTACAACTAGCCTAGATCTTCGGCAATTCTCTTTGGCTTATGCACAGTTTCCACACTTAGATCAATTTACACATGTCCTCTCTTCACTCATTTTCATACACCATTTTTCTTTTATATTGGCACAAAATTATTTGTCACACTCTCTGATCAAAAACATGTTGTTTAATTATGCATTCATATTTATATATGGTGTGATCCTTTAATTCTCCCCTTGGACCTTCCTTAATGCCTTTTCCTACTTTGGCACTTTATTTTCCTTTCAACTCCCTTCTATAAAACCCTTACATCATGTATGATTTAGCTCTTAACACTACAAAACCATGCTTTGCAACCAAGTCCTCACCGAAATTCTAGTTGTCTTAGTATTGACCCAAACAAGATATAACCTTAATTGACTATTTTTCTCATCATTGGATGAAATTTATGGTTTTTTCCTTATCACAGCAAACCATGTTGTACTAGATTGATTTAACAAGTGTTCCTTTTGGCATCACAATACTGCAAAAGTATAGTAAGGGCCCCACAAGGGGTGGAACTTCAAAGATATTGTTTTTGGTGAAAAATCTTGTTTGTTGGCTATTTTGGCATAACTTTAATACACAGGGAAACCTCCACCCCTCGGCCCTAACGCAAATCCCAAGACCTCAGAGTTTTCCATGTCATACCATGGTCGAAAAAACATAATATGTCACATCATCTCTTCCATGTCTTACTTCTAAGTTATGACAGCTACTAGCCTCAAAATTTATTTACAAACTTATACACTAGTGCCCACTACCCTAGTACATGACCCACTATTGCTACTTCACTTGCCATGTCATCTACATTAACCAATCAGATCCTACTACATTTCCAGATGTTGACATGTACTTGCCATGTGCCACCCACTGATAGTCCATTTGGCCAACCAAAAATTCCAAATATTCCTACCATGTGTCATCACCATGTCACTTCCCTTCCACATCATATTTCTTCCAAGCCACACTAACTGTTGGCTCCATGGGGCCTGATCCAGGTTCAACAGTGAGTTTAGCCAAGCAAATCCTGGTACTACTGGCCCTTTTGGAAACAGTCTGTGGAGCGCGTACTGAGGTCTCACCCGAAGTAGTATGGGAGGGTGCTGGAACTAGGTTTCTACACCCTAGGGATGTCTTGATGATGGTTCTAGAGGTTCGCAATCCTAATCTGTGCGCTATGCTGCTCCACACAACTTCCTATTCTTCGTAACCCATGCACACCTTCGGATTATTCCGATCCGATCCAATCCTTACAACTATATTAGTGCTTAACTTATTTTGTGCGGACCCAATATTCTTCTTACTTGTTCAACTTTCAGATTAGTGCACATACTTGAAAATAATATAAATGCATAAAGAATAACCAGAATATCAAAATACAGATCTACAAGCAGATGCACAGTATTTTGAATCAATCTTTATTAATACTCAAGTTCAATTACAGACCGACTCGGCCCTACGCACTCAGCTGCATGGGTCCGTGCACTCATCTGTAGACTCTACTAGGATTTTTGCACTCAGTTGTAGATCCTCTACCTACCACTACGACCCAATACACTTCAGATTCACTTCTATCCTCTAACCATGCCCTCGCATCTGTCTATTTCTTATCAAAACTTAGACTTACTTTACACTTAGAGTCTTGCTCTATTTATACAATCCCATGGTCCACGAACCATGGGTAGGCTGACACACTTTACATTAAATTACATTATCTTAGGGCGAACAACCCTAGACTCTCGCTCTCCGCGCCTGTATTTCACGGGGTATTTACATTACACTCTTCTAAAATTCGGGCTTCAAGCCCCAAAAACATGCTATGGGGGGATCCACTACCCAACAGGCCCCCAACACAATCATCGTGACTCATCCCAAGTCACTCTGCTGGTGTGGCGATCTTTTTGTGAAGTCCATGTAGCAGGTCACGCACATCTTGGGTGTCTGCAGCACAATGTTCCGCCGCTTGTTGTACTTGTTGCATGTGTATCTCTGAATTTTTGTGAGCAGGGTCACATTCCTCTCCAACCATATACAATTCTTGCATCTGTGCCAGCTTCCTTTCAATGGTAGCTGTGACTGTGAACGCTTCATCGATCCATGGCTAGATGCCTACTTTTAAAAGGGCTTCCTTTTGGTGTGCGGCATCTAATCAATCCTTCAGTGCCCTTGTCTGCTATAGTCTGGCGAGTATTTGAGTAAGGGCAACTATCTGTACGGTGCCCCAGACACTGTCATACTCCTACTGCAACTCGCACGCCTCTGTCTCTAGGCACTGTAGGTTGAAGTCTTCTTGCAGGTGCGTAAGTATGATTAGTGCTTGTTCCAACATTCCGGTGCACCCCTGTGTCACCTGTCCAATTTGTTCCAACCCCATATGGATAGCGTGGGCA